>CM032807.1:11210199-12657699 GCA_019155185.1 Beaufortia kweichowensis
GTGGACACACTGAAATCATATCGCTTGGCATTTGGTTAAGACACTGTGTAATGCAGAGAAAACTATTTCTTCAGAAAACAGCTCATAAATTGCAACATCTTGCCTCAAGCAGAGAAGATGAAAACCCACTGGAGGTCTTGGCACAAGCCATTTGTGCTGTAGCTTGTCCAGATCCGCTTTATTGTGGATTCCTTTGAGGATGCCATAGCTTAACACCAAGGTTATCCAGTACTTTCTATGACTGTAAATTTAATTTCTATTCTAAGGGTCATTTGGAGGTTGTTGTTTGTTCTAAATTCCAGATAATTTTTTCAGATAAAAGATTTGCCGTAGTATGGGGTGAATGATAATTTAATTAATAACTAAATTCATCTATAGTGCATTTACATTTATGCATTTAGCTGACGCTTTTATCAAAAAAGATTTACAAATATTAGAAGACAATGAAGAGATACATCATAAGAAGGAAACAATAATACGAAGAAGTGCTTTAGTAAGTTTACAATGTGCAGAAACCTATAATCTAGTTTAACTAGGCATATTTACAAATCTAAAGTTGTTTATAGTCAAATACACTTTCTGCATTTCAGAGAGCCAGATCTGGTGTCCTAATCATGGTAAAGCTGTGTAGTCCATGGTGAAGGTTGGCAAATCTCAGAAAAAGTTGGCAAAACCAACCTGCTCTCACGGGAATTCGTACATAATTTACGAGATGGCTAACTTGTATGACTTTGTACAATGTGAATTGTACAAAAATACGATTATTGGTAAAAAGCAGTTATATAGGCCCACCCCTAACCCTAATATCAGGCCAAGAAACACACTTTACCGTACAAATGAGATATGAATTAGCCACCTTGTAAAATACGTACATCCCGTGCCATTGTGTTGGAAAAAAAACAAGAAATGTGCAGCGCAAAATTCATTCATCAAATTTTTGGCCAGTTACCTGACTTACAATACAGTAGCCTACAAACACTGGATACAAATGAACTAAGATTATTATTTTTTGCAGTTATTTCTCATACGTTGTAGTGGTATATACTGTACACATCAATGTGTGTATGTGTGCAAGTCTCTCTTCCTGCGAGAGACTGTTAACATTGTGCTCACAGGGATTACATGGTGCTTGTGAACTCTACTCTGACAGGAAGTTCCCACTGTTTTGGTTATCAAGGCGGAAAATGTGTGTTTGTCAAAGACCCTAAACCTGGCATTGATTTCCATGCCATGTCATTCCTCAGGCCTGGCTCCAGCTCAGCCATGTTATCTATATCCTCTCCTCGCCATTCAGAATCACACAGATTAGGAGACAAGCAACCGCCAAAGTTTGATATGTTTTCTGTAAACCTGTTTATACAGTTTACTCTGTTACTAATAGTTAGCCTGCCTCTCAAAACAGCCCCATTGTCCGTGGTATTATATGTGCTTTCACCTCCATTGTAACTACTGTGTTTATTCAGGATTTCTCAAAACCAGACAAGCCTTTCACTAACGTGGGACATCAACATATATGGATAACTTTGTCTTGACTTGAGTGGAACGTGTTTGGAACTAATTATCACTTGTTTGTGCATTACATCATCAGTTCCCAGCAGTTCTAAAAGTACTAGGCTACATCAGCAGGAAATTGTGGCGTTTTCCCAGGTACACTCATCTTATGTGTAACACTATAGTGATTATCATTTTATGTGATTATTTTTTAACCTGGTGAATCAGTGAGGCAATCAAAAGAAGCATTGTGACGTTAAAGATAAAATATAGATATAAATTTTATATTGCTGCTGATCTCACCTCACAGGGGAATCCTGGAGAACAATACAACGCAATACATTCCATCTGTTTGGTGTCATAAGGATATAAAATGTCTACTACACACAGCAGGAGCTTATATAGGCCCAAGTTGACATTAGATTTATGGCTGGTGGTATGGGACTAGTATCTTTTTTCTTAGGAAAAAAGAAAGTCAAAGACACACAGTTTAGAGCGCTCAGAACACTAAAAAACATATTCTGCCTACTTGGCTAAACCTAACAGGCCTAAATTGAATTTGTCTCTATCCATGTACATTTATTTACGCTACTGTTAAGCTTTCCACTACTAGTTATAATGTAATGATCTCTTTTCTGTTTAACAGATTTTACATTTTAAATCCATTCCACAGAATTCCACCACCACCCACAAGATCACCATTAAAAATGCATCTCTGTATGTTGCATACAAACCTACCTACAGTATGAATGATGCACCCACTAGCACTGAATAAAGCATAATGTCTGTAGCAGAAAGGCCTGTCAGCTCAAATCTCCAGAGATCACTGGAAATATTTCAGCACCTCTGCTAAAAAAACCCCCAATGCTTTTAGAAGACTGACTACGGTTTCACATGTTAAAGTCTGGGCCTGAAACACAACCAGCGCAACCCTTGGATCCTGTTGATGAAGAACTCCTGACTTCAGCTCAGTCTCAAACCCAGCAAGCTGCCTTAGCCTTCCCAAAAAACTCCTGCTTCTGCTCTGGATTGGGTTTCTCACTGGGGCTCAGCTTCCTGCCCCCGGAGCCCCAGAGACTGCCGGGCTGAGGCTAGAAAAAGAAGAGGTATGCTGAGCCAATATTCTCATCAGCACAAGTGCTTTGATGATGGGTTTCACTGGCTGCAGACACACAAAATAGACCAGGAATAACATACTGGAAGAGATGACCGATTAAGATTGCATGTCGTTTTTATCTTAAAGGGACAGTCCCCTAAATTGATTCACCAGATCGATATAAATGGTTTGTGTGATGTGAACTCAGTGACTAGAAGAAAACATACATATTACTTCGTAAAATTGATCACCTCTGATTTTGCACAATAAGAACAAAGTGGCCTTGTTTTCTTCTTTAAAAAAAGAAAATTTGTTAAAAATGAAACAACTAATTTTACATATTGGAAAAGACATCAGTGCAAAAAAATCGCTCTTTTGCATTCATGCCAGTGATGGGTTATCCTGGTAAATACACGAAAAAACACAAATATAAGAGTAAAATCAGTTTCTAAACAATTTCATTTCATTACAGTGTTAAATGGCATGAGTGTATTATTAAACATCAGCCTGCTTTGGTTAAACCATGTAATAAAAAAGTGACTCAAATATAGTCTTACAATACATAATCTGGTTGATATTGTGTGTAATGGCAAAGAAAAACAAAGAATTTTATAACATAACAGATACTGTCCTCAATGCACCTGTTCACTTGATCCAACAAACTGTTCAGGACCCCACACTTTCTATGCCTTGTGCCTTTAATCGAGCTGTAGATCTGTTATACAAACCTTTCGCCAATAAATGAATATTTGGCATGACAAATGGGAACACTCTGTACTGGGAGTATCTAGAAAAATTGGGGCCAGTTCTGTTTTCATTCTCTATTAGCTGCAGGAAAGGAAACAAACCAATATGACAAAGGCACAAGATTTCAGACTAAAATCTTGGAACTGGGACATTTAAAAAATTTGTGCGTATGTTTGCATTTGTTCGTTTTGTGATGATGTCAAATAAAAATTCTGTAATTTATGATCTAGCTGTTACTGTTATTCAATAACTTTAATTTGTTATTTATTAACTTTCTACTCTGCAGTAAATTGTGCTAAAATAGCTGACACTGAATTCAGGCTGTTGCAGATTTTTTTCAGTACAGTATTTTGTAGAAACACTTAATGGTTTTGAAAGAAAGGAAATCTTGACCCCATGTCCCCAGTAATGTCTTCTGTGTTGTCTGAACAATTACAACATGCAGCAAAACTTACTTGGTACAGTATTATCCAGCCAAAGAAAAAAGAGGTCAGTTAACTGCCTAAGTAAACAATTATTGAACAAAATAGCCACAAAATGCACCAGACTTAAATGGATAGTTCACTCAAAAAAAAAAAAAAAAAAAATGCCATTCAAACCCTGTATATGACTCTTTCTTTTGTGGAACACAAAAGAAGATATTTTGTAAAATGCTGGTTACCGGCACCCATTGACTTCCATTGTACCTTGTTTCCTTACTATGAAAGTGAATGGGTGCAACCAGCATTTTGCTAAATATCTTCTTCTGTGTTCTGCTGAAGCAAGAAAGTCATACATGTTTGACATGACATTAGGGTGAGTAAATTATTTTTTTTGGGGGGGGTTGAACTATCCCTTTAATGTAGATCATAAGAAGTCTGACAAACAACCTGCTATTGTGTGATGCTTTCCTGTCAGACTAAAAAATAATTCGGAATATAAGGGCATTACATACCATTTACTTATTTACATCAGTCCACAATTTATATTGGAAGGTCGTAACCAAATCAACCTTGTTATTTTGTTATTTAGGGCACTTAAGCTTTAAATAATGTGGAAGAAATAAGAAGCAGCCAAGTGCATTTGTGCAACATTTTACAATAAAGCTTAGCAGCACATGTTATGGAAATCAAACTCAAACAACGAGACAAACATTGTAAACAGAAAGAATGTTACTTAGTAATTTACAAGGAAAACTATACCTCAGACTTAAAAATTGAATGTTTATTATGTGCTATGTAAAAGGCAGAGGGATTAAAGAAGGGATTTATGTATAGAAAATTACCAATGGATTTGAGGAAAGTGCTGTTTTACTACTGCCAGCATCGTGTGTGATCCCTATATAGATTTTATTGGTGAGTAACTAAGTGGTTTCATTTCACAGCTATCCGTTTAAACATTGTGGCTTCATGGACCAAGATCCGGAACATACCAGCCAATCAAACAATCAGGGTGCGTTTAACAGGAGATTTGGAGGAGATTTTATGCAACAAAGCGTCGTGCCAAAACAACTTTGTTTAAATTGGATGTGCCTTTCTAAGGTGTGATCGTTTACTGTGCCAGGATATGAGTGGGGTAACTGTGAACTTGTTTACCTTGTAACCCAGAATACATTCCACATTTCTGATCCATTAAAAGCTTAAGCTTTGAATTTTATACTTTGTTCATCAGTGTGATCAAAGTCTCTAGTTTAAAACCGGGTTTAAAAAACTTTTGTTGTTGCAATCAGATCCAAATGTGCTCTGGAACAAATCTGACAAAATTGTCCAAATGACCTCAAACGGGTTTAGATTGACAAAAGAGACTGGGCAAGAAAAAATGACTTAAAATGGTAAGATCCATGTGTTGTGGCATGCACGTTTCCTCCAATCACCAATGATATTCCTTTGAAACACTTTTCAATGAAAGTGTGTAGACTGTCTGCTTACAGTATATCTGCTAACACTAACCCTAATCCTAACCCCAACTACTAACCTTACAGTCCACTATAACGCTAATGAGAGATATCTGATATATAGTTGCAAATTTACTCATAGTTAGTAGAATGTGTAAAATAAATTTTTAATTTTTAAAATTAATGATTAACAAGAAGCAATGTACCCTTAGATGTGGTAGCATGAAGTAAAAATAAATAACGTTTTTCACATCTCTGATCTTCATTTCAGAAAACACATGCCAGCTTCTTTTATTTTTGTTTGTGTTGTATTTTGGGAAAACAGTATTTGTTTGTTTCTGTTTACAGGCTAATTCTAAACTAGTTTGATTGAACTAAATAACTTGGATTGGTTATTGAATCAGGGTTCCAAACATAATTTCTACCTTATGTCGAGTACATCGAGTTGAAAGGGCCGAACTTTTTGTTAACCGAGTTTGGTAATAAATTAAATTTAAGTTTTAATTCGAGGCATATGGTGCAATAAGGCAGTAGTTTTATTTCTGTACTCTGATGTGAAGGACGGGCCCCACACTTGCTTTCATCATACAGATTAAGCATCTGCAAAAACACGTTGGATGTGATTCAAGGGTAATGAACTATAAATGTGATGTAACCCATTACGTTTCAAACAATGATGTTTGGACACGCATGGTGCACTGCTTTATAAGACAACAGAACATTACAGGTCCCTGAGGCAACTGGAAAAGTCACGGCCGAGTTTGATTTCAGCACTAAGGTTCATGTGTTTGTTTGTCTCTGCAGGATTGTAAGTACATGCAGAGAGATGAATGTTACTGAGAGCCATGTGTCTGTAATTATATTGTTTTGACAGCATTGTTTTACTTGACAGTGTGTCTCAGGTGCAGCCTAAATGAATAATACTTATATTGAATAATATTGAATCATAAATACTTATACTTACTATAATACTTACTTATAAATAAATATTTCAGACAACATTAAATATTGCGCATGTGTAAATTGTGTGCTAATTTTAAGGGCTACAATAAAACAAGAATTAAGAAAAAAACTAAGAAAAATCAATGTTTGTAAATGTAGAGGAAAGGCACACATTTTTTTAAATGGATGCACACAACGAAGTGAAGTTGTTGCTGCAGGAGACACAAGACTATAACGTTGCATAAGTAAGTGAAAATGTCCTCATGTTCCACTGCCAAAGAAAAAAAAAAAAACATCAAAAAATGCAATCTGTTGTACACAGTGACATTGATCTTGAACAACACCATTCAAGCTTTTTCAGAAAGCTTATTTTTAATTGACAAAACTGCCATCTTAGTGTGGAGGGAATGTCAAAACAGAGAAAAAAAAGATGATTTCAAATGAAAACATATTAGTATGGACAAGGTCTGAGCCAAAAATGGCATGTGACTAATCGCTGTGAAGCTGGTGGAAGATGACATCATGACACTGACTGGCTGCACATTCTCGTGTATAAATATATGTATATATCGTTTAACCAAATCTGAGATAACAGATTATTTATTTTTTACATTATTATAGTTGTATCATTCCTATTTGGTGAATGAATGTCTCCTGGCAGTGGACCACTGAGGGGAAAATCCAATTTTACCACATCCACATATTCAGTCTCATTGAGGTGGTTAGATCCCTCAGTCCCCTGTAGACCAGGGCTGGTTTTTGGACCTGTTTTCCGTCTGGAGCGGATTATTCAGTTGTTAGCACTAGAGGATATCATAGTCTGAGAAAGCCACACACAGACACAAACATACACACAGTGCCCATGGAGGGCCACCACTCATCTGGCAAACATATGCCAGAATGAAGCAAAACTCATTCCTACCAACACCTTAACTTAGTTATTCTGTCGGCCTTTAAAAGTCAAGCACTCTTTTGACCTTGGTTTTTACCCCAGGAATATGTCTGCGACAATTATAAAATTATGATCACATTGGGCGTGTTTGTGTACAGTAATGTATTGCATTTGTCGGCTGGGCAGGGGCTGTTTCCATCTCTTAACGTTCCCTTTCTCCTTGTTTTCCCAACTGGGAATGTCAAACTTGACCCAACTGCCAAAAGTCTGTATTTTTTCACCCAGAGTGCCCTTTACCTGACCTTTTGACTCATTCATATGCACTCCACCATTCATCAAACCGCTACACCCTTCAGTCCAACCCAGCCAGGCTTTTTACCTCACGTTCTGCCTTCAGCAAGCGAGTCTTTAGTGATGACACAAAGGAAAAAGTACATATTTTTTTCGTCTCCGATCACCTTTTTGCCTCACTGACTCTCGCCTGTGGGTCTGCTGTTTGATCCTGGTGTGAGGAAGTGGTGTAATTGTGAGTAAAAATTGGCTGCGTGTCCATGAGGGTAATTCTACTGAATGGGTTTCAGACCGGGCCAAGAACTTGAACAGAAAAAGATGCAGATGCAGAAAAATGAAAGAGAATTGAAATGGAAATTATGTTTCTAGCAAATGTTCATTCTAAATAATACTAAATTATTAGAAACTCTGACTGTTTCATGGAGAATTGTGACTTCAAGTTAATAGCCCTCCAAAAAAAAAAATCAGTGTTGTAGATGTTTTAATATTTGTGTAGCCCAGACTTTAAAGTGTGTAAATATACTGAAAGCCACAAAAACATTTTAAAACAAACCAACCGTGAAAACATGAAAAGTGAAAAGTGCTGACCATCTGGCTATAAGACTCAGTGACTAAAAGTTTTCAATTAGGTGAAAGAAATGAGAAAAAGTGCCCTCTGCTGTGAGAGGCGGAGTACTGAGGAGCCACTTCTTTCCTCCAACACAGCTCCAATATAGCCAGGACTGTGATCCACAATCCCGTTCTCTGTTCACATTTGGATTACTTTCATATTCAGATTGCAGTTTTTTTAGTAACACCATCTATTCATCCTTCCTTTGGAGTTTATTTGTTTTAATGGCTGGGGTAATGCGAAATTGTGTCGAAAGTCTGACTTTATGCTATGTGTGTGCGTGCTCACGTGTGTATGCACTTTTAAAGGGGTTGCTGTTTCAAGGTCTGGCCTCCCTCCTGTGGTCCCTCACACCAGAAAGGGAAACGAGTGGTCTTTTATCTTCTTCTTTTGAAGTGGCACAAGAACAGCCTGTTACTGCCAGCATCACAAACACATCCAAACACTAACTACTGGCTATTAGCTACTCTAACAAACACTACAGTATATGGTCACGTGGTGTTTTCAGCTTTGTTTGTAAACACGCTACATGGCAGTGGACCAAATTTTACCCATCAGAGGTTTTGACTGACCTTGCAATTATGTGTAATTACCCGAAAGTTGCCGAGTGATTTAGCAGAACTAACAATTGAGGAATACGACCTGAGCAAGTTGTGTTTATATTTAATTGTGCATGTAATATTGCTTTTATAAAACAATTATATTAACAAGTAGTTCACTCAATCTCAAGTAACTCAATTTCTAGACAGTTGACTACATGTATATGCATGGTTACTTTATGGTTTTTGATAAACCAACTCAGGCATTTCTGGTGAACTGTCAGCTTTAGAATGTCAATTTATACTTGCCACCAAAAAGTGAGAAAACTGAATTTAATATTGCTAACGAGGAAGTCTGACTACTGTATTTAACTGACTAGATTCTGATTACAAATTCAGTATTGCACTATTGATGCTGTTATAGCACCACAGCAATGGGTGACAGTTCATTAAGTTCACATCAAGTGAAACGCTTTAAGAACATTCCATCCATATGGTCAATTTGGTCAGTTAGACTGTATGTTCTTCTCTGCCAATAATCATAGTTAAAATATAAAATCAAAGCAACAAATTTCACAAATCAACTACCAACACAGTGACTGACAGCTGATCTGGAATACAGATTGTGAGCGAAGCAACAGCAATTTCCAAAATCACTCTGCTCCTTGCAAACACAAACAGGTGAAATGTACCAACTAGGGATGTCCCGATCACGTCGTTTCAGACTCGATCGGAATCGGACGTTACCTCCCGATCAGGACTCGGATATATGTACATATATTCTCATTATTTTTTATAGGAAAAGATGCCAGAGCCGGGATTCAAACTCGTGTCGCCGAAGCGTATATGTCTGGAGAGCTGTCCACTCAGCCACAGGCTCTGACATATTCTCATTATTTTAACACATCTATAGTTATGCGGTGGCACAGAGTTAGACCTCTTGACTCCACACAGCGCAGTAAGAGTTAGGAGTGCAGTTCCTAAATGCACATTACTGGCTTTGCAAACACTGTGGCACTTTTATTTTTTATTTGTTTACATGCCTGCCTGGTATTTTAAGTTGAGGTGCTATTTGTTTTTATATTAGACTTTTTTATATTTACTGTTGCACTAAAGTCCAAAAGTGAAGAATTTATGTTATTTATTACTTGATTGTTCAAGCTACCTCACAGAAGTGCTCTGTTTGTTAATAGAGTTGTTGAATGTTAAAATAAGGTGAATTAAATAAAAAATAAGGAACATCCTGGATCTGTTTCTTCGCTCTTCTTTATTCTTTTTTTATGTATTATAGAAGTATCGGATCGGGACTCGGTATCGGCAGATACTCAAAATCAAATGACTTCGGACTCAAGGGCAAAAAAACCTGATCAGGGACATCCCTAGTACCAACAGTGTATATAGTATTCCAAATAAATTCTCTTTTGGTGCATTTTGTGAAAGGGTTTGCAACAATCATTGATGCTTCAATAAAGGTGGAAAATCAAGAGATATATTAGGTAAAGACATATTCTGTCACTGTAGAAGATGGAAAAGTTTGTTCTGGAGTCAGGAGTGTTTCTGGTTGGGTGAAGGAACTGTAAGATCCACACCCCAAGTAAGGTCTTGAGTGCCAGACAAAGATATAATCCAGATTCCATCCTGGGGGCGTCCTTGCCTCCTCCTGACCATTAGCAGGATCTCTGTGAAGACTCTTCAGCTTCGGATGATGAGTGATGCTTTCATGAGAACCATTCCTTAAGTTGTTTAATACTACTACATTGTGGTAATTCTACAACCATGTGGAAAGAATAAAGACTGTGTTGAAAGTCTTCAAAAGTTACAGAAATGACATTGAGGAGATGTGTAAAAAAACTGTGACAAATAGTTACCAGAGTTTTGCGCAAAAAAAATCTCTTATATATGAACCGCCTGCAATGTACAGGCTATAAATTAACATGTGTTATATTTAAAAAGTAAATCTCATTCTTTTTTTTATTAGGTATATTGGGCTTATATTGTATTTATTCACTTAATGCCGTTTCCTTGGTGCAACTGACACGGCACTATTTCCACTTACAGTACTCAGTATCACTCAGTAGTATTTCTTAAAAAGAGATGTTTGTGGACATATTACTTACAGTAACATTTTGGCAACAGTAATTTATCAAACAATGATATACAAGATCATTTTAATCAGTCATATAGATAACCCGCAACATTATTTTAATACTTTTAGAATTGATTCAGATTGGGTAAAGTGATTCTATACAGTCTCTAGCACTTTGGCTCCAGAAAGTCTGGCTTACAACCTGCCGGTTGTTACTTTAACTCAGGAGGACAGTTATGGTACCTCTCGGCCTTCCCAAGAGAGGGTAACCCCAGCTCAAACTCCCTGAGATTCTCCAGGCCCCTGGAGATTTGCAGAGGGACTACAGTACATTCCATGCAATCTTTGCATCTGCAAATATTCTGCCATAGTTATTGCATGCATTTCAGTGTCATTGAAGTTTAACTTTATGTCAACAAAATGATCCACAAATTATTTCCTTTACATAGTCATGGCTAAAAATGCCAATAAGTTTGATGTGTTCGTTACCAAACAGTGTACCAGGTGCATTCTGTACCAGACAAGAAAAATTAAAAGTGCCCTTCATTCCTTATATTTGGGTGTAAGAGGAAGAGAGTTTGCGGTCTGGAAATGCCCCATCATCACCTAGGCCTAACGTCTGTGTCTGCTGCCAAGCCCAACATTATATCATGCTTTACATGTCAAAAAATCACACTCACACACTAAACCTACTAGCTCATATTACATGACCACAATGACAAATCCCATTGCATTTATTCCCTTTCAGCTCTTTGAAATGAAGCCACGGGAGGAAATATTTTCTTTTTCTTTTTTAGGACGATTTCATGGCGCATTGTACAGTAGCACTCATTCATTTTCACCAATTACATCATAAGCACGTTCTAAATGGTAGAAATAGTCTGTAATTATTATCACCTTTAAGCTAACTTAATCACACTGCATGTTTCCCTTAAAATGTCTTTTAGTCATGCCTCTCTCTCTTCTTTGCCCTGTTGCTTTTAGCTCTTCTTGTACTTTGTAGTCCATCCAAACTCGGTACAGGAATGGCAGCGGTACAGGGTCTTTCCAGCCCACCCCAGCATCAAAGCACACTAATGCACTAATACACACTGGATATTCATGTTTTATTATTTTCTCTCCTCAGGGCACTGTATACTTAAACTATATGAAAGCACTTTTATAAACTGCTAGAACATTTACAAATATTATCAATATTTCTGCGGCAGGTCGAACATTATATGAACCTGGGAGTATTTTTCCATTCAGCACTTCCACCATTGTAAAACATGTGGATTTGATCGAAACATACCATTTTTCTAGGAAAACATGTGGGAGGAAGTAGCCAAAGGCTTGAACGTAGACCACTTCAAATGTCTTTATAGTTGTGTCACACACCTGTTGCTGTTTGACCAAATAAAATTGAGTTTGCTAATCATCCTCACATTTATAAATTTTCCTTAATATGCACGCATGACCAAAATTGGATTTCTCCTGGATGCAAATAGCATAAAGCTTTCAGTCTAACGCAGGGCATTCAGGTTCCAAGAAGTCCAGTCTCTTTGTTTAGACAGTCAACAAAAATCCCATTTTGTGGCTTATGCGACTAAAATCAGTTTAGGTTTTTTGTAGTATGAACAGCAATAAGTCACATGAAATCCATTGTGTTCAATCGTGTTCCAAACCACATCCATATATGGTTTAAAATCGGATTAAAATTTGATTTATTTGGTAATATGTCTCAGTCTAAAAGGTCTGGTTGGATTTCAAGAACTTTTTCTTGGTAATGCCATGTGAAATCATATAAAGTGCACAGTATTGTCTGGAGGTGCGTTCCAAAACAGCATTTTTTGTCTTTGTCATTTACTATGTAGTGAAAAGTAAATGAATGTCTGCAGTTCACTCATTTACGGCATTTATATTTACGTCAGATCGTGTCTTTAGACACCACATCAGTATATGCAATTTCAGATAACGTTCAATAAACGTTCTCTTAACGTTATTAAAAGTTGCAGTAACATTAAAAGATTGTATATGCTTCCGTTTAATGTTCTAAAAACAGTATTAAAACATTATTCTCACATTGTTAGTGAAACATTTAAAAGCATCCAAAAATTAATGTTGTATAACTTAATACAAATGATAGATAAACATGCTTTTAATGTATTTTCTTAGCTGGGTACAGATGTGACTTTTGTGTGACCTTTGTATTTAAAGATGGCTTTATTGTTGGGCAGAGGATTGGGGTTGATATTTTATGCTTATACTTCTTTATTATTTTTTTTAGAAATGATTCACAAGGGGTCTCTGCATTTGGATCAGGATTGTGGCCTGTGATATGGTGACCTCTGATTCTAGCCCACTGAGTCACTTACAAAAAATCAACCTGTCTGAAAGAACAACCTGTTATTCACCAGAGTGAAATTTATTGAATCTGAAAATTGCAACTTGACCGCAGTAATCCTCAGGCTTAGCGACCGAGCGATCACACTCCCCTAGTGACAAAACAAGCACACCACCCTCCTAATCTCAGTGTGACACGAGCGAAAAAGCAACAGGTCACCCGCTTGCACAGTATTTTTCTATTTGCTTTAGAAAATGCCAGGAATCCCTCTCCCTTTTGTTTTGCCTATGAATCATCTATTACCTTTTGAGTTTGCGCAAATTACCAAGGTTGGGAGGTCTTCGCTGGGGTAAAACTTGTCTCGGGGGGTGAGAGAGAGCACGGCTGAAAGATGAGCTGTGCTTCTGCTGTGTTTCCTAATGTGGTTCTATATTTTTTGAGCCTCTTAAACTGTAGCAGATTTCAGTCAGCAAAACATCATTTAGTGGTTCTTTGCCTTTTCTTGCATGTCAAATATATTGAAACATAAGGTCAATACATGTGGCCCAAGCATATGGAAACTATAGTAGAGTTTTGGTGCAGATGGTACAAATGTTTCACAGATTGAACCATAATAGTTTGAAGAGGTTTTTTTTTTTAAAGGGATAGACCCAAATACCATAATTTATTACAATCACATCATGTCAGCTTCAAAACCTGAATATGAAGATATTTTGAGAAACGTCTCACTGCTTTTCTGACCATACAATGAAGTCATGACAGTCAACATACACTTGCGAAACAGTTTGTTCTACCAAAAAAGACTCAGTAGGCATCTGAAGATTTGAATTAAATGTATTTCATTAAAGAATTAACTGACAAAATAAGAATCAAATTATTAATCCATGACTAAGGTCCCGTCGCGAAGTTCTTTGGCATAGGCCCTGACCTTCATCCAGGTCTAGTAGTATTCTGGCAGGTCCTGCATGATGATGAAAGCAGAATCGGAACCTTGCAGGGGAACTTTAATTGCGACACCTTCAGGTCAACAAAATGGGAAAGTAAGTTCAGTGTGAAACTACAAAGTGTGTGGGAATGAAAATTCTGTCATGTGTGTGGTTCCAAACGTACAGTATATATACTGTTTTTGTTGGAACACAAAAGTAAAAATTCTTGACAAATTTGCAACTCCTGCCAATAAAGCACATCATGTTGGGTTACCCCACATGTCAATGACATTGATGTTGCATTTATTGATGTGGATGCACACTTAACGAGCCTCAAAAGATTGATCTGATCTTTCCACAAAGCAAGGGTATGACTTCAGAAAACTTGGATTGTAGAGTCGTTTGGACCACTTTCTTGATGCCTCTTTGGTGTTTATAACAAGAGCTATATATAACATGTCTACTTGTGTGTTGTCATTCTTTCAGTGAAACACAAAAGCTAGGATCAACATGAGTTTGTGAATAATGATAATACTTCTTAAACTATTTCTCAAAAAAGGGATTGATGATGATACTGCCAGAAGCTTAGCTGAAGGTATAGATGGATGCATCTGGTGCGTTTATGTTGGAGTGTGTCTGATGAAGAATGGGGTGGATAAGATCTGAATGATGAAGGTTGGAGTAACAAAGAAGGATCTTTTAATGAAAAGCAGATGGACTGAATTCCCGTATTGTTCCCAAAAGAAAGCAGCTGGCCACTCTTGGCTCATCCTTCTAAACAAACATTCAGAGATGGCCGTGAGCGAACAAGGACCTGTTGCTCATTAAGCTCCTCTCTCCCGCTAACCCTCTTTGAAGCGTTGCTGCAACATCTCAAACATGACGCACAGAGAATGTACTTTAGCGCACTTTAAGAGGTTTGTGACACCTCAATTGTAAGTGCTTTTATTCTGTGGGTCACTACTAAGAGATGATGCCATGAGTGGTCAGAACAGCAGATGTTTGATGAAATTATACTAGAACATACCATAACAAAGATATGTATGTACTGGCTTGGATTCAAGAGCACCATAGATAGATCTAATCTGGTTTAAGATCCAAGTGTTGTGTTAGCCTCAGATCTGACTGATCAAAATGTGAGAGCCACACATGGTATCCTCAAATAAACTCTGAGGATGTTCATTTGATTGGCGGCTGATGGTGGGGGATGCATAAGAAAGGGTGATTTTTATTATTTTTTTGTTTATGGTTATTGTTATGAAAATTTGTCAGATATTTATTCTTGAGTCAAAGACCTTTCCATCAATATACCGTATAGTTTGTCATGATTATTTTAGACTTCAACTATGAAATATTAAAGTGAATAGTAAAATAACCCAAGTGTTCCACTTGTGGAACGAGGACAGTTTAAATAATCTGGGTCACCTCATGGGGTAGACATGCTAAGATCACATGACCAGATGGATACCACTCACTTTACAGTACCTGAGTAATTCCCGTTATTGGTGCTTTAATCTTGTCTGACTGAGTATTTTTTATTGGCTACAAAAACATAGCTTTAAAGTTGCTTTACAGTATGTTCTTTATGTTCTTTAAGCATTTTATTTAAGCATTGTATTTAAAACTAAGTACACTTAAACACTTAAGTAATGTCATCTGTTAAAAACTACATTACTTACACAACTGTGAAGGTCAAAAAAATACAAAAGTTACACAAGCTCAAACAGTATTAGGTAATTGTCCACAAGCTTTGTTTGCTGTATCAGATCTTCAGATTTCCAGGGCTTACCTCAGATAAACAGAGTCATCTCTCATGGGATGGTATAGATTAGAATAGTATTAAATAATTTTAGAAGTAATGTAACTAAAATCCTTTAAGCTAAACAAAGAAACAACTGATCAAACTTAAACAAAACTGCATGAAATGACATTTAGCCAATTTTCCAGTTACACTTGTAAATACTGTACAAAATGGTTTGTTCATGCCATTTATTCATACGTTTCAAGATTCAGCGTATGTTTCATGAATTCACGAATGATGTTCTGCATGAATTCATTTCTTTTGTGGAACACAAAAGGAGATATAGCGACAGACAGCTTCAATTCCAATTTACTTTTCATTGTACGGAAAAGCATCAACATTATTATACTCATGCTGCATTCCATTAATGATGAAAGACTTTTATAGAATTTTATACTTCCTTTTTGGAAAGGTGAAATAAAATGGCACTTGAAGTTCTCTTTGTTTTCCAGCTTGGAAACTTGTGCACATGAGGAGATACAATCAATTAAACATTCAAGATGTCAATTAAACGTTCTCTTTTAAGAAAATAAAATAAAAACCTAATAAAAACACAATTGCAGAACCAGGTGTGTTAAACATTGTAAATTAGCATTTTTGTTCATAGTATCACATATGTACAACAAATGCAAATTTCTCAAATTTGATTGTTTTGATAACTGTGATAACCATTTTTGTTGCCATTAAAGTTTATCACTCCCAGAAAACCATTTTTGTACATTTTCTATTGATCATCACAACAGTAATTAGTAAAAATGATGCTTCTGCATTTATAAAAGCTATTTCAGGTAATTCGATCACAGTGGTACAGTAATGCTTTACAGTTCAGCATTAGTTCATTTAAATATTGAGTAAAAGGAAGAAATAAAACTGAGTAAATTTCATACTTTTAATCTCCAAAGTTTTTCTCCATCTTATTTCTTTTCATACCTTTAACAGTGGATTTAACCACTGACAACCACATTTATAAAGTGTAAAAAGCAGCCCTGTCAGCCTCCATCCTGATATCTCTGTCTTCCAAGTCATGCTTTATTACTCTGGCAGTACGGAAAGGTGTTTGAATGATATAAAAGCTTGTGTTGGAAGCGTGGAATACGGATAATGTAACAGCAAGATCTACCCCACTTGTCATCTTTCTGTTCTCTCTCTCTTCACAGTTCATCCACACCGGAATCTTGTATTTCGAGGGGGTCTTGTGGTTCACCCCCAGCTGCGAACACTTAGCGGAGCTTCCTTAAAAATGTTGATCTGTGCACTTTTCCCCTCCATGACAGAGAGATTTTTTATTGTTTCACGAGTTTAAAGTTTTCATGATTTGTCCAGAAAGCAGAGGAATTCATTATACGAGCCTATAAAAAGTGTGAGTCTTCTTTGAAGCAGCAGGAACCTCCAGATCTCTCATTTAAAAGCAATGATCACAAGTCTGAACGTTTCATTAGGGGCTTTTGATTTGTAGTTTTGGTTTTCTGGCTTTGAAACACAACAATGAAACATTTCTATAAAACAGTGTTTGTGTTTTTAAAGAGGGCATTGATAGAATTGTTACATCGGTGATTACTGCCTCTGTTTTGCATTTGAGGTCGTAATTTGGTTGTTGTTTCACCACCCAGTGATGCTAGTTTTTTACAGTTTTTCAATCTCACTGGTGAGAAATGTCTCTTTGGGGTCAGCGGTACAAAAGATGCATGTATGAATCAGCTTGCGGTGGTTTATTGCAAGGCTAATTCACATTCCTAATGTTTTATTGGTGTACCAGGGTGGCATTTAAAGGAGTAATGTCATGAAAAATGTAACTTTCCGTAAGCTTTTGAAATAAAACAATGCTGTAGAGCTGTGGTCAAACTAGACTTTCAACATGCAGAATTTCTATGGAGACCCCTGCGCATATGGACAGCAACCTGAGTATGCCAAGGTGTTGGTTTTGTACACACATCATCAATTCCGACGTGATTGCACTGTTATCTGTTGTTATTTATTGCACTATTATACTGTTGTTTTTTGTTATTTTGCAGCCGTTTTGTACAAAATTTGTGTGAAAATGTCACACCGTGGTGTATTGATCTTCCACTGTTCTCACATGGTTGGAAATCAACTTCAAAATTGAACTTTTTTATGTGCCGAAATGTGAAAATTATTTGCATATAAGTGTTTTATCTTTGCATATAAAATATGAATAGAAGTCAAGGGGACTAACAGTGTACTGTCACTGTCCCATACGTCTTAGAATTAAAACCTTCCTTCCCAGTTAAAAAAAGACCATTGTTAGCATTCCGCTCAGGCAGACGAAGAGGCAAAGATACTTTTCAATCAAACTTTACTTGAATCACTTTCAGGCAAAGAGTACATTCAATGGAAACAACAAGAACTCAAAACAGGTACATCCTTGGAACAATCACGAACAGGTAACAGCAACGACAAAGTAACAACAACACTTGACATCAAACAAAGAAACAGACAGGTATTTATAAGTCCAGGTAATTGCTGTGACAGGTGAAGGTGATCAGGTTGATGGCGGAGATCTGAAACAGGTGCGGTGTGCAAGGTATTGTGGGGAATGGAGTTCAGAAGGGAGGTGCAAGGTGAAACCGTGACAGTAACCCCCTCCCGGATGGCGCGTCCTTGCGCCGCACGACACACCAAGGAGGGAGGAGGCGCCGAACACGGTCATCAGGCCAGGGAGGAGTTGCAGGTGGGAGGAGCCAGGAGCAGGGGAATAGGACCCAGAGCGCAGCCCGGACAGCAGGCCACGGTGGAGCCGATGGAGGGAGGAGCCACGGTGGAGGGACTGACGAGACCAGGGAGCTGACTGACAGAGACGTAGCCGGAGACACAGAAGCCCAAGGAGACAGAGAGGTGCATCAGGTTGATGGCGGAGATCTGAAACAGGTGCGGTGTGCAAGGTATTGTAGGGAATGGAGTTCAGAAGGGAGGTGCAAGGTGAAACCGTGACAACCATTTACTAAAACTGAGCTACAAAAATGATTTGTTCCAAACATTAGAAAGCATTTGACCAAAAAACTGATTAATACATTAAATCATGACAGCTCTTTTTAAATGGCTTTAGTGGTTGTTGAATCATACAATTGCCTGTCCAGTCACAAAGAAATAATGAGAAAGTAAAATAGATACTGAACTTTTTCAGGACAAAACTATGATATGACCTCTATACACAGCAAAAACTGAGATCTAAGTAGAAAAAGCTTTTTTCTAGAAAGAAATGTCTAATTATATATGTTTTACATGTCATGATAGAGAAAAAGCCTTATAAAATACATTGCACACTAGACTATGAGTCTTATTTTAAGTTGTTGTTTGTTGTTCTTTGGCCTTGACAAGTAAATATTAATTCATTTTCAGCAAGCAATTTTGTGCATGTTTGGTTACATTGTTGCGCTAATTTTAAGACTAATACCGCCACTAAATATTCTAATTTCAAGAATCTTTAGAACAGTAAAAGATTGTTTTATATCATCACCAAAAAATGTTTTTCACTGCTTATAAAAAATGAAAACTGTCCAGTTTTAAGCATTTTTGTCTAGTTTTAAGATCCAGTAGCGTTCATTAGTTACTAGACATGCTATTTTTTAAGAATTCTTACCAGTTTTGCTTAGCCCATTGGCAGAATTCTTATGCTAGATCTTAGTACATTTTAACGAGATGTAAGTTTATCTTGCTTGTTACAAGAAGCATGCCAAGAGATCAAAATCTGCTTTTAAAAATTTGGTAAAACATTCTGTTATTAAAACCACACAATACATTACTCCATGTGACTTCTACCTGATAAGATTTCTCGAGCCATATGAAAATTTTGGGCAGTAATTTAATTATAATTCACAAAAATTCAGTTTTGGTATGTTTGACACGCAAAGCTATTGAAAAGTATCAACAGACTTAAAAATATTGCATGACTTTTACGGACCATAATGACGGTAAAAATAAAAAATTAAAGGATTTTTTTTCTATGAAATATTCTAACTTAGAATTTAAAAGCACTTTAAAGGTTTATCGAGTTCCCCCATGGTAAGTTTATCCGAGGTGTTAATATATGCTGCAGGTAACATGAAGGGTGTCCAAAAGTCTCAGGGTCAAAAATCTGTCTTTCTCTTCATCTGCACCTTCTGCTGCTCAACAGCTTTCACTCCAGATGCCAAAATCAACAAACAGCATGCAGAGCTCCTTAAAACAGGATTTACCACATCCAACATACCATTCTCTTTTTTATTTCATTTCCCCTTCATACCCTTTGAAGACTGAAGTACAAGCACCCCCTCTAATGGATGATCAGCTGGTTTGGGAAGAATTTCCTGTGGTCAGGTCAAGAGGTGAGAAGAAGGTTAAACGAGTGAAAGAGGATAACATACTAAAAGTTATGTACTTATGAGAATATAACAGCAACTCACATGAAACATGTATCCAAACATATCACACTGGTTAAGGTGTGGTCACATTTACCATAACACGTGTGAATTTAACTCTTATCAAATCTAATTTGTTCTGTAAGATTGGAGACCAGAACTGCTGTATAATACTTTTTAATGAAGGATAAACTCAGTCCTCGGTTTGTGTTTGTCTTGGCTCGATACATCTTTGAGCACATCTTTGGCCTGTCCAGTTTTGAAATCAAGTTTTGCAAGTCAGCAGCTACTCTGCTTACCGTAGTCTACAGAAATTATGTTCCCTTCAGCTTGTCTGTTTTTCAAGTTGGCCATTTTGTATCTTATCTCCTTCGAGCATGGCAGAGATGCTATTTTCCAAGAGGGACGTTGGCTATGTCTGCGTCATGCTTTGCCTTTGCTTTTCACACATGCTTTCAATGCCTCATTCAAACACACACACATGTTGGGTTTCCATGTTTTATGGAGATTTTTCCATAGACATAATGACTTTTATACTGCACCTTTCTGCAAAATTGCTGGTTTTACCGTCTTTATGGGGACATTTGGTCCCCACGCTGTAGGGTTTACCAGGACCATAAACACACATACAGTATATCAATTCAATAAAGAAATCTTTTCTGCAGATGTGATACAGATGTGTTAAAAACACAAAATGTGTCTAGTTAGGGACAACACATTTTGTGTGATTTTTAACACATCTGTATCACATCTGCAGAAAAGATTTCTTTATTGAATTAGAAATCTGTAACATCTTTGTGTTAATTCAAAAACAACACAACAACTCAACATGTGTTACTTTTCGGATCATGCCCGATTAGAGCAGGCCGACTGTGTGCATTGTGGAGCTCTCCTCTCAGCATCCACAAATAAACATGGGCCCAGCCCGCCCGGTTCTGCGAGGGCAAATGGCTACCGTCATGGGGATGCTTGAATGGACTTGGCTGTCAACATGTGTTGTCTCTTTTATGTATTTAACACAAAATGACACATAATGTGTTAAACAGCATGACAGAAAAATGTGTTAAAATGTGTTTTTAAGAGTATGTCCCTCCAATCAGTCATTTAGCCTATAAAGAATTCAAGAGTTCAAATGATGACTTTCCAAATTTTGTGTAACACAAGAGGATTAAAATAGTTCACACTTTATTTTTCCATACAAATAAAAGTAATTAGGTGATACTGTCAGTTCTACCTAACTTTTTTGTTCAAGGGAAATTAGGAAAACATACTTTAAATGTTTCTTTCACTTGTTTTTTCATCAGAATGTTTTTTTCATCAGAATTTTCATTTGCTGAATTTATAATTGAGAAATAAAACATATGGCAGTTTGACATAATACTGCCATAACGAGATCCAATAAGCAGATAAACTGTAGGAGGTGCACAATACGACTAAATAAAAAAACAGACAGAAATGATACCATAAAGTTTGACAGATTTGACTGCAGTGTGTAACTGTTGAAATGTGACAAGGAGTTTTACCAGAAAATGGTTATAAACACAAAGGGAGCATTTCAATTCAACTAAGATACACGTGTGCGTGACTGTGTGTAATAACATTTCAATAAAAAATTTAATATAAGTTGGATTGAATGGTGTGTGTATTAAGGTCATTAAAAATGACCCGTCTAGATTAATTTTCCTCCCCAAGTTCCATGATTCATTTTATTGCAGCTGACATCTCTGTCCCTAAGCACCAGACCCTCAAACTTAGCACAGCTGTGCACAACGTAAAACACGTCTCACACACTACTTGTGCTCTGGCCAAATGCACGTGTGTGTCCATGTGTTCACAAATGCTAATCTCTCCCAAGATAGTCTTCACCCTGTTGCCAGTAGCATATGTGCATGTGTGTCAGCAAGGATTTAGATATATTTGTGTGAGGAATTACTTTTTTACTAAAGTAAAACTAAACTGTTGACTATTTGTCTTTTCTGAATGGTTAGTTTCAGTCCTTGATTGTGATTGGTCAACCACTCTTAGCAATATAAACATATATATATAGTATTTGTATTGTTTGGTAATGGTTTTATAAAAGAAATAAAGGCACTTTTCAGCCGTGACTTATTCACAGTAAAGCACAGCCTTTCATACCTTATTACATATATGTTTATATGTAAATATTAAAGCTTTGTTCTCTTTTAAAATAAAAATCTAAAAAACTTATTTACCAACGGTGATGTTGTTTCAAACTTGTATGACGTTCCTCTGATGTTTCGTGAACACAATGTTTTTCCATATGAATAAGCAGTCGCCTCTTTTCCATATAATGAGGTTACTATTTTTATGTCTAAATAATGACTATTCCTGCAAGACAGCAGATTAATATTGCAATAATCATATTTTATGATGTGCTGATTTTGTATGAAGTTGTACATCTTAACATCCGAGCAGGTAAATGCAAAAACAAACAAATAAGACTATGAATTGTCAGGATTGTGTTGGACCTATAGAGGAGTGGAAGATTTTAGAGAGGAGGATTGTAAAGAATCTTTCTCATTTTGATGTTTATAAAGCTGTTATATGGCTTCAACAGGCATGAGGTAATTCATGATGACTTTATTGGAAGTAAATTAAATATTTGGTCATCTGAAAGAAATCTTTACAGGCATGAATGAATAAATTGTTCAAAAATACAGAAAAAGAAGAAGCACAGTAAAGAAAAGCTTTACTCTGTGAACTTATAGGCAGTCGGGTTTTCCACACTGTACAACTTCTACTCTCTTTAAAACTTAATGTACTGTAGCATCAAGCAGCATTATTTATCTTTCATTACACTAATGTGTATGCGTGCGTGTGGTTGGGTGAAAGCACCTGCTGGGGGTGTTCTTGTGTGCTTGTTTCTGTAAAGTAAACGTGTTGTTATGTGAGTGGATTTGAAGGCAGTGTTGAAATCCGTAAGTGTTTCTTGCCAAGTCAGAGTTGGGATGTGGGATGTTTTTGTGTGAAATTAAATGTGTATTGAATTGGAAATGTGTAACACAATGAGGACAATGATGATGTGATCATATCAGCATGTGCTGATCATTTCCAAGCTGATATTGTAACCATTACTGTTAACAGCACATCCATCAGTCCTGCTAAATAAACATACTAGTCTTTGATTTTTACTGATTCTGCCAGAATAATCAATTTCTCGGTGAGAAGATTCATATATTATTTTGAATCAACCAAAATGTCTCCAAGTTTCCTGCTCTACTATTTCATCAGCAGAAAGGACAAAGCATATAGAAAAACATTTTTAACATTGTATGAAGTCTTAATGTATGTGGATAAATATTATTTTATTCTAATTAGATGTCATGGTTTTTTAACAAACCCAAAGAATAAAGGTGCTTGAGCATTCGTCACAGAGCATCCAGGTTTCTGGAAAATTCAGTTCTGATTGGTCCAATTGTGTCATCTAGTGTCTATATAATAACCAAAGCACATTAGTGGTATTTGTAAAATAAACAATTTGTCCATCCATGTCTGTCCATCTATCCATGCATCCATCCATCTAATTAAAACCCATGTTATATTGTGGAGAAATAATCAGATATCATTTTTAATCCATACCAAGATCAGCCCCCTGCAACCCACACTTAAAATGTAAACTTTTAACATGTTTCCCCAAGGACCACAGACATGGAAAACTACTATCTGCTACACTGGATATGTTTTATGGCCGAATCTTTTCCACATACTTTAGACAGACATGTTCATTTCCCCCATAAAGCTTTTTCTATCTCCCTGCAAAACTGTGAGCACGATGATCAGGTTCACTGAATAACGGAGAAAGCCCCATGGAGTATTGAACAGTGTGTTTAGTTTGTGTGTGTGGGCACAGTGCTTCTGTTTGCATTTATCATTGGGAAATATCTCTGTTTTAACCATTAATCTGGTCAGACTGACACTGCACACTAGAGAGCCATCATATCCAGTTCGAAGTGGGTGAATGTACCATTTTACCTGAAATGCTTCCTCATAACACATATTTCAGGCTTTCATTTTTTTTTTGTTCATTTCTCCATTTTTATACAAACAGTACACAATGGACTGTAATGTGCAAAAGCCTGTAACTTGTGTTGTCTTTCACTTAACACAAAGATTTGTGTGTTGTCCCTAACTAGACACATCTAGTTAATAACTAGACACGTTATTTTTAACACATCTGGTTTTAGAGTGTACCTGTGCGCACAGAAACAGCACCGAACTGTCATTCATAAATAACTTCATTACACTCATTAAAGAAGCACTACATTATATATTTTTTCTTCAACGAGGGGTAACATCAGTGTTTTTGACCCGTGGAAATCTCTCAGCTTCACTAAGAGAGAGACGCGCACAGACACCGGTATAATTCACACACACATCTCGCTATCTCTCTCTCTCTCGCTCTCTAATAATCACATCAAATGAATGCTTTAATTTATTCAAATAAATGCATAACTATCGCCTTATTTTATTATTGCCTTAACGATTTTAATGCACTTCGCGAGGCAACCACTCTCCGCTTCGCGTCGGGTGGTTCTTCGCCTCCACGTCATGCATTAAAATCCTTTAATGCACAGCTAACCGTCGATTATCCCTTACTTAAGCAATAAAAAAGCAGAGATATAACTAAAGTCTATCAAAAAATTTAAAGGACAAGACCTTTTTGAGAAGTCAAGAGTTACATAAATTGAACTAATCAAGCAAATTCCCAGCGTTTTTTTTAAGCTTTTTTCCCAAATTATTATATATATACTATATTCAATGTGATTCTAAGCATTTATTTATTTATACATTTAATTGCTATGTACAAGAACTCCTTACATTTTTTGTCTGCCTTCATCCTCCCGGGAATTTACACATGTTAATGTTTGTTGGCTACATGTTAAAGATGGTGGAGAAATCATACAGCTAATTGTCTCCTTGGATATTTTCCTGTAGTTTTCCCTTCGTATGCCTCTGTTATGGCCTGGAGAAGTCTTCAGACACAGAGGTGAACCCTGCTGTAGTCTTAGACATATATCTTCTTACAAAAACACAGTTCCTCCACAGGTCCACAGCAGCCCACTGTCTCTAACAGCACCCTTTAGTCTCAGAGGGTGGACTTTAGTCAGATGGCAGATGCTTTGGGTTTTTTGTTTAGACACAGTCTTAAAACTCAAGACTGTTAACAGGTATAAGTGATGTATTTGCATTGCATTGGGAATTTGTACAAATGTGTACACATCTTATTGGTGGCATCATGACGTTAATGGCCAAGTGCCCCTTCTAATCATTTGCTAATCTTAGGGAATGTCATGGGAGGTTATTTACCACACTGCATCTTGAAACACTTCAAATACAATAATAAATGACAAGATGTGTTGGACATAAAAAACAAAAAGCGTTTTGATAAGATACCAGACAGGCTGGTCTATTTCATATCTATCAAAATCGATAGTCTGCTCTGTGTGTGTTGTTTCTTTCTCTGCAGGATATCGGGAGGGCTGCCCTTCTTGTTTCATACATTACAATGCTATACATGCTAATCCCAAGCAGCCATTGATTAAAACATGGGTATTTTGGTTAGCTTGACTCGAGTATGGTTGACATAATGCAGCTGGCTTTGTAAGATATAGGTGTGTCTCAGAATGAACAAATATTTCTTTCTTCAGCCTGTTTCGTTTATACAGTGTATGTTCATATCTGAATATGTAGAAACAACAGTGTATGTTTAAAAGTTTAAGGTTAGGATAACAGATTGAGCCGGGCTTTAAAAACAGAGAGTGGGAGAAGAAATTGAGCACAGGAACCATGGCATGTTTAGACAGAGAAATATTTGGATAGATGCTAATGGATTTAAGGGCCTCAAATTAGGGGTCTTCAACAATCTCACTGACCTACATCCATTGTAATGAGCTTTGCAGTGTCAGGACAATGTCAAACAAAGTTTTGCAAAAACTGGATAAACAGATTTTGCCTTTAAACAAATGTCTTTACCTGTAATTATAATGTTATTACAGAGTTGTAACAGTGTTATTATACTGTACTTTTTTCTGTCACAAATGAACTTTCCTAACTGACAAAACATTATAATTTATCAGTTGCAGTACACATCTCTCTCTCTCTCTCTCTCTCTCTCTCTCTCTCTCTCTCTCTCTCTCTCTCTCTCTCTCTCTCTCTCTCTCTCTCTCTCTCTCTCTCTCTCTCTCTCTCTCTCTCTCTCTCTCTCTCTCTCTCTCTCATTTCATTAGGAACAATGTTAAAATATTCAAGATTAATGGCCAGGATTAAAATTGGCAAATGTATGTTTCTTTTTATTTATTACCCTACATTATTTCGTGTTTGTCTGTGCTTTGTTCTCCTTGTGCATTTAAACTTTCCCAGATAAAGAATAAAATCTTACATCTTAAATACACACTTATAAGGAGAAAAACATCTTTAATCATGTCTTAAACTACAAAGTATTGTTTTTTGGCTTAAAGGAAAGTTTATAGTGATAACAACTATCTTATATACTGTAGTGACCTCAAAAAATATTTGCACACTTAAAGTTTGAATGTCACTGTAATAACAAAATATCAAACCAAATCACATCTGTTTCAAGAAAAGATAGTGGACACACTCTTTCCAAGCAAAACATTTCACAAAAAAAAATATGTTTTGCTTTAAATGCTAAACAATCGATATACTGTTTGAAATAAAGACCAAAAGTATTTGGACACTTTCTGATTGTTAAACTTTCTGGAACAGGAAGATAACGGATTTCATGTGCACTAAAAATAAATTGAAACCAGCTGAAGAGCAAAAGAAAAGCTTTAAAAAAATGAAAGTTCACAGCTGCCACTTGGTTTGATATTGTGTTATTGAATGCAACCAAACTAATAAAATTCACAGATTTTGAAGTGTGCCGAATACTTTACGGGGCCACTGTGATATAAGAACATTTTAGAACAAGATGTAAAATGGGATGTCACACCATGTGTGTGTGTGTGTTTTTAAGGAGTCCCCTGTTGCTAGTGTTAATTCTCATTGACTGAATGAGGGAAGCTGTAGGTCAATGACTCTCAAAGGAACCAAACCATCTGATAGGTCGTTGGATGATGTAATGCCCACCTCGTTAAAACACAAAGAGAATTAAAGAGATTTATTCTTATTATGTCATAAGAAGGTCATGTTCCCTCTTATAGCACAAAAAATAAATAAAACGAAAATAAGTTTGATTAAGCAGCCCAGTGAGACAGGTTCAGAAAAGTCTGTTATTCTTTTGGGGACCAATAGTGGTATGTTTGGGAACATATTGAGTTACAGTAAATAGTACACCTGTGGTTTCTATTGATAACCTGACCTTCAAAGCATAAAGGGCATATAGTTTAATTATTTGTTTACATCTCTATTTGATTTGATGGATAGTGAAGAATTACAGAAATTAGAAAAACAACTCAAGTTGGTTCGCCTTAAGTACTGCTGTGCCATATGTTGGGGAGCTGCCCACAAGACTACTTCTATTTTATTAACTTTTTATCAGTCCCAGATACTGAGGAAGTGCCATAAATCCACACTTAAGGCCAATGAGGTAAAATGAGAATGTGTACCTACATTCCTACATGCCAGCACACATGCATACAAACACACACACACTAACAAGCCTTTTTGGAAACGTGAAGCTCCTGCGTTTCATGACTGCTGTTCAGGGGAGTTAAAACAACTCCCAGGGCGTAAATGGTGGTCCAGAAGCACCCCAGAGAGCAACAGGGCCCACGAGAATCTCATTCAGGCCATCCTTCAAACAAAACTCGTCCCAATAAATATGTCTAATGCACTCGGACTAAAACTAATAAACTACAGGGAGGAGTCAGTTGATGTTTAATAAGGGGAAGAATTTCTAATGGTAATAAACTGTGTGTGTGTTTGTGTGTGTGTGTGTGCGCTCTTGAAAGTTAGGGTGCTAATTCTTCACCTGTGTTTCTTTGATTATGGACTCATTACTTGTATTATTTAAGCCATGTCTTTTTGTTCAGTCCTTTGTTCCGGTATTGTTGTTATTTTGTACGTGTTGGATTCTGGATGTGTTTTGTTAAAGTCAGCCGTGCATGCTATTATCTGCCTGTTCTCCTCCTCTGAAGTGAGGTCTGTTTCTATATTTGTATTCCCACTGATGAAGTTCAGTAAAAGATTTGAAACTGATATTCTCGTGTTCTGCCTCATCTGATGCACGGTAACAGTTTTACATATGGGAATACAATATTTTTTTAGTGCCAAATTTGCAACAGAGGTGTCCTGGGGTGGAGTCAAATTCCCGGCCTGATTTACTGTCCCAGTCCGCCACTGCGTACAAATGAGATCACTTCAATTCATATAAATTAGCCACCTTGTAAAACACTTACAAATTGCCATGAGAATGTGAAATAATATAAATGTAATGTACATTTACAGTAGAGGGCTAACATGCTAAGGGCGACTGCATATTTTTAAAGAGATGACATATTTATAACTCGATCAAGATATTTCACAAGATATTTCATTCATCATATTCTGAATTTGTCTGTGATAGGGAAATGGTTTAGAGCATATAATGCATTTATACTGGTCAGCACCTTTATGTCATCATTCCTTTATGTCCCCCGGCAAATTCCAGAGGTCACATTATTTTTTTGGCCATGCACATACCCTGAGGCTCAGGAAACGGGTCAAATGTTGAATACTGCCCATTTCATAACACTATACAAAAAGTAAACATGTCATATGAGTTTATAGATTTATGGATATATGGATGGATTTATGGATCAGTAGGGCTGTTATAAATAAAATAGTATACAGTAATTATATATTGTTCTAATTAATCAAAACATGATTGACGTTATTGTAAAAGAATATATGCATAACTGAACATAACTTACAAATTTCTAATATTTATGATGACCACATCATGACTTTTGCATTAGTCAGCAGTTGTCCTGCAAAGTTTAGACTATTAATCATTTAGTTTTAAATCTCCTTAGTTTATTAAAATCAGGTTCACATTAGTCATAAATCCACCACCATTGCATATTTTATCCTGGTCAGCACTAAATGTATCCATGGCCAATATCTTATCAGCCATAATTCTCTTTCTGGTCATCTCTGCTGCTCAGTTACCAAACAAAAGCAGCTGGTTTTCGTTACATGGGAAAAATTCAGCAGAGATTAATGTTTAGGAAATGACCTCATCAAAACAAATGACCAGCACTCCTTTAGATTATGCAATTGTTCTACATCATTCTTTCAAACTTTTGAACTTTGAAATTACAACGTGCTTAACAAAATCAATTTTGCAATAAAACATCTTAAATCTTTCATTTTAAAGTCTCTGTCACACACGGGTGTCACAACTTGTTGTCGATTAGATTGTCTTTTTTGACCAATTGACCCTTTATTACCAACCAGGCCATTTAATGACCATTTACAGAATACGTTTGTTTTTGATGGAACTGTTTACAAAGATTATCTGTGATAAACTAAAACATCTTTCAAAGGCACTTAAAGACGGAAAAAAGACATCTAACTAATAAAAACTAATCTGAGGCTTTGAGGAGATTCCAGACAGGATTTTCACTAGCTTTTGAAGGCATGTTTATGAGCTAAGATTTGGAGGGCGAGATGAGTGAGTCAGAGTTTGTTGATCTCTGATTAATTTGTACGATGAAAGCCTTCCTGCGATGATCGACTGACAGATCACCACTCACTTTATAGACGCCTTCCCGTCGGATAATCACAGTAAAGTTTGAAATAACAAGTTACACAAACAAGGATTTACTTTACAGGATGTTAACAGGATTTGTGAATCTCTGATTTATTGCATGAAGACAACCTTTGACCTTTTGTGAAACTCTATGCTACTTAACTCGAAGCAAATGCAGTTAAATGAAGCTTGTGTGAGAACTGTATGTCTGGTAAAGTTTAAGTTTGAAAGTAAGAGCATTTGTGGCATCATAATAATTTGATTGCTCATGAAACTAAAAGTTTATTTGTGTGCATTTCAGATCTAATATACCTTTTGAATCTTTTATTGGGATTCTGTGATGTAATGGGCATCACTTCCATGAAAGGAGGATATCTACAATAGTTGCCTTTCTTCACAATTACCATCAAGAGATTGTGTTTTTCAACGTGGTCTGTTTATCTCCCATCAAGTAAACCATTAGGAACCATAGCCAAATACCAAACACTCTCCATGTGGTATAAAAGCACAGAGAGCTCTTTCTAATCTCTCTTCTTTACTTCACATTTTTCATGCTTAAGACTCTTTCTCTCTCTCCTAAGGAGTAGTTATTATTTCCCAGTTTCCAACACTTTTTATGGCAAGAGCTATACCATGTGGATTTTCTGTGGCATCTTTACACACAAAATATATAGTAGCATTAACCTCTCTGTTAGAATTTGTAACCCACAGGTGCAAAGATTACATCACTGGGCTTTATTCCAAAAAGATTGGTCAGGTTTGGATAAATTCATTCATGCATCGGGTAAGAGAACACTTCGTAGCTATTATGGCTGTTTTTCAAAAATGTTGCGTAGTGAATCTTGTTGAAATTTATTTCCTGGCATCTGAAATTTTGCACATGTAGTGTGTCATGTTTTTGGCCTTGAGCTATGGCAGTGTTGTGCTCTGGGGTATAAAGCAGTTTAAACCATGGCTTGGCAACTTTGTGCTTCCTCTAGAGGGCCTTTCTGTTGGATTTGCCTCTCTAAATCACACACAGCATGGCCCCACAGACCCTCTGTTTGTTATTCCGTGGGAATTGAAGGCCGTAAAGGTAGACGTGGACGTCTTCCTGTAGGTGCACACTTCTGTGTGTTTTTGTATGACTGATATCTGCATCAAAAAGAGACCCATAGGGACAAATCACAAATGAGATCTCCTTAACATCTCAGTTTTGTTTTTAGACAGTAAAAATATCAAATTGGGACCTTTGGTGAAGTGTCTTACTTTTTAAATCACATTCTAGATCTCATACGCTAATCTCACACATTCTATCTCCATAATTTTAGCAGAGATGTCAACAATGAGTTAACCTGTTACCTGTCACCGAACGGTTCCACATTTCACTTTTCATTTTAATATTTCATAGTTGAATTTTAATCGAATCATGAAAAGCTATATACTGATGGAAAGATCCAAGACTCCAAAAATTTTCATACAATAAAGTTCATGTGAATGTTGTTTTTAAAAATATCTAAAATAAAGAAAAAAAAAACAATTGTTTAAATATCTAAAATGTAAATGTGATTTTTTAATTTAATGTTAATGTTGTTAACTGTGTTATTTTTTATAAAATAATTTTTATTAAGTTTATATAATATATTTATTAAATATCTAATATCTAAAAATTTAAATAATTGTAGTTCATATAGTGCATTTTCATGTGTATACTCAATTTCTGCGATGACAATCAGATGACAGTTGGGTTTGTCCCTTTCGACCCAATAATGGGTTAAAAATGTTATTTATTATTTATAAAATATTTTTTATTCATGTTTTATTTAGTAAGTTACGCACATTTACAACAACTTTTTTTACATTTATTTCTCCTTTTTGAAAGACATGAGACAAATATGATCCTTCAACGAGCACAGACATGAACTCTATAAATCTCCGGAGCTTTGAAGAAGCAACCTGTGAGCAATACAGCTTTGCTGTCGACTGTGATTGGCCCAATGACTTTCAATTACGTGATAATCAGAGCCGACAAATGTTCTCCCGAACAACAAATTATTACGCAACCAATAAATGCAAGCCAGTGCTGTAATTATATGACTAATGGTTGTACATCAATCATAAGAGCTCATTGCTTATATTGAGCTAGTGCCCTCAGCATGCACTGACCCCCTTCCAGACCTCATGCGTTCTCCAATTCTTGCTAATAACCAATACAAACATCAGCCTGAGGATAGAGAGAGACGGCAGGGTCAGATAACGGTTCAGTACTGTTTACGTACACGGTATATAACCTGTAAATACGAGGGGGAGGGTTCATCTTCCCTGCCCCCACTAACATAAACCATGTGTGAGAGGACAGACCCCCACTCAAGCATGTCAATCAACAAGCCAGGGGAGCTGAGGCCATAATGCACAGACTGGCAGATCTCTCGATCATCCACACACAAGCAGGTCTGTGCATGAGCGCAAACACGTACACACACAATCTCATTTAAACATTTATCTAGAAACAGACACTGCAAAAGCATTTTCACACACAGAGATCATAGTCAAACACACAGATATGGTGCATAGAGTGAATCTTAGGGGGTCTACAGCAGATGTTTACACTGGGCTCTGGAGGCTTGTGGGGAGAGCTGAAAGATGTGAACTGGATACAAATGTTCACAACAGTATGAACCAAATTAACAATTTGCATTACTTTAATGCTTGTTATTTTAAGAAAGAATGCAACACTAACCACCTACAATCTAGCGCGAAGTCATTTTTATACATGTTTTAAACAAGTGGTGGACAATTTGTCTGGCACAGTTATTGTTGCGCTGTTAATGGCCATGGAATGCAGACAGTAAGCTTAATTTTTTTATTACAATGGGATGTTTGTTTACATTTGTACTGTTCATGGCACCAGTATTTCATTAAATTATACATTATTGCCTTATGCACGCAAAAAGGTCAAAAAGGAACAAACAAAGGAACAAATAAGGTTATAAATTAACCTAAGCTGGGTTGTTTCAGCCCAAAATGCTGGGTTGTTTCAACACATGGTTGGATCACATATGAGTATATTTTAGCCCCTTTTGAACCTACCTATGGGTTAAAAGATAACCCAGCTTTTTTGGGGAGTATATGTTTTCAGTTTCTATAATACTTGCCAGCATAAATTCCACCAAATATGTCCAAGAAAAGAAGTTTATAAATCATACATTTCATTAGGTGTGACCTGTTTACATTTACTGTACATCTATCCACTACACTTTAAAAATTGCTGGGTTGTTTTAACACATGCTTAGGTCAAATATAGAACTTTTCTAGGTTTTTATGGACATTTTTGACCCAAGCATGGGTTCAGAGTTCCCCTTATTGTCTCATATTTTAACCAGTGGTTCCAGATCTTTTACTATCAAGGCTTTTATGCACTTTCTACCATGATCAAAGTCAACTAACCACCACAGATACACATCTAAATGCAAACAGAGAATAATTCATAATGAAACACTTCTGATGGGTTTATCTTCTTTATTGCTAAAATAGACATATTGATGATAATGATTATGTAACTCTGTCATAAGACCGAAGAAAATGAGAGACAATGATAACTATGTTGTTTGATATGAATTTTTATATCATAAGTGTGACAGATGTGCTGATCATCACAACATCATTTAAAAGCCTTTGAGACCTGATTGGTTCCAGCAGCATGAGTCATGAGAATCAAACAGAAGTTGGCTGATTGTGTAAATGTAGTTTTTTTGTTTGGATTAACTGAACGCATAGGGGGTTCACACAGACGAATGTTTCTGCTTAAGAATCATCCGCTGTTAGATGTAAATCAAGACTGTGTATGCTTATACTGTATTTATAACTGCATGAGATAAGGACAAGAACGCGATATTCTTCCTCTTGTGTATTCTATGAGCAACAAACAGTTACAGATGTTGGCTGGTTATGATAAACACAATGGTTATGCTAGAACTTCTCTAAAGCAGCATTTTTATTCATTAACTTCTGAGCAATCAAACATCATGTCACTACAATACTAAAGCTGCAGTTTGATTTTGATTTTTAACCAAAAAAAGTTACAGATTGCAGCTTTTAGTAATAAAATAAAACATTAAAAAGTAGTAAAAAGACTATGTCCCAAACCTGTAGAAAAACTATACTATTCAATATCAAATAATGGGACATTTTGTAGCCTCTTGTTACCGGGGTACCGTGTAGACACAGGAGTCGCGGAGACTAGAATACTTCAGAAACACTTCTACTAGGAACAAACACAAGGAATACATCCAATGGAATACTAGGAACTTCACACGATATCACATAAACTAACATCAACACTCAGTAAAGGACACATGGCTTAAATAATAGTCCATAATGACGGTGAACAGGTGCCAGTGATCACAAATGACGAGTGATGGGGAACAGGTGAGTGGAGTGCAAGGAATTATGGGTAATGGAGTCCAAGGGAAGCATGAGGCTGTGACACCTCTAAATGATGGCAATTTCTTTATTTTGTTGAACTAAAAAAGAGAAGTTTAGCAGATTTTCACAGATACTGGTTTGCAATAATAACCCTACTGCTTTATTTTTCTCAACAATGACTGAAATTAATATAACAATTATTTTTCCAGCTATTAAAAGCAAGTATCTGATTTTTTGACTCTCATAGCTCTCATGTGCATTTTTTGATTCACCAATGATCACCAGAAGGAAATGCTTTTAAGACACATCCCCTGTCTTCAATTAGTTGGCCAAACAGATAATCCTGCCCCAAATTCACGCCATTGGTTAAATCAATGTTGCTGTGTTGGACTACTAAGGATACTCAAATACATTGAACGATATTTTGACAGGATCTACACATGACTTGTAGTTGACTCTGCATAGCTTCAGCTTTTACCTTGTGCCTCATTCAACAACGGCACGAGTTCTGAGTTCAGTAGTAAAGAAGAGTTTGTCCCAGTGGCACCATAACCAAGATGGAGGTAAAGGGAACAGTTAAAGAAGATGATATATTTGAGCCTGAAGGTTGCAATATGAACAATATTGTTACAGATGCTTTGCGACTCAAATGGCAGTCCAGCTTATGAGCTCTTTTCTTAGTAGCTAATATGCCAGCCAACATGGCGGTTTGTGGCATCAGATTTCAAAAATATAATGCAAAATTATAACAAAATTAAGGCTATAGAAGTCAGTCAGGCTATTAGAATGATTCAGGTCTATTTCGTTTTTTTATTTGCCTCAGAAAAACCTGTTACTGTACCTTTAAAATGACAGACTGGATCCTGATTTACAGTGCTGGAGGTTTGTGGGGAACCACCCACTGTTACAGCAGTCTGACCCAGCTGAGGCAGCGGATGGTGTGGGTGTTGAACCTTAGGCCCCTGTGGCCAGGATGGCAGTCAGGTATATCAACCACACCTGCAGGATGTCCTGACAGACATGGTGCAAAACCAGTTTGATGTCAGTTGACCAGTTCTACACTACTGTACATGTTGTAGGTTATCTTTTATGCAAACAGAAAACTCCTGTATTTAGTAAGGTGGAGGGCAGGGTTGGGTACAGGGTTAATTTTTGAGTTATCATAAGGTGTTGTTCTAAAAATCAAAGATATGAAAGTTTACTGTCATTGGTCCACTCTCATTACCTTTATCAAGACATTAAGAGACTGAAATCAAGGTGAGGGCAGCTTTTCAATTTTTCATAGTAAAAATAACAACCACCCAAGATAAAAATGACATAAAAAACATATTTACAAAAAGACATTTAAAATGTAATAAAAATAGGAAACCATATATATTTAAAATAATGGAGTGAGATAACATGTAGAAATAACATATGATGACAAGCCACCTAGAAAAGACATTCACTTCTGTTTCTCTACTGGTTATTTAAGTAGGTGGAAACATGAAAAAGTAAATTATTAAGAAAACATATTATTAATTATTAAAAAAGTATAATCATATAAAGTGCCTCAAAACTCTTCTTACCAGGTTACCGGTGGAAACATCAACAGTCTTGGTAGCTCTTGCAAAAACTTACAGGATCATTTAAAAACTTTAAATTCAGTTAAAAAAGGTGCATCAAAGCCCTGTTGATGGTTCTGCAGGTGTGGCAGGTGAAGAACCTCAAATGGTTCCTTAAGGATCTTTTTATTTTTACAATTTTTTTACTATATTTTTTTTACTGTGTAGGGTGAAGCAGGGAGTCAGATTTTGATACCAGACCACACAAAGGTTTACACATGCACATCTTACACTAATCTCCTACAAATGTGGTTCTGGTCAATCTGTTTGTTGACCTGATGAGGCAGAAGTGACTGTTACTGTTGGTGCCTGAGAATAAAGTTTATGGTTCCGGACATTTCCAGAACATGTTCTAAACAGGTGACCAATCACAACAGACTGACTCCAAGAAATTGTAGATTGATGCTGTGATAATGTATAATATGCATAAGCATGAAAATCTATACCCCACAAAAATATCTAGACTTTGTAAAAGGGCATAATCAAACCTCTTTTACAAACTATGTAGATGCAGCATCCAGACCTGTTTTCCCCGGTAAATATTTCAATATCTGTTTTGTTATTTTAAAATGATGTATTCCCAGGGTAAAATTTTGATAAGAATGGGCATGTCAACATCCTGTGGCCTGGGTTTGACTGATGTTGCACAATGATGGGTGGCACTGAAGATCGCAAGCATTATTTTATCTTAAGAATAAAGACTAATTACTTCACTCTTCTGAGAAATTGCTTTTAGCACAAGTTTAACCAAGCAGAAATTAGTTTCAGTCTGTTCCTTACAAAATTGTTCGCAGATTTGTCTAAATAACCTACGGACAATACGGAACAACGTGTTTAATGTGGCTGTTATTTATTCCTCTTTGTTTGTCCAAAATGATCAAAGAAATGTTTTGTTTTTGGTTAGGCAGGGTTTGTTTTCATCTCCTTCAGCAGAAGGAACCCAGATTTATAGAGGAGGAAAGAGGGAATAAAAGTAGAGTAACGAAAGAGAAAAAAAGAGAAAAGTTACGCATGATATTCTTACCAGATGCTGTTTTTGAGTGGTTTCTTTTTGAGTCTTGGAATGATGTTTGTTTCTCTTGATCTCTGTCCAAACTACTAATGTTAGGCAACTCTTCCACCAGGTAGATTTCTGCTGAGAAAATTATATGGTGAACATGCACATCTTATGTTCAGCATTCACATAAATATTTGATTAATTTTGTATTACTGTCATTCTAATAGAAATGTGTGGATTTAATTTAACCTGATAAATATCACTGCACATATTGGGCATACACTTAAAAATGCATTATCCGAACTACAATTTTAGCTCAAATTAAGATTTTAAATATTTTAATTTTTAAAAATTAACATGTTTAATGTTTATTGTTATGAGAATTTGTCAAATATTTATTCTTAAGTCTTAGACTTTTCCATCAGTATATAATCTGTCATGATTAGATGAATTATATAGAATAATAGAATAATTATATAGATTAGATGAATAATATAGAATAATAAAAAAACATAGAAGTTACATGTACAGTAAGGTTAGAATTAAAGTGTATTGGGGTTTAAACTATGAAATAAACATGAAATGAGCCTAAAACTTTAGAAAAGGTTTCTTTATTATTGGATTATTAATTCTTGTTTTATTGGTGACTAATAAACATGCTAAATGATATTCACTAAAATATGGGACATAAACAATAAAAACTCGTGACTTGATGATGGGCTACTTGAATCTTTTTGATGACAGAGGCTCTGGGTAAACACGTTAATAATACAAATTTTACCTCTGTCTTGACCTTTGACCCTTTATGTATATTTACCCTTTATGTATATTTATCTATTATGTATCTTGCATATGAGTAAACATACTTCAAATTGTGTAAAACCATTCTTATGTTTCCTGTAGTTTATATTCCACAGAAATCATTGTAATAACAAGAGTCATGTAACATTTAACATCTCTCTCTCTCTCTCTTCTTATATTCTCACATTCTCACACAGTGTTACATAACCGCTGGCACCTCTGAAATCATTCTGTTATGTTTACACTTGTGGACATGTTGCCCAGCATGGGCAGATTACAATCAAATCTTTAGATAGCAGATGTGTGTGTGTATTGAAGTTCCTCTTGTTTCACTCTTACATCATGTTCCAAAGGCAATAGGGTCCATGTGTTCCTGTGGGGCAAAGATAGAGTAAACTGGCCGTCAAAACCCCTTCCAAACCCTGCTGCTCTCTGTTTTTGCTATTATTTTAATATTCACGATTTTCTCATTTTATAGTCATATTTATGAGTATTAGAAACTACTGTGCAAAAACTAAAAATTGTTACTAAGCTGTCAGTTTGTAATGAACATGTTTGTGCTAGAAGCTCAAAAAGTAAAGCTTAGCTCTAGAGACAACACAGAGATGGATGACAAATATGTTAACCCTAGTTTTCCACTGTTTTTATTTATATACTTTGTATTGACTATTGAAAACTGTTTAATCTCCAAAGGAAGAGGTTTCCAAGGAAGTGTGTATGTGTGTGGTGCCATATTGACTCCTGGCATCTTCATGTGAATGTGAATGAACATTCCCAGCATCCCAGGCATTCATTCAGACACGCACATGAACACTTAAGGTCATCTTTAAATAGCGTGTGATATGTTCTGATGCCACTTTCTTTGGAAGCAGGGTGGGGGCTCTGGTTGTCTGGAAATTGAATTTCCTGCTGTTCTCCGCTTTCTCCTAGTCCGGATCTGCCTGAGCTACGGTTGGATCATGCCAGGGAGCGGATAGGACGGGAGAAGGCAGGAAATTTCTGGGAGCGAGGGGGTCAGATGGAGTGCCGATAGCAGGAGCAGTTCTGAACATGAATCAGACAAACTGGAATTTGTTTTACAGATTTCCCAAACTGTTCTTCCTTTTCATCCCTGCAGGCATTGCAGTTGGCTCTCTGTCCTGTTGGGTTTTCATGTAAAAATGTGAATATGGAAAAGAGAACATCTGCCTGTCTGCAGCATTCTGAGTAAACCACATACAAAATTTACCATTGATACCATATTGTTTTTACAGTAAAACCATCATACATTTTAATGGGATCTCTTATTCAAACAGTGTAAGTAATTTTAGGGTATTTGTATTTGTTCATTTATTTTTACAAAGCTACCACAGTTATAATGTAAAAATGAGAGATAACTGCAGTAACTATAATATTTATTAAATTTTGATTACCATTAGTGTTTATTTGTAGTTTAAATTCATTATTATTAATAATTGTATTAAATCACAGGGGAAGAGACCGGATCCAAACCTAATAATAATTAAGATCAATAAAAATAATAATTATTATTATTATTATTAGTGTTATTATTATTATTTGTTATTATTATTTATTTACTTCTAAAACATCTTCTAACATGTCTACACAGTGTTATGTTTTTCTCCTATTATTTTGTCAAAAGCATTTTAAGCAGTTGTTTATTTTGAAAAAATTGATGAAATTTGAAAACCAAATCCCTTAATTTTTTTCATCGATTGCATAACAAAATCTGCATTATTATGCTTCTTTATATGATACCATGGTGAGCCTCTGATTCTCCATTCTAGTCTTCCTAAAACGTGTCATCATGTCAACATTTACAAAACATGATGTTTTGTAAAGACATTAAATGTTTTAATCGAACAACCATGGGACCTAGTATAAAAGAGCAAGACATTATAAGACAGCAGGACAGAAATCCAGACTTTAATTCAGACTTCCGTCTCCGAGTGTGAAAGCCTGCGGCAGATCTGGCCAGACACAAAACCGTGTTTAGCTCAGGATATCAGAGCTGTTCCAACTTCTGAGATCCACTTCAAGTTGTATTGTTCTGCTTTTACTTTCTGGAAACATCTCATTCACCTGGAAATCACTAACATCCTCACTGCTAAACTAAAATCCATCTGCCATTGTGTCATTGCCAGGTTAGAATGACTGCAAATGCAGTTATTTATTAAGAAATTAAGAACTGCTGCAAGATCGTTATGTATTACAGCCAGCCTATACAAACATTACATCATGATGCATATAAAAAATGACGAGCCGAGATTTGTTCCCACAGGGGCCTTTAAAAGGCATTTAGTAGAAAGGTCATGTTTCACACGGGGGTACATTCTCCACGATTACCACATGCCCAGAAAACAACTTAAATATGAGATGTTATGAAACTAGATCTTCCACCGTGTATAAATATAACACAGGAGGAAGACGTCCACCCACTCTGAGCATCCCAATTTTTATCCGTGCAGGTTCCTGTTTGGTAGACTAATTTTAAAAGATGTTTCAATAATTGTGGAACGGTACATGCAATGAAAGGAAGCTACACCGTTGAATAAACTCTCAAACAAAACGCCAATTTTAGAACGTTCCTCCTCAGCCAACAGACAATGGCAGGAAAACAGAGAACGTCACACAGGGGGATAGACAGGGTAAGCTCAAGGCAAGCACACACCCTGTGTCTGTCGTATAGTCTCTTTCTTTGTAAATACATACGTGTCTCTGAAACGCATGTCTGCCGGGGCCACCGAGTGCACTCATGATGGTGTTTTAGTCTCTGATCCTGGGAACACACTCGACTGAGTGTGTTTATGAATGAAACGCGTTTCAGCTTATGTCTATTTATGGTGACACATGTCTCACAGCTGTATATATAAAAGGTGGTTCTCCAGTAACCTATGTGTACAGTAGCAACGTGTTGGTTATTATATAAAGGATTCGGTCACCAAAAATAAAAAGAATGAAAGTTGTTGAAGATTCTTTGGAGAATTAACATTGTTACACAGATCTAAAAGACTAAAATATCAAAAAAAATATCAAGTCAAATTATTCTTACAAAAGACAAAAGACCTGACACAGTGCCTTGAATGTTAATATTATTAAGTGTTTTTTATTCTTCACACCACTTTGTCATGACATCTGTTCCCACACAAGTAACACACAAGTTGTATGGACAAATGTAGCATGAAATGGCATGTGGATGACAGAAATTTCATTTGAAAGGAATATAAATTGTACTTTGTTGACTAAATTATGTCATTGGAGACCCATTGAGATGCTCTGAGATGCGATACTGTATAGTGTTTACTATAAAATTACATAATTTTACTATTGTATGTTTTCCACTAAAATGGTGAGGCAATGTCAAAACATGGTATTATAAATAGTCAATTTAACCAGAAAAGGCTCAGTCTGTCCCCGCGACTTCCTCTTCTGAACTTAAACACACATGTCAATTAGGTCAAACATAAGTGGCTTTGTGAATGTGTTTATGATTTTAGTGTCCAAACACAGCTGTGACTCTTCACTTTTCCACTGTTTTCCTACGTTAAAATCTAGTTATTAAGTGAAAGTAAAATTATTTAGAATGTTATTTGAGACAATCTTAGAATAAAAGAAAAAACAAAACCCCCAGATTGTTTTTTTTGCTTAGACATTGCCCTTCTAAAGCGAGACTAAATTGAGATCTCAGTTATCCTGTTAACTGTCACCATTCCTCAGGAGGAACACCTATGTTATTTCCCTATCCAGTCAAAATTAAATATTTGGCCAATTTGGCCAACAACATCAACAAAAAAATGTATCAAAAAATGTTAATGTTACTGTAATTTATAAAAATACCTAAAATGAAAACATTTTAGACTTAAAAATGTTTAAAAATATATATTATAGCTAAAATTATAAAAAATGTAGTTCAGATGTACATTTTTATGTGTATACTCAATTTCTGTTGTGACAGTTATCAGGTTAAATTTACATTTTTAAATACCCATAATGTCATTTTTTTAATGCTATTATTATTTTTTCAAAATATTGATAGGATAGCATTCATTTAATATAATAATACTCAAAATGATTTTTTTTTACATTTAACTGCTTAATAGATTTCAGTATTGTGGCAAAATACACATATTTTAAAAACATTCAGAGGAGACACACTTTAGATTGCAAGGGTCACTTTCTCAAGAAAAACATATAAGTATAAATCAAAATCTCTATTTGCTCTATATTTAATCTTGATGATATCCAGGGGGAAAAAAAATCTAATTTGTGATCTTTTCTATAAGACATCAGAGACTAAAATTACTAAACCTGCCAGACAGTGCATACCCTAAAGAGCTAAACATCTGTCTTTACATCTGTGAGCACATACTGCATGAGCAAGGAAAGAATATTGATTTCTTCACATACTGTATACTGTACATTTGCTTTCGGAACTCACAGGCTACACAGGCTACTGCTAAAAATAATTAAAATTAAAACCTTGGGTTTCCATGTTTTATGGAGACTTACCATAGATATAATGACTTTTATATTGTACAAACTGTAAATTATATTCCAGAAATCAAACCCTTACACACACCTTTCTGAAGTTTCACATTTTTAAATAAACATTATTTAGTATGATGTATACGTTGTTTTCCTTATATTGAAACCATTTTTTTTAAAGGTTGAAAAATTACTGGTTTGATATATACTTTCTTTGTGGGGACAAACCCTAGAACCATAATTCTTTTCACCCTTATGTCATTCAAACCCTGTATATGATTATTTGTTTTGTAAAACACAAAAGAAGATATTTTGCAAGAAGATATATATATATATATATATAATTTTATTTTTGGGTGAACTATCCCTTTAATGTTGAAATGAAAGTTTGCAGTCGTAAGTGACACATCCTTTTCAACGCAGGTGTGTAAACAGATTTGAAATTAGAGCAGATATTTGATGGATGAATTTGAGAATGGATGAGTTTTGGCCCACCAAATCGTGATGTTACATCAATGTGAGAGGATAAAACACATTATGCATTTCTTTTACTGAAGTGCCCACAACTCAGACACTTTCCTATTAAACCAAACTTAAGGTTTACATTTCTTTTAAAATGACATCAACCGTTGCCTCTTATTACACCAGTTGTGACCATGTCCTCTTTGTGTACCTCTATTTAACAACTTCCTAAAGACCCCAGAGCTGAAAATCAGGTCCAGGAATTTTACGGGCCCTGCTTGATGTTTTTATTGCATATTTACATGTATGTGTTACTGTAATAGGCATAGGTTTACCAAAAAATAATCTCAGCAAAAGACACTTAATCACTACCTGTAAATATCTGCTTACAGTGCACACTGTTAAATCTAATGCAACTGTGTAAACTGCAAAGATTACAAGCTTTCAAAACACAGTCGCCTCAACATGCTCTTTTTCACATATTACTGCTTGAAACACACCAACTTTTAAGTGCCACATTGCATTAAAACATACAGTCGCTCTATTTTAAATGCTCTGTTATTTTGTTACACAACATTTACTCATAAAATATTAAGTCTTGGGTGACTCTTTACCTTAATCTTATCACAACCGAAGCCCAAATATGTAGGGCTGCTTTAAATCCAAGCAGATCTATTTCATGTGTCAAAATTATCAGTATGTCTGTCCCTCCTCTCATCTGTGGACTCCAGAAACCAAGTCAATGACGTCTGTTTAGTGTTTGGAGCAGGTTCTTCCTCAACCAGGACGAACAGTCAAAACAAAAGCATGGACCAACACAAACACATCAAACTCAATGATGTAGCTTCAGCGCAATGCCTCGGCAATGTTTTTCAGCTCAACAGAGATGTTACAGGGCTTAGTAATTATAGGGAGAGGTCCAGTAACATTTTTTAAATATTAAATCATCTTCTCTTCGTAGTTGTGTAGTAGTATCATCTATCCCACAACATTTTTTGGCAGAATTGAGATATGTCATTTGTAAATACTCAACTGATTTGCATTGGTTTGGCCAAAACACCTGTTAAAATGCCAAAAATCTTTCAAATCCGTCATGAATTGGGAACGCTTTCTTGTTCCACATAGATTTAGGCCTTACAAACAGAGCCATGAGGTGATGGCAGGCCAACTCTGTCTTTATTTTCCAGAGCGTTTCATCTAGCCTGCTTTGTTCCAAGTTGACTGTCCAGTGAAATTATAAGAAAAGCATCGGATTGAATTCTAATATAAAATGTAAAGGCTCTCTGGATAATTAAACTGAAGCACTGATGACCTACCATTTTATTATCCTGAAGTTTAAGCTTAAATTGTGCAAAAGAAGGAAAAACAGAAGTTTTATTTATATTAATTACATGGAACTCTGGAATGGATTCTGATTGGCCAGTTGCGTCATTCCAAAGTATGTTTTTCCTAAATAACAACTACCTAAAACTAATAACACAGGATCATCCGGGTATAAATAATTAAACCCAATTAATAACATGAGGGTGGATGAGATCACAAATCATTTTTCTCGCGAAAGGTTTGTATTTGTTACAAGCTAATAAAATATTAAAAATTGATGCTTTTAGTAATAAATTCCAGTTATTTACTTAGACATGTACAGTAATAAGTGGGATAATGTACTGTACATCCAGGCTTGGTTTATTTTGTGATAACAAAATCTGGCTGGCTGTAAATTATACCTTACGTATAACACAGCCTGGAAGAGATCTTTTTAAAAAAAGCAATTTTTACTCCCTGAAGTGTCAAAGGAATCTCAAGAGCACGAATGTTTTACTACTTCAGGCAATCACACTGTATGTCTTTGCTCTTAACAAATATCCAAAATTTATCAAGTGCCAAATTTAAGCAAAAAATTTGTAACCTAAGTGATTCAAAGGTCATGGCTTATTTCTACATCAACAGAAATTTTGCAATCAAAGGTTTATTTAAACTGTCCAAAGTTTCTTTATTTTAAGCTCCAGGTGGTGACACGCATGCTAACACGGAATGTTATTTCACCAAAGAAAACACAAGAAACAAAATCACAACTATCGCTATTACAGTATGGATCAAGACATGACGGTTAGCTTGTACAGTGTGTGACCAGATTAGGTCATAAAAACTGTCTATGAACACATACATCTGGACTTGGATCACAACAGATAGCGTTTCATCGCTCGTCCTGATGACTAATGATGGTTTCAGTTTGTCTGAAGTAGATTCTAGTCTATGTGCATGAAGAGGTTCTGGGTCACAAAAAGGCCTAAACTTGATATACAGTCTAAATGTTACAGAGCTACTAAAAATGTTGTCTTAGGCATGTTAGTATTTGACAATATTGAGATATGTTTGCACGTTAAAATTAGCTCAAAACTCAGCAAGCAGCTCTCAGCAGCCCCTTCTCAAATCTCAGTTACACGTGGCGCCCTAACTCTGGTATTTGATACAGTCTTTAGATAGACCATCCCTTTGATTACCGTGCCAAGTGTTTTGGATTTTACACATCACACCGGCCCGAGAAGACTACCTATCATGTGACAGCATATGTCCCAGATTGAGAAAGATGCGGAGTGTTGAAATGTCTTTCACCTCTTGTGTCATTTAACTTGTTTTTGTGGCTTTTCACATGGTGTTTGCTGAAATATTTGTGGAAAGCCTTTATTCTCTCCATGTATCCAGATATAGTGACCTCTTCTCATGTTCTGCAATCACTCTGACCGCTGCTCGTGAAACTTTAATTAGATGTAATTTATATGTAGTACACTGAATTCTTTCCCTGGTGATTTTTAGGCTTTTCAGAGAATTCGAGTTTGACGAGAATTTATAAGGACTCTGTTTCCTGTCAATGCTGCAGTACGTCATCATTGTTGTGCATGGAGGATGAGATGTAAACAGTTTATGTGACAAAAGCAACATTTACCCATAACAGCTGTTATCAGTTGCAATCGTAAATTTGTAGATTTACAGTAATTGGAAAAAACTTTTCCAACTACAAGTACAATTAAACAGACTGTCAACAAGTCAATTAAAGAAACTTTTAATGATTTTAGTTATATTATGGATTATGAAGTGTTTATTTCCACCAGGATGTAAGAAGTCACCACTTTTTAAAAGTTGCAGGATGAACCTGCAATAACTGTTAACATAAATCTCAAGCATAGTAGTTTTAAATGAATTCATTTAATATTTGTGGGCAGCTTATCTAAACAAATATATTTAACAAACTGTTAAAAGATATGTGCAAATCTAAACAGCAGAGAAGGAATATGCCTCAGGTCCATCAGATAACATATTATTTCCTTCTTCTGGATATGTTGTCTCAAGAACGAGCTGAACATTAACTGATTTTTCCTGTGTTAAATTTCACCCTGCATGGGGTCTGCTCCGGCCTTTCAGCCAACCCTGAAACAGCTCCAGGGGAAATATTTCAAAACAGAAAAAATAAATAAATAAAAAACAAGATGCATATCATTGGACAGAAATATGTCCCTGAATTTTTTGTAACAAATATACTTGCATGCAGTTTAAAAACGAAAAAAAATAGCCATTTCTTAACAATTTCCCAAAAATCCAAATAAGCTCAAGTTTCAGTTTTGAATCGGATGTGTTTGTTGCTCTTGCACATCAGATTCACTGTTCAAGTATGCAACAAGAAACATGTGCGTGGCTACAAATGCCACTCACACTAGATATAAGTGATTGGTGAGATACGGGCCCAATTACAAACAGGCTGCTCCGTGACTACAGGGCAAGTGGACTTACCCCAGGTCGGGGGGCTCGGTTATGGGGATGTAGGACTGAAGATGGAGGCTTGCATCTGGTTTAGGTTAGAATTGTTGTATTTATGGCTGGTGTGCCATATCTGAGGTAGAACGAATCGGGTTATTCATCAGGAGACAGAGCTAAACCCGAGTCCCCTGCTGTGGGCCAACAGCAGTGGCGTAAATTAAACAAAAGTCAAAGAATGGCGAGTTCATATGATGTCACCCAATTGTGCAATATCCTAATTAGTTTCTGACCATATTAGCTGGTATAAAGTGCCAATAGTCAAATATAACTGAACTGAATCATTCTATTCCAAGGGCAGCTTAATTTTACTGATGTAGTATCACACAAGCCAAATGCTCTGTTTCAAGGACAGTGAAACATAAACCATCATCGCGAGTCTTATCCTCACACAATCCTTATGAGACAGAAAAATAAAAAATAAGCATGGCACATTAAGGCAGCTGCTGACATTTAAAATATTCAAAAATATAAAGTCTTACTTTTTTGGCACAATGACGCCATTCATTTCTGCTGTGACAGTTATCAGGTAAATAAAAAAGACTTTACTTTGCCAAAGTATAGTAACACTAAATATGCATATTTGGAAGAATTCATGGTTTAAGAAATATATGAAAATAGAGTAAAATAACAATTCTGCTTCATCCTTTACCAAAATAACAACTTCAATATATCATCTGTCATGCATTAAATCCAAACATATGGTTAAAATTCAATTTCCTAAAAGATTGAAACTGAAAAATCAGAGCGGACATTTCAGGCTAAACACTAAACATGCCTTAAATAGCAGAAGCCATTCAAGCCATTTTTTTACGGTTTGTTTAAAAGATTTTATTTGCTGCATTATTGTGACAGACAATACATGGCTTTCAATTCCCTGCTGCATCAGACTTTGGCCACCAAACTGGTCACGTCATGTTTGTCCAGTTGGTTATATTACAGATTTCTTAATCTTTTCGAAACCCCACCTCTAACCTTTCACCAGTCAGTTCTGTTCCCTGCAAACTCTTACATGTGTATTATGGCTGTGTTCCTTCAACCTCAGTGGCCGGTAAAAGCCAAAAATGAGTATATCCCAGAGTCCCACTGCCAGCATGAAGCCAATAGCTGCTGTGCAGAGAGACCAGGTGCGGTTTTGTTTATCCTCCCCTGCTAATTGTGTCAAATATTATTCCAGTCCCTCTTCTACATCCCTTCTGGAGCCGTCTCCCGCTCCTTTAGAAAGAGAAAAATTGTGTGTTTGTGTGTGTGTGTGTGTGTGTGTGTGTGTGTGTGCATGCGTGCGTGTGTGTGTGCGCTCACAGGTAATTAGGTAAGTTTACACCAGCAGAATGTATCAGACTTGGCTCTAAGGGGTTAAGATGATGCCATGTGTACTCATGTTTCATTAAGTGGTTATCAAAAACCAGCTTTGGATAATAAAGCTTAATGCAGTTCATATGAATAATATGTTTATTACGACATAAAGCACCAAATAATCATAAAAAAGACATTTTGATTCAAGGTCAAAACTCGCAATGCTTATGTAAGTTTGGCCTTGAACTTGTTAAGGCATTTTATTAGGGCAGCGACTAAAAGGATTAGTTTAAACTGACACCGTCTTGAAAAATGAAGTCAAACATCTATACTGGTGTTGCAGAAAATTGTGATGGTCTCTGAATTACATGTCAGTGTGCAAGTTTCGAGGGCTCTTTAAAATTCACAAGGTGTTGAAAAGTTCTGGGCTTGTCTAACAGTATGAGTAATGGTGTTACAGCGCTCTGAATTTTAAGTCCGATGTGCCAATATGCTGGTTTTTGGATATGCTTGTAAAGGGGGTGCTTAGTAATATCCAATATCATTCTGAAGAGCTTTGTTTTTATTCATAAGGGCTGTACTAAGAAGATACAGTTTTATGGCAAATGAGGGGAGGGTACACTTTTGTAATGGGACGTTATTGTCCAAGGGTCTTTTTTTGCATATCATGTCCACCATACAGTACTGTAAATCCTGTATTGTTATTTGCATCCACAGATATTCACTGCTGTAAATCCATCTCTTGATTTCCGCCTCACAACTTCAACATAATCCACACTGATACATAATCAGACAGGCTTTTCTTTATAGATCCCCAAGGGACTATAACTCTAAAGTTGAGTCTGTATTGAGTCTTTGGCGGAGGGAGAGCATTGAATTGCGCAATAGGTTGTGTAACAATGGATTTAATAATGGCTTTTGAAAAGTGTGAGATAGCAATGTTTGTTCTTTAAAATACAGTAAGTAGAAGCTTTAGCAGCCCACCTTTTATTTTTTTTAATGCAGAATGAATTTGCTTCTTATTGCAATTAAACAAGAGATAATTATGATTTAATTGCCCTGAAAACAGACCTCAACTTTGTGTTCCAGCCAGTGCTTTTCTTTCATTATAGATAATTCACCATAGGCAAGACATAATATTTGGCTTTCTGAGGTTTCCTTCGACAATATTTGTCCTGTAGAAGTTCCCTTCATGCTCCGTTTTGTAGCCCATGGTGTGTATTTGTATGTGTAGTCTTTTTTCCTAGGGCATTTTGGATTCACCCAGGGGACATCTTTATACATGCTGTGAAAACAAAAGAGAAGCCTTACATCAAAGACGCCTTCCTAGTGTGTGTTTGGAGTAGATATCATACCAAACATCTTCAGCTAACAACATCCCTACAGCCTCCTGAAGAATTAAGGTGAATACTGACTGTACTGTGTGAAAGTGAACTTTACTGACATCTGCTAATTTCATTCCCCCATCAAATCATCAAAAGTTTGGTTATCTATATATACAGGGGTTGGACAATGAAACTAAAACACTGTAAGGTGTAGGGCCTCCTTATGAAGCATCAGTCTGTTTTGGGAATGACAGGGAATAAACTATTTTAATGTCTCACTCCTCCAAAATACCTCATAATTGCTTGGTAATATTCAGATCTGGTGACTGTGGAGGCATTGAAGATGTTCAACTTTACTTTCCTGGTTATCAAACCAAGCATTGGGTGTACATGTTCCTCCAGAATGGTTCAGTAGGCCTTGGCAGTGGGGCATCTGTAGTTTCAAGTAAATTTTGAAGTCCAGTCAACTTGGCTTTATAAGTCATTTAAACAGTTTTTTCATTATTTCAACTAATTACGAATCATTTCAACTCATAAAAATAATTTGAAATTGTGGAATAATAATGAAAATAATGTAAAAACTGTTTACGGCAAACATTTTAAATGTTAAAAGGTACAATGGAAGTCAATGGGTGCCGGTATCCAGCGTTTGGCAAAATATCTTCTTTTGTGTTACACAAAAGAAAGAATCATATACAGGGTTTGAATGACATAAGGGTGAAAAAATTATGACATAATTTTTATTTTGGGGTGAACTATCCCTTTAAGTACAACTGGTTATCTCAGCTTTCACAATTTGCTCCTACTGATGCAATATAAAATCAGTGAAGACCACTTGTATCAGTGATTGTACCAAGGGTTAAGGAGGTTTACAACACTGCTTTCCCATGGTAAAATTACAGTAATGCAATGACTGGCTTGTTTAGTGGAATATGAGAATGTGTAACATGAATGCATGTCAGGACATAATTGCAAAAAGCTGGTAAATCAAATGACTTCACCACAACTGCAGCACAGCTTTAATCAAAGAGCATTGCATAACAATGTAATTAGTTCTCATAAACGGGCAAACAATGTTTATGCAAAGCACATCAAATATCGTTATCGGGAATGTACTAAGGAGCTAAACACTGGTTTAAATCAAACACTGTTTTGAAGGCTGAACTTTTCATTTAGTGAACATCTGAATGGCTTCTGCCATTTAAGGCATGTTTAGTGTTTATCCTGAAATGTCCATTCTGATTTTTCAGTTTCCATCTTTTAGAAAATTGAATTTCTAACCATATGTTTAGGATTTAAGCATGATAAGTGATATAGTAAAGTACAGGATGGGGCAGAATGTGTTTAAATCTTTTAACTTTATGGATATGCATGGAGAAGAACGTTGTGCAATGTTTTATCAAAACTTGACAAAAGGTTTTTATTTCCATGTCAAACAAGCATGTGTATTTCGCTGGAGTAGAAATGTGGTATGGCATTGAGCCACTGCAAATACAATAGAGACATGATTGATGAGGCAGAAAATCCTTCATTTTGATTTGCAGGCAAAAGTCGAAGCATAATGCTCTATAAAATGTATGCCTTTGTTGTTATGTATGATGTATGATCAAGTAAACAAAAGCCTCAAAATTGTCAGTTTAATCAAGATCTAAAATAGTTTGCAGTTGTCTGAACATGGCTTTGAAAATTCAGAAGTCTCTTTGGGTCTGAGCTACTTTAATGTGTCAACATAAACTCATCTGTGTGGTCTTTTGTAATAGTTACACAATATGCAATTGTATTAAGCTGTTGCACTGAGTCCCAGGATCCCTGAGGCGTGTAAGTGGACAGCCACTCGTTGTGGTCCATTGTCTCTTGTGGGTTGACTGAGAGGAACTTTAGCAAATGAGCCACTTATGGGCGAAGCAGAAAAACCAGGCTGGCATTGTATCTTCCTCGTTTTCGCGCTCGCTGGACACAAATGTGCTCTCTGCACATTTTTTACCTCCAGGGTCATTGCTAATGGGGTGAAAGGTAAAAATGATTATGGGGCCCACAGGTCTAGGGCAACCAACATCAAGTAAAATGAATCAGTTTTAAAAGACAAATAAATAAATTCACAAAAGTTAGCTCATTTAAATAGAAATACTAAACATTTTGCAGTATTTTGATATTGGGGAAAGGCAGTTGTACACTTGGGTGACACATCCAAAAGTGAAACTGCATATTATAGCAGAGCATGCGTTATAATATATCATTTTCATTTAGATACAGTAAAACACTACCCTCACCTCCATTTTCCCATCCAGTTTCTTCCTTCATTTATTGCATTTTTCTTCTGCCAATATTCTCTGTTTTTCTTTTTATCTAGTCCATGTTTTTTTCTAAACTCCCTATAGATCGTTTAGATGCAGGTACATTGTGTATTTTCTTAGGTTTTTCCTAAATCCATCTTTCAGTTTTACTTCCCATAACTGTACCTGAGGGATTTAAACAAAGCAAACTACATCATTATCAGATTGGCAAAGTGCACAGAGACAAACACAAACAAAACTCGTATCCAGGACAGTGTGCTTTGTTGTTCCTCTGTTTAAAATGAGATTCAAAGTCTTTCATCTAAAGTCACCGTTTGATCAAGCCATAAAATTGTCTTGGACCAACGCACATTAACAAGCAGCTTAATAAATAGAGTTTTATCCAAAACACGGAATTATAGCAACTTTGTATTAACCTTAAATATTTTGGAGTAGTATATTCCAACTAACAATTCCAGTCTCTTAACAAGCAACAATTATTTTATGCATTTTAATGATGAGCCATGATTACTGAATACTGTTTTGCATCAAATCAAACAATGTAATAGTTTGATTAAGATGGTTGGTTTTGGTTCGCATGACAGATCTCTTTAGTAAATAATTTTGTAAATATGTATATAAATGTGGTAAATAAAATAAATGGATAAAAACTACCAGACTTAATGCAGCTAAGAAGTGGGTTGTTTTTCCCATAACAAATGTTATGGGAATTGGAAGGTTAGGGGAAAAAGTGAAATTGTTTGCTTATTTGTTGGATTGATCACAGTAGTCTCATAGTGTCTATCCTGTAAATGGATTTGTCATTCACAGTGGGTGTATACTGCATAAGAGAGGTATTGTTGGAAGCACAGCATAACATGCCCACAGGAAGAAGTGTTGGTGCAGTGGTTCTTATGATTAGCCAATACATCACCCCCACTATCTGCCTCCATAACAGCTGCATGTGAAATATGTAATATTTGTTAAAACATGAACAAATCTAACCTTAATCTAACCCTATATGTTCATCCCGAGCTCAAAAATCCCTTTGAATCAGAAATATTTGTTCTTAGGCGTTGAATACTAGAGCTTAATGCTCTGTTCTTTACACATATGTGAACATGGATCACAAAACCAGTCATAAGTGTAAGTTTGAAATTTATACATCATCTAAAAGATTTCCATTCATTTAGGGGTTGTAAGGATATACAATATCTGGCCGAGATATTGAACTATTTGAAAAAATATTGAAAAATCGCCTTTCAAGTTGTCCAAATGAAGTCCTTAACACTGCATCCACTCACAAAAATAAAAGTTTTGATATATTTACGGTAGGAAATTTACAAAATATATTGTGGAACAGGATAAATAATATCCTAATGCTTTTTGGCATAAAAGAAAAATTTATAATTTTTATCTATACCATGTGTTTTTGGCTATTGCTACAAATATATCTGTACAACATATGACTGGTTTTGTGGTCCAGGGTCAAATATGTAGAGTTTAGTTTTCATAAACTAAAGTAGAAATGAGTAATTAAACATGTAACTGGTAATTAAAATGAGCTAATGTACTGCACTTCTAGTACTTGTTGTCACAACTTAATTCTTTGCGTAAAACCAATTTAACTTTGTAAAGTGATTTACTTAATCTATTTGCATTGGAAATGTATTATTATAATAATAAATAATAAATAATAAATTATTTATTATTCTTTATAATATTCTTTACCCATAACCAGATTTACAGACATGTAGACCTACAGAGACACATTAGAAATTGATCTGATCTTTATTTAATAAATGTAACATCAACATTCATTTAACATGCTTTAATATGTCATAAAAATAAATTAATCAGTAGCAACATTCTGTCGAAGCTTTTAAAAATATATAGTGGAATGACATTATGTGGTATTCTGATATGTTATGTCTTGAGACATGAGTTAAAATCCCACCCAGATCTTCGAATTTCATTAAATCTAGTAGGCATAACAAAATTAAAGTTTGTACAACTGCTCACCTAGGCTAGAAAAAAATCCATTGAAAAAGTGTATTTAATTGGAGAAGTTTAAATGTTTCCTTTTTAATTTCAATGAATGTTTTTTTTAACCAAGAAACAGCAATGCTGAATCATGCACAATGGAGATGAAACAGTGCTGGACTGCTGTATTTGTGAGAGAACAGCTGTGTAGGCATTTCTGGGTCAGCTGGAAATGCCCCTCTATGCCCGGAGTTTCTACATTTTTGGGTTGTTTTGTGTGTATTTTTCCAGGTGTTTTCCTGCTTTGATGCTTAATGGAGGGCTGATGTGTAACATCAATAAACTCTGAGACCAAGTACTGATGTGGTCTTATTCTGTTGAAGAAGTTTGTCAATCCAGAAAAACAGTTTAATGACAATTGCGAAAGTCTGTTACTGTACATGACTAAGTGCACAGTCTACAAGGGAAAAGAGGAAAACAGAATCTCTTGAGCAAGAGCAGAGCCAACAATTGGTGAGTAATGGGAACCACATGTATGAAATTTTGATGTAAGTGGTAATACATGAGAAAACTACAGTTTCACCTTTTCTGTGGACTCTCTGTAACTTTATCTCTACAGATACTCTTCAGGCAGGAGGGGTGGATGTGATGTGGCATATGATGAGGTCAGTTATCTGGTCGTATAGTGAAACCGAAAAACCGTGAGACAAATAAACTCAGTAAACTCAGGTACAGTTGACAAAACAGTTATTATACCACTATAAAATAGCATAATGATAAATATTGAAACTTTTTTAAGAAATATTTTTGAATCTTTCAATAAAGGTTCTTAACCACTATTCACTAACAAGGAAAATTTTGTGCAATATGAATGTCTCATAAATGTTTCAGTTTCTCCATGAAACCTAATATATACAGTGCAGACGAAAAGCCATTTAAGACGAAGCTTGATTTGAAAACATTATGATATGAATAATTTGCAGATGACATGGCTAAAACTTTCTTCCATTTTACTTTTATGCACCACTCTACGTTAATACGTATTATTTGTATAATGTACAGCATAATGCTTAAATTATCTACTCTTTTATGTGTGATTCTATTATGTGAAAATCTTCCAGACAGTTCAGTAAATCTGACCCTGTGCTCAAAGATACATTCTTTTTTAAGTATCAAGTGCTTTTGAAAGCTTGATGTTTATATAAAGGTAGCCAAGAATATCTGCAAATGGCATAAAACGAAAGCCCTTCCATTTTTGTTCTATAGCTATAGTAAAATTTAGATAATTGTATTATATAAACAGTGGTGTATGAAACAGATAGCAGTGTCCTTGCGTTTTTTTAGCCATGACCTCACATCGTATGCATAATTCACATGTTATTACAATGTAATAACATATTTATAAGTAGTATATAAAACGCAGTTGAGCAAAATGATTGTGAAACACTACTTTATTGAGCTTATGTAAGGCTCATAACCCTAACCTATAAAATATATTGATTTGCATTAATAGATTCACTGTGTGTGTGTGACTTCTGGTCATGCAAGGTAAATGTTTGATCATACAAGCAAGTTAATCCAGATTTTTTGAAACCTTTTAATTTCCTGCACATTGACCACGGCTATGCGAATATTCCAACTGGCCTTAGTGGAAAGCTATGTTTTGGTTCACAGAGAGTGTGAAAGCCTATAAACTGACAGCACAGTCTATTACACAACGCAAATTTAATAATAATGTTATAATTCTCAGAATATCATCCATTTATTTCACATAGGTCTTTCTCTGTGGTCAAGTGATATCCACTTTGAACAGTGATATGACACAAATGACTCTCAATGCAAACCCTGATTATGTTTATGATATTGACTGCCTGTTGTCTAATGCAGCAATGCACAAACTAAAACAGATTTTACTTTAATGATCCTGTGTATGTCTTTAGGTTGGAGCAATCCTAGATATGTTGCAGTGTAGATCCTGTTCTACTGTTACATAGGGAACTACAATTTACGCAAGAGAAGGCGATGATCAGGTGCCCCTTTCTCAGAATGGTAAATTATAAACATATCACTCTATAGTCGAGTATATAAGAGCTCAAAATCAGCAAAAAACAGCAGAAAGTTATTGTGTAGAATTGTGGGAAGACAAGCTTGGGAATGTTGTGATGGGTGGTCTCATCTAGGGAATTTCTGCTTAAGAACTTGGTTTGAATTCTCAAGGGTTGCATGTGGAATATTATCAACTTCCACAGAAATGTCTTATATTGCAGATGACCACAGTTGGCTCTCATACATATGAGAAAAAAACTTTGGCTTTTGTTGCTTGAATCTGTTTGTGTGTTTGTGTATGTACAATACTGTATATTTACAGTTCAATCCTTTAAAAACCATTCTGTCATTATTTTTTATTTCTAAACCTGCGTGCTGTTATTTTAGTCATTAAACACAGAAAAAGAATGTCTCAAGAATCTTACGGAGTGGGTTTTGTAAAAAAAAGAAAGAACCATAACAGTAGTCTATATAAGTTGTGCGTTATTTTATGAATGACAGAAAATGATTATATACTGGTAATTAAAATTACCAGTATGTATTTATGAATTTTTATGCATATATTTTGTAGGTAAACTGTTGCTTTAATAAAGAACATTTAGTCATTTCAGTTTGGTTATTTATTGGTTGTTTACATTTGCATTTGTGGCTGCATGTGTGTGTTCATGTGTTTGGAAAAGAATTCCCAGAATTCCCAGTATTTCTTCTAACGCCTCAGTAAGAAACTGGGCTTCTTAGGGTCCATAATATGAATTTGACCAGTGTGTCCTCCTCATTTCTTTTACTTTCACGTATAGTCTCTGAAAGTCTTATATTCTTTAGAATTTCCTCACAGTACATAAATCATCCATTTAAAATGTAAGAAATACTGACTGCACTTTTATTACATGCACGGTTTGGATTTGCTATGTTAAGTCAACTTGTATTTTCTTTGATTTTAGTATCCTCATCTCCATCAAGCCAAGTGTAAAAGGAAGAGAGAGTGTGTCTCCATTTATATCTGGCTGAACATCAGGTTAGATCACATCCATATGTAGACTGCACTGCTAAAGTGACATCATGACTAGGAACAATTGATCTTTATGACTGACTCATAAAGATTGTTTATCTAACAGAAGATTTTGTTAAACGTTTGCTTTTAATGCTTCATATGAATTTTCCACATTTGTTGCCTGTATTTTTTATTTTTTGCAGAATAATTGCTCTCATTTGGTAGAAAAGTGGCATGTATTTCGGATGTAGCTATGACGGCAAATAAACAAATGCTTACAAACAGTGTTCAGTGTGTTTGTTGGGATGGTTAGGTCAGCGAAAATGAAATGATGATTTCCATACAACTTCTTAACTTTTATATCTTAGGCTGTGGTTCCAACAGAGCGTTTTAACGTAACTAAAAATACCAGCCGCTTGTCTGAAAACGCTGGCTATGCGTTTGGCAGCACTTGGCAGCATTTTTTTAGCAGAGGCACATTGGTTCCTATGATAGGGAACGTCCGCTAAGTTGTGTGGTACTCGTATCTGATTTTGCAGATAGCTTGTTTAATCAACAAATATTAATATTGTGGTAGTTCAGGGATATCATTTATTACAAAACTAATATTTGGAGAAAGAAATATTATCTTTAGCATTGTTTTTCAGTCCTTGCACACAAACATACAGTTGTATGTGTATGTTGTATAAGTTGTATAAGTTGGATGTGCTGATCGGTTGGTGTGGTAAAAGTGACCTTGATGAGCTAAACGTTTCCCCAAATTAAACATTGTTCAACTCTTGGCCTGGACAAAAAAGATGGCAAGCGCTGGCATTAAGCATGGACAAAAAACCTGCTGCCTAGTAAAAGCATGGGGCTTCCAATGCAAATAACTAAAAATATGCCAGCGGCAGAACAAAATGCTATGGTGCGCATGGCCTTAGAGTCCTTTGTGATTGATGTAACCATTTACTCAAAGCTTCTTAAAAGAACCATTTGTTTCTTACTTTTTTATAGTCTAAAAGACCTTTTTCCACAACAACAAAATAATTCTTCTATGGCACCTTGATTTTTAGGAGTGTTGGTTCTATTGCTGGTAGTCAGCCTTCATAAAACCTATTGCAGCATTTTATCATGGACATCTATGCGATCATGCAAAATGTCTATATGCCTCAAGAACTATTTAGGGCACTACATTGATTAATGCTCTAGGGCGTGTTGTATGCGTGCCACTTCGCTCCTCACTGTTTCATATTACCTAAGTCAGCAAATAAAACCTGGCTTTCACAGAGACACACAAATCAGCAGATGCGATAAAGTCATGCGATCCACAGCTCTGGTGAGGCTCAGTTCTCCTGGGAGACCTTCATTCAGCCAGACACAATGGAAGTGAGCCGTGCACTGCTGGCACTCATGCAGAAACCTAACACTCACCAAACCTTTCGCCTACTTCTCGCTCTCAGCTACATGCCTGCAGTGTTCTGGCCTGCATTACTGATCTCCTGTGAGAATAAATTTGGTTTCTATCTTATCTGTTTTAGGTTTTTTGTTGTGAAAAAGAATATGTATTGATAATTCGTTTTGTCACGATAGAAAAGGTGATCCAAAGATCACTCAACATTTTGTATGTACAAAGGGTAAAATTAAGATTTTGGAGGTGGTGAATCTGGTGGTGAATCTGGTATCCTAAGCAAGATATGACATAAAAGTTTATGGTTAGGATTAGGTAACTAGACTTGCAGCCAACAAACAAACAAAAGTGTACAAATTAAATACCCATTTAGTAGATTGAACACTGTGTATATGTATACCTTATCTTCTCCAAATTAAAGGATAACGTTAATAGTTCACCCCAAAATTAAAATCTTTCATACTTTTTTCGTAATTTATAATAATTAAATTTATACCTAATTTATATTATTAATTGTATATATATATATATATATATATATATATATATATATATATATATATATATATATATATATATATATATATATATATATTGAATTATAAAACTAATGGTTCCTTAGTCTTTTAGTTTTTACAGTATATATATATATATATATATATATATATTAAATTAATAAAATTATTAACATATTTATGTAAATTATTCGTTTTTTTTCTACATTTTTGCATGTCACACCACAGGATGTAGACATTTGTCAACTACCCATATATGTTAAAATGCCATTTCCATTCATCTCATTTATCCTTGCATGATCGTGACAAGTTGTCATTTTATATTTCATCACGAGACATGCAAGAATGAATAACATTTAACGTTTATAGGCTTGTTCGACTTCATGAAGTGCCACTCAGACTGACAGATTTAAACAGAATTGAATTTCTTTGAGTGCTTTATTGTGGGAAACTCTTAATCACTCATGGTAAGTATTCTGGGACATTTCAGTGTACAGAAATTACTGGCTATGACCTAAAAATTGTTGTTGAGCATCATATCATGTACATTCCTCATTACATCCTGTGTTATGTCATCTTTATATGTGACCCTGTCAGTGAAAACCAGGCTTAAGTCTAAAAGTTTTGAGATAGCGAATAAAGTTTGATTTCACCTATTCATTTCACTATGATTTCAATCCTTGACATGGCCTTACTTAGTAAAGATATCAAGGTTATATTTTCAAGGAATGTTCTTTAGATTTTTTTATGTAGAAAACAGTAAATCACAAATAAAAGTCTTTAGCTGGGTTTTCAAAGACAGGGTCACATGTTAATCTTGACTACTTGATCTGCAGCAACGCATTCTCCATTTTCTTTGTGTGAAAAATGGCTACCAGATGCCTTTATTTGTAAGATAAAGTACCTAAATGAATGTGTCTCATTTTCAAAACAGATTGTTGAAAGAAGCTAGTTCACGCAGATGCTCAGGGCGTCACCAGGCCTTCTCCGCTCATACAGGCTTATCTACATAAGTAAACAACCTGAGCAGTTTGTTTATGTGGGAACAGAACAGATGTCATTATGGCTCATTAAGCAAACAAGGGTGTCTCGCTTACGACCTGATTTACACCCCAGAATTTAAGGGAATTCAGTGCCCAGTGAGGGCAGTTTACGTCTTTCCTCTATGATACGTGTGTCATGGCAGCCATTGTGTAAAGGAGATTTACTGTCAGCTATATGTTTGTTAGCACCACAAAACCACCTAAAACACAATGAGCTCTAAATCTCAGAAGATCAATGGAATGGATAACAGAAGCAAGCTGACCAGCTGCTCAGTGGACGTGTTCGGGCGGTATCAGCAATCCCACAATGCACTTGGTGTGGTTACGTTTCATTGCCAATATGAAGAAATTTGAAAGTTTCTAAAGATTATTGTGGCAAAAGAAGGAATCTTGACTTCAAAATACACAAAAAATGTACAGCAGATTCTATCTAGTTTTAAATAAGATCACGCTAACATACACTATCTAGGCCAACCTAAACCAATGTAATCATTTCATGTTTGCGTGTACTGCATGTGTGTGTGTTCTACGAGTCTCTTCCAATTGTTTTCATCCATGAATGGGCCCCTCTGCGTGTTCTCCTGAGGCCTAAGAAACATGCTCATTCATTTATCATTAATATGTGTGGCAGAGAAAGTATTTCATATCACTCTCAAGAGACAAATGGGTGTAGGGATGGAAGGTAGACAGAGATAAAAAAAAAAGAGCTAATAAAGCAAAATCATAAATAATGTTCTTGCGCTGTTAGGGGGATCCCAGCTAATCGTGGCAGCTGTTTTTGATTTCTTTAGCCTGGTGGGAGGGTTGCGTTATGAACCCCCTGCAGCTCTGGTGTTTTACTGCAGAAGATCACGGAGAGTGTATCCTTAACACTGTACATCTAATGTGACACGGACAGGGTCCAGGACGATCTGCTTCTTATTAGTGTGAAGAGAATTTGGGTTCTGGTCTAAAGTACCTCAATATCCTCACTGATATACTGCTTTCTCTCGCCAAAGTTCCTAATGGCAATGAATCTTCAATTTTAAATAGGCCTATTGGTTTCAGTTAAACTTTCATTCATAAATATTTGTATTTACTCTGCATTACTGAACTACAAGCATGCAAAAGTTTTTTGTCTTTTAGTACAAATATGTTAGACTATTATTGTTAGACTAAGTTATCTGTAAATTAGTGGCTCTAACAATTTTTTCCAAGACAAAGCATTTAAAAAGTCTCTCACTTATGCAATATGGATCAATGTTTTTATGATATTTTTATGCCCTTCAGGTTCTCATCAGACACTAGGTTGTGAGGTAAACTAAATACTATTGGCTATTATAATTAGTGTGTGGTTATGAGTCTGTCAGTGGTCGTGGGCGGGACTAAGCAATGTGACATCCGTTTGCTCAGAAAATGCCAACAGCCTATTTTTTACTGAACTGTTGGGGTATTATGAGAATAAAAAAGAGTTAACAGATTTTAAAAAGGCGTTTGTGTACACACACTGTCGACACACATTTATGTTCAACATATAAAAGTTAATTTTACATAATAGGTCACAATTAAACAATCACCCAAAAGTATTTCTTAAACTGTAGCATAAGACGTTTATTCAAATCGTGCAGCTTGTCATAAGAAAAATGCACACACACGCGCACACATACAAACTTAATGCTTTAAAACAGCCTTTGCTCGCTCTCTCTCTCTTTCTCACATACACACACACAAACAATTCCTCACTGCTTCCCTAGAGAAGGACTTAGATTTATGTGTGTTTATTTACTTCAGCACCAGCAGTCTCCTGTGGTCTCTTTAGTTTTCAGCATTCCCAGAGGAAAACCAGGAATTTCTTTCACCACAGATTCAAACACTCAACCTCAGTTCCAAGTAGTTTCTAATCGCTCCTTCCTTCTCATCAAAAGAAATTCAATCTTGGATCTTAATTTCAATGTTTTGTTAAGGTCTACACGCTGAAGTTTATTTTTTGCACATGCTAATGTACTTCTCTGGACTTTTACTCAGAACTGTGTTTCTGTTTCAAAGTGTTTTAGGGGCTTATCTTTGCATTTGTGCGCTGATTCTGTTTGGCCTCTCTTTTGAGTTACAGGAAAAGAGCAGATTGCTCAATATTCTCTTGAGGTTCGAGGCCACAACTGAATCTAATGAAAGAACGGACAGCATATTGTTAGGAACACACACACATGTCCCAAATTAAACACAACTGTCGGATAGTGAGTCATACATCTGAGACCGGCACAGTGAGCCAAGCATGTTGGTGCAAAACAAAAATATTTGGTGAACATGATGGAAACCAGTGTTCATGGGTGGCTATCATCTACATAATTAATCAACCTTCTCCGTGTTAAAACTGTGGGCATTCTTGGAAGAAATACGAGACAATTCCTTTATTTTCCGATAACCGAGCGTTTAGAACTAAAACGACGCGAGATGAAGTGGTAAAGTGATAAAAAACGATTGCTTAGTGTAAGGAACATGTTTTCTTCACATCATAGAAATAATGATAGGGAATGAGTCGTGAACGCCACATGACTTTACGAGCTCTCTGTTTGTTCTGAGCCCATTGGTGAAAAATCTATTAAGGTTGAGGGAGTTCATGCATGTCTCATTTGTGGTACACTAATGTGTTTTCTGTGGCTGATTTGGGCAATCAGCCATTTACAATATGGAGTGGCTCTTCTCTGAGATAAATCACCTCTTTCTTTCGCTGCAATGCATATAGTTTAGGCACAAAATTTGTGTTGGCCTCAGTGTTTCGAGTGGAATAATGCTCTTTGGCAGTGATATAACATTGAATGGGTCAGTATTAAGGTACAATTAGAGTTTAAGTGTATGTTTATGGAGATCATAAAGCACTTGGGATTAGGCACTTAAATTTGACAAAATTTGTTGGTTTAATGAATTGTAAAGTAACTCATTACTGTAATTAAATTAATTTTTTACAGGAAAAAGGTAAGGGATTACTCTTTATTTTAAAGTATTTGTGACCCAGTCTGTAAAACCAGGCTAATGTCTAAAAATCTAATTCTGAGATAACGAGCATCAAAATTTGATTTCACCTATTAATTTCACTATGATTTTAATCTTTGACATGACCTTACTCAGACAATATTAAAGATATCAATGTTAAATTCTCACAGAACGTTCTTTACATTACATAGAATACATAGAAAGACTTTAGCTGGATTTATTAACAGTGTTACATGATGTATTTCAACAATTCTGTATAAAACTATATTGAATTTAAAATGTAAATTTAGGAAAGTTTGTGCTAAAATTGCATATATAGAAGAAGGAAAAAATCTTAACATAATTTGCATCTATAGCTCTCTCTTGATATTTTTCCTATTTATATATTGTGTATTTTTTTTTAAATATATATTTTGTATATTTTTGTATATTTCTGTACATTGTAAAGTTTTGTATCTGTTGTATTCACTTCTATATTTTTTTACTATATGGCTATTTCCACAGCTGGGATTAATAAAGTACCTATCTATAAATCTAATTGGTTCATTTTGATGAAATACAAATGAAAATATAGATATGGAAAATGTAATGTGAATATGTAATGTTTTCAGCTTGTTACATGTAATGCAAAACATAGGTTAAACTTAATAGATTTAAGAATGTAAATATTTGAAATGAGTTTTATTTCGAGTTTGATATGGCTTTAAAGTAACAGGTAATAAGTAATATGTAATAAGTAATGCAATTCTTTAAGACTGATTAAGTAGTGAATAGTTTAATGTAGTAACTTACTCAACACTGTGTAATTTGCTTTTACCTATACTTTTATGAAATTGTAATGAGTCATTTTTGAGTTTTATGACTAAAATGTCCTATCTGCTACTATATAGCATATGTACCATAACCCATAAGTGTAAAGAAAATATGTGTTTTAATGTGTTACTCTAACTGCCGGTTCTGGGCAATACCAGAAATCCAGTTTTGGCAGTAATTTAAAGCACTGCATGGTAAAGTAAAACAGGTTAGCTGACTTAAATTAAAGCCCGGAGGCAAAAAGAACATTAGCACCACTCAACACTAAGTACTTGCTCTAACTGGGGCTCATAATTAGTCTTGTCAAAAAAAGTGATTAGGGGAGAACTATATCCACATCCATACAAATGGCTGTATCTATGACCTCTGCTGCTCTGGCCTGGATTTACCCCCAACTTCAAGTCTATTTATAAAGGTGTACACAGAGGAAGTCAAACAGAGAGCTAGAAGAAAGAAAACCAGCTTAACACAAAAATGTATATCGCTGTAATTGTTGAAATATGCCAGATGTTTATGAAAGGCTCTGTATGTTCTGTATTTGAAACTAGCTTGTACAAAATAACCATTAGAGAAAGGAGGGGCAGAGGAAGTTAGGTATCTAACCAACGCATGTCTCTAATCACTGAACATAAAGTGAGTAAATCCAGCACAAATTCAGTTCTGCAAGCTCCATGAAAGTGTTTATATAGTTATTGTGTTTAAGTTTAGTGTTAAGGCAGCATTACAGGATCTGATTACGCACACCATAAGATTAGCCATTTCAGTTCCACACAGACGTTCCACAACCCCCTTTGAGACATGCATTGTTTTTAATACAAAAACTAACTATAAAAGATCACAGAATGTCAACAAAGAGTGAATAAATGAGGTTACCCCAAACACACAAACTTGTTCCAGTAAATTGATCTCCATGGACTAGATGTGCAATTTAAAATCACTACAGGTCATGATACATGCAACAGATTTCTCAAATTACAGATCTGTCACACAGTGCTGGCATGGACATTCCCATTGTGATAAACATAACACGCATATTTTTGTTTAATTAAGAGTAAATACATTTTTAATGGCCCTTTTTAACGTGTTAATTACAGCATCACAGAGATTTATACTTTATACACAAGCCAAACCAATGCTCAATGATAACATAAGTCATACAAACATAGTTTTTGATTGATGCAAACTGGATGCCACTGGAAAAGCAGCACCTGGAAAAAGTAAATTAGCCAAGGATGCAAAACATGTATAATAAATACAGATCAAAACATTATTTGGTAACTGTCCCCTTGAAAGTCTCTACAGTGTTATCAGTGAGTAGAAACAATCTTCAGCTTGGCTCAATGTCTTTGTGTTTATCTGTCAAGTATGTTTTAGTTTAAAAAGTAAATATATGAAGGGAGTGAGAATATCTTTTAAGGTCAGCAGAATAACATTATAAACAGGCACATGTATGTGTGTGGCCAATTTATCAATTTATCAACAGCAGGACAATGTGGATAATACACATTTTGTGTCAAGAACTGATGTCATATGATCACTTGATTAGTCAAATATTGTATATTAAGTATCATTCTACTTTAGACAACATCATACAACAACGCTGGGAGTTTTTAAATGATGGAAAATCAAACAGTTGTCTCGTAGTACCGTCAATAAAGTGCACGAAATGACCCGTGTGGATTATTTTGGTATTCTGACATTAGAAACTCATCACACAATTATCTGCCAATATATCTGTGGGTGAGAACCTCACCATACATGGCTCTGAACCTGTCAGTGTGGCTTATTGACAAAATCAGGGTAAAGGTTGAGTCAAGAGTATGAGATGTGTGGACCTAGCCTGCCCTCTGGTGGATTTCAACAGCACAAACCCTAATTAAATGGTTAATATGAAACTATTATAAGAAAGTTTGCATGAGCATGCCATCCAGAGCGCTAATAATTAAGACTGCAGAGACTGCCTTATTAAAATATAAAAAAATGCCCACTTCACATTTTTGTGGTTATTTATTTAAACGTTTTAGTAAAGCAATAAAAAGATGCTTACAAAACATTTGCTTTTCTAACAGCCAACAAATAAAAAAGACGGTATTTAACAAACACGTGTCAATTTGTCTTAGCAACATATAACAAGCATTTTTAAATATATTGTATTTACTGTACACATAATGCATGCCTTTCGAAATTCTAATAATCTAAATTGCAAACTGGAGTAAAGAACATATTTTGATATGTTTCCTTCAAGCACGTCCAGCTTTATTATCCTGTACATTGCCTTAATCTTAACCTTCACTCAATGTACAAAATGTAAGTTCTGTATCTAACATTACTTACTGCACAGTGCATTAGCTATAGGTTATGACATCTCAACTACTTTCAAGTGCCTGGGTCTCACTCAGGCAACACACACGCACACTTTTTACCGCTTCTCCAGTTTCTTAAACTTGGCCTCTGTGAATTAAAACAAAGACAATTTACAAATAAGTTGGAAAAACAAACAAACAAATAGGACAGAAAACAAATGTACTTTGTTACTTACAGTTTTGCTTTTACAACAGAAACAAATACTGAAAGATAAATAAGCAGCACAAGTACTTTTTAAGCACTTACAATATACAAGGTTTATACAGCATATCTTTTGATGAATGGTCTGCTAGCGCCATCTAATGTTTTTGTTAAATGTAAGAATTAATTGTTCAAATGATTTATGTATTACAGTGTTATGATTATAAGATGCCTTTAATTTTTTATTTAAATCAAACTAAATATTTAGTGCATAATCTCCCTATCGACTTTTGAATCAACATATTGTATTTAAGTTTCACCATTTAAAACTCATTTGTCCTTTACTTATTTGTTTAAATAGTGCCATGTTATGAATTTTCTTTTAAAATATTCTGTCCTTTTAAAGATAATGATGTCATATAAGACACACACACTGTTATATATGTAAGCAATAAGCTACAACCCTTATCACACAATACAGACATTAAAGTCTAAAAATATGTATTTTCATGAACTAAAATCTCTAAAAAATCATCCTTCCGCTGGAAAAACATGGCTCCTGACCGAATGTGATATATGTTGTGCTGCGCAGCAATACACAGAATTATTGGGTAAAGTGATCATAGCTGTGCTTTATCATAAATAAAACACAACTATTGACCAATCAGAATCAACAAGTGTAAACTAACCGCTTTATAAATAATAGTTTGAGATTATAGATTATCACGCTGTAAACATTCACAGAAGGTTTGTGTATTGAAGGCATTTTTGTACATACCCAGTTTCTTAGAATATGTGTCTAGTTTATAAGCAGCCTGTTCCAGAGCTGTAACCTGCTCCTCTATTTGGTTAATCTGATCCAGATAGGGCTGCAAACTGGCATCTAAAACAAAAAAAAAAGAAAACTAATGTTATAGGAAACGCACTTTAAAGTGCCAAACATATATGGTTTGGATGTTTACCTGTCCTGAGTGAAAAATATTTATGCAAATTATGTTAATAAAACATTGACAGCATTACAAGATTAACTTATTAAATATTATTACATATTCCTCACATTTCTGATTGAGGTCTTGCAGGTTGCGGCTGATGTTGATGGATATGTCTTTCATCTCCATGTACTTCAGACTGGTAAGTTTGTTCATGTTTTCCAGCAGTTTATAGTCCTCACAGGTGGCTGAAAAAACATGAAAATATAAATTCACCCGTTTCCTCTGTTGATAAACACCGTTCTGCGCATTACCAAACAAAAATACTGTAGTAATTTATATAGTCTACAATGTAGTCTGTAGACTTTATATAGTCCATCTCCAGTCTTACTTATACTTGCAGTTTCACATAAACGAGTTACAGAATTGCTTACAGCATGATTAATAATGGTCTTTAAAGCATCATTTAGAGTAGGTTGAACATTATAAACACATTATCATAAAAACATCCTTTATACAGTTTGATTGTGCATGTTATGATTACCAGTGAGCTCTCCCTGTAAAAATACTGCCATTTTGTCAAACATGTCCCTGCAGAGCTCATTGATGTCTGGTTCAGCAGGCTCAGTCGCCTCTTCTGCGGTCTCCACCCCTCCATCACCTGTTACAGACATCAAACACTTAGGCTGTATCCCAAAACATTAATGCACACCTTGTTAGTTTGCTATGACAGTACAGCTGTACAATACAATGGCTGATAAAACAATAGAAATCACTAAAATTCTTATGGATTTAAGGGTTATAATGGGTCTTGCATAGATTTTAACAGAAACTCTAATAGTGTCTGAGGGTCTCTAATGGTAATGTGAAGGGATGGTATCTGCTAAATGGGAACCAATAATACACCATTGAATCTTATAAGGCCCAAAACACTACATACTGTAAATGAATTCTGTAATGGCCAACAGCTGACGCTAGTAACACAAGTCACATATTCACAAACAGATCTCGTGATAAACTACATCATGAGGCTCTATAAGACACTATAGAAGAATTGCAGTCGTACAATGACTTTTACAAGAGTAACTCACTGGTATTGGTGGATCTTTTTGGAGCGGGCGCCTGGTTCTCTGTACCGCCAGCATCTCTCCTGTGTTCGGGGTCAGTTGAGAGGTTCAGGTCGGTCGGGGGTGCAGGTACTCTACTAATACTGTCCATCGCAGCGGCCTCCTCCCCCGTAGCAGCCATTTTCCTCTCACATGATCACATGACTACAAGTAGATTCACGTGACTTACTTCTTCTCTTTAACCCGTTTCATTGAACTGAAAGAGTTTAATACCGTTTTTAAATCTGATGAAACGAAAGAAATAACACAGGATTTGTTTTAAAATGACGTTTTTTAATACTTTTATTTGAAGAGCTCAGCTTAGTTTATTTACTTCTTCTGGCATTCGTAATATCCTTTTTTTTTAAATGCATAGCATTTTAAGATGTTACATGTAAATTGTGGATCAGGAGGGTTAAAATGAATAAGGTCAAATACAATATCTAGAGATATGGGTGGGGCTGCGTAACGTGGGCCAGGCAACTCTGTCAATTTAAAATGAGTGAAGCAACAAACAATGAGTCACAGCTTTCTGTGTTTCCGGTTTAATGTCCTTCAAAATATTGACTAAAAACGCGAAACGTCAATATTCTTCCCTCTGTCGCATCTCTTACTGTGTATGTATTTATCCATAACATGACATTTATGAGGCATCACTTTAGTTTAAAAAAATAAGAGGACAAATGTCATTGTGCTGTATTTGCAATTAACAATGATTTCAAATGATTTGAGTCAAAATGTAAGTCAAATGATGCATTTTGAATCACACTGTTTAGATCAAAAACATAGGCAATGTACCGAATTATTTATTTACATTTTATATACATTTTTTCTTATGCACCACTAAGGTTAATTAAAAAATATTGTATTCCTTGAATTTAAAATTAATTTATTAATTACTATACATGATCATTATTGTACTTGTTAGAATTAATTAAATAAACAGTATAATAATACATTTAATAAATTGTATTAAACAGATCTACACTTAGTTCGGTTTATGAGGCTTTTATTTTGAAAAACAGTTCGCTCAACACCCACCTAGAGACCGGTCGGAGTCTCCGGCTTCACTCAGGCCTGGTGTGGCCAGCTTTGCTGCTCTCTGCCTGTGACGGGAATCCATCGTGACAGGATACTAGCAGCACCAGCGACTGTAAACATGGCGGCGTGCACAGCCAGATGCCTGTGCTATGTTCCCCCTTACTGAAGCCCTGATCATCGACACACTTCCATAATGGAGACAGAGGAGGAGCAGCATATGACCACGCTGTTATGCATGGGCTTCCCAGACCCTGTGGCTATCCGGAAAGCCCTGCGTCTGGCCAAAAACGACATCAACGAGGCTGTCGCGCTGCTCACCAACGAAAGCCCGGGGCTCGGATACGGTTATGAGCCGATGGAGAGCGGCCCTTCCCCGGGCTCCGGCCTCAGCGGGGACGGCGAGAACAGCGGGCGCACGGGGACCGGGGGCTTTGATCCTCCGCCTGCGTATCACGATGTCGTGGAAAGTGAGGTATGATCGTAATGCACATGCATATAGAGTCATTTGCACGGCTTGTAAAGGCGGAACCGGCGGGGCTGTCAAAAACCGGAGGGAAAGGCGCGCGCACGCCTTTAATTACATCTGCATGGATATGCAGTGCCTGTTGTGCGTAACACCTGATGAGGTTTAGGCCTGATGCTTTCTCTTTAACCAGTTGTCTTTATTACATACATTAGTTGATCGTTACATAAAATATATATTTGCTGCCTTGCATCTGGTTAAGTTGTAGGATCTTGGGGGAAGGGTGATGTTGATTGCTTTACATTTATGAGCTGTTGTAGTTTCACCTCTGTTTTTCATATGCGTGTATAAAGTGAATAATATTATTTCTCTGATAAATTATTAAGCCGGTTGCTTTCTTACTATGTTGTTATTGATTAACTGTGTGCTGCTTAACGGATAGCATACAATGTGACTGATTATTTACATGGCAGTCTAGTGAAATAAAGTGAAATTTCCTCACTACTGCATGCCACAGATCTGTTAGTTTTTTCTTGTTGTGAAGTCGGTGGACAGACATACAGATGGTAAGATGATGCCCAGTAGGATTGAGAATTAGTGACCAAAGTGCTGTACTGGGTTAAACTAACCTAGTAGGATTGCTGTTAAATCTTATCAGCATGTAAGTACAAAATGACTTAAGAGTGTTTTGTATTATTCCCCCTTGCACAGGTCTGAAAAGGTTATTTGTTTGTCTGAATCTATTTACCCGAAGCCTGGTAGATTTTGCAAGCTTGAGTTTTGTACACATTGTCTGTGGACAAGTGCGATGTGATATGATGCCATCAGACTTCGTGATTATTGACCAACTTTGTTTCTTTTGCCATTTACCTCATGGTCTCTTTGACCTGTTGGTCAACCGCAATCCTGCACTTTCTGAGTACTGACCTGTGATGTGGCTACTGCTAACCTGCTGATTTGACTTTTTATGCTTACATCTTTTTAATATATAAGCGTATACTCGTAACATTACCTTAGCCCCTTTTTTCTTGTTGTGGAAGCTTTAAAACTGAAGCTTGTCATGCTGGAAGCTACTCATAATTTAAGGTAGTTCAGGTACTAGAGGTGTAGTGATGTTTTTTAATATTGCATTATAATTATTGAAAAATCACGATATTTATATTGTAGAGCTATGGTGATTATTTTTGTTTTTTACAATACAATGTCTGTTTAATCCTTTTTGTCAATGTATAGAATGTTTAAATGATATATTTATATATAAATATATACATTTATATATTAAATGATATATATTACTATTAGGTACAGTCAACAGGTACCCAACTACAAAATGTAGTGAGTATATTTAAGCTATTGGGAGTGGGGAAGCAGTGTCTCTATTTAAAAGTGAATTATTCTATTATTATTCTATTAATAGGATTAATAATTATATCATTATCTATTAATATAGTATTATTATTAATAATAATAAAAGTAATTATTATATTAATATATTATTGCATTAATATAATTGTTTCATTCTATTTTTTCTAATAGTAATTCATTTATACATTACTGTTTAAAAGCCATCACATCACTACAACAGACTTTTCAGTGGTTCACTTGGAAGAGAGATAACATTTTAGATGCGTTTATTGCATTATCACTTTATAGTTCAGTAGCTGTAAAGTTGCACATGCAATACTGTGTGATTAAAAACATCCAGGTTTCGCGTTTTGACAACTACACTACACTACCACACGCTGGAAAAACATGTTGTTGGTAAAGTGACACTATTTTGAAAACAGCTGAGCTGCTGTCACGCTACCAGCCATTTCCATGTATTACTTTCCCTTGAATCTGAATTAACCAAAGCATAACATGGAGTGCTTATTCACACATGATATGCAGTCTTGCCACAATGATCGGATGAAAGCGTGATGTAGGCCGCCACCTAGCCATTCCGTTCTGTCCCAGTTTGTAATTGCTTCATTTAGAAATGCCACTGTGGCTCTTATGACAAAGGAAATCCAGATGACATTTAAACTAGAACCTACCTACTCATCCACCCTTTATGAGTTTGTCTTTTGTTACTGAAAAGCAGCTGACTTCCAGCAGGGATATCTTGATGGATGACATGCTGGTTTGACAAAGATCAGTGTTTGTGTAATATCTCTGGCATAAGTGTTTTGGGAGGGTGTTGTTCCTGATAGTCACCCATATACTGACTAGTGATAATCAGGCCTCAGTGGAATCTCTGAACGCCAAATGTCTGTCATGCATACAATTCATTTTTGACAAAACAAAAAAGCTATTTTTGAATGTCTGTATTTTTAATCCATAGCCATAAAGTTATTTAGGTAACTTAAAAATGTGATTATAAATGTTATGAATAGTTTAAGAACATATAGTACATTTAACCTGAAATACTTATTCAAAGAAGTCAGTGGGACATGAATGATGGTGGATGATGTTTTTCATTGGCTGATTCTTAAATGATTGCAATGCAATCATAAAGTACCCACACTGCGGTACTCCTCCAGTCATTGCATGTTCCTTAACATCATGTTTTTGCATGTCATAGGTTGCAAACAGTGTGCATCAGTACTATAAATAGAGCATGCAGGCCTGGTCTGGGGTAACACACTTGATCTCCAGTTACCCAGGCATTCCAGCCAGCACTGCGCAATGTAGCAGAGTACAACAAACCGTGTACTCAAATCACAACAGGCCGGATCATACACAGTTGCAGACATACAGTATAGACCCAAAAAGCATTTCATAACAAACAGATCCCAGAAATGTACAGCCAGAGAGCATCAGGGATGTTTTAACCCTCTGAGGTTGCATGTTTTGAAGGCAACAGGAACCATCCATGCACACCTCTTCCCATTCGTACCATAGCAACAGGTTTGGAATGTGCCATGTGACCTTAACATGCCCTCAAGACCAGAGGCCCCCAAGCACAATCTCTCTCTCTCTCTCTCTCTCTCTCTCTCTCTCTCTCTCTCTCTCTCTCTCTCTCTCTCTCTCTCTCTCTCTCTCTCTCTCTCTCTCTCTCTCTCTCTCTCTCTCTCCCTGGATTCATCCTGTTTGTTTGCAACATAGTAATTTTATTACTATTACAATTACAAATTGTAAATGACACAAACTGAAATCGATGTAAATGTTTTCCAAAAGTGCCTCGAAACTAAATTGCTCACCAAAATGATAATTATCTGCGTTGCCACCCGTAAACATACTGTAATAAGTGTAGGGATGGGTATCGTTAAGGTTTTTACGGTATTACTACTTTTATCGATCCGGTACTTTAACGATACTCTTATCGGTACATTTTGTTGTGTTTTTAATTAAAAAAAATTGAGAACAGAATTAACACTTTATTTTTTAAATGTAAAATAAAATAACTGTGTATAGCCTAACAAACAGCAATGTTTGAGCAAATATATATTATACAAACAAAATAAATCAAATAAATAATTTCTTTTGTAAAAGAATGTCCAGTGCTTTAAAGCAACACAGTTGGGGCAGGTAGACTGCAAAAGAACTGGGCTTAAAAGTTATACATGTTTGGAACTACTTGCAATGTACACTACAAAATTAAAGTGTATGTATTTCATCACTACAAATTCATTATTAGGTCATTTCTACTTTATCATGTCTTAATAAGCATAGTTTATTCTTATTCATCTATTTGTAAATGCAGTACTGTAAAGGCATTTTTAATGTCTATGATTTATTTAGCTTACTGCAGAAAAAAATACGTAGGTTATTCATAATTTAACTGAACGTGATGTATTTATTAAATGATTAAATACTAATTTAGAGAGACCTTATAGGATGCTTATGTCGTTGTTATTTGGGAAGACTGCTAGCATATTTACCTGAGGAGGTGGATGATGAACTAACTAGGCAGTCGAAAACTTTGCAATTCTCTGTCCGCACATGATGAACTTTTGAAAGATGTTTTGACGGATTGCTTGTGTTTCCGCCCTTACAAGCTAAGATCTTGTTGCACGTGTTGTAACGATCATTGTCTGCATCTACTCGAGTGAAATGTAAGGATACTTTAGACCGTTTGCTTCTCTCCGCCATCGTCACTCTATTAAGCTCGAGCTTTAGTGTTGTGTCGCGTCTTGCGTACTACTCAGTGTACTCGGGGACAGACAGGGACATTTCGCGCATGATGGATAAAAATGCAGGTTAATGTCTAAATAGGCTATTATCGTCAATTAGAAATGGTTGGACAGTTAAAATGCGCAAGATAACGTTTATTTAGCATTAATAAACAGGACATGTATTTTCTTAATTTCTCCAGTACCGAAAGCAGAACCGATAGCGTCAGAGCTTATCGATACTTCGGTCTTTCATAATTTAGCACCGGGGCTAGTTTAATACCGGGTTTCGGTACCCATCCCTAAGTCTGAACCAGGCATTAGAATCTATATTTCTTGTTCACAGCTGCGACTGAAGCCAAACCGTTGCTGTGGTTACGAATGTGTCAATCATCATAATTGCAGCAGTGACTCTTGTTCCATACACACGTGAATGATGTACATGCAGTTGTCACTCCTGAAACATGGCATTAATTCATCAAGTCATTATTGCAATTGAAACAAAATCTAATCTACTTATTTAAATACCAGCAGAATATGCAACAAGAATATTTTATGTTTAAAAAAAACACATTTTTGTGGATACAGTGAATAGAGTGCAGGGCACAATGAGTGCAGACAATATGTATATAAATCACAGTCTTTTGTGGTTTAATAATCGCTTCCCTGCCATTTTTGCCTTGTTACGGTGCTGGGTAGAAGATAACAGGACAACCAGGAGTAACGGTATCAAATGTCTTTACTGATTCTTCACTCAGAGAAATTCCAGATTTAACAAACATACAAGGATCTCAGATCATAGAATATATTAACCCACGCACCCACAAAGACTGACGGAAAACAACAATACCTGACAAAGATAAACTCAAAAGACAGACCTTAAATAATACAACCAATGACCCATAGTGATACAAAACAGGTGCGGGTGATGGTAACTAAACAGGATTGCTAATGGTGACCAGGTGTGCGAGTGCAGTGCATGATGGGTGATGAAGTCCATATTAAAACTCAGGAGATCGGGAACGAATGACGTGATGGGGGGAATCCGATGCTGAAGGCATCGGCTCCGTGACAGTACCCCCCACGGACCGCTCCTGCGGGCCGCAGAGCACGTCGACGGGGCCGTCCTCGTGGCCTGGGACCAGGCTCCAGGGGATGCGAGACGTGGAACTCAGTGAGTAGAGACGGGTCTAGAATGTCTGATCGGGGAACCCAGCACTGTTCCTCCGGGCCGTAACCCTCCCAGGACACGAGGTATTCGAGCCGTCCAGCCCGTCGACGAGCCCTCAGGATGGCATCGACCTTGTAGATGCGGTCCTGATGGTCCAGGGGTGGAGGAGGAGGAGACTCCGGAGCCGCTGGTGGGGGTCCCTCAGCATCAGACTCTGGGGGAAGAACAGAGACAGGGTTAACAAAAGGTTTCAAAAGTGATACATGGAAGGAAGGAGCCAGACGATAGGACCGGGGAAGTTGCAGCCGGTAAGTCACTGCGTTGATCTTTTTACTGATGGGGAATGGACCGATGAACCGGGGAGTGAGTTTCTTGCAGGGCAGCCGCAGGCTAAATGTCCTTTGTGGAGAGCCAGACCAGCTGCCCGGGATGGAAGTCTGGGGCGTCAGAGCGCAGCTGGTCGGCTTGCTGCTTCCGCCTACGGACTGCCGCTTGCAGGTGGATGTGTGCGGAATTCCATACCCTTTCACTGGCCCGGAACCAGTGGTCCACAGCTGGCACCGTGGAGGGTTCAGGGGTCCAGGGAAAGAGAGGTGGTTGATAGCCGAGCACGCACTGGAACGGGGTGAGACCGGTGGAATCTTGGCGCAGGAGTTTTGTCGCATCGCCCAGGTAAGGAAGCGATGCCAGCTGTGTTGGTTATGATGGCAGTAGGTCCGGAGATATCTGCCGATCTCCTGGATCTTCCGCTCAGTCTGGCCGTTCGCCTGGGGGTGATAACCAGAGGTAAGACTAACTGATATCTTTAACAGAGAAAAGAATGCCTTCCAGACATGAGAAATAAACTGAGGTCCTCGATCTGACACGATATCCTCGGGCAGGCCAAAATGCCGGAACACATTATTAAACAGCTACCGGCTGCTTGCATAGCTGTGGGCAGACTAGACATAGGAATTAATTTACAGCTTTTGCTGAAGCGATCAACGATAACAAAAATACAGGTATAACCTTCAGAACAGGGCAGATCAGAGACAAAATCTACGGCAATATGAGTCCATGGCGTTGAGGAACCGGGTAACGGAGGAGCTTACCCTGGGGCCGGCGACGCCGTACCTGAGCTGATGGCACAGACTGAGCATCCCTTCACGGCGATTGATATCTCCGGACATCCCGGCCACCAGTACCGGGGAGATCAGTGAAAGTGCGCTGCCGACCTGGGTGTCCCGATCCCGAACGCAATGGGCCGGAGTCCATGAGGGGAATACGAGATCTTGGCACGAACAATCTCCCCTCAGGACCTCCCGGCGGAGCAGACTGATCGCGAAGACTCGCTTCAATTTGCTTGTCCAGGTCCCACTCGATGGGAGAAATTACCATTGCCGGAGGGAGAACAGGCTCTGGCGGCTCGGTGCTGCAGTCGGGGGCGTGAATCCGTGAGAGAGCATCGGCTTTTCCGTTCTTGCTTCCGGGACGATAAGTCACTGAAAAATTGAAACGAGAGAAGAACAAAGCCCAGCGGGCTTGACGAAATTAAGTCTTTTAGCTTCAATGTAAATACAACAGGTTCTTATGATCAGTAAATACCACAAACGGGAACTTAGCTCCCTCCAGCCAATGTCTCCACTCCTCCAGAGCCAGCTTGATAGCGAGTAATTCCCGGTTGCCGATATCATAATTCTGCTCCGCCGGGGACATCTTTTTGGAGAAGAAAGCGCATGGGTGAAGACGAGCCGGATTCCCCTGCAGCTGCGAGAGCACCGCCCCTACGCCGGTGGTGGAGGCGTCAACTTCAACCACGAACGGGAGCTCAGGCGAAGGGTGACGGAGAATTGGTGCTTTACAGAAGGCTTCTTTTAGCTGTTGGAAAGCCTCTAGCGCCTCCTGCGACCAAACTAGCTTACTAGGTTTCCCTTTGAGCATTGACGTGAGCGGGGAGCAGATTCCACTGAAGCCTTGAATGAATCGACGATAAAAGTTCGCGAACCCCAGAAAGCGTTGCAAACTGCGAACTGAGGAGGGCTGGGGCCAGGACAGAACTGCTTCCACTTTATCCTTCTCCATGAGCACCCCCGTGGCGCTGATCACATATCCCAGAAACTGAACCTCAGACAGATGAAACGCGCATTTCTCCAGCTTGAGATAGAGGTTGTGCTTTTGCAGCCGCTGGAGAACAAGCCGAACATGCCCCCGATGCTCCGCGAGAGACTTCGAGTATACCAGGATATCATCTATGTAAACAATCACAAACAGATCCAACATATCTCGAAATATTTCATTCATAAAACTTTGAAACACCGCCGGAGCGTTTACCAACCCGAAGGGCATAACCTGGTACTCGAAGTGCCCCGCGGGCGTTACAAAGGCCGTCTTCCACTCATCCCCCTTCCGGATCCGAATTAAGTTGTAAGCGCTTCTGAGGTCCAGTTTCGTGAACACCGAAGCTCCACGAAGATGCTCTATGGAGGGAGAAATAAGAGGCAGAGGGTAAGTAAACTTAACAGTGGCTTGATTCAGAACACGGTAGTCTATACAGGGCCGAAGACCTCCGTCTTTTTTCCCCACAAAGAAGAAACTGGATGCTGCTGGGGAAGTAGAGGGGCGAATAAATCCTTGTTGCAATGCCTCCTGAATGTAGTCACCCATGGCTTTCTGTTCCGGGAGGGACAGCGAGTAGATACGCCCCTTAGGGAGAGGGGCCCCAGGCAGCAGCTCGATGGCGCAGTCCCATGGCCTATGCGGGGGAAGTTGTGAGGCTCTCTCCTTACTGAACACATTTACAAACGCTTCATACTCCGGCGGAATCACACCAATCCAGGGTTGAACACTATTAACTGCTCTGGACTCTTTCGGGAGGTCTGTAGAGAGAGGAACAGCAATAGGAGACATAACAAGTGAGGCAGAAATGTCAGGCTGAATGGGCCTTTCTAAAGGCCAACCGAGAATTTCCCCTGTGGTCCAGTCCAATTCCGGACGATGCTTTTGGAGCCAGGGTCGTCCCAATACGAGATCCACCGAGCTCCCCTCCAGCACCCAGAAGGACAACATTTCTGTCCGAGCAGGTTTCCATTCGAGTCGGACATGTGGGGAAAAGAACCTGATTAGTCCATGCCCTAAGGGCTTCCCTAAAATATCTTGCACCGGGACGGGTTGTGCCGCTCGGTGCCTAGGTAACTGGAGCCGTCGTAGAAGATCGGAAGAGATGAAATTCCCAGCCGCACCGGAATCAATAAGTGCCTTCACTGGAATAGAGATAGTGTCAGAAACAATGGTTAGAGATGTGAGCGGTAGCATTATACCTGCTGGCGGCGGCTGAACCGCACTCACCCGGTAGGAGAGGGCGGGTTGGACAGGCCGTAAGGAAATGCCCGGACTCTCCACAATAAATGCACAGCTGATGCGAGATGCGCCGATTTCGCTCTTCCCTGGTTAAATGAAAACTGTCCACTTGCATGGGCTCGGGGGCTGGAGGGCTCGGTGGAGCGGCGAGCGCTCCTCGGGTATTGGAACCCCGCGGCGGCTGAGACGCCCGTGATGTAGAGAGAGAGTGCAGCGGAGGAGCGGTACTGTTCGACGAACCTCCGCGTTGACAGGCCACGAGTCTTTGGGCTATCCGAATCGACTTCTGAATAAACGTCTCCAACTCAATGGAATCATCGTAAATTACCATGTGCAATTTTACCTCTGCGGACAAGCCTTGCCGATAAGCAGCGAGCAGAGCGGCTTGATTCCAGCCGCTAGCTGCGGCGAGAGTACGAAACTGGAGCGCATATTCCGCCACAAAGATCGGCCTTGCCGAAGTCTACAGAGTTGGTCTGCAACAGAGAGAGAAGAGGCAGAGTGATCAAAGACATTTTAACTCGCCCGAGAAATCCTCCCAGGTGCGGACTTCGCGAGTTACAGACTCCCAGTAGCCTTGAGCCCATCGCTTGCGTCATCAGGCTAATAGCAAAGTCTACCTTGTCCGCTCTTGCAGGGTGCAGGTGAGGCTGCCGACTGAAGAATAAATTACATTGAAGAAGGAATCCACCGCGACTCCTCCGCTGCTCCCGAATCGATTAGGCATGGCCATGAGACTGCTGGTGACTGCAGGACTTACCGGCTGGGGAGAGTGAACAGGTAGTGCGTTTAAGTGCCGAGTGAGAGCGAGGAGCACATCCGTGGCTACCTCCGTGACGCTAGGAGTAGCGGCTTCCATTCTGGAGACCAAAGCACATAAAGTCACAGAGAGACAGGTAAGAAACAATAACTTTGATAATCCAACTTCTTCACGCCTCGAAGAGAGTCCTGTGGGTCAGGTATACTGTTACGGTGCTGGGTAGAAGATAACAGGACAACCAGGAGTAACGGTATCAAATGTCTTTACTGATTCTTCACTCAGAGAAATTCCAGATTTAACAAACATACAAGGATCTCAGATCATAGAATATATTAACCCACGCACCCACAAAGACTGACGGAAAACAACAATACCTGACAAAGATAAACTCAAAAGACAGACCTTAAATAATACAACCAATGACCCATAGTGATACAAAACAGGTGCGGGTGATGGTAACTAAACAGGATTGCTAATGGTGACCAGGTGTGCGAGTGCAGTGCATGATGGGTGATGAAGTCCATATTAAAACTCAGGAGATCGGGAACGAATGACGTGATGGGGGGAATCCGATGCTGAAGGCATCGGCTCCGTGACATGCCTATTGTGGCATCTCTCTGCAAAACATTCCCCATCTTCTTCAGGAACCAACAGCCTGAGGCTGATACACAACTTCACAGAGCCTTATTTAAATTGAGCGAATCAAATATAAATGACAACGTTGATGTGACAAGTTGAGTATACGGTAGATACCGTAGAACATTTCATTGGCATTGATAAATATAGGTCACGAAACTACCCTTATTGTAATTTTATTTACAGTAAGTGCATGTAAATGCACCGTATGTGTATTGTAAATCTGCACTTTTGGATATACACAGTGGTCTTTATATTTTTTAGTAAACACTAATCTGTGACCAAAACATTAAAATAGCACCCAGCTTGACTTCCGCCATCTCTATTTCTGTGTCTCTCTTTTCTCGCACACGGACAGTCTCTCTTCTCTAAGACCCACACAGTGCAGGTGGTTGCCACCACCAACAGAATAAGTCATTTGTTCCTGTTCCTCTCTTGTGTCCCTCCCTCTCACACTCCTAGCAGCTTGTCTTATTTCTTTTCAACGCCGAAGCTGTCAGACTCAGTCAACAAAAGCATACAGAGATCTTTGAATCACCTCTACAGGAGCCTAATGTCTCAACAGTGGAATTGGGCCATGAGATGCCTACACATTATTAAACTGTCTCTCAGCATGTGGAGTCTATAAAAATTTGAGTAAGACTATACAGTGGAGTCCAAAAATTTAATTAAAGATTTTTCTGTTTTGCAATTCTTTTTATTTGATCATATAATATACAGAAATACTCATTATAAATTGAGAATTGCTTTAATGGATTTAACCTGACAACTGTCACCGCAGAAACTGAGTTGAAAAACGAGCAGAAAAACGCACTGAACTACTTTTTTTGGTAATTTTTAGATACCGGTATTAGATATTTTTTCAAAATTTTTCAGTATTTTTAAAACTCTTTCTTTTCATTTTAGATATGTTTATAAAGTATGGCAACATTTCTTTTAAAATAAATTTTTTGTTTATGTTTATTGTTATAAACATTTGGCCAATATTTAATCTTATACCTTTCCATCAATTTACAGTTTTTCATGATTAAATTAAAATTAATCCAAGAAATATTTAAATGAATAGGGAAATAACATAGGTGTTCCTCCTGAGGAACAATAAAGATCATTTAGTGTGTTTCAACAATGCAGAATTTTACTATCCTTCTGGTTTTCATTTAGTATAAAATACAGTTTACTAGCAAATGAAATAACAGAAAAAAAAATTGTAATTGTAATATAATATTAACTAAAAGTAATTTGAGAATCCATCCCTAAAATCCAATTTTGATGGATACATCCCTATATAAAGTGATATGCGGAAGGATAAAATGCTATGCAGATAATTTCAGGCTTTGTTAAGTGAATTTTGTTTTATAATAGACTGCGGACAAAGACATCAAATTTATTTATAATGTTTTATAAATAAAAATCTGTTTAAATAGGTTAATGTGTATATATAACATTTATATTCCAAAGGTTTATAATGCCACCTGTGCCTTGTTAGTATGAAATGGCATTACATGCTTTTACATGGTTTGACTGGGAGAGGATTATATTACATTAGATAAGATTAGAATCTTTATTGCCACACATGCTAAGGGAAACGGTTTATTCTGGTTCTGTTGTTGCTAAAGGCGAAACAATCATTTGCATTTACAGGACTGAAATGACAAAATACACGAATGAATACTGAATTTCCATTTACATTTATGAATTGGGCAGACTCATTTATCGTAAGCGACTTGAGGTATGTCACACATTTTATTAGTACGTGTTACCTGGGAATCGAACCCATGATGACTTTTGTTGATCAGTTTGGTGATTTTGAGAGCACCGGTTATTGAGTAGATGTTGGTAACCGCAGTTTTTGAATCGTGTTGTGGATGTAAGTGATATAAAGCCTTCACCTATGGGAAATAGCTCAAATGGTTGAGTAACCCAGCATACCACAAACCTAATAATATGCTATCATGTACAAGGATATTTGAAGTTCTCTATGCTAACTCGGATGTTTACCACCATTGTGCTTTGTCAGATCCTGAGTAAATGTGTTTTGTCCTACACAATACAGTCGTGCCATTGGAACTTCTGTATCATGAGTGCTGCTCTCAATTGAAGCTCACTGTGCTCTTGTAATGGCTCTGTTATAAGTAATTAGTAACAGATGAAGTTTGCAGGGGTCAGAAGAACCTTAATTTAACCCCTGAACTTAGACCCTGCCCACAGGGAGGGATTTACCCCTTTCCACAACCAATCCCTTGATTCTGGGGCTTCTAGGACTTCTGGGACTTGTGATCATCACACGCAGCAGTCCCTGAAGGACAAAAGGAGAGCGGATGACCTCTGCTCTCTCATTTATTGTACATTCACTTATTCCACTAACTCAAGGGCGCAAACATATGTCTTGTGTTATAATATTCCTCTGCCAGAACTGTTTCCTGTTTGCACAGCGTGCCGCTTTTTACACTGTAATCTAATACAGTGCATGAACACATGATCAAATCCATTTAAATATCTGGCTATTTATGTAATGGGTAGATAAATAAAAAGATGAATAGTTTTTTAATCATCAACTAATGTCTTCTGCTAGCTTCTGTGCTAGATTTTTTAGGGAACATCTATCAAATTCAAACGTTTGCTATGAATGTGAAACAAAAAAGTGATTTAAACAAGTTATTAAGTGATGGTTTCAGCATTTCTATATCTTTTCAAATCTGTATCACTTTCTTTAGCTGAACACAAAAGAAGATATTTGAAGAATGTTGGTACCCATTGACTTTTATTGTATGGCCACACATACAGGTTTTGAACACGTAAATGAATGAGTAAATAAATAATGTCAGAATTTTTTGATAAACTATCCATTTAAATCAAACTTTGTAGTTTGTTTAATATGTAATATAAAGTAGTTCATTTTGACTTATTTAATATATGAAGCGTTGTATGCAAAAAGATGCTTTGCTTTGTTGAACATTTTTATGATTGTTTAATATTTTTGCCAATTGAAAATTATCAGCAGTTGTCAGCAAAAATATTTTAGCAATATTTGGTGTTTCTACTTTTGCCTATTTATTATGTAGCGCTTATATTTATATTGTATATCAGCCATTGGTCATCTTGCTCTTTAGATATTAGTCATTAAAAACCCATATGGGTCAACCACTTATCAGCTCATTATTTATCATAACATATTGATTTTTTCCCCCCTTTACTTGAATAGGCAAGTAGTCCAGTTTAATAATTGATAACCTTATAGACTACTCTCATTGTTGTTAGTAAGGTGAAGAAATACATGGCCATGTATTCAGATTGTGTTTTAATTCATCCTTCAGGAAAAGCCTTGCTTATGAAGGTTGAATGGTTATCATTTTACTAGTTTGTTATTAAATGCCTAATATTTAGGCATTGTAAAAGAAGCAACATCAATGTTTTAATTCTCTCCTTCGTCAAATTACAATTCCCATAATTCTTTGCTAAACTAAATAAGCCGGACTTATCAAATATTTAAATACTGATATGAGACAGCATAAAGGATGAAGGTTCAGATAACACCAATGGTTTCCTGCCTTTCGCCTTCTGTCTGTTAATCATTTAATTTAGGAGACCAAATAAGGTTAAGGTAAAGTGTAGGCGATCATGTTCTGACATTTTCCTCTCTCTTTCTCTCTAATAGAGAAGTAATGATGAGAATGGCAACTGTTCTGGGAACAGTATGGAGTTTCCTACCACTAATCTGTATGAGCTGGAGAGCAGAGTGTTCACTGATCACTGGTCCATCCCGTACAAGAGAGAGGAATCGCTCGGGAAGTGCCTCGTTGCCTCCACCTGTCTGGCCAGATTGGGTAAGCTCTTGTGTGCGTGACTAAATTTTAAGTAGTGTTTCACTATTCCTAGCAATTTTGTTGTATGTTTATGTGGATATTTGCAAAATCTAGAAAGCAATGTAAAGAAATTGGCAACATTTTTTCCAGGCTTGGCTGATGCAGATGAGAATTGTAAGAGGTTCATGGACAGATGTATGCCTGAGGCCTTCAAGAAGGTTTGTCTGTTTTGATGAAGTGACTATCAACAGTTGAAAACATCAAGACACGTCACGGTTTTATAATCTGTTATGTTGTCTTGTAGCTGCTGACGTCAAGTGCCGTGCACAAGTGGGGAACGGAGATTCACGAGGGCATCTACAACATGCTGATGTTGCTGGTGGATCTGGTTGCTGAGAGAGTCAAACAGGACCCCATACCCATCGGCCTTATGGGAGTTCTTACCATGGTAAACACACTTTGGATTGTATAATACCAGATACTGAACTTACTGTAGCTCCCCCAAAAATCTGACCTTAGCTTACTAGGGTTACCTTGAGGGTAAAGGCATAGTTTGTCCAAACCCGTTAGCTGTTAGTCGTCTTTTTTTTTTTACGGAACGCAAAAGTAGAACATGCATACATAAGGTGCGTGCGTGCGTGTGTGTGTGTGTGCACTATACATAAATTCCAGCCATACTCCATCCGCTGTTTTCATTGTCATCTGACCCATATGTTCGTTCTCCTACGATGTACTAACAACAGTTGTGAAGTATTCTTAAACAAGTACAGTAAACTACAAGGAATGCAATTCTTGGTACCGATATAACAGGTTTAAAACAGCAAGAGCATGAGAAAATACATTTTGATTGTAACTATATTGTGTTATTGACAGGCTTTTAACCCTGACAATGAGTATCACTTTAAGAATCGGATGAAGGCATGTCAGAGGAACTGGGCAGAAGTGTTTGGAGAGGACAGCATGTTTGCTGTATCTCCAAGCTCCAGCTACCAGAAGGTATTCTGATTTATGAGTTATGAGCTGTTTAAGTATTTTTGTGGCAATAAGATCTAAGTTGAGTTCTATTAAGTTTAAAGTATGATGAGCAAGTATGTTGTGATATTGTGATATCATTTGCAATTGGCAAGAATAAACCAGAGTTTGTATATATGATAAGGTTGTACATTTTTTGAATGTATGTGGTGATTAACTGGTCATTATTTGTCTGTGTCCTGATTGGGCAGGAGCCTCACGGCTGGCTGGTGGACTTGGTGAATCGGGTAAGAACTTTCACAATCACACACACTGTCTGAGTTAGATGTAGAGCTGACCCTAAAACGTATATGATGCTTAAGCCACACAAAGTATATGAATGTTTTTGGGTTGTCTGACAAAATGTCAAAGAGCAGATATACCACAAGCATAGTTTCAAATGAAACATTTCGGTTTGTTTGCAGATGCAACTTGGTTTGATATGTTCTATCTAAAGTAATAATGTTTTTATAAGATTTATAGTTTTATTTGCCAGCTTTTTATTACATTGTATACCTCTCATTATACATCTGACAAGTATGTCCTTTATTTCATGCTTTCTTTTGTTGTTGTCGTCAGTTTGGAGAAATGGGAGGTTTCACAGCCATTCAGTGCAAGCTCAACCAAGAGGAGATTGAAATCGGGGTAAGACTAAAAACTCTATTTCCACTACTTTTACATGATGGTCCCCATAGAAAGCTTGCTTCTTGCAGTCACTTATAGAATGACATAGATATTAATGGATGATTCATCTGCTATCAGAGAGAGAGAGAGAGAGAGAGAGAGAGAGAGAGAGAGAGAGAGAGAGAGTTTATCGAGTTCAGAGATTCTATTACAGGGAGTGCTAAAGAGCTCAGGAAATGTTTCTCACCACCACAACAAGCATCCTACTCACAGCAGACTGTGAGAAAGAGATGAGGGGAGAGAGACACATCACTCCTATAGGCGAAAAACCCCAAGAGCATTAAGGCTAATTATTAACACACATTCACTAACTATTATTTTCTCATCAAGCCCTCGAGGTAATGATGGGGTTTGAAAAACATACAAAAGTAAATTAGTTTATTAACGCTTGATAGACCCAGACAAATAAGTTGAGAAAGGATTAGAAAGCTTCATTGTTGCTTTGTGGAGTTTATTTAAAAAAAAATATTATTACAATAGGGACGGGCAATGGATGGGTTTGACAGGTTTTTGATTAAATCAGGCATGTAAATGCAAGACTCTGTCTTGTCTTGGAGCTGAGAAGCCGCCTTGTGTTCGGTTCCGCACGCTTGTCTTTTGAAGGTGAGCATTAGCATGTTCTGGGTGCCAGGGCTGAGAGATGGAGCTGGCGACAGGGAAAAGATGCTTTCATTTAGGATTTGCATATTAATAGCTTTAACACAGGAAGAGGAAGTTGGAGGCGAGGGAATTCTTTTCACCGGCACGACCCGCTGTGCTCACGTAAAGGCAGCCATCTATGTGTTTAGGCAAAACCATGAAGGGGTTCTCAGCTACACTATTTAATTTATGAGGAGGCGTTTTAATACACTCAGCTCACGATGTGATACATGTAACCCATGACTGGGTTTACGATACAATAGTATCATAATATCTTAAAAAAAATTAAAAATGAAACTGAACCTAAATAACATTGTTGTTGTACATAGAAATTACTATATAATTGACAACGTTAAAGGTTTATTTGAAACTTCTGTATGTAAATGAACAAAAATTGAATAAATCAAATCGCATAGTAGGACAAGGTGTTATTATCCTGATATTTCAGCACAGTTTAGTTGTACAATAGGACATTATCCCTTGTAACAAGCTGATATTGATTCAGCTCGCTGAAAAAAGGTCACTGAAAAAAACAACATTTTTAACATAGAAATTAAAGTGTTAACCCTAAGTTATTACGAAATCTAAATAAAAAAATTACGAAAGCTAAACCATATTTTAATAAAGCAGTGTATATATGGGTTTTAATAAAGCTAAAAACTAAACGTTCAAATATTATATATGTTGAAGCTGGTCACATATTGGCATAAATGAACAAATATGAAATGTCATTAAAACAATGTTATAGATCAACAGTAGGTATCATTTCTTTTTGTATTGTTATATATAATGCCACAATATATACCTCTACACCTAAAGTAGTATGGTATGTGTCATTATAGCGAGAAAATAAGAAAGTCTCTGCTTCACTGAGTAGACTGATTCATTCACACTCTCTAATGGAGAAGTCACTTGATTCTGAACAGTGGACTAATTCATAAGTGCTGTCTCTGTGCTGGCATACAGAGAGAGAGAACGAGAGAGAGAGAGAGAGAGAGAGAGAGAGAGAGAGAGAGAGAGAGCGAGAGAGAGAGCGAGAGAGAGAGCGAGAGAGAGAGCGAGAGAGACCCCATCTGTGTTCTATATCTGTGTAGTAATTAGGAGATTGCTGATATTTGAAAGCAGGAAAAACATTTACCTGCCCGTCACATTGCAGGATGTTTTGCTTTCTGGTGCTTAAGCAACAGGCGTGACATTGTACTTGTAAAGGTAGAATCCACCTACAACAAAATTATGTCATCATTACTCATGCTTGTGTTGTTTCGATACTGAGAAATTACTGCCTCTGTCACCATCTATTGTATAGAAATAAAAGCCGTGTCAAGTTTCGTCCAGTCTCTTTTTGTGTTAAGTAAGTTTGAAAAAATTTTATGGGTGAGCTCTTCCTTTGTAAGATGTACAGTGTGCATATGGATTGTTCTGTGGTTTGGTTATTTGGCCCATGTGCACAAACACAAGACAGTTTAAATAAAAATAATATAGGAAACATATTTTAAAAGAGCAGCATGCAAAAATGTTTGCTTAATAAAACTAGTTATTTGGACATTAGAACGTATGTGTTTTACACGGCTGTTTTTGTAGTTAAGACATCTACCAACAAGAAGAACTGGACAGTGCTAACCGGACAAACCTTGCTTTTAGAATGTCCAACTTTGTTCCTTAGCTTGTGCTTTTGTGTAAAAGTAAAGTGACTGTGTATGTTTCTCTTCAGTGTGTATCAGCTCTGGTTCAGCCGCTCGGTGTGTGTGCAGAATACCTCAACTCTGGCCTGGTGCAGGTAAGTGTCATTGTCTAATTTTAAAATAAAAAATTGTGCAGAGTTACAATTTCACGTTTGCAACATTTCTGCAGTCAGATTCACCTGGTGCAAATGGATTAGTTGTACAAAGTGAGAGAGTAAATTGTAGCCTAAACTAGAATCTGCCTGTTTTAGAAAAGTTCTGGATTTAGAGTAAATGGCACTGTGCACGACACTATAATACACATTAAGTGTGATTGGTTTGATTTCATTGTAGCCCATGCTGGACCCAGTCATCCATAAGATGATAACATATGTGCAGAACCTGGAGGAAAAAGATCTAAAAGACAAGGTAAGACATCTGCACACATTCCTACATTTGTTTATACTGTATGCATAAAAGCAGAGACAAATTCATCATGCATTATGTTTGTTTGAGGATCTCAATCAGCCCGACACAGCAACATTGACAGTCTGTTTTGCCAGCGATGGCTGGAGTCTGTGTAAATTTTGCTTTAATTTGAAATTCTGTTTGGTGATAATAGCCAACAGCCAAAAAATCACCCTGTTTTTTATTTCCTTTCTTTTTTCTGTAACAGCGTTTGGTGAGCATTCCAGATCTGTTGTCGGCCATTAAGCTCCTCTGCATGCGTTTCCAGCGTGAGCTTGTGAACGTGGTGGATGATCTTCGGCTGGACATCCTCCTGCGAATGCTCAAGACCCCTCACTTCAGTGCCAAGATGAACTCCCTTAAAGAGGTTTAGATTCCTGTCCATATGCATTCCAGCTGTAGAGCTAAAAACTTCATGTTGATGACTCTCTGCTCTGTTAGGTCACTAAACTCATTGAGGAAAGCACGGTGTCTAAGACTGTGAAGAACGCCATCGACACTGACAGACTGCTTGACTGGCTGGTAGAAAACTCAGTCCTCTCAATAGCTTTGGAGGGTAAGAGGATCTTTGCTTCAAATTTGGCAAACTTTATTTAACAACATAAACGAGCTTTTTTTGTCCCTGAAGCGTCATCTTTTAGATCTTACACTTTCACTTTTTCCCATTTTGAATCTTTCTCTTTCACTTTATTCCTTTGTTGTTTTCCTTTCTCTTCATGCAATCGTTTTGCTTTCTGTTTTTACACTTTCATTTTGCTGTGTCTCTTTGTCCTGTTAACTTTCACTTTCTCTCTCTTATTCTCTCATTCTGTTCTGTAGGAAACATTGACCAGGCCCAGTACTGTGACAGAATTAAGGGAATCATTGAGCTGTTGGGCAGTAAGCTCTCGTTGGATGAACTCTCCAAAATATGGAAAATACAGGTAAGCTGTGTTCTAGATATTCGTCAGCCGTTACCCTCAAAGCTCTGTGTGGGGGTTTTCACCTGATGAAACTGTCAGAAATACACAATTGATACACAAGACAACAACCCAAATATAGAACCGTATAGAGATTTCAGGTTTATAGCAGCCCCAGAAGGTATTTGGAAAGAATAATGTTTCAGTTTTCCAAAATACAGAAGTCATGGCACAGAATCTGTGAGTTATTATTTAAGTATTATGAACTAAAAATTGTAGAATTTTTGAGTCTTCTACAGCCCTATCCGCAAAGTGGAATCCAGGCATTAGACATGATACGGACTCAATAAATGTCATCCGCTTGTTCTGCATGATGTCTCTCAGTAAATAAGTATCACGGTTTAATGTACTACACGCGTGTCATATGACACTATATGAGTGCGTGAACATATGAACTTAATTTCTAGAGCTGCTGTAAGAAGTTTATTTTACAAGCATTTCACCGTTTCATTTGAGAAAAGTGAAAAATCAATCGCCTTCAAAATAAAAGTCAGGTTAACTTAAACATCCAGATGAAAAACATTGTGCTATAATATTCACTATAGCAAACTGTATTAAATTCTAATGTTCTGTTGTATTAACTATTGCAAATTAAGCTGTACTAAAAAATATACTTTAATGTTTAATATTTATAAGCCAGAGGATCTGCAAAAATAGCTCTTTAACAGTCTTGGGGGTTCTTCACAACAATTCTAAAATCCTTTGCAGTGTGACATCAAACATTTGGCTTATAAAAACCCAACTAAATTAGAGTGTGAATAGCTAATGTTTGCTGTTCTGAATTCAGGCTGGTCAGTCATCCACTGTGATCGAGAACATCCACACAATCATCGCTGCTGCCGCTGTCAAGTTCAACTTCGATCAGCTCAGCCATCTCTTCGTCCTCATACAGAAAGTAAGATTACTGCAGTCTTCTTCTTAAGCTCAAGTGTGTCCTTTCTGAACCTTTTAGCCTTTTAATGAAATTGCAAAAGTAATTGTTTTTAAAAAGGTTCCCCCATCTCTCATTGGCCAACCAAACACAAGTCCCGCCTCAATCTTGCGCTATTGGTTGAACCAGTGTTGTTGTGTTGCCAAACCAATGTTTTGATAGTGCCACAGTTATAACTTACGGAAAGGTAACCTGACTGTGTTGTATGTATTCAGAGCTGGGAAGTGGAGAGCGATCGCGTCAGACAAAAGCTTCTGAGTCTGATCGGACGGATCGGCAGAGAGGCGCGATCCGAGGCAACCACAGGAAAGGTGTGTGTCACCGCATGTGTTTCTGTCTCGCTATTTATAGCATCTGAAAGTTGTGGTTTTCACCAGCTTACATCTTCCTGGCTGCTAATAATCTGCCTTACTAAAGACAGTGAATGACAGGAAACGGCTGACAGCTAAATGCCATTAACATGAATTATAATGTTTTGATCATACATATGAAAATCCATGATTTAAAAAAACTGTATTCTATTTTATGTAGAATTTATATAATATAATTTTGTAGGAGAGAGAACTTTTACAAAATATAAAGCCTCATACCACAGTTACAATAAAAAAAAATTTCTTATTTTTTCACTTTATGCTTCTCCTAGCACTTTATTTTAATATCATTTTATTGATTGTTGTTTTGTGTTTTGTATGTTGTACCTGCGCATAATCATGCCAGTAAAGTAGTTTGAAATTGAGAAAATATTATTCTTGCATCTCAAAATTAAATTAGTGTGATATTAACGAATAGGATGATTATTAATGAATGTAGTTCTGTAATATGTTAAATATTATACATTATTTAAAAAAATTAATTTATTTCTACCTTTTTTCTCTTTAATATGCCAAAATTGTTTAATTATAAACATTTTGCCAAAATAACAGCAGTTAGAGACAAAAATTTGCATTTCATGGTGTTTTTGTATTCATTAAAAACTGTATTGATTATGAATAGCCTGTTTTTAAGGCTACGTCATTTTGTTTCAAAGTTAAAAGACAATGACTTTTTATTTGTGCACTGTTGCACCATGTGTCAGGTGTTGGAGGTATTATGGGATTTGGCCCATCTCCCCACCTTGCCCACCACGCTGGTACAGCAGGCCCTGGAGGAGCATCTCACCATCCTCAGTGATGCATATGCTGTCAAAGAAACCATCAAGAGAAACTACATCATCAAATGCATCGAGGACATCAAGAAGGTGAGCTGATGCCATAATAAATCCCCATAATACAACAAACTCTCTTGAGATCACAGTATTCTACACCATGAGCTCCTAGTTACAGTGAATGTTTTTTTTTAAACTACTAACTTAATCATTTAGGACAGTGTCTTATTACAAATTAGGCTTATGTGATACATACATGATTTGACTTCACGTTTGGACTGATTTAGGTTTAGCTAAACCAACTTTAGATGAAAATGGATTTGTTAAACATTCATCTGCTGTTTCAGTTTTGTTTTGTGTTTTGTGTATTTTTTTATCATGAAAAGTGTCCTGCTTGCTTGTGGTCTAAATTGGAATGAGGGTCTCTCATTCTCACCCACATCTCTCTTTTCTACCGCCTGCCTTGCGCTCTTTCCAAAAGTCTATAGTCACAATGTTATGGAGAGCAAACACAAAATGCACACACATACATATGCAGAAATGAAATTACACACACTTTCAAGCTTATTGGCTGTTTAGCAGGTTAAAATCTGTGCGGTGGGCTATTTTGAAAGCAAAGGTGTTCTGTCTATAGCGGCGTTATGTTTGTGACACTCTACTTTAGAGGAATAGTTCACCTAAAACTGAAATTTTCGATAATTTATTTACACTAACATCCTTCCACACCTTTACTGACTTACTTTACTTAACACAAAAGAAGATATTTTGAAGAATGCTGGTAACCAAACTACACTTGCCCTCATGGACTTCTGGGCACAAAATCAATGAGACATTTCTTAGAATATCGTCTTTTGTGTTCTATAGAAGAAAGAGTCAAATACAGTTTTTACAGGACATGGGGGTGAATAAATAAGGCAAATCTATTTATTGGATGAAATATCCTTCTTTTATCATCTCAACCCAACACACACAGATTCACTTTGCTCAGTCTTTGTGCTTCAGCCTCTGGTGCGATTTGGGTCTCTACATTCACATAAATATTTAGAGGCGCTCACTGAATACAACTTAAGTTTATGTCTTTAGATACAAATACAGGAGGATTCAAAGTCTCCCAGCGAGACACAGGTCTCTTTTCTTACTGGCACCTGGGGCAGGAAGAAGCCGAACACATTGGCTAAAGTAAGAGAAGACCCACCCCTTTAGTTTGTCACTGACCAATCATAACTCAGCTTCAGTCTTACAAGAATGTGATTTGCAAAATGATGATTGCTCTTAAATCACGGGGAAGGATTGTAAAAATCTAAAAAGATCTATTTGATTTGCAAAAGGTTTGCTTTTTAAAGCTAAACGTAGCAACCTGTTAACCTGTTATCTGATTGACGAAACTTTTGGAAATCATGGACTCTAACCGCAGCCTGGGATGATAGATGGATATTCCAAAACATAAATGCACAGTGTGTGTTATGGTTCACTGTGTATTTTATTCTTGTGTGTGTGTTTTGCAGTCGTCTCAGCAGAGTAACCCACAGACAGTATGGGTTGTTCCAGCCTTACGACAGCTTCATGAGATTACACGGTCTTTTATCAAACAGACCTACCAGAAGCAGGACAAGGTAAGAAACCTAATGTGTCCTGAAGTACATGCCTAGGCCTATTGGCAAACCACAATTTTTAGGTCTGTATAGTTTGAATAGCCTGTGTGATTCTTTCTTTAATGTTCTCTATCAGAGTATAATCCAGGACTTGAAGAAAAACTTTGAGATTGTGAAGTTGATCACAGGGTCTCTTGTGGCCTGTCATCGCTTGGCTGTGTCTGTCGCCGGATCCAACGGGCTGTCGGGGTCTACGCTAGTGGATGGGCGATACTCCTACCAGGAGGTGGGTTATCACACTTAACACTACCTGTGAAAAGTTGAAGTAAAAATGTTAAGATTGAGTAAAATAAATGCATATTCTTCATATTTTCGTCCAGTATTTGGAAGCCCACTTGAAGTTCCTGGCATTCTTCCTTCAAGAAGCCAGTCTGTACCTTGTCTGGAATAGAGCCAAAGAAATCTGGGAATGTTTGGTGTCCGGCATGGATGTCTGTGAGCTGGATCGAGAGGTGTGGATTTTATTCATACCATAATCCATAGAGTTTCCAGATATTCAATACATGCTATGTTATTGTTGTTAAATGTTGTTTTTGATGGTTTTCATTTTTCTCGTCATGTAGATGTGTTTCGAATGGTTCACTAAAGGACAACATGATCTGGAGAGTGACGTTCAACAGCAGCTCTTTAAAGAGAAGATCCTCAAACTGGAGCCTTATGAGATCACTATGAACGGTGAGATTCACCACATTATTTGCATATAGCACTATAGCATTTACTTGGCTCTATTTACCATAAACGAGAAATGGTCCATGGTGTGAGTTTTCTGTGTGTTTATTGTTGGTTTTTAGGGTTTAACCTTTTCAAGACCTTCTTTGAGAATGTGAACCTCAGTGACCATCGTCTCAAGCGGCAGGGAACCCAACTGGTATGATTTTCTCTGCTGGCACACAGCACCAATGATGGAAAAAATGTTGATTGCATAACATTACGATACTGCATGTAGATTTGTATCATGTTTATAAGGCATAGTTAAAAGAATGTGGACACCTAACGCAACAGCCATATCTGCTGGTTGAAGATTTGTTTTTAAACCATAAGAGTTAGTCCTCCCTTTCCACTCTTCTGGGAAGTCTTCTACTTGATGCTTAAAGATCAGTATGGAAATTTCCTTACAGTGACACATGAGCAGTAGTGTTGGATGATGTCATCTGGCTCACAGTCAGTGTTCCAGTTTACCAGAATTATTGAGTTGTTGCCTTATGGACCTCAGTTTTGTCCTTAGGGATCATGTCATGCTAGAGCAGAAGAGTGCTTTCTATTGTAAATGTTTGGCGAAGGAGATTGCAAGGCTGTATGATTTTATCTACTTGTTAAGTAGCTGAAAAGCACATCAACTAGAGGCGGTGTCCACATACATTTGGCCATGTGTAGTGTATGTGTTTGTTATTTACACAAGCTGAATTATTGCTTGAATTCTGTCTCGTCAGTGTGTGGAGCGGTTGGATCTTGCTGGGATGGACTTCATATGGAGAATCGCGATGGAGTCTCCGGATGAAGACATCGCCAATGAAGCCATACAGCTCATCATCACCTACAGTTACATAAACCTCAACCCCAAAATGAAGAAAGTAAGGTTCTTTTTTGTAGCTCAGTCGGTAAGAGCATGTTGCTAGCAATACCATCATGGGTTCGACCCCAGAGATCCCCAAAAAAACTTATTAAAAATATAGTATAATGCACTATATAATAAGTCACTTTTTTAAATAAAGTGTATGCCAGATGCATAAACGTAAATGTAAGTGTCATAATTTCCCAAAATTCACACATTTTTGCAATGTTTTCTCACTTATTAACTATATCTGTCTTTGTTTGTTTCTTTGTCTCACAGGATTCGGTGTCATTACACAAGAAGTTTATTGCTGACTGCTATAAGAGATTGGAGGTGTGTGTTAGAATGTGAAATGTATTTGTATTTTGTATATTTCCGATTGAGGATGAAATTAGATATTTAATCTTTATGATACACAGGCTGCTAGCTCTGCGCTGGGCGGCCCGACCCTCACGCATGCTGTTACCCGGGCGACCAAGATGCTGACTGCCACTGCTATGCCAACCGTCGCCACATCAGTGCAATCTCCATCCAGGTATGAGGACTAGTTTTGTGGTTAAGTGGTTGATTGGGCTAGTTTTAATTTGCATTTATTTATTCAGCAGAAACCAACAATTTACAAAATAATGAAATTTGTAAATAGCCTGTGTGTTTAGAAGTAAAATGTGAAATGCGTAATTGTAAAAAAGGTGATTCAGTTAAAAAGAGAATTTTTTGTGTCAGTTTTTCACACTAAAAGCAATTTCCTAAAACATTGTGTTAACGATTGATGTTAATTGATGGTGTGCATAATGTCACTGTCAATCGATATTTATCTTTTTGGCTTGGGTTGATACGTCATCATGCATAACCTTCTCTGTTCTCAGGTCCAGTAAACTGGTGATTATTGAGAGACTTTTGCTATTGGCAGAGCGTTATGTTATCACAATAGAGGTGAGAGCTTAATACACTTTCATTTGTTATATATTAAAATGTATAACTATTAAAATCAATATAGTTATCTACTCAGTACCTTGTAGTGTAGCTCCTTTCAGTGATATCTTGACTGTAGATCAGCTTTAAATTACTTGTAGTTTAAATTAAAGTTTCAAAGTAGCCCAACACAGACAACAGTGCAGAAAACGGTAAACTGTCACAAAAACGCAAACACAGTTTTTGCACTGTTAAGCTGTGAAATGATGAGGTCAGATCATTCGATGATTGTGGCATTCACCATCTCACCATCTATTATTCTAGCTGATAAATGACAAAACCTTCACAGCCAATCAAAATCCATTTAAATTTAAAGGGGACGTGAATTCAAAATGTGAAACTGCAGGACAAATATTAGAATGAAGATAACATAAATGTCTGTTGGTGTGAATGCTAATTTAGTTATCAATATGTTTGTATTTGAAGTTATAATTCTGGATATTAACCAGCCTTTATGAATAAAGATTGTAATTGTAAAAATTGTAATAAGAAATGTTTCTAACTTTGCTACATTTTCGCTTTCTTAGTAAAGAGAGAGGAAATTTCTTAGAAGGTCCTCATAGTCATTTATGTAGTGTCAGGAAGTCTGATTAATTTTAGTGAATTGGTTGAATGATTCAGTTTAATGAACTGGTTAAAAATGTGACTTTGTCTGTGAAAATTCTCATGTGATTTTAATCGTTGACACGTCATTTTTCAGTCAATATTAAAGATATCAAGGTTATATTCTCACAAAATGTTCCTTTACATCATGTAGGATGATTTTATGCAGAAAACAGTAAATCACAAAAAATGACTTTAGCTGGGTTTTAACAGACAGGGTCACAAAAGCTTGGGAATCTACAGTTTCAAAATGGCTTTCCCGCACAAAGATGTATGACATACACGGTATCTGTTTCAGGACTTGTATTCAGTTCCTCGGACCATTCTACCTCATGGGGCGTCTTTCCACGGCCACCCTGTTACACTTCACATCACATACGAATCTACCAAAGACACATTCACCCTGGAGGTAATGTCACACCCATATGCTTAAGAGAAAACACTTCATTCTGGTTGACAAAATCCTCCTATCTGGAGAATTGAGAAGCCAGATAGATGACATGTGGTCAGCTGGTGCGAGCCAAACGTAGTATTACCAAACCCAGGCATATTTTTTCAGTCTTACTAGGATTTGCTCTCCCTTACAGTATCTAAATGCAGGTGTCAAAAACACTTTTCTGTGTATGTGTATGTGTGTAGGCTCACAGCAATGAGACTATAGGCAGCATCAGATGGAAGATAGCAGAGCAGCTCAGCTGTCCAGTGGACAATGTGCAGATATTTGCCAATGACAGCATGGTAAGTTCAACACAAACTGTGATCTAACCCAAGCATAGCCGAGCATCATCCACGTGCCAACCTTGATTACAACACAGACCAGCTCGATGTGTTGCAGTGTTATATGCTTATCTGCTCCTGGTCCAGCTTCTTGCTCTTTAAATATCGACATCGTGCTCTACTAGTGTTAACCATTGCTTATTTTAAACATGCTTCCAGCTGACGATGAATCGTGACCAGAAACTGTTGAACCAGCTGGGTTTCTCTGATGAGCAAAGTCTGACGGTAAAGAGCTCAGGAACAGGAACTCCATCAGGCAGCTCAGCGGACAGCTCGGCCTCGGCGAGCTCCAGCAGCAGCGGGGTCTTCAACACTGCGTATGCTCTTGAACAGGTACACACACTGACACGGTGATGGAGCTGATATACACTAGATAACTGTTAGTTATTTATAAATGTATCTGTCATTGCAGGAGAAGTCTCTTCCTGGTGTCGTGATGGCATTAGTGTGTAATGTCTTCGAGATGCTTTATCAGCTTGCCAACCTGGAAGAACCCAGGTGAAGAAGCCATACTTTGCTTTGTGGATGTAAATGTGACCCAGTCTGTGAAAACCAGGCTAAAGTCTAAAAATCTAATTCTGAGATAACGAGCATCAAAGTTTGATTTCACCTGTTCATTTCACTATGATATCAATCTTTGACATGACCTTACTCAGGCAATGTTAAAGATATCAATGTTAAATTCTCACAGAATATTCTTTACATTATGTAGAATGATGTTATGTAGAAAACAGAAAAATCACAAAAAAATGACTTTAGCTGGGTTTTCACAGACTGGGTCGCATATTTATTTTTTTTTTTTTCATGATTTCAGAAGACTAATAACTGTGTGGATGTGTTTCTCTAGAATAACTTTACGCGTGAGGAAGTTGTTGCTGCTCATCCCCACTGACCCGGAAGTACAGGACGCCCTTGATAACTTTGTGCCAAAAGAGTCCAGCGTTTGGAGTCATCAGGTATCACCTGAACGCCACTCGCTGACTCGACACTAGCCCTTCCAAACCGCACTTATTGATGCGGTCTACCGGTTAAAGATCTGAAGCGTGATGTATTAATGTTGTGTATGCACAAACTGTACACAATTTTCCATTCACATATCAGTTTATAAAACTGCTAGCTAATTGTAAACATGTATACAAACTTTATGAACACTCTTGACTATAAGGAAGAATGCAATGCAATGTTTTATTCGAGACCCCCATAAGGCCACATAAAAGTTGTCTACTTGGAAATTAAAATATGCTATTTATCTTTGTTTTTATAATTGTTCAGTCACTACATGATTCTTATTTCATAACTTTTTATACTTGGGTATTATATAATGTGGTAAATAGTAATAATACCGAATAGGTATGTATGTCCAAATCTTTCTCAGGTATAGGTAAAATAGATAAATCTAACACTGGGTGATTCAGCATTCTGAAAGCAATAACCGAAAATCATGTGACACTGTGTTTGTTTTTAGTACGGTGCACACAGAGGACAATGTGCTCTGCCAGACAGCTAATATGACTCTCTATCTTTCTCTGTCCAGAAAACTTTGTTTACACTCGGATCAAGTTCTCAGGCCTCTAAGTCTCCATCTCTGTCCAGTAAACAGCAGCACCAGCAAAGTGCAGCGTCCATCCTGGAGTCTCTGTTTCGCTCATCCGCTCCTGGCATGTCTACATTCAGAGTGCTCTATAATTTAGAGGTGCATAATTTTACCATAAGTACACACAAGATGCCTTCAGATTGATTTTTTTTTTTCAAAAGAGTAAAAAAAAGAGATTACGCAGCACTCTGACCAATCATAACTGGCTGACTGAACATCTTTAAACACACACTTTTCGCTGTCCCGTCCCACAGGTATTAAGCTCCAAATTGATGCCCACATCTGATGATGAAATGGCAAAGACCAGCGTCAAATCGTTCTGTGAGAACTTTCTCAAAGCCGGAGGTCTCAGGTAGCAGCCTGCTTTTTACCCACAATTCCCTTCAGCACCGCTTTATGCTTAGATCTAATGAAGATGTATGATTTAATTATCTCTCTCACTCTCACACCCGCAGTCTGGTGGTTAACGTCATGCAGAGAGACTCAATCCCCTCTGAGGTGGACTATGAAACCAGACAGGGAGTCTATTCCATCTGCCTGCAGCTGGCCAGGTCTCATTTATCAATCTAGCTGTCTGTTTTTCTGCTTCTGTCTGTAATATTAATTTTTTTCGTTCTCTCTGGAATGAAAGAGCTGTCTAGCATAGTTGATAATTGATATTCTCATGACATGAAGTCTGTTTGAAGTAGAAGCTGCCGTTCGTTTGTGATAAATTCATTTGTGGGTTTGGCAGTCCCAGAATTATTGCGTAAATTTTAGTGAAGAAAAGGGTTACCAAGAAAATAAGTTTTGTCTTATTAAAATTTCTTTTTTTAAGAGCTTATTAGTGGATTGCACATAGATATATGTACATAGATATTTCATTAGCAGCTGTTTGTTGTGTAGACCCAAACATTATAATGCTGAACTAGCACAACACAAGACTAATATGTTAGCAAACATAACATTGAAAAATACTTGTTTTTCAATTTATGCAATCTAAATCTGGCTCTTTGTCTCCACCTGTAGGTTTCTGCTGGTAGGACAGGCCATGCCCAGTATCTTAGATGAGGAGTTGAGCAAGGACGGCCTGGATACTCTGTCTTCACGGCCGTTTCGTAACGCTGGGCGGCAAAGTGGACGACAACTCTCCGTCTGTGGAACTCCAGAAAAGTCCTCCTACCGCCAGGTGTCCATGTCTGACAGATCCTCGATAAGAGTGGAAGAAATCATACCGGCGGCCCGTGTTGCCATACAGGTGCATGAAAGTCTATGCTGCATTCTTCTCAAATTAACCTTTTATTTTTTGCCCCACTGACGTCACTGAATTGTCATTTTAGACAATGGAGGTGGGAGACTTCACGTCCACAGTAGCATGTTTCATGCGCCTCACCTGGGCGGCAGCCGCCGGCCGATTGGACCTAGTCGGCAGCAGCCAGCCAATCAGAGAGACCACCAATTCTCTTCTGCCGCTGGGTGTACGTAGCAGGGTTAGCAGCACAGGTAAGACTCTGACCTTGAATATTAAATAACTGCTTTTCACTCTTTGCATCCATCATAATGTTTTCCTGTGTTTGCGTTGCAGGTAGCAACTGCAGCTCTGGAAGTGAAGGTGAGGTCACGACCCTACAGGCGGGAATATGCGTCAAACAGCTGTGTGTGTCCATCAAAGACACCATCATCGCACGAGAAGCCCTTTCTTTACTCGTCACGTGCCTTCAGCTGCGCTCCCAACAACTCTGTAAGAAACACTTTTAGTACTTTTAGTTAAGTTTGGACACGCATACTTTTTTTTATTATGGCTATTTTCCAGAAATGGGAAAAACTAATGGAGTTCCCATATACTTTGGTGGTTTCATTTTTTGGTCCAACTTGTTTAAAGGAAACATTCTTTTTTATTCATTAAGCAGATGCTTTTATCTACAGCAACTTACAAATGAAGAAAGCATTTGCAGGGCTCGAAATTAACTTTTTACTTGGTAGCACTGGTGCTCCCAACTTCAAAACTTTAGGAGCACCCACCAAAAATGAATGAGCACCACAACTACAAATTGTATATTAACAGATTTCTTTAATTTGAAAACGCTGTGTTACCTGCAAACTCCGTCCCACAGGCTTTACAGTGAATGCAATGCATAGAGCCATTTTCATAGCGGAGCTTCTTTTCGGCTGGTGGATCAACATTCACCACATTATCGCTATCACCAGCGCCATTATTTGTAACTTTAGGTGGCTTGCAAAAGAAATCTGTCAGTGTTCTTTTCATTTTCCCTCTTCTTCAGCCCTTTACATTTCCCGCGGCAGTTAGCACAGTCACTTGACTGAGTGATTGACAGCTAATATTAACCAATCTAAAATCTGCGTTTTTAGAGAAATGAAAACATGTCGCACGACAACAATTATATGCACTCGCACAAATGCTCCCAAATATATTTTGAGGTCATATGAAAAGACCTCATATGAAAAATGGTCGCAATTTCGAGCCCTGATTTGACATTTTGTCTATGAATAGCTCATCCAGATTTCTCATTTACTCTTTCTATATATATATATATATATATTCAAAAAGCACATTCATCTATCAAAAAAGTAATCAGAAAATGTGTTTTTGAGAAAAAAGTATATTTGTGGAGCGTATTTATAATTTGATAAACCACATACTCATGGGAAAAAACATTTAATGAAATTCAGTGAAGTTCAAATATGGCGTCTAGTTGATAGCTTTGAATTTTAATAGATCGTCACGATAGCTATTTTAATATAGGATGTTAATATAAAATTGTTTGTGAAAGAAAGTCATTATACAGCTGAGATGGAATGAGGGTGAGTAAATTATGAGAGAATTTTAAACTTTTCCTTTAATTTTAAAATAATAACATCACGTATGTTGAGTATACTAAAGTGGTCGTATACATACCTGTCAACATTTGGATACCGAAATCCGGGAGACTTCGGGGGGGGGTTGCGGGGGCGGGACTCGGCAGATGGGGATTGGGTTTGGGGCAGGTCAGAGACAAGTTAAATACACATAAACTGAAATCAGTGCGACATACTTTGCAAAAAGCATGGGAATTGTCGATGCTGCTTCGTGATAAGAAATTAAATTCCTCCGTCCAGCTGTTGTTATATTTGCAGCTATATTTAGGTTTTTTTCGCTGTAGCACCACCTAAGCTTTCTAATGCCATTTTTAGTGATGCTTGATTCAAATTCCCCCGTCTACCTGCGCAGATATCAACAGTGCAACCGAGTTGTAGGTTGCCAGGTTGAGGTCACAAATGGGTTCAAAATTTTATGATGTATCTATTGTGTGAGTAGGATGCGTTTCATACAAGATCTGGCAACTGGAGAACCTTGGAATAATGTATTGATGTAATTATTCATATAACGAGGTAGGGCCATACAAATTACGGGAGTTTCCCGGGAGAAATAACAAAACGGGAGGGGGCGGGAGATGGGTGTGAAATACGGGAGACTCCCGGGAAAAACGGGAGTGTGGACAGGTATGCATATGATGGTTCTAAAAATAACATTATTGTTTTGTTTAATGCAGTGTGTTTAGTTTTAGGTTAAAAAAGTAATTATTTTACAGATACCGTAGATTATTGTTGCCCTGCCTTTCTAAAACGCGTCGATTTTTACAAAGCTCATCGTTCTAAAAAGTGCTGTGTGCTCTGATTGGCCAGCGATCCAGTGCATTGTGATTGGCCCAAATACCGTGAGCGTGTAACAGACATGTTACTCCCCTTAACATATTTAAAAACATAGCGTCTTTGCAACAATACAACAGCGAGAATTAAAGGTACGCCTTCTTTCTTTGCGTATACATTTGGGCGGTTAGGAAACGTTGCCTACTTTGTTTACATAGACATGTGGGGGCGCGTTTGAACGAGCCGTTTTAGGAAGCCGTGACTGAGTCTTAACATTTACAAAGAATATCTCTTTGGGATTGAGAATTTGAGCTTTGTGATTCTGCAGTTCTTATACATGCACAAAAAGCTACATAACACACTAAAGAGAAAGGAAAAGAAGAAATCGCATCATATGACCCCTTTATAATCTTGAGAAGTATAAATGCAGTCAAGTGTGTCCAAACTTTAGCTGATTTATATCAACATGTATATATTTTTTACTGAAAGACTGAACAATACATTATATTTGTACAGGAATAAACAGTCTTTTAATGTCTCTCAATTAATCCTTCAAGGTTCGTTTTACTCTCTGACTTCTGTGAATGATTTCATCATTGATATTCTGCTTGGCTCGTCCAGTGGTGAGGTGCGTAGCCATCTATATTTTTACAATGTTACAAATTTAACTTCTCTTACTCAGTACGACTTCAGAGACCAGATCTTCACGTTATTTTCTTGTCTGGCTTACGCACATACACAGATCCGTCGTGTGGCATGTGATCAGCTGTACACCCTGAGTCAGTCGGACACTTCGCCGTACCCTGATCTCCAGAAACCCAACCTTTTCCTGCTAAAGGTGGTTCTGACGGCACAACTTCCTCTCTGGTCCCCCACCAGCATCATGAGGGGCATTAACCAAAGGTCAGACCACCAAATGCAAATGTCCTACTATTAGAGTTTCACAAATAAAATCTCAAATGCAAATACTTAAATTATAAGTGAAATGATTATTTTTTTTTCAGGTTGCTTTCGCAATGCACAGAGTATTTTGATCTGAGGTGCCAACTTCTGGATGACCTGACCAGTGAGTGCTCTGCATTCTTTCCCAAACATGCCCCTTAAAGTATCAATGATAATTCTCTGCATAAGTGAATATATTCAAGAATAATCTCAAATGTCATTGACTTGTATGTTTCGTGTGTACAGCTTCAGAGATGGAGCAGCTTCAGATCAGCCCAGCGGCCATGTTGGAGGACGAGATCAGCTGGCTGGATAATTTCGAGCCCACTTGGACCAATGAGCTGGAGACCAGCGAGGCAGATAACATCCTGCTGGCCGGACACCTCCACCTCATCAAAACCCTGCTGTCGCTGTGCGGCAGTGAAAAAGAGCAGTTCGGTCAGACACGCACATTAGCTGATTCGTTTGCACATAAATCTGATGGAAAGATGTGCAACTGTTCTGATTGTTCTTGATGTTTGTAATGTGCTGCAGGCCCGTCTCTAATTCAGCAGCTGTTGGACGACTTCCTGTTCAGAGCCTCCCGAATCATCCTGAACAGCGACAGCTCATCTAGCACTACGGCGTCTATACATGACTTTCATCCAAAGTTAGAATAAACACAAACATCTTTGCACACACTGTTGCTAGCTATATGTTTTTCTAATGTTCTTTCTATGTTTTTCTAATGTTCTTTCCATGTTTTTCTAATGTTCTGTTCGAATGTTATCTCTCTGTCCATCTTCCGTGTCTTTTTGTCTGACTCTGTCCATCTTTATCCTTCTCTTTGTCTGTTTCTCTGTTCATCTCTCTTCCCCTTTGTCCATCTTTCTGTCTGTATTTTTGTTTGTCTTACCACCCATCTCTCTTTTTCTAGTAAGACAAAATGTACAGAATAACTATGAAAAAGTGCTAATGTTGAATAGAAAATCTGCTAATGTTGAATAAAAAAATCTTATGAATAGTGATAATAAAAGGAAAGTGATTTATAATGCAAATTGAGAAAAACAATAGTAAAGTTAAATGTAAATTTAGTGAACTTGTCTCACTGCTTGTCGGTGTGTCTGTCAGGTGCAGTACAGTCAGCAGTCGTCTGGCAGCGTATGAGGTCCTGGTCATGTTGTCCGACAGCTCTCTCACCAACCTGCAGCTCATCACTAAAGAACTGCTTTCTATGCATCATCAGTCTGACCCCTCCCTTACCAAAGAGTTTGACGTGAGTCCCCTCATCATCCCTTTATGTGACGTGTAATATTGTTTAATGTGTTTGTAATTGTGTGTTTTTGTGTGTTTTCAGTATCTTCCTCCTGTAGATAGTCGGTCAGTGTCTGGTTTTGTGGGGCTGAAGAACGGAGGTGCAACCTGCTACATGAACGCAGTCTTCCAGCAGCTCTACATGCAGCCTGGACTGCCTGAGGTACATACTGAACTTCAGACATTCTCCCTCCACTAGGTGACACCGTAAGCTTGAGGATAAATGAAGTACACTGGATAAAAAGACAACGTCTTTCCTGGTGTCTTACTCTTTAGGGTTGTTATGAAACAAAAGATTTTGACAAAGCTGATTTGTGTGTGTGTTTTAGGCTGTCTTGTCGATTGAAGATGACACAGAAATTCCAGAAGAGAGTGTGTTTTGTCAGGTGCAGTCTTTGTTTGGCCACTTGATGGAGAGCAAACTGCAATACTACGTACCTGAAAACTTCTGGAAGGTGAAATCGTTCATTCTGATCTATGAGTTTTAAGCTTTTCAAATTTTAACTCCAGTATTAGCTTTTTTCTGCAAAAGATGATATTCTTAAATTACATACATTTCTAAAGACTTCTCAAGAGATCTCAATGTTAAAAACTAAAATATCTATTCTGCATATCTAAAATGTACGATATTAATCTCATTAACTTGTTGTTGGGTATTGATGCAGATCTTCAAGATGTGGAATAAAGAACTTTATGTCCGGGAACAGCAGGACGCCTATGAGTTCTTCACCAGTCTAGTGGACCAGCTTGATGAACATCTGAAGGTAGAGCTTACATCACCCCTACATGCTTAACAATGAACAACAATACTGAAGTTTGTTTCTAACATCTGTGCTGAATCCCTTTAGAAAATCGGCCGGGAGCAGATCTTCAAGAACACATTCCAGGGCATTTTCTCCGATCAGAAGATATGCAAAGACTGCCCACACAGGTGTGCATGAAGGTCCTGTGGAACCTTTGATTATTTGCCGTTCTTTTGTGACGTTTGTGTTTGGATTGTGGTTTGTAGGTATGAGCGTGAGGAGACCTTCATGGCTTTGAATCTGGGAGTGACGTCCTGTCAGAGTCTGGAGATCTCTCTGGATCAGTTTGTCAGAGGAGAGGTTCTGGACGGCAGCAATGCTTATTACTGTGAGAAGTGTAAAGAGAAGGTAAGGTTGAGTTTGGTGTCTTCAAGAAAGAACCGTATGGAGATGTGATTGTATGTTCACTCGCTGACACTTGTCTGTGTTGTAGCGGACCACTGTGAAGCGGACCTGTATAAAGTCTCTTCCCAGTGTGCTGGTCATCCACCTCATGCGCTTTGGCTTTGACTGGGAAAGTGGCCGATCCATCAAATACGATGAGCAGATAAGAGTAAGATTCTTCCGATGTGATACCAGTTAACCAGTGACTTGCTTTGTTGCCTACCTATACAACACAGTAATCTAGCAGCACACAAGTAGCACTTCAAAAACAAACTGTTGACTCATTTGTCTTCATTTATTTTTTATCATTTGTGTTCACTCTGTGTTTTTGAAGTTCCCCTGGGTGTTGAACATGGAGCCCTATACTGTGTCAGGAATGGCCCGCCAGGACTCCAGCGGGGATCATGGAGAGAACAGTAGGGGAGGAGAGGCCGGCTCTGGCGGATCACCTCGGAAGAAGGTCACAATCTCTGAAAACTATGAACTGGTGGGAGTAGTGGTGCACAGCGGACAGGCTCACGCGGGACACTATTACTCTTTCATCAAAGACCGCCGGTGAGTGTGTGTGTGAGATTGTGCTAAATCTTTATACTTTCTTATGGTGCTTATTGTTGTGGGGTTTGCTATGTTTGTGTTGTGTAGTTGCTAGGGTGTTGCTATGTTTTTCTTTGTTGCAGTGTTGCGTAATTGCTTCTAGGGTGTTGCTATATTTGTGGGGTGTTGGGTAGTTTAGGGTGTTGCTATGTTTTTTCTGTACTCCAGTTTTGGGTCGTTACTAGGGTGTTGCTATATTGATACTTTTTTGTACAATATTTGCTGTATTTGTGGGGTGTTACTGTAGGTAGTTGTTAGGGTGTTGCTATGTTTTGTGCTGCGGTGTTAAGTAGTTGCTAGGGTGTTGCTATTTTTATCTTTGCTGGAGTGTTGAAAAATTGCTAGTGTGTTGCTGTGTGGTTTTTAGCTGGAGTGTTAAATATTTGTTGCTATGTTTTGGTTTTTGTTGAGTGGTGTTGCTGTATTGATACTTTTTTGTACAATATTTGCTATATTTGTGGGGTGTTACTGTAGGTAGTAGCTAGGGTTTTGCTATATATTGTTTTGTTTTTTTTGTTGCAGTATTTGGCAGTTGCCAGGGAGTTGCTAGGTTTCGTCTTTGCTGGAGTGTAGGCCTAGATAGTTTCTGGAGTATTGCTATGTTTTTTCTCTGCCTTTTTTCAAGCACCACAAATTTTGACACATTGAAACATATGTTTATAAAAAAAAGCACAAATATAGAGTTCACACAGTCTATTTCTTGCTACAAAGTCTATAATTAGAATATAGACTTAAGCAACCACTATATGTAAAACACAGGCTTTATGTAGGTTGGTGGTCCTTTTTGCCCCTTTTGTTTGTGAATGCATGTGTATTTATGGGTCTCATGGGAGCATTTTCTTCTGTTTTTTACCGTTGTGTTTTTTACTTTAAACTGTCCCAGATGTTTGGATTCATGATGCCTCTTAAATCCAGCGCATTCTTTTAGGGATTGAAGAAATGTTGGGCAACCACCACGAGCTGAGCAATAATATCCATCTCTATTCTCTTTTAGGGGTGGCGCACGAGGACGGTGGTACAAGTTTAATGACAACGTTGTGGAGGAGTTCGATATGAACGATGAGACCCTGGAGTACGAGTGTTTCGGGGGAGAGTACAGACCAAAAGTGTATGACCAGTGTGAGTCAATCTCTCTCTTTACACTTGAATTGATGCTTATTTAAATCCATATACAAAAACACACATCCAGCCATTCCTGACTGGTTTAAATGCTGCAATGTGACACCTAAATTATGTTTCTGGTAAAAGAAAAATAATAGAAAATAGTGTTCTTAATTTTGAGTTATTGATAACGTTTGACCTGTTATTGAATCTATCGATAGCCCTAATTTCATTTGTTGTTCTTTATTGATTTAGCAATACATTTTATATTTTCACGCTCCGATATATTTGCATACTACAGCTAACCCCTATCCAGACGTCCGCCGCCGCTACTGGAATGCCTACATGCTGTTCTACCAGCGGATCAGTGACCAGAACTCCCCGGTGCTGCCCAAGAAGAGCCGTGTGAGCATCATGAGGCAGGAGGCAGAAGATCTCTCGCTGTGAGTCACTCACTTTATCTCCTGCTGCATGGAGATTTCAGTCACACATACACACTCATAATTGTTCTTAACGTGCAGGTCAGCACCTTCCTCTCCGGAAATCTCACCCCAGTCATCCCCACGGCCACCCAGAGCCAACAATGACCGCCTCACCCTGCTCACACGCTTGGTCAAAAAAGGAGAAAAGAAGGGGCTGTTTGTGGAGAAGATGCCCGCCAGGATCTATCAGGTAGAGCTTGTTTATATTGTTTTGCAGACACTTAGAAAAGAACGTAACTTGATTAAAAAGCAGACAGTTTTTTACTGAATTATATCAAATACACCAAGAGTCTTTTAGAAACAGCGATTCGTCCTCAGTAGTAATATCTCCTTAGCCGATACTGTAGATCTCGCTGTATGGTTTTGAGGTATTTCAAGTGTTTAGACATGTTTGAAATAAACTTCATTTTTTGGTTCTATAGATGGTGAGAGATGAAAATCTGAAGTTCATGAAGAACAGAGACGTGTACAACAGCGATTACTTCAGCTTTACATTGTCTCTGGCCTCTGTCAATGCTGTAAGTTCTTCAGCTTCCTTGTCTTATCTTTCTTAGAGCAGACGTGTTAACTCTGATAACTGCCCTTTCTGTAAGCAGTATACATGTCCTTATATATACTTTGTGCTTTAATGGGCTTTTTTCTCACAGACAAAGTTAAAACATCCATCATATCAGGCCATGGCAAAAACCAGCCTGCAGCTGGCTGTCCAGTTCCTCTTTCACACATACCTGCGCACTAAAAAGAAACTCAGGTGAGACACTGCTTTTTGTTTTTGTACACTTTTTAATACATTTAAAAACACTTACCTTTCTTTTTGCTTAACCTATCTTAGTTTGAAAAGAGAAATGTAGTATTAACATACATCAAATAAATAGCTTTTAAAAGTATTTTATACTTTTATACTTTTGTATGTTTTATAATACATAAATATATTATTATATAATAATGATTAAATATTTTATTATATTATACTTGTATACATTATATATATTTTTAATTTTCATAAAATTATTTTTTAATACCAAATAACCAATGTTGACATTGGGTAAAATTGTTTAGCAGATTGCATACAGTACCTACATACCTTATAATATAGATAAAAATTATTAAAATAATCATTAAAATCCTTTGTGACTCTAAACTCTTTAAACAGTTTATCAAGGATTTTTAAACAGTATGTCCTTCATAACAGATTTTACTATTTTAAAATAGTTTATTTCTTTCTAATAATGATATCAAATATTACATTGAAAAGTTGTATGTAATTGTTATCATTATGGTTGTATTTGTATTTTATTTGAAGTGATTGTAATGGTTTTTTGGGTATAGCCATTGGTGCTGATATGGTGGTAAAATTTAAATAAATAAATAAATAAATTCTAATCATGATCTCTCAATACAAAATATTGTTGTAATGCCTACATTCACTTAAAGCGTATACACTGTAAAAAAATACATTTCTTACTTGGTATTTTTGTCTTGTTTTGCAATACATGTAGCTACATTTTCTTAAATAAGGAATGTATTATTTTTCCTGATATTTTTTGATAATCAAAATGACCAATGTCTTGTTTTATGGAAAATATCTGGAAAACTATGTAAATTAACACTTGGAACAAGCAAAAATATCTGCCAGTGAGAAAAATAACCTTGAATTAAGTATAAACTAAATTTAATCATTTTTTACAGAAGGTAAGACTTAATATTCTAGAACATTTTGCTTTTTTATTTATCCTGATTTAAGAATTTGTAGATATTTTTACTGCAAAATAAGACATTCATTTTAATTAAGAAATTTATTTTTTGCAGTGTACACTTTTATTCATTTAAAAAAAATAGTATCTATGTAGTTTATTAATTATAACATAAAAAGAACTACCATCTTATTGATATCAGCCTGAATTTTGACAAAAGTGTGACATCTTGCATCTGTCTCAGGGTGGACACAGAGGAATGGATCGCTACTGTGGAGGTCCTGTTGTCCAAGAGCAGTGAAGCGTGCCAGTGGATGGTGCAGTACCTGGTGGCACCTGAAGGCCGTGAGATCATCAAGTGAGTGGAAAAGATGTCACGATCAAGATGCATTTAAGTTGCTTGAATCAGTAAACTGTTTAGTGCAACATGAGCTGTGTGTAAATTGCACTGCACAAACAATCAATCCAGAAGCTGTAAAACTCCAGGAGACCATAAGCCATTTCGGTTGTTACTTCACTTTTGTTTTAGCTAGTGCCCAGATTTTCAATGCCAACAGTGCGTGTGGTCATAATATCAAATCAACAGCAGCACTTGGCTGAAAATCTATAGCACATGTGTGAGATACAGGCACAACTGCTTCCTGTCAACATGAAAGGTGGACCGCTGGGAAGGTTCATATGTGTTGATGGTTGTTATTTTGATAGATGCCTGGCCTGTTTGCGAGTTTAAGGTGCTTCCAGTTTGGGATTGAGGGAGAAACAGTTAAGTAATATGGGGTGTTAGGGAGGTCTAGTACCCTGCTTCGGGATTGGACGGTTCGTATCGGATGGTAGGGCTGCCCTGATTATCACGCCACGCCACACCTCAAGCAAAACCAGGAATGTTCCAGATTGGTTTTACGATTGAGGCCTGACAAACTTCCAATAAAACCAGCAGTTGTTTCCCTTATCAATGGAGACCTGGATGTGTACACTTTTCCACTGATGGGAATAATATATCTCAGCAGAAAGAGTTTCCATAGACCTCCCAAATAGCTCAGGTTTGCCAGTATCGAAAAACTGCAACCACATTGAGTATCACACATTTGTGCAATGTGAAAATTGTAAAATATCAGCCAGGATCGATTGGATTAGTATTAAGAATGACAAACATGAGGACATAAAGGTCCTCATGTTTTACATTATTTAACATTATTTTTAAGAATAATGTTACTCAGTAAGAATAATTTATTTAGTAAATACAAAGAAATCAATTTGAAATGATTTGAATAGTTTCATTTGGCCATTTGGAGGAAGAAAGAATGAACAAATGAATGAATTACTCAATTAATAATTGAATTAAAAAAATACTCAAATTACATTCACTATCATTAGTAATGAAATAGTTGAATTGTAACAGAACAGTAATAGGATTATGTCATTTTGGGAAGAAAAAAGGTTTTTACTACCATTAGTTATTTGTAAAAAAGGTGATTCATGTGGATAAAGATCTTCCTCTCTCTATCTTCTCATGTCTTTCTGTAGGATCTGTCTGTTGGAATGCAGCGTGCGAGAGGTTCGAGTCGTGGTGGCCACCATCCTAGAGAAGACGCTTGAGTGCGCTCTGTACTTCCAGGACGCAGGACTGGACTGTTTGTTAGACATGCTGCTCTCTCTGTTGGATAAGGATGTGCCAGACAACTGCAAAAACTGCGCTCAGTACTTCAGCCTCTTCAGCAACTTTGCACAGAGGGTGAGAAGATAAACCCTCTCTCATGTCCACTGGGTTTTTCGCTTACTGATTCTTTAAGCACAGAGGAACATGCAGGTTTGTTTCTGTTTTCAGGGCTCTGGGCCGTGTCAGCTGCTGCTGAAACATTCAGCCTATCGCAGGATGCTTGTTTTCCTGCTGGGACCCAACCGACAAAACAACCAGGTACTGAAGACATCTGCTGGTAACAACAGACAAAGCATATTAGTTTATACTTCATTTATCACTCTGCATTGTTCGGCACATTCTGTTTCAGCATCGACGCTGGAGTTCGGCACAGGCTCGGGAGTTCCTGCATCTGCACAACACTCTGGCACTCATTGTGCTCCACACAGATCTCACATCTCAGAGGACCGAGGGTAAGATCACACACAGAACCAAGTCCACAACATCCATTTATTGAGCAGCTGAGGTTATAGACAGTCTGCTTTTTGTATTCAGATGATGTTCCTTGTGTTTTCTTGTGTCCTGGCCACATTATCAGGGCTTAAAGTTCTCCGCTGCTACGACGGATTTCTGTCGATTGCAGGGTTGCCCCCTGTCCTTAATGTCTTAAATTCACTTTTCATAATTTTAAGGCCATAAATAGGCTTACATTTTTTAAATAGTGTAATATATAGGTCTTAAATTTAGGAAAGAAGAGGTGTGTTCAGCCTGCTAAGAGTGTGTGATTAAAGCCTGGAGTGGAGCGAAAGCACGTTCCTCTCTCCACTCTTTCTGTAATCACGCTCTGGATCCACTCCGGGTTTTCCGTTCAGTGTTCACTCCATTTTGAAAGTTATTCTAATATGTTTCTTTTTTATAACATGAACATCTGAACACAACATTTAAAATACTGTGTAACGGTTTGGAAAGTATTCTACACATCTACACAGAATTACACAAAATTGTCCAAATGTATACCTGAAGTGGGTGTTATAAGATAAATAAAAACATGCACCGCAAGGTAAAGTAGATGGTTTATTATTTGTCAAGGTAGTATAATTCAAAGATTAAAAACAGCTTTTAAAATATGCAAACTGGCAATATTAAAGCGGTTTAAAACATCTCCTCTTAAAATGCTATTGGTCTCGACTATTTAAATAAAGTGTTGGTTGAAGGAATTCTTTATTTAATCCCTGCATTATCCCCCAAAATCTACTGGTCTTGAACCAGAAACCCCTAATTTTATTTATAACAACTAATTATCCACACCTAAAGCAGTTTGTGGTGGAACAAAAACTTTAAATGAACTTCATACAACAAATCACGACTTCGAAAAAACGATTTGTTTTTGGGGCACATAATGTGCATGAATGATGATGTAATGATGATGTGATAATGGTGGTCATTTGTATGCTCAGCTCAAGGAGCGTTCAAGCAAAGTTCTTCAGGACTGGTGGCTCCATCTTCTCCTCTCCTGCCTTTACATTCAGACATCAACACACAGCTCTTCAATTCTGAGGGACAGGCATATCTCATGGAGGTCATTTCTCTTTCTTTATTTCTCTCTCTCGTTCTCTTTTTTTTTTTTTCTTTTTCTTTACATTGCTTTACATGCATTTCAGGTGATGTTTGCCATGCGCGAGTTGTCTGGCCCACTCTCGTTCCTCATAGAGATGATAACGTATTGCTCCTTCTGTAATGAGCCTTTCTCACTGGGAGTTCTGCTGTTACTCAAGGTTTGTACCCTGACCAAAATTACAACCAATTTCTTAAACCTGTACTGCCTGAAAACTACAAACCTGAAACTTTTTGTTGTGATCGACTGTAGAACCATCTGGAGACGGCTCCTCCTCACGAACTGAAGAACGTCTTTCAGCTGCTTCTGGAGATCTTGGTGAGGGGTTCATGTTTGCCGTTTTAAAGAAATCATCATTTTATGATAATGATTGGGTTTAATGATGTAACTGTGATCTTCCTCTCACATCCAAGATGGTTGAAGACCCTCTGCAATCCCAGAGGCTCAAATATGCATTTGAATCTGAAAAGGGGCTTCTGGGTAAGAAGCATGCCACATCTGTCGTCTATGTCAGTGTTCGTCTCAACATAAAGGGCAGCATTGTAGGATTACATGAAAATTTTGTGAACTTTCTCATTTACAGCTTTGATGCATCAGAGCAACAATGTGGACAGCAGTCGTTGTTACCAGTGTGTGAAGTTCCTGGTCACACTGGCTCAGAAGTGAGTGTTTAACATTGTGATGAATTGAAGGTCAAACAGGAGATATTTTGGTCAACACAATAGCCAGTAATTTATTTGTTACAGCCAGTAAGCAAATGGATTTTACAGAACTGCGTTACTGCCAATAATGTTTTGCCAGATTTGAACAGCTGAAAGTACTAATGTAAAAATATTTAATATATGGTTGAAAAGTTTTTAATATCCAAATGAGAACGATCATTTATAAAAATGGTTCATATCAATATGGTCACTGAAAACGGATTAAATTGTTTCTGGTAATGTGTGTTATTTCTGTTTCTGTTAGATGTTCTCCAGCTAAAGATTATTTTAAAGAGCTTTCAGGACATTGGAGCTGGGCAGTGCAGTGGTTACAGAAAAAGGTACTTTTTATAAACAGAATTACTTAAATGTTTGGCTTCATGTAGTCCTATAACCTAAACAATCTCTAAAACATGGACAATTAATTGAAGCAGTCATTAAAACATGTGGAATTCACAACACACTTGCTATATTGTTTGTTGATAACATGTATTAAATATGTAAAAGATTAATGAATTTCTTTAGTTTTTTGAGAATGGGTTTAAAACAGCAGCTTTGGTAAAAATAAACAGAAAGGGTTATAAAGCAAGTACACAAAATATTGTATTTAAAATTGTATACCTTATCCTCATATGCAACAGTAAGCTCATAATAATGACAGTTTTGCTGAAAATGTCAGTTTGACATCACAAACAAAGTAACCTTAAATTTTGTTTTGAGCAGATAATGGCGATGGAAAGGCAAATGCTATAATTAAAATCTTTAACATACTCTGCTTTGACACCTTTTTGTAATTTTGCACTTAAACATTTCTCATCAAGTAAATTTTATGCAATTTCATTTAGAATAAAATGAAATAAAAGGAATAGAAAATTTAATATATTTATATAGGAATAAAAGACACTAACTAAAAAAATATATATACTTTAAATGCAAATACAAGACCACACAAAAACAACAGCTGGTTATATATTTCTTTCATTCTCTCTCAGATGTCTGAACACTACTGGACGCCTCAAAGTAACGTATCAAACGAGACGTCCACAGCTAAAACCTTCCAGCGCACCATCTCAGCACAGGTGAATATACTGCAGAAACATTCATTGCAGTCGCTGTATGTGCACAGTTCAGTGAGTTTAACGTGTATGTGTTTGTTTAGGACACGCTGGCTTATGCTACAGCTTTACTCAATGAGAAGGAACAGTCTGGCAGCAGTAATGGTTCAGATGGCAGCCCAGCCAATGAAAACTCAGATAGAAGCCTCAGACAGGTACCTCTCTTAATTTGACACATTTGCGTACCGTTTTTTTTAATAAAGCTTGACCATTGTTTTTGATCATTATAAAATATATGAATTTATATAGATTTCATTGGTCAACTGTTTCTCTCTTTCTCAGGGATCAGAATCTCCAATGATGTTGGGGGATTCCCGGAGTGATTTGGAAGATGTGGACCCTTAACTTTCCCCATTGTTTTTACATGGCAAATCCAGAAGTTTCCCTCCAACAGGAAGGATGTTGAGGCTCTAAAGAGACAATCAGATACTTGCATTTCATATTCTGGGAACTGGAAATGGTGCGGCTGCAACCAGAAACAGCTGAGGAACCCGCCCGAGCTCTCGCTCTTCAGTTCGCCTCGCTGGAGTTGCGAACAGACAAGAAAATCTTGGGCTTTTTGTCTTCTGGTGGCCATCGGTTAAAAGCCTGACAGGATGAAGTAATAGTTCAGGTCTTGCGAGTTATTCAGATGTTTCGTCTGACTCTACGAGTTCTGTCAGACAAATGGAGCATAATAAAAATGGAGGGTTAAATTTCTTTGAAATTTTTACACAGATCTACAAAAACATGACGGTGCCAGAAGGGACATTTTAAATGAAATCAAGTCAGCGTGTATTTGCCAATGTAATTAAGTAGATACTGTTCATGAAAATGTAAAGATGTGTTCCATAAGTGTAATTTCAAATGTAAAATAATATTTTTAAGAATCCTTTACTGATTTTCTTTCTGGATCTGTTTGAAAGGTGCCTCAAATCTATTCAAAGAGGAACTTGCCAAGCCTTGAGAGTCAAATAATCATACTTTTTTCTTTCTTGCTGGTATTTTTGAAATGCACTTTATATTTGAATTCAGTTTATGACAAATTCCGAGGTGGAGACAGTTGGATAGACGTGTCATTTTCACTGCTGGAGATCCACGACACGCAGCTGTATACAGGAGCGCTAGGCAAAGAAATATTACAACGGACGTCAGGACTGTCCTTATGGTGGCAGGTTAACAAAGATGCATCCTAAGAGATATGCAAGCACCATCCCAACACAGAAACATGGTTAACGCAACTACTGTGTGGAAGTCTGGTGCTGTAAAATGTATCAAGTTCAACAATTGGTAGCTTATTGCTTGTGTCATTCAGAATGTCTCTCACTCTTTCATTTCCTCTGTCTGTTCTGATGTTGTCACGTGCCAGTCTGCTGTAAATGCCGGTCGCACTGAGTCTGCTTCTAGATGGGTACAGATGCTTGTTTTAGTATAGTTTATAAGCAGCTGTCTCTGTACTGGCCGTGGAGACACTTTTCAGGGGTTTATTTGCCAAATCTTTGTCGTTTGTTGTTTGTATGCTTACATATTTGCGCACAATGCAAATTCAGTTGGGGTGAATTGAAAGACGCCGTGAGGATAGCGCAGAGATGAGCTTCTTTACTGGTCTTTACTGGTTTCCTTCTTAGTCAAGCTGGTTCTAAACAGGTTTTGGGCACCTGCTTAGCCAGTTGAGCACTAACTTGCCCAGGCTATGAAACCAGCTTTGACCCAAACCAGCTCAGACTAATTGTTTTTCAGATGTTGAGAAAGGGGTGGAGGAGGGTGAAAGAAAGAGATTATGGAGTGATGGGAAGATCTCGGAGAGCAATAAAAGTGCCTTTATTCGACTCTTTGACTCTTCCCGACACTTGCTTGTGTTCTCACCTCGAGTCAAACACGTGGACATCGCCTGGACTCGCTCACCGTTACTAAAACAACGCACACACTCCCACATTGGAATACAGTGATGCCTCAGCTGCCGTAAGAGGAAACGGATCGACTCGTGCGTCTCGCTCACGAAGCCCACGAGGAGATTCAGTTGCTGCTTATTTTGTATGTAGATTAGATTAGGACACTTAGCGACGTTCAATGTTTACAGCGGAAAGACCTCTACCACCTCACAAACGCTGATCTTTACCTCACATTTATCTGCTAACACATCACTTTCATGGTGTTGCTTTTCTTGCTCTGCTGCTTCGCATGTCTGTCTATGAGTGACATGTGCGCTGAATAAAATTAAATCAGCCTGCGATGGTTTTGGAGACTAGCTGAACACCATCTTGACCTGACTGGTTGGACCTCTTAACAAAATTGGCTTGGATAAAGACTTTTTTGGTTTTCAAGCTGTTGTTTTTCAGCCGGATCATCTTGACTTTGGGTTTTTTTGCCTCTTCAGAGAAACACTGCAGTATTCACAACTGCCTTTATACTTAAAATAAGTCAACAGATCATCTACTGTGGTTCATTGCTGGCTTGGGAGAATTGGCTGGGTTTTAGGATAATCAGAAGATTTTTAATAAAGAGGGTTTAATAAAAATTTAGGAATAATTCATCAGATTAGTGCCTTTTTACAAGGCACCTTTATTTTATTTTACCGTATTTTATTTTGGCTGTATTATGCACATGCACACAATATCACACATTTCAGCTCAACTGCCTGCACTGGTTATTAGTAATCCGAGATTCATAAGGGGTCGGGGTAATTGAGCGACAGGGTGTGCTAAAACTATAAATTTACCCGTTTTACCCCATCTACCTTTTTTTACCTTTCCTACACCTATAGATGCTGTACCAACCTCACAGTGGATCTTTGATCAAGCTTGTGTTTTTAAGATGGGTGTCAGGACAGGGTTAGAGCTTAGTGGTTTTTAATAACTGGTGACTCTTTGATTCATGCTGCGAGTGTGTACGATGTGTAAAGAAATCTATTAATGCATGTTATAACCACATTTTAATTTGTACATCAGTTTGACAATGAAAACATTTGATATAAACGGATAAAACTGGAATGCAAAATTTTCACATGCTGTGTGATTTTGTCTGTGTCGAGTTACTGTGTCTGTCTGTCTGTCTGAAACTGTGTTTTTCAAATAGATTTTGTAGAAAAATACATTTACAAAAATAATTCTACAGTTTTACATGGTGCATGCATAAAAGTAAGAAAATGCTCTTACTAAACAGATTTGCAGGTCACTTGTAAATGTTGCAACCGTGTTAATAAGATTTTGGACTATGTCTAAATGCAGATCTAATCCCTGATTTGTAAAATTTTCAAAACTTAAAATTAAACTACACCTAAATGGTTAACCATGTTTTACCCAAGTTAAGCCAATACATTGATAAAATATACTTTGAATGCACTATAAATCACTTTAGATAAAAGCACCTGCCAAATGTGTTGATGTAACCAATTGTTGGTTTGTAGTTATTGATAAACTACATTTTTAAAAATAATCCTAAAGTAATAATCCTCTGTTGGTAACAGAGTTGAATGGTTGAGTTTAAAGTAATGTTGTCAACGCTAAATATAATTGATTTATTGCTAAAATAACTTCGGATGCTAAAATGTCCTAATTTGTGTTATACCTCTAACCATCATGCGTCATATTGCAGTTATGTATTTGGTTATGTGTGTATATCCAGGCAACAGAGAGAGAGAGAGTTCAAATAAATTTCCCTCAGACATCAAGGATGTCTTCAGTGGTTGTGATGTCATCAGGCTGCTGTGTGGGGCGGTGCCTGCAGCAGGTGGCGATGGCCGCAGCACTTCTGTCTCCTCCGGATGTTTGAACTACACAAGTGTTTCCCAAAGCGTATGCACCGTGAGTGACAGAACTGTGTGACTGAGCCTGACATCCTGTTAATGTCCATGAGTCATCACATGAAACCTCCACCTGAGAGAGAGAGAGGTCCAATTACTAAAGGGATTAACTGAACTACTACAGGTATATGCAGGATTTAAAATTTTGTTGCTTGAATGCACAATGGTACAAAAGATTCAAAGCTTCAAAACTTCAATAGCTGAAAAATCAATATTCAAATGTTAAAGCAAACCTTTTTAATTTTGTGTGTGGGAAGTGTCACTGAATGAAAGAAAAGGCATGTCACCTGTTCGCTCAAACCCGTGGAGTCATGTTCTTTCAGATGACACTCTAAAGAGGGGGTGTGGCAGCAGGAGGCGTATGAGATCACACCCCTTCTTGCTGGACATGCCTTGCCGTTGCCTTGCAGTGGTCGATCAGAGTCCAATAAGTCTCCAGATGAAGAAAAGAAACTGCAGCCTATAAGGTTGACATAGGCAAGACCCAAAAGTCAGACCACAACGACAATCAATCAAACATGTAAGACATAAAAATGTATTGATTTTAATTAGTTTACAGTTAGCTTGCGGTGAAGGTGTCTGTCACCTGTCAGCTGATGGTCTGTATTCAGACATTCTGCATGCATTCCTTTCTGTGGACTTTCCAGCGTCTGGCACTGAACCTTATGACCTGTGCAGCAGCGAGCTACAGCGTACACACCATGACCTCCATTTCCATTGACAGCAACACACTCTTTCTTTCCATCTCTCTCCTGTCAGAATGTGTATAAGAGTACATACATTTACACTTTATACATTAACAGTATAAAGCTTTAAAATTATTATAGGCTGTATAGATTAAATGGGCAATCCCATGCAAATGTCAACCTTTTAATAATAAGGTTTTACCAAAAGTTTTCACCATACTGATAGCTCAGATGTCCATATTTGGTGGTTTAAACACCCATGTGAGGTCTCTCTCAAAGTTATTAAAGCATTTTTTATGTTTAAAGCATTTGTTTTATAAGTTAAAGTGCAGTTTTCAGAATTGAAATTGAACATCCAGAAACAGAATTGAACATCCGTAACACTCCACATGCCTCAAACGAAACGAAACGAAACAAAACAAAACAAAACTTTTCTCAAGTCATCTTTTCAACAAGTCATATTTTCTCCTTTGTTGGGTATTATTGCTTCTGGTTTGCACATTTTTAAATCACAGAAATCCTATAAAGTATAATGCCTCTGACAAAAAACTGTTTTTTTGTCACATCTGTAAAGAATTCATATTTTCATTTTTTAAAATAGACCCCTTGTGCAACTGATATTTTTTCTAATGTCTGGACTTAACAGGGCTTTAGTAAAATATAAACAGACGGTTTAATATATTTGTAATAAATACACTCTATAAGAATATATACTGTATTTTAGGTTTTGATTAAAATATATCACATCCATAACACTGGAATTGTCCAAATAATCAATTTAATTTGATTAAAAATATTTAGGTTCATATTGAAATCTTCAATGCCTCAATAATATTGATTACAACTTCTTATTACAGACATGCAAATCTGAGCTCAGTTTGTAACAATGAGATGTCTTCTGAAACTCTGATGTAGCTATTTTGGGACTTTTTCTCAGGAGAAATATCTGAGACACAGGAAACTTAAGCTCTATTTAATGTCATTGATGTCTAGGAGAAAGAACTAAGATATTAAAGAAATCTGTTTTGTGATTTTTTTTCTTATGATAATCTCCCATAGTAAAAACTGGACTCTTTGATACTCACTTCCATTCTCTCTCCAGCTCGTACGCCCCTAAGTGAGAAACTGGAACAGCTCAACATCTCTTCGCGTTGGCGACAGCGGGCCACGGTTGTTGCAAAAGCTGCGAGCCCTGACCTCTCAGACCAGACAGAGCGACACAGCAGATCGTCCCCTGTAACAATAAATAAGACATACAGATGTTCATACTGATCTTTGGTACAACAAAACAAAATACAAAAGAAACTTTAATCTGTGACCCCTGAACTCTGACCTTTGATTGTGGAGGTCGGATCGGGTAGGGCAACCACCATGTTGGGTGTAGTGAGACGGTGGTTCTGTGGCAGAGACTCTGGGCTAATGACATTTTTCACTGAGTGATAGAGAAGCTGTTGCAAAACCTCCACTGAGCTGGAGTTTGGATTGAGGTTGAGGAGCACTGCTGCTATACCTGAGAACACACATAAAATAAGTAATATGCATTATGTACAAGCAAATGTTACTAGTTACCAATGGTATTATAGAAATATGCAGTTTGTGGTTAGGCATTATAAATTGTGACTCTATCTGTGAAAACCAGGCTACAGTCTCATAGTCTACACATTATGAGATTAGGAGCATCAAATTTGATTTCAACCATTAATTTCACTAAGATTTAAATCTTTGACAAAAACTTACTCAGTTAATATAAAAAATATCAAGGTTAAATTTTCACAGGTTATTTACATTTTGCAGGATGATTTTATGTACAAAACAGTACATTACAAAAATCAGGGTATGGTCACAATTTACTTATGTCCATTGTCAAATGTGTATTTTTCAGCTGGTCATGTGATTAACGTCAGCCTTATAGTAATGTTAAAAAAACAATTGTCAAAAAAATGTCACTGCAAAACATTTTACAAATGTTTGTATAAAACATTTTTCTTACACTGATGTAGTGTAATTAATGAATAAGATCTTTAACTTAAATGAAACGTTAGCAAAACATACTTAGAACATATTTTAGTTAGCTGTTTTATAGTTACTTAAATGACAATGACAAGCTTTTATCTCTTTTGATTGTACATGAGTTGAATACGTTTTATTTATAAAGTAAAAACTTTGTGTATGTGTGTACTGTACCTTTAAGACAGAATCATAAAACATACTCCTATCATGCAAACAGGCTTGTAATGTATATCTTGTGTACCATGCACTACATCACATGTATAATGTGGGTTTGTGTAAGCTAACCAGCGACATGTGCTGCTGCCTGGGATGTTCCACTCTTGGTGGTAAAACAGGTGGGGCAATCGCTGGATGCACTGACTATGTCATCACCAGGTGCGAACACATCCACACAGCGGCCCACATTACTGCCTGTCGTTCCTGTGCTCACCGGCTGGTCTGCGAAATTAACGGCTCCAACTGTTATCACCTGCAGCAGGGTACCAAAAGGGTGTCAAAATAATCTAAAAAAACTGACACCCAAGACTCTTTCTAGAAGAAAATTTTAATTATTTTAAGCTCAAGGTTGGTACCTCAGGCTCAGAGGCCGGTGAATATTGGCAAGCATCATCTTTGTAGTTACCAGCTGCAGCAATAAGTATAGCACCCGATTCTACCATTTTTCTGCAGGCAGTGTTGAGGGTTCGACTGAATCCTCCTACAAATGGCAGTAGCAGGATCACAGGGCTGATGGGCTGAGCCATTAGCGATGATTGAATATATTCCAGACCTGCAACAAGGTTGTGTTATTTAATGCTGAACTTCAGAAAAAAATTTAATTTTCAAATTACTTTGTCATTTGATATTATATTACATTACTTTCATTTAATTCCTTACTGTTTACCTGCCAAAGCTCCTGACACAGTACCCTTCCCTTGGCAGTTCAGCACTCGAACACTGTTTACACTTGCACCCCGAGCCACGCCCGAGTCCCGCCCACTTAGCACGCCCACTATGTGTGTGCCATGACTGTCGCACTGACTAGCCTGTGGGTAGAAGACTGAAGAAACTCAACAGCACAAACAACAAACACTGACAGGTTAAAGTTGCCATGAATATTGATTCTCTAAAATAATATTTTCTCACATTTACTGTTTTACATTTACCTGCCTGTGAACTCTGATCCCATCCTCCTCTGGCACACTGTTGAAATCTGTCACCATCACTCTGCCCTCAATCTCACGATGACTCACATGAACACTTGTGTCCATGAGAAATACCCCTACCTGTGCACCATCATCTACACACACAAGCATGCTTGCTCAACAGGGATAAAAGACTTTATTTTAACTGTTGTTGGTCACCACAAAGTAACTGGTCACCATTTACTTTAATTACGTGCCATTTGAGCATTACACAGAAAAAAAGTCCACTGCTTTCAAATGACACAAAAGAGCTATTTTTATGTAAACTGTCCTCTAAAGCAACAATGTATTATATCAAATTACAGTATTTAAGGTGATTTAAAGAGTTAGAGCTCACTAGGTGGTGAGTATTTTCCAGTCTGATGTTCGTTTTGAATGATGCGCTCCAGGTTCCAAGGGATGCTCTGAGCAAAGATGGAGGAATCCTCTTCAATGTATTCCACATGGGGCAGCTTTACTGCCTGCCAAAAACACGGGCAACGGAATGAAAGAGGCAGACACTGCATATTATTACGAATTTTAGTTTTGTTTGTCAGTCATCAGGTGCATCACTGAATGACCTACAGAATGTCTAAACATGTATGAAACATGAGAGAGGAATTATTTGGCGTCAGATGTCCAAATTACCATGTGAAGAACATCGCTGCTCATCTTAACCAGAAATCCGTCAAATGCTCCAGAATACGTCTGCATTATTTCGATCAGGTATCCGCGTTTTGCTGCTTTTGCGCGGAGTCTGCGCGCGGTGCGCTCCACCTGGTTCACGTGCGTTCCGTTCCGCATCACCACTATATACTGACCTGGCATGCGCCATGCGTCCTGTGCGTAAAACATCAAGCGTATTTGATTTGCATCGAGTTGGATATGGGTAATAAATAAATATTGTATTAGAAATAGTTTGACATTTAAGTGAATGTTGTATTTCCTATTCCTTACTACTTCATTATTTCATTGAAACAGCTTTTTTAATTATTATTTAAACCAGTTGATTTAGGTGTTACCACATGAAGCACATGTTTCAACAGTGTATGGGCACGTGAGGCACGATGACGTTTAGAAACCAACTTACTTTGCGGATGCATTGATACAGTATTTGATTAACGTTGCTATCTAACTACAGTATATAACACTGGAAAAATGTTTAGGTTAATGTAAAATCACCAGTAGACCTAATTGCAATGAATTATTATTTAGTATATTACTTCAGTAATTATTAAATGCAATGTTATTTAATATAAATCAAACTCTACAATAAAAACAATGTGTTTATTTAGCTTTATATGGTCCATTAAAGGTGAGCTTACCTTAGTGCACCTGTGAAATTGTGCGGTGGGTCCGCTGTCCGCCTCAGGCTGGCTGTCATCCTGCAGAATGAGAGACATGATCATCTCTTCATCCTCAGTGTAGTCTTCATCACCTTCAACCGTAGCCATTAGACACAGAAGAAAACTTATACAGCTCATAGTCACGACGCCCCTCATTCTGTGCTCACTTTTGCCTTTTTTAAACCAAAGAAAAATTAAATTTGTAGCTTAAGTGATACTGTTCAATAGTCACCGTTTTTGGACTGTTTTTGCATGCAATAACACAGAGGTATTGCGTATATTGCAAGTTTTTGAGAGTGGGAATGTATCCTCATGTCACTTATCCTTGTTTCTCATGTGAAACTCTCACATGAGTGAGTGAGGTGGGGCCTGGTGACGTTTCACTATATCGAACGATGTCTAGTCAATAAATAGTGCCGAAGAGGGTCAAATTACACTCATCCCACAAACACAAATATCTTAAGATCATTTACTACTTCAGCTGCACAGACCTGTATAATTATGTTGAAATTAACCTGTAAAATGCCAGTACTGTTTTTCACATGACTGAACTTAAAGGCTGTAACTGCAAGTGGAGATCATTCACTTTCACGTCAACATCATTTTACAGGTCTGAAGATTGAAAGCCAAATAAAAGTGTCTGCGTAAATGTTGTCAGAAAACAGGCTTAGGTTGTATATTTGCAGGATTTAAAGCGGTTTTTAGATATGCATGTTTAATATTAGCAGAAGTGTGCTGTATATGTTGGTACTGTGTCATTGGTCAAAACAGGAGGTCAAGTTGAGCGTTTAGGATGCGGCTAACAAATGTGGCCTCACGTCGCCCTCTGTCGGCCAGAAAGCGGTACTGTACGGCGACTAAAACAATCCTCATCAAATTGACCAAACTAAGGTTGTCTTATACGCCTATACTTAATTATTTAATTACTGATTGTATTGCAGACTCAACAATGGGATTCGTGTCATACACACACTTTTCATCAAAGGTACAGAATCACTAATTCTTTATAATAACACTTAACTATAGGGTTCTATACTTAACATTAGTTAATGCATTAGCTAATGTAAACTCTACTTTAAATCATTTATTGATCTTCGTTATTAGTTTATATAACTACAGTTAATCATTGTTTGTTAAGTTAATTAGTTAATTATTTAGTAATAAATGGTAACAGATCCAACTTTTGATTTTAAAAATGCATGAGTAAACTTTTTCACTTTTTAATCAAAACTATTGAATATTACAAATAACATAAAATACTCCAATTGTCTACAAAATACACAGATTTTCTGAAATCATTTAAAATGCACAATCATACTTTGTCTAAATTAAACTATTTAAAAGGCGTTTAAGATCATGAGAAACTTGTGACCAATGCTGTGGTCACAAGAGTAAAACTGGGTCCAAACATAGACGAGAGCACTATGCAATATGATGTAATATGATGTGCTGAAGGCTGTTCAGTCTATATTAAAAGATCACTACAACACCTACTACTGGCTCACCAAATATCACAAATAACTTTAAAGTAATAGTTTTGAAAATACTAAAATGTAATACAGCTATTAAACCATACATGGTTGTGTTTACATGTCTCTGTTTGAACTAATAGTGCTGTGCTCTCTTTCTTGGCTGGGAGAAATACACTTTCCTGGCTTGGAGCTCATTCCAGAATATTCCTGTTCCAGTGTCCTCTGATGTCCGTGGTGACAGGAGTCAAGGTCACCAAAGCATTTTCCCCTATACTGGTAATACTTTCCACTCTTATTTTCTGTGAGTAGAACAGTCTTATGACAGTCTTGTGAGAATATGTGTTTTTTCTTAATACAAAATTCTGAAAGCAATAATAAGATGTGTTACATAAACTATATAAACTAACATGAAAAGTTATCCTTCAAAGCAACTTCAGACCTTTTTATTTTTATATATATATTTTTTCTTTTAATTATAAGAATTCTTAAAAAATTAATAACGACTAGCATTTGGTCAAAAACTAGTCACTATCTAGATCAGATGAGTCCTCCACTTTCCCATAATACATCTCTTTTTCAGAGCCTGCTGCTGAAGTTCTGTTCTCTGGCAGTGGAGTGCCGGAGGAGTCCAGGGTTCTGTTAGAAGACCTTTGAGGTGTGTGAATAACAACAGCACGCTCTTGAAGTTTGTCTTCTGCGTTGAGTTTTAGATCTGCTGATATATCTACTTTTTCATCATCAGAGAAGCTAGCCAATGGAGCTTTTTTTTGTTCTGTTGGACTGTAACAGAAAACATAAATGTCAGACTTTTGTGTGTTAAGTAGGCTATGTGTTATCGATTATGTTCCTATTGCATGCAAGATTTTGTCATGTAGAGAGCAGAAGGCCACAGCACATGGAGTCTAAATATTCCAGTCTTTACAATAAAATAAAAATGTCTATAGATATAGAAGCATAAAATGTCTTCAAAAGTGGTTATGCAATTGAATCTATACACAGTTTGTTTAATGATGATTACTTTCAGATTGACATTCATCTCAGACAATGGCTGTTGAGTTTTAAAGTTGCAGCTCCTTCTCATCAATATTTTTACAAATAAATTCTTATCATACATGACGTAATCACATTTTCTGGCTGCTAAGATTCAATTAACCAACTGCATAACCTAGTTACAGAGAGAGTGATTTTAGACTTGGAATGTAATGAGTCTTGATGGACCCTCAGAAAGCACATAAAGACACAGACACCCACCCTCTGTAACATAATGACAGACAGAGGAGAGATTGAGTTAGACAGGATGGAGGAGGAGGATGCAGCAGATCTAAATAAAATGCAAAACTTAACTGAAGAAAAGGTTGTTAAATAAAACTGCAGTGTATTTGTTAATTTAGCACATTTCCAATGAGTGTTGCAAAGGATTTTTAAACAAGTTATTCAAACCTTTTGTCATCCAAGATTCCAGCAGCACCTGGATCCTGTTTTCCAGCTCCACAGAGCTCTTCCTTTTCTGGTAGTATAAGAGTCACCTAGAGGAAAGCCCAGAATGCAACACTTACCCGTCTTAACCACTTCAAACATCATCTTTTGAGCATTAAAGTGTCATATTACAACTAATAGGGTTTACAGCTGTATTTCTAAAAGAATCAGAACACCAAGAAAACCTTAAACCCGGGCATCAATAAACTAATCTGAATAAACTAGAGAACCATTAAAGTGTTTATGTGAAAATGTAACATCTAGGTATGCTTCAACTACATGCATTTCAAATCTAACAATAGGACTATTACACAAATCCATTTTAAGATCAAGACTCTCTAAAAATCTCTGCTATGAGCATTAAACTGTTAACTATTACTATACAGTAGGACCGGCTGACCCTTCCTTACCCTGGGGTAACATTGACACATGGACCAGACGGTTCCTATGCCCACCAGTAGCACTCCAATAACACAGAATGTGGCAGACACATGTGGCTCCTCTACAGAAATCACAAACAAACCCAACACCACCAGCGCCATACCCAGAACAATGAGTCCATAGCGGTACGGCTTGTTTTCTGCCATGAGTTAAGGTTCGGAGCTCCTACGGTGGAAAAAAAGTGCTGCGTCCTACAGAGGAAAACACCTACGGTCTTCTGCTAAGGTGGAGGTGACTGACAGGACATATGACCAGTTGGGAACCAAGATCCGGATGATTGAACCCGTAATGGGCTTGGTCAGGTGACCTTCCCCCAGGCAAAAGTTGCACTGGCTTGAGCAATCGTTTCCTTCCCGGAAAACTGGCATCTTAATGATTTAGTACTACTACAAAAAGTCTGGTTTGGTTTGACAATATTTTTAGTTAATACAAATGATCAAAGGTTTTTGTGTCATACATTGGTCTTTATATGCTAAGGTGATATAAATAATATGGGTAATACACTTGAACAAATTATGTTTAACTGACAAACATAAACTTAAATCAATAGATAATCAATAGATGATAAATCAATGTGATACAAATGGTACATAAAACAATACCACACACAAAACACCAGACGGTTGTTTGTGTGACAGTATGTGTGAGTTAGAGGAGAAAGGCACATTTCCCCAACATACTATAATCATACCACAAAACAGAGAAAAAAAACCAATATATTATTAATAAATAAGTTTACAATTAGTCTATAATTAACAAAAAAGTCTAATCCTTCTTAGATTTTACTGTAAATCTGTTGTTTACAGTAACCAAGCATCTTAAACATACTGTCTTCGCAAAGGCATACTGTGGTCGATGTTCCCTCAAACTTGTGGGTGAAAAAGTTAAAACAAACCTTCATGTTCAGCAAAGATAAATGTACGAACAACACTTAGTGTACATTAACAACATAGTGCATGACTTGTACAGATAACAGTCCACCTAAAATATCCTGTACATGCTGAATAAAGCACTGCCAAAACCAAGACGTTCCATGGTCTTACAGTATATGTTTTCCCTGGGTTTCTCAAGGCAACTGTTGGAAATGTTGTTATAAATAGCAAGAAAAGTGCAAAACGTGTTGTTTCAAAATTCAAAACATTTTTTGTGTTAATGTGGGTAGAATTATATGCCCACAGTATCTGTAAGTGAAAAAAAACGAATTCTTCCTGTCAATCAAGGCATTCATAATATTCAAGACGGACTTCAAAATAAGGTTCATGACCTTATAAGGTCCTGGGTTCAGTTCTCTGTTAACAGAGCTTTCTCTTTATGTTGGTATCCACAGGCACTCTTGTGGTTATAGTTGGTTTATAGTTGTAGTGTTCTTCATAACAGTCTCATAGGATGGTGGCGGGTCCATTTGCCAGGGAGGGGGGGTTTCAGCCAGGCTTATCTGATCAGTAACTGACGATGGGGGCAACTGGACTACATTGTGATTCTCTTCTGTAGCCCGGCGCATCCTATCCAGCCTTCTGCAGAAAGGAAATAGCAATGATTCATCAATACCTGCTTAACAGTCATAATGTATACTGCATGTATGCAAGGCTTAATTTCAAATCATGTACAGCGGCTGTAAATGTTTCTGAGATTTTGGTAAGCAAGTAATAAAAGAAACATATTTTGTTTCTGAAAATAACAAAAAATATATTTAGGCAAAAGTGCACAGGCACCAGATAAATGAAGTTGTGGTACTCATGTGGGAGACAAAGGTTTAAATTTTAATCTTAGTCTTCATCTTAACAGCATTCTTCTTCCCTGCTCAGTAATTTCTTGCAACCTCCTCTAGCTTGAAAAACAAATGCCACAACACTAGCTGAAAATTATAGAACAGGCTCTCTTCTTGTTTTTGAAAAAAAAAAAAAAAACACTTGATCATCTAGATAAACTTGTTTCCAGTAAGGTTTCTTTAATGTTATTAAACAACCTACAATCAGACAGGTTTGAAAAATTTAACAGAGACTGCATTGTTATCGGATGCCAATACTCTATGGCTGGCCAAACCTTCTTTTTGTTTGACTAGTGTGCAGCCTTTGACATTGTTAACCACCCAACTGCCCACTCTACTTTGGGATTCACAGTACCTGCTTTCCACTGGATTGAGGCCGAGCTCATAGGTAAATTCTTCAGGGTAAATTAGAGAGGAGAGGTGTCAAAGTTACATCTACTCTACCATCCACATCTACCAGGAGTACCTCAGGGTTTGGTGCTTAGCACCCTACTCAATTCAATATACACTGTGCCTTATTTGTACTTCTATCAACACTTCTAAAATGTTGTGTTGTAGTGCTTTTGTTGTAGCATTCCTCATTTGTAATTTTTGCTAAATTAATAAGTATATGCATACAATTAATAGTATATGCATTGGTTCTCACCAGAAACTCGCATACTACCTATCATACTCTTTTTGTTTGTTCTCTTTAAAAACAGAATGAATCCAGCTTTGAGTTTAAACAACAGAGCAGTGTGAGCCATGTTTACAATTCCCTTAAATCTACTGTACTTTGGTCGCCAAACACAAAGGGTGGGAAAAGGGACCCCAGGCCATGATTTGATGGCTTCAGCATGTTGCAAGAAACAAAAATCTCCTCTGCCTTTTCAAGCCCTCCCTTCTCATTCTTTCTGGGCTCTTGTACAACAATGCTTTCTGTTAACATTTATGTTCCTCATCAGAATGAGCTGTTTTGACTCTCTGATCTTCGACAGATCTTTTGCATGATTATCCAAAGAAATAACCTCATAAATAGATTTTAATCTGAATTTGAACCACTGTAATGTACAAATAGATTTGTAGTACTTTCTTTTTCTATTCTTTCTTTCTTTCTCTTTTCCTTACACATGGAACATTGTAAGAATCTGGCGCAAAACAACAGATCGTTCTTCTCTCTGTCTGTAAAATTTCTGGTAAAATTTCTGGTTGCATCAACAAAGTGGACTCAGTCTAAACCCTTACACTAATGGTCTTGAAAAGACTTATTGATAAATTATTAGTGTTTGAGATTATATTAAAATCGCTGACATTTGATTGCAGACCTTGGTATCTTGGAAAATCTCATAGGAGTCTGACACATTGTTTAAATCTTCCCAGAAATTCTGGAGTAGACACATGAGATTACAGGGGATTTCCAAAGCAAATCTAAATGAAGTGCAAGCTAACTTCACACATTACAAACATCCCAATTAGCTGACATATTTTTTAAAGGCCTAAAAGGGATTTACATGACTATTGCACAAATCGTCATCTTAAAAAGATATGTCTGATAACATGTCATAAAAAGGGAAATTCAAACCTTACATTCTCATTAATACATTGGGAATTTGTCCAAAAGAAAATAAAACGTAAATGGTGACAACAAGAGTTACTGTACTTTACTGACAGGACACAGACTCGCCATGTCTGTCATCTACAACTGCAGGCACGTTTTCCACTGGTGACCTACTTCTATATTCAGAACATTTGTTTCTTCTGCTTAACTTTGTCTTTCAAACTGAGAGTGGACTGAGAAGAGACAGAGCTCCCTCTGAGCCATCCTGTTTTACAGACTAAAAGCCACAGATATACTATGTGTATATGTATTATTTACCAGCAATTGTAGGATTTCCATTTGACATTTTTCTTAGTGGGGCTATTACTCATCAACTGATCTTGTGATTTTCACGTGGTCGATGAAAAAACAAGTCTTATGGGCTTATTGTACTCCACGACACATTTCTTGTATGAGTCTAACTTCCACAATTTTGCCTGAACTCTTGCATGTCTTCTTTTAGACTATTAAAAGATTCTAAACTGTGTGCAAAATTTGTTCAATATTTGAGTCTTACCTCTGCACTGCAATGGCTTGATGGTGGGTGTAGCAGGTCCCTGTTCGTGGGTGCAGAAGAAAGTGACCCGGCACTGATACTTCACTGGATTTGATGACCACGCAGAATGCATGGATAAGTATAAAGAGACCCGTGCACACCATGGCCATGCCAACGAGAACAATGTATGGCAACATGAACATCGTAAGCACTAGGCCAGCCATCACAAGTAGAACTCCCAATGAAACCTGGCATCTGTGCTGGAAAGACATATTGCTTCTTCTCATGCCATCACCGGTAGTCACACTGTCTGTGCATGTGTGTACGGGATTGTGTTACAATGCGTTTATTGTCGTGTTGCACAAAGGTTGACCCAGCGCTGGTGTCGATGGGACATCCCTGGAATTTCTAGGAAAAGATTGTAGACATCAATTTATGTAATATAACCAACATTAAAAATGTAAACTTTACACACATTTTCCCAAGTTTATTTAGAATACGTTTATTCCGCAGATTTATTTGGAATTAAATAGGTAGCCACATGAAAAAACACTGTAAAATACTTAGCATAGTAAAATGTAGTAAAAGTCCCAGATACTAGTGTTTTTCAACTGTTCTATTTTAAATATTATACGACAATATTAAAAACAGTTTATCAATTTAATGAATTCTACAAAATACTGTAGTATCTATTAACAAATCGTAGTTATTATTATAAGTGACCCTGTCAGTGAAAACCAGGCTAAAGTCTAAAAATCTAATTCTGAGATATGAGCTTCAAAGTTCACCTCACTATGATTTTTTATGATTATATCTTTGACATAATTTTACTTGGTTAGCATTAAAGATTACAAATTTATATTTTCCAAGAATGTTCTTAACATTATTTAGGATAATTTTATGTAGAAAACAGTAAATCACAAAAAACGACACAGGCAGGGTCATGTAATACAGTTTACTAATAGTAAGAATACTAAAGTGTATTACAGTATTTTTTCATGTGTATTAATAAAAGTATTACTATTATTTAGAATTAGAATTATATACTTATTTAAAAAGAATAGTAATGTTCATGTTTAAAGAGCATGCATGCCTTATCTACAATATTAATAATTAGTGCGTTTTATTTTTAAATCTAATCCTTTAAAGAAATATCTAAATCATTTGATTATACAAATGACCTGAAAAACCTTGAACTAGCTCAAAACAAAACACTTAAGTCTTGGACGAATAAGGGAATAATGTGATAATCGGACTCATTGTAATGTAAACAACAGTATAAATAGGTAGTTGCCGCAAGGTTTTGTTTATCGATCTAACGCAAACCTTGTTGTCAGCTTGACGCAGTCCCGCGACGCGTTCGTTGAGACCGTAAAGTTGACCATCAGTGGATGACGGTGAACGCTTCGCTTTCTTCTCATGAACTACATGATTGTCCCCACAAGCCTCCAGCTCTTCTCCTGTCATAACACAGCGATGGTTAACATATCCTGTAAGCTCTGCACTTTATCACGGCAAAGAGTTTCCCAAACAGCGAGATTTCTTCATAAAAAGCTTCTTTCTTTCCTTGTAAGTTTCGTGTGGGCAGATATGCCATCTGTTGCGGTCTCTAAATGCATGTTAACGTGAAGAGGAAGTGGTGGATTTAATGGGCGGAGGTTGATGCCACTTTGCCGATAAGGAAATCGGTATTGGCTGGGCGTGGTGGAGCAAATCGGGACTTTTGTGGACTCGACCGTGTTCTGTTCTGATTTTCAACACAAATTAGGATTAAACATGATCAAGTGTTGCTGTATGCTAATATGTACAATGGGATGTGCGTAGTGTCGCCTACACGTGGATTACGCAGTCTGCGTAGGTTGCACTAGGTCTTTTCTCCCTTGAAGAGCACAATCTCAGCCGCTCGAAAATAAATAACTATAACTTTATAAGTGCTATATTCAACAAAAGGTTATCTTCTAAACCTTGTTTTAACCTCGGGTAACTCACAATCGTGACTGGGATGGGGATTTAGCACACTTTTCCTCCTGCTATATACTGTAAAAGGAGCAACACAGCTTTTTTCGGGGTTAACCCTGGGGTTTCCAAGAGTATACTGTGTAAAACGATACGCATAAACCAGGCAACCAATCATACATTTCCTTTCTTACCTCTTTAAATATTCATGCTGTCTCAGTCTCAGAAAATGCTAAACTGTGACAGAACACACGTTAGTCGAGTCCGTAAAAAGCATATAGACGTATGAGGCGTATGCTTTTTGTAGTGCAAATTAAAGGTCGATTTAGGTAGTTCAATCAGTTGTCACATCCATCTTCTGTGGAACTCTAAAGAGTTGTTTAAAACCTTCCTTTTTGTTCTGCAGAAGAAAGTCATACAGGTTTGGAATGACACAAGGCCAAGTAAACTATGAAAGAATTTTCATTGTAATATTAACTATACCTTTAAAACAGCCACTGCAGACTTACCTGCCACTTCTATAAAAAGTCATGTTATTTGCCCAGTCATTGTTATTGTACATATGCAAATATGAATATTAAAATGATAAACCATTAATTAACCCTGGGTAATGCATTAATAATGTGGTGTTATAAGACTAGCCCAACTAAGAGTGATCTTGGGTTAAAGTGTGAAATTTCTTTCAAATAAAGAAGTATGATGAAGGTAGTATAAAAAAGTAAATGGGTATGGGGGTTAAACAATATAATTATTTTTGGAATAGCAATTTGACCATGAATTTCTATTAATCGACAGTAAGGTCCAACGTCGCGATTACAGCACTTACACTAAAATTTCTAGTAAACCATACTATACTGCCACACTATCATTTGAGTCAGATCAGAATAAACTATTCACATGACAAAAAAGCAGGCAGCACTTATATAAACAGCCACAAGATAGGTCTAAAAAACCTTAAAATCTAAAATATAATAGGAACTTTTTGGGAATGGAACGGTACTGCTTTAAAATGATTCTGTTCACCAAAAATTTGGTTAAGGAATACCAGCAACCATACCAGAAAGTTATGGTTAATGTTTACCATGGTTACAACTCTCAATGAGTTTCCTGCAAACCCGATACAAAGTCCATGTTTGTATAAATAAAGGTCTTTTGATTTGTTTGTGAAGTCCATCACTTTGATTTTTTACCGAATTTATAGATATTGATTCTGTGGAATTTAAAACTTGACATAAATGTTTTTTTATCCATTGACTAAATGTTGTGTGAAAAAATGAGAGAGAATAACATTTTTCCTTTAAGTTTGCTATTGATAGCAAATAGATGTTTGTCACTGTATGTAACAGGTATATCATCCATTAGCCCATCACTATAGTACAACAGTTTATATATTACTATAGTGTACAATATCTCAAATAAACATTCTAGCATGCAGACAAAACTAATGCACACACCCTTTAGCAGATTCACTGTCTTTGCCGTTTAAAGGAAACACACCATATATGGGCAAAGCATGTAAGAGATGGAAAACACAGAAGTGGCCTTGTTAAAAAAAGAATTATCATTATAATGGTTGAGTCAGAGGAAGTGGTGACTGCGAGTCCCATGTTTTATAGTGTTCCAAACTATATCAGCAAGGCATTAGTTCCCCATTAAAAACAGTAATGCACTAAGGCTGTGTGGTTTTCTCAGCAGAGACGGGTTCCCATTATCATGCACCACAATATTTGCCTCGTTCATAAATCATCTCTCTGAGCAAATCTTTGAAGTAACCCAAGCTTGGTCTGGAGCAATCATGTGCTTATTTTCAATAAAATTATCTAATACAGTAAATACATTGGTACACCCTGAGAGTCTCAGAAATAAATACAGAAAATAAGAAAAAAAAACTTTGGTTCTATATACAGTAACAGGAGTGTTTAAATACCATGCACATTGTAATTTTAGGAAAAAATTTGTCCAGAGGACAAATGCAATTATCTTAGCTAATATCCTAAGGGATGCTGTTCCAGTGCTCTCCATTACATATTTAAGCATGTTTTCTAATGAATGTTTTCTAGAATTGAAGTGATCACAACTTTTTCAATGCTTTGAACCTATGATGTGTTCACTTCAACTTGTTTTTTTTTTGTTCTTCAGGAATAATATTGTTTTCAAAAGAGAGGAAGGGATTTATCAATTGTTTCCAAAGTGCTACCACACAGATGTTCATAATACATTTAATTTGACAAACGTCCATTTAGACACGGTCTAAATAAGGCTGTAAACACAGTTTTAAGATCAGAACACCTGCTCGACAACTTGTGAATTGTTTGTCTCTGTTCTGTTTGAGTTAAACCTCAAAACTGATCTCTCGTGAGCGTCCAAACAGTGGTTCAGTCAGCAGGTGTGTGTCCGAGTAGCTGCGTCTCAGGTGTGTGGAGCTTCTAGTGGTTTTGATGGCCACCTCATAAGGTGGAGGAGGTTCCATGTCCCAGTGAGGCGGCCGACCCCGACTGGTGGGACTGAAGCACGTTGGCTCCATTGGAGGATAATCCAACTCCTCACCGTAAACACCTCGCCTCTGCAAAGTCCTTCAGAAGACAAACACTACTAAGTTCCAACTACAAAGAAGATATATATTTACTTTACGTTTTAAGGTGACTATCTTGTGATATTTTACAACAAAATGTGGAATATGACAAATGTACTGGGTATAGATAAATAGGACCTTGATGAACTGTGGTAAACCACTAGAGGGCGCACAAAAGGCCCTTTTAGTATCAAATAACAGTAGAGCAGAGCGCAACTGAGTGGCCGCAGTTGTTCGACTTCTCCACTAAGTGATTTTTAATGGCATCTGAGGTTGGGAAAGAAAAGCAATCAGAACAGAGACGGTGCAAATCCGGAGGGATACGGATGAAAAAGTAAAATGATCACTATGGTCGCACCTATGAGTTACATTTATGATCGTAAATTTCATATGATTAATTTGACTTCAACTTCAACAAAAAATTCTGCATGAAAATGCATGCATCATATTTTATTCATCTAATGGATGTTATCTCATACAGAACAGCTATTAGGATGCTGGCAGCTTCCCCATAACCTTTTGTTGACTACCTTTAAAAATCTTAAAATGGAAAATCCTTTATGCATGACTCAACTCTAAATTAACTTCTTACTGGCAACAGCTATAATTTTATTTTCTTTACGTTGATTTGGTTTTATCAAAAACAATTACAAGCAACGCAGATATTTATTTGAGCAAATGTGACCCTGCCTGTGAAAACCCAGATTAAGTATTTCTTTGTGATTTACTGTTTACTACATCCTCAATAATCTTAAGAACATTATGTAATATATTTAATATTGACCGAGTAAAAATTATGTCAAAGGTTTAAATAATGGTGAAATTAATAGGTGAATTCAAACTTTGATGCTCGTTATCTTAGATTTTTAGACTTTCTGGTTTTCACAGACAAGGTCTCTAATATCCACTTAAATGACAGATGTCCACTTACCCGTGTAGAAATACAGACTGGGATTCAGGGAAATGGTTTCCAGGCGGTGGAGTGAACAGGACTTGGCTGTAGTCGTGGCTGTACTCTTCATTGTAAGGCACTGGGTTTCTCTTTCCATTCATAGCCCAGAAGAGTCCCAGTATCAGCATCACCGCCCCGAGCACCACACAGCACATGCTGAACGCTTGAAGTCTACTTTGATTAGAAGTTAGAAAAGCGGTGGAGCCACCGGTGACTATTAAAAACACCCCAATAAAAATAGCGCCATGATGTAGGGAAGGCATAATGCAGGTTCATTTAAAAAGCCTTAATCTATTTTAAAGCTTCAGCACGCATCGTCCGGCTTGATTTCTTAAGATGCCTTTAGTGAATAAAGTTCCTCAAACGGAGATGCTTTGGTTTGCTTCTAAAGGAAACTGCATGTCCTGTTGATGTCACTGCCGTCATAGTAGAGTTTCATATTGCCCAATGTCTTGATTTAGGAAAAACTGATAAAAAAAATCACGGGCATAAACTGTACTAACGTTCACAATCCTTTACAAGTGAAAAATACTGTACAATCCTGTTGTATCGACTTCATTCAGTGCTCATATGCATCAGGTTTGGTCCATCTGATAGCTGTCAAATGAGCGCAGCTGCTTTGCTGACAGTCAAACTCTATCATTATGAGCATCATTAGAGTTCACGCCCCACCCAAGAGCCGTCTGCCAGACAGTTATTGGCATAAGGTTAAAAACATAATTCACAACCACAAAACATATACGGAAAATAATCGTTTTTGTTTGCTTTACATTGAAATAACCTTTTATAATAGATTTCTCCCTAGGCAGGTTTAAATGACAGCCCGGCTAAGGAATACAGTCGTTGCAGCTAATATCAAAATGACTCTTTTATTATTTTGACAGTTTAATAGCTTTAATTTGCAGCTACATGTACGATATGAGCGTCAATAACCGTACTGTTACACTTATGCGTGTATATTGCCCAACTCCCGCATGATAATGAACGCATGGTACTGTGACAATGGTGTGACGGCGTTTCTTTCCTGTGATTGGACGAAGAGACGGCACGCACTAATGGCGTCATCTGAATTGACGGGCTACTGACCAATCGCAACACGTTAGGGGCGGTCCTTCCAGTACCACCTGGAGCGGATCCTAAGCGTGCAAAATACAGACGACAAATAACGCGCTTGTGAGTTGGAAATACTGCACAACTGGAATACAAGAAAGGACACGAAATGACATCTTATTAGGCCGTATTCATGCGTGAGTTTTATTTTAAATTCCGTTCGTAAAAATCAAGACCAAGCAGCAAACTGTTTTTTATTTTTCTGTCATTTGAAGTACACATATCGTGATACAAAAATCTGTCGGTATGGATCCACTGTTATATTTGGGTGGGATAGTTGTTTTGTTTTTAGTATGGATCAAATTGAAGGGCTTGGAGTACGTTATAATACACCAGAGATGGATCTTCGTTTGCCTGTTTCTCCTCCCCTTATCCGTAATCTTTGATGTCTACTATTACCTGCGCGCGTGGATCATCTTTAAGATGTGCTCAGCGCCCAAACAGCACGACCAGCGGGTCAGAGACATTCAGAGACAGGTAACAGCAAATAGGATCGACCGTAAGTTATAATAAGTAGTACAGTTGTACTGCCATATTTGAATTAACATATTAATGCACCTGCTATAAAAGAATATGCATGAACCGATGCATTCTTCATACAAATTAAAATGCATCTACTATAAACAACTAGGTGCCCTCTAACTGTTTGCGTTTTCCAGGTGCGAGAATGGAGAAAAGAGGGAGGGAAGAAACACATGTGTACAGGTCGTCCTGGATGGCTGACTGTGTCACTCAGAGTGGGAAAATACAAGAAGACTCACAAAAACATCATGATAAACATGATGGACATCCTGGAGGTTGACACAAAACAACAGGTGGACAATGTCATTCTGCTCTGATGACTGATCTTGTCCAACCAAAATGGCTATTGAATTTTCTTTCACCAATTTTTCAGGTGGTACGTGTGGAACCATTAGCTAACATGGGTCAGGTGTCTGCATTACTGAACTCTATTGGCTGGACATTGCCTGTGGTGCCCGAGCTTGATGACCTCACAGTTGGTATGTTTTTAGAGAAACAAATACACAAGTGTCTATTATCACTGCAGCATAAATTGAATGTGCATTTACACTTTTATTTTTGGATGATTTTAATCAAATCAACTTGCAGGGTATTTCCAGGCTATATTCAGGGTTGTGAAATATTGATATTTAAGAGCTATGTTGAATTCATAAGTTGAAGAAGAATTTACCTGGATGAAAATTATCATAGATTAAGTCATTTTAGATGCATTTGAACATTTCATAATGGACAATATATATACAGCAACACATTTAGTAATGTAGTTCTATTTAGAAAGACGGTCATCTTGCATCTGTATCTCCAATGTCTCTAAGCACTTGCAGATATTCCATTTCTGTAAATTGGGCATAACATTTTCTCCTGATCGATATTGTATGTCGTATGTGGTGCATCAGAGGCTGCTGCTAATTAGGTTATGAATGAGCATAGTCCCTGTTTCAATGAGGCAGATTAGATTAGGACGGATATGGGTCCTAATGCTGAAAGTGTTTATAGATCACAGAAAAGAGTGCCTACTAGTTGAGAAATGTTGACGCATCTTTAAATTCATTTTGTGTCTACAGAGACACAGTGTTTAGTAATAAGACAAGGAAAAGATATGTTGTGTTTGTAATGTGTTGGACGATATTTCTGGCTGCATGTATAGATTCCTGTATCTTGGTAACTTTAGGAAACTGAACAAATGCCACAGAATTGTGTCTTTGTATTCAAAGGTCGTTTATTTGGACTTTAAACTCTTACTGCTTATTACACAACAATCATATTTTTTTTTCTTTTGATTTTTGGCTACATTTTTGTGGACATTTGTGGATGAACTATTTTATTGTATACTTATGAGGTGCAGAATTTGACAGTGGGTGGAAAAACTTAAAAATGTCCTACAAAATAGTTGGTTGTCATTAAGACAATGCGCAGCTGGTTTGGACACATTTGTGATCCATAACAGAAATGATTTAGAAGATTGTATCCACACAGTTCTTCAGTCTGATATTTATAGGGAGGTGATCAGTTCATGTTTAATAAGTGCAATGTAAATTTATAGGGTTTTTTTGGTCAGTGTTAATTATGTAACTGTCTTTCTTTCAGGTGGCCTGGTTATGGGTACAGGTATTGAGTCATCGTCTCATATCTATGGCCTGTTCCAGCACATATGTGTGGCCTATGAGTTGGTGTTGGCTGATGGCAGTTTGGTTCGTTGCACAGAGGTGAGTCTGTTGTTAAACAGTAGATAAAGACTGTCAATGTTTTTTAATTTAAACTCATTTCACCCAAAAATAATACTTAAGAAATTAGTCTAACGCAATACAATAGCTTTGTATGAGAAACAGGTGAGACAGTCCTGATTGCAAATGAGATTTAATAGCTTTAGCAAATTTCTAAACAATTAATTCTGATTCAAAACTGGGATCCCAGGATAATATATTGATGTATTTTTATGCATTTTCAATCTTTCTGCAATTTTCATGTTATGTTTGTAATTTTGTTATGTTTGTCTTTCTCTCACAGAAAGAAAACTCAGATCTGTTCTATGCGGTTCCTTGGTCCTGCGGTACCCTGGGATTCCTGGTGGCAGCGGAGATCCGGATAATTCCAGCTCGGAAATGGGTGAAGCTACGCTATGAACCCGTTCGTGGCTTGGACGCCATCTGTAAAAAGTTTGCAGAGCAGTCAGCCAATAAGGAAAACCAGTTTGTAGAGGGACTGCAGTACTCACGGGACGAGGCCGTGATTATGACTGGCATTATGACAGACGACGTTGACCCTGGCATGGTAAAATCAAGTTAAATGGTCTTTTTTTTAAAACTTTCATGAAAATAAAAAAATAAAATTGAATGCAACTGTACAACTTTTCCTTTTTGTCTTTTAGACTAATCAGATAGGTTACTATTACAAACCGTGGTTCTTTAAGCATGTGGAGGGATTCCTCAGGGAGAACCGTGTTGCAGTGGAGTACATTCCACTTAGACATTACTACCACAGACACACCCGCAGTATCTTCTGGGAATTACAAGTAAGTAAATCCGGACACCTGCACTCACCAACTCACAAATATGTGTTGATTCATATTTGTATTTTATTGTGTTTTAAACATGTATGCTGAAGTTTATCCATTACATCTTACAGTGAGTAGATATTTTTTTCACATATTGAATCTGCTGCTTACATGCTGTAGTACTTAGAATAATAAATGTCTATAATTCATAAGAGGTGATAGTTTAGGGAAAGGACGGGATTCATTGGGGGACTCTAGCTGGGGACATATTTTAAAGATGCTGCAAATTTCACTATATTTTTGTATTAAATTTGCATAGCGTTGGAGTCTATTATGTGGACAAAAATGTAAAACTTCTACATTTGGAACTCTTCCTAAACTTAATGTTCTCGTTCTTCTGATGTTTTAATTGCTTTGTGTTTCAAATATTTATAACAGACTCTTTTTTTAGTCAGCTTCTCATTGCAGGTTTTAACTTTCATGTAGGCTTTAGGGCTGTGGTTTATAGTATTTGAGAGTTTGAGACATTTAGTCGAACAGATAGTTCCTTGATCCATTAGTTTTGGCATTGTTCACTGTTGGAATAATGCATAGTTAAAGAGATAAATGTCTTTCTCTTCTTCAAGCCACACCTCTCACTGTTATTTTTCTGTAACACTTCTGTTTTACACTTATACATACCCACACACATAAACACACAGTTTTGAGATATTATACACACACTAATGCCTTCCATCATGCTATTAGCTACAGGAAATCTTACTCTTGTCTGTTGATCGGCTTGTCCAGTCTGACATAACTCTATAAATTATGCAACTGAAGCTTATATGGACAATGGAGAGAAGTGCTCTGGCTTTCAAACGTGACTTTTTGATCTTGACATGATGTGCATGTACTTTCAGCACATCCGGTTATGATTGTGAAATTATCGATTTATCAGCACATTTACTTTCTCACACCTGATCTTGTTACATAGCTTTTTCCCCGTTTACATTCATAAACTGTCCGTTTTCCTTGGTAAGTTGAATTTACTGCTTTCATTTCTATAAATTGAACATCTGTGTCCTCTGTGGCTTTTAGGACATCATTCCGTTCGGGAACAATCCATTGTTCCGGTACGTGTTTGGCTGGATGGTTCCTCCTAAGATCTCTTTGCTGAAACTCACTCAGGGAGAGACAATCCGCAAACTTTACGAGCAGCACCATGTGGTCCAGGACATGCTGGTCCCTATGAAACACATCAAGAGCTCCATTCTGCGCTTCCATGAGGACATACATGTGAGAGTACACACAATAGTTCACAGAAAACTTAAAGAGTGTTTTAATTACACGATTAAGCTTTGATATAAACGTCCAATAGAGCTGTTCAGTCATGATGTCCATTTGAAGGCCAATCCAGAGGGCTAATGAAATTCCTATTGGAATTTCTAATGGATTTTTATGAGTAAAATAAGGTCTGTGGTTGACATTACTTGAATAGGCTTTCCTGCTACATAGTAGTCTAATTTATCAAGCATGTAACACACATCTTTGTGGAAGTTGTACTCCTTACTAAGTGATTTTTTTTAACAATAAATATTTTAAAACCTTATAGTTTGAAGGCAAAGCCAGCATTATGGACGTGACATTTTCAGTCAAAACGTGAAATATAAATTCTGAAGAAAATGTATTTATTAACAATATATTGAATCATCTGTTTATATTTTACAGAAGCCCTGTTAATAAAGTCCAGACATTAGAAAAATATTTGTTATGCACAAGTTATCTATTTTAAAAAATGTCTTTTCATGTTCATCACAGACGTTATTGTACTAAGAAATCAAAAACGTCTATAAAAAAAAAAAACGTCGGAAATTCTTGTTCTTGTTGAGGTGTTAAGACCTACCAACTGTATTTTTTACTTATACAGTATATGTTAAATGTAATTTTTTATATGTATTTATATAGTTATTCGAAGCATTTTGTTCATAGTACATTGTGTGATGTTTGTTTGTGTTTTATAGGTATATCCTCTGTGGCTTTGTCCTTTTGTGCTGCCCAGCCAGCCAGGAATGGTACATCCTAAAGGAGATAAAGATGAATTGTACGTTGATATTGGAGCATATGGGGAGCCCAAAGTGAAGCACTTTGAGGCCATAGCATCCACACGACAGCTGGAGAAGTTTGTCAGAGACGCACATGGGTTAGTTATCATTTTTCGTCTGTTTCGTACATTATTGTGTAATAAAATCACTTTTTAAAAATATCCTGTTGTTTTTAGTTTCCAGATGTTGTATGCTGATGTTTACATGGACCGGCAGGAATTCTGGGAGATGTTTGATGGCACATTATATCATAAACTCAGAGAGCAACTTAAGTGTAAAGATGCATTTCCTGAAGTGTATAACAAAATCTGTAAGTCTGCACGACATTGACCCAAACCCTCCCAGAAATGTGAGCATTAGAATAGTAGAAACCTGTACAATTTTTTAAAGGACCAATTTTTAAATAAGAGCAGATTATCCTAGCCTTACTGTCGCATATCAATATTTTTGGTGGGTTAAACAAAATAAAGGCTCATATTTTAATAATTGATCATTAACAAACAATATATACACTAATGCCAAACAAATCAGTGGACTTTGTATATTCAAATATGAATAAATATCAACATCAGATTTATAACAACATTAATATCCATTTTTATAACCTTTGTAACTATTTTAATCACATGTTAGTCATTGTATGATCATGTGAAATCATACTTTATTTAATATAATTATAGATTAAAAATTATAAATATATATATATATATTGTATATATTGTTTGTTACTATTATTAATTAAAGTTATAAAAGATCTTATAAAAAAAATCTCTATTTTCCTATTTGAATGTTGTCTACATTACAGGTCACCACTCAATAAATGGTGATTTATTTTTGAGGTTTGCTATTTTGTCTACTAATCACTAACATCAAAAGCACTTCTCAATGTGAGCCTGGCACAATTTATGTATTTATGAATGTATTTACTATGAATTTGCTTTGAGTCATAGTTATATATTTGTATTTGCAATGTAATGTATTGAATTTGTTATTGTCAATTTTAGAATATTTAGGTCTTTTAATAATACCTTTATATCTATAGAAGTGCCTGTGAGACCCAGTGGGGTTGTAAATTTATTAGGAACCAGAGTTCAATGCCTTAATTTTTTTGGTGTATTTTCCACAAAGAAAAATAATGTTAAATATGCATCGCTACAAAATAATTTTGTTAACTGTACACTAGCATACAGACAGTCTCAAAGCTGTAACACATTTACTAAAACCCACAAAATTCTCATTTTGATTTAATGAAGTCTTTCATTGTTTTGAGTGGTTTTGTGTACACTGTGATTACGTGTGACAGAATAAAACAATTCTAAATGTGTTTGCCTGGTTTAACATGCACACAAACTAACTGTATCACAACTAGCACAAATCAGACCCACTCTTAATTCAGTCAAAATCATCAACCCTAATTAAACTCAGTGCTTGACATCGGCCACATTAGCTGTAAGCTAACACATTGTTAAATTGAATCACACCTAATAATCCAGATCAACTGAAAACTCAGACCTGCATGGTAAATTTAGTACATCACTTCAAATATTTTTTATGCAGCTGTGATGCGTCAGAGGAGAAATTACCCTCCAAGTTAGCCTGGGTTAAGGTTTTTTCTCCATATATATGTATATACTTTCATTAATGGAGTTTGGGTTCCTTGCCACCATCGCCGTGTTGGAATGCTCACTATAGGAGACTGTTGATATTAGATAATAGTAAATTAGAAATTAGTTATTAAGCTAGCTTTTATATTTCTCTGCTTGTCATTCTGTTTATTCTGCTGTAAATCTGCTTTGAAACAGTGCTACATTGTTCGCTGTACAAATAAACTTGAACTTAAACTTATATAAATTGTACTTAGAAGTTTTTCTCCTGTTTTAATGGTACTGCTCAGTGTGCATGCGTGTGTAAATCGATTTATGGGTGAGAAACACAGGCTGTAAAACACTCTACTGTAAAAGGTCCTTCTGGAAGTCAGTGAAAGGCTCGGTGGTCCAAAGGAGCATTAACAGCTCCCCATCTCCCCCTGTAACATGATAACGGCACATCATGGCATATTAAGATATCTTTGCTTCTAGAGCACATATTTTTATAAAAGCAACATTTTTTAAAGTTACTATTAAAACTAAATGACAGTTCTTATTTTTTATAGAATAATCCTCAAGCCCGTGCACCTATCAAGCTTAGCCATCTCAAGCACCCTGCATTCTATTCAGAAGTGTTTATCCCAATGCCCGAATCCCTTCAAAGGGCTTACCTGAGAGTGAGGGCTTCGAAGGGGTGAATAGTATAGGGAACCAAAACAATATTTTAGTGATATTAGTCATTAAAACTATAACTGTAACTTTATTGTTGAAATAGAGATGCCTTAATAATGAGATATTTCACAGATGTTTGCAAGAGGAAATGTAGTGCAGATAAATTGTGACTTTCTAAACACTAAATATAATTGATTAAATAATAAATATAATTAAATTGATTGTACTATATATAATGTATTTCGCAGTGGTAATATTGTTACTGTATTGCAGTGTCATTAAACTGCACAATGGACAGATTTTAAGGCAGTATAAAGAAACTGCTGGATCTCTTAAAAAGTGTTTTTCTGCATTTGGAACACAAATACTCACGTGTCCTCCATTATAGCAATCCACTATATCTGGGAAAGGATGGGAGCTGACATGTTGTTACTTGCTCAGTTGATTGGAGTGATGTTATAACTGCCAGTACAGTATCTAGAGATGTCTGCTGATACATTCAAAGACCAAATTAGATTTTTGTAATTTTGTGAATTCATATTATTGAAAGACTAGACTTTTGGCTCAATATACAGCTACGGGCCCTTTTGACTTTTATGTTTAATTGACATGTCTCCCTCTAGTGACTGAAACATCTACTTTCAAGATTTGTGCTTCTTTTCGGTTCCACATACCTACCATGCCTCTTCTGTGGCTCCACACTGACCCATTTATCTCTCATTGAGCAAACATACACAAACCTACTTATACCACCTTTTATCATTCCAAAATTTCATTAAGTCTCTACGGATTCGTGGACCCACTGATTTTGTTCTCTTTTAATCGCACATTGTAATTGCTGTAATCTCATGCCCTGGACATGTTAACCAAAGCAGCAGAACAACAGTGGAGAAATCCCTTTAGAGAATCACTATGTCCTTTGCTCATTCACACCCATTAACTACAGAGCAATGACATGGAGAGCATTAATTAATTGACCAGTTTGAACAAGCCCAGTAAAGTGACTGCCAGGGTGAATGCTGAAACTATATTAATTTTAGCTTTAAAGTAATTAGTATATTAATTTTAACATTTTAATTTTAACACAAAATTATGTAACATTATGTATTCGTTTACAATAATATATGAAATTAGCAATATTATTCAAATGTTTAATACTTTTAATGTTTCTGAACATCTTCCATTCTCACAAGAGTTATTGCTTTAGTCCCGCCCACAAATGACAGTCCACACAAACAACACCCCAACAGTGCGGATGTCAACTCAAGACACGCCCACCAACTAATATGTTAATGATGTACAATGAATTTACTTTCAATACCTTTCATTGTATAACACATGGAATGTGTCGATGTCCAAGCATTTAAAAGAACCAACAGGAAAAATAAAACTACTGTGCCTGTAGCAGCACAACAGTAGTAAATTAAATAGACCTTGACAACTTCAGCATGGAAAAATAAGGGACGATTTAGTTTCTTTATAGGAAAATAACAGACAGGGCCAATCCAAATATTTGTACTGTACAGCAGTGTCTGCAGTTAAATGTGTATGAAAAATTAGAGAAATTAAAAAAAAATTGGAGCAATTTTATATATATATATAGGCCTTATGTGAACAGTAACAGACATACTGTACACACACATACACACACTAAGCGAAAGCTGTGTATACACACACACATATAAACCACATACACATAATTTCATTGAAATGATCAATTACTATTGAAAAGCATTCGACTACTCATCATTATTATTGATAAATAAATATATATTATATTATATATATTTTAAAATATATATTTTATATTTGATAAATAAATAGCATTAAGAATTTATATCAACCCGATAAAAACATGATAATATAGAATGTAATAAAATCTTTGAAAGAACTGTTTGCACGGTGTGTCTGTTCTTTGGTTCATTCATACGCTATACGTCCACAGGAGCGCATGGCAAAATGACGTCACCGCGGAGTGGGCGGTCATTTATGTAAACGGCAACAAACTTCCTCTCCGCGCTCGCTATAATATGCTCGGGCGCCAGGCACATTCTTGCAATAACGTTTACTAAACAGCGACCTCTAGTCACAGATTTCGCTAGGTCACAGATTTCGGCACAAGACAACTCCGGCCACTGCCGAATTAAAGTCACGGGTGACCGTCCGGTGAGTACATGGACATCACGGGGACAGCATGTAGCATTAGCTATAATGATATCATGTCTTTCATAACAGCCAGTGTGTAACTTTACTTGACGCAGCGGAAATGCAAACACCATTGACCTTATACGTGCGCGTGTGTATAAATAGGTGCTATTTTAAATATCAGTAATATTGTCCTATGTTGTTAGAAAGTCGCTTCGCTTGGACCACCATCGCACATCATGGATGTGTCTCAAAAGTCATATGCGCTTGATATGCGCGTGCTGCATTTGTGGATTTGCCTTATAAAGATTAGGTCTTAAGTAACATATATAGTAACCATATATATGGATTGAATAACAATTGTATTACAAAAATTTTACTGCAGATATCATAGTTAAACTATGTTGTGATGCAGTGGCAAATCTGTGTACAACACCATACAGTAGTTAAACTATGGTTATACCATAGACGGTATGATGCTAAGAAGCATACTAAGTTTTAAGATACAGTCCAAGGTGTGCTGGACATGCCGTTAAAACAGCCATTACAATTAACTAATGATCACATTTACGTTTGACCCTGTTATTTTGACTGATCACTACTATCGCTGATATTATACGTCCAGTTTAACACACAATATTTATTTTAGGTGTAATTAAGTTGTTCCATTACGGTATGTTCTCTTACTCATGTAGGTGAAAGGTAAGCACCACCAGCTCTGTCACATCAAGTACATAATGTAAGACTTGTGTAAGGTTGCATAAAACTTATGTGGTGCATGAATAATAACGCTAATGTTATAAAGCATAACAATCTGTTATTTTTGTCGCACCTCAAAACAGCATTGTGGAAGTGAGTGTGGCCGGCTTGTGAAAATGACTACAGACAGAGAGCCTCCAATCACTGCTAAACTCCTCCACCTCGTGTTTCTCTCCACCTTCTGGGGAATGCAGATATGGGTCACCTTCATATCGGGTGAGCTTGTGGTCAGACCCCTTTGCAGGGCTTACTTTTTTCACGAAACAAACGCTTTAAAGTTAGCTAAGTTTACTATTTTTTAATCAGGCTTTGTGATGGACAACCATCTAAACCGGCACACGTTTGGCTTCATCCAGAGCAGGCTCTTCCCGTTTTACCTGCATATCGGCTCCGCCTGCGCCTTCTTTAACCTCACGATTTTTGCCATGTACCACCCCAGCAATCTGTTGGATGACAAAGAGGCCTTTCAGGTAAAGAACATTATGTTGTGAAGTTTTCAATTGTCATTTTGTTGAGTAGTGTTCATGCACATTTTTAATCACCAGATTATTGGTGGCACCAAACAAGTCAGTACAACTTTTGAAAATAATGAGTGCATGTTGCCCCGTGTTATTGTACGGAGCCCTGAGCATAGATAGTGGATGTTAAATAACATTTTTTTTTTTCCACAGATCTTTATTTATTTCATCTGTGTGACAGTTGCAGCAGTGAATGCACAATGGTTTGGTCAGATGACCTCAGAAATTATGGCAGATATGCACCTTATTGAACAGGCCTGTGGGCTGGGTCAGGACATTGGACTCTCATCCAATCGGGAGGCCTATGCCAAGCTTTGCGAGACAGACCATAAATACAAACGTTTAAGTGGTCGTCTAAGGTTATATCGCCTGCTTTCCTCCCTTTGTAACATATGCTGTATCATATGTAATGGATACAGTTTATATTACCTGGCGGAGAACCTCACCACACTGTGATCATCTTCCTGCTTTTCCACCAGAATACATGCCCACAATGCAATGCAAAACACTGAAGAACTGCTCTCAGGTACTGGATTACTTCCTGACAAATCTGGTCATTATTGTTGTGGATTGTCTTTTAATTGGTAATGTATGTCATGTTTAATTATTGTTGCTATTCTTTTTACATTTTGAGGTGTTAAACGTTGCATAGTTTATAAATGGGAAGAAACGAAACTAACAGGAGAACTTGAATTACAAAGGGATTTCCTGAAAGGACAAAACAATCAAGTTATGCGAGATATCCAATGTATATTTATGTATTTCTCTGTTTTAAGGTCAGTTCAGAAAATATACACAAAGATGCACTGCATGCTAAATGTATGATTACTGAAAAAGTTCTTCTGTCATAATGGTCCAATACCAGCTTATCATTTTCCTCTGGTACTAGTGTGGATTTGTCACGTGCCAGTTATTGTTTTATTCATGATTTAAAACACTAATGATTTTTGTTTCAAAAGTGCTTTTATTAAGCCTCACGCTTTCTGAATAGGTGCGAGAGCACACCAGAATGTTCAGTTTTTACAGTGACCACCAAAGCCAATATTATACCATCTGCCTATATGTTTTGTTAAAATATGGCTTAATTGCGTATTGCACTTCATAACAGAATATTGTCATGCATTTTACGCCCAGCTGCCTTACAGTCACGCATTGTTATTCTATACTGAGACTTTATTTACAGCATAGTATTATTGAATCAATGCGCTAGATGCAACCTTATCAGAACTGTTTTGTATTCTGCTGCTGTTAAAACACATTTAAAGATGCTATTTGTTCTTTATCTGATCCTGTATACATCACATTGATCTTTGGTCACAAATCAGTTTATGTCCTGTTTAACCACTTTTGCATGCTTTGCCCTTGCAGGTTAGCAAGCAACAGTAAACAGGACTGCCTGGGTGTGTGTGAATTACACAATACCTACCAGGCATCATGGTCTTATGATGTGCGATAGTTTTTGGCCCACGTGTGGTGATGTGTTGTTAGTCATATAAAAAAATGATGTATTCAGACAAGAAACACAGCTTTGTAATGTTGTTGCTACACCTTGTTGTGGAATGTAGCATCTGTAGTCGCTTTACACATATTAGTGTACAGTATGTCTGTTCATGTTTCTGACTGTATCCAGTTTATGTTCATCATCATAAGATACAGTGCCTTGCATAGAGATGTCCTCCACAGTGCTTATGAAAACAATAGCTAGTGAAGCTTTGGGTTTGGTCCTGTAAATAGGGACTGTCTGTATTTTATCAGTGCAAATAAACCAGCACACCCAGTGACTCAATGTTAATATTTAAATATTTACAGTACTGTTTATTTAATGTCTGTATTAAAATTAATGAACCGTGTTAGCTGGATGTCCCTGTATCATCCAATATAACATATGCTCAGTCCAATGAAATGTAGAACATTGTCTCAAGAGCATCTTCGGTCCTGATGCTGTGTTACTGAATTACCAGAGATCAGTTTCTGAAGATTGAATTCCTCCTGGGTATGATTTAACCAGCACAAGAAACATTGCATTAACAGGTGTTCTGTATGAATAAAAGGTCGTTGCAATTCGCATTGCAATCATATTTATATTTTTTAAATGAAGCAATTTGTGGTAATATGGAAATGTAGTTGTATGAAGTTAGTATCATGAACTAACAATGAAGAGTTATTTTACTATATTAATTATTCTTGGTTAATGTTGATTTATACATATACCGTTCAGCATTAGTTTTTCGTAATTAGTAAACATTTTATTGTTGAAAAATTAGTTATTGTTAAAAATCAGTTTATGTAGAAATAAATATTAACCAAAGGTAATAAATATTTTATTGTTAGTTTATGTTAGCTATTGAGTCAAATAATTCTACATTTGTATACAATTTACTTCTAATTATGTTGCCTAGTGTATGGAAATGGGTTGTTTTTCCCCAATAAAATGAATGAAATTCTTCTATGAATTGGACGGTCATGTTGTTATCAATAGCATTTCTCAGAAATCACTTCCTGCACACTTATACAGTAAAACAATATTTTACTGCTATCTAAAGGTAATTGAATATGTCTAATTGAAATGAACATTCCAATATTTTCCACAACTACAGGAGCAATGGGTTAAATCGTTTTTGTAACGTTTTGTACACCAATTCACCAAGCTACCATGTACAGTATATTCCTACAAAGCATCCATGATGGCCACCTAATATTTGCATGTATCTTATAGCGGTGAAAGGGTGGCACTTAAAGAATTAGCTTAATACAAAATATATTATTGAAAAAAGTGTTTATTGGCCATTTTATTATGTATTTGTACTACAGTATGTAGTTTTTCTATAAGCAATAGGACTAATCGGATATCGGATATTCTCCTCTGCGTCTCAGGCCTTATAGCAAAGATGTTTTGTATTATATTTCTTAAATAGACATTAACTGCTTAGGCATGTAAATTTACATTTGACACATTTATAAATGCATTTGGCAGATACTTTTAAGTTGCTTATAATGCATTTAATCTATACATAATTATACATGTTTTCTCAGGAAATCGAACCCATGATCTTGGTGTTGCTAGCACCATGCTTTACCACTTGGCCATGTACACTCCATTGCTTGTGCAGTTAAAGTGGATAGCAAAGTCTCAAACTTGACCCGGTGGTAATCCTAAAGCCAGGATACAGCGGCTGGGTAAATGTAGTTCGAATGCAGTGGATTAAAGTCATTGTGTCTGTAATGCTGTAAAATGCCAAAATCCCAGTTTGAAAGTCAACATAAACACCAATCCTTCGAGACAACAGCATTTTGGGAATCTTGGTCTCTTTTTCGTTGTGCCACAAGGCGTAAGAATCATCAGAGCACACCAAACTCCAGGAAAGGGCGTTGTGTCCTAACACACAAAAGCCACTTATTCCTTTTCTACTGATCTCATCATAGCACACGGCTATTTGTACAGGACCTTTTCCGCTCCACTCAGCCTCGAAATAACAGCGCCCAGACACGCTCTCCCTGCACAGGACTTGGTGATAAATATCAAATCTTTCTGGGTGGTCAGGAACAGACAGAGCCGATTTGCTGAATGTCACCTCTCCGCTTTCCATGCACACATTGAGGTTTCTGTGAGCTGTGTTAAGGTCTAGAGTCAGGGGACCTGAATCTGATAGATTTCGACACACATTGAGCATCGTATTAAAGCAGGCGTGAACTTTTGCAGTAATTTTTATGTGATTACATGAGTTAGTGTGTCTGTATTACTTACATTCCAAGAACTGCTCTCTGACTCTGGGTTCTGGGGTTGGAATAAATTTTAGGGTTTGAACTAATAAGACAAAATATAAACAAAAAGAAAATACATTATTCAGTACATTCATAATAATTTAACCCCGTTCTTTCAGTCATACAAAGCCAACGTTGAAAAAACACTTTCATTGCATTATAGTAGGTAATCTGAGTATACTACGCTATTCAGCATGAATTATAAGAATAGTAGACTTTTAGGCGCTTGGAAAAAATGATGCCATAGAAATAAAGTGCCATATAAAAACATTTTTCATTTCCTTAAGAACTTTTTAGTCACTGGTTCTTAAATAACCATTTCTTTCTAACTTTTTAGTGTGTAGAATCCTTTTCTGTTCAATTTTTTCTTTTTGGAACCATATAGCCCAACGAAGAACCTTTAAGGAAAATTTTTTTTAAATAGTGTATGATATTCACAGTATATCCCTCTGGTGTCTTATACTCCTCACCTTTTCTAGATAAATTCTCCAATTTCCCCTGGCACAGATCTTTAATGTCTTCACTTAGATCTGTGAGTTTTCTCGACACCATCTCAAAGGAGAAATCCGGATTGACCAAAACTGCAGGACGGGTCTCCGGCCCTGGCAGACTGCTCAGGTACTCATAATTCTAAAGGAATGTAACAAAGTACAGTACATTGCACATAAGTTGATCTATCAGTTAAGCTACAGAAACTTGTAGAAATTACAAATGTACTTTGTGCAGGTGAACAGAAGGACTAAATTTACCTTCAGGAACTGAGTCTTATCATCATGGTGTGAAAGCAGGTCATATTCAGCATCTCTTCTCTTCATCTCTGCGATCTCCTGCTCCAGTTTCTCCATAAATCCATGTGCTTCATCTAATTCCATCTGCTCCTTTACATTTATCATGTCTGTCAGCTCAGAACACAGAGCCTCGATCGACTGAATCAATTCACCAAAGATCCTCTCTGTCTCCTTCAATGCTGACTGGGCTGAACCCTGAAAAAATACAGCACTAGGCATCAGAGAAATTATAAGGCCATAAATGTGAAACGCTCTTCAACTGGTTAAGGACTATAAGGTCGATGAGCCAGTAAGACTCTCCACTTACCCTGAGAGAGAGAACGGCTTGACTCAGCTGCTTCAGTTCTGCCTCACGCTGCTTTATAACCTGCTGGCATCTTCTCTGTGATTGCCTCAGCTCTTGCTTTGAGGCAAATGAACATCATTAGAAAACGTTTCTCAGAATGAACTTTCTTAGCCTTTTCTATGAAGAAAATCATTATTCACCCTCATGTCATTCAAAACCTGTACATGCTTTTTCTTATATGGAACACTAAAGAAAATATCATGAGAAATGTCTCAGTGGTTTTGTGTCTGGAAGTCAGTGGGGGCCAGTGTTGTTTGGTTACCAAACATTCTTCAAAACAGCTACTTTGTGTTTTGTAGAAGACAGTCATACAGGTTTGGAATGAGATGATGGTGAATAAATGATGACAGAATTGTAATTTTTGGGTGAAGTATGTCTTTAAAGAGATAGTTCACCCAAAAATGGAAATTCTCTTATCATTTATTCACTTTTATCTTATTCAAAACTCTTTAATCTGTGAAACCCAAATGAAAATATTCTGAGAAATGTCTCAGTGGTTTTGTGTCCATACAATGAAAGTCAATGGGGGCCAATTTTGTTTGGTTACCAACATACTTCAGAATATCGTCTTTTGTGTTCAACAGAAGAAAGAAATTCATAGAGGTTTTGAATGACATGAAAGTGAGTAAATGATTAAAGAATTTTCATTTTTGGGTGAAATATCCCTTTAAGGCAAAAAGTTCATTAGTAAAGATTAATCAATATCATCAATAGAAAGTACATTTCGGGAATCAAACAAAATTGCAATAATATGTTAAACAAACATTCCCACATTCCTACTACTAGGCAGTAGTAGAAATAAAGTAGTTGTATAAAGTCAGCAATAGGAGACAACCCCAGGTGTGGTTCACAACAGATTGATTTTATATTTTGTCATTTAAAACAATAACATACATTTTAGGCGTGGCTTTTAGGTGAGTCCCAATTCTACTCCTGTACAGTACATACTGATCTGTTAAGCATTACAAGCTTGCTAAAAAGTTTTTTAAGTTCTGCTGAGACCGACGTACCTCACAGAACATGATGAGATCCTGCTTTTCTTTGGAAGTGTTTTCATCGATCTTATCTCCAGGAATGCCTTGGGAACGAGTTCCAAGGTGTCTCATCTTCTCAACAACTTCAGCAAAAAGTGTGTTTTTGTTAAGTGCAGGTCTCGGAGAAAAGGTCTGTCTACACTCTGGGCAGCTACACACTTTCCTCTGGTTCTTCTGTTCCCAGAAGCTCTTAATGCAGGTCATGCAGTAGTTGTGTCCACAAGGAATAGTTACTGGGTCTCGCAAAAGTTCCATGCAGATGGGACAGCTGAACTGTTCCTGGTTGACATAAATACCCGTCTCTTCCTCTGCCATATTTCTCTTCCTCTGAGCTAAAAGACACACAAAACAATCCTTACAGCAGCTATGTGGGGAGAGGGTTGTGTTTATTTGTGTCAGCGTCTCTAACTAGTGATTGCGTAAAAGTTGTGATGGGAGGAGGCAGTTTGGGGAGGAGCCACAGTGTGTTTCTGTAAATGTTTGTAAAAGTCACAGGCTCTTTAAAGTCTTCATTCTTCTCCTTCTTTTTAACTGAATATTATAAATGTATACTTCAAGCAGTGTTTGCTTCTAAAATCAGTGGATTGCAAATTTGTGAATACAATCAAAGATTCTAGAAAGCTCAACATCAAACTTGCACAGATGTTGTTTTTTTCCAAAGCATGCCTGTTCATGTCCACTAGACACTGGATGTGGGCATGATGACACATCAAAATGGGATTTTTCTTTCTTTTCTCTGGATTTTTCTTTTTTGGACTATTTATGGAATATAAAGAGGAACTGGGCATATTTCAGAAGAATATGTAGGGTCTTTCTAGAGAGGATAGAAAAAGAAAACACCAATAAATACTAACCCTTGAAGAAAAAATGTCAGGGAGAGACAGAAAGAGAGTAAACAGGAGATGTGTCATGGTAGAAGATAAGATCAAGACTGCTTTTGGGAATGTCTTGAACATAAGAACAAAGGGTGGGTGTGTATCTCCTTAATCTTTTTAGGAAACATTTTATCCCCAGAAGTTAGCAAATTATGACAAAAAATTTCTTAATACTTTTCTGTATACTGTATAAAATATCTATGTGCACCAATTTACAAACATCTGAGTGTGTTCTTGTTGTGGCCAAACTTTTTACAATGTACTTTTTTTACATTTCGGACATCAGCTACATAATATTTTGTTAAAAGTTGGTATGTTGGTAAGTACACACATCCTAATACAACAGCAAATATTAAAGACTAAAATATAAAACAGACTATATTAGAATATATTCTATATACTCGGATGACACGGAACAATTTAAATGTATCTAATTTAGTTTATTCAACCATTCCAAACATGCATGTGTGTTGTGGTTTCTGACAGTAGTCTACTCTCCACTAAATGGCGCTCTTACTATATGACACCGGTGAGTTCTTCTCTAATAAAAAGTAAAAGTGAATAGAACCATAATGGCAGTGAACATTCAGATGTTTATAAAGGGGCGGAGTCCGCGGCCCGGACATAATAATTTCCAATAATAACATCATACATCATCATTTTATATTTTCAATATATATATTTTGTTTTTTATTTACATTAAACTGCTTTTCAAATTTCTTAGTGTCTTTAGTGAGCAAAGATTTATAGACTTACTACAGAGATACAAAGACGACGTTAGCAAGTGTTACTTTTCTCCGCGCTGTTAATGATGGGCCAATCAAAGTAGACTGATCCCTTTCTGCGCTTGCTGTAAATGTGTTGCTGTGTGTATGTTGCCATGTTTAACTGTTCCTCGTATGTATTAGTTACTAATCATAGAATATAATGCATTTACACATGTTTTCAATATTTTAGGGCACAAATATCTGCAATGAGTTAAAAACGGTTCACGTATTTAAACGCAACTCAATGGAACGTTCAGCGCTATGAGCCGCATCGCGCCCCCTTGAGGACAAATCCTGATTGTGTAACAGAAAGTTCTTATTTTATGACGTTTGACTTCTAGTGTGTTCTTTCTAATTTAGCAGTGCGACTTGTACGTGCATTTTGCCCAAAGTTGTTGACAGCTCACACATCTTTAAATGCCTCGTGAAAGCATCTGAGTGAATAAAATAATACAGAATTCATCTTCTGTCCTGTTGGACTAAACGCAAACCCGTATGAGGCAGCGAAACAAACAGGTACCTCCTTTTATTTCTTCTGCACGTTTATTAAAATAGCATATTGCACGCTAACAGCTGCTGTGTTGTCCATGTTTGATCTATAAAGTATCCGTCAAACTACAAATGCGTCTTGATCTGTTCATTATGCTGAATAGCAAGGAAAGGTATAGCATACTGGACTCACATGCAAAGTTAAAACCATCGCAGAGCTGTGGAAACTTTCACGAGGTTCCTCAACGTCCAGGTTTCCTCTTTCCGTGGTGCTGTAGTAGTCATGACAAAAATATTATGTAGAAAAATATATAAATTATTATAAAAATTAATATAAAATATAAAGTAATTAATTTTATTAATTTAACTAGAGATGATGTGATGGTAACAAGGTGGTGTGCTCGAGGAAGTGTAACAGTAGAAAATAATGATTAAAAGAGTAAGAATGATGTAAATGAAAATAATAATAATAATAATAATGTATTCCCTGCTAAATGCTATCTTTGGATAAGAATATGAATATGGAAAACAAATGATTAAAATATTACATAAATGAATGAATAAATGTAATTTGTGGTTTATTTAGTGAATAAAGTGCTGTAGTTTAAATTGGTATATTTAATTAATTCTCCAATAATTAAATTAATTAATTTAATTAATTCTACATTTAGCCTAATTCATTAATTTTGAGTGATTTGGTTGTAAGAAGGCTATTTTTTTAATTCAAGTAGAAAGTTTTTCAAGCATAATAAATAGTTCTGGGACACTTTCTAGTACTTACAGAAACTACTAAAAATACTTACAGAACAAGGAAGAAAGTGATTTCGTGCATGTGGTGATTATTTTGTTCAGGTTGTTTAATATTATTTGTTGTACTTTAGATTTTGTTGCTGTACAGCTTGACCCCTAATGATTGTGCCACGGCTGGCGTGTGGGGGCCTGACCTCTCCTCTTAAGCGGGCTGTAAGACTGACCTGGACAGCTCCTGAGATGGCCAGACCGAGCTCAGGTGTGATGCTAGAAATCTTAAGACTGCCTACAATTTTGTACATTAATAAAAATCTTATGAGATATAATTTGTATTTACAAGATGACCTCATGTATTACAGGTTTAGCAAAGTTTCGGAAGGATTTTGCTAAAGCAAAGCATATTGCTATCATTACTGGGGCTGGAGTGAGTGCAGAAAGTGGAGTACCGACCTTCAGAGGACAGGGAGGCTACTGGAGGAAATGGCAGGCACAGGTACTGTAATACACACTGTCAGTTGTGTGCACAATGTAAGTGGTTGTGTTTTGTTGTACGAACAGGGCATTATGAGATTCACACATAAAAGTAAATATAATTGTCAAACTGAGTAAGTATAACGTGTCTTTTTCCTCCCTTTAGGATTTGGCCACTCCTACAGCCTTCTCTCGAGATCCGTCTTTAGTATGGGAGTTCTACCATTACAGACGTGAGGTAGCTCATACATTACTGACACTGAGTTAACAGGTTCACAAAATCATTAGTAAATTTGTTTCTTGCAGTAACTAGTCCTCTGTAATATCCAAAAACAACATTATGTTCTTCGATAATTCTCAAAAGAGAAAGTATCTATACTTCTGGATGCATGTTTTGCATAGTATCGACTGACCCAGAATTACAGTAAGGAATGTAAGACTTTCAAAAATGTCTGTGTTTATTTTTGGGATTAAATGTGATATAGAAACCACAAGGGGGAGTAGCTTTTCTAAGGAATTTCAGATCACCAGATCTCAGTCACCATTTACTTACATTGTATGGAATAAAAGATTTAGCAAATTCTTTCTAGACTTACTAGTAAATCCTTACTAGGAACTAAAAGTAATATTCTGCCATCATCCTATATGATGTTTATAAAGGGAACATGAGGGTAAGTTATGACACGTTTTATTATATGGTGATCTGTCCCTTTAAAAACAAATGGTAGTGATAATTACCCTGTGGTCTGAATATTTAGAATCGCATGTAAGTACTATTATTTGCTTAAATGCTAATAAATTGATATTGTAACTGATTTCAACATACAGGTAATGCAAAGCAAGATGCCTAACCCGGCACATCTGGCTATAGCGGAGTGCGAGTCCCGTCTCAGCCAGCAGGGGCGCTCTGTTGTGGTTATCACTCAGAATATTGATGAGCTGCACCATCGCGCTGGTTCCAAACATGTCTATGAAATCCATGGTGAGACAACACCTAGAACATTGGATCATGACACTATTATAGATTCTGTCTACACCTGGCATTAATATTTATCTCAGGAGATCCTAGTTAAAAAGCAGACAGTGCTAAATAAAGTGTAAACAGGTTCATAGTGCTTTTACTATTAATTGACTTGTGATAACAGAAATTAAACAATTGGCTTTGATCGCCTTTTTTCCGTAGGTAATCTTTTTAAAACTCGTTGCATGAGTTGTGGAGAAGTCAAAGCCAACCACAAGAGTCCAATCTGTCCCGCACTCGAAGGGAAAGGGTAAAAGCACACACAAAGACATCACCATTGTTTCATCACCACTTAAAATATTTAAACCCTAGGAGACTTTCCTTACCTTGTTCTCTGTTCCTGTTTTAATCGTCAGAGAGCCTGACCCCAGAGCCAAGGACGCCAGAATACCTGTGGAGCAGCTGCCCAGGTTTGTGAGCATGGTGGTTGTTTTAATAGAAATAGATTGGCTAATGGATAACTGATGGAAAATGTCAGTGTAAGGCAGAAATTGTGGTGTATTTATAAAAGCAATGGCTTGAAAACAATGAAAACTGTAGTATAAGCAGGACTTATCTATTGGATGTCGACTAAATTTTGCTAAAATAGGGGCAGACACCAACTTTCTGTTTTTATATCTAGTGTCATAGGCCTGTAGGGTGATTTATTATTGTTGGTAAAATGTCACAACACTTTGCTTCATGTTTACATTTAATGCCAAATACATAAAAGTTGGAACTCGCATGACATAAAATTGACTTATATGCTGAAAGACAAAATTGTTTAAACGGTCATTTGTATAAAGTATCTTGCTCACTGAAAGTTTCAAAACTCACTATCACTATCTTTTTTTAAAAGAAAGAAAAGTCTATTTATTTTTGATATGTGGAATTTTGAGGAATGAATTGAAACACTGTGAAATCAGATGAAATTCCTGAAAATATATTGCAAAATAACACTTATGATGGCAGGCGATGTACAGTATATAACTTTATGAATGATAGCTGTTCCACTTTTGCAGAAATCTTTAGAGCTTTCTGTGTAGATTCTAAATCTAATTTTTGTTCCTGGTTTTGGACAGTAATTTGCAGAAACAGATCTTTCCAACAACTCAGGGAACAGAGAACTGTGTTTAATAATATGCTTTACTCCCAGACCACTCGCTCCCACCGACAACTCTGCCTGCTCCTGCCTACAAATCATTGTGTCCAGTGCTGCAACAAATCAAATTAGATTCAGCTGGAATGCAGACCTTTAGTTTGTTTTACTATGTAAACATACTGTAAGCCTGTTTAGTTTAGAGAATGGGTGGAAAGTGGCCATAGACTGTAATGCTAAATCACTGCTCTTTTGGTGCAAAAAAGCTTATTATGTAAGATGGACTTAAAGAAAACGATAATAATTTGTGCATCCTCATGTGACTTTAGCTGTGTTTCATTTTCTTTCTTTAGTTGAACACAAAGACATTTTTTTATTATAATATCTGTCACTGTATGTCCTTGTACTGTACAAGAATCAATTTGTTAAAACTCCAAAAAGCACATGCATCAAATGTTAAAGGAATCCTAACATTTCCAGTGGGATAATATATGTCTTTTGAAGCAAAACAATAGATGTGTGAGAAAATATCATTAATATTTTGTTCTTATTTAGCAAAAATATGGCAACAGATTGATAACTTCAAATCTCATTGATTCTTTTTATTTTTGTAAATAATTGGCATGTAATATTTTTTTCACAAGATACAAATAACATGGCGATAAAGTGACAGATATTTTTATAAAAAAGTCAAGTCATATACAGCTGGGATGCCAGGAGAGTGATCTAATTATGAGAGATTTTTTAATGAAGCACTACAAGTATTACAAGTACTAATAAGAAATAAATGTCTTTAAATAGATATGCGATTGACAATAGTAACACTTTTATCCAACAGGGGACAGCAGATGTTCATGAGTCTAATACTTGTGATCTGTATTTGTAGATGTGAGAGAAGAAGCTGTAATGGCTTACTCAGACCTCATGTGGTTTGGTTTGGAGAGACTCTGGATGCTGATATTCTCACCAGTGTGGAGCAGGAGCTGGAAAAGTGTGATCTTTGCTTAGTAGTGAGTGATTATGAATCAACATATAACACTTCTGCTCCTAATGAAACCTAGGGAGCTGTCTATGTACAGTTTTGCTTTTGGTCAGGCAGCAATCATGGCAACTTCGGCTGCTTTCGCACCGGGCAGATGCAAGAACAAAGTTCCAGAACCAGTAACAAGGGCTGTCATTCGAGAACTAAATTTTGCCCCTGGCCATTTTCCTGATCCGTAAGGATTTGTTGTTTCGATTCGAGCGTGTCACATCCGCGTCACATTGTCACATACAATGTGAAAAGGGCTTTAGGCTGCAATGCAACTCACTTAATTTTGAAACGCAGCATAAGTGTCTGCTTGAAATATTTATGACGCACCACTTGTCTTGTCAATTCCCACATAGCTGTGTGTGTTGACAGCTTTATTTAAAGAATTTGTCAGCTCGAACTATATTCTGTTTGTGTGATGTTGTTTTGTGGTCTCTAGGTGGGTACCTCTTCCATAGTTTACCCAGCAGCCATGTTTGCTCCTCAGGTGGCCGCTAGGGGAGTGCCTGTGGCTGAATTTAACATGGGGTCCACACCTGCTACGAAGAATTTTATGTAAGATATACAAAAACACACAATGAAATTGCCTTTACATTAATCGCTTTAGTGCTTTTAACAGGGAAACAGCAAAAACGCATATCAGGTTTAATGTTTGGATGCCTGATTTGAGCCAATTCTAGTTCTGGAGGTCCCATTTGGTCTAAATGCTAATATCCAATTATCCTTTAATTCACAATTATTTGTTGTTAATATTTTAAAAATATCCCAGACATTTACAGTCATTTTAAATAGTGTTTTTTATAACATGAATTAGAAGTATATTAAAAGTACAAAAATGAAAATCTGCAATCTGTAACGTTTGCCTCTCTATCGCCATCTGTGTTTGAAACATAGAATTGCAGGTTGCTTTAAATATCCGTTTGTGGTTAAAGTAAAATTACCTCAAAGTTGAATATGTGACCCTGTCTGTAAAAACCAGGCTAAAGCCTAAAAAATGTAATTCTGAGATAACGAGCATCAACGTTTGATTTCAGCTATTAATTCCACTATAATTCCAATCTTTGACATTACTCAGTCAATATCAAAGATATTAAGCTTATATTTTCACAAGTGTTCATTACATTATGTAGGATAATTTTAGGTAGAAAACAGTAAATCAAAATAAAAAACGACTTTAGCTGGGTTTTCACAGACAGGGTCACATATAAGCTTTACCTTTGTGAGTTAGGGTAAGATAAGGAAAAAGTTTTAAACACTTAATTTTATGTATTTGCTCAATAACTTTTTTTGTTTATTTATAACCCAAAAAAGTTATTGATTGCAGCATTAACAATGATTTTGAACAATGATGAACAATGAGACCTTTGATATGGAGTGAATTTTACACATTTTATAAAACAGATTCAACAATGTTTTGTGTGTATTTGGGATATTTAATAACACTGTATTTGTTTGCTTTATCCACAGGTATCATTTTGAAGGTCCGTGTGGGATCACACTGCCTCCTGCCCTGGCAGCCCATGAAACTGAGGTTATTTAGCAACAGTGAATACATGACCCATCCTTTCACTCCCATTACATAGAGCACTTTAATTGAGAGAACATGAACAGTCTTTATAATGGGTCTTGAAATTTCTCGGTTTAGTGTATGTGTTGTAATTGATATGAAGACTTGCAAAGTAATTCCCATAATTAAATTTTACATTGTGTCTCGAGTCGTTTATTGGCATAGGTGGCAAAATTTGTGTTAGTTTTTGTCAGTGACTGTAAACATGTTTGTGGGTGTGGTGTGTGACCGAACCCTGCGGCATAAGATCACCTTGATGACCTCATTCCAAGGTCTAAGTGAATATCTCTCTCTCTCTCTCTCTCTCTCTCTCTCTCTCTCTCTCTCTCTCTCTCTCTCTCTCTCTCTCTCTCTCTCTCTCTCTGTCTTCCTCATCTGTGTGAATTGTGTTGAACTATTAGTAACATTCAGTAAAAAATTACATTTTTCATCATTTACAAAGGTGTTGCAATACCCTTTTGTACCGAAAAATGCTGTTTTGGCAACAGTGTGAGATGGAAGGGGGGTACGTCTGTGTTTGTAAATGATAAATGAGTGTGTAAATGATAAATCACGTGTAACTGATAGCTGTTCGTCTGTGTGCATTTGGTCTCCTGGAGAGGCCGTGCCTCATTAGTTTCTGAGGCGATGAGAGAGGTCTGCTCCAAAAATAACACACACCATTTCCTGTCCATTAAACCACAATTTCACACCAATCTGAGCTTAACGACATAAGCACGCACATGCACAATAAATATCTCCCCTGACATACGCTTAGCCTCTAAAATCCTTTGAGATGCACAACATCAATCCTACACACGCATACACGCACGGTCCTATTAAATATCGATTTCACACCAATCTAAGCATCTTCCCGGTCTGGGCTTGTCGGAGAACACGGATGGTGCTGGTGGGATTAAATATTGGGGGGTTGTATGGTCTGATAAAGATCTATGAGCTAATGCACATTCATTTTATTGTTCATTTCCTTTCACGTGTATTTTCTTCTGTCAGGCTTTTCAATAGTTTCTGTAGTTTAAGATTAAGTTGTTGCTGCAGTCTGCAACTTTTTTGGTTTAAAAGAAACTAGATTAAATATTGATTCTTTAAAGTCTTTAAAACATCTGTGTTTCTTTACCTTTTCCAGCTGTAATCTTATAATAATTTGTAAATTGAGGCATGATTTCATGTGAAATGACAGTTTGGTGCCATTTACCTCATAAGTAGGTGAAGTAACTTGCAATGTTATATTTCTAACAGAGATGGTAAATAAGGCATTGAACCAGCAACTATCTGGTTACCACACTGTAAAAAATCCAACTTCAGAATGTTCTCCTGACAAAAGTAATAAAGTACATTGGAATTTGTTTTCTTCCTACTTTGGACTGCTGCATCCGACGGCAGCATTTTAGAGATTTTGGACGCAGCCGTGGTTGATATTATTAAAAAGAATGACTGTTTCAGTGTTTGCTTTGTATTTAGAGTTTTTCAGGGAATTAGGTTTGTTGATTGTCCCCATGATTGAGGTTTGAGTATTCAGCGCATGACGCAGTGCTGCTTCTGGTGCATTGAAGTGCATTCAATACAAACAGCTACTTGACCAAAGTTTTGGTCTGTCTTACATGTAGAGTATGTATTTAATAAAACATTATAACTAAGGTAAATTAATTGTGTGGATTTTGTGTCCACAGACATAAACTCAGAATTGTACTTGTATTAAGTTGCCCAATTATTTTAAGTTTGTGATTTTTTAACTGTTTAACTGAAGTAACTGATTTTTTGGGTTTGTAGTAAAGTTAAAAGACATGGGACATTACTTAGTAAAGCGAGTTAGGTGAACTACTTGGTCCAAAAGCTAAGAAAAGTTAAAATGTCCTTTAAATTCTAATAATTCTTTGTTGCATAAAACATCAAAAAGTTTTCCAAACTCAGATTTAATGCAACCCTGAGCCATACCCACTACATCATACCACTGAAGCACATGATCACACAATATTTTTGTTTTCTCATGCAATAGTGGCTTCATCCAATTAAAGAGTTTGGCTAATTGCAGAGGTCCCTGTTAAATGGAAGCTTGGATTTGACAAATGAAGAGAAATCTGATGATGGTAAACCTGTCTGTTATAGGCTGATAGCCCAGACGTTGTAATGGGTGGGGGCATGAACTGTAAAAACCCAAATAATCAATGTCTTTGTTGAGAGTTTAGGCATTAAGTCACTTTATTCTCTTGTCTTAGCATTGTCACCATTCTGCCTGTTCTCTAGAAGTTACTCAAAACCAAAGATATATATTACCAGAATAAAATAAAGTCTGACTGTAGTTTTAGTGACCCCACAAAATCACTCATTAGTGAAGCGTCTGTAATTTTGATGAAATTATAATCCATATGTTGCTTTGAAATGTTGTAATAAATATGTTGCTTTTAATTATTTTGTCACCATATGTCACTATACTGACTATTGACTGGAGATAATGTATTAATTTTGACTTTATTTAAAAAAATAATACAACTTTATCCTCGTAAATTTCCACAGATCCGCTTATGTCACTCCAAACACATTGATTAATTGATTATTTTGATAATTCTTAAAATTTTCACTTGATTCTCAAAATATTATGACTTCAATCTTATTGTGCTATGAATTTATTCTCATAATTTTGACTTGTTCCTGTGACTTTAATCTTGTAATCTTCTTTTATTTTTTAATGTAGCACCTTTGTAGAGCCTGGAAAAGTTTCTACAGATTGTAAAAAGGTAAAAAATAAATAGTTTTTAAAGAGCTTTCTTTGGAGAACAAAAATTGTTCTGTGACATGGCGGTTAAGAACCTTTTGTAGCACCTTTATTTTCAAGCGTACGGCAGAATTGTACCTTATTATGCTATTTCTTCAGTCCTTATTTAATGCCTCCATTCATCCTACTTGACCTGAATGTCAGCAAAGGAATGATCTGTCAGTGTTCGTTAGTCTACTCTAAAACCTCCTCCACAGACACGCCAGTGAAGCGCACCCTGGTCTAAGTGAATGTGTCTGGGGAACCCCGATGCTGGATGTAATCACTAAGGGTATAGCATTAATAATAGCCTGTAGACATCCGAGTCGTGTCTCTTCAATGCCAAATATTACATTGAAGGTCATGAGGTTCCACACACAGTTATTTTCTGTCATTTATAGCACCCCTTCCACTGTCAGACCTCTCCATCTACAGTATCCGTCTTTTGTTTTGTGGATGTGCATAGATTGTTTGCATGCAAAACTTGCCATTCATTTATCTGGCAATGTATCCACAATTCTAGTTCTGGCAGTTTTTTTTGCTTTTAGGTGTCCTGTGAGGGGGTTGGAGTGTCAACTTTATTAGTCTTTACATGGGGAACCACCCACAGTTGCCTAAATATGAATTATTTTGTTTCTTAAAGTACAAATTTTCTGGCCTCATAACAGCCTGAAATAACTGCCATGTTGTTCGTACTCGATCATTGTACATTTCAAACCCATAAGATATATTTTTACAGTATTTACAGTGTTGGGAATGTTATAAATGGAATAGTTGGGATTCTGGGCACTGACTGCTGTGCTGAAATGGAGTGTTGCTTACATTGGATTTCACTAAGATCTGACTGCTGCATGCGGCTTCTGTGTAACAGCAGGAGGGCGTCTCAACACTTCACTGTGCGGCTCTCAGCTAGTGAAACATGCAGCTTTTTTGTCAGCCTCAAAATCCCCATCGAAGAAACTTCTCAGTTACCCATTTTCAGTGAAGCTATTCTACCTTTAGAAACTGTATATAACACTATAGATATTTAGTAATAAATGGATAAATAAATGCACATTGATTTCATTCCCTCTCTTGTGACTATAGTTGACATATGCATCATGTTTCATCATGAGACACATGAGAAGCTATAAGATTTTATTATTTGAAATTTACATGCGGATTGGTTTTGTTGACGTATGATTTTGTCAATAATTTTGTCAACAAGCCAGTCAGAAACATTCATATTATTAACTAATGTCGAGATGCTACAGTACTTGCACCTATACTGTAAACTACCCAGAAACATGAACTGTAATATTAACTGTGATTACTAAATGCAAATGTAAATCTTGTAAATATTAAATAATATAATTAAAAATTGACAGTATGACAATCCAACATAGTATGTATTTCAGTTTAGTTTTTAATATACATTGCATAGATAATACCTGTCACAGAACAGAAGGGACGGAGTCAGCGGATAACAGAAAGGTGACTTTAATGAAACGGATAAACAAACGTTAAAACAGAAACAGGTAAGTATACTTAGAAACTAATACTGTCCTTGGTAATGCAGATGAACACAGGAGCACAGAAGATGAAAACTGGAGATTCAACGAGGGCCTAATCCAACAGCTAGCGATCACAGGTAAGTAAGTCCAGGTAACAATTATGAGACTGGACGGTGACTGACTGTGTGAGAGTGTCTTTTAAAGCTGGTGCGGTGATGGTGAACAGGTGATGATGATTAGAACTCAGGTGATGGTGATCATTGTGATAGGGTGATTTGAGAGCCTGGCATGTCCGTGACAATACCAATAATACCATGCATTTTAATACTGTATAAAGTGTTTTTTTTAATTATTTCTTTTTTATTATAATGTATGTGAAGCTGCTTTGCAACAATGAAAATTGTGAAAAGCACTACATATGTGACCCTGTCCAGGCTAAAGTCTCAAAATGAAATTCTGAGATAACAAGCATCCAAGTTTGATATTACCTATAAATATCACTATGATTTCAGTATTTGACATGTCATTACTCAGTCAATATAAGATATAAAGATATCACGATTAAAATAATGGTGTATAAGTAAATAAGTAAATCACAAAAAATTACAGGCAGTTGCATATTGTCACATATTTGTTGGTGTTCAACTACAGAAAGGCAGTCATATAAATTATGAGAGAATTTGGTAAGCTTTTAACTTAAAAAAAGACAAATTTGTGTTGCTGTAAACAAAAGAGTGAGAACATTTCAGGTGAGCAAGCCTTGATAAACAACTTTGGCTGTATTGAGTAAAGCTGTGCGTGCAAAGCAGTGTGACAAATATAGTGTTGTGATGTTTTGTCAAACCGCACCGCTACAAAGCATCTTATTATAAAAGCTACTACAGATAACTATATTCGTGCACGCAGTCAGGAGGGATGTGAGGTAAGGTTTCTGTGCTGATTCTGTATGGGTGAGGGGCAGGGCAGCTGGTGAGTGGGAGAGATTGTGGGGACTCAGATAAAATGTTGCAGACATCAGGAAGGGTCAAAGACAGCAGGGGGGGCTGCTTCTAGTCAACACAAGGTCAAGCTGTTATGTGTGGAGGGGAATCGGTTGACAGGAAGAAAATGATGTTGGAGCAAACCGGAGGATTGAGCAGTTTGTGAATTTCTTGAAGAATGTGCCTGTGATGATACGTGGGGTGCGTGATGGTCACAGCATGAAATAAAAGAAATTGTTTCCAGCAGTTACCGAGATCTTACTGAAAATCGGTGAAATACTGTAGGAGAGCTTATCTTTGGCATTATGCTGTAAAAAGAGCAAGAGCGTTATTTTGATAAACATGAGCATGTGTGTAACAGTTTGAGCTCCAATATGGGGATGAAATTGTTCTCACAATGTCTCTGCAATTCAGATGGCTTAAGAAGAACACTAAACAATGCAAAATGTCAAAATCTGTGAAGGTTTAAAATAAAAATATCAGATGTCGTTAAAAATTATAGGCCCATGATGCTGTGCATGTGTGAAAAAAAACCCTGAATATTTTCCCCTACTTAGACAATGAGTGTGATCTCACTGCTTCTGACATGGTTACATAAAATGAATAATCTGTTCAGTCAGACAGTCAAATCGCATATTGAGCTGATAGCATAAGCTAATATACGCAAAGGGTTTGGAAAAAAATGTTATTTTTAGCTTAGAATGATCAAAATGTGTCCTGATCTTAGTCTGGGGGGAAAACGTAACAGCTCGTTCAGGCTTAGCAAAATGACAGAGAAACCAAACCCACTGGCAACACTTTCAATGAGCCATGGATGTAGCATCACTCTATATTATACATTCAGGTTTACATTTATGCTCCCAGAAGACACAGTCTTGCATAAGTCATTTACAACAAAATACATGTCATGTGTACGGCAAAAATTACAATATATAGCTACGTAGGATTGCAATCATGGTTACGCCATAAAAGAAAAAAAACAAAATAATTGTAAACACAGCACAAATGCAAATGCATTTAAAATACAAAAACAACATAATGAAGTTTTAATATTTTTTGGTATTGTTCACAAAAACAACAACAAAAAAGCATTATCATTTTTGTATCATTTACAAAAGTCATAGTAAAAACTGTTAAAATATTATCATTGTCTAATTTTCAAGCTGATTCATACATACTTTTGCAGCAGCACCTTGAAACTTTAAAGGGATGGTTCACCCAAAAAATTATTTTATTATTTACTCACCCTTGTGTCATGTCAAACTTGTATGACTTTCTTGCTTCAGCAGAACACAGAAGAAGATATTTTGCAAAACGCTGGTAACCGGCACGCATTCACTTTCATAGTATCGACACAAGATACAATATAAGTCAATGGGTGCCGATAACCAGCGTTTTGCAAAATATCTTTTTTTGTGTTTCACAAAAGAAAAATTCATACACAGGGTTTGAATGACATTAGGGTGAAATAATTATGACATAATTTTTATTTTTGGGTGAACTATCCCTTTAATCTCTGTATTTTTCGCTGTCTTGAATCCTTCTTCAAAACCCTTTTTCCTAGATCTTATTTTTATTGTTTTAGCTGGTCACAGGGTCAAGACCTCTCCAAAGGTCGCCTTGACCTGTATGATCTCCTGTCACTGAGCATCAAACAAAAAGCACACACACAAATTTATTGATGCCACTTCAGGAAATGTTCAGCTGATAAAGACCTGTGACCCAAATGACCCCCATTTCTTATTGAATTCAGGTGGCTTGAACTACAAGTTTATTGTGTGTGTGTGATTATGAGAGCCAACACATGTCTTATTTATAAACTCTTGTACTAAACAAACAAGTACATACACACACTATGCACTACGCAGTATGTCTGCATGGGTTTGTGTGTGTCTCGCAGGGCCCTTTGTGCAGATTAAGAGATTTATAAATAGAGAAAAAAGCTTTGCTTAGAGACTCAAATCTCGGCGCTATGCACGGATTACTGCATCCCTGTGGGATTTTGAACCAAACCCAAAGCTCTCTCACACACATATACTCAAACCCTCCAGCTCTGTATAAACACAAGTGCTCTAAATTCACAGTTTATTCTGACATTTCAGACCAAAAACCAATTTCACATATCCAGGGTGCAGATGGTCTCTATCTCTTTCTTACTGTCTTAATCTCACTCGCCCTGATCGTTCTAATCACTCTCTCCCAACTCTCTCTCTCCTCCTTGCCTTCTCTCTTTCTGTTTAGCATCGTCTTTCTTTCACCTCCTCCCACCTGTTTCCTCTACATTATGTCATCATCCGTTCCTCTTTGGCCTAGATTAGAGTTAAATTCACTATTCTTTTCATTAACTTTTATGATATTTCTTTCTAGTTTTTGGTTCTGAAATTCTTTGCTATTTTATGAGGTGGCTTTGTTTCATATAAATTTGTATCATTCATACAAAAACAGACAATTATTAGGAAAAAAGCAATAATAAAGCACTACTCTTAATCCTAACCTTTAACCTAACCATTAATGGCACAAAAGCAGCTCATACTAAAATGTACAAATGAGATCATATGAATTTATACAAAATAGCCACCTCAAAGTGTCATGAGATTGTGCCGGGCCATTTACATTCTCCCTGATGTAGACAGAACATATGTACTACCATATTTTGTCTGAAACCTAAATCAGCTTTTTTATGGAAAAAGAAACAATGTTTTTGCTGAGTTGTGTGTTTGCTCTGTGATAAAAGAGAAAAACTGTGTCACTACTTTTAGGATTCTTTATAAAATGACAGTAAAAATGCACATTTACTTTTAGGCCTTTAGCAGACCCTTTTATCCAAAGTGACTTACAAATACTGACAATGAAGTGATACATTATAAGGAGGCAACAATCGTATAAGAAGTCTACAAAGTTTGCAGTGTTAGACAACAAGTAAATGTGATGCATAAAATGATTGTGCATTCGCTGCTTCAATCAATCTGACATTCATGCATTTGGCAAGCACTTTTATCCAATCACACCCAACCAAAACTGATTTAAAAACAGTTAAAAATAACTTTGCCAGACATCTTAAAACATTTGATTGAAAAGTCAAAGGTGACAAGCTGACTACTGCAAATGTCTGCAAATGTAACTGCAAATCAGATTAAAGTTTCAGAGCTGAATTTTCAACTTCTAAATTTAATACCAGATTTAGACACCCCCAAAAAACACAATCAAATGGATGTCTATGGGCTTTCACACCAGAGGATTTCTTTAACTATTGATGTAAGTGCTCGGTTTTTGTCATGTTCACACCGCAGGAACTGGGAATAATTTTAATTTAGAAACGTCTTTTGGAGGGACTAAATTAGCTCCTGCTTCGAAGCATTATCTAATCCAGCAAATTAGGAACTAACAGTGACGCAAGTGTACATTGATTTACAGTGATTGGCCGAACGCACACCACGGAACAGAATTATAAAGTGTTACAAGATATACTGTAAGCATGCAGAAAGCTAATGTTAGCGGTTATTAGGGAGAAATTTAGTTTGCAACAACCCTTGTTATTGGTTTCAGAACAATGTTTCTGCAACTACCCGATGCGAAAGCTTCTTATGCTTGTCAGGAAGTAAATTACGATGAATTTGATTTACACATCAGTTTGTGTGTTTCTAGGAATTGAACCCATGACCTTTTTACCGCAATTAGAATAATACCACATGACCTGAAATTTAGTGTAGGCTACTGTGGCTTGTGAGACTGAATAAGTGTCATTTTTGACTGGTTTAGACTGTAATTGTCACTGAACCAGAACTGTTTAGTGCAATCTGACTTGAAACCCAAATCCTGAAATTCTTTGTGACTCCCTTCCCTTGCCTGAAAGAGACCGGCGCTCTTGGTTGGCCAAACTAATGGACCATTATTCTGGCTTGTAGCTAACATTTAGCTAATTATGCTAATACCCCTTCATCAGTTCAGAGGGCCCTGCAGAGAGCAACGCACCGTGAGTAATGTCACAACACCATTGTAAATGCTGCTTTAATCACTAAAGAAAAGAACTGCTACATTTATTCATTTGTCTCGTCACAAAGCTGATATATTTGCGCAATGAATAACTTTAGCAGCACCTGCTCTCTCTTCAAACGACAGTGTGATGAAGCTATACGTAAGGTTAAGTCCATAAGAGAAATTGCTTAGACAAAATGTCCTTTCACAGATGTTTACCCCAGCTGCCCTTTTCATTATCATCTCAGTGATGTGCGTCTGTTGTCACTTATTGAAGATAAACCTCAAGTCAATGATTTCTTCCCGCTTGAAGCAGCCACTCCATTAGGACGCCTCTAATCCTAAATCCCACTACAGACGGTTTTACTTGTCTGTTTATTGTAAACCTAAAGGATCTAGGAATAAAATAATTTCTACATTTTTAGGGATTACATTTTGCCTTCCCGGTTTCTTTCTTTCTTTCTTTCTTTCTTTCTTTTATTTATACTTTTCTCTCCATGGAACAAATGCTTAGCCTATTTGTTCTTTGTCTAAATTAATTTTCTCACGGGCATGCATGGTGTAATAAACACAAAATGTGAATATATTGCTCACGGTAGATCTTACTGCTGTATTGCCTCCAGCAGTAGGAGTTTTTTCATTAGTTAAACACGAACGAAGAACTTTATATTAAATTGCTGTTATGTTATCTTACTGTATATGAGCCTTAAATTGTTGAAGTTTCAAAAAGCACATACACCATTAAAGTTATAAATATCAACAGTCCAGTGGGTTAATAAATGTCTTCTGATAAGAAACAATATGTTTGTGAGAAAAACCTATTAAGATTTTGAGCTTATTTAACCAAAACCAGTATCGGCGTTATAAACCAAACCAAATTTAATGCACGTCAATAACTTCAATAAATGTCAATGGGCATTTATGAGCAAACAAACAAATTCAACGATAATATATACTAACAAGATCCCTCAGAGCTAATACTATGAATGAGATTGAATGCAACGCTCAATATGGCCACTCAAGTAATGGATGTGTCGCCTTCCAGTAAAACGAGCCAATCGTCAATCGATAAAGACCGACAGTTCTCTGTGTTATCTGTTTAGACGGTAATTTTAGAGATCTGTCTGCCTCCATTCAAGCAAATAGGTCTTGATATGACTGAAATAGTTGCCCGAAGGCATTGCAAACATGGTTGCATAGTGCACCAACTTCCCTAAAGGGACCTTGGCGAAACCTATTGTCCCTTTTAAGGCATATCAGTCCACTCAGCAGCCAATCTGGAAACCCCAGCTAGCTATTTTCTGTGCAAGTGTATGTGATACACCACTATACTGCTTTAATAGGGAAAGGCTAAATTCTCTAAACCAGTTTGTGAAGATTATGTTTTGATGACATCATCAGCCAGAACCGCAAGGGCTGTGCAAAGTGTGGGACTCCATAGGGCCTCGCACCTGGCCTGCAGTACTCTAGTTCACTGTCGTAAGACTATTTTAACTAATTGGCTGTGTAAATTTGTGTGTATTTTGATGCTGTATTATTCTTATTATTAAAATTGCTGTAAGCTTGTGCATGTGACTGTGATTAATAGATTCATGCACATCCATGTCAGTGACCACAGCTTGTCAAGTTCATAATGAGCTTTACTCGTCCCTTCCAAATACAAATTTTGTCTACCTTTAAAATGGGATAGATATTACCTGTATTACCTGAGTCATGAAAGGAAATGCGCTAAAAATCTGTATTTTTTCACAGAGTTAAATTGATTGCATGGACGGAGAAAGAACATAATATAAGTGTCTGAAATAGATGTGTACAGATCTGTAGCATGCTAAACTTTACCCGTATTTAATGCTTATTAAAAAAGAAAAGGCACAACAAATAAGAACCTGCGGTTTATCTGTGCAAATGCAAATAAAATTTGCATTGCGTTTGTTACTATAGCAACAGTAGACACCCTTTGGGGAGGACAACACATCAAGTTCACACTCGACCTGTCATCAGTAATAAAATGTAACAACAACTGTAACATTGATAATATTTAAACATCAAGCTGAAGCTTTGTGTTACACTGATTTTACAACCGGTGCTGTCTTGCACCATTTTAGTGGTTTACAGCTTTTTAATCACAAATTACAATATACAATAACACAAACTAGCCACTTTATGCACTTAATCATGTCTACATTTGTTTAAAGGGAAGCTTTGTTTTTTATTCTTAAACGTATATTTTTTACTCCAGAGATATAAACACATCTTTAACACATTTAGCCCTACCCCTTTAAATATGTAGGCAAATTTGTGGCTATATGTGAGTGCAATATGTACTCAAAATGATTAACTATGTCTCACATGATTTGTTTTAAAGAATGACACACAATAATACATACAGTATATGTGAATTGGGATGCCCTCATTGTTGGAAATGAGAAAGTAAAAGTGAGATAACAGTAATAGTGAGTGAGTGGTGCCAAAAACATAATGAACCTTTCTCAAATTCCATTTTTTTATGAATTCTAAATATAGCGTACTTCAATATTTAATGACAAACTAGTTGAAGATTAGCAGACAGGCGTTTAGTTTATTAAGTGATGAGCTGTTTCCACACAAAAGCAATTTGGTCAGATTACTAATTCATCTCCATCTTTGACATCAATTAAAACAGAACATCCCCTGGTCTCCCTGTTGGCCATTACAGCTTTTAAGCTAACCCTACAGGACTCAAGCATGGATGATACTGAAATTACTCTGTATCAGCACTGCAGTTAATAGCAATAATTTTGAACAGTGAGTTGTCTAAATTCTTGCATATGGCTTATTTTAATGTATTTTTATTCAGTACTTACCATTTGAAATTTGCAATTGAAATTGAATGCCACTTGACGGCACAAAACGTACAGCTTGGAAACTTCCCATAAGAAAGAAAGCAAATGGGGCACATTGAGAAAGAGAGCAAAGTGTCCTGTGTCTCAGATATTTCTCTTGAGAAAAGACACACACATTTCATAAAAGTCTCAATTTTAAGAGTTTTAGAAAAGATCTCAACAATGTCACAAATTGAGCTAAGATTGGTCAGTCTGCGATAAAGAGACAATATAATAGAAAATTTTAATATGAACTTTAATACGATTATGCCACCTACAATCTAGGATCCATTCTCTTAATATATCTGACCAATTGCCTCATTTGTGTTTTTTAATTTTAAGAGAAACAACTAAGCTAATGCTTAAATGAAACACAACAAAAACTCCATTGAAGCTCCTAAGCTATGAAAGAGCAAACTCTAAACAATAAAGTTTTCCTCTGGGTCCTTTTCATCCATGTCATGAAGATGTGTGTGTATGATGTCATGCAATGCAGCACTGAGATTCGCAGAGATGTAGGCACAAACATGGTCATACAACCATCAAATGATGAGCGGAATGAGATTTCACACATGAACATCCCACATCCGAATTGATCGGAATGCATCAAAAATAAACTGTGTATTTCCCATCAACCCAATTAAATGATAAACCTAATAAAAACTTGAATGAAATATAGTTTGATGTCTGGCAATATTTCTTAAAGTAGCCTTCTGAGATCCGCTTAAAGGGAGAGCGGAGTGCAATCACAGCAGCTCATAAAGGAAAAATCATTATCGATGAGCGTACAGTGGTATTAACAAACTGTGCACCAGAGGATATACAAAGATTAAATATTTTCATCTTCAAGTCCCTTTGGAAAAGTTAAAAGTTAAGGTGTTAAAGTCATTGTTGTGTGGGCAGAACGTCTGTGTTGGCTGAAGTTTGTAGGTGGCTAAAGTACAAGATTATAGGTCATATTTGTGATGTTCACAGCTAGGATTAACTGGTTTCTCTCTTGAGGGCTGCAAATGCATTATAACACAAATCAACACTCACAGTGAAATGTATCCCTGGAGTACAGGCCCAGCTTCTAAGTGCTTCACACACACCCATCACATATAAGCCAAAGAAGCTCCATCTAATCCACCCATGATCAAGTTCAAATAGTTGAAATGTTTTTGTAGGAAATTGTGTGTCTTTGTTGTGTAACATAGAGTTTACGAGTTTGTATATTCTGTAAAGGGCAGGCTCTGTGTGACTCATTTTTAGCAACCCAGCTTCAGAACAGGAAGTGACCCGTGTCTGGTCACAGGAAATCAGTATGAAGTTTCTGGGTCAGCTGACCCTTCTATTAAAGTGGCTCTAAAATTCTTGTGACATTCTGTAAAATTCTGACTTGTTTGCTTTAGTGTGTGTGTCTATGCAACAAAAACCAATAACCGCATAAATGTCATATTGTAATTGCCATTTTTATTGCCACTTTTTGTGTTTTTAACACACAACTTTGAAACTTTACCCACCTCGTATCTCACTTCCCAATATTATCAAAATATTTGCATGCGTGCATATAAAATTAACTTAGACCACTTCGGCACATAGGCGTGGACTAGGGAGCTCCTTTTTTTAGTTACTATGGAAACGCAACCCCTGCCCACCAACCAGGAGATGGAATAGAGGTTCCAAAATGCAAGCTGTCATTGTGTGTGTATCTGTTTAGTCAGAGTCTATATGTGTGTGTGTGCGTTGTTACAATCCAAATATAATACAAAGAGACTGGTGCGTGTAAAGCTGTCTGTTCTCATTTCTCTGCTGTCTCTCTCACTCCGGAGATGCACACAGACAAACACACAGCGGAACTCCTTTGGATGCAGACGTTCTGATTGACTGCTATTCTTAGAGTCTTTCCACTCACAAAGGCCCTGGCAGAGAGGAATACATATAAATGAAAAGGAAAAATGTGTTAGCATACGTGTGTGCGGGGTGTGTAGGTGTTAAAAATGCAGGGCTCCTGCCACCAGTCGGTAGTTGCCCTCAAAGAGAGCATGTCTGTGTGCAAGAGAGAAATTGAGAGAGGGAGCAGGTGAGAGGTAGATCAATAAAAAGCTAATCTGTGAAAACAGGATGGTGTAGAAGCAGGGGACCTCTCTCTCCCTCTCTCTCTCTTCCCTTTCTTCCCTTTTCGCATCTTTCTCCGCCCCTTTGCTTATCTGTCCGCAGCTCCTGCTGCGTCTAAGACTGGCACAGTGACATGAGCATTAGCTGAGTCTCATTCACCTGTATGAGAGTGTTTTAACATTGCCAACAGAGGCCTCGCAAACAGCATTTCATTTGTCTAGGCGGATGCACTAAAAATAAAAACACTCCAGTATATAAAAGTTTGCAGTAAGCTTGCAGTGCCTTGTGCAAGCTTTGTGCAAGTCAGATAAAAATTCCCCCTTGATGAAGACATTGGCCAGATGTATAAATCAATAGAGAAAAACAGGACCAAATCAACCTCACTTGTTGACCCCACTTAATAACTATTTCCTGTATGATTTGTGCTAAAACGTATGTGTGTAATAAAAATAAAAACCACGTTCCTTACTGCCATTATTCAAGTAAAACCCCAAAAGCATGATACAGTAACTGAATGAATCGTGTGACGATCTCGGATCAATAACGCTTTCAAAAATCAATCACTCAAACACCACACTAGCATACACACATAGCAAAAAGTGCAATTTTGTGAATAAAATAATCAATAATAAGAAAGGGTCAATATATAGATTAGGTTAAATCAAGTTAAAACTGTAAAATAAGAACAAAGTGGCAGATATTGAATACAAATTTGTAACAGTTAATGAAAATGAGTTGAAAATAGATTCAGTAAAAGAAAAGTTTTATGTGGCCAGACTTTCAACTAAAAAACTGAAAACTTTTAATGCGTTATGGCTGCTAGTAAGTGCAGTTAGGGGAGCATCCAAACGCAAACTTTTGAAAACAAGTTTTAAAGTGTTTTTAAATAATACAAGAAAAGACAATAATATTGTCTTTTCTTGTCGATTTGTGAATATGGTACCATCTTGTGCATGCATACTATGTGTCTATAGGACTAAATGAGATGGTGGAGTACAGGACTGTGTTTGTGTAAATTGAGTTTACTCATTTTATTTATCGCTTTTGTTATTTATTGAGTTAATTTGATTCACCATCTCTGTAGTATAGGTCATGGAGTACATGCTGTGGTGCAATGAAAAGCAGGTCATTCAAGCAAGAAAACCCAAAAATATACATGGACTGAAACAGATTTTGAGGAATGGATTAAAATAACTTCTAACTGCCCTGCAGGTCTAATCAACATGACAGAAAGTGTTTGGCTGAGCTTTCTTGGATTGTCGTTGAAAGAAGTATATTGTTGTATGCTCCAACCTGCAAAGAAAGTAAGCATGAGTGTGTCACTTACTGAAAACCTCGATTTGATTTGATTCTTTAATTATCACGTTATAAAGATCCTCAGAGGTGCTAACGATTACATATGGTGATAGTTTTGACAGCCACCATTATGTTGGATGTCAGCTCTGCTTATGTGAACTACTTACTGAGCATAAACAACAGAGTAAATACTAAATAGGCATGAATAAACAAGGCCTTTTAACACAAATGATCCTGGATCAAGGAAAATATCACAATCACAAACAGTGTTTTTAGTTATGCTAAGCTAGAAATTATGTTAATGTAAGTGATGGGACTGCAAGTTGAGGCCAGCTGATTTGAGATCACTGATCATGTCTTTCCTATTCATCCCAAGTTACTTAACTTGTTTCTGGGTTATTTGTCATGTTCTATTTTAGGTTCAAGGTCCGAGGGGGACTAAATATCTCTCTTGACGGATCAATTAACCCCAGCCAAACTATTACAAGAAACTCATCATCAGTGGAGACGCACGCACACCTCCTCAACCCCGTATTGTCCCAACGTAAAAATCTACTTAGGCACCCGGTAGTAATCAATTTAGCTGCAGATGCGCGGGAATAAAAGATGAATGCGATCTGTAATCCGCAACACCTGCTCCGCCGCCGGATCGGTAACGGCACTCGGCGCGAGCTCAAACGGCACTCCAAACAAAGGCTCGAGCAGGAATTAAAGCGCTTAATTAAAAGGCCACTGATGCGCGCCTCTCATCAGTATGCTATTTATAACCGCGCGTCAGCTCGGCGGGGAGAATCTCCCGGGTTATTTCTGCTTTATTCATCTCACATATACACGCGCGTCAAAAGTAAAGCATCGTTTGCTCGTTTAATAAACAGGACCATCTCGCGCGAAGACTGTCCTATATGCTTGCCATTTTTTCCATTGAAGATGCGCCCCCGTCAGAGCTGCCTTATCTTCTTTGAGGACTGCGAGACGTGCCTGGTTTCTCAATCTCGGGCTGATATTGCGCAGGCGTGATCCGGACGCGGTGCTGAGATGCAGCTGTGGGATGCGGAGAGGGGAGTCCCGACTCTGCGTTGTCGATGTTAACCTCTTTCTGGGGCCGAACAAACGCCGCTGCTACGGGTGGTCTGTTCCCTGGAGACCGCCTTGAGGAGGGAGGAGAGAGAGAGGGAGAAAGAGAGAGAGAGGAGAGGAGGAGGGTGCCGTCTGCGCTTTTTCCATCGCCGCGCAGCAGACAACAGTCACCAACCTGTGGATGGTGGCGCGCGCTGCGGATTAGATACAGTCTCGCGCTGGGGTCGGTTTTGAGGAGCGTAAACTGCCTTTTGACAAGTGCTGGACATGCGGTGTTTATAAAGAGTACGCGCACGGCCCTGGCTGTATGAATGGCCCCGCTATGGAGGAAGTTACGTTGCCCAGAGTCCGCGCACGGCGGAGGAAAACTCGCTGCCTGGCCGGCACGTGCGAGGACGAGTTTGACTGCAAGGAGCTCGAGACTCTCTTCCAGAAGTACAACCTGAAGCTCGAGCAGACCGCTACGCTCAAAGCGCTGGCCGTCCTCATACTCGCCGCGTCGGCGCTGGCGCTGGTGGAGCTCCTGTCAGCCGGTTCGCGCTTCACCGTGTCCAAGGGCTCGCACCCGGTCCACTGCGTCATCTTCACCTCACTCTTCATCGTCACCAACGTCAAATATCTACAGGTCACGCAGCTGCAGCAGATCGCACGGCTCGCTCTGCTCTTCAGCTTCACCTTCGCGCTTCTCTGTTGCCCGTTTCCACTCGCGGTGGGTCACGGCGCGCCTCAAGGGACGCAGGGCGCGCAGGGGCCCGATGCGCTCAACACAACACCTGAGCAAGGTGTTTGGCAGCTGATGCTCGTTACCTTCGTTGCATACTCTCTGCTACCCGTAAGGACGCTCTTGGCTGTTTTGTTTGGCATCATGGTGGCCGCGTCCCATTTTATTGTGACGGCAACGTCGGTAACGGCAAACCGCAAACCTCGCGTGTGGACACCAGTAAGTTTTTTTTCATGTAACTTTCCTTCCGTAGCACAGAAGTATTTACTATATTTGGTGTTTCGTATATTGTAATTAGGAAAAAGTCCCAGTCACTATTATCGCTGCGGTAAATTTGCTTCATGGCGCATTTGGATTATAGGCGCACCGCGCACGCATTTCACGTGCGCACAAGTAAGGTGAGCGCGGAGGCCAGTTGGGCTTCAGACCACTGATGATGGAAACCGCCTTAAGAACTCAGAAAAAAAACAATGTCAGTAGTATAAGTAACTTTATAGCAAAAAACAACAACAAACCAATGTGCACAGATATGGATAGATAACGTTTATATGGTAAAAAGTTGTATAACACTCAACACTCAACTTAGAAACAGGGAGTCTTGTGATGTTGTGATGATTTTATTGCATTGACCTTTTGTTTATTCTTGTTAGGAACTGTCAGATGGAGCACACAGTCATATTTCAGCTGGCAACCTCTGTGCCGCTGATTTACTGTGACAGTTTCACATGCTCACTGGATGTTAAATGGTGTTTGTGACATACACTCACACAGTAATTAAAGCTTCCATCAGACACCAAACCTGTGAGAACAGAACTAGATACGGCGACCTGCTGAGCCTTGACTTTATTGGAAAGATTGATGGAGTGCCTTAAATGTAATCAAAATGCTTCAAAGACCTTAAACTGAGAGGATAGACATAAACTCATTACCTCATTTAAAAATATCAAAACGTCACTTAACATTAAAACTGGGGCATCATGGGGAGGCACCAGTGCATAAGATATACAGTATTTCAATATTGTGCTCCAAACCTCAAAAACACTAGACACAAATGCCATTGTTAATATGCTGATTTAATGAGTTTTGTTATAGTCTAACCTTGATGCAACACCACACATTTAAAACACAGGATGCTCAGTCATACATCTGTCTCTTACACGATTCTTCACATGAGTCTTTATAGTGTTGTAAAATCAATAACCAATCAATATCCAATACCTATTAACCCAGCTAGCCACTTGGTTTATTACCCTCGTAATCTGATTTACAAGCCTCGTAACCTTGCAAAGGATTTGTAATAATGCTAAGGCTTTGTCTGCATCCTCTTAAGCTATTCAGCAACATGCCTTCACTCTTATTTATAAAAGTCCAGTTAAAAGAATGCATAGACCAGTAGAAGGAATTCTGACTAATCAAATTTTCTGACGCTCTATGAATGAACAATGCAAAGCCCTTAATAGGCAACTGTTTGAAGTGGCATCAGGCAGTTGCTGATTCTCTCCGTCACAGGGGCTAATCCAGAGTGATTCTCAAGCTATCTAGCGTGGGGGTTTGTGTCCGTCTTTACGCTCTAGTTTATCATCTCGAGATGGATTGAAAACATGAACCCAGTGCCCCCTCCCAGCATCTTTCTCTCACACAAACTGCCGTTGCTCCTTGCCTGCCCGGTCTAACTCTACACTCACCTTTGCAGTCAAATCTGTGTGAATTCTAGTGTACATTTCACATAATACCGTACAATGAACAGCCATTATAATGCATATATTTAACCTGTGACTTATGAATTATGCTAAGAAAATATAGCAAAACCATAATACAGTTTATAGAAATCCTCCATAATACCATCTGCTTCTACTTTGACCCCACGTGGGGTCACAACCTCAAATTTAAGAACCTCTGTGCCACTACAATATGCCACTTTAAATCACTGAAAGTTTCAATTCAGTCAATGTGTGTTGTTTATATGTCAGAATCTTTCTCCATGGTCCAATAAACAGAGATGGTCAAGGCCTCTGCTCACACATACAGACCCGGTTATCTTTCTCTCTGTGTGCTTGCAGCTGGTAGCAAATGCTGTGTTGCTGGTTGGTGTGAATCTGTCGGGCGTGTTTGTGCGAGTCCTTACTGAGCGTGCCCAGAGGAAGGCCTTTCTACAGGCCAGAAACTGCATCCAGCAGCGCCTGCAACTAGAGGATGAAAACGAAAAACAGGTCAGAATCACACAACAAATGCAAACGCGTATACACGGACAGCATACAGTTTGCTTTAGATAGAATGGTCAGGTATTTCATTTCTCCCTCAAGTTGCTGTTTGACAGGTAATTACCTTGCAAGATTGCTTTCATTCCCCTCTGACTAGCTTAAAGGTCAAGCTTTCTCTGCAAACACACACCATCATATGCAGATAATGTACGCATATGTGCACACGCACGCAAAACATACAGTATACAGGAAGACAAGACAACAGTTACGAACTACGGTGAATGATTAGTGATACGGTTAGTATTCAGGCTGCATACACATATTAGATCATTACAGCTCACTGACTTTTTCATTAATTCAGCTTTCCTGCTTTAGAAAACAAATACCTTTTTAACTTTTCTTTAAAGAACAGAAATGAAAATTATAAAGATTTATTTGCCCTCATGTTGATCTAAAAATGACTCTTTTATCTGTGGAATACAAAGGCGAATATTTTGAATGATTCACTTTTATTGAAAGAGTAACTAACAGCACAGTTAACAATCCACTAATAGATTTTTAATAAATAATTAAAAATCCATCCAATCAATTCTGTCAATGTAGCGTTACAGTCCCACATGTTCTTTCAAGACAGTTTGATTCTGTTCCATTTCCTTGCACCCTATCTAGGTTCTTTTAAACACAAGAATACATCCTGTGTGATATGTCAGACAGTCTTGATTTATTGTGTTTAGGTTTTAAAAAAGCATTTTTACAAATAGCTAACCCCAAATATGTTTCTAAAACTCAATTTTCATCAACCTTCTTTAACATGATAACACATCATGTATACACATGACTACATCCAAACTAAATTTTTTTAAATTTGAGATTTAACATTAATTTGAGGTATTTTCAAAAATAATATGAACATTTTACTTTTTTTTTTTTTTACGTTTATTGTTATGAACATTTGTCAAATATTTATTCTTCAGTCTTAGACCACTCCAACAATATTTAGAATTTAACTATGAAATATTAAATTAAATGGTGAAATACATTGTTGTACCAGGTTAAAGAGACAGGCCTTCTTCACCTGAATCAGACCAGAATTTTGCTGTTTTTTTATTTGCTTTTCTTGCATATTTGCAAATGCACATCTTTGCACTTATTTAAGCACAAACCAGTACCAGAACAAACCAGTTCCACTTTTATTCCACTTTATTTCTGCTCCATCTTCAGCCATCGATGTTGATTATATCAGTGATAAAGAATGTGAATCAAATAGCAACATTAGCATAACTTATCTCCCTCGCCGAGCTCCGGGTAGATTGCAGTGGATAATTACTGAATGATTTTTAAATGAAGTAGAGGGCCATAAGATGCAAAACACACTCATACGAACTAAAGAAGAGAGGACACTTTCCCCTTGTTCCTTAGCGACTGAAATTGGTTATAATTGTTTGCACATGACTCATCTACCTCCCACCCAACAAACTCCCTGAATAGAAGGTAACACCACCCACTCTATACATCACACCAATCTGTGGCGCGCAACTCTCTCACTGACATATATACATACACGCGCTTACGCATGCGTGCACAGTAAGTTCAGAGATGTGAACGGTCTGTAACTGCATACACAGAAGATCTGTAATTCGTCAAGAAAGGCAAATGTATTTATTTTATAAGTATGAGGGAAGATGCAGTTTAGAGTTAATGTGCAGTTTTTGATACAGAGAAATATTTAACAGTGAATTTAGTCCTTTGTTTCTCATTAAAAAGTTGTAGTCTTAAAGAAATGTATGTGAAATGAAGACTCCAGTCATACCAGTAGACTAATTAAAGCTGTTCAATTTTACATAGAGCAAGTCACATGACCAGACAAATACTGCTCACTTTATTTCAGTAATCCTCTTGTTTTCAGACACTGTACCTCAGAGAATAAATTAATTATGGATTATTGGGAATAAAGTATTTCTGCAGTGGCAGCTGTAAATGACTTTTCATGATGCTGCATTCACGGCACTAGAATTTAGCAGTCCAAGTTGTCCATATTATACACTTAAAATTAAAGTTTAGCAGAAAGTTTTGAAAGCACAGAATTAATTAAAAATATTTCCTGTTTCGGGGGTGCTATACTTTGTTGCTAACTAACTGAAATTTAAAACTGTTACAGATTGTAATTAAGTACCAGAGAAGACATTGCATGTAATTAGATAAAGGGTAAAAAGTTCAATTAACACTTGTCAACATTAGGCTGACAAATGCTAATTGCTAACAATGACGGTAATGCTAACGATCAACAACAGATCCTGAAGGAAAATTTATATTGTACTTTTGTCCATTTTAAAATATGATGCTTGCATATCTTCTTACATAATATGCATACAGTACCAAAATGTATATTTAACAATAAACGGAAAAAAGCTACAGTAAGACATTTTAGTGTAGTGCTAATAATAATAATACATACAAACTCTCAACCCTCTCAACTTAGTAGTTGACATCTTGTCATCTAGTTTGTATTGACAAACTGACCGGTTGGGTTTTTAACACAGGTGGCTTGGCATGCTGAGGTTTGCTCATCGAGAAAGCATTTATCACCTACTTTTAGCAACGCATGGCTTGGCAGTGAACTGTATGCGTTTCCACGGAAACTTACCTTTGCCATGCCAACCAACTTCAGCACTTCAACTGTGATCTCACACAGAGATTACCCACTTTGCAGTTACCAGAAAGTTTATTAGATAAAAGAACAACAGAAGAGGCCAGTTTCAACTAACTCTACCCATAATCCAATGGCAACCTTGTTTTATTGGGTGTATTAATAAGACCACCGTATAGTCAAAATCAGCTTTTACCGAATGCCAATGTTTTAAACTTTGAGGTTTAATAATAATACAAGAAATTACATTAATATACTATAACATTTATGAAAAAACCTTGGTGACTCTTTAAGAACCCAGTTGCCACTCTGAAACCCCATTCACACAGAGCATCGATCCCAGACAATTGCAATGACAATGTTTGTAAAAAACTGGAAGACTGTTTGGAACTAAAGAAAACAGAGCCAGTACACCTGCTCAACAGTGCTCATAATCTCAAAGGAGAACTAAGATTTGCCTTTACCACAATTCAAAGCACTTCAGGCTTTAGGAAAAAAGTCTCAGAGCGTACTTCAGTGGCCTCGCAAAAGAACCATACAGATCATTTAAAGGATGCTTGGAGATTCGTAAACTCTTCAGAGAAAGACCCTTAAGGGTATTTTCTACAAAAGATGAGAGAAACGAGCAAAATAAAATTCAGTTAAATTGTAATTAAAAATATATTTTTTTAATAGATGAGCTGCGGATTAGGGAGTAAGTAATGCAGTCAAAAAGTGGCCAGCTTATATGAAAACCTCGAGTGTTGTGAAAGCATCCCAGCATGCTCCTCATGAAGTTAATTAAGAGAAAGCTCAAAGCTGCAATCCAGGCCGGGGATTTTTAATCCTGCTCCTACTGTCCTGCAGAGAATAGCTCCAAACCTGGTCAAACAACTTATCTAGGTTGGCTGCTTGCTTTAAAAAAAAAAATATAAGTGATTGTATTGCCTGTACTATTATTCTAAAGGTAGGAAAAAAAGAAAATGAAATAACAACACGCATCCAAACTTTGTAAAGGTAGGAAAAAAAAAAATGAAATAACAACACGCATCCAAACTTTGTTGATACTGTGTGTAAATGCAAAAAGTGTATTAAACTTTATTTTACACTTGTCTGCACAGCAGCATTCAGAAAGTTGCTTTGTTTATCCAAATATGTAATGGGCATATTCAACAGGAACGCCTCCTAATGAGCCTGCTGCCCAGAAATGTTGCCATGGAGATGAAGGAGGACTTCCTGAAGCCACCAGAAAGAATCTTCCACAAGATATACATCCAACGGCACGACAACGTCAGGTACAGAGAGAGAGTTTAAACATTACCTGACTCTATCATAGCCATTCATGTTCAAAACCCACACCTATTTCATGAATGAGAGATACCGTAGCACTACAATACAGCAATAGTTATCCCACACAAAGCAGGCAGTGTCAATTGCATTGCACTCCAATCTGACTCTGAATAACGAATCAATGAGTCAATAAGAGTCAACAACTCTCCACTCACGCGCAGCTATGCGAGCTCCTGAATCTGGCTCCCGACCAAAACGTGCGCAGCGCTCACAGCGCTGGTGAGATCAGCTCAAGAGCTGCTCAATTAACCCGCACTGCCCACACATGCAGAGAGACACGGAGTGAGAGAACACAGGATTGCCGGGGGTGATTTGCACGGGACGCACACATACACATACAGTGTATATGCCGTTCCAAAGATCTGTTACATTTGGGAAAGTTGATGCAATCAGATCATGACTAGCTAAAAATTTAAAAAGCTGTCATCATTTATTTACCCATATGTCATTCCAAACCTGTATATGACTCTTTTTATTTTGTGTTCTGTGGAAGTTCTGTGTTGTTTTTGTCCATATAGTGTAGGTCAATGGGGACCAATTTTTTTTTTAAATATCAAAAATATATTCAAAATATCTTATTTTGTTTTCTGCAGAAGGTTATACAGGTTTCAATGACATGAGAGTAAGTAAATGATGAATGCATTTTTTTATTTTGGGGTAAGCTGTACCTTTAATACCAGTGTCTCTGCTTCTCCATGACCCCACGATTTTTGTCATTTTCATTTTAATGAAAACAGCACAATTGATTCAAAAGACACCGTTTGATTTATTTTCCCTCTGTAGTCCTCATATTATTCTTTATTTTAATTTTACATGCCCTTGATTCCGATAAAATACATTACTTTGGCCCACTGAGAAAGAACAAGCAGGGTTACGGCACGGAAGGTCTGGTGGGAATCACCATAACCCGATGCCCTCTTTTTCTCCACAGTATCTTGTTTGCAGACATTGTTGGATTTACCAGTCTGGCCTCGCAATGCACAGCTCAGGAGCTGGTCAAACTGCTGAACGAGCTCTTCGGAAAATTCGATGAGCTTGCTACAGTAAGTAATCCCTTTGTGCTTGTAAGAAAGAGAGAGAGTGAAGTTGAGCGCATTTGTAAGCTTGTATCAGTGGGCGTATCCAGTAACGTATATGATTGTTCACAGTATGGGAGCAATGTGCTAATCAGCATTATAATCATGAGGACTGAAGGTCACCGAACATCTCATGTGCTCTCTAAAGGAGGCATGTCAGTTAGAAACAATACTGTCCAGTAGCATCTGACACGACAGCAATGGTGGATCAAAGGCTTTTGATTGGAAAGAATTCAACATGCATTTGCAGAAATTGTATTTGTCTGTTTTAGGGGCCAGATTATAAAACGAACACAAAGTAGCATTGGACTTCTTTAAAAACAGTCTGTTTTGAGTATTTTAGCCCATTGCTATGTGGTTGCTAAGGTATTCTGACTATTTTAGTACATTGCTATGTGGTTGCTATGGTATTATAAGTTTTTTAGTAAACTGCTATGTGGTTGCTAAGATTCTAATTGCTTTAGTACATTACTATGTAGTTGCTAACATAATATAAGTTTTTTTAAACACACTATTGTGTAGTTGCTAAGGTATTCTGATTGTTTTTGGTGCATTGCTATGCGGTTGCTAAGGTATTATGATTGTTCTAGTACACTGCTTTGTGGTTGGTAGGGTATTGTAAGTTTTTAGCACATTGCCATGTGGTTGCCAAGATTCTCATTGTTTTGGCACATTGCTATGTGGTTGCTAATGTATTATGATTGTTTTGGTACATTGCTATGTGGTTGCTAATGTATTATGATTGTTTTGGTACATTGCTATGTGGTTGCTAAGGTATTATGATTGTTTTGGTACATTGCTATGTGGTTGCTAAGGTATTATGATTGTTTTGGTGCGTTGCTATGTGGTTGCTAAGGTATTATGATAAGTGTTTAAGTACACTGATATGTGTACTAATATGTGGTTGCTAATTTAACTGATATGTGGTTGCTAATATAATCTACGTTTTTAAGAACACTATTGTGTGGTTGCTAAGATATTCTGATTGATTTAGCACATTGCTATGTGGTTTTATTTCTGTTATTGTTTGCGGGACAACATTCACAAGTCAGAATGTTCACACGGAAAATGTTATCTACACCTACACCTATTCTTAACAGCACCATAATTTAAGATTGTTGACATGAACTAAGATGTTCATGTCTACAGTGCAAATATTACAGGAAAGGTGTCATAAAATGTGTCACAATGTTTGTTTAAATCCTTGACAAGCAATGATGATATAGGCTCTCACAGTACATAGTGAAGTATAATCCTGACTGTAATTGTTGCCGTTTTTAAAGGCAGTGCTGTAGATTGTACAGAAAGATCTCTGCGTCTTTGATGTTGAATGACTGTGAATGAGTTGGATCTTCATCACTGATTGTAATTTGTTGTTCAGTTATTAAAGTAAAAGTTTTAGGGTTGACAGAGATGCATTGGCAAGAGCAAATTAGCGTAAAATGTTCACTTTCAAGTCTAAATCAATGGCTAAATACAGTCTGTTCTAAAGGAAAGTAACTTTCTTAGCAGTGTCACAACAACACTTTTTTCAAGTTTGACATTAGTTTGAAATTCAGGCAACAGTTGGAATTGACTGGCACAGATGGTGTGTGTGTATGTGTGTTGGTGTTAGTGTGTGCTGTGACAGGGGTTTCCCACAGTCTCCTATCGTCCTGTGCTGCCAGATGGAGCATCTCTAATAAAACAGTGAGATCGTTTTTCTCTTTCTTCGTTATTCTTACCTTTTATCGCTTTCTCGTTTGTCTACTGAGTCTTATTGTATTTGCTAAATCAATGTGGTGGGTCTAATCCTAATAATATATTAACAAAGGTTATGTGCATCGGTATTCTCTGTGGGTGTGTGTGGGTGTACTTAGCTGTAGCTTGGGGAAAAAAATTCCACCACAGAGGACAAAAACCCCTTGGGGACAACCTCAATAATTCATAAATTAAATAAAGAAAATGCTTTATGTTAATTTCTAAACATGCAAAATGTTTTCTGTTATTTGCTTAAAAATGTGTGTGTCAAGTAAATGAATGTGTTGGTTAAGTTTTGTCTACATTGTAGGGACCCAATTTCCCAATTAAGATACTAAAATGAAAATAATACATATTATCTTATATAAAATTATTTACATTATATACATTCAAAATTTGAAATATAAATTGTCACAGAATGTATTCATTTTCAATATATTGAACCATATGTTTATGTTTTTCTAAAGCCCTGTTGATAGAGTCCAGACGTCACAAAAATGTCACTCCATGCACGAAGTTATCTATTAAAAGAAATGGAAATATAATATACTTGTGTTATAGATCATGTTTTTGAGAGACGACATACTTTGTAAGATTTCTGTGAATTAAAATGCACAAACCAGAAGAAATAATACCCAACAAATGGACAATGTATGTCTCTTTAAAGAACATTAAATAGTTATTTTAATTTTCATTTGCCCATTTATGTGGAATAATGACTGTTATAGATGTGACAATTCTGAAAACAGCACTTTACCTGACTATGAAAAATCATGCTTTATACATAAAAAAATGGTTTAGAAACTTAAAGAGAGAGCTCACATGGGCTTTTAAACCAACAAAAATTGACATATGAGCTATCAGTATGATGAAAACCTTTGATAAAAACGTTAATTTATTCACGTGATAATTCCCAATTTAAACACCTTTTATCTGCTTCATGTGTCTCCTTAAAAACTCCAATCATGCCTGTGTGTGTCTGATTGACAGGAAAACCACTGCAGGAGGATTAAGATCTTGGGAGACTGTTATTACTGTGTGTCAGGCCTGACCCAGCCTAAAGCGGACCATGCTCACTGCTGTGTGGAGATGGGCCTGGACATGATCGACACCATCACGTGAGTGCGGACGGTCACGTCGTTCTCAAGGCGGCGAGTGTCTGGAGCTAAATCTCATTTTGTTTTAACACCAGACACTGAGCTGGCCAGCAGTCAGCTACGGTCATCTAACAGTTTATTTGAAAGCTATAGTGGTTTTATTTGTGTCTGAATGTGTGTGTATATGTAAAACCTGCCCCAGTATATTCATTTTCTGCTCTGAATTCTAAGGCAGCTTTCTCTGCTGCAGTCTCTTATCACCTCACACAGGTGCTAGAATATGCACAGACACACACTCGCACAAAAGCACTGGTTTTCCACACTGTATCTCTCTCTCTCTCTCTCTCTCTCTCTCTCTCTCTCTCTCTCTCTCTCTCTCTCTCTCTCTCTCTCTCTCTCTCTCTCTCTCTCTCTCTCTCTCTCTCTCTCTCTCTCTCTCTCTCTCTCTCTCTCTCTCTCTCTCTCTCTCTCTCTCTCTCTCACTCACTTTCTGTCTCATATTAGTGTATATCTACTGCTTTGTACTGGTAGCAAACAGAGAAGAAATTCTTTCTGCCAAATCTCTTTCCCTCTCCGTCTCTCTTCAATCATCAGATCCAGCGGCATTACAGAGGGAGATGAGGAGAGCGTAAGAAGCTTTTGAAAAAGAAAAAACAACCACAATCTGAGTCTAATTTTCTATATACAGTTTTTTTAAAATCAGTTTCAAATCAGTTTTACCTTTATTAGTTTATTTATATATACCCACAATTACATCCATCCATCCATCCTTTTCCAAAGCCACATATCATCTGAAGGTCATCATCCTGGGCCACTGGCAGGATACGCCCGGGATAGATGGCCAGTCACTCAAGTACATTAATAGACATATATATTTAAAATTCATAAACATAATGTAAAATTGAGTCAACGTTTCTAATTAAACGTTGCAGCAGTAATGCTTGGGTAACATTGCCTCTGACACAGGTTTGCTATTTTAAACAATATATAGGAAAAGCGGATAACTTAGTAGTTGACAGTGGTTTTTCGGATGCACATAAAATAAGGTATAATAAACACTAAACATGTAATACTTTTAAAGAACACACACAAATGTCTTCATTATCCAATCTAACTATGGGCAAAAGTAATTGAAAGTAAAAATGAATTTATGTATAAGTTAATTTTAATGCTTAAATATATAGTAGAATGTGCAACTTTACAAAATCCAATTGAGTTTTATGTTATATAAGCCCTTTTTTAAACAAAACATATGGCTTTTTCCACATATTGGGGTGTAATTGGGAAAATATGATTTTGTTGTAGAAAAATAAGCACTGGTGCTTTATATTGATAATAATATATTTAAAATGGAACATAGATTATATAATGACCCTTGAGTCATAAACCCAAGCTATAACTGCCATGTGACTAATTACTCTGGAGCCACAGGAAAATGACATCCTGACAATGCTAAATGGCTGATGGCATTCGAGACCTTCATTAGCACAGCCCTGAAGAAAACAATGATATAAATTTTTGCTAATTATATGTTGCGTGTAAAATAAATTGGCAGACAATTTTATCCAAAGCACATTATATGCACATTTTTGTGCTTGGTGTTGTTAGCACCATGCTCTTACCAACTGAGCTACAGGAAAGCATAGGTGTCAAATCATAGGTGTCAAAAACCCTGGAGGTATTTCAACAATTTCTTGTGTAACCGTAAATTTATACTTCTGTATAACGCTGCATCCATGCCAACAGGTGTTAGTATATATCAGTCAGCATGAAAGGAAGCAAAACATTACTTTATAGTCTAGCTTTGTTCTTATTTTGAATGTGTGTGTCAATTCAGGTCTGTTGCGGAGGCGACCGAAGTGAACCTAAACATGCGTGTGGGTTTGCACACAGGCCGTGTGCTGTGCGGAGTACTGGGACTGCGCAAGTGGCAGTATGATGTCTGGTCTAATGACGTCACACTGGCCAACATGATGGAGGCGGGAGGTCTGCCTGGGTCAGTCATCCAGCACTTTTAACTATCACATATCAAACACACTGAGACTGAGACTTGCCGTTTCTTTTGAACCGCCATAGCGGAAAGTCATAGCGTAAAGGTGAGAGTGATCATTTGCCCCTCCCCCAACAGGAAGGTTCATATCACCAGGGCAACACTGGAATGTCTGAATGGAGATTACGAGGTGGAGCCGGGCTTTGGTCATGAGAGACACGCTTTCCTCAGCAAACACGCCATTGAGACTTATTTCATCGTGCCCTCACACAGGCGCAAGGTACAAACACATCATCATCATGCCAGTCACCTTTAACCTGTTAACTGTAACCGTTCCGCAGGTGGAACACTTCACTATTTATTATTGTTATTCAGTATTCACTTTAATATTTCATAGTTTGTCATCTTGTCATGACAAACTTTATATGGATGGAAACTGGGTATAGGACTCAGGAATAAATCTCTATCAAATTGTCATAACGATAAACATAAAGTAAAAAAAATTAATGTTATTAATGTTAGAGTTAATGTTATTTAAAAAAATAATTAAGAAAAAAGATTTAAAAATGTTTAAAAAATTGTAGTTTGCATAATGCTTTTTCATGTATATGTTCAATATGTGCAGTGACCGTTATCAAGTTAAAGAAAACATGAAACAACTTTTTTTCTGAACTAAAGTGATATACTGGGCAAGTCATAAAAATTAGATTTTAATCATCAGCATTTTATTGGAAGAGCAAAAAGCACTGCAAAGTGCTGTCATACTTTTTTTAACCATGCTTTTATGGCTTAAAAATATCCAACAGAATTTCCTGGAATACTGAGAAAATTTTAAATGCTAATTTAATTTAGTCAATGTACATGACCATATAGATGACATCAAAGGTAACAAACATTTTTTAGAAGATGTGCATATGCCTCTTGTATTTGGTATACTTAAGACTCATGAGAGGTGTCTTTTCTTCTGAAAGTTTGAGTTGTGCATTTCATCTAACTGAATCTCACACATCTAAGAGACCACCATAATGCGATGAAAAGATTCATGCTCAATTCAGAAGGCTTCACACACCATCTAGTCCATCTGGAGGTCTTTACAAATAGATTAGAAGCTTCTTCTGCACATGCGCTTTTGAGTCACTTACTCTTTTATCAAACAATATTTACTGCACCTATTTTCCCACATTCATTTCTCTTTTTTCCTCGCATTTCTCTTTTTTTTCACCCTCTGCAGATTTTTCCCGGGCTTATCCTATCAGACATAAAGCCAGCGAAGAGGATGAAGTTTAAGACTGTCTGTTACCTGCTGGTGCAGCTCATGCACTGCAGAAAGATGTTCAAGGCTGAGATCCCATTCTCCAACGTCATGACCTGTGAGGATGACGATAAGGTATGTGATCATTTGCATGTATCCATCTTTTCAAAACTAAAAGGTTTAGTTACCCAGCAGAGCTTTAGCACAAACTCATTAATATTCATGAACTAAGTCGTAAATATCACCATGTCATGACATCACAACCCGCCGGTTGCCGCTGATAAATTGTCATTGGTCCATTGTTTCCACCACTGTATTTGTGAGAGTGCTGATATTACCATGACAAATGATACAATCTTCCCTGTTAAGATGAGCGGATGATTGTGCAGAGATCTAATCACAACTGCATATTTACTGTTCTCATCATGTGTGACTGTGTGAATGTGCTTTGACTTGTATCAGTGCATAATTAAACATCTTATCACCATCGTATGTGTGAAAAAATATGCTGAGATGTGTTAAACATCCATCTGTCACCATGTAGGTGTGTGTGTGTGTGTGTGTGTGTGTGCATAGGTTTATATGTACATATGGGTGTTGCGTTAAAAGAGAAATGTTTTTTTTTTAAACTCTTCATAATTTCTTAAAGGAATGGTTAAAGTATAATAAATTAATGATTGCAAGCATTTACTCACTCAAACCCGTAGGACTTAGGCATACCATGACAAAAAGGAAAAACAGTACAAAAGTAGTCCATGTGATTATATTACATTAAATGTAATTCAGAATATATGAATGAGATTTAAGACAAATATTGCGAAAAGCTATGACTTCTACAGACCTTTTTGAACATAAACATATCAAAATCATCTATTTTATCAATTGAAATCTATAAGTGTGAATAAATAAATTTTGCAACGGGTTTCCAGAGACGAGCACTGCGGACAGCTTCCGAGAAACTTCGCAATCGGACCTCGTTTTCGGCAGGCATGGTGCAGAACTCCCCCGGAACCAGAGTAAACCGTTACATTGGCCGTCTTATTGAAGCACGCCAGACCGAGTCCGAGACTGCAGACCTCAACTTCATTACCCTCACATACAGGAGCAGAGAGAGAGAGCAGAGAGTAAGTACACGCACACACACAGTTGCAGTGGTAGTAGATTAAGGGAATCATGGGAAACTGGGGCTAGTTGTCACAAAGAGGTAACTAAGTTGCATGTAACTTGTACATTTATGTGATATAGCAATATTTCAAAACTTGTTAGGGTGAATATCATTCAAATTCCCAACTAAAATGTTTGCATTAGTTTCATGACTGTTTACATTTCTCTAAGAAATAGATTCTTCCGTTGTGTGACAACTTACCCCATATTGAGACATGCTGTCACAAAAGCTCAACATTTGTTTAATGAACTGTGTCTTTCTCCTGTATCTTTTTAAAACAACACCAAAACCTTCCACTGAGAAAAACCGACTGGATAAGAAAATGTGACATCTAGCCCCGTCCCCCTCTGTGTAGCATTAGTGACTTGGCGAAATGAGAGAGAGAGATGGAACGAAGAATTCCGCATCCCCCGCATTGTTCTGCTGTGCTTCGTGACTCCTGTCTCCTCACTTTCAACCTCCTCTCTCCCCCTCATCTCTCTCTTTCTCTTTCTTTTCTACTACCTCTCTTTCTCTCCCCATACTCGCCGCTCTCCGATCCCACCAATCGCCGATTCATGTGAGATGTCCGCCCACCCTAACAGAATGGGGGCAACAGTAATGATTTGGGAATATCTGTCACACGCACAGCATACACATATTCTCTCTGGCTCTTTCTCTCTCTCACAGACACAGGCTCATGCGTGCAGGAGCGCGGTGGTTTTCCCTGCTCTCTGTGGGAGTATAATGACATTGCATCTGGCTCTTGTAAAAAAAGGGGGAAGCTAGTTTTTATAATGAAGCTGACGCACAAATCAGATCTCTTGCAGGTTGCGCTGAAATGACACAAAAACACGTTTCTTGTGACACTCGCGAGACATGCTACCCAGCACATCTTTACATGCACACACACAGGCCTTCATCTATAGTACTTTTGATGTCTTATAAAACTGATTTAACATTTTTCGTTGCATTAAATCTTGAAAACTTTCTCCCCATCTGTTTATAATTTATTTTTGGTACAATTGCTTTTTATATATGGATTGGACATAGAGCTTAAATATGAAAAATATGAAAATTCATCATAAAAATATTGTATAATTTTAATACTTATATAAGAATTAAACCTTTTTTATATTAATGGTGTAAAAATGATGTATATTATTTCAATATCTTGTTTCTTTCACGTCCGTCATAGCCCCCACAGAATGAATGATAAGCAGAAACGACACTAGTTGGTGGGGGATGACAGAATTCTTCTATGATGTATATCCACTGTTGAACATTGTTAGTAGACAGTCATACACATGTTTAAACTGATTGAATAATTGCTATGATCTATCAGATTGTCTGTGTTCCTCCCTCTCTCTCACACAGTATCAGCAAGTGTATGACGATGGCTTCATCAGCGCTGTGGTTATCTCTCTCATCCTCACTTCATTTTTCGCAGTCGTCTATTTTCTCATCATTCCACAGTAAGTAACAATGTATAACATTGCACTTACAGACCACACACTCGCACCTTTCCTTTATTTACCGGACACAGGTCACATACACACTCTGCATGATTATTAGCATATAACATCTCTCTCTTTCTCTCTCCTCTCTCCCTGTAGAGGTCTTCTGGTTGTGATTCTGCTGGTTTTGTGTCTGTGTTTCCACATGGCGAGTGTGATGTACCTTCACATCACTCATGTGCAGGTAACACAAACACACTCACACTTACACAGAAGGTGATATTAAAGCCATTTTTTGTTCATGGTTTTATTTAGCAGTGCTCTCATAGGCGTCACAGCAGCAAGTGTATGCGCAAAAACTTTGCCTTTAGCTGAGTAAAAAATCTTGTTACAGTTGATTTAACAACATTTACTGGTGGATATTTAAATATTAAAATATTGCTAATATTATTGCTCATACTCAGGCCATAGCAACCACCTAGAACACCCTAGCAACTGCATTGCAATATCCAGGCAACTGCCCATATCACCCTTTATATCATTAAGAACACCCTAGTGGCACAAAGCAAAACTGTAGAAAACACATTACATAACAATGCATTGCAAACACATTACAATGCCTTGGCTTCTAACCACAACACCTTAGATACCCTGGCTGCCACATAGCAACACCCTAGTCACCAAGTACCAATTCCGCATAAAACACACTAGCAGTTGCATAACAACCTGGTAAAAATCCCAAATGCCCTTGCAACCATTAAGTAATATGGTAACAACTGCCCAGCACATCCTAGCAACATTACAATACCCTGGCAACCAAGTGCCCTAGACAGCATCAAGAAATCCCTGGCAGCCACCTAGAAACACCCTAACAACCACTCTGACCACTCTAGCAACCACATAGCAACACCCATAGCAATACACTGCCCTGGCAACCAACCACAACACTGTAGATAGCATACCATTGAGAACACCCCAGCTGCCACCTAGCAATCAGGTAGACTTTAGCAAACACATATCAACACCATAAACAGCCTGACAACATTTCAGGCCTTAACAGCCATAAAGTAATGTGCTAATAAACACCCAGCAGACCCTAGCAACCACATTGAATTTCCTGGCAACTAACCATATAACCTTTTATACCATCGAGAATGTTTTAGCAGCCACCTAGCAACACCCTTACAACAATCCTAAAACAATAGCAACCATTAAGTAATTTACTAATAACCAACCAGCACATAGCAAACACATTACAATGCCCTGGCAATCAACCACAACAAACTAGATACCATCAAGAACACCCTAGCAACCACATAGCAACACCTTAGCAATAACCCAAGCATAACAACACCCTTTCAACAATCTACAACACATTAGCAACTGTAACAAGCACCCAACACACCGTGGCAACCACATTACAATGCCCTGGCAACCACCCATATCATCTTTTATACCTTCGAGAACATCCTAGAAGCCACTGAGAAGACCCTAGCAACCACATAGCAACACCCAAGCACCTGCATAACAGCACCATGACAACAATCCAGAACACCTCAGCAAACCATAAGTAATGGGCTAACAATCTCCGAACACTCTTCAGCAATCACACAGCAATCACAAGACCCTTGCATTAAGGAAGAGAGTTGAATATCCTTTCTCTATGCATTCTCATGTCTTGCTCTTGTTTTTTTGGGTGGTCTTTATCTCTCTGTCTGTTTAGTGCTCTCCTGACTGTCTGACCCTGCAGATCAGAACGGTTCTGTGTGGGTTTCTGGTGCTGCTCATGTACTCCGTGACCCAGGGGTGTGTGGTGAGTGTGTGTGTACAGTAGAAAATAGTGAGGGGAATGTTAGTGGGGGGATACTTACAACCATGACGGAAAAAAATGTGTTTTGTTTTGAATCGTGACCCTAGTTCATATAAGAATATATAGGATTCTAACACATCAGATTGAATGTTAATTGTGTGTTCTGCTGCATTATATTATTATTATTGGTAGAACATTATGTAGACAATATTATAATATACTATTAATGATGTTACAATTATTTACATAAAAATGTATTGCCATATTATATATATATCAAGAAACAATTAAGAGATGACTGTAAAACTCTATTTAGTTTTTTCTGAACTGACTATTTATAGAAACTACAACATTTCTTATATATATATATATACAACATATTCTTATATTCTTATGTATATATATGTATTGTTTTTATTTGCATTTATTTTGCTGGAAAAAAACTGGACTATTTTTTACATGTATTTAACAATATTTTTTACATGTATTTAAGAAAAGTAAAAAAAAATAAAAAAATTATATTTGATGGAATAACTCAAATTTTTAATCATTGCTTTCATGTGTCTTGGCATGCTCTCGTCTTTAACATTGCTTTCGGGTAGCTTTATGCAACTCCTTAGCTATTGTTTTATTGAATTTCTGCAGACACTGAAATGCAATAGCCACAATATGTGTAGAAATGCTAATTAAAGACAGTTATGGGACGGTCTGTTAATTTTGTCCAAAGCTGTATACTGCACTGTTACTGATGTAATAAGAACCCTTTTATATAGTTTACTGTGTTTCTTTCTAACATAACTGTATTTGTACAGTTGCGCATGTGAACGTGTCACCATATTTACACAGGCGGGATGCGTGCCGTGGTCATTGGAGGGGAATTCCAATGTCTCCATGGTGACAGTTGTCAAAGTGAATGGGACCACAGTGGAAACCGGCGTGTGTAAATACACTCCATACATATTTTTATCATGTGTGATGGCGTCGCTGTCTGTGGCCCTGTATCTACGTGTGTCATCATTACCCAAGATTCTCCTGCTTCTCCTCCTTAACATCCTCCACACTGTCGTCATGGAGACCAGCGGCTATCGAGAGGCCATGGGGTGAGTCAAGCTAAACACAAAGGTTATAGTCATTGCTAATGCATCTACTTAGAATTTGAGGGGGTTCTTCATATATGCGTTTGTGTGTGTAGTGGTGGATTCTTCCATGCACAAGGCTACGACCCGGTTCTGGCAATGCTGTTGTTTTCTGGAGCTCTGGTGCTCCACTGCAGACAACTGGATCTTAAACTCAGACTGGATTACCTCTGGGCCACTCAGGTGGGTACAAGTGTGCATAAATGAGTCATTGTGTAAATGCATTTAGACAATTCTATGCAAATGTTAACCTTGCCATGAAAAAATAATGTTTTTACCAGAGATTTTTACTATACTGATATCTCAGATGTCAATATTTGGTGGTTTAAATACCCACATTAGGTTTCAAAGCATTTTTTGTGTTTAAAGCGCTAAAGTGCTGATTCAGAATCATCACATCCACAACAGTACATATTTCTCACAAATGGTTGTATAAAAATAAAAAATACTATTTTATGTTCTTTGAAGAGTAATTTCTTCTCCATTTGTTGGGTATTATTGCTTCTGGTTTGTGCATTTTAATCACAGAAATCCTACAAAGTATGTTGCCTCTCACAAACGTTCAAAGGTTCTTTTTTGTCACATCCATAATGCATATTTCCATATTTTAAAATAGATAACTCATGCATAGACTGATATTTTTTTCGATTTCCTAACAAGCAGTGTTCTGTCATGCTATTTTTAGTATGATAATGGACACATCAGTTTAAATGTATTCTAAATCTACAGAATTATGTGGGCCACACTTAAACATCATAAGCAGAGCAGGAGCAGTGATAGACGTGTCATTTTGGTAGTAACAGTGCCCTCTATTGGATATATTTAGTTTTTATTTCAAATCATTCTAAATCTCTTAGAACTCTTCAGTCAATGTACATTGCAGTTTTTAGTATTTATCAATGTTTGTGCTATCAATTTATCAATGTTTGTTCAGGCTGAAGAGGAGAGAGATGACATGGAGAGGGTGAAACTGGACAATAAGAGGATTCTGTTCAACCTGCTGCCTGCACATGTAGCGCAACACTTCCTGCTGTCTAATCCACGAAACATGGTTAGATATTATTGAAAACTTCAGAATTCTGTGAATAACCTTGAGTGGGCTTAAAGATGACATAAAACTGCATTCACAGAGCCACAGAATAAAACTGTATACTCATAAGGAAATAATGCAGATTTTATTTATTATGATTTAAGCTTGATTTCTTTGGATAATACAATTTTCAAACACCAGTTGGTTGATTGGCAGATTGTTTTAAAAGAAGAGAAAATTATTACATTTTGCAAAAAAAAAATGAAAAGCACATTTCTCACTTTAGAATAATGTGCACTAATGAAAATGCGCAATTAAATTTTTTTAAGGAGAGCAAACTGTTTACATTTGAAACAAATTTAGTCTAAAAATAATCATTTGGCTGTTGTAATTCCCAATGTCACCACTTCATGGCAATGTTGTTGTGATCCAGCTGTTAATGAGGTGATAGGTCAGTACAGATGCTTTGATGATACTGTATGTTTTGATCATGTGAATGAGATAGCATTGTGTGTAGTGTAAATGCTCAGTCTCCCTGTCTCACTCGCTTTTGTGATCTCACTGCCAAGCTGCATTGTAAAACCTCAAATACGATGAATGCGATTACACTCGCCGCTCCACAGTTTATGTGTTTTATCTTTGCTGCATGTTTAACACTCTTCTTGGCTCTTTTCCTGCCCAAGATCTGTCTCAGGAATTGATGTAATCATACATCCTGAATTTTGAAGCAAGCGTCCTCTTTTAAGCGTGGAATTACTTTGTAAACAGTGGCGCAGGGAAGTGAAAATCTGGATGAAAGTTCACAAAAGCAAACAATACTGTTTTTTTCCCATTATAACAGATGTGTTACTTTTTATATCACCCCAATTTTTATGGTCTAATTTTGACCTATTTTTGAAAAATAATAATAGCGAAGTGATAATTTGGTATTTGAATACAACCTTTTTCATTTGTAGTCTCCATTTGTAGTGTACTTCAAATGTCATTACTGTTCTGATTTCACACTAGCATTTCATCCCTAAAGTCCTTTTATGATGTTAGATAATGGATTTCTTGCACATCTTCACTTACAATACTTGCATACAAAATATTATATATGATATTACGTAAGTGTGGGTGGTCATGTTTTATTGTGCCGCTAGTTCCGATGTCTTTGCCATGATTTATGAAGACCCATTTATTGTTTTAAGAGCACATAAATCTTTATGATGTAATGCTTTGTAGGAATTCATTCACCAAAATTGACATTTATTTATGATGGTGTAGTTCTAAAACCATATGAAACACAAAAAGAGACATATTTAAAGCATATTTACTGATCTTTTCCTATAAGAGGACACATCATAGTGACCACATACTGTAAGTCATAAAAGTATTTTATATGACTAATGTGCGATATTCTTCTAAAGCCATGCAGTAGCATTGTGTAAGGAACCAATGTCGTCATTTACTGAAAATCTTTCAAGTTTTCAAGTTTTACTGCCTTACAGATTAGGTTATGATTGGTTGTGACACTGACACTTGGATGGAAAAGCAGGCTAGACACAAGGTTCAACAGAGGAAACTCTGTTCTGCATAACCCTGCTAAATCATTTCTGAAGATTCTTTATTACTTTTATGGTAATTTTTTTCTGGGGGTTAAGAAATGTGATAACAGTGAACTGTTATTCTATGGCAAATGCTGCTAATAGAACCTGCAAAAATAATAGCATACCATTGCAACAACCTGAGGGTGAAAAAATAAGTTTTTAGTTTGTGGGTGAACTGTTCCTTAATATGGCATTCTCTGTATCTTGTGATTTTTAACATGAATTTGACTGAAGTTATCACAAATGTTCAGTTCATGTGTGTTGTGTTACTAACAACCTTTTAGTGTGTGTTGCCTAGGCCCTAGATACATCATTCATGCGTTGACAACTTACTGTACATTCAGTTCAGCCTGGATCAGTGGTATCATCCCCCGAGGGTCTCACAGCTCTTTCTTCTCCTTTCCCTGTTCCAGGACCTGTATTATCAGTCTTACTCTCAGGTGGGCGTCCTGTTCGCCTCCATCCCGAACTTTAATGACTTCTACATTGAACTGGATGGAAACAACATGGGTGTGGAATGCCTCAGGCTGCTCAACGAGATCATTGCCGACTTTGATGCGGTGAGAACGTCTTGTTTCCCAACCTGAATAATGTATGTTTTGGCTCGGTATGTGAGGTACCTTAATCCTACTTTAGGCTTCATTTATTTCTCCATCATTTCTTCCTTTCTCTCACTGTAGCTTATGGATAAGGAATGTTACAGAGACATTGAGAAGATCAAAACTATCGGCAGCACTTACATGGCTGCAGTTGGACTAGTCCCAACTACCGGATCTAAGGTACAATATAAGGACATGTTGCTAACATGATCCTCATAAAAATGCAAAGCACAACACACTTAAAATAGCATATTTTAATTAGAATGTACCATTTTTTGTATTTATTTATACTTTTCTAAATTGACTTATTAAGCCATATTTATGTCACAATGTATAATGGGATTGCCTTAATGATAGAGAAAAACTCTCTGTAGGTTTAAATCTCATTCAGATTTTTTCACTTTGACTGAAGATGACAAACATGTGCTTTTGTTGTATGAAAGCAAAACTATTAATTTATGTTTCACAAAGGAAAGCAAGCTACATTCTGAAACAATGTGGTTTGAAACAACATAAAAAACGAGTAAAATTTTATAGATTTTTTTGAATAACTTTCTTGCATCAGCTAAATAATTCTTTAATTAACAGTGATTAGTAAGTAGAAGAGAATTAGTGTTGAAGTGTTAATGATTAAATAACCTCGCTGTTTGCTCTCTGTTACACCTGAAAAGGTAAAGAAGTCCATTTCCGCACACCTGTGCACAGTGGCTGATTTCGCCATCGAAATGTTTGACGTCCTGGATGCAATCAACTATCAGTCCTACAATGACTTTGTGCTTCGAGTCGGTGAGTGATCTGGTTATAGGAAGCTGTCATCTGTGTGTTTACATGGGCGTGCTTGCGCATGTGAGCTTGTGTACGAACAGAGGAAAGGCGTCAGTGTGTAAGTGTGCACATTCTGCCGGACATCCCATGTTCGCAAGTTCTATAGGATGTCCTGAGTGTGACGTATTGTGCAGGCTCATTGCGTATCAGGTACACGCTTACACACAAACAAGCAAAATATGACCCTATTTGCCTTTTATACAAATAGTTTATTCTGCACAGGTCATGAGTGCATGTTATTCAAAAGAATATTTTAATCCAATTTTAATTAAAACGTTTATTTTTACACATATTTTTGCATAAAATTATTATAAATAAATAATGTTTTTTCTTTTCTGTTAATGCAAAGTCACACAAATAGGGAAATATTATAACCAACTATATTTTTAAAAAGAATCCACAATGCTGAGATGTTCTGGGTGGTTGCTTGGAAAATCATTACTGTCCATATCACAGATGGTGCAGAACAACTGTCCAATCCAACATTTTTTGAATATTACAAATGGCTTATTGAATTAATGAATTAAAAGCATGTTAAACTGATTTGTTGATTCATTGATCAGGTATTAATGTGGGTCCAGTGGTTGCTGGAGTGATTGGAGCTCGCAGACCTCAGTATGACATCTGGGGAAACACAGTGAATGTTGCAAGCAGAATGGACAGTACTGGAGTTCAGGGCAAAATACAGGTACAACAAAGCCACATATGTATATTTACAACTACAGATAATTTTATGTGCCAGGACTTTGTAAAGTAACAGATTTGGAATTGAGATGGAATTGAGTACACACATGAAAATGCACTACAATTTTTACATCTTTAGATATTTTTCAAACATGTGTCTTTATTTTAGATATTTTTAAAAATAATATAATATATGATAATATATATAATAATATAATATCTAAAATATAAATATTTTACCTTTATTATAAAATAAAATAAAATATTAAATATTATATATATATATATATAATTCAACCACGTATCAGTTTTGTATTTTTTGATTATTTATTTAGTTATATTATATTTTTTATTTTCATTTGTTTAATTTTATTGATCAATTTATTAACCTACCACTTTTAATTCTGCATTCGCAGGTGACAGAGGATGTCTTCCGTCTACTCTGTGGTCATTATCGCTTCCAGTGTCGCGGGCAGGTCAGCGTAAAGGGCAAAGGTCAGATGCTAACCTACTTTCTGGAGGGCCGAGCCTCACAAAGCACACACCACACGCGATCCAAGAGCCTGGAGCGCGGTTCGAGCCCCTGCATCCTGACGAAGCTCGGGTCTACGCCCACCGTCAGCACATACGGGGTTAAAAGTCACACCTTGGGGCACGTTAGCACAACTCCAAACAACAGCATTCTTTATCTGCCCTCCGTATCTGTCGACGTGGAGATGGAGGTGTGATCGCCGTGGAGATGGAGGTGTGATCGCCATGGAGATGGTTCTAAGGCGACCGATCCATTAGTAAATCAGTGGCACAGAGAGAGACTGAATCAAGAGAATAAAAAGACGAAAATAGAAATTAGAACGAGCATAAAGTCTAAAAAGAGGAGAAGAGACAATGAGGTCTCTGTCTTTGCACTGATGAGGTGAGAGAGAAAACTCTAATGTGCCATAAAGAGACCCCCTACGCAAGTACATAATAAGCATGTGTGTATTTATGTGTGCGCATGTATGCGTGTGCGTTTCAATGAGTCTTCCCCAGACAAATAGGATATCAGGGTCTCCTACACCGGAGCATGCGATCTACTGCGTGGCAGCTTCACACCAGCCGAGGAGACGCATACCTTATCTGAAAACGTCAAGAGATGCCACGGCAATGAATATCTTGAACACGTAAGCAGTGAGGACCAAACATTTAGATTTTAAACAGCGCTGTATTTTGTACGCGAGTCAGAGCAGAAACGTTAGCAGAGAAACTTGAGAAGAACGTCGAGTTGGGTTCCTCATATTGAGATTTGTTTTGAATGAATTGTTTACACAAACATGGTTACAAATGGAAATTCCAGCTCTTCAATTTTTTAGGCATTCATCTGTGGTCTACGAGAGAGATTGCCAAAAATACTAAACATTTACACTCACGCTAAATCACGCTGAGAGCAAAATGATTTATTATTGAAGAAAAATGCTATCCTGTTTTGTAATCATTTACAGAAAGTCAGTGGAGTCTGTGACGTGGGTAAATGTTTATCTATGCGTGGGTCGAATCAGCAAAGTTTTCCTGTAGGTGATGTGTGTACGCACTGGTGCTTGGAGAAAACATCTGTATTCACTTGCCCTTTGACTTGTTGGATATCCTATCCAGTAATAACACAACAACACAAACTAATCCCACATTACAGGAATGCAATATATTGATATGATCGCTAATAATACTGCTCGAGAATTGTAACACAAGGCAGCACAATCAGAACTGAGCGACATTGCAGGATTTTATTATTAATAACAATACAAAAGTATGTGCTAAAGTTCCTGATAGGAAAACCAAGTCAATAGCTGGGCATATTTTCTCTTCTCCAAAAATATTTTGTCAGTGGTTTCTCTGAGTTCCTGGTTTCTACGTGGCGCTTAGCTTTCAGAATCTCCTATTAACGGAAACATCTCTCACTGTGCTTGCAACGATCTTTAACACGCAATTAAACATGCATGATATTTAAGTGCTGGATGTGTCATGTGCTCCGTAGGTCTTACTTAGGTTTGGCTGTTTGAACATCTGGGTTTCAGAGCATGCAAACGTTTCAAATCCGCTCTCTCGCTAGAACCCACGCGAGCCTCATTTTGGATTTCATACGGATAAAAGAACATGCGTTCAGGCCAGTCGGCCTCTTTTTAATTTACTTTTTGTGCCGTTACTGTATCTTCGATAGATTTCCCATGATGCATAGGGAATGAAGTTTGGCTTTAAGCATGCCGTTCTGCATGTCCCTCTCAGCATGCCGTAATTCTGTCATGTCCGCTCTATTTAATAACTGATTTGTGTTTCTGATGCATGCCTACTGCAAAAACAAAATCAAGGGTGAAAAGTGTCAATGAGAAATGTTGCAAAACATGCTTTAGTAGCACTGCATGAGCCCAAAACATTATGGCCTTGATGAAATGAAGCATAATTATTTGACTCATTGTCTTTACTGATGGCTTATCCGCTTACCTGTTCCATGCGTGGTGCTGTGAGACATTAAGGAAAAGCTTACTGGGAGTTTTGTAGCATTGGCGCCTTTGTCAAGCTCTTAAAGCGACTGCCTTTTTATCCAGGGTCTGATAGAGAACGTGTATTTGAATATGTGCCAACACATGGTAACCGACATATCAAACTGTCTTCTTTTAGAGCACAACTTTGTGCCGTTGTGTGCACTTGGTTTTCTTTCAAACATGACTCTCATGATGAACGAACCACATTTAGCTCAGTACCAACAATAAATGGGCTATTCCTTTTTTATTTGAAAATGTGTTCAATTTAACATAACTGCATATTCAGGAAAGCTCTGTTTTTAAATATCCTTTAAATAAAACCTTATTTACAACATATACAAAATTATAAAAGGTTCGCATATTTATGTAAATCGATAAACTGCTTATTTGAGTTTCATATCTGTATTTTTTTTATTTAATGAATATGAATGCCAAATGCCAAAATGCTTATTGTATCACTGAATATTTCAGATTACTATGATCCAACAAATGTAGCCAAACAGCTAAATGGTTCTATTTGATATGGCTTAATATGATCTATTTTGACTACGGTGGCCTAACTTAACTTACTGCTGTTATGAACATTAATGATGTATTGACTTTAATAATGCATAAAGTGTGCACAGTAAAATCATAGAATAGATTTTCATGTCGATTAGATATTTTCATATTTGATACGGGTCAAAACTATTGTACGTATTAAATATATTGTAGAGTAAACGAAAGAGTATTTTATTGATGATTTGTAATATTTGTGCTATTTTTGGGGTTGCAATGTATTTATTGCGATGGTTCTATGTGAATGTAAATTTCATATTGAGATCTTTTATACTTGTGTTTGCACTGTTCAGGAATAAAATAACAATGAGAGATGAGGTCGGGGTTTCTGTGGTGTTTGTGATGGTCTGTGTTGTTGTGGTCATGGACTCGACCTTGTACATCAATCTATGGACTATGACTGAGTGAATGACCTGTGAGTTAAGGTAAGTTGCATAACTCAAGAAAAACAACTACTGTATAGCGAGTAGGGAAAGCTGAGGCTCCCGATGTGATTAAACGGTACAAATTGTTCATTATCATGGCAAATGAACTGTGTTTTAATGTTTTAGTAGCACCCCAACGCCTCAGTGTGTTAATGTGTTTTTGATGGAAACACTAAATGTGTGAACTGCCGCCACGCTCAGAATCCCTTGGTTAAGTGGAATCGGATGAGACTGGAAAACCAGTTTCCTAATCCTCAAGAGCCAGTGTCTTCCTGCCTGGGAATTTGTATGTGTGTATGTATTTTTGTGTCAAATAAACAGCAGTTTCCAAACATTGAAGATTTAGGAACTACCGTAAATCCGGCCTATTGTCCCAGTTCTCTTTTCTGCATGTTTGCTCAGTTTTCCAACCAAGAGCGGCATTTTCCCACATCCAGGATGTGCCCGTTCCAAAGGATTTTGTGGAACAGAGAAAAACAAAGGAGTCTTATCGGGCTGGCATGTGCAAGCGGCAAACAGGCAGGATGTGACACGGTGACTACCGGAAACAACCTTTAAAAACACTGCCAATAGTAATGTGTATGAGAAACAGAATGTGTGTCACATCAGGACAATGTCGGGTTGAATGGACATGGTCAGGTCAGCATGACCCAAGTACAATCTCTGGGCTAACTGGCAGAGTTGACAGCAAAACAACTTTAAAATCATTATAGTTGTTTTTGATTTGAGCTACAATTGAACTACATGAACACTGTAGGACAACAGGAGCTACAGTCGAGCTACAGGAACACTGTAGAGTCACCGAAGTTACAGTTAAACTACAGGAACACTTTAGAGCCACAGTAGTGAGTATTTGAGCTAGATGAACACTGTAGAGCCACAGGAGTTACTGTTGAACTAAAGGAACTCTGGAGAGCCACAGAAGTTACAGTTGAGCTACAGGAACACTGCAGAGCCACAGAAGTTACTGTTGAACTACAGGAACACTGTAGAGCCACAGTAGTGATATTTGAGCTACAGGAACACTGGAGAGCCACAGAAGTTACAGTTGAACTAGAGGAACACTGTAAAACCATAGTAGCAATAGTTGAGCTACATGAACACTGCTGAGCCACAAGAGCTATAGTTGAGCTACATGAACACTGTTGAGCCACAAGAACTACAGTTGAGCTAGGAAAAGATTTCAAGATTTCAAAGCCATGATGTGGTTTCACAACATTTACATTCATGCATTTGGCTGATGCCTTTATCTAAGCGACTTACAGTGCATTCTAACACATTTTTAAAGAAGTTTTGGAACACCTTTAATAAGTCATATGGACTATACTGTTTAAGAGCTTTTTGGAGCTCGACAGCACCTCTACAAATTTACTTCCATTGAATGACAAAGAAAATGAAAAATTCTCCTTATGCGCTTCACGGAATAAATACATGTGCATTTTTTCCACAAAATACAGAAAGTCAATAAAGAATATCTGTAGTGACATAAGGGTGTGTAAATGATGGTAGTATTTTCCATTTTTTTCGGAATTTTCATTTCTTCAGCTGTTCCTGAATTTCCTGAATTACCTGTACCAGTATTACCCGCAGAAGTACACGCAATGTAATACACGGCCAGGCCTAGTATACTGAACCTATTGTGAACAGGGCACTTTGCTTATGGAAAATCTTCATTCTTTACCCTGTTACCGGTCCTGTACCTCATAATAGCAACGTCAGTTCAGTGAAATCAAGTGCAGGCCTGGACTTGCTTTTCCACTGCTTAACCAAACCCATTCCTTTCCTCATCTCTCCAACCGCTAACGTTAATCTCTGCCCTCCAGCGCATCAGCGTTCACAATGACTTACAGAATAAGGATGCTGTCTCTCTCACTCTCTCTCACTCGCTCCTTTTTAAACTCTCATCAGACGCCCTGCCAGAACTTGTCTTTTCCCCTTTTTATCCGCTTGTCCCCTTTTACTGGAAACCGTAAACGATTCCGGCTAAAGGAAGAGTGGATGCGTGTATATGTGTGTGCACTGTGCACATGCTGATGAGTAAGACGTGGGAGTGTTTATTACCTGTGGGGAGGAAATGACTCATGACTTTATATGGCTGACATACCAAGATAAACACCGGCGCTAACAGGTCATCAGCATGCACACTTGCTGCTGTTGAGATCACAAATACGCATCTCTTGATTGGATGGACTGGTCTCTAATCAGTACAGAGCTTATCATCGATTTTCACTTAGAGTTACCCAACTGAACAATCATGACAAACATACAGATTAGAGCGCACGGTACAGTATGCGGCACTTTGGTATGGATAGTGTATCTGATATGAGGACGCAACAGTGGAAAGTTGCTTAAGACTGGATTTTGATGGTTTGAGCAGAAAAATCATAAACACTGTAAAAGCAGTAGATGGTTTTATAGCAGTAGATGGTAGATGGTAGTAGATGTGAAAAAAATACTGTTTAGTATTTAGCATTTACTATAGTAAACTGTAAGGTACTGTAGTATATTATAGTAACTACTACACTTTGTTAATGTATACTATGGTATGTCGTATTAATATATATATATATATATATAGCTACAAACTATATATGTGACCATGGACCACAAAACCAGTCATAAGTGTACATTTTTCATAATTGAGATTTTGGGGATTTGTTGGGATAGGACACTATTTGGCTGAGATACAACTATTTGAATATCTGGACTCTGAGGGTGCAAAAAATCTAAATATTGCCTTTCAAGTTGTCCAAATAAAGTCTTTAGCGTTGCATCCACTCACAAAAATAAAAGTTTTGATATATTTATGGTAGGAAATTTACCAAATATATTCATGGAACATGATCTTTAAATAATATCTTAATGCTTTTAAGATATGGTATTTTTAAAATGATACATTTTTACCCATACTATGTATTTTTGGCTATTGATACAAATATATCCGTGCAACATATGACTGGTTTTGTGGTCCAGGGTCACACATATATATAGATCAGACCCTGTTTTGCAACGTATTCATTAAAAACATTCCAGTTTGTCTTCAAAAGCTTTCCGTGGAGCTCCCTTGTTAGAATTCACAATCTGCATCATCAATCACGCTCAGACAATGAAACTCAGTTGCACAGATTAACAAGGCAACATGAAAGGTACCAAAATAGCAGCAAAACAGACTCCACCATTCACTCAGAATATGATGAGTTCTGCACAGCAGGTCGCACTGTAATGGGCTTTTGGCAGATCATCAATCCATTTCACTGAGGCAAAAAGGCATGATTCACTAGTATAGTAATTAAATTTAAGTATCAGCTATACGATCTTTATTTCTAAGACTTGACTACTGCATAGGTGATCGGGAGTAAGTGATGAAGTGCGTAGCATTTATTCAGAGGTCAGTCATCTCCGTGGAATGTTGAATGCTGATCTGTACTCGTAAATCTGTAAAATCACATTCTTTGAACTGTAGTCAGAGCTTATCTTAAACTGTAGTTATACTGTAAGTGCTATTACTGTATATCTATTTTGTCTCAGAGGATTAGAATAAAAAAGTAGACCCACATGGATTCTACGCCTGCCAAATTTCTTTGAAAGCTGAGAATTTTACACTGAATTAAAACTTATTATTATTAATTGTTGGAAAATTATTTATAGGTTACTCACTCGTCATTTATTGAATATTTTGGCTAATTCGATAATGATTTCAGTAAACACAGGGGTTCCTGCAACCATCTAGGCCACTTATTAACAACATGGCAGTTCGTAACTATTTTATGAGGTGGCTAATTTGTATGAATTCTCATTCATACATTTTAGTACAATCTGATTTTGCCCCAATGTCATTTAGGGGTGGGGCCTAATTATTGCATTTTTAAAGAATGTAACATTTTTTTATAATTCACATCATACAAATTAATAGAAATTAGCCACCTTGTAAAACAGTTATGAATTCCAGTGAGATCAGGCTGACGTGTACTACCACATGTACGATTACTTTAAATTCATCCATATGTTCTCCAAACCCACTTGTCCTGTGCAGCGTCATGGGAGGACTGAAGAGCAAAGATCTGTGCTGCAAAAGATGGATCCATCAATCACATTTGTGTGATGGAGATGAAGAACCACAAATAAGAGTGCATGTACAGTATACAGTAAATGAGTGTCAGATATGCCTAATGTTGGCCAAATAAACACCTCTCATTTGGCCATTTCCATGCTGGCTGGAGCTAGAGGAAGCCATACACAATGGAAGCCTGTGCATGGGAGCGCATGCAAGCAAGTTTTCCCACACACACACACATATGTAAAATTATTTTGACACTTTGACTTTATGCTAAGTACACATAGAGCCACAAGCATACAACATTCAAACTAATATTGGAGCCAAACTATTGATAGACAACACTTTTCAGTGGTATATAGTGTGGAAACAATAAGCATTAAAAGTTCTTGGGCTCCGGCGAAGTGAGATTCATCATATATATGTGTGTGTACATCTCAGGAATAAAGGCTTGCATGAGAATTGATGGAAATGCACGCTGTGACAGGAGATCTAACTCCGGGAGCAGCAGCTTCTTTTAACAACAAACATGCGTGGTCACACCCACAATAATCTATGATATTTCGGATTCAAAGTCGTGTATTCATAACCAGAAACCATTTCATTCAGCTGTTTACGGACAATGTAGGTGAAAGGTTGTGTATATTTGCTCCTATTAATGTGTGTGTGTGTGTGCACTTGTATGCACTAGTGAGTTTGTGTATGTGTATTTTTACACCTCTTCCTACAGTTATTATAATAATGTATGTGCAAAGAAACTCTTATTTTGATGAACCGTTTAATCCAAGAGATAAAATAAATGTGTGTTAGTGTGATTATGTGTGTACTACTGAGAGCTACTTGGGAAATGCGGGAAAAACCTACATTCCATTTGTCATTGCGATTCAGAAAGTTTAACTAACAGAAAAACAAACTATTATTAACTCACTATTTAAAGAAAAGTGAATAAGGTAAATAGAAAGTCCCTAAAAATGTTAGCGGTACCAATATGTGTGTTTACACAGACAACAAAGGCATTAAAGATGGACAAATCACATTAAGTTCTCAATCTTAGCTATGCCTGACCCCAAAGAACATTGTGACTCTGCCTTCCACAGCAGGAATGGGAAAAATGTCGAATGTGTTCCTTCGCATTACCTTATTTAACCTCTCCTGCAGAGTGAACAATGAACATTCAACATAAAACAGATGGGGGTGCAGTTGATTAAGAATATAAAACATCATTTTTAATACTTAACCAGTACACCAATTATCTTTATTTCCTTCCTTTTGTTGTGATACACACACTGCAATTGGAAGAAACATTCTGCCACGCAAGACAGAATTTAAGCGATTATAAAGTTTTGACCAAAAGTTGAAAATCAGGTAAGATGTCTTCCAATTAAGATGCATCCTAAATATCATGCTAAACGTTTTGCTTATGCAAAGACACTGCGATTCTTGTGTATTTATGTTCATATAAATAATCTTCTGAATGTTTTTCCTCTCTGACTAATTTTTTCTAATAAACTCTTGAAATGTACATGACATTATGTGTGTCCTGCCATTTATATTGATTCTGTGATGTAAGTGGTGTTGATGTGTGTGTTGTTTTCATCTCTTGAGAAATGGGTCTGTCCCTGACCGTAAATGACACTGTTTTGATTCCTGTTGATACTTTTTCCGTCTCTTTGATGTCATAGTTGACTGCATTCTTTAAACCAGCCTCTACAGATACCAGAGACAAAATTGCTAAATGTCTCTCCTTAACAAGAGATTTACTTCGTTAAACTTGTAAAAGATTTTAGAAAGCTATTTTCAGGAGATTCGGATAGACTGTTAGCGGTAGATACTAACAATAACGCGAGCCTTAATACACAAACCACAGTACCTCCTGATAAACATGGTCATTTGGGTTAAAAGGGGTAAAATTAAGCTGATGATTACTTGAGGACAACAGCATGACTTGTCTTTCCAAGACGTTTTATGAAGCTAAATGTTTGACTAGTTCCAGTTTATTTGTACATTGCAGATTAAATATCTTAATTGACCTGAATGAAAACACAAACACAGAAGATGCAAACATATACTCATGTGCTGCATGGCTTTTGCTACACGGTATCACCCGTCTTACTAATGGGAAGGGCATATACAGATATGTATTTACTTCACAAGTATTGATGTAAAGGGTAAAGAAAGGACAACAGATCATTCCCAGTTTCACAAATAGATTTTTAGTAATAATTTCTTTTATTGTGGCTTACTTGGAAAACCACTAAAGTTCTGAGAAATGTGTGTAGTTGCAAAGTCTATGGATTATTATGAAAATAAAAAAAACTGGCAACTGTTTCCAGCGTTATGAATCGGAACGGACCACGAGCAATCTTTATAAACGGTAACTGTAAAACTGTAAAAATGTCTTAACACAATGTATGTGAAATTCAACACATCTAAGTGTATAATTTGCCATTGTAACAATGGTTCCAGACAGAAATTCAATAGACAGTCGTTGTTGTTATAATGGCCACCTGTATTTAAATACACAGAGCATCATTCAAAATGACAGTCACACACCAGCTTGTCACACACCACTTCGCTTGAAGGAACTGGTGTTGTAATTTATTATGGTTTAACAGTAGTAATGACAACAAACGAGTACGTTTATTGTTGCTGTGACAATATCTTGCGTGATTGCCAACATTTATCATATCAAATTACTCAACTGTACATTCTGCGCAGTGTATCTTTGGCATTACATGTCGGGGATTCCTGTTCTGTTACTCAGCGTAGTGCATGTGCCGAGCGCGCCACTTTATCTCCGTAAGCAGACTCGCGCGCGTGAACGCACAACTTAATCACGTGACGCACGGAAGACCTCTCCACCCGCAAAAGAAAAAAAAATGATGCAACCACGTAAGACAATTGCGTCGAGCAAGTGATCTCCAAACGCTCCCTTCAGAGACATTTAAGTACCCTGCGGTTGACACGTTATTAAATCGCTTTTCCCCAGCTGAGTGTCACATCCTGTACTCCATTCATAAACTCCATTCGACCAAGCCGCGACAAAAGGCCTCGCGGCGCGCGTCTGGGAGCGGGGGAGACGTGTAGGTGAGCATGTGCGTTTTTCCCGCTCGGTCACAAAGCGCGGCTATTATTATCCCAGGAAAGGGGCAATAACAATAGCAGTCCTCAAGAGCTGTCCAAAACGGACTCATGCCCTGACCTGCGTGAGGTCACGTACCACATTGCGAGGGCGCGCGGTGTCACAGGCGCCAAATAAAAGTGTCAAATGAATGCCAGACCAAAGCGCGCGATCATTTGGCGTCATAAATTGATCCCCATTGTTGTATAATAGTTTATAAAGAGGGAACATAATGAATGAGGGGCATTGTTACCCCAGTTTCGCCCTGTCCTAAAATAGACCATCAATTGCATCATTTTAGTTCTGCTTCAGTAGACGCACGAAATGAACTTCAGTTGGTTCTTCGAAATAGCCTACTGTATTAAACCATAATTCGCAGAGAACTACAATAAATGTACTTTATTTTTTTAAATTCTTCCTTTTTTTTAACAACGAATAACAACGAATAATCATCCAGTAAATAAAGTCGAATGGGTTGCAGAATATGGTAAAATCATCCCTAATATGCACATTGTGTTCCAAAACAAATATTGACGCACTTTACGCGCCTTATTCAAGGAAAACACTCTGGACAACATCTAAACCAGCCAATCGGAGCTTCGCGGGGTCATTTAAGAAATCATTGATATTGCCAATGCGTCAAACATGACCGTGTGTGGAGATCCACTGCGCGTATAAATACCGCGGGTCGAGCCAAAGCGAGCTAGTCATTTTGGAGAGCGGAAAGAGAGAGAGAGGTGTCTACCCGAGGAACTCTTCCTTTTACTTAAGCCGATATTTATTTATTTATCTATTTATTTTGACCGTTGCTTTGGGATGAGCGTACCGCTTCTGAAGTTTGTCTGGGTGGCAGCATTTAGCGCACTCCTTTCTGCGCCGGGGCTCCGGGCTTCTCCAGTGTTGGGGCAGGAACCCATCCGCTGCGTCCCGTGCTCCCCGGAGCGGCTGGCCGAGTGTCCCGCGGTGGATGCCGGCTGTGAGGAGGTGCTTAAAGAGCCGGGTTGCGGTTGCTGCCTCGCTTGCGCGTTGAAGAGGAGTGACTCGTGCGGCATCTACACTGCACCTTGCGGCTCTGGTCTCCGGTGTCTACCGAAACCTGGAGAGCCCCGACCTCTGCACGCACTCACCCGGGGACATGCGGTGTGCACGGAGACCCCAGAGCCCGATCAGAACCAAAACGACCAAACACCAGGTACTGCCGTCCACTGATAAGACCGCACAGCGGAATATTTTAATGCATTAATTGTAGATGTAAAGATTTGTGTTTATCTAATCTTTGAGAAGATTTGTATCAATACCAGAACAGATGATTTATTAAGATGGTGTAATGAAATGTTATTTCTGTAATTTAACAACGTTATGACACATGGTTCTTCTATTTTTTTTTAGATCACCCCGAGTCTCATAACGGGGCAACGGCAACAAATGAAGGCAGCCCTGCGCTCTTTGTGCCCGGGCACGGCAAGCCCTTCGACCCGCGGGTCATCACTGTTAAAGAGAGCATGAAGTCTAAAGTCAACGCTATACGCAAGAAACTGGTTGAGCAGGTATGCTTTAGTACTAAATTTATTTAACAACATAATTCAAAATATGCAAAAGTTTATATAGACGTCTTATAAAGACGTAAAATTACACTGTACTACCATATGTGATCACAAGAGGGAAGCAGAAGGTTTCTTAAGTTTAACTTAATGCAAGAACCGAGACCCTATGTTTGGGAAGCATTGGTTTGACGAGTGAATTTAGACCTAGCCATTTCAGTGTATAGTATTATAAACATAACTTTATATTAATTTAAAGCTGTAATCATAAATTAATCGTGGTTTTAAAAGCACTACTGCTGAGCAAAACCTTAATGACACATTTTATGTTTCTAGGGTCCTTGTCATATTGAACTACAAACAGCCCTTGAGAAGATTACTAAATCTCAGCAGAAACTGGGAGACAAAATGACCAGATTCTACCTTCCAAATTGTGACAAACATGGTCTATATAAAGCCAAACAGGTAAGAAAACGAACATTTTCTATCCAGTGTTTTATACGCAAGTATGTGTGATAGAAACCAACAAAATTGGGAGTGTTTTGGTTGATTTTGTATGTTAATACATAAAGCTTAACCACACTCTCTTGAGAATTCAGTGTTAACTGAATGAAGTCCTAAGATGTGTATGCTTGCATGAGTTTCTGAAGAATGAAATAACCCTCCCTTCTCTCTCTGTCTGTGTAGTGTGAATCATCTTTGGATGGTCAGAAGGGGAAATGTTGGTGTGTGTCATCCTGGAATGGGAAGAAGATTTCTGGATCAAGTGACCTGCCAGCAGATGCAGAGTGTCCCGAGGAACTCAACCACTGATCTCTCACATATACGCACACACACTGGGAGATTTAAAGAATGGAACCAGTGATTTCTCTCTCTCTTTCTCTCTCTGTCACACATACATGCATATACACTATTATGCCACTGAATTTCATCGTTATATTTTTTTTACAGATATTGTAGTATTTATTTATTGTTTGTGGTTTTATTTAATTCAGGTACACTGTTTTTTTAATTTGGTAAACTCCCTGAACTGTCCAAAAAAAAATCTATTTTTCTGTAAAGAAATTGATTATGTATTTTACATGAAGTACCCATACTTATTTATTTAAACTGAATGTATTCATTTCGATATATATGGATAAGAATATTTATTCCTTATGCCTTATAAATATTTTTGTATGGTGGAAATCTGTGTATATTTACTGTATATAAATTACTATGTCTCTTGTCTTAACTTTCCTTCAGGCTTGCTTTGTTGGAAGGGAATTACAAAAAGCACTGCATGACCAAACCTCTTTGTCACTGTCCATACATTGCCATATTTTTATACTGTATATGTTTATATTGTATTGTACTAATGTTGTTACTAATTGTAATTTTTGCTTGTTTGTTTTTTTAATGATTGAGATTAGATGGGCATGAAATGGGGAGTGCTACTTATTTTTTACATGCAAAGTATTGGTCTTCACAGCTTTGAAACGGGTCATTTCCTACCTCTGCCATTTAAGTTGTTTATGTGTTTAAATCTCAGAACTTTTTAAAATCAAGTTGGGGTTATTTTTGTGTTTGTAAATTACTTTTCATGTCTTAATTACTTTTTATGCTGCCTACATATTGTGGTTCATTTGTTATGTTTTTAAGCGATGCCGTGTCTATACTTATTACAGTGAAAATAAACATGTAGACATTGCTTCACTCCAAAGCAATTGCTCATGTGTATAATTTTCATGGTTTGTAATTGCAATTCATTGTGGGTAAAAAAAAGAAGTATTTAATAAATCATCTTTACCAGCACAACAGTGTCAGTGATTTAAACTAGCCCCCAGGTCAGAGGTTTTGTGGTGAACTATAAAGCGAGACTGAATCAATCTCCAAAACTAGTAATGTTAGAACAAATCAAAACACCCGTACATAATGTAACGCTGTTAAAACAAACCACAAACACCAAAAATCTTTATTTCTCCTTTCTCTCTCTATTTCCCTTTAAACACCTTGCCAAAGTTTGATTATGTTCTGGCCTGTCTATATTTAAAACTGCCTGCAGGCAGAACTGTGTGTGTGTGCACATATGTGTCCTTATCGTGGTAATCGCAAATGGGCAGACTAACTTTAGCTTGATATTTTGGGGTACCGGGCTCCACTTTCTTCGGTACTTTTGACCTGTTTGTGCTGGGTGGGTGGTGGTGAGCACTCCCCATTTCCCTGAATGACCAGCCTCTATGGCACCACCTTTCTCACCTTCATCTCAGTTTTTGCATTTTAAACCTCATGTCATTCATTCTTGGAAATACATAATTTTACATTACAACACCCTTCTTGATGATGCATTTTAAACATTTTTACAATAAACATAATTAGCATTTTTTATAGTGGCTATAATATGATCTAAATGCCACTCAAAGATGCCCTGCTGACTAATCCATGTGAGAGATTTCATTTCATGAATTTTGGCATTGCAGCTTCTTTTTGGAGAATTGGCTGCGTTAACATGGCTCGGACAAGTGAATAACTATGCTAATGTGAATGGGGTCTCTGTGTGTAGATTTGAGGAGTAATGACCTGTGTGGGGCTCGAGGTAGAGTGTGAAATCAAGCGCTTCAAAGATGTTGACCCTGAAACACAGATGAGATTCTAAATCTAAGATGCCCCTGGCTCTCTGTTATATATGGCAAAATTAATTTAGCTAACGTACAAGCAAAGAACATTGTTTTGAAGAGAAGAAACTCCTCATTGTTGATGATAGCCACATTATTGTTCAGTGTACAGAATTATCCAAATAAATAAATAAGCTCCCTAATTTTACAAATTAAATCAGAACCAAATCTTATATGAAACATGTGCAGTTTCCACGCTGGTATATGGCTGAAATACCACTGTATATGCTCTAGAATAAATGCTCCTCACATATTAAAATACTGAAAACTAGATGTCCTTTAATTTTAGATTTCACACAGATTCTATAAACTGTGCTTGCATTAAAGGAATGTTCCAAAATTTTACAGTGCAAAGTGACTTATATTTACGCATTTTATATTACAAATCCCTGGAATTGAACCCATGACCTTGGCATTACTAACGCCATGCTGTAACCACTGAGCTACAGGAAAACTGGGAATTTCACAAACCTTTGCACTTCCAAACAATAATATCATTTTCATTTAAGGTTGAATTGTTCCTTTCAGCTCCATCAAAAGTATCAATTATCATAAACAATAACATCAACTCATCCCATAGTTTGTTAAAACGTGTTGATTGATAGATATTCACTTACAATATGTGACAATATGGAGTACACTGCCCTATTAACTTTCATTTTACACAAATATTAAAAAATATTTTTATAATATTTCCTGTGATTATCACCAGCACGCAGAAGCTGTTGATAGAGTTTAACTTGTATTTACCTGGAACATGCCTATATTCTTTTATTATGTAAATAAACCATGTGTTATCAAAATCTGCATAATTCTCAAATACAGGCATTGTAAGAATTGTGACCCAAATTGGTTTTAGTTTTCTGTAGTTGTTCAGTGTTTTGCTTTTGCCTCCCATTTATATCTCTGTATAAACATGGCAGAGTGATTTGTGCGTAGGTTCACACAGCAGAAACATTTACTTGCCCCTGCATATGGAAAGAAGTTTTGGAATTACAGTCTGTCATTGTGTAAATAAAAATAGTGTTTACATTTTTTATTTAAAAAAGGCATTAAATACAAATTATATTTGAACAAAAACATTTCCTTTCTTGAAGAAAGTCATAGCTGTATAACTTCTAGTTTAGTAACATAAGCTTTTTAAAGAATCAAAATCATTTTAAAAGAAAAAACAAACAAACAAACAAACAAAAAAGCAATTACCCGTGAACGGAGGGATCTTTAAAAGTGACTTGCGGGCAAGAAGTGACCCTAACATTGCACAGAATGAGGGTGGCAAGCTTTCTGCAAGATCAACCAGCTTTGAACATTGACCTTGTTGTTCTTTTCAACATAAGCTTGGCCTCAGCTTTATTCATTTTAGCGTTCACTTTACTTTAGCTTCGCTTAGCTTAGGATTAGCTAAAGTTAAGCTGACTGTAGATTTAGCTTAATTCATACCAAAGAAACATCTACAAAACCTGAAGATTTCAACTAGAGAGTTTACACAAAACGATTTCGAATGTGGATGGCATCTTTGCTAAACTAACGAATGACACCTCGCACTCCACACTGTAGATAAACTACAAATCTAAAACAAAAAAGACTTTAGTGATTATATTCCCAAAAATATGCTGAGTTCTATATATTCACTACTGTGCAATCAATGGGTCACTGAATTGTTCTCAATGACATTGACAAAGTTTGGATCAGCTTATATTTCTTTCTTGGCATAACGTTCACATGCCTCTTTAGACATTTAGCTGGCCTGAAACAAAACAGTTATTCATATAAAAAATTCAAGACACAATTACAAGTCATGGAAGGGGCAAATAGCTACGCATACTTCCCCAGCATCAAGTCAGATCATGTTTAGCACCAAACGTCTTTTGTTTAGTCTCTTTTTGTCTGTTTTGTTTAGTTGTTTGGGAGGGGGTCGTGAGGCTGAGCTTTTAACCAGCTAACAAAAATACGTTCTAAGAACGTTTTGCTAACATTCCCATTAAATTATAAAAACATTATTTCTGAATGTTTATAAACGTTCCACTATCACAGTAAGAATAATGTTTTTAGAACGTTTAGCAAGATATATGATGTTGATAAAACAATGAAAAACGTCTGAGAACACTCCATGTTAGCTGGGCAGCAGATGCGATGCTAGTAAGCTAATGTTTGGGCTACCTCCTGGCACCCATTACATTTCAAGTCTTTTCTCAGAGGGTTAGATTTGAGTCAACAATCTAAGTCCTGTAATTCAAATTGGTTGTCTGTCATGACAGCCATGTTGGATTGTAGCTCTCATTGGGGTGAAATATTGAACAATAACAACCCGCATCATTACCCAGCACATTTCTGCATGGGTTCCATTAAGGCATTGATTTCAAAAACAGCCTGGAAATGATTATTTCTAGCTTAGCACTACACCGATTTTGAAAGTCAGGGCCCTGTAGCATTATGGTTTCATTGAAACCCACAACAAAGCCAGAGATACATGCTAATAGCAAAGGCCTAGATATGTCAAAGACAATAATGGCCATGTTTTTCTGCATTTGGAGCATCAATCTTCAATATTCAAAGTGCTTTATTATGTTTAAAATAAGGTGAGATAATGCCCACATGATATATTATAGGGGCCATATTGATGCTGTCCTATGCCCTGACTCCACCAGTATAACAAAAACACCAAAACTACATAAACTCAGTGTCTCTTGATGTTCAAACAGACAAATATGGTGGATCCAAGATAATCAAACAGGGAATTAGAATAGGGGCTTCAGTTTAACAAAATACGTCCTGGTATAGAATCGTTTACAAATTTGTTTTATTCGTTTAATTGAACGGCTGGATGTTTGATTGTGTGGTGAGGCCGTAATAACAGGCTGAAGTTTGTATTCAATGAAGGCCAAAGTGCATGAAGTGCTTGTGCTTAAGATGGAGTCATTGGCAAGAGCCGCCTAGTGCCACTGAGCATGCCCAGTTGAAACGACCCTACACCAGGAGGACAGAAACAGGAAGTGGGATGAAGAGAGAGATCTGCTGATAGTAATGGCAGAAATGCAGAGATAAATACACGCTGTAGCAGAAGAGAGAGAGAGATGACTAGCTATACACGCTCATATACACACAGCGGTACACAAACGTCCCTGTGCTCAGGCTAAACATGCTGTTATTGACGGTTTGCTTGTGTTTTTGTTGATCTCTCTTGGGCTACAGTCAAAACCGACAATCTCTCTCTCTTTCTTTCTGTCTCACTATCTCTTATTTTCATCACTCCCTTAAGTGTTAAGTGATTGATGTTCACATGTCTCAGCATACAAGTGGATGATCGGCTTTGGGACATCTTGAAAAATCTATCTCCCCACCATTTACTTTGTATTATACAGTTATTTCGGGGAGACATCCCTCTTTCTCTCCCTGCACCACGGCGCTGTCTCTCGCTCATTTCTTCTCCAGGTTATAGCAGTGGACCTGGCCTTTCTCCTTTCTGTCGAAGCCGGGTAGAGGCTGTCCATACTTGTCGACGCACCAGCAGTAACCTCTTCTGCGGCCCTTGGATGGCTGACACTGTGGCAGAAAAGGCGAGACGGGAAAAGAAATGCATAACCATATGATATTTGGAACACGTATATGCAAAACAGAAAACATCCTGTGAGACAGTGGCATAAACACACATTTCTCATTGCATCACACATAGGTGAGAGAGAGTAGCACCAGCACTAGAGCCAGAGAGAGAGAGAGAGGGCTGAGAGACAGAGGGGGGATTGGGGTAAAAGAATGTCAGAGGGGATTTGAGGGGAAATATAAAAGAAACACTGCAAAAAAAACATTTTCTTAATTGGTGTTTTTGTGTGGTTTTGCAATGTCTAAATATCCTCAAATCAAGATAAATTCACTTGAGGGGAAAGATTTTAAAGCCTGTTTTTATAGAAAACGTCTTAAATATACTTTATTTTTCTTCTCCGTTGGCAAGTTGTTTCTTCATTTTTAAAGCATAAACCTCACTTAATTTTGTTCGATTTACACATACAAGTAACAAACTATTTGCCAATGCCAACAATGTTATTACTATACTATACTTATATTTTTCTTAGAAAACAACACATGGAGAAAATTGTAATTATCAATTAGGTCAAACTTTTTTCATTTTTTTCATTTTTCATATAAAGACCAGTACTGAATTTAACCCTTGATATATCATGGTTTATTCTATGTTGAGAACAGAGTATAGAAACTCTTTTCTCCCTGTCTTTCCCTCTACTTTGGCAGTGAGCTGGAGACATGTGCTAGTCAAACATTGCATCTAAGTTGGAAGAATGTGTCACGGCGAGTGTGTGTTTATGTGTGTATGAGAAAGAGAAAAATCAATGCATACAACAACTGTCTTCTGCGGTTAGGAGAACTTTAACAGGCACAAGCACACACACCATACTGTCTGCAGTCCCTTTCATTGTTTACATTTGCAGATTATTTACATGTAGGTTTTGACAACTTGTGAATATCGTGAATATGCCTACTGAAATATACACGCACACGATCTCAGTTTTGCATTTACGAGGGGCTTAAATGTCTCAGTCTGGCTGTTGCTGATGGAATTGTGATTTTGGGTTAATAAAAACAGTTGAAGGTAAATTTGGCCGAACTAAAATATTTGCAATGGACAGTTAAAGAGCTGCTAGACCTATTTTAGGAAACTGGCATCCACTTAAAGTCATCTGGAGCTTATTATACTACATAGGCAAAACAAACATACACATATACACACACACACATACAAATAAGCATATACACCCACATATCCTCAGGTGGTTCATTTATTAGTAAAAACCTATTTACTCAGTAAAGGGGGGAAGAAAGAAAGAAAGAAAGAAAGAAGAGGGATGAACAGACATAAAAAGGGGAAGACGTGGATGAGTCAGAGAGACAGAGAGAGTGAAAGAGAGATCAAAAGCAGTTTTATTGAAAGAGAACCAAATTAAAATAGCTCAAGCAGAACAAGAGGAGTCTGGGAATGAAACCTGGCCTCTACAGGGGCTGCTACACTCATCCATTCGCTTTCAATTGTCTTTTGCTCTAAAATAAGTAACACATCTCTTCAAAAGATCTTTTAATTGTTTATGTCTGTCTGAGAGAAAAACTGAGTGTACAGGAAACCAGAGCTTAATTTATAAATGATGAGGTTCTAGAACGAGGACTGGTGGTCAGGTGATGGATCCAGCAGGTTGGCGGGAGGGGCTTAAGTGACCAAATAAAATATGAAATTTAGATAGCATCCTTATAATGTCTAAAACACTGGTGGTGCAAACTTTGAAGAGGAATCGAATACACAGGGTTGGAATTTGTCATGATAAAATATAGGTGCTGGATCCAATAAAGGAGAATCTGTATCCGGATTCTGCTTGTTCCGGCATAAATTAAGCCCTCCAGGTATTTACTAGGTGCGGAGCTGCTTTGCATTATGGGAATGTTCCTTTCAGACTGTACAGGCACACAGGAGGCATTCTTTATAGTGCAACTGATTATGATCAAAGCCATAGATTTCACTGAAATACTGTGTTTATAAGCGAGCTTTAAAATATAACCCTTCCAACTGGCAATCTTTACCATTTTGGGGTTAAAAAAAGTTAAAATAAGTGAACAAGTACATAAAAAATCAGTGTTGAAAACTGTCTTTTGTCTTTACCCCGATTCACAGTGGTAAGTTTATAATAATGTGTAAATAAGTAACCTGCGTTTTTTTATTTCAAACAGAGATGGCGATAGAGAAGCAACCGTTACACATTGCAAACTTAAATCTAGTCCTTTGTTTAAATCAACCACAGCCATAACAAACAGTGAGTGATGAGACATTTTGTTGGTGGCAGGAATATCATTTTTGGCAATGCATGGGTAGCTCCGCCCACTGTGAAATCTTATTTGGTCCAAATTCTACCTCACATAAACCTTATAATTACTCATCAGATATTGGATATGATTATGTTGTGCTATGATTATGTTTCAGTAAAATTACTCCAAATACCCCATGGACTAATAACCAGCATCCCAAAAGACCCGGCAATCAAATACATTTCACTCACAACACACAGTGACTTGATTGATGATTGATTGCTGTATGTGTGTGTTTGTATCAGCGAGAGACAAGTAGGTATATTTACGGCGTAGGGCACACCCCTGTCAGCGTGGCGGCTTCTGGAGGCTGTAACACAGCAGACCTGTGTGAGTGTGTATGTGGGAGAAAGAGAGCATGTGTGTGTGTGCGACCGTGTATGTGTATATGTGTGTGCGTGTGTCACAAAGCAAGCCTCAGTCAACGCTGGCCCATAATGATGCCCTCATGGGCAGCAGGAAGGCGGAAGGGCATTAAAAGCAGCCACAGGGTAAACACAGACTCATAAAAAACACACACAAACACACATACTCACACAATATGTGAATGCAACGGCTGCATGTGAATAAGACTCTTGCCAGACTATGTGAGTTTGTGTCTGGTAGGTCACATGTAGTTTGGCAGACGTCGATTCTGGAGTACATGATTGTAAATATAAAGAAAATATTGTGTTGCAAGTGGAACTGCATTTATATTAACATTTATGCGTTTGATAGACGTTTTTATCTAAAGGGACAGTGAATTCAATCTATACATTAGACTGGAAATGCAACATGCACAGTATGCACGTGAATTTATGCAGTTCACTGCTTTCAGATATCAGACTTGATATTGGAATTGGAAAGCGTGTTATGAACCAAACTACATAATATATATACTATAATATATATTCATTAAGTATATAATATAATAAAATATTTATTTATTCATTCATTAGAATACATGATGCATGTAGTTGCGTGAAAAGGGTTTTGTGATTGATTGTCGCGTCACGCCCCTCTTTCGGTTTAGTGTCATTAGACACACAGTGTGACTGTTTCACAAACTTTATTTAAAGACCCACTGAGGTGTCATGAAATGCGCAGCTTTGTACGATGCATTGATGTAACTTCCACCGAAACAGGAATATAGGGTGTTTAATATATGTCATTAAAATCATTGATTAGTACTGGCAGAAGACAGAGTTTTTAATATATCTTCTAAACGCGAATGTTGTTAATGTTTTAGAGCACACTAGTTGTGCACACACCTCCACTTGATAAAAGTGAGGTATGTATAGATAAACACACACATAGAATGGAGAAAAACTTTAAATTGAATAAACAAATTCTGTTATGAATAATTAATGGGAATGCAAACTATCACAGCGCTCTCCTCTCTTTTTCACTCTGCATCACTAAGATATCAATCAATGTGAGCTCAATGCGGATTGCCTAGCCCTGCAAGAACCAGTGGATTAAAGTCCAGACCAAAGCTGGAGCCCAGCGCAGGAGTTTGGTAACCTGGGTGAGAGATGAGTCTGGCCCGGAAGCCAGGGGGTGGGGTGGGGAGACGGGAGGTGGAGGCGCTGGGGCCGGCATGCCTGGCCTCCACCAACACACTGAGCCAATTCATATAATCAAGGCTAAAATTAGCAGGGATTGGACTCTGCTCTCCACGGGAATGGCCTTCAGACACACACACCCCCTCATACATACACAAACGCTCCCATTACAGATCTTATTCCGGGGAGCGTAGGGACCCCCAGGCACCCAGGACATCTACAGTTCACTTGTGTGAGTATGTATGCATAAGGTTTGTGCATGTTTGTTTGTGATGCTGAAATAAATACGAATGATTGCGATCTCAGGGTTGGCTCGGGCTCCGGTTCAAACCGCCGCGATGGAAGCGGAGCGATTTCAGTTGGAATGGAGAGGAGTGGAATCTGATTGGCTTGATCTTCATTAGAGACAGTCTCATGTGTGGACCTAGAATGTCTCACAGATGTTCCTTTATTACAAGCAGAGATTCAAGAAAAGAGCTTGATCTAACCAAACAAACTAGCCTGATACAGGAGAGGATGTAACAGTTTTTTATGTGCCATTTAGTTAATCATTTGCACTTTTGAATACAGTTGGCTCTTGTTATGTCTCTTGCTGATGCTGTAAAACAACAAATACACACTGACTTGTTAATTTAGTGTCAATTGTTTTCTGCTATTTCTTTCCAAGTTTGCACTCTATGCATGGTTTAAAACAAACTGCAAGAGTGATAATCTGAGCCATATGCAACTGTTAATTTAAATTACATAAAAATATAAAGAGCAAAATGATATCTTATATCTTAGGCTACAAGTAGCCATGTTTCCATCCAACTATTTTTATGTGCATTTTGGGATATTGCTAAAAAACAAATGCTGGATGGAAACACCAAGAAAATTAATAGAATCTATGAGCTCAAATAAATTGGATAATCATTTATCTGAAATGAACTACCATGAAAATTATTTTACCAAATAAAATCCTTGATGTACATTAAAAAGTCATGTGACTTTGCCTCAACGGATCATCTGATAAGAAAAAGTGGTTCTGAATATTTACTTTCCAGAACTACCCGCCTCATTTTATTTATTATATACAAAAAAATCCTATTGAAGCAACTTCCATTTTTCCAAAATTTGCCACTAAAATCAAAGGTGTGATTTTGTTCTCTATTATTAACTAGACAGAAATAGTGCTCAATTTTACACGCAAGATAAATCTGCAACTAGATAGAAACATATCTAGTGATAAAATGGCCTGTCCTGAGTGACAAAAATATAAAGAAAAAATGTAAATATTCCCATTGCCATGTGGACGAAACAATAATAATGTAAAATACAATTTTATGGAAGGTACAGTATGTAAAACCTTCGCCATAGAACGTTACAAAATAAATAGTCTTTGGAGACAGCCCAATTCTCATAAGCCTCCATGGATTTTAAGGTGACCGCATGATAGTTAATCACATACAGAAGAGTATGCAGAGGACAGGAAATGATGGAGGGGGCATGGAAAAAGGATCGAGGAATGTCACGAGCCGGATTTACACTCACGTCAAAGGACTGAGCTCAAAGTGTCGAAGCACGTGCACTAACCGCTTGTCCATGTTCTTCAATGCTTCTTTATTTGTTACAGGTGCCACTAAAAAGCTCTCCCATCTCTTCAGTTTTTATGCAAACCATCTGCAAGACCCTTTCTCTCACCTTCAGGGTTTGCTGAATGTGCTTCTTCAGATATCCAACCTTAACCTATCATCACTCTTTCTGCAAACAGAGGTCCAGAGAGCCCTCGAGCACAGCCGGTCTCCCACCCCAAACACCCCCAGTCCTTTCTTTAATGGACCCACATGTTTAGCAGAACCACATGCCATCTAAATGTGTGCGGGTACATGGGTGTTTGTGTCAGTCCATTCTTGCACAGGCAACAGATAGCTAGATTTGATACCCTGCAGCTTAAGCATGTGTTTTACATCAATTCTGAATCACTTCATTCTCTTTTTGCAAAAACATCTTTCCCTTTTAAAGTGGCCTTAGTATTGTCCAGTATCACACAAGTACTGCATACACTGAGTTGGAGTGTTTTGGCATTGTATAAAACCAACAAAAAATCTGTCTACCTCAATTTCACCGAAACTCATTATGGCCATTGATGTGGGCCCTTTGACTCATGCTTTTAATAGGGGGTTTGAGGGTGACTCACAAATTTCCAAGAACTCCATTAGCCAACTTCTCTTGTTCAGATTCACTGATGCTCAGTTGTTAATTGAGGAAACTGCACATATTTTCATGTACCAGCATGCACACAAATAGGCCCCACTACACATACAATTTTCCAATACTGTTGACACGGTTGCCATGGCACCTACTATCATCTTCTAGAAGGGTGGTGTTAGAATAATGGTATAAAGATCGAGGATGATAACTCACACAGCTTTGCGTGTTTTGTCTCAAGTAAGGATGACCTAAAAATAGTAGCTTTGATTTTCCCTTGAGCAAATCCTTAGCCGTAAGGGGGCTAGGCTCTGTAATTGGTGTAATGTAAGGTACTTACAGAAGAAGAAGAGCTAAATAACCTAGATAAAAGTTAACTACCTGTTTCTTTTTGTAGAAACCCTTTTGGTCACAGTTCGGAATGCGGAAGCCTCTTGGATTCAGCACATTTGAGATCTTAAAACTTTTCAGGACACTCTCCATCTCCCGACGACATGGGCCCTGAACACAGACATCCAACAAACACAGCATCACTGGAAATATTCGACATACAAACGCGTCGAAATGTATGAAAGACACTTTGTCTTGCTGACAATACTGCAGTGATACTTACATATTCAGTTTCTCTCTTAGATTCCAGACTGAAGTTGTGAATATCTGTATGGACCCCGCTGGAAACCGGTTCCACTTTATAGCTCTGGCTTTTCTTGTTTTGATCTTTTTGGATGATCACCATTTTACTGGGGTCCAGCATGGTCCTAAACCCTCCATGCGTGTCTCCGGAAACAACTGTGGTGTGCTGGCTTGCCTCAGTCAACTTGGTTCCGTTGGAAATATGCTCCTCTGCTTTCTCACCAGGATTATCTGAATGATACGAGAGGGGGGTGTTAATGCTTTGGACATGTGAAAGTAGAGATTTTTTAACTTGATGATGTCATCACAGCACTACCACTAAAATCATCAAACTGTAAAGATATGCCTACATATGCCGACCTCACATCTAGCTAGTCAATTGTTGGTTCATGGTGACCCTTTCTTGATTAAAATCTTATTGGACCTGACAGTTACTGTATCAAATTGTTACAAATGGACTTTGAATTTTATGAACCTATAAATCTATCTACCAGACTCTGCCACTCAGAATAGTCCTATTCAACTTTCAAAGCGCTACTAGAAATCAGAAAGCAAACAAACAGTCAATGAATGCACATCAACTACGAGTGTAAATGCTCATCTGAAAAGCCAGCAGGGGAGAAAGAGATATGGGGGGGTAAAAGAGTGTTGAGAGTATTTATAGTTTCTAAGTTAGAATCATTACAGTCGGAGGCCAGACCACCTGACCCGAAACCCAGAAACCAAATACGGCTACAGGACGAAGCGTTTGCCTGCTTTCGCTAACATGGTCCGGTAGGATGGTCTGACCAACAAACATCACATGCTTTCCTCTCTGTGCCCAGTTAAGACTTTGCAGTGTGGTCATAAAATCTATTCAATGTGAATGTGGTTTTCCTTTTCTTCTCAACCCACACCAATTGAAAATGAACCTTTTTTTATTCTACTAAATTACACTCAAGCTGTGTTACTACTGCATTTGCATGTGCACTCAATGGTTTTACTACTTATTGTTTTACAGCATGTAAAGATTTATTGTAACTGGATTAGTGCTGGGTTTGGTTTTAATGCTTTGCAGATAGTACATCGTAGGTCATTGGCATTTGTTGTAGATTATTTGGATAACGGTGGAATTTTCATTTGTTTATTTCTCTGTCTAGATACATATTAAAGCATCTTGGAGTCATGTTGCCAATGGTCATTCTATTGTATAAGATCTTGACCATTACAATTAATGAACAATTTAGAAAAGATTATACATACAGCTGACAAGCATGCTTAAGACATGATGTCCCAAATTGCACACTGATCATTGTTTTCACTAACTGTGTTGTAATTTCTCAAATCCAAGCAAAAGCAGCTGAACAGTAAAGAGTCCAACGCAAAGTGCATTTGTCAGCTTTAACAAATGCCTGGCGAGAGAGCCGGGAGAAGATGAATTATGGCACTGTCTAAACATGCTGTCCTTTTGGGGTTTTACAGCTCTTGTCTGTTGAATAAATATTCACTCTCTGGCAGTGCAAAACAAAGCAGAGCTCTTGCAGGAATGAGAGACTAATAAACAGCTGGAGCATAAGAGATGATATTTAGAAAGAAACAGAAACAAAACAGGCCATTAAAGATGGAAACACAGTGACAAAATGGGAAGAGAGTAGGTATGTGTAAAACTACATATTCTCACAATTGTCCAGTTGCTTGCTTGCCTAAACATCTTATTGGCCTTACAGGTACAAGTGTTTCGTTTCTTCACTGCTAATGATACCAGACAGAGTTTTAATATGTTTGTTTAATTGCCCTGACTGGGTCAGACATAACAACACTATCTTTTTGCTCAATCAACGGAAGATGGAAGAAAGGTTTGAAACTTGCTTGGAAACAATCATTACTTTCACAATTTCATATAGTGTTTCATAATAAGTTTGTTTCCCTTGTTACTTTAAAATAGGATGCCTTAAAAACTAGAAGAAGTGCGAAGAATTGAATGCTGGGATTTTAAGATTCCTTATTTGAACCTTTTTAGACTTGGCACCAGAATATCATGGTGGTGCGCTGTCCTGAAAGCATTTGACTGTTTATAAAATATGAAGTTGCAACTATAAATTAGGAAAACTACTTATTAATCACCATAGTGACCTATCTCTGCAAGGCTGAGATCAGGGGATCACCCAGCATGGCAAGGAACCAGAGAGAAAGTCAAATACGGGTGGAGGTCAAATAGAAAGATTTGAATAATGTGAAAATTTGTAGGAAGAGTTTAAGAGGAAAAGTTAAGCGAAAACAGATTTTCTGTGTGTTTGTGTGTGTGCGTGTGTGTGTGTGTGCGTGCGTGCGTGTGTGTGTGTGTGCACGCCTGTGGCACACCAAACACTCTGCTGTAACCATGACAGCTGCACTCCAAACCAGAACGAAACCATGCCTTAGCTGGTGATGACATAACAACGTCAACAAAAACAACAACATCAACAATAACAGGGACTTCGTCAACATAACAACTCAAACAAGGTAAGTAATTGCAATGACAGCACATAATGACGACCCACAGCACGTGAAACATGTTGATTCCTGCTTTCCCCAGCCTGCATGACCCGTGATCCTGTTCACATAAACAAATCCAGACCATCTACTTCAGGAACTTGAAAAACATCAATATTTAACCCCAGTGTAAACTTTTATAACTTTTTATGGCTTTTCCCAGCACCTACCGGCCTGTTTTTAAATCACTCAACCTCACTTATTTGTTCATTCCCAAATGAGCAAACACTTTAACGTTCTGGTCGCATGGGCAGAGTGCGAATGAGAGGCTGAAAACTTGCCAACGGAAGATACAGATGTGTGTTTTTTCTTTTCTGTTTGAACGTGTCCTGTGCGGGCGTTTATGCGAATGACACCGCAATTACGTGTTTTCGCCAGTAGGGGCACGCAGCAGGTGAATTTCCTTACGGAGATTCAAGACTAGAACGGATCTGCCTCTTCCGAGAAATCCGCACAATTAAGTATATAAATGCACACGCACAAACAACGTCATAACTCATAACCTCATAATCTTTCATCTTCGTTTCTGTTTGCCACTGTTCCCACCCAGAACCACGCTGGGCCACACTGCTACCAGACCAATCAAACCCTGCAAAAATATCATAATTCATGTGTGGCAGAGCCATGGGGTGGAGCCACGCACACCATGGCAATGAAGCCCTGCTCTCTGGTTGGCCAGAGTGTGTAATTACCATAAAGTGTGGTATGATGGGAAAGCAGCATTGAACAGCAGCATGGGCTGAAATGAAAGGGCAGCGGAGAAAGAAACATGAGGTAAAGCAGTAACTGTAAAACAGTTGGCGCCCCCAAACTGCTTTTTAAAAGTGACTCTGGCTCCTAACAATAGCCTTTGTGTGTGTGACAATGTCATGGTAGATAGCTTCAACACACCACTGCGGCTCTTTTAAATAACAAGAGAGGGTAAAAACAAATTCACTTGGGCAGGCTTGACGTCAGCTACGACGGAGAATGCCACTTATTGTGGATGTGTGCATCTATGTGTGTGTGTGTGTCCACAGTCCTCCCTCTCTCAGGGAATTCACTTGGATGCATATGTATATTGGTCTAGGTGCAAGCTAATGTTTCTTTAGGTGCATTTCTCCAGCAGTACGGTTCTTACAAAGGTGGTATCTCATTATCTTACTATGAAATCACTTTACTATAATGCTTGTCGATTCAAGTTGTGTTTTGACACTCTCTGTGCAGTTCTCAGGAGATAGTAAGCAGCAGCGCATCATTCTGAAAACAGTGATCTCCGCTTCTTTGGATGGACTAAATATAAACGAATGTGGCATTCTTAACGATTGGGTTGGTGAGGCCAAATTTTAGTGCACACACACAGATACATAGAGCTGTTTCTTTCTCCTCTCTGGCTCCTTTTCTCTCTCTCTCTCTCTCTCTCTCTCTCTCTCTCTCTCTCTCTCTCTCTCACCCTCTCTGTTTCCCTCTCACCACACACATAAAACGGCATAGAGAGGCCGCTGTAGCGCTAAACCTCGAGCAGGAGGGAACAACGGTGGTAGTGTGGTGCTGTCTCACGGTGGCTGGACTTTATGACGACTGCTTGTTACCAGAGGTTGCTGTGTCATGCCGGTAAATCACTGATCGCTGTACGGAGATGTTAGATATACACGCGCCAGGCTATATTTTTAACGCATTAAGAAATGCAAACCGCATATAGTGCACATCAAGAGCGCACTGCCGAGCGTTGGGTATGTGCTGCATCTCTGTTAAACGGACTGTCAGTGAAGAAACCTCCCCGCCCCCTTAGAGAAAAGCCGGGGACGCGCGCAGCAGCAACATTCCCAACCTGCGAACATATTAACCGCGTTATGCACAACATGGTAATCCCGCGCTCATACGCGCAACTGCGCGCAACAGCGATATGCCCAAAATGCGTAAATCGTTTGTTGGAGGGATATTCAAGACATCACACATTCACAAACTAGCATATACTAACAATCAAAGAGTGTACAGTAGAACTGTAGCTTTGCATTATTTCACAGACAAACTACGCGCACTTACCGTGTCCATGAGGTGGCCCTTTGTCCGGTGCTTTCGCGCACACGCCGCGTCCCTCCAGCAGAGCCTGCAGCGGTTTGGTCTCCCCCGGGCGCTGTTGACAGCTTAGCCCGGTACCGCAGCGCCCGGTGTACACTCCGCACGCCTGGCCCTCGCTTAGCGCGCACGTCATGCAGCATCCGCAACCCGGCTCCCGTAAGCTCTCGGTGCAGTCCCGGGGCAGCGGTTTACACAGAACAAGCGCTCCATCGTCGCACGGCTCGCAGCGGACAACGGGGCTGACGCTTTCAGCCAGCCGGGAGAATGCTGCGAGCAGAGCGGTAAGGCAGAGCGCACACAGTCCCGTCATGGAGCCGAAGGGCTGAACGCACACACGCACGGGGGGAAATGTCTAGAAAACGGTGCACGGCGTCAGATCACCTCAACTAGATGTGTGGTTGCACGCCTGAAGACTGAGCTCTCAGCATATGCCGACTTTTTAGTGTGGAGTTATGCTGTCACGTCGGTTTCACAAGACTATTAACTGAGCAGTTGGGTCTCTCCATCTGTAAGTGAGTTTAAAGGGAACTTCAGGTTTTATACAGGCAGGAAAAACACGGGCAGTAAGTCACTCCCCCCGGTATGAATTATGTAGTCACCGGTCTTCGGTCTTAAGGGACCGAGCGCAGCCCTAATGAAATTCATCAACACGCGAAACAATTAGTGAAATACAGCCAATTATATCCAATACATTTAAAAGTCATTATGGGAAATTGGAAAGCTCGGGTCCCACAATTTGGAAGATGATCGGGTATTGTCCAAAAGGTCACGCTGCAAGCGCGTCGTGGTGAGCAGCACCTGTTGACGCTGCGCAGGTAATGCAACTTAAAGTCATGAGGCTTAATACACAATGAACAATAAATCTTGCTTATTGATGGAGTGAAATAATGATGATGGAGATACTTGGCGCCTAATGGTTTTACGCGCAAGATTTGCATATTGAGGAATGACATTTAATTCGACTTTCATTTATTTTATGAACATTTATTTCCTTTTTGAACCTTTCACTTTTTGTTCTGTAGCGATGCATACCGACATAAACTAAATTAAACTACATTTTTGTAACCTTTTTTGTCATTTTTTGTAACATTACAAAAAAAGTTGGATGGTATAAAATAAACATCGATGAAATATGAAGATATGGTGCATGTGTTGTTCTTGCCAGAAATATATTTGTTAATGTTTTTTGACCATTGCAGATATGATGGCTATTGACTGATGGCTGATCATACAGAAAATATTTACAGTAATAGCATTAAATAGAATGTACATATATTTTGCTGCATACAGTATAAATGAACACTTATTTTACCCAATATTTACTTAAAAACAGAAGTTTTATTGATTGAAAAAATAAGCTGCTAATCTTAAAACAAGCAATTTAAACAGCCTCGCCAACATGCAACATTATTCTACACAAAATATACTTAAGTTACCTGTGCTAAATCGGTATACACTACATAATTCAAGGGTCTCAAAGACTGATGTCTATAGTAAGGAAATGGCTTGTTCCATTTTAAAAAAAGTAAAAACCACCTTCCACCACCGAATATTAGAGGAAATCTCAGAACACTGCAAAAAATGTGGAAAGTGCTCTTTGGGTGGTCAGGTTTTTACAGTCTCATGACACCTGCTGTACCAAGATCAATCCATTCATCCATATAGAATCTCCATTGTTTATTCTTAACCATTCATCCATCCATCCATCCATCCATCCATCCATTGGTCAGTCAGTTAATCTGTCCATCTATCATATCCTCCATCCCTCTCTCTTTCTTTCTGTCTATCTCTCCTTCTCTCTGGGTGGTAAGAGATGATTAGAGTGTGGGTTGGTTGTTGGATTGTGCTGCTTCAGCGCAGAACACCCCTCCTGCCTCTGCTCTGTAATAACACCAAATCTGTACAGGCTGTACAGCTCAGTGGCTCCAGCTTTGAGAAAATAAAGGCCTACAGGCCTGCCTGCAGACCCCAGTGTTGAGACTGGCCCACTGAAAACAAGCAGAGGGGGTAAGGAAATACCCCCAGCACTCCTCCACTAACAGCCACTTCTGTTACTAAGATTAGTTTTCTTATGACTCTGCATATTTATGCTCTGGTCTCCTGCTTGATTTCTTATTGTCTGTCTCTTTCTTTTTTAGACTGGGAGAATTCCTCGCATTTAGCGATTCTGCACGTGAGCGTTCTGCTCTGGTTTCCAGGAGCATTCTGGGAATGGAATGCGGAGCTCTGCCGAGTTTGTCTACACGGAGAGACAGAGCGCTCTCGCTCAGCGTGTGGGAGAGAGACGGGGACTTAAATGAAAATCAAACTGCACCCTGATTGTAAAATCTGATAAGATACCAATAGCATTCTGTCTCCACCTATGACAACAATCACGGGATTGAAGACTAATTATTTACCTAGATTTTGACAGCTGCACCTAGATCTTATCAGGAAATCCTCAATCCTGCAGTCTTACTTATCCAATAAACTCCCAACTTTTAAATCATTCGATTGTGTTTAGAAGACAGTGTTTGCCGTTGTGCGAGTGCAAGTGTTTATTTCTGTGAATATTTTTGCAGCTGGCTAAAAGTTTATTGAAAATGTGCCATTCAGCCAAACTGCAGGCCTACATTTTGAGAGGTTTTTACTCTTCATTTCCTCTATAATCAATCTGAATATCACACTCTTTGTTCGAGTGTCATTTTTGCACATCCTCAACACATTATCTCTCATTTAAATTCTTCTCTCTGTTTTCTCTGGCTGTTCTCTGAGTTGGATGGTAAATCATTAATTGTCCTTCCTGTTCTGCTCTATGTCAGATATGACAGTCCTTGATGTGACACACATTTAATACAGCGTTTCATCAGTGGTTTCATCAGCACGCACGCACGCACACACGCACACACACACACACACACACTGTATGAGTCTTTTTGTCACGTTAAAAAGATAATTCACCAGAAATTGGAAATTTTATCATCATTTATTCACCTTTATGTCATTTCAAACCCATATTTCATCCTTCATGGAACACAAAGTGAAGAATGCTCATGCTGTTTTTTCCATAAAATGAAAGTGGATGGGGACTAGAGCCAGTCAGGTTTCAAAAAGGCCAAAAAACACCATAAAAGCATAATAAAAGTGTGACTTACACACTAGTCCAAGTTTCCTTAAACCTTATTAAAATATTGTGTGAGGACTGATAATATAGGTAATTTTTTTTTAATTTTATTGACAGCTGCAGTCACCATTCACTTTCATTGTATGATAAAGAGCGGATTGGACATTAGGCTTTAAATAACCCCTATTGTGTTATACCGAAAGAAAAATTTTTGTGTACATATGTGATGTCATACATACAAATTATCAGTTGAACTATCCCTCTAAACACACGTTTTTGTGTCAGTCTGGTAAGCACATGCACACCTTTCCTCGCACACTCTGAGCAAAGTAACCATTCAATACCAGGCCTCTGTGCCCATTTGGAGGCAGAAAATGTAAACAACATTATCTGATCTTTGGCCTCATTGAATCTAAGCTCTCAAAGACATCAATTTTCAGATCAAACTTAAACAAGGTAATTGCCTGTGAAGACAACATCGTCTTCTCATGGCAAATTTCCCAAACTCGCTCCAGATTGCATTGGCAACTGTAGCTCAACCAGGAAGGAAACCAAATGCGCAAAGCGCTCACAAGCCAGAGCTGAATATGTCCCGAATGTTTCTGTGCTCTGTTCTTCTGTTGTGTCGAGCTCTCTCCTCAGGGGCGAATAATTACAGTCACAGCATGTGACTTAACAGCACCGAGATCAAATTCCACCGTGTTATAATCACTCGCTGTTCAGCTATTACAGCAGCAAAAAGAGAGAGATTCTAATGGTTGGGGGGTAGCAGAAAAGATTTGCTTTTGCTAGGTTACAGAGCGAGATCAGAATGGAAATCAAGGGAGCTCAGACCGATTTAGAGAAAGCAGGCGTGACAAACAGGTGGTTTGTCACTGTGAGAAATATTCAAGAGGCAAAGCGGACTCAACATAATCATTTTGTGTTTTTGCGATAAGCTCTCTGAGCTGCGCTCTATTTTTGGAAAAGCTTTTCCGTGAGAGCAATTCTGAAGATGGAAATAGTGAGCGCACAGTTGAGCGTATAAAGCTGAAGGAATGTGTGAGATCCGAGCATGACTTCGCACTGCATGGTTTGAGCATTAGCCAAAACAGATGGAACAGACCCAATAAAGGTTTAACTCAACACTGTCCCCATTCACCACACGCACACACACCTTTACAAGTGAAGTTCACTATGTGTCACTTTGGCAATGCTTCTCAATACCTCTTCTGGTTTTCCCCATTGAGGCGTCGGACGTGGAGGACGTATGAAAACGTGTTTGTTTGTACTGTACAGTAAGTTAGGGATGTAAATGGTTAATCGTCAATCACTAACCAACAGTTAATAACAGTCTTATGTACAGTCTTTGCTATTGGTAAAAACTAATGAGAACTAAATTGACTGGTTTGTCATATACACCAAGTTAGATTCATGAGGATGCCATGAATTGTAAACCACTGTCTTTTTCTCATTGGGATAGCTCTAGAAGGGATAGTTCCCTCAAAATTAAAAATATGTCACTATTTATTCAGTTATGGGTTTGTGATGTTGTTACAAATTTGTAGATGACTCTTTCTTCTGTGAAAAAAATAAATGTTGAGAAAGGAGGTTTTGTGTCCATACAATTAAAGTCAATGGGGGACAATGTTGTTTGGTTACCAACATTTTGCAAAATATCTTCTTTAGTGTTCTGCAGAAAAAAGAAAGTCATATAGGATTGAAATGATATTAGGGTAAATCATGAAAGAATTTTAACCTGATAACTGTCACAGCAGAAATTTAGTATTCACATGAAAATGCACTAAAATATCTGAACTATCTTTTTCATTTTAGGTATTTTTATAAATTACAGTAACATCAACATTTTTAACAATTGTTTTGTTCATGTTTATTGTTATAAAAATTTGTCAAATATTTCATCTTGACTCTTAGACCTTTTCATCAATTTATAGTTTGTCATGATTAGATTAAAATTCAAATATAAAAAATTAAAGTGTTCTTCCTAAGAAACAATGATAGTTAACAGGTTAATTTTAGGGTAAACAATTACTTTAAGGCTGATTGAAAAATTTAGGGTTAGGGTTAGGTGACACCATTATATCTGTAAATGTAAATTGCAGCACCATATCAATAACACTCACAGACCTCAACAGCTAAGAACACAGATCAACAGCCCAGCATTTTTCAAACATCTAAAAAACACATCTAGCCCACAGGTACATCATGTCTGTTAGGCCACATGTTTGAACTAAGGCCTTTTGGTTACCAGTTAATAGCCAAATTATTATGATCTATAATGATTCAAATTTGCACCATTAGTTTAATAATTGTTTGGCAGAGTTGTTATGCTGGAACAGATTAAATAACCCACCAACGCCTGACACTTTTATCCCCTGCCAGCATGGTTTGGAGGAAACGAAGCCTTGAGCTCCCTAACTCACTCTTGTGATGACAGAACCGACAGACTCTATCACTTACGGGATGACAGCCAGCCAATCACGTCAGGAATGTGAAAGGAGGAATGGAAGGGAAGGGTTTGGGGTCGTACATTAGCTATGGGCAGCGGAGTCTGCAAACGCTCTTGAGAATAAGCATGTCAATTCAGTCTCCAGGATATTCTTGAGTTCAAGTATCCTGGCAGATGAGTGAAAAAGCCAGGTCAGCACGATACAGTGGCAAATTTATGAAATGCGCAAGTGGATTGATATATAGTGTGTCTATTCTGTGGTTATGTCAATGATTCATTTGGTGTGCCAGTTTTTACAGGGAGTGTAATTAGTCAGTGAGTCTCTAGCAGCTCTATTAGGGAAAGAATTTCAATTGGTAATAGAGTGTTGAATAATTGGATGTGTCAAATATGAGATTTGTGCATAAGGCCCTAATGTGTGCGCTGTAATTTCAACCTACAGAAAATTAATCTCAACATGCATTGATATTAATCAAACAAGAATATTGATTATAACATAGACTTTTAAGTGCAGTCTGAGCAAATCTTTAACATTGTTGAGATCTCTTCTGAAACTCTGATGGAGACGTTTGTAAGATTTCTCAGGAGAAATATCTGTGATGCAAAAGTTTCTATTTGCTCTTCATTAAATCTCATTGATGTCCAGGAGAAATAACTAATAAGTTATTAAAAAGATTTTATTAAAAAGATTGTAATTTTTCTTTCTTGAGGTAAGCGCTGCTTATATAACATATTGTTCAATTGTTTAATTCCGATTTGTCAATAATAATAAGTACCTTTTTGTTTTTTGTTGTGCTACAAAATATAATATTTAAGCAAATTCTGTTGTTAGTATTAACTAATAAAACGCTGATATTTGAACAACCCTAGTAGACTACACCCACTACTTCCCAGGATTTCTGCAAGATCTCCTTCACGTCGTTGTTCAGAAGACAGCCTAATATCTTAACGTTTTGCCCAAAAGTCTTGATGGTCTTTCCTTCAGCTCTATAAACGAGAACGAGTCATATAATTCTCCAACTTTTGTTTGCTTTTATTTTATTTTTCCTCCTTACCACTCCATAAAACATATTTTTCCAAGTCACCATCGAGCCTGGTATTTTAGTTGCTGTTTTCTTGGACGCAGAATGATTGTGTTTGACTTAGACAAGTATTCAGCCCTTACCAGGGTTTCCCATTTATGGGTAAAGTCACACCATGTGTGTGTGACCTCTCTCTACTGTAAAACCAAAAATCTAACTTTATGCAATGTGAATTTAAGCTTTTGTGTGCTCTAGTACGATTATTGGTTTACACTAGTCATCATTTGTGCTATTTGTGCACTTGGGTATGCTGCTTGTTGAGGAGACGTTTCTCTGGACAATAAAACAGGAAAAAACAGTCAAACCCTGGATGCCTTTGATGTATATAATGTTTAAAATTCAGTAAGTATGTTGGATATACTATGATTTTATAAGGTCTGTTTAAGTTTGGAAATCTGTCTAACACAAGCTACACAATCTGTATTGTATTGACTACTTGTTCTTAGAAAGCCGCCACTTTTTAGGAACAAACTGGAACAATGCCTGTCAATAAATCTATGGCATAAGTTGATCCATAAGGGATGATGTAGGTTATGTGTGAGAGTGTTTCTTGGGAAACATCTGGAGTGAAATTCCACGAACTGCTCAAATGAGGTTTCGGCCATTTCAGAATCAGCAGGAGGCACATCTTCTCAACCTTTTATCTTGTTGAGCAAAAGAGACAGAGGGAGATGGGGGACAGTAGGATAGAGACAGGGTATACAAACAGTATATGTCTATTTACCATTTTTACCAACAACGGGAGATGTCAAAGAAACTTTGCCTTAATGCATTGTGGCAATCTGTGTGATGTAGCTCAGATCGTAGTACACTGCATTAACAGCCTAAAGATCTTAGTTTCAGTTCTAGGCAACAAACGTACTAATAAAATGTATACCATGAATGTACTATTGGTAGCTTATCCAAAGCATCTGCCAAATGCATAACCATGCATAATTTGTGATTTTAATATTGGAAAAATAGTGGGTAAGGGACCGTGTAAAAAGTTCACATATTATTTGTAAAGGAATACGTTTGATTGATATTTTTGATTGTGACAGTCTAATGTCATCTCATGACGACGTGCAACACTACTGTTTATATCCAGCTAGAGGGCACTTAACTTTATAACATCACACAAATAACCAAAGGGGTCGTGTTTTGGAGGAGGACAGGTTTTTAATGGCAATTGAGAGCAGTAAAAGAAAGTATGCAAGTATGGGAACGCAAGCGCTTTCTGTGACATTTTGGAATGCAATGCTGTATTCAGAGAGAGTTCAGAATGCACTTCATAATGCAACTGTAGTATGTATTCCCATGCATTTGCATTCATCAAATTATTTTGCCACAAGGGGTGCTATAGTAGGCATTAGCCCAAACTGTATTTTTCTGTAAAAAAAATTATTTTGAAGAGAATTTTGCTGAGCAAGGTAGTTAAACTTTTGTAAAACTATGTTTATAGCTAGCTACCTGAGTAACACATACAGCTGAATTGCACAGACATTTAAATAAATAGTTACCCATTAAGAATTAAAGTTTATTACCATCACAATAATGCAGGATATCTAAACTTGAAAATGTTGGATTCAAAATACAGACGATTAAAGACATGCAAAAGATTTTAAGATTAAAAAAATATATGTATAATGAGTGCACACACTTAAAACGCACTGGCCAAACTTGTGTATGTGTGTATGAATCACATACTGTATATAAAACCTACGTGTGTTTTGTGACTGCAAACCAGCTGTGTTATGATTGGGCTCTGTTGACCATCACCTACTGGGATGTTTAGCTTGTGCCTATGTCTGTGCCCAGCTAATAGACTGTGGTTAAAGTTTTTAACACATGACCTGAGCATGCAAAGAGTCACGCTCAGCCCAGACACAGAACGACCCCCACTGGAATTGCGTTCACTTACATGAGCAAACACACATAAATTCATGCATGCCAACATAACATACATAACTAGAGTCATCTGCTGTACATACACATTTGGTTAACAGCAAATGCTATGCTAACATGAGAATGTTTTAGTTGAGGCTGGATGCTAAAAATAATTACATAGCATAAGAACACACTTGTTTTAGAATATTTTCATAGTACCTTATGCACATGTGTTTTCTCACTACTTCACTTATTTTTTCAATTTCATTCAAATAAATCACTATAAAGAGTGACAAACAAAATTACTTGAACTTTACTTTTAATTTTTTTTAAATAACAGCATTAATTATGTTATATAACTCTTTGTAATTTGTGATTGATGGTGTTACAAGTGTACCAGTACTTGAGGCTAGTCTTGGTTTTAAGATTAGTCTCAAGACCATTGGTTGCAGACTTTTATGTCTTGAGATTTTTATTTCAAAAACGCAACTGTGATGAAATCACTAAATTGCTTCTGCATGCCAGTATGATTTATTTGTTGGATGTAAAACTTCAGCAAATGCAAAGCAATAACTTATTTGGTTTCTTTTGTTACTGCCGGATTAGAAATAAATGGGGGACTGTGTAAAAGGCGTTAACAAAATTAAATGCAAATGCTCACCAAACAAGATATGGTTGCAAAAAGTACTTGTCTGAGATCTAATATTAAGCGATACACAAGACAAGAGAGCATAAGCTCTTATATATTGTAATTTCTTAAGTGGACATTACCTTGGTCTTGTCTTGGTCTCAACTGCTTAAAGTTTTGGCATTGTCTTGTTCTCAGTTTAGGTGGTCTTGACTCTTTGTCACATCGCACAGCGTTTTTAAGTTCAGTGTGGACAAACTGCTTGTTGCTGGAAGGTTGACATTTCACACCTGGTTTGGACATTTGTCATTCAAAGAAAATATTTTACAATTCAATTGCCTCTTTCTGACAGAATTAAGACTGTACCATTACCAATTTTAACAAAAATAAGACAAATATATATATATATATATATAATATATATATATATATATATATATATATATATATATATATATATATATATATATATATATATATATATATATATATATATACATAATTGTAAGGTCTAAAGCAACACTTTTAAATTAGGAACAAGGACTTTTAGAAAAATTTCAACCTAACAAAAGCAGCTTGGACCATTTCAACAAGATTAATCGTTATTGTAAGAAAGTAATTCCAAACACAAGAGCTCAGTTTCACGCTAGCTCCTCATGGTGTGCATTAATTTTTGATATTTCAAAAGCCTGTTATCAATTATTCCTCACATATATTCTACACAATGAACAGTGCAATGGCTAATAGCTTATAAAGTAATGCACAGCATAACTCATGGGAACGTACTTATATACCCGCTGTCAGGAGAATTGTTCATAATAACAGCATTTATCCTGAAACACGTCTTAAGACAAAGATACACACTCACCAAGACATACAACAGGTGCCCAGCTAAGGAGATAAGAGGATGACTTGTCCCCATGATGACATCCCTACATGTAAACCCTACATGCATGCTCATCACCTCTGAAACTTTCTATGTGACCAATGTTTAAACAAAAGAGTTTTAAAGCAGACTATTGAACAAACTCACGTCTGGTTTATATAAAAGTGTGTATATCAGTGTAGCGTGTAAGCGTGTGTCCACACCTGTGTGGAGTGCCAGGGAAGCATATACGTGACAGATTGTATAGGAAAGTTAACACACACCTTGTTCAATCAAATCCACTTCACTTTACACCACATAAATACACTTTCTTTTTCTGAGAGTTGTTGCAACAGGTCCTGGCTGTGAGGATGGTATGGGGTCATCGGGGGCCGGGTCTTGGAAAAGGGATCCAAATCTCATTGCACCAGTATTAAGGATATAATGTTCTTAAACAATGTAAAGATCCTCCACTAAATTATGTTTTATTAACAAAGTTCGGGAGGAGCGCGTCAGATCATTAACCTAATTAAACACAAGAGGAACGCAATCAAGTTAACCAACACCAAGAGGATAAATACAGCCGTCTTACCGCTACCCACTTTGACGGTTACCAGCATCCCTCCACCACCCCATCTCCTCACTTCGAGTTCTTACTACACCTAAACGGGGGGGGATACTCTGGGTTCGGGCTGTTCCCGAGCTCGGAGCCCTTCCCCGGACAGCACGCCAAATACGCATTACTATATCCCAGTTAATTATATGTAAGCGTGAACTCATGAAATGTGTTTTTTTATCCATCAGTTACCATTAAAAAAAAGAGCAAGTGATATTTATTAGAAGTAAGTTTCTCAGCTATTCCACAAATTCTTTTACCATGGAATTTTGTCGACTTCCACCACAATCAAAACAATAGAAAATAACAAAAGGCAGATGTTAGAAATTAAAACCAGGGAAATTATAATTTCATTTTAAAAATATATTGTATTTTGTTATGGATTAGAGATCCTAAAGATTTCGGTTTATGTGCACCACACTCTTAAAAATAAAGGCAAAAAGGATTCTTCGCAGCAATGCCATAAAAGAACCATTTCTTTTTTACCTTTTAATACTATTTAGAACCTTCTTCCTTACGAAGGACCTTTTGTTCTATAAATGTTAATTGTTTTTATGGAGCCATGCAGCCCGATTTAAGGTGTCTTTACTTTTATGATTGTATGCTAAAGAGAAATAATGTCCAAATGATCAAATTTATATACTGAATAGTGACCTAGATTTTGGTGTTTACCATAATTACTTATTTAGAGTTTGGGATTTTGACCACAGATCTCCATATCATGCCTAAATCCTGGCTTTGGAGAGATTTAGCTTTCAACAAATTGTAGGAGCTGCTAAATCTAACATGAGTTGCATGCATGCATGACAAAGTTTTTTCAGACATCTTTATTTTATCAGTATTGGATCGGCATTTGTGGAATTCTTCATAATTATGTGTTACCGTCAACTGCTGTTACTGAAATTATAACAATTTCGCTGTATTGTGATAAAATGCAAACATGGGAATAAATCGCTCTCGGTACAACCACAAGCTGTGGTTGTTCAAATGATTGAACAGAAAGGATTTCTCATCTGGGGACAATAAAAACGTGATTGCTTTTCATTACAGTAGATGTTGTTTTCTATTAAAAAGCATTTTGCAAGCAACATTTTTCACCAAGATTTATTAGATCTTACTTTTCAACAGAAGAATTAAGGGCAGATGATGAGCCATCATGAAACGAATCCAAATCGGTCAACATTCTTCACAAACCCAATTACAGTATTATCAGCATCTATAGCCCTTTGAAAAGCTTTTGCTAGAATAGTTCATTTCTTTGTTGGTTATTCAGACAATGTTGTGGAAACAGTGTGCATTAATAAATGATGTAGGGAGGATTAAGACAAATCAACACACTTATTAAAGCAAGTGTGAGGGGATCCAGTCATTCGCAGCAGGTGGTCGGTGTTCACACAGTTCAGCGGTCTGCATCTTATACCCTCACTGACCTTGTTTTTTTTCTCTCAGTCTTGCAGCATGTGGATAAGTCACACAACTATACAATCCTTCATTCATAAACTCACAAAAAAAGTCACAAAAAAAAGACGGTCACTTTGACACACACAAACATATTGTCACTATTGGACCGAAACCTTGTAAATCTAAAACCAAAAACACATATTTTTTTTAACTAGTCAATTGTATGTCATAATGTGTGTCATAATATTAAAAACCAAAATCGTACTTAAACTCAACAAAATTTAAAGTTTCCTCTATCGTCAGCGATGATACACATATAATATTCTAAATTTAGAAAGGAATAATTCACCCAGATCCCAATTCCAGACCTGTGTGATTTTCTTCTCTGGGACACAAACAGTGGATGTTGATCCTGCTTTTCTCTTCCTCTTTTGCCTACAGATTTTTTATGTTTGGATGAACGGTACCTTTAAGACCCGGGATGTCAACAATTTTAGCATGGTCACGGGAGGGAATTTCTCAGGCACAATGTAGGAGAGATAAACAAGGGTGGAAATCTAGTGTAATGTACTGCCTCATAGTACATAGTACATCATCTGTAAACAACAGAAGACTTTTGAGGTCTAAATGATGTGTTTCAGAGAACAGTTGAGCTAGATGGAGGGTAGCAAACAGACAGCAGCTGTCCCACAGAAGTTTTAGTTTAAGACGGTATGTCCATGGTCTGCCTACAGTCTGTTTATTGATCCAGTAAACTTGTATGCAAATTGGTAGCAAATTGGGTAGATATCCACCAGAAGAACTGTATTTTTAGTTTTTAAATGTTTTGAATATGTTTTCTTATGTAGTTTATTATAGTGGTTTAATCCACCTTAATGGCAAAAAAACCCCTGAAGTTTGTTGTTTGTACATGTCAGGCCTCTGTTAATGTGCACATCTTGACCAGTATAAAAAACTTATGAAACTTGGTTTGGCTAGTGAGACTAGTGCTCCCCAATATTCAGATGGTCAATCGATATAGGTTTTAAATTGCAGGTTTATAAACTTTCTTAAATTTGACCACACTGAATCTTGAACAGTGGGTTGCGACCTTGCAAAAGTGCATATGAAAGCTATTGAGGTAATAGCATGGATGTATGTTTGTGCGTCTATTAAAAATGGCAGGGTGTGTATCTGAGGCATGAGTATCTGCGTATGAGTGGTAGAGAGTCTGTGGTGTGTGTAGAGTTAAGCAAGCGTGGGTGTGCACGTCTGAGTCTGGTTTGGGCTTTTCTGAAGTGATTTGTAATGATATGCTACTCTGTCTGTACAACGTGTATTTGTGCCCCAGTGAGACATACAGAACATACTCTCATTAAGTTAAAAGGACGGCATCCAACCACAACGACTTCAGGGCAAACACACACACACACACAAATGCCCGTGCACTGGCCAGCATTTACAGACACACATGTTCAAATGGGATTGCCTGCACAGACACACATTGCCAGTGCCATAAAAAGCAACGATTTTGGACAAATAACATTTCCACCATCATATTAAGGTTACTTGAAGGAAGCTGAATAGAAGTCTGCTACAAAAAGAAAAATAAGAAATATATTGTTTTCTGTTTATTGACATTCAGATCAACCATTTAAATCCACAATTGTAAGATTCTGAAGCCATTTATTTAGTAAATACAAATGAATATGATCAGATTAATGACATTTGTTTTAATAATTCAAATGTATTTTGTGTTCTGGATGTGATTTTATGGTGTCACTGTGTTTGCCTTTTCTAGATATTATCCATACTAATAATGTGGATGTGCTTGTAAGTGCGTGTTATTTTCACACGTCATATGGTGTGACATACGTTCTGCAGCTCATGAGTATCAGGAGATCGGACAGACCAATCAGAGGGACCAAAATTAAATCGATGCAACCTCAATCTGTGGCGAAAGCAATGGCGAGGGTCCTCCCCCCATAGCCGTGATTTTAAAGAGGTTAAGTAACCGTGCACCCACACACAAACATATGCGCACACAAACACCACCTTTTACCCTGTTGTATTCCAATTTTCTTTCATGTACCAAAATGTCATTTTATAATGACATTTGTTGCAATGATAAATTTATTATTATTTGCATAATTTTTTGACCTGGAATGGTCATAAACACATTTATCAGTAAATAATAATAAATAATAAAAAATTTAAATAGTCAGGATATAATTTAATCAGCAATAATAATAATAATGTTAACAATAATAATAATAATAATAATAATAATAATAATGATAATAATAATAATAATGATAATAATAATAATAATTACAATAATAATAGTAATAATAATAAATAATTGATGAATAACAATAAATAACAATAATGACACAAAAGACAATATCAATGAGAGTATTTTTTCTAGTTGATGAACACTAAAACAATGACCAACCCAATCAAAAAAAAATGCAATTTCTTTTATTTAAATGGCACACAAATGTATTATGTGAAACTGCAGCGGTCCACGGTAATAAACATATAATTATTGTGTATGGGTTTGTGGATAGATTTCATTTTAAATTTGAATGAGTCCTTAGTCCTATAAAATTCTGTCTAGAATGAAAATGTCCCATCTGCCCCAAACTACCAATAGCAAGCAGCAAATGAAGTTTTTACAGGGCTGTGACTTACACCAAAAGCTATTTATTCAGACATTAAGTCAAACCATTTAATGAAGTCTTTAAATTTCAACTCTAATAAAATTCTGTCCCACAGCACTTGTTTGTGGTAACAGTTGTGTAATAAAGCATTTATGATATTGTGTATTACACTATAATAACAGATAAAATGTGTCACAAGGAAATTGTGTCAGGTGAGTGGGCGCTATTTTTGAATATGTCATGTCTCTCATGACTGTGAGCAGACTTATACTCCGTGCCAGCAATGTTAATACAATTTCCCTCCGCTGGCTGCAAATCTTCATGTCCATTGAGAAAGGAAGTTTAGAATGTGAAATAAATCTAAAGTTAATAAAGAACTACCTGTTGCATAGGCATATGTTTAAATACACACCAAAACAAACGTGCATGTTTTTTATGCGTTCACAGGCCATTTGTGGGTGGCATTCATTCCTTGTAAAACATTCGAAGCTGCCGTTTTAAAATCACATCAGCGCATGGCCAATGAATCACACAGACGTCAAACCAGAGATTAAACGCTCAAACGAGGATTTCCACCAACTGCTTTATAAGAGGATTTGCTTACGTACAAACGCACGTCTATAGAAGCTAAGGAATAGACAGCTAATGAAATGTGAGACCCCCACCTCAATCTACACAATCCCGCTTATGTGTGTGTGTGTGTGTGTGTGTGGTCATGAAAGTTTGTGTTTTTGCACTCCCTCCATCATCTCGCAGACTGGGTGATGAAAGGTTTACTACTTACCCTTGACCTTTGAACTCTGAACACATCCTACCACTGACCTCTCTCACTCTTTCTCTCTCACACACCAACACACACGCACACACTAACCTTGACTTTTGCATTTGCTGACTCCAATATACAACGGATATCTAGCTACCAGACAGTAGAGCCGCCACATACTGCAGATGGCTGTTTAAAACAGCAAAATGTCACACAGATCAACCATGTCATGGGACAAGCCTTTATAGCTTCTCACATTACTGTCATCGTATCCAAAACCTTGTCAGGGTGATTTATGATAGCCGGCCTTCTTGATACACTATGATGATGTGATGATAATGATCAGCATTAGCTCCCCAAGAGGCATCATTTCATTTGCTAATTAGATTTTGGATATGTGGTGTATTGCAAGCAAAAAGCGAGGTGGGGGGTCTCTGGAGGATGTATAATGACAGACTGAAGCAGCCCACACTGATGGTAAGTTTAGCCCTTTGAGCAGAGATTTACTGATGTGTGGAAATCTTCCGACATTCAGAAAAACAAGCGGAACATTTAGCGACGTTCTTATTAGCAAGGGCCCTAAGCAGTGGACACTGCTGAGTACACACTGTGCAGGGAACACAGAATGTCATTTTATGTCTTTTTTGTCACACTGATAAATGCTATATTCAAAATATTATTATATATTTAAATCCATATAGTTCATGATTAAAACCTCAGTTTAGTGAGATGTGAAAATGTGGAATTTAGGTCATATGCGTGTCCTTTTGTATTGTGACCCGTGGTCATGATGATAAAAACCTTGTTTTGGTGACATGAGCACTTTATACTATTAAAAAAACACACAACACAACCCCTTACTTAATCCCACCCTAATCCTGTAACCCTTCACAATAAAGTTGTGTTAACGCATCCGCAAACATAAACTAACAATTTACAATACTTATACAGCATTTATGAATTATCTCAGTTCATGTTAGTCAACATTTATTAATGCATCTTTACAACTCTTAACATTAGTTATTAGCCTACATGGTGCTCTGGAATACTTGATTCTGATTGGCCAGTCATTCCCTGATAAAAACTACTCAAAACTAATAAAACAGGATCATCCAGGTACTGTGAGTCAACTTGACCTTAAAAATTATTTTTTTTACAAATAAATCAGATATATGCCATATTGATTGACATATATGGGATTATATTACAAAAGATTAAAACCAGTTTGCGTGTTTGTCATGTTTGAATGTCATTGTCTTGGCTGACAGTCATGTCTAAAACTGATAGGAAAAGTGTCTTTTTCATGGAAGGTTTGTATTTATTACAAATAAGCTAATAAAACATTTTAAAACAATATTATGGCCAATGTGTTATCACTCTGAAGGTGATAACAACTGGCTGGCTGTATATTATCCCTTACTTATTTTACAGAAAACTAACAATGAACAACTGTATTAACATTGACTAACATTATAAAATGAATACATTAAAAATTATATTGACTTTTTGTTAGTTCATGTGAGCTTTTACTCATTTTATCAGATACAACCTAAAACACACAGCATGATTTTACACATACTTTTATCCAGGTTTTCCTGTCAATTTCCTGTAAAGTGAAATATAAATGTTCACTTGCTCACTATGTCCTCCGCTGTGCCATTTGAATAAACTCCTTGTGATTTAGAATCGTACTTAGAATAACCGAACACCATCAGGCCCTTGGATCATACTCGAGTAGCCTATTTGTGTGTGTACTTGCAAAGCTTGTTTTTTAACACCCTCATCGTAACACACACGAGATTCAGTCAGGAGGAAGTGAGGCAATGAGCATTTAGAGCATTTCAGGAATCCAAACACTGTGCCAGTTATACATACACACAGTGGAACACTAGGACGTCCCCAGCCTCTCCAAACACACACATGCACACACACTCTGATTTGAGTTAGGGGTTCTGAGAAATGTGAGAGGTTTAGATGTGAAGGCCTGCTTCCCTCTAAACATAATGAATTCTGAGAAAGTGTGACACCCAAAGCAGGACAGAGTTTATGTTATCCTTAGAGGATCAGGTCAGTGATGTGTTTTTGTTTTCACACTTAAATTCATACCCATCCTACACAACGATGGACAGAACAATCATTTTGTCCAACGGCAAACTGATACCAAACTAAAATGTGTAAGTAAAAATGTTTTAAACACCAAGTTGCACACAAGATCTCTCTGTTTTAGGGGTGAATTTCTCTTTTGCTCTTCATTCTATCACTGCAGCCCACTTATCTCTTTTCTTCACCTCTCTCTCTATCTCTCTCTCTTTGGCAAATGACAGATGATCAGGTGATTTGTGCAGTGGAAGGATTTGGTGTTCCATGAAGTCTATTTAAAAGTGCCAATGCATTACTCTCTCTCTCCCTCCTTCTCTCTCTCCCTCCTTCTCTCTCTCTCCCTCCTTCTCTCTCTCTCTCTCTCTCTCTCCTTCTCTCTCTCTCCCTCCTTCTCTCCTCCTTCTCTCTCTCTCCCTCCTTCTCTCTCTCCCTCCTTCTCTCTCTCTCTCTCTCTCTCTCTCTCTCTCTCTCTCTCTCTCTCTCTCTCTCTCTCTCTCTCTCTCTCAAAAATGTTTGTTTGAAGGTTAGGTTTAGGGGTAGGGCACAGAATATCCAGTCTTTTACTTATATCATCTCTTTTTTCAGCCATATTTATAACAATATTTATAGACTTCCTGTTTTCACTACCCCTTTTATCTGTATTCATATCTCTGTGTTACTACATATGGAAAAAAATCTCACAAACTCACTAGCTATTTAAGTCTCAATTTGAGCTATAAACAGACAGAAAACTACCCTTGTGTGTATTTATAGAACAAATCCCCATTTAGCAGATTTGAGACAAACACCTCCCACCCCATGCACATATTTACTTACATGTTTTAAATCCACACATGCATACAAGCAAACCATACAGTCCATACATTTCTCTAGATGTTTGCTATGTACACACTACATACGAGAAAATGAATGTGTAGCAAGATTTTACCACTCATACAGCAAGACATGCAAACTAAACGAATGACTATTTAATTATAGTTTTATGATTTAATAATTTGTGTGAAAAGTTACTTTGAAAAATGAACATTTCTTAGTATTTCCTATGTTCTACAGCATGAACTCAAGCCGACATGTTTTTCCGGCAAGATTTGAGAGTGCTCCAAAGAACATTGTGTGCGCTTCTATGAAAGCCAAGACATCTAACCGTTTGTGCAAAAGAAGTTAACATGTTCACATGTGCTTTCATTTAATTAAAATTAAATGACTTGGAAATATTGCAGAATCATAAATATTCGTTTTATTTTACAGCTTTTCTTTCTTAAATGTTTTTCGAAATCTGGAAACAAATTGTGTTCTTAAGAGGTTTAAATGAAAATATGCCACAAGAAAATCCCACATTTACAATGTGGTTTCAGACTTTTGGACCCCACTCTACATTCCAGCCACGGCTGTGGATGTCATACAACTTTAAAAACAGTAATGCATTAAGCAAGACTAATAATCTGTGATGTAATGCCTTTAAACCAAACTGTGAATTTGATATTACGTCCTTGGCATTTTTCAGGGTGTTCGGAATGTCCTTCTGGGTTTTTGAACATTAGAAAGCATAGTTTTACACTGCGGTTTAGTTTTATTTCGCCAAACATTGTGTGAATGATTATTACAAACAGTCCGAATGTTACAGTGTACCTTTCCTCTCTAAATTCCTGTAATGCAAGTATGTGTAATTGGATGCCAACTACTTTTCCTTTTCATTCAAGTCCCTCTGGAGATTTAGGTCACTTTTTGGTTGGACTATGCTCATCCATCCTTAGCAGAACTTCTCAACGTGAGATTGAAAAGTAGGACAGGACAGTGTAAAGAATATTTGGCATGGCCATATAAAGATGGAAAGAGAGTGAGAGGTATTGGATGACTTCAGATAAGTTTAGATAATAGCTCACCCAAAAATAAAAATTCTCTCATAACATTTCCGTCTATGTACATCCAGTATTATGTACAGTAAACTCTCCAAGTGATGAGAGAATTAAAATTTTTAGGTGAACTATTCACATTTTATGAATGAGTTTTATGATTTCTGACTATTCTTGTAGTCCAAAAGGTGAAGCAATCACATGTATTTGAAAACTCTCTTGTATCCCAGCTCACAGTAGCCTATGGTTTAAACTATCAGCAACAACAGCAAACAGCTTATAATAAGCACTTAAACTGCAGTTAATTTAAAACCGCATGTCAATACTGTCTGCCCAAACTTTTCTACCTGTGTGTATAGTCTCTTGTGTGTTTGTGATGAGGTAATGGTTAGTGAGAGCTCTTATCAGCTGGAGAGGGGGGACCAGGTGCATTTCCTGTTGTGACCTGGGCCCCGGTATCACAAAAGCTTCTTTGTCTGACCCTGTTCCCTGACTCTGCACAAAAATGGTGATTCAGCCCTGGTCCTAACCTGGTCCTTCTCTTCCTCTCTTCCTGCTCCGGAGAGACCAATTAGAGACAATGCAAGTAGGTTAGACTGCCCATTAACTGAGTATATTGTAAAGCACAAAGGCAAAAGGATTGTACGTTAACAAAAAACCCATAAGCCGGTACTAGAGTGTCGCTGACATTGTTTGGCTAAACCAAGAGTGCCATTTTGCTCCTGCGGAGCGTGTGAGTCCGTGTGTGTTGGCGAGAGTGTGTGCTGGGTCACACAGACAAGATTCTTGTCACTTAAATAGAATCTCTGTGTTCTACCTTTTATCGGGTCTCTTTATCCGATTCTGTTCTTGGACATCTCCATCTCCCACTCGATGACCCTGTTGCACACAATCACACAGAGTTTGTCTCTCTACACTGTGGATAATCATGGGAAAAGGGTGATGTAATGCCTCCCGCCGAGGGGTTTCGAGTGAGACGAGCTCGCTTTTAAAAGGCGAACTCTCGTGAGCCTGTCCGGGGTCCTGACCTTTGACCTTGGGGGTCATTGGTTCACCCACTATTGAGGGAAATCAATTTTGATGACCACTTGCCTGCGCATTTACACCAATATTCAAGCAAACAGCCCCTCTCCAGCCAAAAGAGACATCTTATTTTGGTTATTTAGTATTATTTTTCATAGCTGGTTACTTTTTACTGCACAGGCTTTGTTCTTTGTGTTAACTTTGCTAAAACTATTTGCCGATCGACATTTTAACTGATGATACTAGCAAAAAGAAAATCACAAATACTTGAACTTTTGCATTAAAACATTACACAACAAAAGTAAAAAATTTGGGTCTGTGAACAACTCTTTTAACATTATTAAAAAAAACGTTTTAGTAACTTAGAGAAAACGTTTAGAAAATATTAGCAGAAGTTCTAAAAAAACATTCCCTGTTAGCTGGGCTGCTGTTTTTGAAACATAACAGGCATTCTTTTATTATGAACATTGTATGTCATTCCTTGGCTACAGATGCCGATTATTCAGAAATGTCTACAAGCATAACATCAAATTTGGAAGGATCTGAGGGTAAATAAATATAGACACATTTTTTCCTTAAGAGTCTTTCCTCTGCCCAGTTCTGACCCTGCTTAAGTGTGTGGGAATCAGAGGTTGCCGTTGGAGACGGTCTTTTTGGCCTGTGACAATACTGTCATCCCAACCGGCCTTACGGCTATTTATAAACCCAACTTCTCTCTTTCTTTGTATCGCTTGTGTCTCTTTTCCTGATCTCCTGATTTTTTCCCATCTTCAGTCTCTTCGTTCTTCTCTCTCTCTCACTGAGCATCTCTGCCAGATTAGCTGGTTTCTATGCTTTCAATAAGCTGTTGGAATCTGGGTCAGAACTCACAGCTGCTCTGGATCAGGGGCTGGTGCTGGACCAGCATTAAGACAATATTAAACTTTCAACTTTAAATCAGACGTGACAAAACAATAATTACACAGCCATTTAGCCATAAATCCATTGGCAAGTGAACCACAAACCAATCCAATAATGCAATTACATATCTTTACTATAGAGATATTAACCATAATTCAAATAAAAGTAAATCACATTAACCTATATGTACTACAATAACTACAATATACTGGTAAACTAAGTATAAATGTATGAGAAAATATGTTTCATGTAAAGGTGTTTTGTGACAATGTGTGTTGTGAAAAGAAATTGAATTGACACTTTTTACTTTTTATTTGTACATTAGGCCTAATCCAAATCCAAATTCCTTTCAATTGTGTATTACCATTTATAGTTACAGCTCTACTGTGCCTGATACCATCCAAACCATCCAAATTCCACACATAGCTTAAAGATTCCATAAATGTATCATAAAGATATAAGGCGTTTATAAAAGCAGTGAGCTGCCTCGACAGATGTTTGGTACAGTCTGTACCAAACATAGGCAAAAAAAGCTATTCGATATCTTTTACAGCTTAGCCAATACCAGAGCTTAGTAAAACATGTATTCCAAGATGATGGACAAATATTATACTAAATTTAATGTATGTATTGATAAAAAGTCAAATTAAAGTCTATTTTAGTCACACAAAAAAGGTCTGCAAAATGCATAAATGTAAGTGTAAATAATTAAAATATATCATATTGTTAACGCAACAGCAAAATACAAGTCGAGTGACACAAGCACTTGAGCACAGCTATTTGTAGCTTGTGTGAAGTTATAGAGTTGCATTTTAAATCAATTACCTTTAAATTTCCCTTTTATGTAGAATGATGCCTTAAACAGAAGTTGCAAACAATTAAGTGCTTTAGAGTGGAAAAAATGTAAAGCGGGTGCCTACGCAGGTACACACACTAGGTTTTTATACAAAGCTAGACCAAACAACATCATAAATTCAAACCACAACTTAAATCGCACACACATGACACTTCTATCGGAAAATACAAGAATCAAATCCCCCAGATGCCATGTAAGAAACCCTAGAGACTCCAAATGTTGAACAAAGAAAAAAAAAAAAACAGACTAATTTGTCCTGTCCTCCAAACACACACAGACTCCCTCATTAACTGTGTTACAGAAAATGCTGATGTAATGAAAGTTAATCTGCCGGTCTTTTTTGGCTAAGAAGTGAGTGTGATCGCCCTGCCCACCCCCACATACAGGTTCATTAACTCCCAATGTGAGTGTATTTCAATACACAGACAATACACAGAGGGAACCGATCGCAAAGTGCTTGAGCATGTGCCTTACATCACGTAGGCATCGGTGAAAAGGGAACGTGAGAATGAACGAGAGATTGTAACAGTCTTGTTTCTGAGTGAGGAGAGGAGTTGATTGTCTCAAGAGAAACAGGGTGTCACAAAGGGAATGTTCTGAAAATTAGGCGCGTGCTTGCGTGGACTATTCTTGTTTGAGTCGTGACCTCGGGGGTTTCTTGGCATCCATTGACCCGGGTCAACATGAGGGTCAAAGCCTCTTAGACTCAATGACACTGAGAAGTAGCACTTTATTTCGTGAAATGAAGTATGCATATGCATATTGCCACATCTAAAGTACACTACAAAAGCTTGTAAAATGTGACCCAAAGTATTTTATGCGGCTTTAGTAAAAATATGAAACGTTTGTATGGTTTTCAAATCTGCTTTGTCCTCCCTTTCAATCAATACCGCAAGTTTTAACAGACCTTTGAATACGCTCGCATGTATTTCAACAGGTTGAAAGTTCATAACAACTGCCACTAGAGGGAAAAATGTCTGTCTGTCATGTCTGGAGGTCATAGACAGTGAAAAGGTGGAATAACAATGTTGGTGAGTTAACTGGCGCCTGCTAAAGTATATTACATTAAGCTGAATCTGGGCTGAAATGTGACTCACCATCACACCATCTCCAGATTTGGCTCTGACCAGAGGATACTAGTGTACTGGTGTGCCTTAATGCTTTATAATAGCTTAACTAACAAGACTATGATGGTTAACCGGCTAAATCAGTACAGTTTGTAACAAACCAATTGTCAGCCTAGCATGTGCATGCCAGCATGTTACTGTAAATGTGTAATTGACAAGCAATTTGTTTGTCCACACTTAAACAAATAGTCCTTTCTTCAGCTGAACACAAATAAATCATTTTAGATTAAAATGCCATCATGTATATTCTTATAGGGTACTCAAAATGTGAAGCTCCTAAACTTACAAGTAATCCAAATGTCTCCAGTGGGTCTTTTAAAGCTAAATGATTTATTTGTGCAGGAAAACAAGTCATATTTTAATTTGTAATATTTAGCTGTACTGAAATGTAAACAAACAATCCTAGCGATATGTTTAAATATGGTGGCACATCTCATTGGTCTTGTGACTAATTGCCATATAAGTTTTTTACACACAAGCACTAATCAAATCAAATTTTGAAAAATATTGACATTTTAATGTCAAATTATTTGTTATGTTTAATGGACTGTTTAAGGGACAATTATGAGGAATAGTATTTTTGGTGAATAGGCTTTCAGAGTGAACATTTACCTGCACCACTGTGATTTACCATGTTCCAGACTGTGTCACAATCCTTCACCCAAAGTGCCATAGAAAATTTTCATATTACATATGGTAACATTCACAGTTTAATGTTGTTTCTGGAATCTGCGGTTGAGAATCTGAGTCTGTCATATTGCATGACAGTCGTGTGGTACAAAAGCATTTAACACGATTTCCAGGAAAGACGATTCATTTAGAAACCGCTGCAATCTGCAAGCCAGACACAAACACTCAACACTTGAAACATCACCAGTCCTCCGGTCCATAACAGAGGCGCATCCAATGTATTTGGACTCCTGTCCCATCTCTGCATGGATATCACATGCCGAAGCTAACGAGCTAATCTGCAGCGTCACCATTTATTTTACATCCAAGAGCACGCTCGCAATTCTGTGTTCCAGCACTGAATTAAACTTGGCAGGACTGTTTATGAAAGACATGTGTCATGCATTATATGTTGACAGTTGTTAAGAAAATATTTGTTTGTGTGATAAACTGACGATGAATGTTAATAACTTGGCAACAACTCAGGACACAATGGCACCTTAGCATCTTCCCAAGAATGCATCTTTTATGGAACGATTTCAATGCGAGCGAGAGACACTATTTATTCACTGCTAAATATTTGGGCTGAGATGTCTTTTTTTAAGAGAGGTTGTATATTGAGATTAGGCCTTTTTTATCCAGTGTGTTAAATTTCTTCTCTTTCTCTTTTGGTTCACCTTTTGACAGCGGGCTTTGTGTACAGACTGTGGGAAAGTTTCCTTTCCTGATGAGGTCATCCCTTTAACCCCCCCATACACAGCACACACACACAGATCTGTTTCACTCACACACACACACACACACACACACACACACAGGAAGGAGAAATACAACAAAGCCTTGCCTCTTTATCTGTGTAAATGTACACACATGTAAATGCAATGCACTTCGGTGTGCGTTTTCTTAGTAACATCTAAAATATGTTTCAGTAACTTCATTGCAACCTCAGCGAGATATCTGAAAAGACTGCCATAATGCAATGCAAAACTCATTACTACTATCTGCTAAAAGAAATATGAAAATTAATCTCATTAGTTCTCATGTATTGTAAATAGATGTCATATTCGTGATTTGTCACGAGACATGCAAGAACCAATGAGATTCCAAGTTATCACCGTGCCGCCATATTTAAACTTGCTGTCATATTTAACCATGGTTTGTTTCCATAGATATGAGACAGATATGAGACACCGATCGCTAAATAGACTCAGTATTATTACATATTGTTTTAAAACTGGGAGAACTATTTTATTAAGCCACTGACATCTTCTTCCGAATGTTTTGCGTAAAAATGATCATCACATAGCTCACGTGCATCTCCCAATCATAGGAAACCATGTGTGACGGACCCTTTGTAAATATATGATCATGTGACAAAATGTACACGCAGTGTGCTAGATTAAGAGTCGACAAAGCAAAAGTACTCCGTATTCCACGTACCCCACGTACGCCGTCACAGCTTGTCCATCACATTTCATTCAAATACAAATTATCTGTGACCCTTATCCACCTCAACCCACAAATAATTAAACCCAAGGTTAAAGCCTTTAAAACATACAGAAAGTATCCCCCGAGGGCCATACTTACACAGTTCACAATATGGCAGACGCTTATGCTGTCAGAGTAATTCTGAACAGCAAAAGGCCAACGAAAACGTGCAAGGCGAAACATACACAAAAACACAGACGTTCACTGTAAGTATGACTCTAATAAAGAAGAATGCCTGAGTCACAGTTCTTCAGACACACACGGGTCTTTGTTTTAAAAGAAATGTGTTATACACTCACAACTCTTAATCAAATTTGCCAGACTATGAGTCTTTTCCAATGTGTGTTTAAGCAAACACGTGGAGACCTGCAGGGTGTTGAGATGAAGCGTGTGTGTGTGTGTGTGTGGAAATGACTGACATTCCTCTTAATCAGACTGAAGCCCAAAGTAAGAAGTTTAAAGAAACAGAAAAGTGAGAAAACACACACTCCCAGAAAGTATTAGTCCTTACCAAGGGTGTATTTGAAAGTGTTTGCCAGTAGGGGGCGCCCCACTGAATAAATTAGGAAATTATAAACTATGTAAAACCTGGAAAAATCCATGATGGTAGTTGCCGGGCGCAGGACTTCACTTCCAGCTGTACAGTGTGCGATCGTCCACTTTTTGAGTCGTAAGGAATACCGTTTCCAAGCCTCCACTGTCTGTAAAACAGCACTGTTTATTGATATTATTCATACTTTTATAACCTCACGGTGTTGGCAATGATACAGTCTCCAGGCTCACAGAATCTCAGACGGCAATATTTAAATAATTAATTAAAAATGAATCTCTGGACTTTTTGGTTATTTCTTTATGTAGATAAAGTTAAGGATCCTGTTCAACAGCTTCCTTTTTAACAGCGTCAATTGACCAAGATGCCTCGATGGTGCAGTTATAAGATCCACCAGCAGGGGCTAACTGGTCATGTTAACCAGTAAAACCTTGACCCCTTGAGGAATCCACCCCGCAGCTGACTCACAAATTTCTCTCTCTTCTTCACTTTCTTTTTGTATCTTTCTTTCCTGTTTGATTCACTCACCCTCTCTTGCCGAAGCCCATATAAAGGGGCAATTTTGTGTGAAATCAGTAATCAGATTTGAACAAGTGAGTCTCTTTCCATCCAAACCTCTGAATAAGCGAACCATTATACTCCCCTGCGTTCTCTCTTTTTCTCTCACTGGAGAACACGGTGAGCTCATTCCACCACAGTTCACCACATGATGTTGTATGGATGTCTCTGAGATGCGTCATTGACAGATATTACTAAAAGAGACGTTTTAAGCAATCCGCTTGTCTCTGTGACATGAAGGTCACAGTGATTTTGCCAAGAAAGATCTTGCTAGTACAATGAAATACATAAATACACTGTAAAAATAAAAGGGGCTTCAAATATCTATATCTAAATATAAGTGCCCCGAAAATCTTCTTCTTACAAAAGGGTTACTGGTGGAACCATTAACAGTCTTGGTAGTTCTTGGAAATAATTTGGGATCCTTCAGGCACTTTAAATTCAACTCTTAAGTTCCCCAGACAACCATTCTTTTTTAGATGTATATTCAGTTGTAGTCCACTATAAACCCAGCCTCCATTTAGTACCATACTATTTCTTTATTGTATTCCGTTCACGTATGTTACAGTCAACAAAATATTCATTTACAAGCATAGCAAAACAGTTAGGCAGTACAATAAGGAAGTGTCTTCACAGGACAGCCTCAACAATTAGCAAATATAAATATATAAGCATATACTTTATGGCTATGACTGCTTTAAATGATTCCCATGTAAAACTTTGAAGTGAAATCATTCATCATACAAAAAACGTTTATATGCCTGTTCAGCATTTATAGGCACTTATTATGTTTAATTATGAATTTATGTCGTGTTGTGCACCTTACATATAACAAGACTCTATTATAGTGTCTCAATGAATTCTCTTTGCTTGACTATAAAATGGATAGTCAAGCAAAGACAATTCATGAGTAAAACATAGATGAGTAAAAAAACGAGCATACCATACACAGACTATGAGTTATTTTGATAAATATTTCCAAAAATATAAACAAGGTCAATACGGTTTATAAACCGACCACAAAGTATCGAAGAAAACTGTTTGGTTTCCCTTTATAAACAAACAAATACACAGATAAACAAAAATGTACTGGATATTTTGAACTATAAAAGTATTATCTGATAATATACACATGTATATATAATTGAAAACATGAAAGTTATTTGATATGAAAATGATGAGCTCTTTGGTCGACTTATTTTACGTATGTGCCTAGACAAGAGAAATTGATCGACAGTCCTTTATTTTTAAGCACACTTTTTATATAAAGATATAACCAAAATAACCACAGACCTCTAAAAATACTGCAAACAAAATTGCTCAAATAAAATGATTTTTTTTTAGCAGGTTCAGTTTATGCCAGCAGTAGGGTGATGGTGACCCAAAGAAATCTGGCTCCCCCTACTGGATTTTCTGTGTGGTGCAACAGGAGGACATGGATTTCAAACACTCCCTTAGGAATGTATCTTCAGGCCAGGGGAACAAAGGAAAATGTTTTCCTGTAATAAGAGGTATAGTCTACATATTCATCCTTTGAGCTGGTGGCCCCACCAGTAAAACTGTTGTCCTGGTGCTGTCCTTAAAATTTTGCACGGCTCTGTGTGTCTTGTCCAAAAAACAGGGAGAATGTTTTAATGTCTCAGCAACAATCTTTGTGTTGAGTAGGAATTTCCATGCACATTTGCATCTATTTGGTCTTCTGTGAGCCTATCATCACCTTGGAGACAAAATTGACGATGGCGCTGGCGGGCTGTTCAGGGTCGTGTTCGGCAAACAGGTGACAGACGTTCTCTGTGCTGCTTCCGGTTTTTCTTGCAATAAAGCCAAAGATCCTAGTGCACACAAACACAGAGGCTCAATAATAAATATGTATGTGCCAGCTAACACATGTGCACCCTGTGGTGGCATAACTAGTAATGCTATTGCTTTAAGACTGAGATAAACAAATGAGAAAGAAATGATTGACGCAGAATGAGTAGATGATGGAGAAAGACTCACTTTGCAGATGTGCACCCATCTCGTGTCCACCTAGAAACAGAGAAGTGGGGATAAGTTAAAACACAACACTTCAATCTGACTGAATGTTCATATCAGGGATAATAAGTTTTATACATTTTAAGTTGAAAAGCTAGCCATGAATTTCTTCACAAAATGAAAACTATAATTAACAATATTAGGTATGGGGAGGAATTGATGATTTGCATCATACATAATCTAGACTATGGTTGGCTGCTTTAAAGAATCTAAAATACAGTATAATTTCCATACTTCCTGTACTGTAATGTTACAGTTTTACTTTATAAACTAAACATTAATCAAACTTACACTAATCCAAAATGTTGTGAATAGCAATAAAGAACACAAAGCCATCTGTCCAATACTGTGTGTGTGTGTGTGTCACATACTTTCTGTCCTGTGGATCCAATGCGCAGAATATCACTGTGTTGACGGCATAGTGTCTCCTAAAGAACAATCTGTACACAGAAGCAAAAAAAGTGAGGAACACACACAAAAAAAATGCAATGTACATTTTTACATGTGATACAAACTAAACGTAACAGTTGCAGCTACTCATTAGCATTGTAGCATACTGAAGAATGTATGTAACGTGTGGGTAGCAATACAGCAAGATTGGTTTTAGAGCATGTGTCAGCATGACTACTTAAACATGTTTGCAAGTGAAACCCGTCATCACCCTAACAGTAAGTGTGTGTGTGTGTGCGTCAGAGACTCACTTCCTCTGGTTGTCTGTGAGTGTAATTCCCTGCGCAGACACTTTAAAGTGAACGACAGTGGATGTGGATGGAGGATCCATGTTGAATATCACAGTGGTGGCTTTCTGCACACCCTGAACTCCTGTCAAAGACTCCAGATCCACACTGCCCAGGAACCACACGTTACATGCTAGACAACACGCATTAACAAAAGGATTAGTTTCTATGGATTTATCCTTATCAATATTATTTTCACACAACACACTCATTATTTACCTGCTCCTTGTTTCAGTAGCTCTGCTGCAGAGTTTGTAGATGTTTGTGTTTGAGATTCATTTAGATCCTCAAGTGGATCTAGAAAAAAAATTGTTAGCATTTAAACACTAAAGACAAGAAATACACACACAGACATACAAAAATATAAGTACCGCTGCTAGGGATGATGAGTCTGCAGGGTAATGCCAGCGGCGTGATTGAATGTTGACACACCAAAGCCGTCAGACTTCCTGTACATAAAGAAAACGCAACCACTTATATAAATAAACTGGGGTTTTTACAATTACTGTTTTTATTTATACTTTTAAATACGCAACAAATAATAATAAAAAAAAAAAAAAACATTAATTCAAATTTACATTAAATGGTACATGCTCCTACAGATTTTGGAGCTAATTAGATTTGTTAAACTTGTATTTTGTAAAAATTATGCATTTACAAGAAATAAAAATTCTGAATTAATTGTTTTTTTTTATAAAATAAAAATGCTACATTTTTTGCATGCTAAACAAAAATCATGTTTACAAACTATTTCAAACTACGATGTTTAACCTGATAAATGTCATAGCAGAAATTGAGAATACACATGAAAATGCACCAAACTACAATTTTTTCATTTTTACATGTAAAAAGTTTTACACATTTTTAAGTCTTTTAATTTTTTTAATTGTAGGTATTTTAATAAATTACAGTTAATCTCGAGTCTTAATCTTGAGTCTTGAGTCTGATAACTTTTCATCAATTATAGTTTGTCATGATTAGATTAAAATTCAACTATATGAAATATAAAGTGAAAAGGGAAAGTAACATAGGTGTTCCTCCTGAGGAATGGTGACAGTTAACAGGTTAAACTTGTTTTTGGTCCAAGGCATCAAGCGAGGTCAATGAAGACCGCCTCTAGAAAACAGCCACTAGAGGGAACCCATGCATGTGAAATAACCACCTAATTGTGAGACTCAACCTAACACAAACTTTAATTAACATAAATGCAGACAAATATTTACCAAAGTAGGGTTCATTGGGGCATCCTTTTAACCGCACACCTTTCTGTGTGCATTCAATCAAGAAGTGTCGCACGAGCTCATTGGACAGATCCCCCACTGTGTACAGAGACAGGAAATGACATCACATTTAAAATGACCTTTTATAATGAATGCAACAAGAACACAATATGTGTTGACCACTTTACTTCAATATCTCACAATTACTGTAGAATATACAAAACAAGGTCCTTCTTTTTTGTAAATAACCATGACATTTTAATGAAAAGCAAACTGAGACTTTTGTTTAAATAATTTTTCACTTCTCACACTTTTCTCCCTAGAAATGTTTAATGTATCTAGAGTGTTGGAAGGTTAATGACTCAAACTGTAATCGCATTTGTTAAACGGATAGTTTACACAAAAACAAAAATGACATCTTAATTTTTTCACCCTTATGTCATTCAAACCCTGTATATGATACTTCCTTTTGTGGAACACCGTTACCCATTTGCTTTCATAGTATGGACACAAGTGACAATGGAAGTCAATGGGTGCCGGTAACCAGCGTTTTGCAAAATATCTTCTTCTGTGTTCTGCTGAAGCAGGAAAGTCATACAGGTCTGACATGAGGTTTAGTAAATACTAAAATAATTGTTATTGAACTATCCCTATAAGATACAAAATATTAAGGTAAAAAAGAGTTAAAAAGAGTAGTTCTTATTAAATTATTACATTTATTACTAAATTTCTAAAATCGTAGAAATTAATAGATAAAAAAATCTAAATTTCTCAATCTAAATAGATAAAAAAGCTATGCTATCCACATTTTTATACCGCTAACAAAAAACTGTATAGAGGGGGCCGCCATCATCATCATCATGATTCTAAGGTGTACTTATAAAAAACAAATAAAACCATGATGCCAAATAACTTGTTGTTGTGCTTTTAAAACTTCTGCGTAATGAGATTCATTGCTGTTCAGCCCTTACAGTCGAGTCACAGCCGAGTCTCACCAATTATTGACAACCTCTTTGCAATGCTTGCATTGCACTGCGACAGGTTCACAAAACAATCCGCCTGGAAATGTGCAACACAAACTGTGACAACTGTCAGACTAAAACCGATAAGGGACCTTGTTAAAAATAAACATCAGTCACCACTGGCATTCTTCAACAGGATATATGCAAGTGTGACACCAAGCTAGAAATAACACAATATTACTCTGCACAGACCTTCCTTTATTTGACTTTACTTTACATTGAAGTGCAAGTGTACTTATGGTATTTGCTTCTTCTTTGTAACATCGGTGTGACTGTGCAGGCCAGCGCTTGATATGCGGCTGAGCGGATGTGCTGAGCTTTAATAAATGGACTTTGTTCAGATTCTTATTTCAAAGGATCAAGGATAAATTTTATTACTTTTGATATTAACAGTATAATATTGTGTGAATAATGTGCATCGAAACAATTCCTATCCTTAGATTTAAATGTAAAGACAGTTTAAATGTTATTATTAAAATGTTTATGTGTTATTTCCTTCCAGTATAAAACTCAGAGCCTTTCTAAACATGTGAATCAAATTGAGAGGACCTGTGTGTGTGTGTGTGTGTGTGTTTTGCCTTTCTTCCTTCCTCTGATTGAGAGACACACTGTTTACAGAAAAGCTTTGGATATGAATGTCCAGCTGTGTTCACACTCGTTCAGCTGTTCCTCACACAATAATGTTGCTAAATCCTGTTCTCCAGGGTCTTAAACTCCACAAAACATCACGGCGCAATAAGGAGTTTTCCTGTTCAGTGCCAGATAATAACAGATTGGCATAACAATAAGTAATCTTCAGCGTACTCTTACTTTTTTTGCTTTGCTGCAGAACAGAGGGTGGGGGCGTGGCCACCTTCATGGCCAATCCGTATGCTCCTCTGAATGAGTGACTGTCTCTGATGATGAACGAGCCCGGCTCTTTATCCTTGAGAACGGCAATAGCTACAGAAATCCAGTGGGAAGAAACAGATTCTGCTGTCAGCTTATTCAAAGAATCAATGAAAAGAACATCATGAAGCATTAATGCTTGCTTATGAAAAGCCAATATGAAGGGACCAGTGAGCATGTAACCAAATCAAAAGTGACTTTCAGACCATGTGGGTCAGCTTAGGGGTCATATATTTTATTATTTCTCTTTCTCTTTTGGAAGAACTGCCAAAAACAAGGATAAATTATTTATTAAGCCATTAATTTACTATGTAGGGTTGCAGGTGCTGGAGCTTACCCCAGACTATTTAGTGGCCAAAGTTAGAAAAAACAGCTTTGACAGGTGGTCAGTCCATCACAGTGTTAACACACAAAGACACACATGCACATTCATACTGTAACTCACACTTATGAGCAATTTAAAGTCTCCAATTCAACCTGGTCTACATGTTGTTGGACTACTGTGCTATTAGAAATACCCAGAGAAAACCTACTTCAACATGTGCAAACTCCCCAGAGACAGGTGGACTAAAACCCCATCTTGCACTCGAAGGCATGTCTAATAAAATGCACTGTAGAACAAAAATATCCTCGCCCCTAATACCACCCACTTCTGACGGACAAGAGCAAGCTGCATATCATGCGTGGTTCATGGCTGTTACATACTGTAAGGTGAAGGCTACTGGCTCATTTCAACCCTTTATCATGCATTCAAAACCTTTAAAAGTGTTTACAGAAAAAAAGAAAAGAAACATTTTGGTTTGTAAAAGTTTTTTTAAGACAGCAACATATAATATAGGACTGTAAATCTGCATTAAAATTATATATACAATTAAGTATACTCTCACTACATTTACATTAAAGGGATAGTTCACCCAAAAATAAAAATTATGTCATAATTTTTTCACCCTTTTGTCATTCAAACGCTGTATATGGAAAAACGCTGGTTATCGGCACCCATTGACTTCCGTTGTATCTTGTGTCCATACTATGAAAGCGAATGGGTGCCGGTAACCAGCGTTTTGCAAAATATCTTCTTCTGTGTTCTGCTGAAGCAAGAAAGTCATACAGGTCTGACATAACATGGGTGAGTAAATAATAAAATAATTTTTATTTTTGGGTGAACTTTTCCTTTAATGCAATTGCAGATGATTATATGCAAACTTCTTAAATTCAATCAATATTTGCATTAAATTTCTCATTTTTAATAAGTATGTATAATGATCAAACTCATGACTTTTGTCCTATTAAGCTTCTGGAACACTAAAACTAAGATCTCTTGATGATCAGATATCCCTACCTTGCTCTCGAGAAATGTCTGGCTTGTACCAAAACTTTGACGTATCCTGAACAAACTTAACGTTTTCAGGTTTAGTGGCCATGAAATCTGAAAAACAGGAATGTTACATTACACCTAAGGTTTTAGGTTTCATGAATTCAGGTTGTATGCACTCATGCAGACAAGATGCAGTTCTAACCTGGACTCGGTGTGGATCTAGTAGGTGAAGTGTTATAACTGGCAAAGGATGCACTGATACCACTCCTGCTGAGCGGGAAACTCAACATGGTCTCTGAGCCCTCCGTTCCTCTTCTCTTCAGAGGAAGAAGTGGAGGTTGTGCCACATCCAGACCCAAAGCCTCGAGACCCTCTACTGCCTCTAGCAGGCTGTTCTCCAGTCCTCCAACATCCAGAGAGGAGGACAGGCTGCGGGGTGCTCCTCGAGGCGAGCTGTGGGAGTTTGGGGCAGAGAGGGTGAGCGGCGGGGAGGGCTGGGGGGTGTAGTGGCTCAGGGGGGTGCTGGAGCCGGCCTCTAACCAGGAATGAGCAGTAGTAGGGCTGTACGGATAGGAGGAAACAGCAAAAGGTTAACGTACATATCCTGTGCATAGACAAACACGCCCCACAGTGTGTTTATATGCTGTTAAATATAGCCGACATTTACACAATAGACCACACATGCAGACTATTGTTACTGAAACACCAGCATTATCATTCCAGAGGGAAGAAAAACCACAAATGTGATCTCTTAAGTATTTTGGTTGTCTTGCCTTCTGCTTTACAGATGTTTTACCAAAGAAAAACCTTTAAAGTTTTATCAATATCTCATCTTAAATTTCTCAGCTGTTGCCTATAGAGACGAAATAAAATAGAGAGTGAATAAAGACTTTTTCTTCTTTATTTAGTTCATATCTTCTGCCTTTCAGAATTTTCTAACAAAGAAAAAGCTTTTTTAAAAAGTGTCTTCCCTAAAGTTTTAACAATGTCAATAAAACATAAAAGGTGTACAATAACATGTGATAAACCTGTTATTATAACTATTATTATAACCTGTTATATAACAATAAAAGGTAACAATAAAAGGTGGGGTGTGCAATTCTTTCCAGAAACATTTTTCGTCATGCTGGTGGAATATCTCTTCACATCCTGATAGCAATCGCCAAGTACGGCGGTATGAATATATTTTTATAAATATACGTCTGTGGAAGGCCTAGGACCAAAAACATTTATCTAATCATTTCATTCGGCCCGAATGATTGGTTGTATGCAAATTTTCAGTTAACCTGTTTTGTGCACCCTGTTTACGCAGACATCATACATCATCATTTATTACACGCTGACACATTATACTACAAAACCGCTGCATCTAATCCCGTTTTAAACCTGTTGTTTATTATTGTAATAATAGTATTCACTTCGTAGTATACTGTTTTTTCACTGGTGAATGAGACATGATGTACTGGAACCATTCCAATGACTTCTAGTCTGTGCGTGTTCATGCGTTTGGAGGAGGTGGGGCTTTAAATGGTGATTTGCAAAGATTATATGATTTCACTACCAGCAGGCTAAAGTTATCATTTTCCGAAACGCATACTCTAACTTTAACAATGTCTATGCTCAGATTTACTATCAAGCCATCAAAGTCTATAATCAAAAGGTATTCAAATATTTATCCTCTAATTCTTCCAAGTCCATAATGTTTAGGATATGCTATCCAGATTGAAGTTATAAATGTAAAATCTTACTGTATGACAACAATTGTATTGTGTTTATTATGTTTATTTTTATTTTATTTCTCTATGTAATCTTAAGAAAACCAGTCAAATCAAAATGAACTCCGTTGAGTGATGACAGCATGCTCAGCAATAACATTTTAATCATGTTAGTCCTGTTTACTTGTTGATTTAGATTTACAGCAGTACCTGTCGGTATTGACCATTGGGCTCGGGGTGGAGATAGAGTGAATGGATCCAAACATCCTCTGACAGGAGGCGGGACTTCCTGTGACATCGGAACGAAAGAGCTCTCCATCTGACGACATGGATGCGTGGGTCATGTTGTCCACATATCCTCGCGACTCTGTAAGGAGACAAAAAGTAAGAGCTTTAAGACCTGAACATCCACCTTTAACCAATTTTTTTCTGTGAAATTCCATTCTGTATGAGCAATTTATTATTGCACGCCTCTTTGAAAACCTACGCTGCGTAACCTGCTACTAGTTGCCAAATGCTGGTCATAAATCAAACAGTATTAGCGGCTAGACCACTGTAGGGGAGTTGTGGCTGTGGGTTTGGCAGAAGCCCATGCGCATTCTTCAGATTGTGCACATAACAAAACCACAGGGGAGGGACCCTCGAGGAATTTTACTCTATTTGTCTCGTACTCCTCTCTCTCTGTTTGGAAACTAGCGAGCTGTAATCTTATTAACTTTACGATGTATTTAAAGTATACCTCAACTTGTTGCATTCACAGTTCATTTTAACCTATTAAATCTCCCTACTAAAAGACTCTTAATGTAACTAAATATACACAAAATATATATATAGATGCAAGTAATTAATGAAATCCAGAGTATACATGAAATTAAAATAAGTACAGACATTAAAAATGAGTGAATCTCTCTCCAACCTGAAGAAACAGCTTAAACTAGTCTTAAAAGTGCTTAAAACTCCTCTTAAACCAGCTGCTGTCAAGAAGAGCTAAAAGCAAGAGAAACGACCTTTGCCTAGTTTGAGCTGTTTTCATAAGGCTGTAATTGAAGAATTGAAGAACATTCATCTATAACAATATAGCTTATGACATCTGTCGCTTCATATACCTTGACCATTGCTCTATAAACTACTATATTTATCATGTACGTTTATGAGACTTGAATGAAAAACTCACAAAACTTTCATCAATTCTCAGTGACACTACTGAGAATCAAAACTCTTTCCAAAAAGCTTATGTTGAAAAGTGTAGGGTGACTTCAGATTGAAGAGAAGAACCCTGACTGAACAATGCAACCATCAGTTTTCCTAAAGCGGTTTGTGCAAAAATTTCACATTTAAAGAGACAGTTCACCCAAAACATGCATTTTTTTATCATTCAGTCACCCTCATGTCATTCCAAACCTGTATGACTTTCTTTCATCTGCAGAACACAAAGGAAGATATTTTACAGAACACTGGAAACCAAACTGCATTGGCCCCTATTGACTTCTATTGTATAGACACAACCACTGAGACCACAAGACATTTTCTCAAAATATCTTCTTTTGTGTTTCACAGAAGAAAAATCATATACACTGTAAAAGGTATTATTTAATGAATAAATAAATGTATAATGGTAAATAAATGATGAACGGGGAGTTGCTAGGCTCTTGTGTACTATATGTTGTATCATGGTAGCTTCTTCAACCATGACCACATCCTTAACCTTAATCACATGATGAGGTTGTCAAGGAGATGATGTCTTTGAAAATCTTACCCAGAACACATGTAAACATAAACAAATATACAAACAACATCTGGAGATTCATACTGAGGTCTCAGATTAAAAATGCTACTAAAAATATCCTTCATGACTTGATCCACCCATAAAACCCTCAAACTCATTCCCAAGACACACAAATCCCAAATGAATCTTCCCAAAGAGTAATGTGGGTTGCCTTTGGAATTCTATCCCATTCAAAATCAGCACAGGGGAGTGTACGCTAATCTATGGTGCTGTTTTGATCTTGAAGAAGAAACTGTATTTACAGGTTTTCAATGGCCCGCAAAGCTAGTGATATATCCATTTCAACAAGATCCTCCTGAAGCCAACAGGATCAACAGATGTTAGTGTCACACGAGGATTGGACCATCCCGTGGTCCAAAAGGTCAGTAATCTGTTGAACCAAAGCATCCCTTCAAAGGGAAGGGAAGAGGAGCTGGATGAACCCTGGAGCGGAGATGTTTTCCAGGCATAAGACAAAGGTCAGAGGGTCTACCCTACTAAACAAAAACACCAAAGACCAGCAAAGAACCTCATGCTGGTTTAAGATGATTGCCTTGTCTGGTCAAGCTGGTGCTAATTTGATCTACCTGGTCTTCCAGCATTTCAAAGCTTCTGTTTAGCTGGTCAGACAACCTAGTTGGGTGCAAAAAAACGTTTTTTTCAAATTTGAAGAGCCACACAGAGCCAAGCCAAGAGATCACCGCAGAACAAAATTCATGTTTTCCTCTCTGTCTTAACTCAGTTACGAGCCGAGAACTAAAAGGGTACAAAACGTCCTCACAAATGACTCCACATACCTTCTCTTCAGAACAGAGAAGTTTATTTGTTTGTGTGCAAACATTAAATGCATTCTTGCTTAAAGTGAGTACTCTTCGTAGTACTGGCAAGCCACATCAATATCTCACACAGTTTGGATGGCAAATGAATATGAACGATGATTAAAGTGTATTTAAGTGTTTGTGTAAGGGTCTGTTCAAACCATGGCTTTGAGAAATAAATCTCCTGCATGACACAGAGACAAAGGACAACTTCAGTTTTACAGACTTAACAAACTCTCCATTCAGAAAAGGAATGCGTGTGCACACACACACACACAAACACTCACATATATGCAGTGAGCTAAGCTGAAAAATGTCCAGCTGTTGTGATCAAAGCCCTAAAGCTTAGCTGAAAAGAAAATGAAGAAAAAAGGAAAAAAAATTAACACAAGAGAATACTTTCCAGTCGAAAGCATTACGCCAACGATATGAGCCACTGTCAAAAATATGTCTGCAATAGCTCACAAGACTTTACTTCTATGATCTCAGTTTTATACCCAACACATGGGCTTTCTCTCAGACATCAGATGTTATTGTGATCACATAAATGAAATATTTATTGACCCAGCGTAAATCTACCAAGTTCTGGAAGTTACCAGTTCATCAACAAAATACAGACCAAAAAACAACAATTCTCATTTCATTCAAGTATTCTGCGCACTAAAATCGTCACCTGGCAGTCTTTTTATTAAAATATGCATTGTACAGGTGTACATTTAACATTACACTATTATAATCTTTAAGACACTCAAGATTCTCAAAATACTCACAGAATACCCCATGAGAGTAAAATCAACTTTGGTTGCTTGTCAGTTGGCTGGAAACCTTATTAGTAACAGTAACCGCACTAGTAACCTAATAAAAACTGCAACAATACATAGCATAAATTGAATTGTGACAATAATAATACGAGTCTTTCTGAGCAAGAAGCATATGCCATTGTACAAGAGAACGCATCTGTCATGTCTCATGTGTCTTCTAACAACATTAACTTCACTGGAAAACTTAAAATCACAATGAAGGAGAAACATATCTGACAAGAAAGACAACTCCTGAAGTTCTAACCTATTGAATTAGTCATATGTATAAAGCACACCAGAGCTGGGAATATTGATTTAAAATAGATTTACGTGTCAAGGATGGCACCAGTAGGCAATTTTACCCTTTTACTTATCACAAGTAGTGCAAAATGTAACATAATGGCTACTGCAGGCAAAACACATACAGGAGGAGACAAATGAAAAATTAAATGAAAAAGCCCTAAAATGCATCTGTAATATTGCTTGGTTTTCAGAAAACAGATACTAAACAAAATTCCATTATTTGCAAGGTATGCAAGACGACAATCATAAAAAGTAGTAGCACAACGTAACTCTTATATCAAGTTGCATTTATATGTGTAAACTTAAGATAAGGTAGTTTAGTACCTAAAGTAGTAAAGTAGTTTTAACTGTGTTTTTGCACTAAACATTTTAAATGTTCTATCCAAATTTTTAATTGGAGAGAAAGACAAAACATTTTTATTCTAGAGGAAAAGCAAAACTATTGAGATATATTAAAAACTTTCATATTATTGTATATCACTGAAAAAATATTTCCTTTGTAATATAATCACTGGCTTTGCTGTAATGTATGCACTTTTGTCATGAAATGTTTTGTTGCATCATTTAATGTTGTTCTCATAAGTGTTACTCGGACATATGCTCTACAAAAGATGCCTTTGGCAAAGCAAAACCCTATTGGTAAATTAAAGTTAACAAACAAACAAACCAAATTGCTTGTTTTGCTTACTTTGTTTGCTTCCTGTTCTTTTTCAAGCTCTAAACAAATTGAATTTTAGTTCAATCCCTTTTCAGATCTGCACAACCATTACATAAGACATTCTTTCCCTCCCCACATTCATGTGGACAAAGATTCACACAAAACTATCCCTTGTCTGGAGATAGAGAGGAGAATGTCTCCACTGTCTACAAAACTCCACTCCATCATCCTCTACTCCAACACACATCCATCAAAGACCTCACAACTACACTTACACAACACGAATGAAGTCACATAAATATGCATCTACACACAACAAGAGAATCACATCAACATCCGTCTGCTATAGGACCTACTGTGGCTGCTTGATAAATCTGCCTGGCCAGATGGGAAAGTGCCAAAGCCTGTCATGCTAAATCACAGATGTGATGTGATTCATGGGACAAGTCAAGTGTAAGCCAGACAAAAGAATGAAACCAAGAGAAAGAGATCAGATGTTTTTCCACGTAATATCACTTTGGTCAAGTAATGGCCTGTTGAGTTTGTTTGTGTGTTTGTGAGGAATGTCAAACCTTTTGAAAAACTGACAGAACCTATTTAGTTTATGTTAAAATACAGACATTCAGCTGGATCTTTAAATGATTGTTTAGGTCAGTAAAGCCAATATCTACTTCAGATCTTTAGACAAACTGGTCACAACTCTGAGGTCCAGTAAAACAGGAAGCATTCACAAATAAACAAACCAGCAAAACAGAAGCCCATCATATACAAACACTTATTGAGTGTAATTTTATGAAGAACTATCTGATTTGTAGGCAAACATATTATTGTGCCAAAATATTAATTTATTTAATCAGAAAAATTTTTTTTTTGAAATGGATTACTTGGACAAATTAATGAATAAAAAGCAGACAATAGGAGTCAGCATGAGTGCTATTTAAAAAGCTTCCCAGGTTTGAAGATGATAAAAATATTCCCAGTTAATTGTGTTATTTCATGGATTTGATGAGTTTACTACTATTCTAAAACGTGAGGAAAAAATCTAAACAACTTTTGACTGGTATTATGTATATCCTTAAAAAAGATAACATTTTCCCAAGTAGCAAAATTTCTTTTTTTATATAGGAAAAATATTCCGAATACTATCTGCTAAAACAAGTAATCAGCCATTGGAACAAGTCCAACTCAAAATACCCTCTCTCTAACAATAGAAGCTCTCATATCTCATAAACATTTTGAAGATAAGGATGTTTTAATGCAGAACTAAAGATGCAGATACCCACATATCAACACAAGGGATTCTTCATAGTGTGGGGGTGTTCACATAGACTTCATGCTGACAAGAAGACAATTCAAGTCTGCCTGAGACGGCTAAAGCAAATGGCTGGTGTATTAGCATACAAACACACAGGCAAATGCTCACACATACTCACACACAAAACTCGAACAAAAGTTCTCTCAAAATAACTGAATATTTCCTCTCATACCTAGAGAAGCAGTCATGTTGAAGAAATCCTCATAGAAGAAACTGTTGTCCACTGGTGTGTCCAAACGCTCCTGCACAATAACTTTTTTAAAGTTTCTAAACTTGATGTGAATCTGAATTCCCAGTGTGAATGAAACTGGTCCAGTGCTTTCTGCCTCACTCTCTAACAGCAATGTTGTCTCTCATTTCATCTCTGATTCTCTCTTGTTGAGCGCTGTCTGCTTTCCGACACAAACACTGACCACGGGCGGCACGTCACACGGTTGCAGTTCTGTCCAGCTCTCCCCCTTCCCCTCTTCAATGTCTCTCGCTCTCGCTTTCCCTCTCTCTCTACTCATTTATGCCCAGTCTGAATGAAGTCATTGAGTTTTTGGAATTCATTTAAACCCCAGATGGAAAACTACTTCACTCTATTCTTCCAGCAGGACTGTGCCACAGGCTGACTTCAGCTAGAGGAGGGCAGTGGGAGTGGGGGTAGGGGCTGAGGGGGCGGGAGGTGCTGGAGAAAAGGAAACAGGAGGTTGGACAACTGCCCCCAACTGGCACGAAGCAGAAAGACAGTGAAAAACCCCCATGGCTTAATTAACATATGAGTTCATGAGTGCTCTGCTGTCTTTGATAAACTATTCAAGTATTGTTCTGCTCAGACTCGCACACAGTCTGTTTCACCTAGGCTAACTGCAGCAGCAGGGGTCAGAGGTGAGCACGTCCTTTTATGGACGTGTTATGAGGTGAATGGTGCGGCTGATGGGGGCGCTCTGAACATCTGCTCCACATTGCAAAATAAGTTTTTCAAGTATATTGGTCTCATTTTCTAGTAAAAAATAAATGAATTATTTTTGCTTTAAAATATATATTTGTATACATAAAAATAAAACAGGAATAATACTATATATATATATATATATATATATATATATATATATATATATATATATATATATATATATAGTATTATAAACAATAAACAAAAAATAAAATACATCTGAGACAACACTAAAAATGTGATTTAGAAATCAAATTTTTACCCAGAAATATAATAAAGTTTTGGGATTTTACAACATTGTGATTTAAAAAAATATTGCTATACTATAGCAAAAAAAGTAAAAAAATCTTTTAAAAAATTTACTAAAACATTTGATTTTCTACATCTTTTTCACATGTTTTACCATCACCTGACTGTAAGTTCTCTAGAAACCACAATTTTCTGTCAAAATTAAACACAAAATGTAGAATTATCCGTCAATGTTTTTTTTAATTCAACGAGTGATGATCACACCGTCACAGCTGAATTTAACTTTACAGCTACATTTAAATACCAAAAGGAAAAACAATGAACTAAAATAAACTATAAACCAAAATGTGCTTGGTTATTTTTTTACAATTCATTATCCACTTTATCCTCTTATTCAGACCATGATTACCCTAATGTGACCCCTGTATCACATAAATAAACAACCAAAGGATGTCCTTTCTCTTCCTCCCCCTTCAAACTTCCATGTAAATATTTGCCCTTGTCTGACAGTAAGAGTTTAAATGTAGAAGTTTCTATTTCATTTTGTTTATTTAGAAATTAAAACAGAAATAGACTGAAGTTATGTAACCCACAAATCTTCCCATATCAGGAAATGAAAATAAACAACACATCCTCTGGACAAATCCTCAGTTATCTGGATGATAATGCCTGAGGCTAAATGTCAGAAAAAATATATTTTGAAACAACTATATTTCATTACCACAATGCTTATTGTTAGGTATTACTATTTTACTTGAAAACTGAACTACTAGAAAGCTAATCTGACATGAAAATAACTTAAATCATGTAAAAAAAATGTAATGCTATGACTATTCAGCCTGTGTTATGCTCAGTGCTCATCTTTATCTTTCCTGTTTTTTCTCATTAAGATGGAATCAGAGGATTGAATTTCCCCCACAACAAATGATATAAATCGATAGAGAATAACACTGTGAGAATTACACACATTTGTGGGGGAAATAATTAAGAATTGAGCCTGCTAGCGCATCTATCTGCACATACTGTTTTTTGTTTTAAAGTCATTTCACTAAAGAAATTAGGCAAATCAGGTAGGTGTGCAAATGCCCAAAACATTTACGTGCAGTCTTGTAGTCCAGTTATAAATGTTGGTTAGGGAGGATACAACAAATTACTATAATCTGTCGAATTTATTACTGCTCATACTGATACTGTTCAGCATCATTTCACTGCAATTCACTGCTCTTTAAAATGTTGGCTCCTCTCGTAAGGATACAGCAAGTAAAATTAATTTACTGAATGGGCAGGTATAAAATTATGCATTGACTGTTGACAACTAAAAGTAAATAAATAATCCTTAGAGTAAAATTAAGATCAATCACAATTTTTAATACACAGCTCCAGTTCGCACTGAATGGGCAAGTTACAGGAAGTGTGTATCATGACCCGAGGGCCACATCCTGTAGCAGTTATTTTAAGCAGTATAACGTTTTGTTGCAGTAGCAAGAGAGGCCTGATTAAAAAAGTTATTTCTCATGTAAGATACAGTAAGATGCTTTCCTTGCCTGGATCAACCAAAGGCTATCCATCTGTAAGCGGAAGACACACACAAAGCAGTTTCCGCACAAACCTTAAGCAGGCAATTTCATCTGGGACTTCCTCTTGATGTCGCTGATGTAGACATAATATTGATACAGTAGATATATGCAAGGATGTAACCATTAGGCCACTGGAATAGCACTGATTACCTTGCCATATTGGAGAGTCCATGTAGTATCTGCCGGTTTGAGAAGCAGGTCTAGAAGGGAAATCATGTGTACTCTTCACTGTAAGATTAAAAAACAAATTCACAATTCAATAGTGAGTCTTTTGAAGATAAAAAGACTTATCTACTATCAAAAAAATTATATATTGATATATTTTGGTGGCCCATATGGCCTGACTGCGACAGCACTGATACCATAATATTATAGTATATACCCTAATATTTACGTGGTATTTCAGGTACTCTCACAGACTCACAAAACAAACATCAAACACAGCATCAATCTTACCATATGGAGTAGGAGGTGACACAGGAAATGCTGGTGTGGGTGGAACTTGGTTAAGTCCCACCCACAATGGGCTGTCACTCTCTGGAGTGAGGTCACCAAAGTCAACAGTGTCCGAGTGATATAGACTTTGCTGAAAACACACAATAAACACACATGAGGTTTGGCTGTAAGAATGTTCCGGGTTCAGTTTGGGTTTAAGTTTAGCTTGAATTGTTAATGCTGGATGTAAATTTGCACAGACAAGGTTAGCAGATAACACAGAGATCTTTAAATTCATTTATCAAAGTTTAATTCTTTTACTTGATTTAACGTTTGATAAATGAATTCTTTAAAAACAAAACACAAAAAGTGAAATGTCTGCATGCGTTCATAAACAAACAACGTAAAATGTGCACCCTGTGCAAATGATTTTTTTTTACGGTGGGCTGTAGACCTGTGAAATACTGGTTCAATAAAATATTCAGTATAACAATATGCAATATTAACTTCTAAAGTCACTTTTTTTAATGTCTTGACAATGTGTTTTCAGTTCAAATAAAATAATGTTTTGAAGATATTTTGGTATGGGGCTTTTCTCTGCATTTGATGACATATATTTAATAATTTGATTAATTGTGACCCGGTCTATGAAACCCAGGCTATGAGTTTATGTAGAAAAAAGAACAATCACAAAAAAATCACAAAAAAACTTAACTGGGCTTTCACAGACTGGGTCACAATTAATCAACATATCATGCAAAAATAAACATTCAAAACAACTGATTTCAATGTTTATTCTAGTTTAATGCCCTACAGCCTTTCTTTCTTACAAGCTTTGGGATGAATCAAAATAATTTTGTCACAGGTAATTATCAAAATTCAGTGATGATAAAAAAATTGGGTAAAAACTGGAATTGTTATATAATAATTGTAAATGTGGGTATGTGTATCTGTACCTTAGATGGAGGGCTCATGGCAAAGCTTTGGATGCTTTGAGACAGATCACCAGCTGCACTCCGTTGAACGGAGTATTCAGAGACATCACTGAGCTGTTTGTGCCTCCAGCCTGAGAGAGAGAGAGAGAGAGAGAGAGAGAGAGAGAGAGAGAGAGAGAGAGAGAGAGAGAGAGAGAGAGAGAGAGAGAGAGAGAGAGAGAGAGAGAGAGAGAGAGAGAGAGAGAGAGAGAGAGAGAGAGAGAGAGAGAGAGAGAGAGAGAGAGAGAGAGAGAGAGAGAGAGAGAGAGAGAGAGATTTCATGAACATTCACAGTGGATATTCACTGACACTGACTCACATTCCAATGTGGCCAATCATTCAGAAAACCAGCAAGAAATACTCTGAGTGTGGCCTTACATTATAAATGCATAGATAGAAGAGAGGGAAGATCTGGCTCTTGTTCATGATTTTGTCAGACTAAAACAACATCCAGCAATGTGAAACACAGTTACAAACAAAGGACTAAAATAACATGTCCTCAAACAATGCTTGTTTTGATAAGATCCCTGAGAAGAAGTTTATATCCGTACATAAACAAGAACCATTCACTCCAGGGTTTTCACAAAATGCATCCCACAAAACATTATCTACTTAAACCATGGCAGGAGATTTAAAATTGAATTAAATTAAAATTTAAATTGAATTTAAAGTGCTCATAGATTTGCATAATCATTACTTATACTATGTATAAAAAGTTTATCAAAAGTCTAAATTTTATCGGTTTGCATTTTAGCTTTTTACTTTACGATCCTGTGTAGGTGTTTCACGTGTTCTCTCTGTTCTCTCTCTCTGTCACCAGTGATTGGACAGGTAAGAATGTCACATGACGTTCATTGTGCATAGGAATAGTATATGTTAGAAACACTAGGAGCGTTTCCCTCCCGCTGTACATATTGTGCTTTGGCTAGATAGAGTAGTAAGGGTGTCAACTTTCACTAATTCACTTGCACTTTTGAAAAAAGCACCGTTACGGCACCGTTTTGCTTTTCTGTCATTTTTGCCCCAACACTAACCTTCTGATGAAAAGATATTAAAATAAATGTTATTGCCCTGACCATCCTGGGTCGGATATTGTGGGGGCTTGTCCGGGATTAAAATTGATCAGTTTTCGTTTGTGGCAAATTGACATTGTTAAGAAGGTATTTATTTCAGTGAATTCCCCCCAAAAAACAGAATTTATACAAATGATCCCGTTTCCTCCTTAAGCATTACTACCTGCTTCAAAATATTGTGTAGTTTGAGGTATATAGTTTGTGCATAAACCCTAAACTGAGAGGCAAAGCTATACCTCAAGATTATTGCATTAACATGGTTGAGAATTGAATGTAGGACACCAAAGAACTATACCTGGAAGGTGTTTGTCAAGAACAGTGGCAGATTCACCTGACAAAACTGTCATTGATGCTTAGATGTGTTAGTCAAATTGCTATCTGGTCAATACAAAATAAAAACTAAATGTAAAACTTCTGCTGTATTTGATTTGCTATTGGTTTGTTGTAGCAAATGATAAACATCTGCAGGGGTGTATAAACATGCAAAATTGTATCTGTACATATTTTCATAATGATAATAAAAACATAGTAAGAATCCAAACAAAACCATACAAATGCAAATAGTACAACTCATGCTCTTCCGACAAACAAAGCTCTTCGTACAGGCCCAGCTAAGGGGAAACACTGTCAGTAGACATTCACTTCAAAGGCATTCCTTAGCCTTTACACTGTGTACACACACACACACACACACCACAGGGCATATTTCTGGTGACGCACTACCGTAATACCAAAACTGTGCATAGATTTCTGTTTATCAGGATTCAACCCCTTTGCTCAAACCTCCATACCAGGTGTCTTAGTCAAAAGCTGCTTGAGGCTTGCGAAACTTTTATCCTTTTAAAATAGCTTATTACTCTTTTAGAAATGACGTTTGAACATGAACACAGAATGGACCAGGGACATGCGGTACGTAGAGAAGAATAAAAACACAAGATACTGTACACATAGAAGATACATAAGAACCAAAGTATCAGTTCATGAAGACTGTATAAATATATAATAGAGTTCAAAGCAGCAGTCCATAAAACACTATCAGAGTGTCGCTAAACATTTGCCATACCTGTCAACGACAGTATTATTCTAACAGCGCTAGAAATACAATTGTGGACATCAGAGTTCACATTTACAGTATGCAAGCAGACCAAAGCTGGATGTTTACATACCCAAGCAAAGGCGCATTTTTGTGCACGTATGCGTATCCTTTAACTGGATGAAAATCTGAAATGCGGGTTGGAATTTATTTTCTTTAGCTAACTGGTCAGGAGCTGCACATAGAGGGCCATTGTATATGTCTACGTGTGTAAATTTATTAACATAAATAAAGTCTGCCTATAGAAACTTAAAAAACATAGACTGGTAGGGCTAGGCGATACACCTAAAATTACACACTGTAAATATAATTGACAATAATCTACTTATGGGTTATGTTTCGCTCTACTTGTGAGACAATGGGCAAAAAATTGCCAATTGGTGCAAACTAGTTAAAATTCTGTAATTTTAAATTCTCATTCTATTACTTCTATTAATAGAATGAGTACTTCTAGTATTCAATATATCACCCAGCCCTAGTGACTCAACATGTAGCCAAGTTACATGTGTACAGTACAGTACAGTATAACCCCAAACAATATATTGTTGCAGTACCATGGTACAGTGATGCTCTTGAAATTTCCTTAAAAAATCTATGGTTTTACCATAGTAAAAATGGTGTTGTCACTGTACAGTGGCTAATGTAAAAACATATTAAAAGTAATAAGGCTCTTTTTGGACATTTATTAGTAAAAGTGTCGAAACCAACATATGCTCTTACCTAACTGGTGTGATTTTGCCCTTCCGCCCGGGTGCATCTTCCCATTAGTCTGAAGGGAGGCTGAGCGGGTCATGTGACCCCTTGCCTTTGTGGGGATTGGCTCAAACTCAGGGTCAAGGTCCAGAATGAGCTGATTTAACTGTTCGATTGATTGATCAATATCCAAAGCTAGCGTTGCAAACTCATCATCCTTATCTGCCTCTGGAAAGCCATTTTCTGGTAACGAGGGTTTGTTTGTATCTCTGTGGAGCTCCGTCTCCTCTCTCTGTCCCAGTCTATCTGACGGAGTTTGTGTGTAAGAACTGTCCGACACTGACTGCTGCTGTTTCACCCATACATGTGTCTGATATCCAGTAGATACAGACGTGTGTGTGTTTGAAACACCTATGCCATTTCCACTTTGACAAACATTTGATTGGACAGAGTTCTGTTCACCTCTAAGCGAAGACAAACCCAACAGTTCTTTTGAAGAGAGCGTCTCTTTAGATGGTGAAATTGCAGCAATGACATCATTAGGGGTGGGGATATCATCATCTATAATGTCTGTTTCCCGCTCTGTGAACATAGCTTCACCATTTAAGTGACCAGAGTTGTAAAATGGCACATCTGCTTGATTGGCGGGTATAGGGTCACGTCTTGAAACGCCCCGAAAAGATGTTTCGTCCTCCATCCTGAGTCCAGGGGTAAGTTTATGGTCCTCAGAGCTGGAGCTGATATGGAGCCCAGAAACTTGTCCTCCAGTCCACTGGGAAGCGCTAGAGAGCCCAGAGTCACTGCTCAGAGAGTGTGTGCCTTCATTTGGCTGTGCTGTGGAAGAAAGAAAAAGTACATCGGATTAAGTTGCACAAACAATTTTTTTGTTTCTTTAAACTCTATAACTTTTCACTGGGACAGATATTTGTAGACGTTTTATTTATTTATTATTCTGACCCGTTTTCTATTTTTACTAAAAAAAATAATATACTTTATTGTTTTTATTGTATTTATTCAACATAAACATGTTTTTATGATAAATTATTCACATAATATAACACAAAAAATAAATGAATATTTTGGATTCATGTAATTTAACAGAGGTAAATGACAAATATTAGCCATATATCCAGTCTACGTTGCTTATAATTGGGATAAAGTAAATTCTGTAAAGTATTTTTACAATAAAATTTATGTCTGTAATGTTTTAAAACCAAATAGTGCTGTGGGTCCACTAGACCTTCAAATATTGGCTGAGTAACAGAAACATTAACTCCATACAAAGGTTAACTTTCTTGTAGTCACATAAATACAACAGTTAAACAAAAAATTCACAGGAATAACATACTTAAAATGATAAAATGCAGTAACTACAGCAACAGTAAATCTATTTTCAGATGTTTCAGATGTTTTGTACAATCTTTACCAAATACTTATTGCGTTTTGCTTTCGCAGATAGGGCAGGATAATACAAACACGTATATTAATAATTTCTGAAAACTGTTATGTAGAGTTTTGTGCGAAGCAGAAAAAGTCTGTAGAGCATATAAAAACAGGAAAACAAATATATAAAACTTGAAAAAAGTGGAAAGAAGTTACTATAGTAACACACATGCCAAAAACAAAGCACATTCCCCTATACAGTAAAGTAACTGTACTTTATGTGTCAGTGTCTGGGGTCCAGTGCTTATAATAACACCCCCAGAATGAGTGGTAGACACCTTAGTCATCACCACTCACGCACACTTACACAGGTACACCAGACGGGCACTCAGATATGGCTTAGATATGTGTGGCCACAGTGTGTGTTCCTGCAAAGACACATCAGTCAGCCAGCAGCAGCTGAACACAGATCAGAGTAGATAGTGTGTGTCATCACACACTCACACACATTCAGAGCCTCACAGCATTGATTATGTGATAACACATATCTATTGCTCAGAATAAAATAGAGCAGCATCACACATGCAGGCTGTACAAACACATCCAGCCAGACAGACAAACACACAGACAAACATCTCGGCACGCTCCAGGGTAAATTCTGACAATAGTCTTAAATACTATTTTATTATGTAGCTAAAATGGCATAAGAAATAGACGTTTTGTCTAGCAGAAACAATCAATAGCAAAACTGATGAAGCCATACTGATTCTTTTAACTAAACCAGTCAAACTTGAGTAAAATCTCAGGAGGCTGAAATCCAAATACCAGGCATGCATGATAAAACGCCACAGCTGGCAAATCTCACACACATATATACGCACAAACAGACACCCAACAACCGTGATTCCACCATCATCATTTTGAAACTTCTATATCTTACATTTACAAGACCCCTATATTCTTTTTATTTACTTTAATCTTGAATATTTGTTTACATACTTATTTGTAGTTTATTATTTGGTCTTGTGACCAATTTATTTCCTTGTGAGAATGAGAATAAAGTTGACTTTCAATATGACTTTAATCCAACTAACAAACAACCCATATCCCCCAACTAGTTAAAGAGCAACAGTCTATCAAAAAGTCTTTATCAAAGCATTACGCATTTATCAATTGCATCAACCATCCAAAGCTAAATATGTAGCTGCAAAACATATTTTATTCCAAAAAAGTACTCAAAAATTCACTTAAGCAACAACTACAGAAGGACAGCTGCATTAGCTGATCTTTCAACAACAAACAAAACAACTCAACTAAGTACAACGTACACCCCACTACCCCACACCGCTTCATAAATACACAAAACTTAATGCTTTCCAGAAACATCCTCTCGAGTCAAACCCCAAAGGTATCTAATAGGACAACAGATGACTTTGACCATGGAAACAATAGCAGAAAGCATGAGAAAACAACATACTTGACATTGTAATGACAGACAAGAAATAGACGGCACAAAATAGTAAAGAAAACAACCAAAAACAAACAATAGCACATTTTGAAAGAACAAACAAAGTAAAAAAAGGAAGGAAAGCGGTTCTGACCGTGTCATCCTGCAGGCGACTCTACAGATTGTGTCCATGTCTCTCTCTCTCTTTCTCTCTTTCTCTCTCTCTCTCTCTCTCTCTCCTCTCTCTTTTTCTTCATGCAACTTTAAACAGACAAGCAGCTTGCATTCTTTCCCACAAGGTGATAAAAGCTCCTGCGATCCTTCTTTCTTTACTCAATCTCTTCCTCCTCTTACACGGTTTTCCCTCCTCCTTTTCCTCTTACACTGCTGCTCTCTCTCTCTCTCTCTCTCTCTCTCTCTCTCTCTCTCTTTCTCTCTCTCTACCTCCACACACAGGTAACCCCTTTTAGGTGCCCCTCCTGGGCGTGCGGGAAAATCCTGGCTTGAAAAGAATTATTCCGTTGAAGTAAGCCAATGCTACTCAGAGTACAGCTGTATTCCCCACGCACCTACACTCACGTACATGCTCGCTTTAGAGCACACGGACACTCGGAGGACCTTGAGCCCTCCAAATATGGAGTGGGGAATGTAAACACGAGGGCGGAGTTATGTGTGGGTGGAGAGAGGGAGTGCAGAAAAGAGAGAGAGATAAGGGGGGTATTGATATAGTAAAGAAAAGGAGTGTCAGGGAGAAAAAAAGAAATGCAGAGGCAAAAAATCTAAAAAAAAGTTAAACAGAGGAAAAATAAGTTTAAGTTTAACAGAGGAAAAAAAACAGGAAGGCTTTTTGGTTGTCAGCAGCATTCCTGCAAGACTTTTTGTCGCTCCAACTGGCAATAATTACAGGCATACAAGTGTGTGTTTGTGTGTAATTCTATATTCGAGCGTATGTATTGTAAATTGTAAAGGCTGTTTGTGCTTCAACCATGAGGTATCTTTAAATTACACGGCTGCTCAAAACGGAATCACACAACCAGATGTGCAGCAACCATCAGTCCCGTGTGACACATACTCACAGACAAACATTAAGCTGGTTAGATTGATTTTTTCACAGAGTCATAGAAACTCCCAGTCTTTAAATATCCGGACCTGGAATTTCCGATTGTTTGCATGTAACTTTACTGTTCAAAACATTTGATTCTGTGAAGCCAGAAAAATCTAAAGGAAAGACTACAAAGTGAACTTATCAGCTTCTATCTGATCACTGGACTTTAACAGTATGAGGAGAACAAAGTTAATTTTGATGGAGTTAAACATTCACTGAATTCCATTCTCTGAAGAACAGTATCAGCTGCAGATTTAACATGATTGCTGTCTATAAATAAGAGCTACATTACATTTTACTACATACATTAGTGTCCAAAAGTGATGTCCGCCTTAGGACAATTGACACTGTGGACCTTTCAAACATATTATGAAAGATGTATTAAGACTTTGTATGCATGTGTTACAGTTGTGTTGGGTGTGTAAACTGAAGCTCAGCTTTAGAAAGAATTTAAGCAGACTTGGCCTAAAATCATACACAACACATAAGCAATTCGACTAACAAAGTATTAATAACTGATTAAAAAGTATTCAATATGTGCTTTATTGCCTGTAAGCTTTTTTATTTTCTTTGCACTTTGTTATATTTGTATAAAGCCCACAAAACCTATATTTCTCGATATGCTGTAGTTTAAATTTTTTTTCTAAATAAATAGCTTAATCAAGGTTAATATTTTCTCCATTTGTGCCATACACCTAAAATTTTTGTGCTTAACTCGAAACTGTAAAGTCATTAAAAGCAAATACTGTGGGAAAATTCCCTCAGGACATGATTTTTGGCCACTACACAAAATATTATTACGTTATAATAAATATTATAAGTATATTATTACGTTTTTAAACGAACAGTCCCGAATATATTAAACAAATTTATTGAAAGCAATATTTTGTGTAGTGACCAAAAATCATGTCCTGAGGGGATTTTCCCACAGTATTTGCTTTTAATGACTTTACAGTTTCGAGTTAAGCACAAAAATTTTAGGTGTATATATTTGCCCTTAAATAACTCATTAGTCACCCTCTCTCTTTTAGACACAAGTCTTTGTTCAGTTCCTTAAACAGGCCCTTTCTACTATAGTTCATTTACTCCAGCAATGTGAACATTTACAGTAATTACAAACCCTTGAGGACAAAACTACAGCAATAACATGGAGTACTGTACTGTACTATGCTAACTGGCAGCTTTATCATACAGCACATTCTGGTCTGGAGACCTCATGTCGTACGGGATTAGATTTGGGTCGAATACAAGAACTTAGTAGTACTGTAGGAGTATAAACTTTCCCCAAAGCATGACCACTCCAGAATGTTCTCATATGTTCCAATTAACCTCAGCAAACTGTGACCAGACTTAATAGATGTATTACAGATAATGCGTTTCCTGTTTCAGACCATAATTTGACAATTACTAGATCGTTACAGACACTTAATGTCTCTGTTTTTACATCCAAAAACCTACCATGTACATTCATGCTTTTGTTTTTTATCTTAAAATAAAGATCCAGAATGGCTTCCCCGGGTCTTACAAGAGCCCAGTGAAATCTCACAAGTACTCTGAAAATATGTCAGTGGGTAATGAGTGAATCCAAAGCCAATATTTGTGTTTGTAGTATGTAAAGAGGTACTGTATGCAGACCCATCTGTCTGGAACATGCCTCCACATGGACAACACTACAGAAAACCTAAAAATGAGTGATAATGTACTACAAATATTTTTATGAATGAGGAGACACAAGGTGACCGCATACGGGATTTAGTGAATTTAAAACTTGTTTTTTTTTTACAATATTCCACAATGCTAGACAATCTAAAGAAGATGTACTGATCAGTCATTTAGCTGTCAGAGGATGTGTTACCTCCTGCTGTAACATATTCACTGGAGTCCCACTGAGCCAATGAATCCACAGTTTCCACTGTTAGACTGTTTTTCTGGTGGCCACAAGCTTAAAATGCATAAAGAACAAGTAAAAAAAGAGAAAATATGTTGAGATATACACCAACTGGCCACATTGGACAACAGAACTCCATAAAGACTTGCTTTGAATGTGAGGATACCTGAAACAAGAGATGGATTTCTGTCTGACAACAGCACCTCCACTACACCGTCCTCCGGAAATCTCGGATCTAAAAAGGAAAAAAGACGCTGTCGTAACGGACAGGAAAAACTACATTGCACAGCAATGCGGGAACATCAACACGCAAGTTGATGAATTTGTGACTTGACTCATGTGATCTACATCTGATTCTGTTTATTGAAATTACAATAATGTTGGTTGTGTGAGGTTTCTTTTCCATAAGGACTAAAATTACTGTCCCACTGTCTTTTTCTTAGATCTGCATGGGTCACTACTGTACTGTATGTATTTTGTCTGTCATTATTTACTAGAATCACGCATACACAAACGTTTAGTCATACACCCACCCACACAAATTGTCATACACAGGATCGAAAAAGAAACACCAACCTGCATTCAGAAGCTTGTAGTACAAACATATTGTGTAACACAGTGGGCCAAAATTGTATTTGGACACTTTTGAACACTTAGTTTACACAAAGCAGAATAACAACAGGTGAAACTCACACAAACAATAAACATGTTACATCAGAGTGTCCGAATACAGTACTTTTTGTTTATCATTTTGAATAGTATATCTATTGTTTGTTTTATCCTTTTGAACCCAGCAAAACTCTTTTTTGTGAAATGCTTTACAAAAAAGTGTGTTTGTACATTTAATATCTTGTGATATTTTATTTTCCGTTTTGATATTTTGTATTAGTGCATGTGTTGTTTAAGTGTACAAATACATTTTTGAGCCATTGTAAATGCTATTGGTAAATGTGAAGATATTTTACCAAAAGCATTTTCGGGTAGTACATGTACCTTTGTTTGCATGATCGAGATCTTCTTTCCGGAAGAAAAGTTGCTGTCCAGACACAGTGCCCATATGAAGCTGAACACGAAACACCTCCTCAGTCCTCAGTGAAACTACATTCTGATAACATGCAATCTGTAAATAAAGAACATGCAGTAAAGTTTGCAGGGCTGGCAGTTTAACAATTTGTTTGTGTGTGCGTAAGAGAGAGACACATCGTACCGTAATATCACCTATGAGCATCTGTGGGGGTTCCACAACAAAACACACTCTATTTGTCTGACCCACGGCAACCTTTCTATATGTCATACACAAAACACACACACCGTTTTAAAAATACTACAAAACCAGGACATCATTACAGTAAATCATTAATTTACATTTAATCAAATATACACTGTACTTACTGTACTCCTGTTGTATATATTGTCTGCATGTCTTGATATACTCTAATAAACAGCTGGCACTCTAAAAACAAACAAACCCAGAGGTAATGGACAGGTTATAAGACTTTCTAGCACTAATTATGTTAATGTTGTGCTGGCCAATACTGCAGTTATTTTGGATACTGACATCAAGTTGCGTAGATGCAGCATTACACAAGAGCAAAAGATTTTAATTACAGATAAATTACAGATGTACACTATTCACTAGCTCTAGTAAGCAGTTATTTATTTATTCTGCTAAAGAGAGTGTTCGATAACAGTTGGTTTCTGAGATAAAATAAGTAGTATTCTGCATGTCAGCAACATGTGTCACTCACTCCATGCAAAATAAAACGGCTTTAAATTATTAAATCTTATTCTTATGCAGGTCTATGTGATATTAAACAAACATTACCAAAGTACTATGTATTTCTATGTACTTTTTTATGATCAAAATTAAAAATGATGTCATACTTTTTTCACCCTTATGTCATTCAAACATTGTATATGATTCTTTAAAGTCATTAAATTAAGTCATTAAAGTATGTTGTTTCTCCTAAAATTCTTATAACTATTTGTCTAAACTACTTGTAATAGTTTAGAGCAGCTCTTTACAATAAATGTTAAAGCCAGATCATTTCATCGATCACTTAGTCCATTAGATTATTATTTTGTCGTTGGAGAATTTGATGAGAAATTACTTTAAATTATAGACTTTGATATCATGATATCGAGAGCAAAAGTTTTCCCTTTATTTGCACTTGCTTTATTACTGTCTAGGAGAAAAGATATTAAAGAAACCTCAATAGTAATTTTTTTAATAATCCTATAGAATGAAATAACTTAAAAGCAACATAAGAGATCAAATGACTGCTTATATAATATGTGTATGTGTATATAGCATGCTTGTGTATTTTCCTTACCTGAAGGGTGGAAAACAGGAATGGGATGGATATCAATGCGGTGGATGTAGACCGGGGAAGGGTTCATGTGGATCTGATGGGTAAGCAGTTTGCCAAACACCTGCACATACCTGAACAATCCACAAACACCTCTGTCACTCATACAGATCCCCTGGTATACCAGTCAACAATAAATCAAGCCTCATAACACCAGCACAACTTCAAATAAAGTTGAAAGATGAGTGTAAATTACTTGGAAAACTATTTTTACAATAGATAAATGACATCAGGCAGGCAGCATCTACAAAGAAATCATTTTAGAAGACAAATATTTCTTTCGAGTTTTTCAAGCCAAAAGGTGTTACTGATTATGGAACCTGACAAAACAAAATCATAGTTCTTGACATTCCTACTCGATTTATTGCGATTTGGATTTATCTGTCAAAGAGAACAAACAGTGTCTTTTTAGTGTTGCCAGCCACAGCTACTTTGTGTTATTTCCAGCAACAGAATAGAATAGATACGTCTAGAAAATGTAATACCAGGAGTCTCCAAGTCTCTAACGTCGACTCTTACTAAATATTTTCAATTATCAGTAACATTAAAGGGAAAGTTCACCCAAAAATAAAAATAATTGTATTATTTACTCACCCGCATGTTAAGTCAAACCTGTATGACTTTCTTGCTTCAGCAGAACACAGAAGAAGATATTTAGCAAAACGCTGGTTACCAGCACCTATTTACTTTCATAGTATAGACACAAGGTACAATGGAAGTCAATGGGTGCCGATAACCAGAATTTTGCAAAATATCTTCTTTTGTGTTCCACAAAACATTTTTAGTATGCCAAACATTTTTAGTTAAAGGACAGAAAGGAAGGAAGATGATGATGCACTACACAGCAAGAGAAATAAATTGAGAGTAAAATTCCTTCCTCAAAAAGCACAAGAGACGGGAGGTGGAGTTAAGGATGGTGTAGAAATGAATATATTTCACAGAAAGAGGAAGTTAGAATAATGTAAGGATGCCCAGACTGCAAAAGGGGAATTTCCTCTCTTATGTCTGGCCGTGAACCGCCATCCTAAGGGAAACCTCAACTGCTGATTGACCAACAGCCTTAGTATGTTTTAGAAAAGCAATATGGGAACCTGGGGCTAGTTGTCACATGGGGAAATCACAAAGGCTGTATCTTGGTAAATATGACATTTTAAGTAAAAATGTGTTTTTCTAGCAGTGGTTCTTACACTAAAACATCTTTGTAATTTTGACTCCAAATTAATTTAAAAAAAAAAGTCAAAGTCAAAGTTACAGTATAATACCGCTTTTATTTAAAATAGGTATGTTGTCACCTATTATGAATGTTGTAAATATATCAACATTTATTAATTAGAATATCAAACAGTTTGGTATGTTTTTCTGTTTCAGTTTAAATATGTGACAACTTACCCCATATGGTGTGACAACCTGCCCCAGTGTTGGAGTAAAGCTCAATGTGACTTTTGCCTGCATACTGTTCAGTGTCTTTCTCAGCTAAACATAAACTGAAATTGTGGCAGTCCTGGTCCCATCAAAGCAGAAATGCACAAAAACTAGTTAAGAGAACATATTAAAAGCTTAAGTTAAAGGCATAAATAATTGACTCTTACCTTTTTTGAGATGGTGTCATGAGGTTATCCATTGTATCAGTGCAGAACTTCCTCATGGTGTAGAGATCCAATGCCTGTTCCTCACTAAGAGAAAGAATGAAGATTAATAAATCACTTATATCACATAAATCACTTATAAATCACAGTCACAACACTGTAATGTTAAATATTTTATATGATGACAACTAAATTGCATAACATGTATATACCAAATATGGCTGTTATACCCAAAATTTACATCGAAAAGTATTTTAAAATTATATTTCATAACTGACACAAGAGGAATAAGAGCTGGTACAATGTCTACAAATCTATCTATAAATCTAAAGTCATTAAATCCCTTCCCAAAAACAATGCTTTAGCTTAAAGTCAGTTCCTATGAGTCTCTATCTCATATTCATTCATTACCAAATATCAACAGATTTTTGATTCATAACCTAGTCTGCAGTAGTCTGCCAAGATCAGCCATTGACTAAACTACATCTCTGAGTGAAATATACTGTAGTTAACAATAACAACCAGATGTTTCAAGCTCTTAAACCAAGACATAACATATGAAAATGATATATGGCTTAAGAATTTAGGTTTATGTGAAAAAGCATTTGTCTTTTTAATGATATTTTGACATGTCCACAAAAGGTATGAATTTTACCTGGTGGAAACATTAGATAGTTGAATGTAAGAGGATATTACCACACCCACTCTGTCTTTGCTGCCCTGTGACAGACAGGAAGAAATAAACCAACCATAACATTGCTGTAGGATGGAATCAGATTTTCCAAAAACAAGTATTTGTACATTTTCTAAGGAAACATGGTGGTGCTTGCTGCCTCAATGATGGAGCTCATATAACAATTATCTATATGATCTCTGTATGTCTTTGTAATACTGTAGTGTCTGGATATGAAGTAAAGGCCCCAAGGGGTCTCTGAGGCCCTACTGTATAAAAGTCCTCTGTACACTGAATCAATGATACTGTGGTGGCTAATATGGCTCGGGCCCCCAAGGGCCTTTCACATAGGATCTTTGTACAGTCTCTTTATGCAAAGTTAAAAATCTCACATATGGGGGCCAAAACTGAGCCAAACTTTGATTTCTCATCCTTATATTTGGAGGTCTATATATTTATAAGCAATACCAATCACTAACCTTAAGTATCATCTATAGTAACAGTGATTATCAAGCACCATTGGACTGTAGCACACATAATACAAAAATAATATAAAATTATACATAAAAATATTAAAGTAGAGTCAACAAATGAGTGAGTGTCTTACTTTGCAGTGTAGCAGAAGCACATGTTCAGGGTGTGTACTGAGCCAGACGTTCATGGTTTTACACACTGAACACAGCAGATGAAGTGATGGAGCATGCTGCTCCCGCCAGCCCATGTCTGCCACCTAACAGTCAATGATACGGGACAACTGTTGCAGATACGTACCATCACATCATATGTAACAATGACATGCTTTGTGGTTTAATTACCCTGGGATTCAACCTGTTGAGAACATCTGTACGTTCGGATAGGTTGATGATCTGCAGGGAAAATAAAAATTGGACCACAAAAGATCCGAAAGCCAATAACACTTAAAATGTATGCATACAGTAGCAGAAAGACAGTAAATATATTATTTAGTATGTATAGACACAAATTATAAAGTACTCTACAGAAATTAAACTGAACCTTCTTACTGTTGCCAATAAAATTCATACCATTCATTGTTCATTAAACACACATTGACTTTGTGACAACATGCCCCAAACCTATCCTGTTAAAGAAAATGTGTATTTGGATGTTTGACTCAAAAGATTAAGATTAAGAACAATCAATAGACCAATAGAGATAGAAAGACATTTTTTGGACAGTTGTTGTTTAACTTACTCACCATGTATTGATCAGAATGTTTGGACTGCAGCATCTGCGTGATACTGCGCAGATTGTGTTGGTAGGTTTGCTCCGAGCAGGACTGGCAGAAGGTTACAGAGATGATACGCTCGGTAATGTAGTTCAGGTCAAATTCAGATCCCTCCGCCATGCTGTTCACTCATGTGAGGAGATCTACAGAATAGAGAATGAGAGACTGGCTTCAGTTCAATAATGTACTCTTTACAAGCATTAGTTTTGGAGACAGTGATGAAAGGATGAGCATCTGTGAAAATCCATGGAAAATCTGCACAAGTTAAAAGGGGCAGCTGGAACTTTTCATTAAACCCTTGGAGAGATGCATCTATAGCAATACGCTTATGAGGCCCTATTGACTTATAGTTAAAACATGAAAAGAAAATGGTTCAAACTGGTTTTCAACAAAACCTGGTTTTCTCAGACAGGGTCATAATTATCAATTTAGCTTTTCGGTCAAATTGCTATGCTGATAATATAATGTAACAGAAAATAATTAAATAAGAAAACTGCAAAAACACAGGCCAATTTGCTAGTGTTTATTGGTTTGAATCCTATTGTTATAATCTGAACAAAATTAACAATTGCTTGTGTTTATAAAAATAATCACGTAAATATTAAATTTAAACAGCAGTCTGACACACTTCCTTGGTCAAGTCACGTGGCATCTCCTCTTTTCTTACAGGATACTTCCTTTATTTTTTTTATTCAGTACCTCTTTTTCTGAAACTAAATAATAATATGGTTAAATCTAATGCATTTAAAATAAAGTGTGATCGTACAGAACCACAAAACACATGTTGTGTGCAAAATCACAATACATAAAACACATGACATCCCATGAGCCTTAACTGACACTTGTCTGACCCTGGTCACGTGACTGTGGCGGGGCAAAAACAGATCTATTGAACCGAAGTAAGACTCAATATTATCAGATAATCTCTTTTGTTAGCTGACCTGATACAAAGTAGACACACCTACTGACAACACAAAAAAAGAAAGAGAAAAAAGACATGGGAATGTTTTTTTTTATTTTTTTATTTTAATGTCCAAGTATATCACTCCTCTAAGTATATCAATCTGAATAAACCAATTCTCCACTTAAAGCAAAGATGTTTTTTGTAGAATCACTGTAAAATAGAAAATAATACAATACCGTGTATGAAGGTGTGGTTGTGCGCATTTGATCTGCTCCATGTGTTCCTTTTTAACACCTGATCAGATTTCAGAAGTTCATCTCTTAACTTTTTTACGCAATACATACTCCATGTGGCCCGTGACAGCAGCCATGCGTCTGATATCAGCTGTGTACGTGTATTTGGTCACTTATCTGTCTAACCTGCGCTTAACCCTTAACCTCTTCCAATCTACTGCAGTTAAACTCTCCATGACAATCAGACAATAAGACAAAACACAACTGATGTACCGACCGCTCACCTGAGCGTGCAGATGTAGCAAACATGCTAAATACATACTTTACTGTACATACTGTACATAGAACACAGGTTAAGTAACTTACCTGCCTGTGGAAGGACAAAACCCAGTGTCTGGCTGATATCACCACACAATAGTCCACTCCTGACAATGAGAGAGAGGCAGAATATGGCAAAAGAAAAGAGAGAGAGAGAGAGAGAGAGAGGTTTTGTCTGGATTGCAACTCAGGTCACATGTACTTTGGCCGTTGTGGTGTATGTGCGCATGTTCGTCTGTTGTCAGTTGTGTGGTAAGCATGAGTAAAGTGACATAGCCAGAGAACAAACCACCTTGGAAAAACCCTTGAGTCATGCTACAGATGTATGATGTAGTTATGATGAATACACTTATTTCCTGTTTTAGAAAAGATATTTTATTAAACACACATAGAAATCATGGTTATTGTCATTTGCTAATTAATTCACAAACCTCGCAGGTGTTTTTCCAGGTGTAAACTGTAACTGGGTCATAATGGTTAAATATTAGCAGCTTGCGCATTCCACATCGCTGCTGTAAGATTATGGCTGCCAATCACAAACTGAAAGGCAACTCTGGAATACGTGCAGAATGAAGTGAAATATTATTTCCTGTTTTTTAGTCTCATTACACTAAAACTTTGTTTCAATAAAAATACAATTTCATCTTAATTTATGTTGTTGATAAAAATGTCCTCAAATTGTTGCTTGCAAATATACAGTATATTGAATAGTTATATATTTCATATATTGTGAACTGTGGTTTGACAAATAACTTGGTATCCATATTAAATTATATCTTCAAAATTATTTTTAATACATTTTAAAAACTGATTTAAAAATTTGTATTAAAGATATTAAAAGAGTGCACCATGAATGCTAAGGTCATTCTTTATGCCTTAAAGGGATAGTTCACCCAAAAAATCATTTACTTACCCACGTCATGTCAAACCTGTATGACTTTCTTGCTTCAGCAGAACACAGAAGAAGATATTTTGCAAAACGCTGGTAACCGGCACCCATTCACTGTCATAGTAAGGAAACAAGGTACAATGGATGTCAATTAGTGCCGGTACCCAGCGTTTTGCAAAATATCTTTTTTTGTTCCACAAAAGAAAGAATCATATACAGGGTTTGAATGGGTGTAAAAATTATGACATAATCTTTATTTTTGGCTGAACTATCCTTTTAAGGCTATTTAAGGTCACGCATCACAATTTTTATAAAGTCATATTAAGGACCAAGAGTTGTGGTCTGCTGCCCCCCATTGGAAAAACAGTCTAAATGAACCTAGATGACAATGCCACATTCATATCAAAATAATGCATTGTACTACTCAATTACAACTTTTCATTTTCTATTTCACAGTAATTGAAAAAAATACTTTTATTTCAAAGGCTAAAAAGACACTTTTTGTCATATTCATAGTTCATCCAATGTCTCAATAAAAAGTATATTTTAAAAGCAAAACTACTAGTGTCTGCTAAAGCTAAAATCTACCTTCATTCCAAGATGAAGAAAAAAACTACCTGTATAAAAATAGTCAAAATGTTATCAAAAAATGTAAAAATAAAAAAGCAATTAAGAACATATTAATACATTTTGTTTATGTACATCCAGTCCAGATAATTTGGGATATAGTCCATGTTTTAATTGCAAAATCTAGACATAAGTATCGGGATGAAGACGTTTATTCTGGGAATGTTTAGGTTGGTCTCTTTGTTCGGCTTCATGGCGGTGACGCTCCTCAAGGTACCGACTGACATGTCTGAATGTTTGACCAGTCAGAACGGCCCCGACAGCGTACAGAATTGCTGTTATGAGTCCGAAAAGTGCGACAGCTGCATCGCCCCCATTTACATTACAGTTCATCCAGGTGTATCCGTTACGGGCATACAGCCGTTCGCGTCGAATGCACACATCGGTGGAGTTCACCGAAATCACAAAATGCAGGTACAAACCAACCGCAACCACGTACGCCACTGCGCCAATTACCTGGAATGCGAACTGTCCGATCAGGAGCTTACGTGGAAGCCGGTGGGCGGGTTTGCTGCCGGACACAACGAATAAAAGTGAAACTGCACCGAACGTGAGGCTGAAGGGCACGCCCCCATAGACTCCAGGTGCTCTCATTTGTCCATACTGCATGTCAAGATCACGTACTTGCTGAAGCTCCGTCCCTTCAAAAGGAATGATGGCGTCGACAAAGCTCGTTCCACCCATGCCCATCGCAGACATGCCCAACTGAGACACATGAGCGGCCACTATGCACATCAGCACCAATGCATTAGTCAGGACGGCGCATATCAACACAATACCTGCAACAAACAATTATGTCAAAAATTTTACAAGCTGTGATACAATCATTATATTTCCAAGTGCCCTTGAAATACAGTCTCTACTGCGTAAAACAGTGTAAATCTAATTTATATGTGTGTGTGTGGGAGTGAAAGATAAACCGCCATGTGTGTGTAACACTGTATGAAAGAGCTAAAAGGCACTCTTATATATAAGGCACTCTCTTTCCCTTTTTTTATATTTTATTTCACTTTATTATCTTATTTTTGCTTCATTTATCTTTTGTTCCCATAAATTTAATTCATTTTCACCCATAATTTATGTAATGAATCTTCCTGTACATTTAATATACGACTTTTTACAATACTTGAATTTGACAGCACATTATCATTCAAATACTGTATGTGTTCTGTAAGACAAGAGGTATATAAATAAAATAAAGCTACTTTATTACTTACGTGGTATCCTGCTAACATTTTAAATTACGTACGGCTGTGTATGTGTTTATTTAAATTAGGAATGAGGGTGAGAATAGCTTTCTGCATGAAAGATTGGTAACAACAGGCCTAAAAAAGCTAAACCGGTTAAACCAGCTGGAGGAAGGGAAAAATACACTGCGTGATGTGCGAAGGCGTGTCATAAACTTGAGTGAAACCGGATTGTTTGAAAAGACGTGATCCAAGAATCAACACAAATATTTAGAGAAATCCCTGAAACAGGGTTCATTTACGTTGACATAGTTTTAATAAGCCAATAATAGTTGTAATAAGACAATTTAATCCATAGCTATATTTATCTCTCTGTGTCAGTGAATATTTACCTCTCCTGGAGCAGATGTAAGAGCATTTTGACTCCTGATGTTCCTCTCGAGAAACACTCCTTGCATGTCTCTGAGAACCTCGTGGATAGTATGATGACTGGCTAGATGTCCTGGGATAGACAAATATATACCAGAGCTCAACAGTAATCATGACATAATGGACCAGTGTAACACAGCTTCAGGCCAGTAAATAATACTGTGCCTTGTCTTATTTATCCAGTACTTTGATGGCCGGATTTGTATTTTTTCACTAAAATATAACACATGTTAAAAAAAATTTTTGTTTTTTTTGTTTGTTTTGTTCATGTACATGAAAAATGTGGGTCCAGTATTTTCTCAGCCAAAAAATAAATAAATAAGAATTAATATATTATTAATATACGGTTACGCTACTTAATTATAAAATAATATTATAAAAAAACTCCTAATGATGTATGAAAGTATTTGCAAGTATTTTTTATTCACGCACCTGTCACTGGCTGATCGTCGGTGGTCATTGGGATTGTCTCTTCGGTTGCGGGGATCTCTCTCTCTTTTCTCGCCATTATCTCCTCCGTTCCTCTCTCTTTGCGCGCGCTGGTTTCTTGGCGGCTGGCTCATGACGTCAGCACACGAATGGAGAGATTTTGTCGGGTGTTATGGTGTAGCCAGTGCCGTTTGGAGGGGTACGTTTTAAAACCTAAGGCCAATCTCCTACATTTAAGAAAAGTAAAATCATTAAATCAACGCAACCGATTTACCTAAGTGACTGGGTATTTGACATTTTTCCTTAAGAAACAATAATGTCACCATGTTATATGTTAACAGCAAACACGCTTCGTTTAAGAACATAGTAGAATAAGAAATATTAAAAATGCAAGCCTCTCTGTTATATTACATCACTTACATGTGGCTTTCGTACTTTGTTAAAGATGTTTTTATGTCTCTGAAAGTTAGGCGCACACCTGCGCGACAAAGGGAGTATCGGTAAACAAGTTTCTCTTGTGTCTTCCTTCCCATTCATCAACATAAAGACAAAAACTAACTTTCCTTAACAAATATGTAAAACCATGTTTATAAACACATCATACGAAAACAACTTACCTGCTTGAAGCACGTCGATCACATTTGTTTATGTATAAGGAATCCAAATTTCACTTTTTTCCGCAAACATTAGATTTTGACCCAACCTCATCATTCACGTGATCTCGCGATGATACCCGATGCTCTCGTTCCGCACCTATACAGTGGGCGGACCTCAGATGATAGGCAGGTGACGCTGCAAATTTGAAACGCCAGACTGATCGGCGTATGACATCAAAAAGTCCCGCTAGAACAATACGAAACACACGCTAGTATCTGCTATAAACGTGTCTCTGTTATGGGAAAAGGGTGACAGGCTGTTGCTTAAGGCTTTTGGAATGTGGTAGTAAAAGAAAATTAGGCAATTTATACGCTGTTCTGCAACTCTGTGTCAATGTCAACCATTAAGATCGCACAGCATTAAAGAGTAAAGCACTTAGATCCCATAATAAGTCAATGTCAGACACTGTGGCACCTTTATTTATGGGTTCCTATTGTGATACTAATTTCTCAGATGTCCCTTTAAGCTGGAAAATACAGTATTAAAGTAATCTAGTCTAGTCTGCACAAGACATGACTTCTGCAATTACTCTGTCTCTTGGTATTCAAGCAAGGTGAGAGAAATAACTTTAGTTATTTATTGGGTGCAATGACGATGCTTTCTAAAGTTTTTGCTTAACAGCTATAGCTTGAAGCAGAGCTGATTGGTTTAAATAGGTTAACAAGCCTAATTAACCTAATTAATTTGCAGACCTGTGCCCTTACCTGATTTTTTTGAAGCACAAGTTTTTGATTGTGTTTTTCCCCAATGTACTCAAAAAATATTGCCACATGAGTGCAAGGCAACCCAACATTGTGCTGTAGCTCCTGAAATCTCACCAGCTGTTCACATGCATCAAGAGTAAGAGATCATTGAATTTAAATAATTTGAAACTTATGCTTTCATAGTCAGAAATTTGCTGTAGATATGCTTTTGAATGTTTATGACAATCACATTATTTGTCTTAAAAAGGCAAAGTGAAACCTCGAGTGATTTCTAAGCAGGTGTGGGCATGGATTCTGGCTTTGAGGATCTTGAACTGCGAGAGTCTCAGAGAGAGTATCTGGACTTTCTGGATGATGATGTGAATCCTCTTAACTTGTTCTTTACTGTTGAGTTGTGATAGGTCTTTTTAGAAAATCTCTGACAGATTTAAATGTCAATTGTCTTTTTGTCAATTACAGCAAGATCAGGGTATCTATCATGAGAAGGTGAGAAGTATGGTGTCTGAGGGTCAGTGTCGTCTCATTGTAAACATCAATGACCTGCGACGGAAAAGTGAAAAAAGAGCTAAAGAGTAAGTGTAAGCGTTGATAAATCTAAGCTTTTATTTTTTGATGAAGCGTTCACACAGTTGGTTTGTTTGACAGATTTACTACATCGCCCACGAGTTGGTCCTTGACTGTGTCTAGTGGCATAATGATCTGATTAATGGCATGTTTGTGGAATGTGTTCTCAATAGATTACTGAAGAATGCTTTTGTTGAGCTGGTGGCCTTTCAGAGAGCCCTAAAGGATTTTGTGGCTTCAATAGATGCCACTTACGCAAAGCAGTTTGAAGAGTTCCATGTTGGTTTTGAGGGGAGTTTTGGGAGTAAACATGTCTCTCCGCGTACTCTAAGTGCACGCTTTCTGGGTAACCTTGTGTGCGTGGAGGGCATTGTGACCAAGTGTAAGTGGGATTTTAGTTCATACACACAACTGTTGCTCATTTTAGCTAGTTAGACTGTTTAATTTAGTTTCTATACATTGTGACTTGTTACAGATTGTCGTATATGCTTAATTCAGGGACACTTTCACAATAAAGCTAGACTATAGTTTAAGAGAAAATTTAGCAGTTCTCTTTAAATCTGAAACATTACTAAGATTAGGTCTGAGTTTGGAATATATAATGTGTTTTGCATTCATATGGGCAATTCCACTGTTATGGATGTAAGTTTTTACAGAATGGATTTATTACCAACAATATTTAACAATATATAGCTTTATATATAATTTCACTAAACCTTGTTGATAGAGTCCCGACAATGTTATCTATTAAAGTTATCTATTTTAAAAGATGAAAATACACATGCATTATAGGAATTCTGTGAATTAAAATGCACAAACCAGAAGAAATAATACCCAACAAATAGAGAAGGGATGATTTTTCAAAGAACATATTTTATTTAAAATTTTCAAATGCCCATTTATGAGGAATATAGGTTGTGGATGTGACTATTTTGAAAACAGCACTTTAACCATGTTTTAAACATAAAAAACAGAGAGAACTAACATGGGTTTTTAAACCATTAAAAATTGACAATTTTATTTTGCATGGTAAGGTTGACATTTGCATGGAATTGCTAATATTTCACATGGTTGTCCTCTAACTTAATTTGCTGTGACTCTACTGTAGGTTCCTTGGTCAGGCCCAAGATAATGCGTAGTGTCCACTATTGTCCAGCCACCAAGAAAACTCTGGAACGAAAATACACAGATCTTACCTCCTTAGATGCTTTTCCTTCCAGTGCCATCTATCCAACCAAAGTAAGTTACAGTATGTTTGTTGACACCCTGCTGATGAGGTTTATTTAAAGGTTTATTCAAGGTGATTTTTTTTTGCTAAAAAAAAAATTCCTGGATCAACATAGTTTATTGGCTGTTGCATGATTTTAATAGTTTTTAAGAAAACTGTATGTAGAAGGATATAATTGTTGGGTATACAAACCAATAAATGCAACCATAAGCTCCTTTCTCTGTTCTTCAAATATAATTGGTTAATGAGAAAAACGTTCCAGGACCAATAAGGGTGTTGCTGATCAAAAACTGTACGATAACGGTCCCTGATTTTGCATGTGTAGGATGAAGAGAACAATCCTCTGGAGACAGAGTTTGGCCTGTGCTGTTATAAGGACCACCAGACACTCACTATTCAAGAGATGCCAGAGAAAGCCCCCGCCGGGCAGCTGCCACGCTCAGTCGACATCATCGCAAACGATGACCTCGTTGACAAAGTAAAACCCGGTGACCGTGTGCAGATTGTGGGGGTCTACCGTTGCTTACCCGCTAAACAGGGTGGTTTTACCTCGGGGACCTTCCGGTATGTGCTTTTGATTTTTGCATATTAACTAGAAATGTTCTGTCCTTTGACTGACTTTGCCCTGCAGAACAATCCTGTTGGCTAACAACGTGAAGCTTATGAGTAAGGAGATTGTGCCAACATTCTCTGCTGATGATGTTGCCAAGATTAAGAAGTTTTGCAAAACTCATTCTAAGGTAAGACTTGTGTGGGTTTATTTAGTTGTACGACAGAAGAGTTTAGATTCTGTTTATACAGAGCTAATCAAGTTCATCTGTGCTATGAAAGTTAAGAATGTTGGAATGTTTCAGGATGTCTTTGAGCAACTGAGCCGTTCTTTGGCTCCCAGCATCCACGGCCATGAGTACATAAAGAAGGCCATTCTGTGTCTACTGCTGGGGGGAAATGAAACCAATCTGGAGAACGGCACACGCATCAGAGGGGACATTAATATTCTGCTCATAGGTTTGTAATGTATCACGTTCTTGCTTTCAAAATCCTGACTCAATTTGTTGTATTGCCTAACCTTGTCCTAATGGTTTTCAGGTGATCCTTCAGTGGCAAAATCTCAGTTGCTGCGCTATGTTTTGTTCACGGCACCAAGAGCGATTCCTACCACAGGTCGAGGCTCATCTGGAGTGGGTCTGACGGCTGCCGTCACCACTGATCAAGAGACGGGTAACACATTTTTCCACTTGTAGACAATTGTTATACAGTTATTGTTACATGCATCTGGTTTTAAAATATGTGCAAAAGCTGTTTAAGGTTTAAAATTGATGATATATCAATGATATGTCAATATATCAATAATCCAGGTGAGCGTCGCTTGGAGGCAGGAGCCATGGTGCTTGCTGACAGAGGAGTGGTTTGCATTGATGAATTTGATAAGATGTCTGACATGGACAGAACAGCCATCCATGAGGTGATGGAACAGGGAAGGGTCACCATTTCCAAGGCTGGGATTCAGGCGAGGCTTAATGCTCGCTGTAGCGTGTTAGCTGCTGCTAATCCAGTGTATGGAAGGGTAAATATTTAGCTTGGTTGGTAAAATTTAGGATACAGGATCTGAAAATTAAACTGAACGTTTTTGTAAACTAGTATGACCAGTATAAAACCCCAATGGAGAACATTGGACTCCAGGATTCCCTGCTCTCCCGATTTGACCTGCTCTTCATTGTTCTGGATCAGATGGATCCAGAAAGCGATAAAGAGATCTCTGAGCATGTGCTGCGCATGCACCGTTACAGAACACCCGGGGAGCCGGAAGGAACAGGTAAGACTGGAGATCTGGTGGTCATCAGCACAAGGGCACAATGGAAATGTAGTAGCCAAAAGTCTGGGGTGCGTATTTGCACAATATTTGCTTTTAATTACCCCTCAGGTTAGATTATACTAACAAAATATGATGTGTGTGGTACAAAAATGTAATGCTTAACATTTAAGGGTATTTTTGGACAAAATTGTTTGGCAAAAGGGTAAACCAGAGCATAGCAGGAAATGTTTTTCTTTTAATATACAAAAAAAACATAGAAAAGCAAAGATGTCAATTGTCCAATGATGGACATCACTTTTGGCCACTTCTGTATTTTGATCAGTGGATCTCGTTTTACCCAACTTGCAGACAAATGAACTTTGCAAGATTTTATTCATTCATATTCTTAATATTTCTTTTATTTGTTTGTTTTGATAAACCTATGCATAATTGCTAAACATTTAAACATTGCCAATATCAGTGAAATAAACTGACCACTGTGTGTAGCGAATAAATGAGCTGACCGTTTGCCAAGTCATTTGGACCAAACAGTTGTGTATAACTCAAGAACAACCATAAGTTATGTTATTTAGACAGTTAGACAATATGTTAAAAGTTATTGCTTTCAGTCAAAAATTATTTGTCTTTGTCAAATCCAAAACTTTAAATCTTCATAATCCAGCTATTTGAAAATCTGTGCACGTTTTGGTGTTCCGTTTCATAATCTTTAGTCAACTGATGTTCTCATTCTGTCACGTCTGCATCAACAGCAATGCCACTGGGGAGTACAGTGGATGTGTTTGCCACAGAGGATCCAAACATCACAGAGGCATCTGAACAGGAACTACAGATCTATGAGAAAAAAGACAACGTCCTGCATGGCCACAGGAAGAAAAAGTACTTTGTTTCTTAAAGATTATCTCTAATATAAATCACACCTCTTTTTTCCTTTTAATTTCTTTGATGTAACTTGTCTCAAATAATTCAGAACATTGCAGCTACAGGGTTAAATGCTTATTATTAAAATGTAATCGTCTTAGGGAGAAGATAGTAACCATGGAATTCATCAGGAAGTACATCCATGTCGCTAAGCTGGTAAAGCCAGTTCTGACCCAAGAGGCTTCTGACTACATAGCAGAGGAGTATTCCAGACTCAGGAGCCATGACCAAGTCAACAGTGATTCGGCCAGGGTCTGTAAACCCAGATCAGTTTAACCACTGCTTAACATGACATATACCTGACTATCCCAGCGTTAAAGGGTGAAGTGTTTCAATTCTGTGCTGTTAATGTCATCAAATTTGGAGTATTGTTTAAGCTGGTTTTCTGAACCCACCTGACAGAGTTTAGGGTACTGCTTATCCAGATGTTCAAAAAGAGTAATGGGTCATTTGATTCTAACTTCCGTTTAAGTGTCTGTCTATATTTTACATTTGCTTGGGCTGTGTCTTGACCCACAGACGATGCCTGTGACTGCTCGAGCTCTGGAGACCATGATTCGATTGGCTACTGCCCACGCCAAAGCCCGCATGAGTAAAACCACCGACCTGGGAGATGCAGAGGCCGCGCTAGAACTCATGCAGTTTGCTTATTTCAAAAAGGTAACGCGGGAAATCTTTTGAATGCAGAACTGATTCTGCATAAGCGGAACCACAGCTGTTCAATACCTGAATTGAGTTTAATTTGATGGTTTTGTAGATTCTGGAGAAGGATAAGAAGAGGAAAGTTCCTGAAGACTCCGAGATAGACATTTCTCAAAGTCAGGAGACAGAAAGTCAAAGAAATGTTCGGTCTGTGGGATATGGTTATTATAACATAAGGCTTGTGTATACACTCAATGTTAATTTGATGTGACTTTGTCTACAGGAAGCGCTCTCGCATCTCTAAAGATGATGATGTGGATATGACCCAGGAGGACTCGGACCCTTACGATTTCACCGATGATGAAAGCAGTAGGTAATCACCCTCAACCTTTATATTCAAACTGAAGCCGCTGAACAAAATTGGTGTCTTTGGCAGCTCAAGCCAGTCAGAAGACCCGACCAGCTTCTCAAAGGACTAGTCAGAGGAAAAAAGGTGACATCAGTTCAGACAGGTATCAAAATCACTTTCTCTGCCATATAGCATGGTTCAATCGTGTCTTTGAATGATTCATTTTATCTCCTCAAGTCTGAGTTTAATAAATAGCGGGATTAACTCATTGGGAATAAAGGGTGCTGACTGTTTCAAAATGACTATTCAACTTTGTGACCCTGTAGATTGAAAGTCTTCAAGACTGCCCTACTGAAGGCCTTTAAAGTGACTAGATCTCAGTCTGTGGCAGTGCCTGAGCTTCTGACTCACATTAATAAAGGCCAGGATGAAGAGTTTGACCAAAATGAGGTTAACCTGTTACTGGAACGCATGCAGGATGACAACCAGGTCATGGTATCGGAGAACGTGGTGTTCCTCATCTGAGGGAGGAGCAATGGTCAAAAGAATTTTTTTTGTACATCAGAAATGTAGATCACATGATAACTTTTGATATTACTGTAACTAATCACAAATACACCGAGCATCCCATGATTGAATCCTTTGTCATGTTTTATTGGTTTTTAATGAAACTGAAAGGTGCTTTAGGTCCAGGACATTTTTGCATTAGATTTATTTATATTGCACTTAACAGTTAGGACATCATCGAGTATTCAAGACGTGTTTCGGAAATTGAGGCCATGAGAAGCTTATTGTTTGGTTCACCATCCTTTTAAAGGGATATTTAGGCTTCTGCAAAAAAAAAAAGAAAAAATTGTTAAACATTTGTATAATATTGGAACACCTGGTAACTGTCACTGTAGATATTAAGCATGAAAATGCATAATGTTTTATGTTTAACATCTTATTTTTTACATTTTTAATCTTATTTTTAAAATTTTAGTTATTTAAAAAAAGTAACTTTAGTTTTAATTTGTTTAAAATTGGTTCAACCTGTGTAACAGTGATGGTTACCAGGTGTATATTTCAATGTTTGAAGTTACTTTTGTAGACAAAAATATATTTTTGCCACCATATTACCTTCTCTAATTAGAAAATTTTCAAAGATAGAAATAACATTGTGTTCTTTTATTTCGGATGCTTTTAGTCACAATATAATTCCCACAGTTACATTGAGTTTCAATTGTGTTATTTCATGGTTTTGATGAGTTTACTTCTATTCTAAAATATGAAAAAAAAAAATCCAAACAACAATGTGTGTTTCTGACTGATACTGTATACGTAGATACTCACAACCATCTGTTCTCTCCGGTTCAATCTCTCCATCTCTTTCCATTTGTCCCCTTTTCCGGACTCTCCGCACATAGTATGTTGCGCTTACAACGACAGCCAAGAACATGGCAGCTGCCACAACGACACTTATTGCCAACGTTGCTGTCGAACTACCGGAGGAGGCCGTCACAGAGTCATCATCAATCACTGATATTAAATCTAATGGATAGCTGGTGATATCTGGTTTCCCAAAGTCTGCAAGCTGTGACCTTAAAAGTCCAGTCACATCTGTTTAGAAAAATTAAAAGTTAACCACAATTCACAGCTGTTTGAACTGTAGGTATTTACCATGTAAAATGAATTGCAAACAAAGCATTTTAAAAGCAAACCTTCAAGAGAGAGAAGAAAGATTACATCATCTCCTTTAATAAAGGTTCGACTCTTCAGGTGTTCATGTGTGATGAAGCTGCTGGTGCCATAACCCGGTCCACGATAGTATGAGTTGCCGTCTTCGTCAGTGACCAGACTTCCCACTTTTTGGGGATCATCCCAGTAATACTCCACGTTACCCGTGGCTGCACAAAAAGAATAAATTGTTGATGAAACCTTAGAGATGACAACAGAGCCCTCTGTATTATGTTTGATTGCATTTTCAACTTAAATCTTACAATCAGTGGTGGTCTTAGTTGGATCTGTAGTGATCATTCTTAAGTTGTTCAATCGTTTTTGAATGTCCGGATGCTGGTCCATCATCTCCATGGAAGCTTGTCGCCATGGACATGGCCATCGGAGAAACTCGTCATAAGGTCCAGAGGTCAAATGAAAGTAGATTTCCATTTTATCCGGGCTATCCGTCCTGCCATTAATGTACAAACTAACCTGGAACGAGTAACCTTCTCTGGATAAGATGGGTGGACTGTAGATTTTGGAACCTACTGGGGTTGTAGCAAGAAGATTGGAAAAGTTGCGAATACGCCAAGTGTGGTGAGGACACTGTGTTTCCGAAAGGTTAATGTCATCCAGAGACAGACCCCCCTTTGCACCATCACGTCCTTTAACCCCTTCAAACACCACCCTGAATTTATGAGAGACTTGTAGGGTCACGTGGTACAGCTCCCAGGAATTCTTAAGACCACCTGAATGGTAGAATATTGTGCATTAGTCATAATGCAAATAGATAAATGGTGAAAATTATCTATTAAGATTCATTACCACTGATTTGCTGAACGAATCTCAGGTCTCCTCCAGAGGTTTCATCTGTGTATACGCGCACCCAGATATTTAGCTCATCATCATTGGCCCCACTGTTGTAATGATAGAACTGCAAGCACTGGAAGTCTCGGTTGGGATAAAAGAGTCGACTCTCCAGGTAAGCCTTGTCTCCTTTGATTCCCGTGGCTGTGCTGAAATGCATGAAGAATCCGACACCTGTGGAAGTATAACTTTATTAGATAATACTAAGCCAAACTTTAGGTTTATTGAACTCTTTGCGCCTCATGTTGGGTGTTTAAAGATCATTTGGATGGTACATAAGGACAATGATGGTGTATCAATAATCTTTATGATCATGACCATAGTGCCATCATAACAAACCACTGTAATGTAAAAACAGCAACTTACAAGCCAAACACTTTGTAATGATAAGTGTTATGAGTGTGTACAGAAGAGACTTACATACGTTAAATATCTGCAATCAAAGGTTTACCAGACATTTTCAAGAGGACGTTTATAAAGTACCTTGACATTGACCCAAAGTGGTAAAATCTGTCTTTGGACCCCCTTCTACAGTTTGTTCTCGAGTCCACTTGGCATTCCCATCCTCACCCTGAATCATACCACAGATGTTTGGCTGTTCAAACTGGCAAGAGTCTAAGAAAGTTAAGGTTGTACCTAAAGGAAGTTTTAAAGAAAAATGGGTTTCAGAGGCGGAGATGTTGACCAAAATAATAGTTTGTTATACAACCTGACTTTTTCTTATCAGTAAACACTAATGTAATTATAATACAAATTTATGGAGGATTATTGAACTGTAGGTCAACGTCAACCATATCAAACTGAAAACAAAGTGCATTATGAGTTATAACCATAAACCTACTGCAGTTATATAGCCTGTTGAGTTTGAGCAGGTCGCTGTCACTAAACTCCATGCGCTGGCCGATCACGTCTATGAACTCTGGTATCTTGGTGACGATAGTTGGCTCTTTATCTTTGTTGAAGGATGTTTTACTGTAGTGCATGACAGAGCTGTAGTCATACGGTAAACCAAGAGCTGTTGACACCTTGTCAGTATATAAATTGAAGTTGTGCTCTTTGCCTATACGTAATGGATAAACAATACCAATAATATTGTTATAACATCTAGAAAATGGTTGATAGACTGGTTGATAAGTGCAGTTGTTACCTGCTTCAATCTGATCCCAAACTATGATGACGTAATCATCTCTGTCATATCTGGATTGCTCATGCCAGAAACCAAGTGCATGTAAAAACTCATGCTCTACTGTTCCCAATCGATCGCAGTTCGCACCAATCGAAAGCTCCTGTTTCCCAACTTGCCGATTTCCCACCGAAGAATAACATCTGATGAAACAGAATAACATTTTGGATGCCACCCAACATTAAAATATGATAGTATTGGTTAAATATGAGTTTCTGCATGGGTAGGATGTGAAATGCTAAGAGTTTTCTCACCCGCTGCCTTTAAATACAAATATATAATTTGGTTCTCCACTCCACTCCTTGAAGTCAATGCATGTCTTGAGTCTATATTGCTCGAATGCTTTTAGTATCACACCTTTGGCATTAATTTCTGTTCAAATGTACAGAATAACAGGGGACAGGATGAACAAAAGAAAGGGAGAGGCAAATGACAGATACAGGTGGTAACTGTGCATTTTAAATAGTTTTAATTTAATATGTTTTTTGGAGATTCACCTACCAAGGGTATTGTCCAAGAAGTATGGCACAGTGGTAGGCCAGCGATATTTTTCTCCCAAAATAGCATTTTTGCCTTCTGTCTGTAAACCACAAACCCAAAATAAATGTATAACCAATAGAACAACACCTTCAGGATTTGCATATTGTCCTACTGTATGTTGTAAATACATATGAAGTCTTATGAGTTACTAATTTCTGACCTCATCAATTACTATATCTCCTTCCACCAGGCGAAGTCCTGCCTCTGTGGAAACAAGTTACCAGTGGTTTATACTGTGTTTCAAAAATAAGCACTGCAGATTTAACACACTGATGTTTTCACAAACCTTCATTTATGTCAAATATATCATTGTCTTTTCCATTATCTACATCAATTTCTGTATTGCCTGCAAATAGAAAATCCAGAAAATAGAATTAAAAAACATTTATTTATGCAAATGGTGTAAAATATTGTTGTATTAGAAAGTAAATGTAATTAAGGTTCACCTGAGAGGGTGGATGTTGGCTAGAAAACACATAAAAAACATATAAAAAATGTGTCAAAGTAGCATTAAACTGCAACTTCAGCTTTTTTCCTGTTTTTTTATTTTTTGTTTTAAAGCATAAACCTCACCAAAAATCTCTTAATCCATTTGAACCTTTTTTATTGTCAATTAATAATTGTCAGTAATTTCTTAATCTCTTACTTTAAGAAGATCTGAAGATAAAATACTAAAGAAGAATATACGTTTTTGCAGTAAATTATATATTAATGTTGTTTTATTTGACAGTAAAACCTATACATATTTTTTCATTTAAAACTTACCAAACACAGGCTTGTAGCACATAAGCACAGAATGAGAAATGCCTGAAGAGAGACCATGTCACCATTTGTCTCTGCTCATCTCATAACCTCAGTGGACCTTTGTGTGTTTAGCTTTTTATACAGCATTAAAGCTTCATTTGCTGATAAGAGCCAGCACCTCCACCGTGTTTGTTTATTAACTGTAACGAGGGCTGACTCGGTTGAGTAGTTGAATCCATGTGCAGAGTTTATTAAGTACAATAGTACAAACAAAGTAAGGGGCAGATCCAGAAGCGTGGTCAAAATAACAGGCAAAAGGGGTCGAATACAATGATAACAGTCCAAACAGCAAACAAGTCCAAACAAAACGATAATCCAGTAATCAAGGTCGATAAACAGGCATAGAAACGTACACGTGGCAAACAAACTGAGAACAAAGATCGCTTGGTAGAGACAGGGAATACTGGCAATACTTCGCAACATGCTTTGCAAGCAACATTTAACAGGTGTAGACAGGAAGTGGAGAGAGAAGAACCGAAAGTGTTACATCAACTCGATTAACAGGACAACTCACAATTGTCATTGTTTAACGTTTATTTATAGCTGTTCTACACCTGTACTGACCTTTTTTAATCAATGGTCATTTATTAAGGAATAGAACAATGCATAAATTAGAGTAATTGATAACAAGATTTTGATTTTAAGATCAATTATTGTTATGAGACAAGATGATTTGATACATTTGATGTAATGTATGCAATGCATTATACTGGAAAAAATGGAAGCATTAGAAAATACCCTTAAAACTTTTATTGCATTGCCGTATTCATATACATGTTTAAAGAAAAAACAACATGTGGCAGTTATTTAAAAAGCTTTCAATACAATTTCTGAAGGCAGGCCCATATATTAAAAGAGGCAACATCTAAAAAACGCTTCAAACTTTCATTTTATCACAAAAGCTTTTTGATTTTTTTTACCTTTGTAAATTGAAAATATTCAAATATTATTTAGTAAAATACGGCAGTATTTCATTTTATATCTTGGATGTCTCATAAACTAACAGAATCTATATCTGAAAACAAAATGCATGTGCTAAATAGTGCAAAATCTTTCCATCAAATGGATCATCTAAAGAAATTATTATACTAGTAACCAGTTAAAATGCAAAGATGCATTAGATATTTGAAGTTTGACAAAACCCATTAAAAACCAAGCAGCTAATCAGACAATTAAACACTTGCTATTGATTTAAATGCATTTTCACCACACTTCTTAATATGTATTCTTAATAAAACTGTATATTTATGATGTTTAATATAATCCTTTCAATAAACCCTTTGAACTGATTGTGGATCCGGTGGATTGTGTTGTCAGATGTCTGTAAATGAGGCTTAAAAGTTTTGGGCACATGATGCCATGATGGCACACTGCAAGTTGATCTCATCACTCTGGCAGACGTTCTGTCAGTCAGAGAAATAAAGTATTAAAGTTAAAACACTGGCATTTATCTGCATTTGATTTGTATACTGTATGTTTTTGTACTTACAGTTATATCACCAATGTAGTAGCAGTGACGCAGGTTGAGATGGCCAATGAAGTTACGGCTATAGTATTGTGGATCACCATGGGGCAAAGCTACACACACAGGACAAACCTAGAAGGCACCAGAGAACACAAAAAGTGAATGCTCTAAATGAAAAATTAAGCAATAAGTCCACATAAAAATCTGTGAAATTATTCTAGCACTTTAATATTATCCATATTTAACGACAAATAGAATAAAATGTAGGCTATTTTAATATCAGTGTCAGTGGATCAGTGCATTAATGAGCTGTAGTTGCCATTTGACACATTAAAATGATATGTACATATAAACCCAGACTTACCACACGTTTGCTGTCATTGGCATGTTCAGTATTGCAGTGATCCAGCAGATCCAGGTCATCCAACCCACCCTTCTGACAGTAGGGGCACACAAATGTTCTCAAATGTTCTCCAAAGCTGACAAATTCATAAAAACAAAAGAAGTAACAGTTTAACAATTAAAACTAAGAAAGCAAAAGTAATAATTATTATTGTTTATGGAATATTACACCATTTACTATAAAAGAAAAATTGGTGCAGCCCTTTTTTAATTTATATTTCCTCATAATCTTTACTCAGAAAAATGAGTTTTACCCCTCCACCTACAAAAACATCTCTTTTCTGCATGCCGTGTGTCTTGGCTTGAGGGCAGAATTATATTGACTGTCCAATGGCCAGGCTTCCAAATTCCAACAATCCAAACACCTCCCAAAATGACAAAATTAAAATCCACTGTACCATAAATTTAGCGTTTTTTAAAGATGAGTTTTCCAGGTTGCTCAAGAAACTGTGCATGCAGTACATGTTTAGTGGTGTTGTAATGGAGGGGATCACCGACAAGAAGGAGGGCCCACCTCCCAACCATCAAATTTAATAGAGAACCCTCTATCCCATGGGTGATATTTAGAGAGTTACCCCTGGATTCTCTCTTGCTGCTCCATTTCCATGATCTCAGTTTGCGACGGCCTGTAAATAAAACAGTACTGTGTAAATCCAGACATGAGTTATTCAAGCCATATCATTTATTCTCTTAATAGGTCTTACCATTCGTCAAGCTCAGCCTCCAGATTTTCCTGGGCTGGGGTAGGGTTTAGTTGTGCCAGTTGAGCTAGAAGTCTTGAGAAAGCGTTACCAGTTGCAGGTTGTGTGGCTGTAATAGCAGGTTGAGCTCTGACCCGTGGCACAGGAATGGGTGGAAAAGTGTGTCCAGTTGAAAAGGGACGGGCTTGACGTGGTAGGACAGGTGGTGGGACAGGTGGTGGGACATTCTGATTGGGCAGATTGGCTTGATTGGCAGTGTTTGTCTGTGCTGCTTCAATATCTTGAAGTTGGTTAATGAGACTGTTGATGTTTTCAAAATTCAGTGTGAGATGACTGTGTGTAATTTCAATAGCATGGCTGAGATTTAATGTTAAATATGCCCATGACTTACCTTTGAATGTTTGTGCCAACACGCCTTTCTGTATTGAACGTTGCAGAATTCCCAGGCAGGATGAGGAGGCGAAACCTCCGTCTGTCAACAGCAGGACACTGAAATAAACCAGTACAACCAGTAGAGGACAGTGTTCAACACATAGAAAGAGAAGAGAATACTTTTTACCCATTTAGAACAGAGTATTTCCTTACCAATGGATTTGTTACTTGGCTTCTGCAGTGTGGACAATGAGCTCTATACTGCAAAGATTGCCTTAGGCACCTCTGGCAAATTCTTATAATACAGGGACACAAACGGAGAGAGAGAGAGAGAGAGAGAGAGAGAGAGAGAGAGAGAGAGAGAGAGAGAGAGAGAGAGAGAGAGAGAGAGAGAGAGAGAGAGAGAGAGAGTTTAATGAGAACAATTATCATCACGTTTACAGACTTGCTGACAGGATTGGTAATCGTGATTGATCAAGTGATACGGAATTTCCCAACATACACAAGTACTTTCACTTTTTACTTTCACTTTTGAGGAAAACAAAAAACAAAGCTGCCATTTTAAGTGTAACACGTGAAAACAAGGTTCAACGAAATAAGACAAGCTGATTTCACAAAATGAAATTATGTACATATAAAAGTTGTTTTTAAAATGGGCTAAAAATAAAATACAAAAGGCTATGTTCTGGAGGTAGGACACTTTGATTAATTATAATTTATTATATAAGTTCCTTTATATAAGTATTATATTTATTTATACGTTTTTTTCTTCAGCCTGTGCCATCAAACCTTAATAGCCTTGTATTACAGTTTTGTATGTACAGTTATGTAGCCTAACTTATATATTAACAACTGATAATATCAAATATATACAAACAAAAACATATTATCATAAAATGTCACAGACTTACACTTTTCCACAGCATTGAGAAGGCTCAGTTGGATCCCTTATTTTGTCCCTACACACGGGACACTCTTCTTCTGATGTGGCCATGTCTGAATCCTCTGCTGTCTGACACCCGTCTACAGATTGCACACCCTTATTTGTAAACAGTCCAACTTCCTTATGCTCTTTAACACGGTACTTTCCTCCAATGATAATAAATTTAGAACTGACTTAACCTGAAACTGCTAATCATTTTATAAACAAGTCATGTTGATATTAAACTGAAATGTGCAAAATTCCAATTGATTTTATTATTTTCAATTTAAATGACAGTAGTTGTTTGTAAACACATTCAAAGTGACAGTGATAATTTTATACTGTACTCTGTGCTTTTTAAAACGTGTGTTTTTAAATCATTAATTTGTGTCATGTATGAATGAAAACAATAAGCTGCTATAATTTTAAGTCAAGTGTCCTATTTTATAGATTTTATTATAGACATTTGCAATAATGAAAGCAAAAAATCACCAGCATGACTTTTGGTTTCAACTATAATTGTTCATTGTGTACTGTATTTATGTGACAGTAGCATATCGTTTAAAAAATCTAAATAATCTATAGGACAAAATGCATTTTAATATTTATTTTTGTTGCTAGCATACCTTCAGAAAGTCCCAGGAGTTTTCAGAAATGCTTTTGGTTTCATTTTCATTGTTCTTTATTACCTGATATGTATAAAAAACTACAGCTCAGTAATTATCTAATTTTTATTGTTTTATAAAAATAAAGATTTTATAATCATAGAAAAGAGAAATGATATATTATTATAAATTATAAAATAGACGTGGACTTTTGTACTATTTTGAATCAATAAATTAATTTAAATGAATGCTAAAAAGTTTGTTCGTCTCACAAAAAAACATTATTTTTTACAAATACCGCTACTAAAAATACATTTTGGAGCTTTTCGGGACTATTTTCAAATACAAGAGTTTGTAGACGTTCGTGCACTAAAGATTACCGGGGCCTTTATTATGGAAACGACATGGGACTTTTATTTCATTGCGGAAGAAAAATCACCTGATCGCCTCAATGCTTCATGGGTAAAAATCGATCAGCAGGCAGCAGTAGATTTCAACATGTCTGCCGTCGGCTGTCAGTAAAGGAGTTGTTTGTTTCAGCTCGGCAGCACATCCGTGAGCTCGGTGAAGAGACAGACGACAGCAGGCGCTCATGGCTCAGTGCGTGCAGTCTGTGCAGGAGTTCATCCAGGACTCGTTCGTGCCGATGGTGGCCGTCCTGTGCAGCGAAGATGCGGAGCAAATGACCCGTAAAAACAACCTGAGTTTCCCCGAGCTGCTGCGGCCTTTCTGCCGCCTGACGTCCGAGGGTAAGAGCCTTTATGATCATCAGACATTAAACCATCACAACACATGACTGATCACTTGATATGACCGATGTTAGCTATCAAGACAGCTCCCTCACACACACAGAGGCTGTTTCGAAACCTACTACGCTCCCTGCCTTGACAGCTTTTCTGGGCATTGCTCGAAACCACTGCCTGGGTTTGATACGAATGGCTTCGATGAACATGTTGTCTAGGTAGTCAGCTCAGTAGGTTTTGAGACACAGCCTTGGTCAACTGACAGGAAGAGTAGCAGCTTTATCTGAATCTGATCTCCCTCTCACCCTGTCCGTGAAATCGGATCTGATTTGTGCCGTGTAGTGACCATTGTCATAGACAGAACACAGATCGGGTTACTTATATTAATGAGGTTTAGATTAACACTGAAAAAGTCCCTGTCAGTGTCCACTAGAGTTTATTGTCTTTACTAGATGTCTATATTGGGCCTGTGCTTTTAATTACCAGCCTATATCTAGTGAAGTGTTCAGGATAATCTTAAGCAGTCTGATCTGCTGGCTCGTCTCATCAAGACTCAAGTTGTTTACGGTTGTGAAATAGATTGAGCAACTGATGAGCAAGGAAACATTTGTATCTGCAAACCTGCAAAAAGAGCCTAAAATAGAGAATGTGTCTTTAATATTCTCACATTACTGCAGTCAAGAATTATTTTGTATGTGATATTACAATAATTTCCATTTTTGAAATCACAAATTCGGTGTGCAATTGCGTGCAAATGTCAACCTTACCATGAAAAAGTAAAGTGTTTACTATACTGATAGTTCAGATGTCAATATTGTGTGGTTTAAATACCCATGTGAGGTCTTTCTCAAAGTTTTTAAAGCAACTTTTATGTTTGAAGCATGATTTTTTTATTGTAAGGTTTTCAGAATTGTCACACATTTTCAGAACAGTACATATTCTTTATAAATGGGCACAGCAATTAAATTAAAATGACTAATTTATGTTCTTTGAAGAGGCATCCCTTTTCTATTTATTGGGTATTATTGCTTATGTCTGTGCATTTTAATTCATAGAAATCATAGAAAGTGTGTTGCCGATCCATTTTTACAGTAGGTAACTTGTGCATGGACTGATTTTTATGTCTGGACTCCATAAACAAATATAAATAGATGGTTCAATATATTGGTAATAAATACATTCTGTAAAAAAAGTATATTTCCAATTTTGACTAAAAATGTCACATCCATGACACTGGAATAAACCCAAAACAATTTAAAACCATTGCTAATAACAAACAGATACAGTTGTAATTGCTTTATAAAAAATCAATTGGTATAGCATTGCATGTGCCTTGAATGATCAGTCGCTTTGCATAAGTGTCTTGCAAATGCATTAATGTAAATCGTCAGTTACGCAAGATTTAAACTTGCAAGCTCTTGCAAAAAATATTCTTTTGAGCCTCAGCATCAGAGAATACGCTGAGACCCCTTTGTGCAATCATCCCTGATTATAGTCATTATCAGTGATATGAGCCATTCAAAAAGCATGCTATTATGGGAATCATAAGTTCATGCATATGCTTCTTAGAAATAATGGTGATACTGTTGTAAATAATCAGTCTGACCTGATGGAACACAGAGCTCTCTGTTTGTGTTTATATGTTTGGCCCTTAGTAATATGGATTGCCCTGGCAGGCAATAGAGGAGAGTCACATTACTTGATATTTTTCAAATAAAAGTTCATTTTTATCATGTCATTATTTTATCACCCTAATTTAAAACTGGTATGACTTTATTTAAACACATTTAACACTGTATAAGTTGCAAGTTCTCTCATGTTGTAACTGCAAAACTTGTGCATGACTCATGTGCATACAGGGATAGTTCACCCGAAAAGAAAAAAACTATCATGATTTATTTTCATGTCATTTGTAACCTGTATATCACTATTTCCTCTGTGGAACACAAAAACATACTTTGAGAAATGTCTCATTTTTTCTCCATACAATGGAGGTCAATGGAAGCCAATGTTGTTTTGTTACCAACATTCTTAAAAACATCATCTTTAGTGTTCTGCAGAAGAAAAAATGGCAAAAGAATATTCCATTTTTGGGTAAATTATCCCTTATATAGTGACATTATATGCAACGTATGTTGTTTATCTTTGTACAGCAAAAACATTACTATTGCTATTGTCTGCATTTAAACCCTGGTCCAAATCATCTCCACTGGGATGGACCATGTAGGCTGCTTTGGATAAGAACATCAGCTAGCTATCCTTTTCCGTTCTCCGAACTATGAATTTGACATAATACAATTCAATCTGGAATCTTCCTCTCATTCTTTCTCTTTTTGTTCTTGTGGTGTTGCCATACTGCAGGTCACCTCCGTGACCCCAATAACCAGGTGGTTGTTGTGAAGGGTCTCCGGATCAGTGTGACCGGGATCAACACGAAGCCTCCTCAGACCCCAGAACTACAGAGACTTCTCAGCCAGGCCGTCTCGGTTTGTCAGCCTCCTGAGGGGTCACCGGCCAATGTCATCACGGCTGGAGACTATGACCTCAACATAAGCGGTAAGTGCTTGCTGAGTTATACTCAGTTTATCTCATTTTGGGGAAGTCTATAGACAGCCAGATTATGTTCATAAAACTGAAAACACCACAAAGTGAACACAAACAGGATCTGATGAGAGATTAAAATTGTATTGTATTGGGGGCAGTAAAAATGCTTCTGTACTGTTTTCCAATTTAAAGTAGATTCATTTGTCCTGTTTAACCCTCACATCAAAAGTCAAACAAATCCGAAGGTTTTTTAGTTTCAACCATATTTCAAAACGCATTTGCTAATTTGCTTGCTTTTCAAAATCTCTCAAAATCTTTTTTCCAGGTTTATGTTTTCAATTTGTGCTCAGGCTTGTAAACTAGAGGTCTTGAAATTAATCGTTGCATCGATGCAGTAATAGACCTTAATCGATTGTAGCCTATGACGTCATTCGCATATACACGTGTCAGTAATGCGAGTTTCAAATGGCGGAAGGAGGCGAAATACAGACGCAAATATTAAAAAATGCCATGTGCAGGATTATTGAAAACCGAGGTTGCTAGGGTTGCCACCCGTCCCGTGAAATACGGAATTGTCCTGTATTTACAGGCAAAATGAGGCGTCAGAGTGATTTCAGTAGCAGATATCTTATTATAATGTCCATTGGTATCAATCTTAATATTTTTATGAAAACATGTTTTAAGTTATGATATACCACCACTGGCACGCCATCGGGACTGTGGTCATCGGGACTGTGGTCATCGGGACTGTGGTCATCGGGACTGTGGTCATCGGGACTGTGGTCATCGGGACTGTATTTTCTTTCTGTATTGAAGGTGGCAACCCTAGAGGTTGCAAAGAATGCATCGTGATGCATCGTGAAATCGAATTGAATCGAATCGTTGACATGATAATCGTAATCAATTGAATCGTGAAACCAGTACCAATTCACACCCCTATTGTAAACCCTGTTGTATATCTTGTATTTTATGCAGTAATTATTTCGTATCACATAATATTTATTACCAACTGCTTTGAATTTTTTTTTAATGGGGTGAGTTTTTGCTTATTCTTCTATCCACCTGATGGGGGCAGTATAGTCATTTGGAACTACCAATACAATTAAATGCTATAATTGTCCATAAAATAAAAAAGGTTTGGTTTGCATTAAACATTTATGTTTATCGTTTCTGATCTTATTTTAAGTTTTTCTCATTTTCTTTCTCCCCCAAACTTTTCCTGTGGATGAATTCTTGGTAAGAGCTCTGACCCTCATACACACACTTTTGTATGTGTGTGTATGCCAGATCCTAAACATGCGTGCTTTGCTGTGCTGTTAACCCTTTGAGGAGTGTTTGGTCGCCTTTCGGATCATAGGCGTGTAGTTCAGTCTGTGCTCAGCGCAAGTCCCTATTCTACACAAAAACATCCCAGACTAGTCCTCATGTATTATAAAATACAAAGCCATAATTTAAAATTTTACAGAATAACGGTAGACAAGCTCACATTAATGACAATGTCCTGATTTGCACCTGATTTTGACAACAGAGTCATCATTTACATTTTATGTATGGCTGGTTTGATGCAACCCTGGTTATTTTAAAACTTAATACATGTTCCTGATCTTACTGCATGCGAAGACTGCATGTAATTCCTAACTTAAAATGCAACTCACAAACAATTGTGCATTGCTGTGGTTCAGTATTAGGGATGATCTGGCAAAAGCGAATGCTGAAATATGGCTGTAACACAGCGACTGCGAGTGTAATTTTATTTATTTTGAATACAGCAGTTAGACAACGGGAAGTAAATAACAAAAGCCAAAGAAATCCAGAACTAAGTATTGTATAAAATGCAGTAACTGAAACAACGTTCAAGACGTCACAGGTCGTGCAGGGTTAGCATCCTCTTTAGACGGTGTTTAACACAGTCATTTATCACTGCTTATTACACAGCTTCTTTTTACTGATCGGTCACTGATGGTCTGGGGTTCAATTTGTTACAAAAATGTTTTGACAATTAAGACAAGTCTGCAATCCCTCTTTTAAAACCCCACTTGCCTGCATTTGCTTTTGTGGTTCCTGTGAGTGGGTGTTAACCAGACCAGCTTTCCTTTGCTTCTCTTCTCTCAGACCGCACGGTCAAAGCGAGCGTTCCCTGGTACTCTGACTGGAAAGAAACAATCACCCAGCTGAGCTCATCCAAGTACTACACAGGTATTCCCTTCCTTCCCCGTGCTGGGATTGTGTCACTTTCCTGCCCAGCTCGCTCGGTAGCAGAACCGTCACTAAACCTCCTTTCCTTTCCAATCCAGCTTCCTCTACTCTCTCAGGATGTTGGTGGTGGTCCTTTACACTTAGTGTGTGAGTGTGTGTGTGTGTGTGTGTAAGTGTGTGTGTGTGTGTGTGTGTGTGTGTGTGTGTGTGTGTAAGTGTGTGAGAGAGAGAGAGAAAGGGGAAATGACTCATTAGACTGAAGCTCCAACATGTTGTATATTCATATGTTGTTTCTTATTTTTTTAAATAATCAATCATCGCTTGAAAAGTTGTGGTAAATCAGTTAAATAGACAGTCAGACATAGAATGCCAAAATTTTTGCGTAGTTTTTTCTTAAAAGCTGTATATTTGCGTGTGAGCTTTTTACTTCAGTGAGTCATTTCACCTACAGTAGTCAGTCAAAATTCTTTCCTTATAGACCTTATAGATGTTCATGATTCTTTGAAGTATCAATGATTTTTTTCCCGGTCATCTTCAGCACAAAAATTATCTGAAATTTTCATTCCTGTCATTCCAAACCTGTATGTTTTTTTTCTGCAGAACACATTGGCCTCATTGACTTTCATTATATAGACAGAAACCCAAAGATATATTTTGTGTTCCCCAGAAGAAAAAGTCATACAGGTTTTAAATGCCTTATGGTAAATAAATGATGACAGAATTTTTATTTTTGGCTAAACTATCCGTTTAAAGCTGAAGTGGCTAATTTCCTCACAACTTGGATGGAACAAGTCTGTTTTAAACAAGATTCCCAAACACATACCTTGTTTAAGCTTTTTTAGCATGTAAAATTATAATGTCATGAGAAATAGATATTATTAATAATTGTGATTCTAAGAATAACGTTACTCTGCCTTTATCTGAGCATTTTTTACATATTGTCCTAATTATAAATATCTGTATAGCTTTGCATTGTGGATAATGTCTCTCTTGCTTCCTTCAGTTTCTCTTTGAATTTAATAATAGACTGCCAGGGTAAATTAATTCATGCCTTGACCTTGTTTTCATGAATGAATCTGTAACAATGATTGACTGAGATTAAATGTTAAGGGTCTAATGAATTATTAGGGTAAAAAAGAGTCCATAAGTTATTCCTCATCATTCCCTTCTTTCTGGATTGATCGAAGGGAATTTTGGTTGTGAATGATGATTTGTGTCTGAAGCTCTGCTGGACCCATAATTCCATAAAAAAGTCATGTTGAATCTTAATAAATACTAAAGTTATTGTAGGGCAGTGCAATGCAGAGCTAGATAAAAAGATGTGGTGATAAAATAACGCTCAAATATGTCTTTACATGCTTGTTTTTGTTTCTTTTCTTCAATTGTGCAAAATCACCAAATCTGTTTTTTTTTTTTATTGTTCTACAGTGTGATGTTTCCTGAAAATTCAATTTGTTGTAGCTTGAATGTTTTTCTTCCTGGCTTTCTTATTACAGACCTCTCCTCTTCCGCCTACAGGGCTGGTCGTGCGACCTCTTAAAATCTGAAACGAGACAATATTTCAGTATTTCTGTGTGTTTATGTTTTAGCGACAACGCCATGGTTTGAGACCTACAGGGAAAACTTCCTGCAGTCCATGCCTGCCTCTGAGCATGAGTTTCTCAACCACTACCTGGCCTGTATCCTTTAAAACACAGAAAAACAAAAACATGTCATTTAGTAGATGAGTCTTCAGAGATTCCCTTAACTGAGCGACAGGTATGTTGGTGGTGTCGTCGCGTGAGGCCGTGCCCACAGAACAGTTTCTCAAGCTTTCGCAGGAGCAGCACAGAATCCAGCACAGTGGAGAATACACATTTCCCAAATGGTTCATTCCCAACACGCTCAAATACTACGTCCTGCTTCATGACATCAGCGATGGAGACGAGCAGAGGTGTGTGTGTGTTGCTCTCTGTCTGGTCTCAAGTGTTGCTTTGTAGTGTTTTTGTTCCACTAAAGACGATTTGAAAGCCACACTTTTTTTTAGCATATTACAGACATGATAATAGCAATAATGGCAAGGGGTTGTAGTGGAATTCTTGGTACTAGCCATAGGCATACTCATACTGCAATCTCATTGGTAGTTTAACATCACATTTGTATTCTTTTAAACTCTTATTTTAAGAGCATTGTTGTTTCATCTAAACATAAATATAAAATGTGTTTGTGTGTGTTTTCATAAATTAACGTGGGTGTTGAGTCATCAGTTTACAGGCCCTGTTATTTCAATGAAACACTTGAGCATGCTCATCTGACCAGCGCTCGGTTATAATGTGATTCTATTTTTCTTGAACTGTTAATGAGTAAATGATCATTATTCCTAATGCAGGTCAAAACCTCTAAATATTCTCACAGCGATGTGTGGTTGCATTACTTGTTCTGTTTTTGAAATGAACTAGAGGAAACAGATTCACAAACCAACCACGGGTGTTAAAACAAAATTGCTGTCAAGAGAAAAGCCTTTCCTTGAATTTGTTTGCATTTAAGTAAAGCATATATTGAATCTTAAACACAACACAAATTGCATTCACAATGCATGACTTCGGTAATGTGACATTGCGTTGTGAACACAATATTTATTAGGACTTTTGACTTTTATTATTTTTCTTGTTTTATAATTAACTGTCACGTTTCTGAAAACAATTTTTTTTTGTCAACTGACAAACCATGCAAAGCTATTTTATTGCAGGAATAGTTCATCCAAAAAGAGAATCGTCATAAATTACTTTCCTCATTGGTCCAGCTGTAATATGACTGACAGTCTCCATTCACTGTATATATAGTGCAATCTGTGACTTTTGCCTCCATCTTTCGGTTTGAGTTTATTTGTATAGCGTTTTTTACAATTTGCATTGTTAAAAAGCAGCTGTACAGAAAACAGGCAAAACATTAAATATATATAAAAAAAGAAAAAGTATGAATACACAAACACACACACTGTTTAAAAACATAAAATTGCAGATTACTTCACGTACGTATCTTTACATATATTTCCCATAAAATTGTTCCTGACAGCTCAATTTACCATGTACTTTTTTTTTAAATAATAATTTTGAATATAAATGTAAAAAATGCAAATTATACTATTTAGGACAGATATCGTGCGAAGTGTAGTGACCTCATTTGACCTCTCATGATTTCTGTACACTAGAATTAATATCGAACCTCACAGGACTCAAAAACTCGCAAGGCATAGCTGTATCAAAAAACAGATTTATTACAGCAGTCAGCTGACTGACACAGAATTTCATATTCCAATCTGAAAATATTCCTGTCAGGTTATTTGCTTTGCTTTCCACATCCTTCTCTGAGATTTCTGCATGTAGATAAGTTGCCAGGTCTGATGACTAGAAGATAACATGTAGGTAGGGAGAAAGATTAGGCTGTCATATATGTTTATGACGGTATGAAACTATTGATGCCAGTGTCTCTCGCTCTCTCTCCATCAGGGTGGACTCTGTGTACGAAGATATGAAACAGCGATATGGTACTCAGGGCTGCTATCTGCTGAAGATAAACTCCCGGACCGGTGCCACTGGTGCAGATGAACAGATGCCGGACCCCTGGAGTCAGTACTTGCACAAGACCAGCATACACAACCCTGTGAGTGACACACTCTCGCTGGAGGATTAGAAAGTACTAGTCTTTGCATAGGCATTATCCTAATCTTCAACGTGTGTGTGTGTTACAGGAGTTATATGAAGAGTCCGCAGTGAATAATTCGGTTGAAAATAACATCAGCACTGTTGAAGATGGTCTCGATTCTGCTGCCAGAGGTTCGTACACCCCGTCTGAATTCCATTATCAGGGATTTTAGCTGTAAATCTCACATTGATGTGACTGTTTGAGAAAGGTTCATCTAATGTTAATTGATAGTTGTGCTAATGTTTACAGATGGCATCTCTGAGTCACATCCTCTGCAGCTGGACCAGCCCTCTAATGTATGTTTATCGGACAACAACCGCAGTCAGTCCTCAAACAGCTTGGACATGACGAAACCACAAAAACAGACCAGCGTGACCTCTCACGCCCCCGCGACCCCTCGTGGAACCTGCCTGACCCTAAATGACCACGATCGCATCCGGCAGTTTCTCCAGGAGTTTACCTTTAGAGGGTTATTGCCACACGTAGAGAAAAACATACGACAGCTTAATGACCAGGTACAAACACAAACTGTGTATTAGATCTAAGACTTAGATTCACTAAAGATTTAGATGGCCTTGAAAGCCTTGGCTGGATTTTTTATATTATACATAATTCATTCTGAGTTAGGATGATTCATTCCACCTTTGTTTTAATAAAACTTGGTTTGCTATTTTCCAATTTTTTAATATGCACATATTAGCTGCAGTCGTGAAAAATAAAGCGATTTTTATACTTTCAAAGACAACCTAATATTCCTAAATGACACAGCAGTACAAGCCAAGGTTTCAAAATTCATAAAACTTTATTTATTTCAAACTGTTGACAGTAATACAAACATATTGTTTCAAAAGCTATTTTTAAATTTCCAAAACATTATTTCTGCAATATGTGAGACATTCCTTCATTTATTTCTCGTTCCAGCTCGTGTCGAGAAAAGGTCTGAGTCGATCTCTTTTCTCCGCTACTAAAAAGTTGTTTGGTGGAGGGAAGGTTCCAGAAAAGAGTATTGCTGATTTGAAGAACACTGCGGGGTTACTGTAAGTAACAAAGACAAGGACTTTTTTTATTCCTGTAATATTTGACTAATCTGATTTTTGTCCTCTGTGATGTCAGCTATCCCTCTGAAGCCCCTGAACTTCAGATCAGAAAGATGGCTGACCTCTGTTTCCTGGTTCAACACTATGAGCTGGCCTACAACTGCTACCACACGGCCAAGAAGGACTTTCTCTCCGACCAAGCCATGTTGTATGCTGCTGGATCACTGGTGAGATCTGTGCACACACGCAGCACGGCCTCTGTTTGAATTAAGCTTCATAGATGTAGCCACTAGCGCTTCTGAGGATTATTCTCTTTGAACACGTCCCTGACCCGTCTGCCTGGTGTTTCTCTACAGGAGATGGCTGCTGTTTCTGCCTTTCTGCAGAGCGGGGCGCCCAGGCCGTACCCCGCACACTACATGGACACGGCCATACAGACCTACAGAGATGTGTGCAAGTAAGAACATCCATTTGTTGTAGTTTGTTTTTGTATATCAGGTTAAGAGCTCTTCTGAAGTACACGCACTTCTCTCAAGGCTGGATGAGTGCTTGCCTTCACGTTGCTGGTTTTGCTTTTCGTGAATGGAGAAAACTCCACACAGGTTTAAAAATATGCAGAAGAAAGCTGGAATGATCATTTATTCTTCGATTAAAAAAATTAACCTAGAAAACAGGATCCACTCCATAGAAATAGGTTACCAAACCTGAAAAATAAAAAAATTGCTTTGCATTATTTGGAAAACCTTATCTAAAGGCTTAGTCTTTATTCATTTTGTAAGAACTTTTAACTAATAAATTATGCTTATGTATAAATTTCTTTACAAAAGTGTAAGTGAATGAATTTGGCTTAAAGAGATAATTCACCCAAAAATAAAAATTATTTTATTATTTACTCACCCTCATGTCATGTCAAACTTGTATGACTTTCTTGCTTCATCAGAATAAGATATTTTGCAAAACAGCGGTACCGGCAACCGGCACTTTTATAGTATGGACACAAGGTACAATGGAAGTCAATGGGTGCCAGTATTGTTTGGTTAACAGCATTTTGCAAAATATCTTCTTTTATGTTCCATAAAAGAAAGAGTCATAAACAGGGTTTGAAATGACATGAGGGTGGAAAAATTATGACATAATTTTTATTTTTGGGTGAACTATCCCTTTAAAGAATGTCCAGTGTACAAGATAAAATGATTCCTGTTCCTTTACTTATTAAAGTTTTATTCATTTGACTGTTATTCTACAACTTTTAAAGTAATAATAATAACTATTCGACTGTCAATGTAAATTTTATGTTGCTTGTAAATATTATGAATGACAGTGATTTGTGTGTCCCACAGAAACATGCTCCTGGCCGAGCGGTGTTGTCTTTTAAGTGCTGAGGTACTGAAGAGTCAAGCCAAATACTCTGAGGCCGCCACACTTCTCATCAAGATGACCAGTGAGGTGAGAACTAATCCCTCAAAGCAGTTTTAAGTCTATCACATCTATATCTGAAGAGTGTAACGAGTTTTTAGAGCAAAAGTTTGTCGTTTCTGTACCTCTGGCTTCACCAAACGGAAGTGCAAAAATGATCCCAAACAAGTTTCAGCCCACTTTTGCCATTGGCTGGAAAAACAAAACTATAGTGATTATCGGCCAAAATGTCAATTTTTCAATTTGGCAAGTCAATTTTCAATTCAGGCAATTTAAAAAATACATAGTATTAAGACTTGTTTCTCATTTTGCATGGTGACACAACTTCACCTTTAGGTCAAATGTGCATATGTAAATCATCTCTTCCCTGACAGGACTCTGACCTGCGGAGTGCGCTGCTATTGGAGCAGGCAGCTCACTGCTTCATTAATATGCGCAGCCCCATGGTGAGGAAATTTGCCTTCCACATGATACTGGCTGGTCATCGTTTCAGCAAAGCTGGACAGGTACAACCACACACGCAAGAAAACACTTTTCTGAAAAGTTTGTCCTCGTTTCCATGGTTACCTTAAAGAGATAATTAAAGCATAAATTTGTGTATTGGTGATCCCACGTCTCTTTTTTATTACTATTATTTTTAATTTTGACTGCTCAGAGTGGCTAATCCTACACTAAAATCTTGATTTATTAATATCTATGTGTTTATTTTAATATTCTGGCATTTAGTTATTTGGATGCAGCATTACTGTAACTAAAACAGTGTTGTGTAGTTGCTGCAATGCTTAGATCACAGAGGATTCATGAACTGATACAAAAACATAAACTTTTAATGCATTGACTTTGGATAAAAACGTCTGCCCAAGGCATACATGTAATGTAAATAGATGTTCTTCCCTAGAGGATAGGAATGAGAAATGTTTTTACTCGGCCGTTATTTCAGGCCTCAGTTTTGGACCGTAACATCCCACAGGAACTAAAAGAGTGATTCCTCTGTGTTTGTTGCTTATGGCCATGAATAAAGCAAAAGATCACAGGATCAGAGAGAGATAGTCTGTTTAGCAGTTTAACAGTAAGGTCGCTCTATTATTATTCACCTGGAAGCCTATTTTAATGGTATTTGCTGAAGAACGTCACAAATTACATGTGTAAGAGCCCTCATGGATGGATTTCTTTTCTGATGTTGCTGTAAAAAAATAATTTGACTTCTAGTGTTAAGAATCATATATAATGGACCTTGAACACACTCATACTTGTGAGGTTGCAGTTGGGTTTAATATATTTTGAGCAGTTGAGTCTGTCAGGAGCAGTGATATAATAACTGGTATAATGTGTCAATATCTCTGTTTTTCTTTATCAGAAGAGGCATGCACTGAGATGTTATTGCCAGGCATTGCAGGTGTATAAAGGGAAAGGTTGGACACTAGCTGAAGATCATATTAACTTCACCATCGGCAGACAGTCTTTCACTCTGCGGCAGCCAGAGAACGCGGTGGCCGCTTTCCGGCACATTCTCATCAACGACAGCAAACAGTCGGCTGTACAGCAGGCTGCTTTCCTCAGGGAATATCTCTATGTGTACAAGGTCAGTGACACACACGCACCCACAAGTGTTGTATTTGTTACTTAAACAAGAAAAACTAAAATCTCTTCTCATCCCAGTCTTACAGTGGACCATTTATCAGTAAATGTTATCCGAAAGAAAAAAAAATTCTTAAAGTGACTACCTCTGAAACAACTTTTCTGTATCAGCCAAACGCATAAATGTGACCCTGTGTGTAAAAACCAGGTCTAAAAATCTAATTCTGAGATAACGAGCATCAAAGTTTGATTTTTCCGATTAATTTCACTATGATTTAAATCTTTGACATCATCTTTAAACAAGCAGGGTCACAAATATGCAACAAAGGCATGAAAATATCAAACAGCCATTTAGACATTTAGACAGGCTACTATTGGAGATAATTATTACCTTTCTGAAATCTTTGCCACACAGAAATGTAATGCTTATTAACATTAACGTGTAACAATGGTTATGTCAAAAAAGCATTGTTATTGGGGTGCAGTCCCATCCATCATTTGATAAATCAATGTTTAGTTATTTTCATATTCTGTTTCACTCTAAGACGCATGTTGTAGAAGTAAAACATGTTTTGAAAGTTGTTTTATCTTTTCTATGGTACATAGAGAAGGAACATTTGTTAAATATTACTATTTAATTAAATCAAGTATAACTCATAAAGTAAAATTGAGAGAAAATGTTTAAATGGAACCAGACTGTGCATGTCAGAAAGCAGCCAGACACATTTAGTGTTAATGTGACACATTTTGTCCACTGACCCAGTTTTTTTGCCCTCCACATCACTTTCATCATCGTTTACTTGAGTCTGGTTTAACAGCCTCAGGAGGTTCTGGTCCAATAGTTCTTCCATCAGTGGGCTGAATACATAAGAAGTGGAAGTGACATCATTGCAGGCCAAATTCTTCATACCGCTTTGAGCCAGCAGAGAATGCATTTGCAGTGCTCAGGAAATTCACAGTTGACAAGCTGTAATTAAGCAGTTTCAAGCAAATGTCAACCTGAAAAAATAGTTTTTAATAAAGGTTTTCACCATACGGATAGATCAGATGTCAATATATAGCCAGTATATGGTGATATATTTAAAGCATTTTTTTATGTTTAAAGGATTTATGTGTAAGCGTGAGTAAAAATCGAAGGAGACAACATGAGTCAGAGATTCAGAGACAGTGAAGTGACATTGATATCTGTTTCCCTTTGACCTTATACCCTCAGAGCATGAGTCAGTCACCGGGCGAGAACTCCCTCCCTCAGCTGCCTCTGCCCTGCCTGCACAGCTCACAGACGCGCGTGTTCTTCGGCCATGAACGCAGACTCGCTGAGGGTAAGATTATTTGAATTAGTTATCTTTCTCCCTTTTACTCTGTTTCTTTCTTTTACACACAAACACAGGTGCCACTGAGTTTGACGGCTTCCACACAATGAAAGCACCAAAACAAAACCATGAAATACTTAGCATGTAAGGAATAATTGACAATGAGCTGTTTAATTAGGGAAAATAATGCACACGAGGTTGTAATGTGGCCACACTGTGAAAAGAGTCATTTATAATGATTATACTATGGTTACCACATCACAAGATATTATTAAGATGTTTATGATTAAGAAGACATTTGTGCACATGCACATGCTTGCAGGATTCAGACAGAAAAGCCTGTGAAGAAGTCTCACTATTTACTATTTCTCACTATTTTATTATTTTTATCATTATTCTGTCTGTTATCTATAGTAATAAATAACAAAAAAAATCCTGTAAACAAGTATGTCTTTATTTATTTTTTGTGTTTTCAGCATCAAACACAAGAACAAGTAGGCTTTCAGTGCCTATTTTTTTCATTCTATTCATTTCTATATTTATTTTCTAAATGCATTATTTATTCAAATTAAACCCCATGTTTTTATTAATTGTAACGTTTGACATTTAAAAAGGTGATTTAAGTGCATGGAGGCTGGATTAAACCTGGCAAAGTGATATGGAACTGTATTGTGGTCGAGACTTTTTACAGGTGTGCATTTACTAAAGAATAATGCACACGGAATGTTCTGCAACCAATCAGAATGAAGCATTCAACAACCTTGTGGTATAAGAAATATTAAAATTATTCTTATACGTTCCTTGTTTAAAAATTCATTAAATTGCTTTGGAAGCTTTTGACGCTTTATAATGTACCCAGCCAACACACATCGGCATTTTTAGGCCAAAGATAATGACCTTTCTCCCATCATGCCTACACAGGAAATAAAGATGAACATAGGACCATTTCGGTACACAGAAAGTCATTTTGAATGAGAACTTCAAATGAGAATCAAAAGGGATGAGCAGCCTCGAGGAGGAAGTTTAGAATAAGACTGAGAAAATGGACTACCACATTTTGATATTTGCAACAAGCACTGCTTCAATTAAAGTGAGCCAAACAAAAGCTTTTAATTTCCCCAATATCAGTAAACTCAGATGTGTAAATGAAAAAAGCATGCAACTTTTGAGGAGAACAGGCCCGCGGAGGTGTCAAAAACCTTTTTAATTAAAGTCTTTGCCCAGATCTCTTGCTTACACCAGAATGGTGTGCATTAAATTATAAAGAATCGTATGTCTCGTCCATTTCAATGCTTTACTCACTGAATCCCTTATGTCCTCTGAAAAAGCAAGCGGAATGAACGTAATGAAGCTTTCGTTTGGGATTTGTTGAGATGTAATGAGCAAATTTCCTTGATTTCCTGAATATTTTCATTCCGTTTCCATGATTTTTCAATCGTTTGAGCTTTTTCTGCAGCTTTTTATATTTAAGGAGCAAATCGGTGCATGTAATCCTGAGGGAAGTCATCATTGGGACGAATTTATTCATTTTCATAACAGCTTTTTTAGAGGAAACGGATAAAACTGAAGCTAGAAAGAGACACTTCTGTTTTGATGTGCGTCACCTCTCGCTAATCATCAAATCCAGACTGGTTAAAGCACACATTCTCTGACATATTGCTCATTGAAAAGTAATAGTTAAAAATATATACATGGTAGAGAGTTGGAGAGCAATTGTAATTTAATCTAAAATTATTTCTGACGTAACAGCATATGTTCTTTATAATCATTTATGATTATAATGTAAAAGAAAAAGTTTGGCCAAATATTAATTCTCTCATAACTGACTCACCCTCATGCCATTCCCAAATAAGTGACTTCCTTTCTTTAGCTCAACATACAAAGTTTGAATATCAAAATTGAAAAATTTGATTTTATTATACTATTTTAACCTAAATTTGAGTGTAAAATTTGTAATAGGCTTTTACTGATTGCAGGCGAGAAGCAGGCCGCCACACACGTTACTTTGGACCAGGAGTTTGACCGTGATCTTTCTCAGCTGTGGAGGGAGTTGGAGGAGCAGGTCGTCGCTGTGGTCAACAGAGGGACGGTGCCCGTTACCTTCCAGCCATCCCAGTGTTGCCTAAACGGCAAACGGACAACCTCAGATATCCCCTGGCTGTCATTGAGGGTACAGTTTCATCTCTTATCCTTCAGCTGCCCCAAATACACCTGCTTTTTATTAAAATACCCATATTTCCAGCTTGGTGATTTTGCTTTTAAGGCATCTGTAACTTCGACTGCTTTATTGACATAACCTCTTGGTTTCTGTTGAGGTTTAAAGGGCTTCATTATAGCGTTTGAAGTCTTGCTGAGCTGTGCTTTTTGGTTTATTAGTGAATTTTTTAATTGGACCCAAATGAATTATTCACAGTTTGTTTTCCTCTTTATTTGATGAAAAAATGTTAAAATACCAGTTCCAGAGAGAGATGTGAATGAAACAGAGCAGCCCTTATGTGGTTTTTAATGTGTGTGCATGCATGTAGGATTGAGTTAATTTAATGCTTGCTTTCTTCACAGAAGAACAGTCATTAGTGCACGTGAGACTTTTATTGATCAGAAAAATGAATTATTTTAATGGATTTAACACTCACCTCTCAACAGCCCACAGCGAAGACAGGAGGAACAGGAAGAACGTGCAAGACACCCTTAGGCTATGTTTTCATGTTCTTCCTCATTAGTAAATATTTAATTGTAACTCTACCTCGGATAAAATACTTTATTTTTAAGCAGCACAGTCATTTCTGACTGCTTTTGTCGGAGAAATGTCATAGTTATTCCGTTGTTGGATCCATGTGGCTCTTTGCAGTTTGAATCTGATCTTGTCTTGTTCCTCTTCCATCCACTGTGGTAAAAAATGTGATCAAATTTGTATCGCTAGTTTAAAAAATTCGTAATGGTGGGAATTTTTATTATCGGGAGAAAATGTATAAAAAAGGGTTTTCTTTTACAATATTTTACTTTTGAAAAGGTTAGTATTAGAATTATAATTGGGAAGAATCTTGACTCTGGAAGAACTGACATCTCTAAAATCTTGTTAATATCTGTTTTCTTTGGGGGTATATATTAAAGAAAGTTCTCTATATAATAATATAATTAAATACATTGTGGTTATTGCAATTGCTAAGAAAACTTGTCTGCCTTTCCTTTTTGCACGACAGAACCCATTATTGTGGAAGTGGTGTTCCGTAACCCCTTAAAGGTTCCTTTGGTGCTTTCGGCTCTGTCTCTGCTGTGGAAGTTTACTCTGAAAGACCTCTCAGACCCTCAGGGAGGCACGATTGGAGAAACCATCGCCAATGAAAAAGAGGCTATGTCTTCAAAAGAAGTAAGATCCTTCATCATCCCCTGGTTCGTCTTGCCTTTGGGGTTTGAGTTTTTTCATCTGTCTTTGTTAACTTCTCTGCATTTGAATCTGCTCTAGACCACGGCCCTTAATGACATCATTGACACGCAAGTCATTCCAGAGTTCACCATAAGCCCAGAAGAGACCAAAGTGGTAAGTTTTTTTGCTGAGGCTCTGATCTCTCGTCTTTGAAACAGGAGCGTGGGTTGATCTTTTGAACGATCATATAATGCATGATATCATGTCAGCAAGAATTTGTAGTGTGTAAAAGATTTACCCTAATATGAAATTTCTGCCATAGTTTAGTCCTCATGCCATGCCATCCCAGACTTCCTTTCTCAGCTGAACACAAACAAATAATTTTTAATTATTACACAGGCTTCTGTAATACTTGATTCCGATTGGTCAGTCATGACATTTATGTGATGTTATTCCGAAAACAGCCATTCAAAACTAATAACACGGGGTCAACCGGGTACTGCGAGTCAACAAGTAATACACTTATAAATATACAGTTATACACAGATAAAAATATGCCTAATTAATAACATATGTGAGAATTAAATGATTCGATCATTGCCTGAGAGTCGTGTCTAAAGCAAAAAGGAAATGATTTTTATCTTGAGAAAGGTTGGTATTTGTATTACGACAAATAATATCCAGAAAAATGTGTCACGGTTTTATTCTGCAATAACAACCGGCTATACGTTTCACTTAAATGCTTTTTCATCTTATATGGGATTTAAAATGTTGAAGCACATAAATACATTATTTGGGTTAATAATACCTTTTAAAGCAATACATTTCTGAAAGAAAACTATTTTTATTTTAAGCATATATTTAGCAATGTATATGCCTTGTATTACAGTGATATATGAACAACTTTGAATCTCATTGGTTCTCAAGTTTCTCAAAATGTCATATTCACTATAAGCTGTCAGAATTAAAGATAAAATATCTTAAATTTCAAATAAAGACAACAGTTAAAAGTGTATGGTGAAGGCATTCCACTCTGCTTTATTTTTTTTCTAATTTCTCTTTGTTTCTTAATTTTTCAGGCCCGTTTGAAGTTGCTTCCTCATAAGACTGGAGAGCTAAATGTTCTCGGGGTGGTTTACAACCTGGGCATTGAAGATGTGGGCAGCGAAGGTGATACACAAACACACTTTGATTGCCACAATGAACCATAAACGTGACTTGTTTACATGGTGAAAGATTAAATGAAGATGCGATTGATTTGTTAAACAGGCTCATCATCCAGTGAACTGATGTTTGTGCGTGGACAGCAGAATCTGGAGATCCAGGGGCCGAGGCTCAACATGACCAAAGAAGAAAAGACCTCTGTGAAATATGGACCAGACCGCCGCCTGGACCCTATAATCACACCCCCGATGCCTTTATTGGAGGTCTGTTTGAGGGAATCAAACCTTTTACAAATTGTTACAGTTCAATAATTTTTTTATACATTTTAATGTTTGATTTGTCACACAGGTGTTTTTCATTAACTTCCCTACTGGTTTACTATGTGGTGAGATTCGAAAAGCATGGGTAGAATTTGTGAATGTAAGCGCAGTACCACTCACCGGCCTGCGGGTGGCGTCTACTCACCCAGAGTTCTTCACATTTGGGAGTGCCACCTCTGACCTCACCCCAGTGACCCCCACAGCAGCGGAACACTGTTCCGCCTACAAGACCGTGGCCACGCCCCCCTCGGTGGCAGCAGTGACCCTCGTGTCACCGGCAGCGTTCGGGGTCACCAGCGGAGACAGGCCGGCAGTGACAGAGATACCCTTATCAGGGGGTGTTTTGGGACCAGGGGAGTCGTTACAGATTCCACTGTGGCTTAGGGGGCCTGACCAAGAAGGTGTTCATGAGATCAACTTCCTGTTTTACTACGAAAGCACAGACAAGACTGCCAAACTCAGGTACTTGTTTGCCTAGATAATGCGAAATATTCTGTATAATATTCATGCATAATATTATGTTGATTGGAATTGAGTGCATATGGACTGAATTCCAGAATCTTTTATTATAATTTTCTGTAAATTAAACGCACCTCAGACTTTACACAAGAGTTTTAATTTGATCTATAAATAAAATTACCATCTGCAGACTGTTAATGTTAATTAGTTATTTAAAAACCTACTATTTTCAAAGTTTATTTAGTATTTTAATTTGTTGGGCATTGCAATACTCACTCTCAAATGTATAATGCAACACTATATATATATTAATTATACTGTATATTGCTTATTTCTAAACACTAAACCATAAATTTGTTAGAGAAAGCAATTCATATTTTGGGCTTATTTAGCTCAATTTAAACCAAAACAAATACATACATACTAATTTACTAAATATACTGACAAATCAATCATTCTAAATCTTCAGATGGTTTTCTTATAATATTTTGTTACAAGACAAGTGTCTTGAGTACCTTAGAGGTTTTTTTGGTTTAGTTATGTTTTTTTCCATAAAAAAGACTAAATAGACTAAAATATAACTTTTCAACTAGATTTTAGTTTTTTTGAGCAAATGTTCTTAAAGCAATTTTGTACAAATTAAGGGACATTTTCTGCATTTCAACACTTGATATTTAAGGATTACGGTTAAATGCGTAAATCATGAAAAATAAAAAAGACCACTTAAAAAATCCACTTAAACATACTCCAGAAACACCTACTAATAATATCTCACATCTTTCACCTTTTATGAGATTGAATTTCTGTGTTCTGTTTACTGAAGTATTCAGCTTAATTAAAGTGCATACCGATGAAAAGAAATACCACTAAGAAAGACATAACTTACATACAAAATTTGATACAAAAGACATGAAAAGAACCAAAAGCATGGTTTCCTGATATTTGTATTCTTCATCAGCTGCTGTGAGAAACACTGTGAGTGTTTGTGTTTCACGCTCTTTAGTGTTGTATCAGATAGGATAAGTATGTGCGCTTTTATTTGGAAACGTGATGTCGGCTGAGGGCTATTTGGCTAGTAACACCATAAGTTTGAAAACGACTTCGCATGACTCATCCTCACTTTCTCCATGAAACTTTTAGTCACCGGGTGCTGCGTCATACGGCTTTCATCTGCGCAAGCCGCTCTCTCAGCGTCAGAGCCACGGCCAGCCGAAGCAACATGCTGCAGGGCGGAGAGAGAGAGCAGAGAGGGAGGGAGGAGAGGAACAGCAGCATGCTGGTCTTCGTTGACGTGGAGAACATCAACACGGTGAGTTCATACCCACACGTGGACAGCTTACCCAGACTTCTGCTCTAAAGCTGAGTCTTTATTATGTTAACATTTTTATCATCTGCAACAGAAAACAGCTTCTTCAGGTTTTACTTCTTTGTTGTGATATCAGCTTTTGCTACAATTAGAAAGTAAAGTATCTAAGACGTTTTAATAGAATTCAGTCTCAGTGTAGAGAAAACATATGTGAAATAACATTTGTGTCAAGCCAACAAAATGTTAAAATGTAAAATACATTCACAGTTCCTTTTTTAGCTTTGTGTCTGGAGTACCAGACTACATGATTGTTTAGTAATACAATGTCATGTTTGCAAGATATTATCTACCATATAATCTCACTGTCATAAGGACAAAAATTTTTTAAAGCGAAGTTTGTGATTATGTCTGTTAAAACCCAGCTAAAATCATTTTTTGTGATGTAGTGTTTCTACATAAAATCATTCTACATAATTTAAAAGAACATTCTGTGGAAAATAACCTTGAGATCTTCAGTATTGAATGAGTAAGGCCATATTAAACATTAAAATCAGCTATTTAGAATGGACATTTTACGTATCGTTTGTGTGTAAAATAATAATAAAATGTAGTGTCAATAAAATCATTAATTTCATTGAGATCTATCCTAGAATCATTTACACAAATCAACTCACATGAACTATTTTCATCATTTTATGCCGGTGACTACTTTGATGCTCCTAATCTCTCTCTCTCTCTCTCTCTCTCTCTCTCTCTCTCTCTCTCTCTCTCTCTCTCTCTCTCTCTCTCTCTCTCTCTCTCTCTCTCTCTCTCTCTCTCTCTCTCTCTCTCTCTCTCTCTCTCTCTCTCTCTCTCTCTCTCTCTCTCTCTCTCTCTCTCTCCTCTCTCTCTCTCTCTCTCTCTCTCTCTCTCTCTCTCTCTCTCTCTCTCTCTCTCTCTCTCTCTCTCTCTCTCTCTCTCTCTCTCTCTCTCTCTCTCTCTCTCTCTCTGTCTCTCTCTCTCAATTCAATTAAATTAAATTCAAAGGTACTTTATTGGCATGATTGAGCTTACAATATTGCCAAAGCATTTTACATAGAACAACAAACATACAATACAATAACAACAAACAATAAAGGAATTAAAATAAGGAATTAAAATAAGGTTCTCTCTCTCTCTCTCTCTCTCTCTCTCTCTCTTCTCTCTCTCTCTCTCAGAGTGAAGCAGGTGTTCGTGAATTTCACATAGTTCAGGTGTCCAGTAGCAGCCGGCAGTGGAGGCTACATAAGTGCATCAACCCTGCGGGAGATAAAGGTACGAGTTCTCCAGCATGGTTTGGTAACATGTGCTTAAGCACTTTACAGACAGGCTTCATCAAAAGCTACTTATTACAGAGTCCCTCCCTTGAGGAATCTCTGATTAAAGCTGTATCCAGAACTTTCGCCTCTGTTGCCATCTCGTATCTTTGTGAGCTGAAGTCAACTGCTTATTGTTATAAGCTTACCGATATGAATCACGGTAAGATAAGAAGACAGATCTTGTACTTGCTAACAGTTTATTTTTAACCCCAATTTTTTGTGGTGACATAAATTAGGATGAAAAACAAAGAGATCCTGTAACTGTTGCATTTTTAATGGTGGCATGTCAAGTTTTAAAAAAGGATGCCAGCAGGCAAACAGAGGATAAAATATACCTGCTGCCAAGAGCGAGAGCATTTGTGTTGAGTCATGTGTTCGATTACACTGATGTTGTAAATGCGAAGCGCATGCTTGTGCCCGCACAGAATAATGAAGCAGCTTTTAAGCTGCCGAGGTGAAATTGGGTCACTTTGAAATTCTGCCGAGTGTGTAAAACGTTAAAACACGTACATAAATTTAGTGGGTTTCTAAAGTGTAAATTGAATTACATGTGGTTCAGATAAAGTGAGCAAATGTAATAATGTGAAAATGTCTGGATAGAAACTGATGAAAATAATACAAAACATACCTCTAGGGTACATCAGTGCTTGCTTGTTAAAACTAAAATTAGTCTTCTGTAACACAGAAGCCCAGTGTCTGGTGTTATTTTATGTTTTGAATGAAACAATTTATTGGTTTGAAGAGCAATTGAATTTAACCTAAGGAAATAAAAGAAGATAGTGGGCGAAAGACCTGAAGCTACAAACAAATGAGGTCCTGTGAAGAAGGTTGCGTTAGTAGTCTTTCGATACTTTTAAGTTTGTTCAAAGAAAAACACAAACATTTTTCTATTCATCTTCTCGGCTCCAGTTAACCTCTGTGTAAACTGATACATTAGCATCTCAGGCTTGAAAGAACACAAATGCATCATGAAAAAAACATCTAGTGTCTGAAGGTCAGATTTGTTTATCGTGCTTTTGTTTGCTTTTAATACTTAAAGAAGAAGTTATTTTACATTTTTGTTTCACATTATAAAAATGCTAAATGTGTTCTTGATGCAAGCCTGTTTAAATGTGAAATGTGTGTCGGCAAAATGTTTATATACAATAGGGCTGGGCGATATGGCAAAAATGTAAACTCGATAATTTTTTCCCATGTTGATCGATAACGATATATATTACGATATATAAACTGTTAATGCTGCCAGCTTTAAAAGAGTATCCCAACTATGACTGAAGCCATAAAAATTTGAGGGTTCATTAATTACATTTTAAAGTATAGTTTTTTGTCGACAATTTCATAATTTTTGGATAATAACTTGAGGTTAGTTTCACTTTGGTCGCTGCTTCCACTTATTTTTGTCATCCTCGTGCCGAGTTTGCTTTGCAAAGTGCCGTGGGAAATTGACTGCTGCACGCTGATTGGCTGTTGTCGCATATTTCTGCTGTGTGACTGGCTCTTATATTAATCCATATCAAGTAAAAATGCCTAGAGCTTATCATTGTTATCGACATATAGTTTATATCGCGATTCGATATGATATAGTTTATCGGCACAGCCCTAATATACAATACCAGTTAAAAGTTAAGACACAGTTGACATACGTTTCTCATAAAAATCTTTTAATCTTAAGGTGTATATTTATGTGTTTGAAATGACTTTTGTAGACAAAAATATAATTGTGCCAACAAGTTTTATTCTAATAAAATAAAATATATTATATAATAAAATATTTTAAAAAGTATAATAAAATATAAAACATATATAAGATAAAATATTGTTTAAAAAATATTTTTGAAATGGATTAGACAAAATAATGAATCAAAAGCAGCCAATGAGAGTCCAGCATAGATAGAAATTCCTTCAGTGCTGTTTAAAAAAACCTCCCAGGTTGAGACCTCAAAAAGCTGGATGATAAAATGCCAAGAGTATGATTTTGCCAATTCTAGACAAAGGGATGCTTTTAGTCACATCATAATTCCCACAGTTACAATTGTGTTGTTTTATGGTTTACCACTATTCTAAAATGTGAAAAAAATCTAAACAACAGTGAGTAGGTGTTTCCAAACTTTTGGCTGGTACTGTATCCTATGGTCTGCCATTTACAAATGTGCCTCCTTCAAACTGCTTTAGAATTTTTATTCCTTAAAATAAAGATGTTTCATCGACTTGTGTGAAAGAAACCCTCATCTTTTTTCTTTACCCTTCTTTCATCTCATGTTCACAGACTCTAAGCTGGCCAGCAGGGAGAGAGGGAAGCTGTGCTTTAGAGCCACAAGATGCCGAACAGATGAAGGTGCGGCAGTGAAATATTTTATAGTTATTATTATAATGTCAACTACTACTATGCTCATGTTTATTTTCTCTCATCCCTAAGCTACTTCAGATGCAGGAGAAAAATACACATTTGCTGACCTCAACCTGGGCAATGAGCAAGTAAGAAAGTCATTTTGTAATTACTATAAAGCACCAATTTAAGCATTAACAATGTTAATGCTCACTGTTTCTCTCTCATTCTCACATTTTTTTAGATCATCAGTTCTACCACCCCATGCGCTGACTTTTTCTTCCGGAGGGGTTTGCCCTCCGAGTCCAGGAGAGGGGCGCGGTCCACGGGCGGTGCTAGTCAAATGCGGAGGCATAGCCTGACGCCGCAGAGCACGACTGACGATGACGTGACGAGCATCGTTAGAAAATGCAGCGAAGTAGAGCTTGACATCATCGTCCTCTGGAAGGTAGACTAATCAAATGATTGTGGGTTACAGCAATTATCTTGATTTAAGTGTGTGACCTGCAAACACACATACTTATAAAAATATTATACTTTGAATGCATCGATAAAATCACTTGCCAGATGCATAAATGTAAAATGTAAGCTGAGATTGTCAATAAATTGTTTTGCATGCATGTAAAGAGCTTTATTCGGTGTACAAAAAGAACTTATCATAGTGTCCATTTGCTAATAAATTAAGAAAAAAAAAATTTTTTTTTTGTTTCACAATTTGGCAGAAAACTTACACTATTGTCTCATTTGCTATTGTCAATTGTGAATCAACACTTATTGTTTTAATTTTTAACCAACACTCACACACTGGCTTTGCCAATAAATAAAGCTTTGGTTCCTTGTAAATTTTTGATTATTACTTTCCAGAGAGCTATCCCTAGTTGATAATGCAAGATGTAAACCATATATCAGCTAGTAACACTACTTTTTAAAGTTGGTCTAATAGATTTTTATTCATAAACATTTTGATGTAGTGAATGCCATCAAATCATAAATATTTGACTGTGAAGCAAATTGTGATGCTTGTTTTGATCACATGATATTTTTGTTGTAGGCATATGTTGTGGAGGATAACAAGCAACTTATACTGGAGGGGCAGCTTCACGTTGCACTGCAAACCATTGGCAAAGAGTCCTGCTCGCTCTCCCAGAAAGAGGTACTACACAAACACAATTACTCTGTTCCGAAACTGCCAGTAATACAGAGGTGACATTGTCTCCAGAGTCTTGGCATGTTACAAATTATGCTGCCTCCAAAGATACCTGATTTTGGCCAAATTCAAAAGCAGCGTCAGATCTGTCCTTCACAAAGAATGGCAATCCCAGAATGCACTGGCACAAAATGTCGAGGCAAATGTATATTACATGCAGTACTGAAAAGTATTTTTGGAAATAGTTTAGTGTCATGTAAAATGCAAGTAATATAAGTGTCCTTCATTGACAGCCTAAGATGTCATTAATTGTGTATTCTGAGGTTACAGTAATTGTTGAAATGATGTAACACAAAATGAGCAGATCTCTGTTTCTTCCTTTTTATATTTCTTTTTTAAGATCTTCGTCAGCCAATAGCATTCAGTGTGACAGTTCTATCTATTATAGTACCAGCAGCCAATTACAAACTCGGCATTAAAGATTTGACCAGCGCAGCGTTAAAATGCTTAAGAGAAAAAAACAGGTTTTAATTCAGGTCTGTGTTCATCTCACACTTTAGTGCACATAATGGACAAGACAACTGAGACATTTTTTGGCCCTCTCAGTCAGCAGTCAGTTGCAGGTTATTTCAAATCTTTCAGGAATGTTGTCAGAACCTTGATTCTTTTGTATGGCTGTTCCAAAGACACTTTGAATAATACGAAAAAATCATTTCGAGCCTTCTGACCTTGTTTTGTATGGAGCAGTGCTTGACTCTTTATCTTTTCATGAAGGTTTGAAGGAGCATTTTTTTTTAGTGTAGACCTGAACCAAGGAGCAATGCAAAGGAGCAGATAAACCTTGAAAATGATTGTTCTGAACACTTACTGGAGACCTGGATGCTTTAACGGATACGCGTCTTGGACAGTGATAAATGGCTGTATAATTAGTTATTTTATTAACCATAAGCTTATGGTTAATCTATGAGTAAGAATCAAAGTGTGCGATGTCTGGCATGGAACTATAAAATATTTTTTAAACCGATGTGAAACATGCTTGGCCACCCACAACAGACTTCCAATATTAGCTCCAACCTGATCTAATTCATATGAATTTGTACGATGTGACCCTTACATTACTAGAGAGAAGGCAAATTACACCAAAACGCACAAATAAGATCAAATTCCAGTGAGATTGTGCTGAATGCTTTTTAATAATTAAAATTTACTAAAGCTAAATGTGTGTGTATATGTATATGTGTATATGTATATATGTATATGTATATGTATATGTATATGTATATGTGTATATATATTATATATATGTATATGTATATGTATATGTATATGTATATGTATATGTATATATATATATATATAGTAATTAAATAATAACAAAATTGGTAAACACTTACCTAAAATTAACATGAAAAGTAAAATAACAGAAATAATAATAATAATTCTGCTTATAAGTTGCTGTTAGTCTATTATTAGGGCGTTCTGCATGATGTTTAGATGCTGGTTTGCTGGTCATAATACAAAATCCTACTCCAAGTTTTATGTTCTAGTCTGTACTGTAAATTTGACTCGTATTCTGTCCTGCAGTATACATTTAAATGATTTATTGCCCATTTTATGCAGTATTTTGCACTGTGGAGACGGTTGGTCTTTTTTATTGTGCAGGACTGCTGTTTCATTTGCCAATGGGTAACTAACTAGTAGAAGATAATAGACATTAGTTGTGTGGTGTCACAGTCTTTAACAGAAGACTCAATATGTACAGAAGGTCAATATTTACAGTGTGTTATAAGAGCCAGAACACATAGTAATAAAGTAATAATTAATTTTAAAGTTTAATATGCAGAAACTCATTAGGTTCTGTGCTGTTAAAGCAATAGATAGCAAGCATAATAACACAGCTTATACACTGACAAACCCGCTTCAAATTTACCATTGATTAAGACAAAAATGTATATGCTGGAGCGGTCAAACAAACACAGCAGTGTTTTAAAACTACCAAAGTAACGATAGTTTTAATTTGCAACGACTACTTTGGATAAAAGAGACACCGTGTTTCAAAGCATGACCTTTAGGTTCCACTTTTCTTATTTTTCATGCAGCTAAATGACCATATATATTTTATATTCCGCTAACTTCTTATTGCTTGTAGTAATACATTACATTACATTCATGTTTTCTAGCCAGAGGGAAACTGATAAAAAACATACAAAAAAACAAACAGTAAAGCCAGTATGGTTTTCTGTAAAGCTGCTTTGAAATGTGTATTATGAAAAGCTCTATACAAATAAAAATGACTTTGCATTTGCACCCTTCCAGAAAATCAGTCTACAAATGATATATTTGTGTTCATCTTAAGTGTTGTATTCCTTGTATTATCTTCATTTTACATATTACATACTCTAAACCCAGACATTTCATAGTTATCTCGACACTGGCTCCGCCCTAAGTCTTAATTTGTCTTTCTATTTTCACCATCTGAGACAAAGCTGAAGTTCAAAGTGACTTTGAGAGCATTATAAGTGAGCCCTGCTCTTTATGAAGATGGATGCATCCAAAAACGGCTTTAAACGGTCAGAGAGCCAGACAAGCACAGAAGCAGGCTTTGACCTTCGGAGTATCCGTCTGCCGTTTCTTTCTGCCACTATTCCAGATTACAACATCATCTTTCTGTATCTGTAGATTAATATGTAATACACTTAATGTATTAACCTGCTATTTGTTTACTGTGCTGCGTTATCTGTCTGTTTTAGCTCTGCAATGATGAACATAAGCTAAAAAAGCAGGGCTGTGTGGGAGTGTGTGTGTGTGTGTGTGTGTGTGTGTGTTTCACATGGATTTAATATGAACTGTTAGGAAGGTGAAGGAATCAGAGAGTTCTGTGTGGGTGTTTTGTACAGACAAAAACTGTTCTCTGGTGGTTTGGCAACTGTACATGTTTGTAATGCGTGTCTGCTCGCACAAGTGTGTGTGTGTGTTGGATGCGAAGCACGATATTGTGCATTAAAGGAATAGTTTAGTTTTCCAACCTGCGTGTGATTTAAAACCCCATAGTTTGCAATAACTGAATGATTTTGATATTTAAAAAAACTTGTTTAGTCAAAGTTTTAGGTCGATGCAGATAGCAGTGCATGCACTTGTGGAAGATGATCAACGATCAGTTCGTTTTTAAATATATTTTAACCTGTTAACTGTCACTGTTCCACAGGTGGAACACTTCTTTCACTATTTACATTTTAAATATTTTATAGTTGAATTCTGATCTAATCATGACAAACTTTATATTGTTGGAAAGGTCTAAGACTTGAGAGTAAATATTTGACAAATTTTCATAACGATACATAAACTTTACTAAAGTATAACAAAAAATATTTTTTAAAATACCAAACATTTAAAAATAAATGAAACATTTAAAAAATCTTAAATTTGACTGTTTGCTCGGTGATGGTGACCTGATAAAGGTTGATATAGTGTGAATTTCATAAAAACTGTTTGTTTATCACATTTTTAGCAAGTTATTGAACATCACATTTTTCTATAACATCGTAAATGCCCTTTTCTTTAGCAAACGTCATCTATACAGTACAAATGACATTGAAGGGCCAAAGCAACTTAGACATGTTTCTAAATTTCTTTTGTTTACCATAGGATAGTCATACCGATTTGCTACAACGTGAATGTGCGTAAATATTGTCAAATTGTTAATTAAAAAAAACTTAAAAGTTCAATTCCAGGTTACTAAACTTTACTTCACCATTTTGGCCTCTTCGACTTTCCATTTGTTTGTTCTTTTGCTCTGTAATCGTTCATTCATTTTCTCTCTGTCATTCTCTCTTTGTATTGGGCTTGAATCCATCCGGTCTGACATCTCTCTCTGCACGCCGTTGCATAGCAACATTCATTCACGCCAGAGGAAGTCCCTCACGTGAGGAAATCACGTCACACATTGATCTCAAAGTCTTTTTATAGAAAGCTCACGTGAACACGTGCTTTTCTGCCTTGTGCGTCTATTCTGTCTCACTCGGTTCAGACCTTTACCCGTGCACACACTTAGTTATACTTCAAACCAGCTCACCTCTATAAATGCAACGAGTAAAGATTTCGTTTTTGTTCTTCTGTTGCTGAGATGTTTCCCTGAGAAGTTCAAACTGAATGAAACTGATGTTTTTTGTCAATTAGGAGACTCAGGAAATGGTGCTTCTGAAGTTCAAGCCAGACGTGCCACCGCCTGTAAGCAAGCCCTCTCTGGAGCAGCTTTCCCACCTTATAAAGACCTGTCTCAACTACCCTGAGGCTTATGATCATCCGTTTCCAAAAAAGAGGTGAAGCACACAACAAATAAACACTTCTGAAAATCTCAAAGAGACCTAAATTGGTTAGCCAGAATCCACTGACACACAGTGATGTTTTCATGCGACACAGGAGCGCTTGTCTGGCCTAGTTCTGCAGTGGTGTGGGGAAAGTAGGTTTGTCTCTGGGAAAGTGTGAAAGATGAAGATAAACTGGATTAGGTGGAGGAGATGTGGTCTCTTAAATTCTCCGTCATCACTCATAGTCTTGCGTTTGGGTGCGAGAACACACACAAATACGTTGTTCATCATTTGCCTGCCAGACCTTAGTCGACAGAAAGCAAACGATCCAAAATATGAAACAAACGCACATAGAGGAAACGGTTAGGAGATAAGGGTAACATAAAGTGGGTGAATGGGATCACAACATGATACGGGCCATGAGTTGACTCATAACAGCATTGATATAAAAGGCTTAAACTTGCCAGGAAATTAAAGCAAACATCTAGCAGCATAAGATGAAAACTTAAACCCAAAAGGTGTTTTAAACCCATGTGTGCTTCAGGACAAAGAACTAGAAATTGCTGCATATCAATATGGGATTAACAGACGTTATAAGCTCCGTTGATCAAAATAATATCCAGATGAAAGTCGAGACTGCTCTATTCTACAATGCAAAGTTGTATAATCCGTTTTGTCTGGTTTAAAGGCTTCAGCAGCGTGCTTATCTTTGACTTTTAACGCAGGGTTATAAGGAGACGTTAGTACTGATTTTCCACCTGAAAGTGTTTGATTTTATACAGTGGAGGGTGAAAAGTATCAAGTAGAGAAATGTCTTAAAATGTCAAGGCTTAAGCTTACATCTGAACTTTCTGTATCGTACATCCTTTTGCTTTCCGCAGTTTATGTACGGTACCAGTGACCTTGACGTTGTCCAACTGTTCCTTGGCTCAGGTTGACGTCATCATTGATTTGCGACACAAAACCACCAGGTACAGTTTTAACTGATGCCCAAAATCTAAATTTGTAAAATTTGTTAAATATATATGTACTGTGAAGTTATTCATGTTTTTCTATTAATACTTTGTTCTACTTTTTATATTTAGCCCGGAGTCATTGGAAGTGCACGGTTCTTTTACCTGGCTAGGTCAAACCCAGTATAAAATACAGCTGCAGGCACAGGAGGTATACAGGATTTCCTTGAAGGCTTGCTTCTTCCAAGCTGGAGTTTATAACTTAGGCACGCCTCGCGTCTTCGCCAAGTTGGCACAAACCAGTGCTATGTGCGAGACCAGCCAGCAGAGCGCCATGCCTGCCCTCATTATCATCAACAGCGTTTGAGTAACGTTTCTCTAACTTTGATCCAACATTTCTTCAACATTCTGTAAAAAAAAGATGGCACACCTAAATATTGGAAGCGGAACGGACTCTGAGATTTTTCTACTTCTTCCTAAAACTAACCGAATTGAAAGAAAAAATTAATTAAAAAGACTTAAACAAATATTTCAACATAATACTGCATCTCATGTGCTCGTAAGGTCTGCAATGGCGAGGTGAACACAAACAGACGTCTAGATGTTTCGTCTTAAATACAAAGAATCGTGCATCTGAAGTGTGAATGAATCTTTTTCTTAATTTATCTCTTTCGTGTCAGCCATGTATCATCACAGGTTTTTCTCTTTTATGTAATATTTTTGTTTTTAGAACTGTGGAATGATGGTTTGCCCACATATGTTGTAATGTACATTAAATTGGCTATGCGTCTGCCTCAAACCGACCTGCTGGCTATCTCACGGTTGTCCACTGCGCTCTGTTGCCACAGTAACGAAAAACATCTCTTCCATCCTAGATTAAATCCAGTAAAATTAAACGCTGTAACATGATGAGCTGTGGTTGATATCATTTCAGCTCCTGAAAGCACTACATGTTCTGTGCTAATGAGGAGTTAAGTGGGATTTTTGTGACCTTATGAGAGGCCAGTTAAACCGGTGTAGTACAATGAGGAACCATCTTAATGTTTGTAACACAATGGAAGAATCCACGATGCCCTAATAGCAGAGACTACAGAACTGTGACACCAGGAGGAAAATAGTCACTGTCTGTGCGAGTGTACACTTTTCTTTATGCATCTGTTTGTGTGTGGATGGGCTGTGCTTTTTCACTGGAACATTTTAATTTTCTACAACCAAACACTCAATCTGTCGTCATCTCCACTCCAATGATCCAACTGTTATTTAAATGTATCTACATGACTGCTTTTCTGAAAACATGATGTATTATATTTATAACAAATTACTGTACATAGAATAAAATGTAACCAATAACCAAAAACCTTGTTGCCTTTTAAGGAAGCTTTTAATTGCTTTACAACACAGAAGTTGCTAGTAACTGTGTTTAATACATTTTTTTCATATTGCTTTGTTTTGTTTTTTATAACGCATACTGTATTCCGTGTATCTGGTGTATTATTGTTGCAAACAATTGCATATAATTGTTTGCATTCAAGGTTAGGCTGCTAGATAGGGTCTGCTTTATTAGTTCTTGAGTCTATACAATGTTGTGACCCTGAAACCTAAACCATTCACCTTTCGTTACCAATGATCTGGCAAGTTGAAAGCGGTATTGCACAAGTCATATTACAGATATGTTGTTAAAAAAGAAAACTGCACACTTTAGACATCATCATGGTGCCCTTGGCAGCTGTAACATCAAAAGTTTCACACATAACAAAGCCCTCACATATTACTTGCTCTAGTGCAAGTGAATTTTTCATCTGAACAACTAGAATTTTAAACTATGCTTCTTTGTTACACTTTTCAGTGTTTTCATTTAACTCTAACAAAAAAGTGTTTTGGGATAAGGCATTGTAGTATAGTTTATTATTATTTTTATACATTTGGCAGGCACTTTTTTTCCATGCATTTTATCAGTTTGCAGTATGTGTTGGCTCTAAAACCCATGACACTGGCTGTGCTATCAGTGCACAGAAACTAGACACATTTTTCCAAGTAGCCAAATAAGTCGAAATAACTTAATTATATTTCTATGATTATATTCATATTTTATTATATTTATATTTATATTTTGCATTTTAGTGTAGTAACCATGTTTTTGTAATGGGTTGATATAATTTTTATTACCACAGTTTTAATACAAATAGCATGGTTAAACTTTTGTTACTATAGCAACGGTAATACAAATAAATTATAATTAAGCAAAAATCATTTTCGTAACCAACTGCAGAATTTTACTATTACGTTACGATTTATTATAGGTTAGAGAGTTGTCCACGTTAAAGTGACGCTCAGTGGGATGTTTTATAACTGTTGTCAGGTTAACTTCTGGATACACGTTTCCAGCTACTGGCTCAGTGCATGTGCCCCAGAAGAATTGCGCATTAATCTGTTTCTTTTTCTTTTTTTTTTTGGAAAAGTGTAGAATTTCCTTTTGTGCACTGTATTGTCTTTATCAGTAAGAAATTTTTAATTGAGATTTAATGTTCCTTTTTAAAAGTTTGAAAGAACCATATTTAAAATGTGGCAATAGCAACAATCATCACGATATTTTTTTTGACGTTTACGTTACTCATTCAGTTTTATTTTTATAAGTGTTTCTCGTGTCTCTATTTAAAATAATTTGTGCACATATCCGTTGATATGTTACATAACATAACATATATTTCATTAATTTTATTACATCAGTATATTAATTTAAACCCCTTTTTATCTCACAAGAAGCCTGTTCAAAATTAGGTCAAGATAATTTCTTTGAGCAATTAATATCTATTAAAACAGTCTTAATAACATGACATTATGAATTTCCTTGAGTAACTTTCCCTAGTAAAACATGCACTGTGTGCGTAAAGGCACGAGAGGCTGGATTACGCGCGCTCGTGTGCTGTCGTCAGAGGTCGATTGGTTAACAAAACCAGGTTCAGGCATTTTGTACACCTGCTCGTTCACAGAAAGGGAAGTCATTCACAATTTACTGTGCACCACTCTGGAATCACCCGCACGTACTGGCGCACCCTCGTGCGCAAAATAAACTCTTAATCACCGCGGGTGGACTGATCACCGGATGGTGTCGTCTCGCTTTTGGTCTCCCACGCGCATTCACAAGACTGCGCGTGCCACCGCGACGTGGGTCAGAACTGCGGAGCTTTGACAAATGAACCACGGATATATCACAGAACCAAAGGAGGAATCCCTGTGGCTTCCCAAGGAGAGGCGAGGCTGACGGCTGAAATGGTAGGAGAGTGGGGTGATTTTTGGGGATGCTGCGTAAAGGTTGTTTGAGCCCACTTTTCATTGATGGATTTTTTCCAGTATATGAACTGTGAGCAGGTGCATTGGGTTAAATAAGACGCAATGAGGCAGATGTGAAGACGAGAGTTTGGTACTGTAAATAAAGGCATTGAATAAGACGCGCGCTTTGCGCTTCGTGCTGTATTTGTAATGCTTTACAGTACTCGCGTTCTCTTAAGTTGTGCCCCACAGTGGATTTTTTCACGTTTCATACACTTGTTGATATCATTTAAGACTTTGGGTCTTGTTATAGCCTGTGACATAAACTATCGCTTCTGTTTTTGGCTCGTTGGAGTGTTGCGCCTCTTTTCACATACTGCTGTAATAAAACATATTGTAAGTTCAAACTACAAACAACAATTTGGAACAAGGTTTGAGCTATTCCTTGCTTCCTTGTGTCTGTTGCATTTTGTTACTTATTTTCATATTTTTACAATTATATTAAGAATTACAAAGCCTGAGATCAATTTTGGCTCACACTGCCTGAGATCTAGTTTGACTCAGCATCAGCATAGATGGAGAGGTCTGGCATGATGCTTACAGTAAATTTCTCTTCCCAGTACATTTCTTCCCTGACCGCAGCCCCTACTGCAATTAATATGTATACTAGATAATTGAAAAGCTTAGCCAGGTTAATAAAAAGTATTTTACTGTCAGTTATTTTACTATTCATTTTAATATTTCGTACTTGAATTCTAATATTATCATGACAAACTATATTGATACAAATGTATAAGACTCACAAATAAATATTTGACAAATTGTTATCACAATAAACCAAAAATAATGAAAATGTTCATGTTAATATTATTTGTAAAAATACAATAAAATACAACAGTCAAGGTTTAAGCATAAAACGTTTAAAAGGCTCAAGCCCAGACTAAAATGTTTGAGCTGTCTTAATGTGCCTTGTTGTGTTTCAAGATGCACACTAGTAAGGTTTCTTCTAAGGCAAGTTCTTAAATGTCATAATTAAACTAAGGCCTACTCCAGGCTTAATCTAAGCCCCGTCTGTAAAACCAGGCCATACAGTCTTGGCTGTTTCTTTTAAAAATATTTTTAATACCTGCAATTTTGTATTTGGGTAGTTGACAAATGTCTATGTCTTATGGCATAGATAGGATAACTAGGATAAATATTTCTCATCCTATCTGTAACTCCAGCAATGAAGATAAATCTCTCATGCAATATGTTTATTTCTTAAGAGTTTTGTTTTTCTTAGGACACAGTCACATATTTATTTGTCAACTACCCATTTACATCCAGCAAGTTGCTAATTAAGGTTTTCACAGGTCACACAAAGAACTGATGAAACAAATGAGGAAACTACATTTTCAGGATGGGAGGGGCAATGATGTGCTCAGAAAGAGATACGAAGATCATACTTACATGCAATAACAGTGAATGGGGACTAGAACTGTGAAGCTTTAAAAAATGGAAAAGGAACATTTACAGTGATGATCAAAAACTAGTCATACAGTAGATTTACAAATCTACAATAGATTGGTGAGGAATGTCCTAGCTTTTCACAGCTATTTTATTGCTTAGAATACAGCATAATATGTAATGCACATATAGTACACATACCTGTACCGTAGAAAAGGTTGCTGTTTAGATTTACATAAGCAAACACTGAAGATTCTACAATGGGATTATTAATAATACTTTCCATTTTAACAAGCATGTCATATCCGTGGTAAAATGCTGGATTTCAGTATTTGGCAAGCATCAAACACATGAGAAACAACTAATGTCATTACTTAAATCACTGGGATTGTGTTAAGAACACATTAATAATATCTGGAAGGAAGTGGTCAACTGTCAACTCTGCACAAGAAATATAATTAGATGAAAATTTGATTTCAGTGATTTGAGGGAAATGTAAATGTTAAATACTTAAATGTTTGGTCGAGTCACATAATGAAAAAATAAATGTTGGTTATTCATGTTTAATCAGGACTTTCCAGAGACATAATGACTTTAATACTGTACAAATTTTATATTGTATCCTGTAACCCTCACCCTACCCCTAAATCAAACTCTTTCTGCATTTTTACATTTTCAAGTAAACATCATTCAGTATAATTTACAGTATAAGCTGATTTCCTCATGGGGAACAAAAAAAAAAAAAATGACTGCTATTACTATCTTTATGGAGATATTTGGTCCCTACACTGTAGGTTTACCAAGACCACACACATGTACGCACACACGCAAGCAAACACACATGAGAAAACCTGAAGTCCAGATTTATGCTATTCCAAATCGATGGGCATGTCAGGGTCAAAAGATAAATGCCTGGAGCGATGTACCCATGCATAGTGAAAACTGTACAAGCATCTGAAGGCAATCTAATGATCTGGGGTTGCTTTAATTGGTCAGGTGTAGGTGCAGCTACACAACAAAAATGATGTCAGCTGGCCAGCAATGACCTGGCTGTCAATGGATTTTTTCTTCCATGATGCCACAGGCATATTCCACGATGCTAATGGCAAGGCTCAAATTGTCAAACATTGGTTCAGGGGCCAATCTTCACACAGAATTGGTCTCCACCATTTCTGACTGACTTTAAGGTGTGCCTGAGAAGGCTTTTACAGAATGGTTTGACTCTCCTGTTGTCAACACCAAAATGTAATGCAACTCTGGACAGGAAAAAAATGTGACATTATGTAAGGTTGTCGCAAGGCAGTATACGTCTGTTGTTCCTTATAAAAGGAGAAGGTTTAGACCCATTCATTGTAGATGTGTAAAAAAGAACAGTTAGTAGATTCTAGCAAAGAGGTCACTATAGTGGACAGCTATTACAAAAGCCATTTCTTGTGTAAGAATTGATGGCATAGTTGCACATAAACACTAACACGAACACTAGTCCATCATCCTGAAAATCCAATGAATTGTCTTAATTCATGCATGTAAGGGTTACATTTTTTTCCTTTATTTATTATAGAGAAAAACACATTATTTGGGTCAATAATAATATTTTCGTAAACTAATCCTTTAGGAATCAACCGCTGAAAAACACATTGGCTCATATGAATTTACTGTTATTCTCAGTGTCTATGGTGGTTATGACTCATACTGACATTTTTACAAATTTTTGCTTGCATTTGCCTCTTTAGTTTGAGTGTAGAATTTCGTTCACACTTACTGTATCTTTCACGTGTGACACACTGTTTACTGTACATGTGGTACTGTGGAGTGTTACAATACATAAAGATTGACGGTGTGAATACTTTGGGACATAAGGATTTTCCCTCAGTTTAATAGATAGTGTGTTGTGGTTTTGTTCTTCCTCTATCAGTCTTACCCTTTCCCATATGTAGAGCTGTGTGTTTTTGTGTAGGGTGTGTATGTGCGTGTTGTTTGCAAAAACCGCATCCATATTTATACTTCGGTGTCCTTGACTGTGTGTAATCAATGGACTGTTTGGTTGGCTGATTCTCTCCATTTCTCTGGTGAGGATGTCACAGCTGAAGATTGTGATGGAACGGCAGGTGAATTCTCAGATTTATCTCTGTGAAGACATGTCTGATCGTGTTTGTAGGAGTGTGTATGGAGTTTCACAAAGACTCCTCTGTTGCATATGTCAGTTTGAAGTGCCAGCACTCATCAGCTCAACAGAACTGTCAGAAAAAGCTCAGCGTTGTCGGTTACTGTCTTGATTATTCATCAGTTTGCATCAGCTGCTGTGACGCTGTAAAATTTCACTGATAAATCCTGTTGGGGATACTGACTGGTGTCTCTATTTATTCACTGAAATTATTTCAAATGTTCAGGCTGAGGTGAAGATGAGGTGCAGCACTGAAGTATCACATTGACATTTAACCCTCTCTTTTTTACTTATAACTTTAGATTTGCTCATAGATCATGTGGTGGCTCCAGGACTCCAGACGTGAGACAGATTGCAAGGTTGCTAGCAATCAAACTAACACTTGCTAATCCTCAGTATGGATTCGATTTCATGGTTTCTGGTATGTTAGTGATAAGTGCTCTCAGGCCAGACATAGCTCATATTTAGCTTACATCAAAAATTATATACTCTACTGCTCAAAACTGAAATTGAGTGAAATATTTCCCTTGACTTTACAAACCTTTGATCTGAAGGTGTATACTAAGTCTGAATGTTTTGTAGACAAAATATAATTATACAAAACTAAAATTTTGTATAATAAAAATGACTGAATAATGACACACTGTAAAAATTCTTTGCTGCCTTAAGTCCAATCAAATTGGCTGTTTTTACATTATTTCAAGTTTCAATTTATCAGATTAAGTTGCAATGACTTTAAATAAGTATTCCTGTTTAGCTAAATTCATTTTATAGGTGAATTTATCATCCCTCAGTATGTATCACAGTACTGATGATGAAAACAGAAAGACAGGTCAGTTTTAAATGCTTCTAGACAGAGAGGTTGCAAGATACAGAAATCGCTACATTTTCCCACATAAACAAATTCATCATAATCAGAATTTAGATGCAAATCTGCTAATGTGCAGGTAGTAAATCCACCCATTTAGTATTAATTTTATTTATTAATAAAATTAATAAATAAATGTTATTAATTTTCATTGATGTGGTGAAAGTTTGCTTGTAAAAATAACTGAAGTAATAGAAAAACTTACCTGGTATAGCTTTAAAAAAATTATTTATACTTTTGAATTTTCATTTATTAATTTTTCTTGCACCGCAAAATTTAATCCGTTGAGTGCGTACCAGACTTTCATCAAGAGCTAATCTCTTGTGTTTTGATACCTTGAGCATATACAGTCTGCCTGACTGCCTATGTGTATCTGTATGGAGCTAAAAAAGTGCCAAAACGATTTGAATTTTATAAATGTGAAGTTTTGCTATGGCGTAATTTCATAAATGCGTATTTTTAAATGGCGAATTTTTTGTTTTGGAATAATTTTCAGTTGTATGAAATAAAGATAAATTTTCAAGACCTTTTGCAGAAATTCAGATTGCAGAAATTAGTAAAAAGTTCAGGTCGCGCAGAAAAGGTCAGGGGTCAAGCTTCCGGTTTCCACAGGGAAGAGTAGAAGATCTCGGATAACCCGTCACAGTAGATGGCAATGACTTTAAGATTGCAGTAGGGTAAAATCTTCCTGTTTAGCCACAAGATCACTCACTGTTTACAGATATCTGACTTTTTCGATTCAGGAGAGCAAACAAACATGCAATTCATATTTATACATTTTAATCCCTTAACTTATCATTTATTGTACTTTTAAAGAACGCTGATGAACCAGCCACAAGATCAGTCACTGTTTACAGACACATGACACTTCCTTTTAATTATTATAGCAAACAAACATGCAATTCATGCTCTTATTTATACATTTTCATCCTAACTTATCATTTATTAGTGTATTACTTTTAAAGAACGCTACCAGACAAGATCACTCACTGTTTACAGACACCCGACACTTCCTTTCCAAACAAACATTAAACAATGCTCTTATTTATACATTTTCATCCTTAACTTATCTTTTATTGCGCTGTGCATTACTTTAGATGCAACCAGCCATGATCACTCACTGTTTACAGACTGACACTCAGTGGAAAATCCATCTGAACATCTGCCACTGTAGAAAAGCATTAATAAATTTTTACCCCTTCTGGAAGGGATGTTTAATGATGATTAACATTGTCATTGGTTTGTCAATAAATAAATGTTTACATTTATCTGTAAACAGTGAGTGATCTCACGCTTGATGGATTGGTTGAAAGTCTTTAAAAGTAATACACAGCGCAATAAATGATAAGTTAAGGATGAAAATGTATAAATAAGAGCATGATTATGTTTGTTTGCTCTCCTAAGGAAGAGTCAGATATCTGTAAACAGTGAGTGATCTTGTGGCGGGTTGTGTACTTTGAATTTTACCCCTACTGCAATCTTAACTCCGCACTAATCTACTGTGAGCTTGGGTTATCCGAGATCTTCTACTCTTCCCTGTGGAAACCGGAAGCTTGACCCTGACCTCTTTCGCTGACCTGAACTTTGCAATACAGACTCTGCAATTTGAATTTCAATCTGAATTTCTTTCTGGTCTTGAAAAGCTTGATCTGTATTTCATACAACTGAAAATACACATTCCAAAACAAAAATTGTTTAAAAATACGATTTATGAAATTACCATAGCAGCAAAACTTCCAAATTCAAATCGTTTTGGCACTTTTTTAGCTCCATATATATGTGTCCTGTTGTCATTAGTATTAGTACTCTCTGCCTTCATACATCTTCCTGAGCAGTTTAATTCCACACAGCAGAGAAGGGGAGGGCCAGAAAATCACTTTACAAACACGTGTCTCCCTATATGTGAGTGGTGTGGCTTTACTTAAGCTGTTTTTAACGATGATGTTAATGAAAAAGGGAAGTTTGTAGATATGTACAACATGAAATGCCCCAGGCTTCAGTACTTTTAAAACATCAGCATTGCACTACAGGTGTGGAATAAAGTAATTTCAGAAGGAAATCTAGTTTTGTTAATTTATTCACATGGTTATTACATTTGGCAAAGAAGTTTAGCCTTTGGCCTTTGGCTATGTGAATAGCTGGTGTAATTAACTTTTTCTGTGCAGGGAAGAGACTGATCCGGTCTTACTAATAATTGCATAAAAGTGTTCTTGTTTCAGTCTTCAGAAAAGGTTCCTGCTCAGAGTTTATAGTACATGTATGTTGCACTGTTATTTTTAGATTTTTAGAATTAGATTAGATCTTTATTGCAATTATTATAAGATTCACTCATTATTGTCTGTGCCTAACCCACAGTACTGTATGTGACTGGAATAATACACAACTGAAGCATCTCCATATGCTTATTTCTACTGTATTGTATATATGGACAATCGTACCCGTCTCAATAAGTCACAGTGATTGAACACCCATTCATCACTGCAGAAGAGCATGTGTAGCTTTTTAAATCATTGCAAAAAAAAAAACCCTTGGACTACAAATGACCATTTTTCATGGCTAAAGGTGCACTTTTTATATAGAATCTAAATAGCACAATATTTTTGTTCAGTCACTTTGATTTCAAACGTAGTACTGTATATAAACAGACGGTTACAAGTTTAAGGTCAGTTGACTGAATTGTTTCTTATGATTCTAAAATTTTATCTTTAACATTATTTTTGTGAACAAAATATTTCACTAGAAGACAAAGGAAGCCAATAAAAGCCAGAATAGATGTGAACTTCTTTAATACTGTTTAAAAAACATGAATATGATAAAAAGTTTTATATATTTTGTAAATATAATATGTCATCTCCAATGTTTTTCTCATTAACTGTTGTAAACATGTTGGCTTAACATAATAATTATTTTGTAAAGCCACCGGGAGTCTATTTTTGAGGTTTTTGTGTGAATTAAGTTGTTCTAAAGCATATCCCAAATTTAGAAAATAACATGCACACAAACTTACCGATGAATCATTCTTTCTTTGTCAACATAATAACGCAGTACAGTACAGTACAAAACATGTCTCTCTTAATTATGTGTTTGGATAAGAATAATGTCAGCACAGGAGCGTTCATATGAGGAGTATTTATTCATGTGTGTTTACTTTCATATTCTTAGAGCGTTTATGAGGACATACTGGGTTCTTGGATTTTTTATGCATCCAATGTGAGATCTGTCAGTATGCTTATGTATAAAGTATTAAAAAGTCTGATAGAGAAGTCTGATAGATTGCCACATATGAACATGTGTGTTTTAAATGTGTTAGAATATATCAGATTACTGTGTGGCATGAGTAGAAAAAAACCTGTGTGTATGTGTGTTTAAGGGGAAAAAAAAATCAATAAAGGGTTCTACTAGTGGTGGATAAAATGATCTAAAAAGTAAGTCTGGAACAACTCTGACATCTGTGTGTGTGTTACAGATGCGAGGACTGGACAACAGCACATTCCAGTCCAACATCCCAGTGGCTGCTGACATCACAGTGGGCGTGGTTTACTCCCTGTTTGGTAAGGGAGAAAATTCCTGAAGATTTATTTAACTTGCAAATATTTATTAGTGCAAGTGCAGTATATATTATCACTCAAATTTAGGGGGCTTGAAGGATTTAAAAAGAACTGCAAATATCAAAGGTCTAAGGGTCGTTCCAAAGAAAAGTGTTTGCAACTAAATCCCTTCATGAAGGGTTAATAGCGATATGTTTAGGAAGTAATGCCCTTTACGATTATATGATCTTGAGAGGCATGTCCTTGTGATTGATTCTGAAAACCTGTAATTTATTTGCAATGCTACCTGGAATTAAAACACATATAGACCCAATAGGAAATATTGCTCATATTTACATATTTTATATTCTTAACAAACGAAAAAAGATTATACACAAATTAAAAATCATTTGTATGAGAGAAAGAGATAATATTTGACACAAAGTGTTATTTTCCATAACAATCTCAACAGCTCATGTCTGCTATATGATTAATTTGATTAATTTAATCTGCATGTGTGATTTAATTTGATAAGTGCTCTGATATGAACATAGGTAGTAATAAGTAAACAAGGTGTACAATTTATTCTCAGTACATTTATTTGTACATTTATTTATGTTCTCATAATGTTGTGATTTAAGTGTTTGTTTGTGCGCACACATCACTTTACATTTGTGGTTTGCAGAGCCTGCCAATGCTAATAGAGTCTGTTGAGAAAATTCAGTAAGAATTCAGTAGAGAAAATTCAGTAGAATCCACTAACTAATAGCGTAATTTAATTCAAATGCACTGCCTGTGCTGTTTGAGCGCTTGGTTTGCTTATGCAGAAACAAGCCTTATATTAAAGACTACTTTATAAAAAATAATTCATCACCTGTTTCTGTGCCTGCCATGTTTATTGTGCCAGGCAAATAGTGCTGAATCCTATAATGCACAGTTAAATGAAGCAGCTATGTGTTACCGAACAGAAGGGACAGAGTCAGCGGATGCAAACAAAGGTGTCTTTAATAAAACAAACACAAGAAGATAAATCAAAGCAGGAATGAAACTATGGAAGTTGGTGAACACGAAAAGAAGACGATAGAAAAAGATGAGATTTCCATTTAACACACAGGTAACAGTCCGGGTAACAATTGTTTAGACAAAGTGACTGGTAGGGGTTGTCCTTTATACAAGAGTGTGATGATTTGATGACAATGAACAACAGGTTTGTGCATGGGAAGTGAAGTTTAAAACACACGAAGACAGGTGACATGTATGTGCATGTATTTCATCTGACCTTTGTGCATTTACAGATGTCTTTACCCTCAGATGTCTTTTCTCTTTGATGAAATCTGGATTTCTATGCATTTTCCTTACTCAGACTGCTGTAATTTTGATGTGTTGCCTTTAGATTTCTTTCATAGGCACGTGTTATAATCTTGACTTTATAATGCAATGTGGATGTCTGCCGGGTTCATTGATTATTAATGTGAAGCAAACTGTCAGTGGAGCACTAAAGAACATCTTACAATCCTCCCTGGTCTAATAGATTTTTTAATTTATTTACTTGTTTGGCATTTCCTTTTATAGCTCACTGCTGCTTGATTAAAATAATGAGACATTCAGATAATGTTCTTTTTAACTATCATAATTACTGATAAACTCAATGCAGGAACAATTGAGGTGGATTAAGTTCATCACACTTAGTGCGCCAAATGCTAATTTTTTGCTAAGGTATACATTGAGCTTCTAACCTTTTTCTTATTTAGCACATTCCATGAATATGCAACACTTTGATGCCACATTACTGTTTTTAAAGCAGTGGAAGCACAAATCCAATGTTTTTGTTGTGAAAACTTTTTGAAACGTCTGAAACTTTTTATCAAATCTAAAATTAACCTTTTTAACATCTACATTTTAACATTAAAAATTTTTGTAGCTAAAAGCTAATTTTGGTTTGACTTTCTTAGCTATTAAGATCAAGTCTATTAAATTGATATTGAATTCATAGACTGTAATTAAAAAGCAATTTATTAACTAGTTTTAACCTGTTAACTGTCACCGTTTCTCAGGTGAAACACCTATGTTATTTCTCTATTAGGTTTTATATTTCCTAGTTGAATTTTAATCGAATCATGACAAACTATAAATTGATGGAAATGTATAAGACTCAAGATTAAACATTTAACATATTTTCATAAAAATAAACATAACCTTAAAAAAATTATAATTATAATTAATACCTCAAATTGAAATAAATTTAAATTAAAAAAAATGTTTAAGAAATTGAATTGTGAAAATTGTAGGTCATTTTCATGTGTTTACTCAGTTTCTGCTGTGACAGTTATCAGGTCAATATCAAAAAACACATTATTTAAGCTCAGTTTTGAATTCACAAACTCATTTGCAGATAAATATAAATAATAAAATTACGAGATTTAAGTCATAATATAACGAGATTTAAGTATTGTGATAATTTTTATCATAATTATCATAATTTTATTTTTTTGGGTGGCACTTATCCTCCGTCGTACAAATAGTGTAATTTGATCATATCTAAATAAAATGATTTTCTTTATTTGGGTAAAATAAGATTATTACTAACTACATTCATTTGATGACAACCTAGCTAGTACACTAGTTAGTTTATTTATTATTTAGAAAATAACAAAATCACCAGCTCAAATATTATTTTTTAAAAGTTTTGTGCAAGGTTGGTTTTATTTACTGTATCTTTATTTCTGAGTTGTGTCAGTCACAGTAATAGAATGTGATTATTCTTTATGTGTGGCTGATAGATTAGCACCTCATATGAATTTTGCCAAGACATATTTTAGATATGACTTGCTCTTACCAAAGTATACAGTACATGAATCAAAGCTTTACTGCTATGGGGAGGTACACCAGCATTGCAGTTTTTTATTTTTGTGGACTGTGCCTTCCTTTAAGGTGGGGAACAGAAAACAAGTTTTATCACTATGGGTGTAAATTTAATGAGATTTCTTGACAAAATACAAGGTTTATGTTCAAAAGGTAGAGCCAAATGAAAGCTCTGTCAGATCTGCTCCTATTTCCTGATGTAATCTCACCAGCTGAGGCAACTGTAACTGATTCAGTCTGATTGATGAATATGACAGACAAGCAAAATTCCCTCAAAATATAGTTTTGCAAGATAAAATTACATTTGAAGTTTCAGCAGGAAAGTCTAAAATAATCATGTATAAGAAACAAATGCAATAATCATGCAGTATATACATGTTTAACATAACATTAAAGGAATAGGTCACCTGAAAAGGAAATTGGTCTCATCATTTACTCACCGTCATGCTATACCAAATGTATATGATTTCCTTTCTTTAACTGAACAAAAAAGAATCATTTTATATCAAAATGCTGTTATGTTATCTTTTTATATGGTAGTCAAAATAGTGAAGCCCTGAAAAGCACCCATCTAATAATCTTAAATAATTTGTCATGTGACCTCATATTCTTTCTGCAACTCCTTTAAGGTTATCTAAACAAATACGTTGGTTAAAATTGGAAATAACTGCAGAAAATTAATTTTGCCACATCATGCCACATATTCAAGCACATTCTCTGTGTTGTAGGTGTTTGTTCACTTTGTGGAAACAGCATGCTGCTCTACGTGTCCTACAAAAAGAAGCACCTCTTAAAACCAGCCGAGTTCTTCATTATTAACCTGGCCATCAGTGACCTGGGCATGACCATCAGCCTCTACCCGCTCGCTATCACTTCCAGTCTCGCCCACAGGTATGACTAAGCAAAGAGAACAAACAAAGTAAGGGAAGGAGGGTAAATACAATTATTGTAGAAAGTGATGGCACAGATTTTCAAATACCAAAATATTCATGCAGTTTCAACTTACAAAGTAACGGTAAAATTTGTGCTGCATGTAAACCAATTACTAGGATTTTTTTCAGTTAAAAGTGTTCATATTTTTTTAGTAAAGAAATTACATTGACCTCCTATTACTTTTAGTATTGGCTAACTTAAAGCAGTCATTACGTCTCCTTACGGGTCTCGTGGTCAAGGTCGGTGCTTCATCAAGTTAAGGCCACTGAACTCTAATATAATGATGATGTGTGCAGGAAAGAATAAAGGCTGAATCCAGATTGTCTTTCACAAAGAAAGTTTGTCAGAGCGAGAACACATCTCACACATAAATCCAGACTAGAGCTAACAGGGTCAAACCGTTCTTTAATGTGGTAACAACTGCAATCACTTCACACTGGGTCTGGAGTGTCAGAAATGTTTCTCTTAAAAACTAAAGGGTTACAACCCAAAAGGGTTTTTACAGCTTGAACAACCTTTTAAATTCCACATTGAGCTTTTTATTATTTAGTTTTTTAGAAAAGCTTTACATTTAATCAGTTTATGCGTATGTGTGTTCCCTGGGTATCACACAAAAATGTATTATTGTCTCCAAAAGCCATATAACCTATAGTGGTAAATAATGGTTCTTAATAAGATTGTCCTAAAACATTGTCGACATTGGACATAAACATCTCTGAAGTTAACTTACATTAACAAGATTTTGCAAAGAACCATTAAGGAACGCTTGTTTGTAAGAGTCCTGTTTGTGGTTGCAGGTGGTTATATGGAAGGACAGTGTGTGTGATTTACGCCTTTTGTGGGGTTTTGTTCGGGATCTGCTCTCTGACAACGCTTACTATTCTCAGCACTGTTTGCTGCCTCAAAGTTTGTTATCCACTCCATGGTAAGAGCACACACACACGATCCAGAATGAATTTCTAATATAAAAATGACTTTATCAATGTAATATCCACATGATAAAATACTGTTGTATTAGTATTTATTATTGTAAACTGCAGTAAAATTTCTATAGTGTTTTTAAACTGGTCCATAGTAAATATTTAAATATACCACAGTATTTATTACAGTGGTTCAATTGACTATATTTACTGTAATATACATTAAGAAAATGTAGTAATTGCTATAATTTTTTATTTACTATAGTTTACTACATTACATGTTAATGTGTACTACAGTATTTTTTCATGTGGAAAAACGAGAAATTGTGCTGTCTTTCCATTTCTTGGTGTTCTTTTATCAATGTTTCTCAATCAGGGGCCAAACCCCCCTAAGGGGCCTCAACATCCCAGGTAACCCAAGACATTTTATTTATTTAGGACAAAATAAATACATTTTATATTGAATATACATCCTTCTACAGTTATTGCATGCTCTAAAATATTTTTTGTAGACAACGGGGGGCCTTGAAGTCAAAAAGGTTGGACACCGGTGGGTCCGCGGGGGTCACCATAATTATTTTAAAGCTAAATAACTTGCTTAGAAAGTGTTATTAACATAAATCTTCTTTTCACCATTTACTGCCACACAGTGGAATCAAAAGAAACTTTCTGCCGGGTCATAGCCCAAACAGGTCCTAAATAATACACAAAAAAAAATCTGACTTTTGTCTGTGTTTATCTAAATATTGTGAAAATATTGTAAAATATTCCACCAATTTGTTATAATTTAATTCTGTAATATTAGACATTTTTCATCAATTTATCCCAATGTATGCGAGTAGGGAGCTCTTTTAAATACACGTAAAAATTCTGCAGAGCTGAAGGGGTAAAATAAAGGTGCTTCATGATGCCACATCTTTCATTTTTCCTGAAAGAATCTTTAACATCAAAAGAACCTTCCTTTTTTACAAAAGGTTCTTTGTAGTGTAAAAAAGTTTTTACTACAAAAAGAAGTAAAAAAAAAGAAATGGTGATTTTAAGAACCTTAAGAAGAAAATACTTCTTCTATGGCATCACTGTGAAAAACCTTCATGCAAACTTAAAATATGGCATAAGTTAAAGCCTGCTGTGGAATTTGATCGTAGCCACCGCTCACGTTCATATTCATAAGTACAATTTCCATAAGTTTTGTGTGGAAATGGCTATACGTCCAGTTTTCTGTCATACTTTACGTTTGTTTCATAAATAAAGTCCACGTGTATGTGTATCTCTGTAGGTAATAGATTCACCTACGAGCACGGTCGTGTGCTAATAGCCTGTGCGTGGGCCTACGCTCTTGTATTTGCTTGCTCCCCCCTCGCTTACTGGGGGCAATACGGCCCTGAACCCTACGGCACTGCCTGCTGTATCGACTGGGCCCTGTCCAATCACGACTCCATCGCCCGCTCCTACATCACTGTCCTCTTCATCGCCTGCTACCTGCTGCCCTGCACCATCATCATCGTCTCCTACACACGCATATTACTCACGGTCCGAGATTCCCGGAGAGCCGTGGAGCAGCACATCTCAGCGCAGACACGCATGGGCAACATCCAGACCATTATAGTGAAGGTACAGAGATATATAGACATAAAGTTTGTAAAGTAACCTGTTTCTGGTAACTTTTTTCTTCTCACGTTTCTCTTTCGCTCTTTCTCCAGCTGAGTGTGGCAGTTTGTATAGGTTTCTTCAGCGCATGGAGTCCATACGCACTAGTGTCAATGTGGGCGGCGTTCGGCAATTTTGAAAATATCCCACCCTTAGCCTTCGCCGTACCTGCCATGTTTGCAAAATCCTCCACCCTTTACAACCCTCTCATCTACCTCTTGCTCAAACCTAATTTCCGCCACCTCCTCTGGAAAGACATGAGCTCCCTCCGTGGGGTTTGTGTACACCACTGCCTGTGTTTTTCACCTTGCAGCTATCGCCCATCGCTGGCCCTCAGTCTGCGACAACGGGGACGATCCAATTCAGAACCTATGGGGGGAGCCGTTGGGTCGTGTTACTGTCCTTGTGAGAGGTGCAATGATCCGTTTGAACAGTTCAAGCACTATCCACGCCACTGTCCCGTTAACGTGAACACTGTGCAGCTGTCTCTGCAGGACAGCACTGAGCCTGAACCCGAACCCGAGCCGGAACATGGACCCAGAGTAATAAAAGAACGAAAACCAAAGAGCCAGACAGTGGAGGGCAAGAAGTCGGTGCGGGTGATCGTGAGAGGGCGAAAATGCTCTGAGATTGACAGTTTGGAGATCACTCTGGAAACGGTGCCTGCCCATGAAAAAACTACCAAAAATGGAAAACCGTAAGACCTGGGTCTATGCATGTGTTTAATAGGGCTTTTGTTGATTAAAATATTTAATCGAAGTTAATCTTGTCATTTCATAGTAAATGCTTGATTGACTTGATTGACTTTTGAGCCTTTGCATAATTATTAGGGTGTGTATGACTCTAAATTTATCAAAAAAACACTAAAACTTACTTTGGAACATTGCCAACACAGAATACAATACAAATTTGCAAGATGTCAATAATAAAACACCTTTGCCTATGGCATTTCGAATAGAATATACATTTTAAGAAGACTTTAATAAACCCTGGCTTTAACGACAATCTAAATACAATCTACATACAATCTGTGTTTTTTGTGCACATACTGTAATTGTCTCAGAATAGACTTTCAAATATGCCTCAACTATAACTGACTGGTAACTGAAAAGTATTATGTGTTAATGTGTAAATGGTTTTAAAGATTGCTTTTTTAAAGTCAAAACAAAGCTTTCTTATGGACTACTATATTACAGGAGTTTTGGGTTATTTCATTATTGGTTACTTTGGTTATTTTTTTTTTTAGCTCAGAGACTTTTTGAAAGTGTAAACATTGTGACTTATGAATAAACATGTCTTAGTTACTTGCTGAGAATACTTTTACAAACATAAAACAGTATATGCATTTTCTTAAAAGTTGGTTTAGAAAATGTGACCCAGTCTGTGAAAACCCAGCTAAAGTCATTTTTGTGATTTTTCATTTTTGTGATGAAAATCATTCTAGATAATGTAAAGAATATTCTGTGAGAATTTCAATGATTAAAATCATAGAGAAATTAAAGGGGTCATAAAAAGAACAGTATTGTGTGTACTTGGTTTAATGCAATGTGTTTACGTGGTTTTAGGGTTTAAAAAGTCATTATTTTACACATAGGCCTACCGTTGATTATTGCCCAGCCTTTCTAAAACGCGTCGATTTTTACAAAGGTCATCATTCTCAAAAGCAAGATTGGCCAGCAAGTAACGTATTAGCTCCGAATACAGCGTACAATACCATAATATACAACAGTGAGCATAAGGTACGCCTTAAATTAACTGGGTTCAACACAAGCAAATTTTACCTGTTTAAACCAGTACAATGTTAGTGCCACTATATGACTTTTGTTCTCCTAAGACAGTCTGATGTTTTATGATATATTGTTTACAAGAAAATGCTTGCTTGGACAGGAAGTCAGGGTAACTATGAGTCTGTATCCAAAAATAATTCAAAAATGTGAAATGTTTGTTTGTTGAACCTCTAGTTTTTTCATAGATAACATAAACCTGTTTTTATTTATTGTTTTGCATATATTCTTGGCATAACAGATTTTATTAGTACTTATGAAGTTGTACTGCACTGTCAGCTTAATTCAATGTTTCGCAGATGTGCTCTCATATCTGTAAAAATAATTTAACCTCTTCAACTCAAATTCCAGTGATTTGTTACATCTAAATGTATTCATGTATTCATTTCTTTATTTCTTTATTTATTATGATTTATGATGATGATAGCTATTTTGGATATGTATTTTTCTACATGTGCTTTTTGTCAATAGTTTTCCCCATGTACTTTTATTTACTTATATATTGGTTTGTTTATGAGTCAACTGTACACAAAAAAGCAACTTAGGAAAGCTACTGTAATCATATTTATATAGTAGTATAGTAATCATATTTACATAGTTAAGTATTTAGTTTCACCCTTTAACTGTGGCTGATGTCTCAGCGTGAAGTTTGTTGGATAATGGGAAAAGATGTATTTCATACTGTAGCTGGGTATAAATTTACACCGACCTCATTTGTGTGGTGCTTTTAATGGACATTTAAACTTAGGCATTTTTTGGTTGCCAAAATGAAGACTTGTTTGTTTTTAACAAAAAACAGTAAATAAAAAAATAAGATCTTTGAATCTTCTTTGCAAGTGTACATACACAAATACAAACAACACCCATGCAAAAAGACATCCAAACTGAATCCCCTACAAAGAAAAAAATGAGAAACAAAATGTTTTGAACAAAGACAGTAAAACAGTTTGCTATGATTAACACATTCTACAACTTAAAGGCACCTGTCAATTCAATTTTATTGACAGTACTATGTCATGTTACATATTTGTACATATTTACACAATTTGGACAATTTCTCTAAATTCTCTATAGGGTTGATTTTTTCTTAGCATGTTTTACTTGTTAACTGATCAGTTTGATCCAGCATGCACTGTGGCATGCATAATACTGCTACCATTATAAGAATGTTGTTTTGCTGTTACCACTTTTATTTAGCTTTACATTTATGCATTTGGCAGATGCTTTTATTGCTTTCATGAAATTTAATAATACACTCTAAAAATGTTTCAACCCATGTTTGGGTAACAACAACAGTGTGTTCTGCTTATAATATTTAACCCAGTTTTTGTGTTGAAAACAACCCATTTTTTAGAGTGCTTCCTGCATACAACAGGTGAAAGATATTAGAAGTGCTTTTGTAAATGAATTTTTGCTGAGCACATCAGATGTTATACTGTATGTGGCCATGAACACTGTACTGAGCACTGAATATTTTCTTTAAAATCACCATATTTTGATCCAAAGATGATCAAAAGATAAATCAAAATCTAACACAATTTTTTCTCTGTTAGACTGGAGACTTCCCTATGACATTGTACATTGTATATAAGTTCACATTGTTCATAAGTTTCTGTCCCTTTTAAACTTAATTATTTAGTTCAATAATTGACCATTATTCACAAAAAACTAATGGGATCCAGAAATAAAAAAGCCAGATATACAAATGTGTAAAAAATGGAAAAAATAACATATGCTGGTGTTCAAAAGATAAGAGATTGCTTTTTTGTTTTGAATGTCAACACAATTTATTATTTAAAGCTGCAAAGATAAGATTTTATATAAAGCTGTATGGAGTTCTAGTTATGTCTTACTCCTTCCAAATATATACATTTAGCTGCTCGAATTGACGTATTTATTGTCTGATTTGTTCCTAATATATTCTGCCAGTTGGTGACACTATATGAAACCTCGGTTAACAGGTAACTGCTCGAATGAGTTAACAATTTAAAAACAACAAAGACAATTATTTGTGTATATATATATATATATATATATATATATATATATATATATATATATATATATATATATTAATGCATAACATTATGTAACAGTAAGTAGACTTCCTCTTTATAGAGACAGAATTTTGCTTTGTACAGTACATACTGTATAGGCAAACATCAGTAAAATGTCACTGATGCAGGTGGAATTAAGTTATTGTCACTGTGGCAACAAAGCTGTTTTCTAAGTATGGTTTGTAGATAAAACACAAGGAACACACAAACAGAGGTCCGAATTAGTCCCAGATTTCTGTATAAATTGTACATATGACTAGTGAGTAAAGATGCTAAAGTGTATAAAAATGTATTAAGTATCAGTGAATAAATAGGTAAGTGTGTATTTGCTCAAAATCGAGATGTGTCGACGCTTGCAGATGTGAGTAGCTACACCCCAGCGCGCACACATGCACGCACACACAAAACATAAAAAATAAATACATACAATGAGAGAAAAAAGGCGAAGAAGGAATGATGCTCACAGCGTATTTGGGCCGTAGCACAGAGAAGCAAAAATCATTAAGTTTAAGAATTCAAGAGAAAGCTACGTCAAGGATCAAAGAATGACGATCTCAAGCGTCAAAGAAATCTAGAGGCGCTTGATGCAGAAAGAATAAAATGGAAGATTGGAAAGAAAGAACGGGGATATTTTTAGTGCTGCTTTACTCCCCTGGTTCCTGCTGCCTCACGTGATGCTAAATTTAGACCGGCTGTTGGCGACAGAGACCCGCACTGAATACAAAACTGTGCTGTACACACAGCCAGAGCACTCGTGGACACACTCGTTTATTAAAACAAGCTCATCAGGGTCTGACCTGGTACTTCCACGAGATTAAGTGGATATGTTTCATAATACAGGGGTGCTTTCATATATGTGCTGGTATTAGTCATTTAACAAGATGACTGTGAGTTTTAACTGTGGTAGTATACGATAAAACATTCGTTTATATCCCGTGGAAGGATGCTTGCTTTTACTTTCTTTTTTTTGTACATTCACACACACAATGATAAAATGAAAACTCACACTTAGTATGATTATTTGCACAATCCTGAATTTTGCAAAGGAAGAATGTTTTCTGTGTCTATGTTTTCTGTATCATTCACAATTTTCAGTTCTCTTTTGTGTTATTATTAGTTTATTATTTTCATCATTATTCTCTCATTCTTCCCTGATACGCTCAGACTCTTTGACTAATAAGAGCTGTATAAGGTTGGACTTGTCATTTTTTCCAGACTGTAAGAAAGTCATGAAATAGTTCATTACCACAAAAGGTTTATGTGTGGGTGTGTTTGTTCTGCTCTATTGTTATGTCTTTCAAATGGTACTCGATCAGTAGAGAGTGGAAGCTGTCAAAGCCCCTGTGATACATCTGAGATGTGCATTGACATTTTCTTATAAAGAATCTCAAAATTCTTGGTAATAACAGCAAAAAATAAAGTGACTTCTCAGAAAACAATTCATCTTTCCTCAAGAAAGCATGATTTGTGCTGCATAACAGCAAAGGTGTGTATAATACTGTTTTTTTACAAAGACAGAGCTGAAATCTTTTGCACATTTTGGACCGTATTACCTGTTACTTATCTTGTACCTGAATTGCAGCATGAGACTGAAGGTAAGAAACAAAACAGTATGTACTATAGTTTTGTCTGGTATGAACTCATCATATAATAGCACAGCATGACTGTGTGGATCAGTTGCTCTTATGACGTTTTCATTTCCAGTGGAGCCATAGCTGGGATTAGATGCTTCCATTAACCTTGGCACAGCTTGGATGGGGGCTTTCTGACTATGTTAGCTATAGAGATGCCACATTTACTGATTCAGCTCAATCTATGTGTGTGTTGTTTACATCCAGTCCATCAGAAGCAATGAAGGTCAAAAACAAATATGCCCAGTTTGAGGACCAGTTTACTTTGCTGATACTGGGTCCTACACACTGCATTGTCATTTTGATTGACAGTGTAATGCCATATTTTATTTGAATAAATTCTTAATGATCATGATAAACGTTATGCAAGAAAATGCAAAGAAACGTTTGGCCACAGTTCTCTGGTATGCAGCTGGAAAGTGTGACATTGCATGTAAAAAGCACAGTCACAAGCTGCATGCCACTTCGAAGTCAAAGTGCTGTTTGTTAGAAAACGTAAGAAGTAAAGTCTTGATTTTGTGTTCATTCTGTATTCGAAAAGAAATAAAACTTTAAAGTAAGGTCAGATGCACAGTGCTCATCGAGGGCATCATTTATACATTAGACCTTAAAATTCCTTAAAGTACTATAGCTTCCAAAAAGATGGTCAGAAATCCATTATTAAATGTATTTAATTATTATGTGCTGTATTTTATAATGCTGTGTGCAGTATATGAAATCTAAATCTACTGAGGACAAACAATCCCAATACATTACAGATTTACAGTATTACAGATGACAAATTGCTCTTAAATGCCTGGAAAGGGAAAGATTGTATTTTGAGTTGTTTTTAAAATGATGACAAGATAACATTGAAGATAAAATCAGTATTCAGAATTTAAAAAATTTAACTAATATGTGTTTAATAAACTAATATTTGTTAATTATTCGATTAAGTTACGTAAGATGGCTGCATGGCATTTATTGTGTGCACTGGCTCCATCTACAGGTCAAATGCCTGAAATACAATATTAAATGGATCACAGTGGATTATAATTATTTGCGAGTTAATTGGGACTTCAACCCCCAATTTTAAACTTCTTCAAATCATACTTTTCAAAAAGGCAAAGTTTATCTTATTTTAAACTCTAAATGTACAATATGAAAATAAAAACATTTCAGATTAGTCTTGAGGAGATATGGATTATGTGCTTTACATTATGAACAGGATAAACTGCAGTAATATTTTTATTTTTATTTAAATCAAAAGATGTTCAGACTGATAGCTCTATTTATTGGTTTGGCTTTATCTCACCTACAACATAAAGATGTTGGTGTAGCTGTTTCATGATCATAAATAAATAATGGTAGTTTAAGCTGAGGTGTGAACAAAGCAGGGATCAGGTGTAGTTGATCAGGCTTTCTGAGTGTAAACAGACAGGAATGTATTATCAAATATTCTCTGCCTCTGGATTCTTTAATTAAAAGATTACTACACCTATTTACTGGTATTGTATATCACCAGAATCATATTTCACTGGAATTATAATCATAACTATGTTGTGGCCAAATGAATGCTGTTCATAATTTCCTAGTAACGCACATAAATATCAATCTCTCTAAATGGACTTTTCGGTTCTTCTGTAAATTGCATTTAATACAATGCTTCTGCCAAATAGTAAATTATAACCACAGTTTAGATGTGGTTTTCTTTCATATTTATCTAATAAATGGCAAACATTACAATTCATTTCCCATATATAACAGCTTGGAAAAAGGGATGATATAAATTTCCCAATGTCACCTTGGTCTTTATGAAATAGCAGCAAAAATATATTGCTAACTGGATTTCTTCCAACAATCCCACAAGCCTCTATTCTAGAAAAACATTTTGTGCACAGAACCTTGGAGTGACCTTGAATAGAAATGCCGATTTTCTTGAACTGGAGCCCTGCTTTGTAATATTAGCCTCCTTTCCGTTTTTAGGCAAGCTAAGACAGTTTTAGTTTTTTTATATTAAGTTATATTTTATATTAAGTAAACCCTTTAATCTTTTTATTCATTTTCAAAAGTTTCAGACATTTTCAAAGTCTGTTTCTGTCTTAGTTAATATAGTTATATGCAAATAACAATAATGGAAACTTTCAAAAGCCATTTTTTAGAGACCCTTTATGTGACTTGCAGAATGTATCAGCTAAACCATATATACAGTATGTCCAACACTGTTCCCACATAGTGTGACTCTACTGAAGGTTTTAAACAAATTATTGGGCAACTTAGCACAACTAGGGAAATGTTTGTCACCAGGAAGTATAGATAGCATATCTAAAACAAATCATGAGGTAGATTTTACCTACTTCCCTCTAAACTGAACGAAAAGCACTCATGAAAAGCACTTTTCCAACTTCTGTTTTTGTCATATGGTGTGACATAATTGACATGAAATTATTTATTTTTCCATCAAGAATTTACAAACAGCAAATTATGGGTGTTACAATTTTTCATCTCACTATCACATTATAGTTTCATGTCTGTAACTTGTTTTAATCCAGACGTCCTGCACACTGTCAGTTTTATTATTCAGTATTTAACATCACCTCAAATTTTTTTAAAGACGTTTAATAATTAAAGAGTTATGAGTGTTTAACGTATTTTTTTTCATTAAATCTATAATATATCTTTAATCTTCTACCTCGTATCTATTTTACTTATACCGAATCGAGTTCATTTGGTTTCAAATCGTAAATACTTTTATTTTGAAAAAACTTTCTCCAGCGCGAACATGACGCCTCTTGCTAACAGCCATTTTGTAGGTCACGCCTACCGGAAACGGTGTCTGCACCTGCACCGAGAGCAGATCCACAATCGCAGGAACCCCGGTCGAGACCGTCACCTTCCTCTCGGCTTTATCACTCTCATCCCGGTTTTCGGTATTTCCGCAGGTTAACCGCAGCTTCGGATTTCATTGAGCCGGAGAGCTGCCTGCCGGAGCGAGGGGCTTTTAGAGAGGGAGAGCGCGAGAGGGAGAAGAGGGAGGAAGGGCAGGTCCCTCATCATCATCACTTTCACTCCCTTCATCATTTCCAAACATCATCATCATCAACGCGACGAGGCGTGTCCGCGATTGAAACCTAACCGGAGCACCTACAAACAAAACCGAGCGGACAGAAATGCACCGCGCTGACTACACGCCGTGCCCGGACACCGTTTGATGCAGGCCCGTGCACGTTTTATTATTTATTTATTTTTTGATCTGGAAATTTCTTGACTTTGTCGGGAGAGAGCGCGAACAGTGCGGCCTAGCATCCGCGGCGTACGGCTGAATGAACGATGCGGACTTTAGCAGCTCCCTGATTTACCGCCGCGTTTCAACGGATGACCGTTTCACCGCGTCAAACAGCGTCTCTTCTCTTCGATCTGCGTGTTTTTATGGGATTGACGGACAGTTGGTAGCACGGATAAAATGTGGAAGGGGAGGCGGCTGATGCGGTTGTCCAACCGCTCCTTAATGGCCTTCATCTTTTTCTTTTCCATGTCAACGACCTGCCTCTACTTCATCTATGTGGCTCCAGGAATAGGTAAATTCAGCAGTTTGAGTCATTTAGATAATTAGCAGTAATGGGATAAACGGCTTTACTTGCTGTTAATCGCGTTTCATTCATTACTAACACGGTCTTTTTTAAAACCCACCCCGCTTTCCTACGTAGGCAGCATTTTTGGGAACTGTGGGCGCAATACTGGCTCGTTATGATGACCAGAAATGTTACACACGCCCATGGTGTCCACAGAGTGCTCGTTTGAAACTGGTAGTATGATAGACTTGCTTAATCGTGCGTTTACTACAGTAACCAATGATTAACTATGCTTACGTTCAACTTGGATCTGTGGTTACCATAGTAAAACCATAGTAATCTCGAACTATGATCTTACTACAGTAACCCTAATTTACCTATTAAAACTTTGGTTAAACAAATAGTCATCACTTTACCAAAATATATGGTTGCTTCACCTTTGCTGTAATAACCATATTATATTATACCGTACTCTACTGTATTAACCATATTTTTTTAAATAGTATAATAAAAACATTTAAGAGAATTTGCATTAAAATAGATTTGGTATTAATTGTAAATTGTTTACTTTACATTAACTCTTCATGCTTTTTCATCCTCTATACTTTGGGATCATGTTTGGGGTATTTTAAATGATGAGATGTTTATGTATAGGTCATTGGCTTGTGATAGAGATAAGTGTTAACTTTTAGTCTTAGTTTATTTCTTTGTAAGTCTTACTTATCATCATTTAGCAGTAACTAATTTAATTTGAAACTTGTAGTAAGGATATAGTAAACACTGGCATAAGTATAGTTGCCCTGCTGAAAAAACTAGTGGATTTAAGTGTTATAATGGGAATTGTATTGATTTTAATGGAACCTGTAATGGACTCCGTAGGTCACTACTGATAATGTGTTGGGTTGGTGAGATGTTACCTCACAGATGGGAACCAACACAACACCATTACAGGAATAAGGCGTAAAAACACTATATAAAGAGATTTGGTAATGGTTTTAATGTTTTTTATTGTTTTTCAGCATTTCAATGATATTATTTTGCATGTGAAATATACTAGTATTTATTATAAAACTTCTTAAGTGCCACTGTTGAAGATTTCCCACACCTGAAAATTATCTACAATTCTATTGGTTCCCATCTGCCAGATATCATCGGAACAATAAAATTACCAGTAGAGACCCACATGTAATGGATTGCTGACTGTTGTCCTTGTACCAAGAAAGATGGGATTTCACCGGCTTCTTGGGAATCAGGTTGAAAGAGCACAGTTGTATATGTGGACCAAGGTTCTGGTGAAAACCCAGGTGACATTAAACAGATCACGTTGCTCTCCCTGCTTTCGGTGTCTGCTAAAACCTTTCTCTAGAAGTCCAGGCAAAGCTCCAACTCATGCCACTTCACAGGCAAACAAACAGTGTATCCTGTTTAATAGCTTCTGCTTTGTATAATAGGTTCCTAAGAAAGATCTGTTTTTCCTCACTGGTTTTACCAGTGTTCACTGGACTGTATCTAATGTAGGAAGAGCCGATATGTTTTCGTTCCTTCCTAGGTCTGGACTTAATATATTTTCTAATGTAATGCATTCTGGCTGCATCAGGCTTGAAGATTTGTATCAGCGGTGGTAATGTAATTGCTGTGGTGCAGATTCAGCATAGCAAAGCAAATTTTAAGGGTTTGACTGCCAAGTAAACAAACCAGCTATTGTTTTCTTTACTAGACCATGCAGACGCTTATATATGTATTATTGGCATATAAAGAGCGTATTTATATAAACACATACTTACATGGTCATATGTAGGTTGAGAGCACATTCTAACGAATATGTTTGGCAATTTTAGTTTGACACGATACTAACAGGTCCGTAAAATTAACCATGGTGCCATATAATCTCCCTAGACAAACATTTAGAGAAGCATGAGTACCTTTTCTGTTTTACCATGATAATGCCCCTGTGCACAAAAGCGAGGTCCATAAAGAAATTGTTTACTGAGGCTGGTTGAACTTGACTACCCTGCATGTCCAGACGGGAATTGAAATGCTGTTGAATTGAAATTATTGGATGTTGAATGGAAGCCGGAGTCTGTCGCTCTCATTGATGTACGCTTCTGTGTATGAATGGGAGGAAAATCCTGCAGTCTTGTTTAACCAATAATGGAAAGCTATCCCTAAAGAGTCAAAGTTGAGTGCAGGACCAGGGTAAATTTACATAGTTTTGAAATTCACTTTTGTGGACACATAGGTGTGGTGTTCTGGTCTCTACATGCTTCGGCCTTACACAATGTACACAGTCTGATTTATATGCTGGTAAAGTTGTGAATATTATGACCTGTTCACACCAAGGAAATGATAACGGTAAAATACATTTTTAAAAATAGCTTTAGGTTTAAGACTATTTTGGCATTTACACAACAACTATAACAACAAAGATACAAAGGACATTTACATTTATGAATTTGGCAGACACTTTTATCCAAAGTGACTTACAGTGCATTAGTTTATATATATATATATATATATATATATATATATATATATATATATATATATATATATAATTAATATTAGAAAGTATTATATATAAAAAGTAATATATATGTAATAGAGCTGCACGATTCTGGCTAAATTGAAAATCAAGATTTTTTTTGTTTCTGAGATCACGATTCTGAACAGCAACTATAAGTAAATTTACTAAATGTTACTTGTTGCAGTATATTTAAAATGTTTCATTTTAAAGATTTTTAAATCCATTTTAATGATTTTTAGTAAAGTAATCGATAAACGCATTATTTGAAGCGCCAATTTACATTCAAAATGTGATGTGCTCTGTTTTGATCACGTAGACATTAGTGTTTATATGCAAACTTTTATCCCAGTACTTCTGATCATTTGAATATTTCTATCCAGGGTCATAATAAGACCTCAATTAGAACTGTTCACACAGAATGTGTTTTTCAAAGGCACTGCATTATTTACCATAGGTTTTTGTAAACACACATACAGTACACACGCGTGTTTGTCCGTTGCACTCGCGTTTTGGGCGTTAACGCTCCGAACTTACCCTTACACAAAAAAATAATGAAAAAGTAGCGCAGTAAAATGGAAAACAACTTTTATAGGCTACTGCTTTCTCTGCTTCGGCGGCACCACCAACGCAAACGAAAAATCTTTGACATTTATGAATGAGATCATATGGGTGTTTGAATCGAGATCGCGATCTTTTAACGATTAATTGTGCAGCTCTAATATGTAATCAAAATTTAATGTTGCTACAGATAGCGTAGAGACTGACACACAGATATTAGTTGGTTTTGTGTGTAGAAGTGCATGCATGTGTGATGTGTCGCATATGCATGGTGATGCTGTGATGCTCTCATAGCAAACCAAACTGAAAAGTTGTTAAAATGACATTGTCACCTTTGTGCTTATGTGCTGCAACGATTTATTATCGCTGTTCACTTTCAGAAGTTGTAGTCGTTGTAGAATGTGGGACATGCTGCTTGTTTGATTTTCAAGTTTAAATATTTTTATACTATTACTGTACCGCATATGCCTTGCAAAATAATGTGCTATCACTTTTCTTCTTCCGTATAGTGCAGCCATAGTAGGAATACACGTGTTTACATTTCCTCATTTGGATTGTTCTATGATGTCTTTCAGTGGTTGGTTTGGTTTGATTTGCATGCTCTTTGCATGGTTCTTGTCTCTGCTGTGAAAGTGAAGTTAAAGAAAACCACTTCCCCTCGACAGACCACAACTACAGCACACCCACTATAATAAAACTGCAGAACTGGTTGTATTCTGATATCTGGACTTGCTCTGAAATGTCAAACAATAATTCTGATGTGTTCGTTTGATGTAGTTCCTTTCAAACAGGTGGAGTCAATCACTGATATTTAAAATGAATCCATCTCATAAGTTTAGACCTTTAGGGCTGCGTGAGTGCAAAGATGAAGTCGGGATGAAAACCAGGAATAGAAAGCGAGCATCTGACAAAATGTCCCGTCAGTTTTGTCTTGTATGGGAAAAACTCAGATTTGCGTGATAAGATGTTTTATCACATGCCTGCACAAGACAATGTGAAACTAGCTTATTTTGAGCAAATGTACAATTTTGGATGTGCTGATGCCCACATTTCTTCACAATTTTTCTTTTTAAATATTTAAATAGATTGAATATTTTGTTTTTTACCTAATACATTTAAATAAACAAAAACAAGTATTTTACTATTCAAATTTTGGTTTTACATGACCACATTTTTCTCTTTTTGGGTTTTCCTGGTTTTGTCTTTGGGTATTACCCTTTTTAGTGAAGGTCAGCAACTTCCTATGGCAGAAGGCTGGTTTTCTGTAATCTAACTTTTGCATCCTGTCATTTTGTAAATTCATGAATTGTCTCTCTTCTCTCTCTCTCTCTCTCTCTCTCTCTCTCTCTCTCTCTCTCTCTCTCTCTCTCTCTCTCTTTCTCTCTCTATCAGTCAACACATACTTCTTCATGGTACAGGCTCAGGGTATCATGTTACGAGAAAATGTTCGAACCATCGGTCACATGATCAGGCTATACACCAATAAGAACAGTACTCTCAATGGCACAGGTAAGAATAAGCATGCATTTAGAAATGACAAACCCACCACAATAACCTGCTCTTTGTACTCGGCCATATTGCAATAGATCCTGTTCCTCTGCTTTAGTGTGTGCCTGTCTGTATTTGTTATAACAGATTATCCAGATGGAAATAACTCTAGTGAGTATATCGCTCAACCAACCACATACCTCCCTGAAAACTTCACCTATGCTCAGAACCTGCCCTGCCCAGAGCGGTTACCTTCTATGAGTAAGTATGCGCATGCAAGGTGTAAGTCTGTTTTCCCACGGTTCCCCTAATTTAAAAGCATTGCTATAGATGTGTAATAACCCTCCTAGATGTGTTCCAAAACTGAGAAAGCAGAATTCTAACTGACACTGTACAACGGCCAAGTACAAAAAAACATTGAGTAATAATAGTCAGTTTGGAGCAGCTAAAATGTTTTTTTTTTCCATATACAGGAAATTGGCTTAGTAGTTCACTCAAATATGAAAATACTTTCAAAATTTACTCACGCCTCCTGCCATCCCACATACACAATACCAATGAAGAGTTTGGAAACTCTTACTCACTATTCTTTAGATTTTTTCCACAATTTTAGAATAGTAAACATTTTCAAAATGTCAACATTTTCCCACCTCAATATCTCACTCTTAATGTGTCAGGAACACCCATCATAAGCTTTTGTTTTGGCTAGCTTTCTCAAGTATCTCACGCAGATTAGTTCGAATTTTGCATTAACTGGTTGATGTATTGAAACAAATGTATTTTTTTTAAAAGTGGAAACTTGCTTACATGTATAAGATGGTGTTTTTCTTTGCTTGTTGGTTGTAATGTTGTTGTGTTTCTGTGCAGAGGGTCAGATGGAAGTCAACATGACAGAGGTTCCTATGGAGGAGATCGAACAGAGGCTCAGACATCTAGACATTCGGTTTGGAGGCCACTGGAAGCCCAAAGATTGCAAACCACGCTGGAAGGTGCGTCACTGCAGGGGCTACAGATTTTATTGTTGTCACTAATGTAAAACAAGATTTGTTATCTCGGTACTCAGTCTGCGGTTCACAAGAGATTTTGGCAGTGTTTTTTTTTTTGTCTAAAAACCAAGATAAGCTAAATATGCAGCTGTAGTGTTTAGTATGAATGTAAATGATGACGAATGATACGTTTACAGAAAAGAGGTCACATTTACCACTCGTGACTGTGGTGAGATTCTCACAAAGAAATCCACAGACATGAGTATAATCAAGCACATTGTGCAGGGTTTCATAATGTGGTCATTCAGGTTTTCATATCTCTTCCTTTTTCTAGGTGGCTATATTAATCCCCTTCAGAAATCGCCATGAGCATCTACCCATTCTCTTTCAGCACCTCGCGCCCATGCTTCAAAGTCAGCGCTTGCAGTTCGCCTTCTATGTCATTGAACAGGTGAACACATACAGTTGTGTAGTGATGCTGTACTGCCATCCGCTGGTGTAAATGAACAATTGCTAACTTGTTCTGTCATGATGACACATACAAATTTTCTGTGTTTGAATAATCTTAAAACAAAATGAAATGACGAAAAAACAAATGCTAAATAATGTAGTCTAGATTACAATTATGAGGGATTTAAAGTTTTATGAAAACACTGTTTTTAGGCGGGTACTCAGCCATTTAACCGTGCCATGCTTTTTAACGTGGGCTTCAAAGAGGCCATGAAAGACCTGGACTGGGACTGTGTGGTGTTTCACGACGTCGACCACATCCCAGAAAACGACCGTAACTACTACGGCTGTGGTCAGATGCCTCGACACTTCGCTGCAAAGCTTGATAAGTACATGTACATGTAAGTGATCAAAAAGCCCTAATCCTTGAACAGAACCTGTTCATTTAATTTCCTTCTTTCTTTTTACTTCTCTACCTTTTTTGTCATGATCACATTCTTCTGATAGTCCGGCTCCTGATGTTATAGATGACAAAAGCAAGTTAAGTGTATTTTAAACAGTTGTAGGCTTGTGTTTTGAGCAGTTATGGAGTTATTCAGCACATCGTGTATTATCTTGTGTTTAGATGTGTGTTTTATACAGCTGTTATTTTACCTGTAGAACCCTGCAGATTTGAAGTGATATATCCAGCGTGTGCTTAGATAGTTGGTTGGAATGTGTTTTAAAGTTTCACCCAACCAAAATATGTGAAAAAACTGATGGAGGCTTCTTGTATGCGGAACTACTTTCCAAGAACACAGTGGAGATGTGCTATTGCTAGTTGTAAAGGGGCAAAAATGTCACGTTTAGGGTTGTAATGATGTATTGTAACAGCACGATGTACAAAACGGATATTTTCCTGATCATGTCAAATCTTTTTGTTCAATGACCTGCAACAAATGACCTGCATCTACATATATATATACATATACATATACATATATATATATATATATATATATATATATATATATATATATACATATACATATACATATACATATGTTGTGTCTTCTTTGTTTTTGTTTTTTATTTCACTCATGTAAAATACTAATTTTTCATTGACAGACCCTTACAAATGTTTATTTGTAATATTAATTTTTGTTTTGTACATCTGAAGTTGTACAACAAAAAAGGCAAAATTGAAAATTGTAAATGTTTTTAAAAAAATCTATTTGAATTTTTTTCCTTTAAAATTGTATAAATTATCGTAAAAAGATATTGTATGGTAAACCCAGTGTCATGCATTGTGTGGAATTATAAGATGAGAGGATCGCTACACCCCCAGTCACATAAAAATTTAAAACGACTCAAGCTGTTTCTGAGAATAAGAGAGTGTCAAATGAGTGTGTGTGTGCCTGCCAGAACACGTCTACTAAAAATATTTGGAGTGGGTTAGAGATTTTTACACCCAATGTGCAAATGGTTCAGTTTTTTTGACACTTTTGAAAGGTGTAATGTTTTCTCAGGGTGAAGCAAAATTATTTGATTGCAAGGAAGTAACTGTACACTCTTTCCTCATCCCCTGAGTAAAGTGGCCATACTATTAAAAGCCTTGTTTTTTGTTACCTATTGCTTTCAAGTGATTCATGATGGTAAGGTTTCTGTTTTTGCTTTGCCCCTCCTCATTTTCTTTGTTTTAACATTCTTCAGTGTTTTTTGAGTAATCGTGAACAAGTATACTAAAGTTTTGTTTGTGTGTTTTAGCCTTCCCTACAATGAGTTCTTCGGTGGAGTGAGTGGACTTACTGTCGAACAGTTCCGCAAGATCAATGGCTTTCCCAATGCATTCTGGGGCTGGGGAGGAGAGGACGACGACCTCTGGAACAGGTTGGTTTAATTAGTCCTATGTGCGTAATCCTAATAATAATTTCGGCTCACTAGTGAATGTTTACAGAACTACCGAATATTAAGTAATCAATGTGTTTCTTGTCCGCAGGGTTCATTACGCAGGTTTCAATGTAACCAGGCCTGAGGGAGATATTGGCAAATACAAATCCATCCCTCATCACCACAGAGGAGAAGTCCAGTTCTTGGGAAGGTTAGTGAACACATAGAGCTAGAAAAAAGTTTGGTTGATATTGATATATGTCACAGATAAAGTGAGTAAAAAAACAACAGCAAAAGACAAGGGAATCACTTGTTAAAAGTTTGCAGTTACTTGAATTAGCAAATTGTTTTAAGTGATTGTAAACCCTCATAAATAATAATAGCTATAATACTGTTTTATTAGCTCAGCATAGATTAAAAAAAAAATTATTTAAACTTGAAACTTCTCTATTTTTAGTTGAACAGTTGTTCAACACAAGTTTCTTTGCACAGTTTCAGGTTACGGACATAGCCTTTCATGGCAAACTGGAGACCAATTAGGTGACTAAATATGATTACTGGATAATCCATGCGCTGTTAATCCAGATATTTAATATACCTGGAGGTAGTTTACTACGTGTGATTGCTTTTCTGTACGGTGGCAGAACAAATGCTTGTAGATCTTGGCAGTGTCAGTAATGTCTTAACAGTCTTTTGCTGTAAAAGAAAAGCGCCTACAGTCGTGTATTGTGCACTAGGCATAAGCAGGCGGTTTAGAAGGGTTAATCCTACATGCCTCCTTGCATTTCTCCTCTGTTGACGGTTTTTAAATTTACAGGCTAGGGTTTTAAGTATTATTGGAATTGTTCACACCAAAAAATTTATTTTACTTCATTTATAATTTTTTTTGCTAATTCTCATGTCGTTCAAAACTCGTATGGCATTCCTCTGTGGAACACAAAAGTGAATTTTAAGAATATCATATCCATTCTTTTAAATATAATAAAAGTGAATGGGGACTGGTGCTGTTAAGATCCAAAATGAGTAAAAAAGTATAATAAAAGTATCATAAATGTGGTTTACACAAAAAAGAAAGACAAATACAGGTTTGGAATGATATAAAAGTAAATAATGACAGAACTTTTATTTTTGGGTGAACTGTTCCTTTAAATTTCAAAAGGGGAAACTGCTTCTTTTACTACACTGTTCGATCTTTAACTCTGACCTATTTAGACTTGACCTGACCCTGACCTATTCATCAGCACCTGTTGGTTCATAACCTAGGGTGGATTGACCCATGGTTGACGAAAAAGCATATTTGCAGCAATAACTGTTGATCTTTGCATACTGTAGATTACCTCAAGGCCATGCTGGAAACGTGCTAACAAGTTAAACTTTCTCTTCTTCTCAGGTACAAGTTGCTGAGGTACTCTAAAGAGAGACAACATCTGGACGGCTTAAACAATCTGCAGTACTCACCGGAGATCTCTCTGAGTAGATTATATAAGAACATCACGGTGAATCTGAATCTCGAACTCGCCCCCATATCAGAGTACTGACAGGCTCCGCCCTCCCTATTGTGACCTCGCATTAGGGTGGATTTAAAATGTGATTTATCAATGCCAAATGCCCTTAATAACAGGATAGGGAAAGGGCAAAGGCCTGTCTAATGCACAGTTGTTTGGGTGATGTGTGCGTTGTGTGTATGTGTGAGAATACAAGATCATATCTGTGAAGGTGTGTAGCGTGACTGCGTGCGTTCAATTGCATGTTCCTGTTTTCATGCTGGCTTTAGCTAATCAGATCACATTTCAAATGGAGGGGAGTGCCAGCGTCAACACATCAGATGTTTACTGCAAAGCCTTAATTGAATTTTATAGGCTATGTAAATCAAGTCCTTTGTGCTAACATTGTAGAAAGCTTGGTTTTACATTACAATATCACTCTTGACGCCAATAGAAATTTTGTCATCTTATGTTGTTAAGTGTAATGTTTTTATACATGTCGTTTTTTTAAGAGAAAAATTATTTAGAGGAAGTCAGTGCAGTTTAAACGGATGTATTTTAAATCTACCCTTCATTAACTTTGGTTACGTTTTCTTTGTGATCAAGAGATACAGTTCACTTTCTGGTGTTTTTCCCCTCAATCCCACCGTTTTATACGGAAGGCTGTGAAAAGTGCATGCATTTCCCAGAGTCCCCTTGTAAATAACTGGCCTTTTAAGCAATGCTTTAGCTTTGTCACTTAAAGACGCCTGTGATTCCAGTGGAAACACTTCTTTTTGGCAGCTATTTGTTGTTTTTGACCTCTGTTTATTTTATTATTATTTTTATTCTTGAAGGCTGTGGGGCACATTTTGACAAATGGACAAAAAACAAAATATCAGCGATGACCGTAGAATGCAGAAGTAATTGAAAACGGATGATATTACCTGCTGCATGCCTTAATTTATTTTTGTTACATGATTCTTTTGTGTCTTAATTTTCATTTTTTGTCACATCGAATGTCTTTGTTTGTCTTTGCTTTTTGTTGATGGCATAATCATTCTCCTGTCTCAGTTTTGAGGTGTACTCAACGATAGTAAAGAAAGTAACGGAAAGACTGCAAAGTTAGAGAGGTGTCTATGAGACGGAGTTCATCTCTGGGGACCTTCGCAGAAAGACCCGGCGTTCTGTCGGGTTCGAAGCTGCTAAAGCCAAAACGCCTGCAACAGGATTTGGCGTGTGTCTCAACCTGTGTGTTTATGTGTGTTACGTGTGTAGCTCCTAATGTGAACTACTGGGTGATGTTGCGCTTTGGTCGGACCGCGAGTAGGGCCAAAATGAGAGAGCGACGTCAGCGTTGCTCTTGAATGGCATTTGACGTACACTTGGGCCATGACGACTTTATGCTGTTAAAGTTTTGAGCACCACAAGCTGTTGAACGACGGTCTTTTCAGTGGTATGTTTGCCTTTGTATATAATTTTAAGGTTTTGTCAACGTACCGTTGTTTAGTGTCATTTTTTTGTATATTTTAAGTTATGTTCTAAAACCTGCTGTTTTATGTTCTCATATTGTGTGTGTGTGTGTGTTGTTGTTTGTCAGTCAACTCTGAATACACAATGGCCCTCCTGCAGCGAAGTTATGTCAGCAGCATGGTTTGCGACACAAAAAGTGTGTCTTGAAGATGAAATACGCCGAGAGTAAAATCATAGCTAGCAAACTATATGGTTTTCGCCCATTTGTCTGCTTTCTCTCCGATGTCCGTCTGTTGTTTACAGAGCCGTTTTTCAGTCGTGGTTAAAAACGGCAGTTTGACCAACCGGACGGGAAAGTGAAAATTGTGTCCATTTTATGAAAGAACAGTTGGGAACAAAGATAAAGACTTAGGTTGAGGTTGCTAGTGCCAAAGTCTGCTTTTTCCCTTTGTACAGTAAAATGTAGCTCTTTAGGAAATCAAACTGAGTGAAAACTCTATATTCGACCACATTCAAGGTCTGTAAACTGTGCGATGCGAGGTTGTTGTGTATGTTAAGAGTATATAATGTCATGTATGTGAGAGTAGCTGTGAGTTATAGACTCCTCAGCTTTGCAGCTACAGTTTTACATAAGCAGAGTTCGGGCGTGAGAGAGATTGGCGTCGGAAGTGGGATGTTGATGTACTGTACTATTGGTTTATGCCCTGTGTGGAAGCAGTGAGTGAGATGTATACACTTTTATTACGCATTTATTGTAGAACAAGTAAGTGTAGACTTACCTCAGAAAGGAAATGTAGTTGTGTACACAAGCACTAGTTTCCAGTTTGCTGAAAAATATACAATATCATTCCACCAGCACAGTGCACTGTTTTATTTATTTGTCTTATAGGCACCAGGCAGCACTAATAGTGCGCTGACCACAATGAAGTAGCTTTACCTACGCCGCAGTCTTCTGGGCTTGTCATGGATTGCGTTCACAGCTATTGATTTTTTTTTTTTACACAGTTTGGAGCTGAAGGTTACACAGATTATACTTAAATTATTCTTAAACTGAGGTGGGTTGCAATATATGATGATTGAATGTCACTTTGAATCTTCAGGTGGTGCCACATTCCCCTGATTCGAAGAACAGCGTTTCCGCATCATTAGCGCATCTGTGAGACTGCTCGGGTGTGACTGTTTGTTGATCTGGTGGTTAGTCAGTCATAGCTTTCGAGGAAGCTTTGTTTAGTGCTGTGTTCTGTATGCTGGTTTAGATTCGTCTCATCTCCAGCTTCACCCCAAACCCGCCCTCTCATAGCTGCCCCTCATCATTCTCAGCTGTGTCTTTTGAATACATCCAGAAACAATAGATAGAGAATTTTAAAAGAAAATTTATTCACCATTACAAATATGTAATGTAGAGTGTTACATTTTTGCAGTATTCATATTTGTGCCTTGAGTTTTTTTTTATTTTTATTTAATTTTCACTTCCACAGTGACATGTGCAGTGGGGTGCGTGTGGAAGGTCTTTAGCAAATAAATTCGGGTGCACATTTTACATTTTCTTTTATGTTTACTTTTTATTTTAATCTGGTACTGAACTCTCGAATCTGCTAGTCATCAAGCTGAAACCGAAAAACATGAGGAACCTCTGTGTTTCTCTGTTGTCAAGGGTCCACTTTAACACCAGTGTGAGATGCCAGTTGCTTTGTCTGACATGTACAATTCCTGGTTCCAGATTTTTTTTTCTTGTTGTACCCGTCTGTTCACTGCGTTACGCTCTGTAATGATAATTAAAAGACTTTATAGTTGAAAACTTATTCAGAGTTGAATGTCTTTATTTGGTGTGGTTGGAGTGAGTGTTGTGTGCTGTCACTCGTGGGCTTTCACCACCACGGCTGTTGTAGTGTAAGAGAAGGGGCTCAGGAGAAGAGCCAGAGTGTAATGGCGATGACCCTCCGTGTGAGCCTCGAATACCACCTGCAATAACAATAGCCACTGAGAAGCACATTTCACCACATTTGGTTCACAAAAGTATATTTTGCATTCAGTGGGTTCCAAAAGTATGGGACCACTGTAAAAACAAATCTAAAGTTAAAGGATATACAACTTTAACTTTTCCCGGCTTGTGGAATAATCTCCCTAACGCAATCCGGTCTGCCACATCCCTCACCTCCTTTAAAAAACTACTAAAAACGCACCTTTTCCACGAACACCTAACAGCATAAAAAAAAAACTTTTCCTTCCTCTACAGGTACTTATCCAGCACTGCACAACATTGTAAACTTACTAAAGCACTTCTTTGTACTATTGCTGCCGCTTTTGATGTATCGCTTCATTGTCTCCTAATATTTGTAAGTCGCTTTGGATAAAAGCGTCAGCTAAATGCCTAAATGTAAATGTAAATGTAAATGTACAACTGGGAATGTAATTGATTACATGTGATGAAGTTACGTAATCAGGATACAAACAACTGGCAACTGTGATTTGTTACAGGTACATCAAAAATAATCAGATTACAAGTGCATTTTATAAATACAATCAGGATTACATTTGTTTTATTTAACACCCCAAAAATTTCCATTGGTTTCTTACTTTTTAAAACTTTTTTTTTTCTCGTTTTGCAGTACAAATATCCAAATACTCTTAAATCAGGATATATTTACTTCATATTAAGTTTGTTGAAACTTGTTTTATGAAACAAAGATTCAATTTAGTTGAGTGTATGCTTAAAGCAAAATAAAAAAATTGGATAAGAAAAAACTTTTATCACTTTTATTAAGTTTTATCTGTTTTTTAAAGTACTTAATTCAAGTTTATTCTTCTGGAAGATATTTTCCTTGTTTTAAGCTAAACCTATTTCAGTTTTTTTTTTTTAGATATTTGTACTGGGAAACACTATACAAATACTAATACTAAGAAATTAATATTTTGCAGTGCTTTTTTTAAGGAATGCTATATAGTTTTGGGCAGAGATGGCCATTTATTAGAGAATACGAAGCCCTGCTGATGTACCATTGCGTGTGATTATTAGCCTAAACTTCACAAGAAGTGTGAACCTAAAATCTAAATGTTTTATTGGAATGTTGTCCCACAAAAAAAACATATTCTTATTCTTAAATTCTTCTTTAGCAAAATCTGGAAGACTTCGTAACTGTCAACGAGTTGCGGTCATATTACTTTATTTACATATGTGACCTTGAAGTAGTCAAATAGTAGTCACACTACATCACTGTCATATTGTAATACTTAGATTTTGTTGCTTATTATATTTTACTGAATTTTACTATTATATTTTACTTTTAAATTCAAAATTATAAAATATTAAATATAAATATCAACTTTATCTCAGTGCCTCACAACATAAACAAAACGTGCTACGATAAAACATGTGCTACATGTCTGTTTACATGTGTAGATTGTCAGCAAATGCTTTACTATGATCTTATCGAAAACTGTGTTTGTTTACTGTGTATCTATAGAAAACATGATTATAGGATATAGGGTCTTAAATATTTACCTCCCAACAGTTAATATAGATTTTGGTTCACATCCAAAACACTCATTCAGTGAATTAATCTACACACATTTGCTGACAGAGGATTTGGTCTCTTGAACACCAAAAGTAGATCTTCCAAATAGGAGCTAGTAAATGGATAAGATGTCCTTACTACTTCATTTGACAAAGATCCTGGCTTATAATACCGGAAGAAAGTTATGGTTATTATCGTTCTTGTATGTAGATATAAAAAAGCCCATAACTTGGCAATCATTTTTTGCTCAATATAGCAGTGCAATTTACAATCATAGTGGCACTTACATCAGCGATCTGGTGGAAGGGTGTGCGGCCTTCAGCTTTCCAGTAAGTTTTAGTGTCAAACTCCACTCGATACACACCAGGAGTGAATTCCTGCTCTGTTATCAAGTCGTGCACCTCACCAGATGCATCCACTTTCCTGTGTGAAAGGAAAAGCTAATAAAATATAATGACAGCGGCAGGAAAGAGTATCTGATGGTGTGAGAAAATGTTAATTTTGCACTTCCTGAGGTCAAATTATCCCCAAAGACAAAATAACTATCCTGAATAACAATTACATGTGGGTCATTCTGTGTCCACTCAACCAGTTGTCTCTTTTCTGAAGTAAGTCAACATATTAAATGAATGAATATTTACTGAGTAAGCCAATTTTAAAGGAGGGAATTGAAATTGAACATTTTTGCACAGAATTTCGAACCAAATCATAAGTGAAAAAAAATGTATTATTGCATTTTTACACAGAGATTGGTAGTTCTGTTACTAGATCCTGTTGACATTAGCAATCGGTAATGCATTATATGCCAATGGTTAAAGCTCACAAAAGAGAAAAAAGTACTTTTGTGTTGTTTTTGTACAGTTTGCGTGTCACATGTAACCCAAGCAGTGTTAACAATACCCTAATATTCTTTTAGATTCTAGTTCTTAAAAAAACTGTCCCTTGGAATCTTTATTTATAAGACCTCAAAATAAGATCTCAATGTGCCTCTATGTGCAAATTATAGAATTGTACCTATTTTCAATTTTTAAAACCAAATGTGGCTCATTATCTTGGTTGATTTGACAGAAAATGACACGGGTGTTAAACGTTTATGCCAACTTTGTGGAAAAACAAAGGGTTAATGCGTTAACATTCTGTCTTTTGGATTTTATTTTGGGTAGATAATTTGTGAGACAGTCTGTGAAAACCAGGCTAAAGTCTAAAAATCTAATTCTGAGATAACGAGCATCAAACTTTAATATCACCTATTAATTTCACTATGATTTCAATCTTTGACATGTCATTACTCAGACAATATTAAAGATATCAATGTTAAATTCACTCAGAATATTCTTTTCATTATGTAGGATGATTTTTTTATGTAGAAAACAGAAAAATTGACAAACAATGACTTTAGCTGGGTTTTCACAGACTGGGTCACATTTTATTTTTACATTCTTATTTATGGAAAATCATGTTTTTTACCAACGCACTCAGAGACTTTAAAAATCAGTTTTAAAAAAGAATGAAGGTTAGTTAATGTGATCTTACCCACTGGCAATTTTTTCCCATGTCCCACCTTGACTCTGGCGATAAACATCCAGGGCTACATTTCCAGCCGGTGTGCCTTTGACAGCATCAAGGATCTTTACCGTCAGAGGACAGTGAGCATCTGAACCACCATGAAAACCCTGGGACATAGGTCAAAGCAGTTCACTATCAGTGCTTTAGATGAACATGCCTTCAATAGATGTGAATAGCTGTATCAGCACTGCTAGGGCAGCTCCGTTTGTGGGGTCAGTAACCACCTGGACATACTGTGTGTATAAGTTTGTTTTTCAGGTATAAAGTTTACTGCAGCACTTTGTAATATGGAACAGTGTAGATAACCTTAGGACCTATATCTTAGTTTGTCCCACAACTGAAAGTACTTCATCTCACCCAGAATGAGGTCATCTAAGGTGATTATCTGTCTTTCATATATATTAAGTTAGACGTGCAAAATGCAGCGCAAAAAAAGAAAAGCATTTGATTGGCTAAAATAATGTAGGCTGCTCTTCTCGATTCACAAAGCTACTATTAGAGATAAATGAGATTTCTCAGACACAATATTACATTTTAAAATGAGCATATACTATATTGCAATAAAAATAGACTTTAGCCATTAAATAAAATTAACTTACTCGCTATGTTATACTATGCTTGAACTTAGGAACTGCAACACAATATATATTTTTTTTAAATGAACAATTTCACTCCTGCTAAAGTAAGTAATGTGCTTAAAAGCAATACAAGCAGGTAAAGAAAATGACTTTGAATTGTATTCTTACAACTTTTGCTTTCCTGAAATCATTTATTACATGTTTTTGACAGTCATTGCATTAAAGGGATAGTTCACCCAATAAAATTTTTTTGTCATATTTTCACCCTTATGTCATTTAAACCCTGTATATGATTTTTTCTTTTGTGGAACACAAAAGAAGATATTTTGCCAAACGCTGGTTACCGGCACCCATTTGACTTTCATTGTACCTTGTGTCCATACTATGAAAGTAAATGTGTGCCGATAACCAGCGTTTTGCAAAATATCTTCTTCTGTGTTCTGCTGAAGCAATACAGGTCTGACACGAGGGCGAGTAAATAACAAAAAAGAATTTTTACTATCCGTTTAAGGCGGAACAAAATCACATGTTTTTTGCATTTTTGTAAAAGATAAAGTTTAACACAATGACACTGATATGCAAAGTTTAGTTTTTTGGCTGATGGTTATTTTATGTGGCAGAAAGTTTGTCCAGAAAGACGATAAATGCTTATATGCAAATGATAATAAATGCTATTTATACAGGGAAAACTGAAAGTGATTGTAGAAGTTTTGCAACCCATTATTACTAATCAATAAAAGTTTATTCTTAACTTTCGTATTTGTCAGTGAATTTTGAAAAATGTTAACTTGAAAACAGATACACAGCATGTAAATATATAATTAAACTTACCACTGGAGCAGATCTACAGCAGGCTAACAGAGATGCAAAAATCATACAAACCACTGCTTTAGCCATGTTACAGCAAGACTGCAGGAGATAACACCCAAAATGCCCTTTATACAGCTGTCGACCCTGTTATCAGGTGACTCACGGAGAATCAGCACCCTGTTGACACTGTAAATAAAGGGAGAAATACGTACATTCTTATACAATCAGGTTAGTCCATTTAAAACAATCAATTTTTTCGTTTTATTTAATAGCACCCCAGTCCTTGGAATTGAATATTTCATGGATTTTAATCACAAAGATTATTCTTTCTGACGTGAGATATTATTCACAGTTTTGCTTGTTTGCTTTTCAGGGAAACTAGTTTAAACTCACTGGTGAGATATTTCTGGGTAGCACAAAATTTAGGGTCTGAGCTGTTATTGACAGTTCAAAGTGTACAGTTACCCTATAAGAGGCAAGCACACACCTGTTTAACACATATTTTCATTTACTAGCTGTGTTGCCAAAGGCATGGAAAGATTAAGTAGAAAACAGCAAAATTCCTTTGCTTGAGAATTTTTTTGTTAAACTCACAGAAGTCATTCAATATAATCTCTTATTTAGACATACATCTAAAAATAACCTTTAGTTACTAAACTACAAACTATATATAACAAACAAAACAAATATGACACTGTTCAATTATTTTATTTGTTGAGTAAAGTTGAGATTGTCAAGACCTCTGTGGTCAACATGTTAAACATTTGTTTTAATAAACTAGACTAAACTGAACTTAACAACTTATTATTATTATTGTTATTATTATTATTATTAGTAGTAGTAGTAGTAGTAGTAGTATTATTAGTGTTAGTATTATTATTATTATTATTATTATTATTATTATTATTATTATTATTATTATTATTAGGGAAGTTGTATTTTAAAACCTTTTTGATCAACTGATTCATTTTCACAAATATGTCCAGACTAGTAATAGACTATAGACTATATTTTTCTCCATGTCGCCATTTCTGTTTGAAACAGAAAACTGCAGGTTATGTTCTATACTCATCTTTCCTTTACGTAATCTGACAAAATTATGGTTTAAATTATGAATCATTGTTATAAACTTAACTTTGGGTAAGATTTAAACACTAATCTTTTAAATTCTTGCTCAATATTTTTATTTCCAACCAAAAAAATTACTGAATGCAGCATTATATTAAGTCTGACTTTTAGTGAAAGGTAAAGGCGAGTTCTCATTCTTTGGCTTATACCCTGTGGCAGTGAATGACTCCATTTAAGTTAAAAGCTATAGCTTCATGTTTATGACGGCTCCAAAGTGCTGGTTCTGCAGGTTTTAGCAGGTAGCATGAAAAAAGCAAATGAGCTTTTCTGAAACAGTTCCTCAGGGTAAACGGGAAAGCTGTAAAACTGACAAAATATGATTCACAGCAGCAACAAATAAACTTTTGAAAAAGGAGTTTTGATAGACTTTATTAAAAGCTATTGTCAGAAAGACCCACAATATAAGAATTTTTCAATTAAGACAGATTAAGACAGAAAAAAAGTCACCACATGACCATCATCTGTTTGCAGATAAGCAAGTTAGTGTGTAAAGATACCCATTTTGGAAGAAAAAAATGAGAAAATAATTTTCTTGAATACAATTTTAACAAGATAAATTTATTCTGAGCCTTTGCTATTTTATTGACATCAAAACCTACATGTCCAGCATAAGCACCAAAGCTATATGTTTTTAGAGCATGTGCTAACTTAAAGGCCACAGCTCCTTCTAAAATGATTTTTTTCTTAAACTAGCTGAAAAAGAAACATCAGTTTTAGTTTCTGAATGGTCATAAAAATGCGAAGACTTCCCCTGAAACCCCAGATGTCATAACAACAGGTGTTCTTTACTGCCCCTCCAAAGATTCCTCCATAAACCTGTTCATTAACCTTAATTTCAAACGTCCTGATAATGTTTGCACCCTTCTCTCTTGTCCTCAAACTCCTCAGATTGAATTGTCAAAAAAGATGATTTTCCAGCTCTTCATTTAAATATTCCAAAATCAAGTCAAATTTATTAACCAGCCTTAGTTGTAGTAGCTGAATACTAACAAAGTGACTATGATTTGAGTGTTTTGCTGAAAACGTCTTTTGTCAGCATCCATGTCTATAGTTGTGTGAATCCCCTTGAGATAGAAACAGACAGCTCTTTGCCTCAGGGTCAACAGTCATTGAAATATCTATGATCCTTTGTGTTCAGACATTTATAAAATCCTTGTCACTCTCTTTTTGTTACATTGACTTTTGACTGACAGCCATTGGCTGGGACAAATCTGATTGGCTCAAACTGGTTGGCTGTTTTATACAATAATAATGCAGTTCATAAAGTTACGCTGTTTATTACTGTAGCACTGAAAGCGAATTGTGCTCATCACGTTAACTGCTTGTGTGAGACTGAACAAATACGTTCAAAATAATAGGTGAGAAAAGTATGTACCGCACAAAATATAAGATTACATTTGTAATTAGATGGAACTATTAAAAATACTTTTCTGTACAATTCATTATACTGTAGTTATGAAGTATGTCAGGTTAACTATCTGAAACAGAAACAGCAAAGTCAAGACAAAACCTTTGAAGCCACAATTTTGAAATTTGTATATAATTAATTACCATCTTGTATTATATGCGAGTGATGTATAGAATTGAACATTTCCTTATAACAATATATATTATTATCACATACAGTACCAGTCAAAGTTTAGACACAATTAATAAAAATGTTTCTTATAATCATAAAAATCTTTAATCTACATGTATAAATTTTAGTGTTTGTCTAGACAAAAATAATTGTGCCAACATACAATTTTTTTCCTTAGAAAACTACAATTGAAAAAAAAACTAAAATATTACTTAGAGCAAATAATGAATAAAGAGTAGCCAATAATAAGTCCAGCATGGTCAGAAATTTCTTCAGTGCTGTTTAAAAAGCTTTCCAGGTTGAGACCTCAAGAAGCTGGATGATAAAATGTCAAGACTACGATTTTGCAAATTCTAGACAAAGGGTGACTACTTTTGAAGATGCCAAAATATAACATAGTGTTCATTTATTTTAGATGCTTTTAGTCACAACATAGTTTTTGCTCTTTTGTTTGTGTCACTTTAGATAAAAGCGTCTGATAAATGACTAGATGTAAATGTAATTCCCACCTTTTGTGGTTTTGATGGGTTTACAACTATTCTAAAATGTGGGACAGAAATCTAGAAAAAAACAGCAAATTCGTGTTTCCAAACTGTTGACTGGTACATATTCTAATTGATTCGGTGATCTTGTATCTTGCCTGCATTAGACACCTACTATTTAGATCTTTTTTTTTTTTTTGCCGGCGCTTTGAGATCAGTCAGCAACACTGGTGTCACACCCGCCTGCCCTTGCACTGGTGTCTCAGTGCTGATCTGGGTCGGCATTAACATTACACCACCAGGCACACCTACGGGAGATGAGACGGGGCTTAATCCCACCACTGTTTCCTGTCCCTGTAAATCCGTTTGCACCTGTAATGGCTGGTTAGGCGCTACAGGAACTCCATTGATGAAGTACATTGCCTGCTGTCCTCTGCTCAGAGTGCCCTGTGAAATATTTGTTCCCTGAAGTATCAAACCTTCTGTCCCAGGATTCCCGTTTATCACGTACATGCCCTGCATGCTATTCTCAGCAAGAAGAATCGTGTTTGGTATCTGCTCCTCCACTAGATAATACAGCGGCTGCTGGTGCACAAAAAGGGTCTGACTCGCCATCGGAAGGGTGGCTGACTTGTCGACTGTCTCCGTAACTTTTGTAACAGAGGTTTGCTGTACTTCTTCTTGAGTTTGGATGGCTTTGGTAACCTGGAGTTCGCTGGTGGTAACAGAGCTCTCGCTTTTGTAGCTGGATTTGACCACTTGCTCAGTTTTGGGAGGTGGTAGACGAGGCTTTGCAGGAATGCATATCTCTGCTAGTGTGAGAAACTTTGAACCCAGGTCATTAAGGAACTCCAGGTCGTTGTCAGAATCAGGAAGGCTGCAACGACCAACAGATCCGGCAGGGGAGCCTTCACCCTCGTAGTCGTACACCAGAAGACCGTCCTTCAGATTGCTTTGGATAACTGCGGCACTGTTTGCTTTCTGTGATGAAGAATAAAAAATAGACGTCATCATACTGTGGGTCATGCAGTGTATGAATAGGATGTTGAGAAACAAACCTATTGAGTAACTTTCATACCTGAGAGTAGTATTCACACAGGAATTCATCTCCCAGTGCTATATCCTCATAAATGTCGTGCTGTTCATGTCTCATTAATGTGGAGTAGATAGCACTGTTGCGCTGGTTGGTTGCAAGCGTTTTGCCGCGGTACAAAAATCTGTTATCGGTTTCTGTAAATCCTCCGTTTATTTCCTGGTGGAATGTTCTGTTTTCATTAGTAACACTTGCATGAACAGGCATTGAGGATACTTTGGTGGACTTTTTGGTAGCTTGAAATAGGTGGTTTTGGTCTATCGTAGCAATGGGACTGCTGAGAAGTGGAACCTCCTATGGTGAAATTACAAACAAAATCAAGTTCACATTAGAAACACATTGCTTACAAACATATTATATATAGTTACATAGTATGTATATAGTTACATACATCTATGTTTCTATACAAATTGCTGTTAGAAAAGTAGAAATGAAACTTGCTGGGAAAGCCCCTGGGAATTTTTTATTTAAATCAAGTTCAAGTTCCGTCTTTAAATAAATAACTTGATGATCGAAGGAATTTATGTTTTCTATTTTAGGTAATGCCTTATGTATAGGAGAGATGGTGTTTCCCAGTTAAATTTAGCCCATAATTTTGATAACAGACATTTCAAAATGCACATTTCATTTTGATATTTTCATCCATCCATCACTTTTTTATACAAGATTTTTTTAAAATCACATATAATGTGTGGATTAAAAACTTGTTTTACCTTGTCCTCCCCATTTCCTTCAGTGTGATATGGGATGAGATATTCTTTAGCCTCAAAGGGCAATTCTGTGAATTCGCTTATTGCCCCGCACTGGCAGAAGATCAGGAGTAAGGGAACCACTGAAAATACATCATAAAAGACATGCGAGTTTGAATGTAAAACTCCATTGGAGATATACATAAATAGCAGAAGGACCCCATAAAATTACTTGATAGGCACAGATGTGATGAGATGTGTTTAATAGCTGTCCTATTGAAACAAACTATTTAGACATATCAAAAGAGCTTGTTCACTAAAAAAATTCAAAATGCTTTAGTTATATGATTTTACAGACATGCACCATGATTTGCTATTTGCTGGTTGCAGGTCATACTAGAGAAGGTATTTTTTTAAAGCATCTAATAGACAAAATCTGTGCAGTGCAACATTATTATTATTAATAATAATTATTATTATTATACTGCATTTGTGAGCTAAAAGGAACTATTTTGCTGAAAATGAGGAACACATCTGCATATAGCATATTATACACAGTGTGGGGTTTAGTTATTAATTTCTGTAATTAACTAATTTTTTACTGAAAAGTAAAGTAAGGGATTGCTCTCCATTTTTAAATATTTTAATTACAGTTATATGTTAATGATGTGCTTGCATTATATGCTGTGTATACTTTTATCAATTCTGTATAAAACAATGTTTAATTTCAAACCTAGTTTGTATTCAAATGCATTTAAGAAAATATATAGAAAATTAGTTCATTCTGTTAAACTTCAACTTTTAAATTATGATTGAAAATATATTTTGAAAAGTGTAATGTGTATACTAGCATTAGCTTCAAAGTTAAAATACTCGTGGCCACAAAAGTTTACTTTTCATGAGGTTTTTAAAATAAGATTTCGAACCTTACGAATGTGCATGTATGTGGAATGGTAATTTGTGTATAACTCACGCAGGAGTAAACATGCACCGATCAGTAACAATCCAATTGCTGGTGCTCCTATTCTGAATGAAGAGCCACGCTGTGATGCTGATCGTGGTGCACAGGAGCTTCCTTTCACACAGCTGCACACTTCTACCTCAAACTTTTGATTGTCTTCACAGGCAAGACCCTTAGCGTCAGAGATCTTCACCGCCAGCCTATAGATGCCTGGCCACAGAGACTCCAGTGTACTAAAACTCACTGATGTCGCTATGACAGAGAAATACTAAGGTTAGTGTGATAACATTGATAAAACTATTTTGTGTAGTGCATCATATTGTGCTTGCCAAATATCATTATAACATGACACATATAATGGAATAATGTTGTTTAAACAGGTTTCCTGAACATTTTCTCATGTTCATTTTCAAACATTTTCAAAAGCAACATAGACACAATGTTTACACAATGTTTTCACAATGTCTTAAAGATTTTCTTGGGGGATGAAAAGTATTTTATCATTGAAAAACTGTGAAAGATTTAACTTTGAAGATTTATAATTATATATATTGAAATAATTTAATAATATAAATTAGTAATAATATAAATAAATAATGGGAGGTTGGAAAACTAAGCCATACCTTTGGCATAATGACAATAATACTGTGTTCAGCTGTGTGTTTTAAGTAAATAATTCCTGCCTCATGTTTACCATTTATAGGCACCATCTCCCACTTTCCCATAGTCTCTTCTCCTACTAAAACAAACTCAAAGGTGCTCCATTGGGATCAACATCTTCATCGAAAGCCGTCACATCCACCACTTTATTATCATGACAAACTTGTTGATAGGTGCTGGTCAATTTGGGACAGTGATCATTGGTGTCCTCTACCTTCAAAGCTATTGTCCCAGTAGCAGTCTTAGCTGGAACATCTACAGATGTGATGGGAAAATGTGTAGAGAAAACTGACCATGTGCCATAATGCAAAATAAATGCTTCAAGTTAAATATCAGTGACCACACAGGTTTATACAACCCAAAAACAAGAAAAACATTCTTGCCTTGAGTCATGCAGATAATCTTTGCAAAGTAAGTTCCGTTAACCAAAAACTTGGACTCTCTGTCAGGAACTTTTGTCAGTTTAATCTCAGCCGTTTCGTCATCAATGGTTATCCAGTTATCAGGATCATGACCTTTGGCGTACCTGGAGATTCATGATTAAAACAATGACATGAAAATGATTGAGTAAAGACTGCTTTCTAGAAAAACTATAAAAGCAATCTTCAACACCTATTAATACCCTTCATTACCTGGGAAAATTTGGAACTCGCCTGGGTATCATCACTCACCTTACATTTTCAGCTGGCTCTCCTGTGTCACCATCCAAAGCGGCATACGTTCCAAGCACTTTTGGAATATCTTCATTTTCTGGATCTTCTGATACAGGGAAGTCTTTTACGGAAGGTGAGAAGACAGGGCCATCTGGTATGTTGTTGACAGCTATCTTAACTGGATAACCTTTCCCACCCGGTTTTGGTCCGGGTTTGTCTGAAGGTTTAGTGCCAGGTTTGGTGCCTGGCTGGACACCAGGTGAAGAGCCAGGCAGGGTTCCAGGCTTAGTTCCAGGTTTAAGTCCAGCATCAGGTTTAACCCCTATACCACCACCTGCATCCACTCCAGCACCTGCATCCAGTCCAGCACCCAAATCCACTCCAGCACCCAAATCCACTCCAGCACCCAAATCCAGTCCAGCACCCAAATCAACTCCAGCATCCAATCCAGCATCCAATCCAGCATCCAATCCAGCATCCAGTCCAGCATCCACACCAACCCCTACACCTAGCCCTAACCCTATCCCTGCTCCTACCCCGACTCCCAATCCTGCCCCAACACCTACTCCAGCCCCTGCTCCACCTTTATCCAGATTAACATCTAGCTCTAAAGCACTTCCATTGATAAAAGGTGCTACATTAGAAATAACCAAATTGAGGTCTAATTCTTTTACCTTTTCAAAATCAACAGGCTTCAGGCAATACAGGCAGGGTTAAGAAAAAGTAAAACAAAATACAAACAAAATTACATAATATATATTAATATGTTTTTATTTAAGGATCTCCTATTATTATTGCAATATCACTCAAGTAGGAGTGTGATACGGCTCTATATCATTATGGCTGTGCGACCTCGTACCGAAGACAATCACAGCCGTCATGGTATAGAGCCATGTCACACGACTACGAGTGTAATATTGCGTTTATACAACAGTTCGACGGCAGCAGTGTGTAGTCAAATCATAAATAACAACTGAGTGTCTTTAAAACCCTTTTTTGTGCGGAACTACTTTGCGGCTGCCTCCGCTCCTGGATGTTCGGACTTGGGCTTTGAACTCACTACGTACAGACTTCCGGAGCACGTCCGAGGCGGTCGGGGAGTGCGTCGCCATCGTCCCCTGTATGGGGTGTGATAGCTGAACTTTCTGGTGATAGCTACACCTCATATTACACCCCATACCCCGAAGATCCGGACGGAGCTCAGTGCGCCTCAGCAGCGCATCCGCCCTCGCATAGGGAGGGACGCCGAAGGTGGACTCGGTCGAGTGGCGGAGTGATACAAATGGTAAAGCGGTTCCCGTGACGATACTGGTAGAATATCGCATGGCTATCAGCCAATCAGATTCGAGTAACTATACAGAACTGTTGTATAAAATATAATATGATATGAATATTATGACATTATTTACCTTTATAAGTTTGAGAATTCCCTCGTTGGTTTTAGGGTCAGTTTCAATACTGAAAAGCTTATCTTCATTTCCTTTTTGAATATCAAAAACTGCTAGCCAGTTATCAGTGAATTCCAAATCCTTATCGAGTGCTTTTATTCTCATGACAATCACGTCATCCACACCCTCATCAACACTGCCGGAATACTAACGGGATAAACACATCAATTACACTGACGCATTTAGATAATCTTTCCCCACCCAACATGACTTACAGTTTTTTAATATATATATAGTGTAAATCCTTACCGCTTCTTTCTCAAGGGTGGGAACGTTGTCATTTATGTCCAAAACTTGAATTTGGACTGCGCCGGTTCCAGTGTTGCCAGATGGCAGGCCATTCATATCAACTCCCTGAACTATTAAAGTATAGCTGTCGTGTTTCTGTGAGAGAGAATTTCCAAAACCGGATTTTAAACTTTCAAATGCTTTAAATGCTTTTTGCTATATTTTTCATCATTACCTCTCGATCCAGGGTCCTTTCCTTCACATAGACTTTCCCAGTTTCTTTGTCAATGGAGAACATGGGGCCAGATTCCATTGGGGTTTGTTTTACAATACTGTATGCTATTTTGGAATTGATCGTGCCTGGCTCATCTGCATCAAAAGCTTTTATCTGCATGACAGGTGTTCCTGTTTGTTTCATAAGAAAGATATGGTTAAATGTTGACAGTAAAATGTATTATTTTTATGGCCTGTACAGACTATAAAGACATGGGCTACATGAGATATTGCCTTGAGGCTTGGGGGTTTCACGGCATTTCACACAAACATTTTCTAAAATCACATTTGTTAATTCTCTATTCCCTATTTAGTGCATGTTACAGAGTTAACTATATTGCTAAAAAAGACCCTAAATGAGCGTCTTTGAACACATGACCTAATAAGACCTTATTCACATAAATTCGTGTTTCACACTTATTTTCATTGCCATTACCCTTATCAGGTTTTATTTGTACTGTAGGTCTTACTGCTCCAATGTCACAATACCAAATAATATTTATGTGCCAAGCCTTTAACATATATGCTTTATATATTTCTTTAATATTTTTCTGATTTCTGTATGTGTCTTCACATACTTGTAGCCTCTGGCATTCTTGCATTTACATTACATTTACTTTTTGGCAGATGCTTTTATCCAATTGATCCAATTTATTGTTTATACTGTATGTGTCAGTATGTGTGTTCTCTGGAATTCAAACCCACAACCTTCCGTACTGCTAACACAATGCTTTACCAGAGCTCCAGAAAAATTAAAGTGTTACTTCCACATTCATACACAAACACTCTAGTAAGTTATCTTCATTTAACCAGTTTTGAAATGTTTGTCATTGCAGAGATAGCTCTCCTTCAACTTGGCCCTCCCAGGGAGGTGAATTAGCCCTTGGGCCCAAAAGACTTTATGACTTTACGTATATGCAAAGACCTTGTTGAATTTGTTCATTTGATACATTTTATTGTGATAATGTGTTTTCTGTTGGGTTGAACATATAAATCTTATGTCTTCACAGAGTACAGAACATGCACATACTCATATCAACAGACACATGACTGGAGTGAATGTAACTTACCAATCTTGCTGCTTTCCTTCACAAATCCTTTCTGTTTTCTGAATATTGGTGGATTATCATTCTGATCCTCAACTTTAATCTTCAGCACAATTTTTTCCTCCGCTATTGTTCCATTGCGAAATGTTGCTGAGCCAGTCAGCTACAAAAGAAAGCAATAGAACAATACGTTTGTATCAAGTTCTCATACTTTAATATACTTATTGATATACTTATTTCATTTCTGACCCCAGTGAGGAACCTTCTTTGTATGATAATGTAGATTGAGGGTAATGCATTATAACAACCTGCATAGACCAACCAAAACTATAATAAAAGTATTGTACTAAAAGTACAAGAATGTAAATGTGAGCTGAACAAATCATTAAGACTAAGATTTGCTAAAATATTCAAATATGTTTTGCTATTAGTTTTATCCATTCATTAGAATTGACTCAACAGATTATTATTATTCAAGTTTAACTAAATAATCTACATGTTTGATGACGTTTAATGCTATAATAATAATACATATATATATATATATATATATATATATGCTATAAAATATCTTGAGCGCATTACAGATACAACTCACATTGTATACAGATGTTTTCTCTCTGTCTAGCAAGCCAGTGAGTCTAACAAAGCCAGTCTCAGGGTTGATAACAAACAAATTATAGGGTGTCTTGTCAGCACCGTGTCCTGTTAGTTTGTATTCCACCTGTTGCCCGTGAAGATCTTTGTCAGACCGGATCTAGAAAAGAACAAGACAATGTTGATACCTGTGAACATTTAACTATTTGAGATAGAGACACAGCCCACTAGCACTGGAATATTCCTGTGTATTAGGAAAAACTGGGATACAGTGGCATCTAAAAATTGAAACCCTTGTGAAAATGTTTCTATTTTGCATTTCTTGCCGTTAGAAATTAAATTATGGGAAAATAGTTTTTTTTTACAGGTTTGCTGTTTTTTTTTCTCTGCATGCTATCTAGGTCAGCTCATGAAACCGTGAAAACGTGAACCAGTAGATCCAGTTGTCATCAAGTTTTTAAGATGAAAACTCAAACAACAGAAGATTTACATTAGAACCACCCAGTGCAAGAATTTGCAAAATATGCCCCCAGGTTATGTACTGTTTTCTGCATGTACACTTTAAGAAAAAAGACAAAATAAAATAAGCGAACACTTACTTTTGCCACATACTCCTCTTTTCTGTAGTCAACATTCTCAAACAGTCTTGTTGGTGGAAGAATCCACTCACGCCGTCTTCGATTGGATCTGGTTTTCGATGCCTAAAGAAGAACAGTAGTGAGATCAAATACACTTAATATTGCTTTGTTTACCTTACATGATAGATGTGAGAAAATGTGGAATAAAAGTTCTTTGTGTTAATGAACATTTTAATTACAGTTTTGTCTTATGTTAATGTTATGTACACTGTCAACTGTTTATGGTTTGGCAACTGTTTGTGGTTCCAAATGTCCTGTTTCAAGTGTGTGGACATTCTAGTTCTGTGTGCTTGTAAAATGCTTTTCTGAGCGATTTATGATCTGTCCTGACAGCATAGCAGTCAAGTCACGTATACATAAGTATGAACGCAGTTGAAATATCAGTTAAAAGTTAGTTATGTGCTACATTTCTCAAACTCTATTAAAACATTATAAACATTTAAACCGTGTAAAAACCAATTTTAACTTATTATGGCCTCATTATTTATTAATAATAAGTGTTTTGCCTTAATAATTATGAATATTTTCTAAAAACATTTTTATAAAAAATGACTTTAATAGTAGATTCACTACATAATATAAAAACTTTAATAAGATTTTAAAACAATTACATTTGCAATTTATTTGTAATGACTAATTAAATTACATTTATTTTCAAAACATTGAGGATTCTTTAAAATTAAAATATATATTTTCCATACTCTACATTACTGTAAACTAATACACAATGTCCCAGTTACATGCAGAGGTGAGAGTTATTCCTCCGTCTGTCTTTCTTCTGTAAGAATCTGCTGCCCACAGGCATTTTTTAATTTTTAATAGTAACATGCTGCATATACTTCTGCCAGTCAATGGTTAAAATAACAATAGGCCACATCAATTAGTCTTTTAGTATGACACTCATTTTATGTTGATTTGCTTAATAAACTGAAACAACAGTATGAATTTAGTATCTTAGTATTTAGTATCTTTTAAGAACTTATCCGACCAATTGAGTTATAACTATAAAAGTCCTCAATAAAAGGTCAAAGAGGTTTTGATGAGATTATCAATTCACATAAAAAAAATACACAAAAATGAGCAAGTATTTATAGTACATAGTATAAAACAATAATACATTTTGCCTTCCCATAAGTTCTATTCACTTTTTTGCTATACTTCGAAATTTCCATGAAAGACCGAAATTTTGCTGAACTGTCAGTGTTTGCTGACAAAACACCTGATTCTGTGACTTACCACAATCCTGCAAAGAAGCAGGATCAAAGATATTCTTGCAATCCAAACTGGAGACATGAGAGGTCAACGACAGAATAATGTCCAATTTTCCTATCTTCTGTCCTTCTTCTCTCTCGGTCGTGACCTGTTCAGAGCTGTGTTCGTGTCAAGGGTTGAAAATGGGGGCCAGCTACTGATTACTGTTTGGGTGGGGCATGTAAAACAGCACTTTCTTTGGTGCACACCCAGGTATGATTGGTTTTTACTTTTGTAGAGGAGCCCCCTACCACACCTCTCTCTCTCTCTCTCTCTCTCTCTCTCTCTCTCTCTCTCTCTCTCTCTCTCTCAGCAAACCCAATAGATTTAAAACAAAATAACTCTATGCATACTGAGTAGGTTTATGGTTTAGGGCAGTCATTCCCAAACTGTGGTCCGAGGACCACTAGTGGTCCGTGAGGGTACTGCAGGTGGTCCGTGGAAAGGCAAAATAAAATAATATTTTACCTTCATTTTACCAGGAAATTCCCATAAAAAAAAAATTAAAAGAATATGTAGGCCTATATTGATATAACATTTGCATTCAATTGTCAAGTTATTGTGCGATTACTAAAATAGGCCAGTGGTGTTTGGCCGTGACGTTCAAGTTCGGTGTCAAATTAACCTGATTAGGCCCTCGGTCACATGAGTAAATAAATAAATTAAATATGTGGCAGCCATTGTGTGCAGTAAACTTTCTTTTCACAAGCCTGTTGCACACTGATGTGATGACTAGTTATAGTAGTGCTTGTAAGCCTATTTAGAGGTGCGGATTAATTCAGGTAAGTCTGTGTGTAGACATTTTATTATGTGTGTTATGAGGTGGTCCGCAAAATTTTTTGATTACAAATAGTGGTCCACACACACAAAAAGTTTGAAAAACTCTGGTTTAGGGTATATTGTGCATTTTTAAAGAGCATGCATGAACATGAGTATAACAAGAAAAGACATACGGAAGAAATACAGCCATGACTTTTTTCATATTTACAAATGTGTGTTTTTGTTAAGTTAACAAAATGTCAAACCATTGTCATTTGCAAAAAAAAGTGAAGCTCATCCTAGAACGTACTTTATTAATTTAAGCCATTTTGCTATGACTTTTCATTTGTAGTTCCTTTTCAATTCACATATGTGTATTACCAGAGTAACCAAAGATTTAAGATGGTTACCGGCACCCATTGACTTCCATTGTATCTTGTGTCAATACTATGAAAGTGAATGGGTGCCAGTAACCAGTGTTTTGCTAAATATATTGTCTGTGTTCTTGCTGAAGCAAGAAAGTCATACAGGTTTGACATGACATGAGGGTGAGAAAATAATAAAATATTTTTTATTTTTGGGTGAACTATCCCTTTTAATACCGCATGTAAAATCATTCCATACCACTAGATGGTGCAAGTACCAAAATATATAAAATATCACTGTGTTCACAATTTTTCTTTATTTTAAATAGTCCATTGTTAAGTGCTTCTAAATACATATGTGACCCTGTCTGTAAAAACTAGGTTAAAGTCTAAAAATCTAATTTTGAGATAACGAGCATCAAAGTTTGATTTCACCTATTAATTTCACTATGATTTCAATCTTTGAAACGTCATTACTCCGTAAATATTAAAGATATCAAGGTTATATTTTCAAGGAATGTTCTTTACATTATGAAGGATGATTTTATTTAGAAAACAGCAAATCACAAAAAACGACTTAAGCTGGGTTTTCACAGACAGGGTTACATATGCAAGCAAACATGTATTTATTGTGCTTTAGCTGCAACTTTAATCATTAATTCAGGGAAATATTTGAAGCATAAATATGAAGGAAAGGTGTCAGGCCATATGATACAGTTCACAAAACAAGCCTCAAAATATTCAAGTGTTCAATAAAGTGTGTTAAATATATAGTAATACGTCCATCTTTTAAATAGCAAGAATACTCTTCAACTGAAATTTCAAGGAAAACATTGTGAACCACTGAAAAGAATATTTATTATAGTACATAAAATTATTAATTATTATTTAATAATTTATCATCTTTAAATATTTAAATTGTACATTAAAGATCTGTAATGGAATATATAATGGAAGATCACATTAATTATTTATTAAAAATGTTTCTGCTGGCAAGTGCATGCTGGATTGGGCCTTTAATCAATAAGTGTCTTTTACCAAAGAATACAAATACAAATTTTGCCCACTTTCCCTTGAAACAATCTTCTGGACTTTTAAGATGGGTTACTTTAGTAATAGCTGACTGTAATGTACCTGTCTATTCACATAGATCTCTAAATTACACTTATTGAAATTATTAGTCCTGCCCACCTCTTACAGATACTATAATATGTACACCGTATGTAATCCTAATGCAACTAGCTCTTCATGTATTTCCCCCATCTGTGGTAAACCAATGGTTGTTGCACCATTGAAAGGTTTTGATTTGGTAACAGGTTTGGAATAGCAGCAGAAATCACTTCACCAAAAGCCATTTCGAATCATTGTGGTTATGTAAGGTACAGGATTGGAGCACAGTCAGACAGGAACACACCCTGCTGTGCACTTGTAAATGTAGATTCCTAGAGTCAAAAGTCTTTCAACTTCTAAAAAATAAATTATGTACACACCTTGTACATGCCCAGCTGACCAATTCTCTGACAATACAGCATTGCTCGGCATTGGTCTATTAATTGTGTAGTAGGCTTCTGCATAACTGTCTCATCATTAGGTGTGGCTTGGACGTGGTGACTTTTTGATGATCTTCACAGAACTGGGTTGGTCACATGGGTGGAGGATCCTGTAGTAATCATAGTCTCTAGGTGGCTGGTGTTGACAGTACTAACAATAACAATTAAGGTCAGCCTAAGGTCTAGTAGGTACTAACAAAATCTGTTAATATGCAAACTTTAGCCAAGGTGTGGAACCTTGAACCCAACTCATCCAGGCATTCCAGGTTTTCAGTAGACTCATCATAGCTCCAGGTGCTCAAGGAACCAGTTATCTGATCGTTTACCTTCATATGTGTAATTTATCATTTTTCTTCTGAATAAGCAGCTTCTGATATAAATGTTTCTTTCTACAAAAATCCTGAGTTTGCTTGCTGATCTATCTGAATGTGAAATGAGTTTTAAATGTTTAATTGGTTGGCTATACAGTGTTAATCTTATTGATGAATATAAAATAAAAAAATACTTTTTTTATGTTATTATTGAATGAAGACCAGGAGTCAGAGATAGAGTCAACTAAGGAATATTTACTGTAGAAAAATCATTGTAGTTTTGCCAAACACAAGTCAGATTTAAAGGGATAGTTCACCCAAAAATAAAAATTATTTTATTATTTACTCACCCTCATGTTATGTGAAACCTGTATGACTTTCTTGCTTCAGCAGAACACAGAAGAAGATATTTTGCAAAACGCTGGTAACTGGCACCCATTCACTTTCATAGTATGGACACAAATTGATGTCAATGGGTGCCGGTAACCAGCGTTTTGCAAAATATCTCCTTTTGTGTTCCACAAAAGAAATAATCATATACAGGGTTTGAATGACGTAAGGGTTTAAAAATTATGACATCATTCTTGTTTTAGGGTGAACTATCCTTTTAACACTCACATTGGAGTTTCTAGGTAAAACTTTTACATGAAATACAGTAGTAGCCTATTTATACAAACAGAGACAACTAAAATATGTCATTACTTTATGCAATATGTGTTTTCTGATGGTTGGGATATAAATAGTCTTAGGGGCCGTTCACATGTAGCGCCTAAAAACGCGTGGAAAGCGCGTCTGTAGCGCTTTTTCTAATTAAAAGCCCTGGGCAACTTGCGCTCCAGTGAAGTCTGTCATTGCTATGCAACCATGAGCATCGATGATCAGCTGTTCCTCCGTTGGGCTTTCAATGGTGTTACGGAAAGTTTTAAGGTTCTTGTCACATGACCTGCTTGCGGCATTCTGAAAAGTTGAGATGCCTGGAAAAAAGAAGCGCTTCGCACTGCTTGCGTGACGCGACCACGTGGCCTCTATTATGAGAGCTGAGCTCTTCTACATTTAAAATAACATATCTGAGCGCGCAAAAGAGGCAACATGTGTACAGGCACAATCACTAGACGTTTTCATCGGACACGCGCCTGGCCCGAAGGTAACTTCCGCTTGGTGTTTATTAGTCTCTGTACTATTGTAGTTCCATTAAGGGTGTGTTGGAAAAATGGAAAACAATCAGTAGCGGCTCCTGACCAAAAATTTTGGAGGGCCAGTTTCTGGGTCGTAAGCTATCCATGAATGCACAGGGACAGACTCATATACACTTTGCTGACGCGGATTAATAATATTGTCCGGAACTACGTTCAAGTGGGGCAGTCTCAAATCTGCCCATATGGCTCTTAATTATTGCGCGCTGCAGTTCCTTTTTTCACCACAAATTTACATTGAGAAAATGTGTGGCGCTGTTGAGCTCGGGAGGGCAGAGAGACCCTCTGCCCCGCTTATCAAACCTGAAGCAATGAGATGAAATTTTAACATATCCACCTCACTTTATGACTTATAACAGTCTAAAATGTTTTCAGAATAAGGATGAACGTTTTTGAGTTAACAGTTAATTAGGACTGGTCCAGTTTATATAGAGTTCTATGTTTTCAAGTGGCTGAATATTTTGGTGGGGCTCTGCCCCACCTGCCCATACAGACGAGCCGCGCCTGAAAACAATGAAATGTAAATAACAAAATATTGAACAAAATATGTTCGTTCACCTTTTTAGCTACATAAACAGTTGGGTAACCTCTATTCTGTCAAGCACTGAACGAGCTCTGTGTGGCGGTGACGAGAGTGAACAGGCAGCAGGCAAGAAACGCAATTTTGTAGCAGTATGTGGGCCAGGCTAATGTTCACCACAGGACTCATTTAGAGTTAGAAGTAAAGGGCCTGAACTATAAGGTGGGCGGGTGGGAAACAAGAATGGCTCTACTTTTGAAACACTAATATTAGTTTTAATCTTAAACACTGTTTTTACACGTGCCTCATGGGCAAGTGGTGCGGCTGCGCAAAAGAAACGCAATTAGCTCTCGCTATTAGCTTGTTTCCTAACTCAGTGTGCAGTTCTCTGGGCTGGACTACAGTTCTGGCCAGGGGCGATTCTACAAGTTTTGCAACAATGAAATGTGAATTCCAAAATATTGAACATCATGTTACTTCATTTAACCTTTTTAGCTACATGAAAGCGTCTTGAATTGCTCCTGCAACACATGACGTAAACTGCATTAATAGTAAAGAACTACACAAACGTCATGACAATCTATCAGTAAATGAACACATCTTGTAGTCTGACGTTCGCTCAGTGAATCTTGAAAAAGACTGCTTGACGATTATATGTGCGCTTATTACTATTATTACGTTAACATGTCAAAGAAAGACCGTGCGGCGCTCATTTGCCGTATTTACGGTAATACCAGCAAGGCAAAAACAGAGAAGCAGCGCTATCGAGCCGGAGCTGCCATTGTTTCATATGATTAAAGTGGACTAAAGCGATCATGAATTAGTGTACAGGCTGGGCAGAAAATGAGGGGGACTAAAGCTCACCTAAAAAGGTGTTGAGTCTCTGTCCTAAACACACACGCGCGCGCACACACACACAAAGCTCTCCAAGGTCTAAGTGTTCAGCTTTCAAGACACCACCCCTTAGATTCCCACTTACATGTTTGAGTTTCGGTTGAATACTCATCAGAAGAAAATACGATTACAAAAAAAACCTTACATCAGTGGTTCCCAATGTTTTTTATGTCTCATACATGATCATCATTAGCTCTTTGGCAAAGATATTGATTAACTTTTTTATGAAATGACATTAATAAAGCACATTATTTCCTTTTAATCACTGCCTCATTCTGGCTTGATGAACACTGGCGGATTTTTATTCTTGTTCTTATATATTTTTTAATATTACATTCTTCTATGGTATTATTGGTGAACCAAACAATGGTGTCAGACTACAAAAAGTATAAAAATTTAATTGTTTTATATGACAATTGTTTCGCATTCTGTTGACCCCTAAGAATCATATTACAAATAGGGGCACAATACTTCTCATTTAATACAGTTATGGCTTACTTTTTTTCTTTATTTTATGATTATTCAACAGTTCAGTGTCCACTTTCAATTGCACAAATGTATTTAAAATCGAAATGTCTATTAATAAAACAGACAATATTTTAATTTAAAGTGAAAATACTCTTGGCATTATAAAAACCACAGTTCTTCCAGTGGGACTTATGAGCTTGTTAAACTCAACAAATTGGTTTTGACTCATCTTTTACTACACCCACAATGAAGTCATCACGAGACTTTAATGATACATAAAATCATGAGACTTTATTTATTTGAGTGGAATGAGAATTGATCTTATACATTAAAACTTTTCTCTGGCGAAGGCTTTGTGAATCTCAAAGATTGCAGAGATCAACCACAAATGTAGATATGCAACATTTACACAAAATATTTTAAACAGACTTTATTGTCCTTTGAAAACCATTTCCATAATCAGTAAAACATCTGAAACAATTATAAAATGAGCATTAAAAAAAAAAACTCCTAAATAGCCCTACTGTATGCTGTCTAACAATGTATTTAACATCTTTTAGTACAAAACATGTCTGTTATGGTGTGCACAACAAATTAAAGAAAAGGGATTACAAATAATACATTTCTTGAGTTTAACTCACAAAAGCAATATCATACTCATCTGCTGGTGGAAAAGTTGGAACCCCCTGCCCACCTCAAACAAAAGCACAAAAAAAAGAGCCCAACACCACAACTGTAGTATCTTAACATTGACGTCCTACTGTAGAAGAAATAGAAATTGCAACTTAGCTGCTGTATTATTAAATACAAACATTATGACAAAAATATAATTTATTACAAAAGATTATTCTTTAAGGGAAACACTCATTTAATACATATTAGTATTATTGCTTGGAATAAGAGTTTGGTCTCTGTATTGCATTAAAAGCTAGTGTAGTGCAAAAGAACACCCCAAGCATCTACTGTAACTATACCTATTTTTACATCAGTAAGCACCAAGTGTGATGAAGAAAACAGATTTAATCATAATATACCATAAAAACCTATTCCAGTGCTAGTCAATAAAGTACACTGATCATATGGCAAAGTGTAACGGATTCCCAGAACATACATTCTACTTTATTCGATACCAAGTATAATTCATAAATCTTCATTTACAGTTACATTACTTTTCTGGATACTAAAAGCATCTGATCTAACCTTCCAGGGTCACTTTACTAGGCTTGTTTATGCACTAAATAAGGTATACTTATATATTATTGTTATTATTAAAATAGCTTTGGGCTCAGGCTGATTTGCATTAACTTGACTGGAATGGCCACAGGACTATTGAAACTGTTGCAGTATATATAACAGTATATATTTTCTGCAAACAACTACAGAACACACTTAACTGAGTGCACACACACATATGCTCATACAATATCACATACAATCTATATGCAAAAAATTAAAAATCTCCATTCATGTGTTTATATAGTACATGTACTAACCATACAGAGAGGAATGTTCAAGGGTATTAAAAACAGTTTTTGCAAACATAGTTTTGCGTATTATCTATGACTTAACAATTGATGGTAAGATGTTCTATTGAACGGCAGGCATAAGCTCAAATATGTATATCACGACTATAATTTTGATAATTATTGTTTTTCAAAAAGGCATGACTTACAATTATCTAAACTCTGGAAGATTGTTACAACAGTACACGCATCAGCGTTGCATTGTTACTTAGTTTGTGATGTCACAACCCTTTTCTCTTGGACAACAACCTTGTGTGTCGTCGGATTTCGGAGAGTCGACCCACTTAATCCCACGTTACCATTAATTGACCCTGCAGTGAAAGCTGCTTTTTGATGAGACCCCTGGACGATGCCCGATCCCCCTTTATTCTCTACGTAAAGTACACCTTGAGATCCTCCATGAGTGGAGACACCTTTTATAAGAGACCCCTGAACCAGTCCCCCTTGTCCTCCTTCCACGACCATCACGCTCTGAGATCCTGCAACCCCCCTCGGTAGGGTCCCTTGAATGATGTGACCGCTCTGGGCACCCCCATCCACCAGCAGCACTTGCGATCCAGACATATTTCCTGTATGTAGCATTCCAGCGTTGAGAGCCTGAGTAGATCCGCCCCTATCCAGAAGCACCATTCTCTCGCCGTGACCCGCCGCTACACTGGCACCCTGGACCATAACTTCTTCGGTCACAGGGGCACTATTCGCTATCACGTACATATTCTGCACAGCGGGTCTTTCAGCCACCAGCAGGGTGCTTGGCTGAGGCTCGACCATGTAGTACATGGGCTGCTGTTGTACCAGAAGCGTTGAAGTGGGCTGCATGCTGGTGATCACTGTGGGACGATTCTCCGCCACAAGCATGTTCTCCACACGGGTAGACGATGCAATGTTGGAAGCCATATTTACACTTCTGTTGATGGTGAGGTTATCACTGCTGAAAACGGTCTCGGCATGTTCCACAGGTTTGGGAGGGGGAGGAACAGACACATGGTGCTCAACTGTGGTCCTCTTACCTCCGCATATGTCAGCAAGAGTGTTGAACTTTGGCCCAAGGTCATTAAGAAACCCTAAATCGTTGTCATCTTCAACTAAACTACAGCATCCTACAGAACCTGCAGGAGAACCCATACCCTCATTCTGGTACAGCAGAAGGTCGTTTTTAGCAAATCCATCATCTACACCCCGGCTTTTCTGTAACACACAAAAGCATCACATACAATTTAAGTAAACCTGTTAAATATATCTATGCGTAAGTTTGGTTGGCTCTACAGTATTTGCTTGTATAAAAACAAACCTGTGAATAATACTCATCCAAGAACATTTCAGACACGGCCATCCCATCGAAATCTCCAGCCATTTCTCTTCCCGCAAAGGCTCCACCCCTTCTCATCATTTCATTGTTGTACATGTCATTGTAGCCACGCCCACCCATTGTAGAACTGGACTCTATGAATCCCGCTGCTCCGTTCATTTCACCCATAGCGCCGATTCCGCGCATACCACCTACACCTCCCACGCTTCTATTCGAGTAACCAATAAGTCTACCATCGTGCTCCTCGGCATTCATTAATGGAACATCCTATAAGAGAGAGAAAGAACATTTTTTTAATCATAACAAGTTGCAGTCGTATGGTAAAATAACCTGGATACGAATCGGTTCTTACTCTGTCCTCTCCCTGGCCCTCTGTATGGTAAGAGATAAGATGCTCTTTAGTCTCAAATGGCATGTCTGCAAACCCTCCCGCCATGGCAGCTGACCCGCACTGACAGAGCAGCAACAGGAGGGGTATGACTGTAAAAGAGAAACACATTAAAACGCATTTTAATGTGATGCTGACATTGACAACACTACAAATTAATTTTTTAGGGTCAGTGTAAGTAATAGAGGTCAATTAATACATTTATGGATCCCCCAAATATAAAAATGGCTAGATAAGCTTAAAATGTTAAATGTACAAACTTACGCAATAACATGAGGAGACCAAGAAAGAGCAGCCCGATTCCAGCAGGTCCTAACCGGGACCCCTTCTTAGCTTCTCCAGTGCCAACTCTGGAACAAGAGCCCTGATCTGTACAGGTACACACGTCCACCTTTATCTTCTGTGGTGTTGGACATCCAAGTCCCTGCTGGTCCTTGACATCCACCGTCAGCTCATACTCTCCTGGCCACAGCTTCTCTTGGGCCCTGAAGATGGCAGTGGTGTCTGACAAATACAAACACAGATGAGTGTCCACAGTGACATATTATTCAAAAATGCATGGTGTGGGCCAACCAACTATTCGAGTTGGTTGTGCTAGTCTTAGAAAACACATACCATTCAAATGCTCAGTTGTCCACTTTCCTTTAGTTTGATCTTGGACAACATTGAAGGTGAAAGGCGCTCCATTGGGATCTGCGTCCTCATCCACTGCAGTAACCAGGACTGCATCCTTATCAGTGCACAGTGTCTGGACTTTGCTTGTCAAAGTGGGACAATGATCATTAAAATCCTCAACCTGGATTGCAATAGTACCTGTTGCAGTCTTAGAAGGCATATCTATAAGAGAAAAGACAAGACAGATTGTTTTAAGAGAAAAATGCACAATTTCACTGTTTCAGTAACTATTGTTACATGTGAAAGTGGTGCCACCTCTAGGACATGTTGTGTACTGTCACTATATTTACATTTTGGGTACTAAGACAGTAAAATCAAAATGATAAAAAACACTGTTTACTAAATAGTTACATTTATTTGTAATGATATTTAAAATAAACTATTATTTTGTCAAGTATGTAGGTAAAAAATGTAGTTCATTAATTTGTATTTTATTATTTAGACTTTAAACGCATCAATGCGTCCACCATCTTGGAACAGTCAAACTTCAGTTGCTGGCATCACTCAACATCAACAGTGTGCAGTCTCTGCTTGTGAAAAAGCAAGATTTCTATTTCTTAAAAGAAATGGGATAACTTTTCACAGGTAAGAATGTGTTATGTGTACTAACTCTATATCACAAGTCTATGTTATGCTTTGTTATGCTATCTAATGCCTGCGTCTTGTTGTATCGTGTTAGTTTTTTATTTAGGTTTATTTAGCATATTAAATATATTATTCATATATGCGTAAAATTATGGTTGTAGTCAACTTGCTTTGACTGTTTAGAGACCGGCTTTGACTGTTCTAATATGGTGGACGGACAACTTGCATACAGCGGCCCATAGAAAAAGCTGCTAACGGGGCATCTATGCAGTGAAAGACTAACTATCTCTGTTGTTCCTACAAATCTTTCAAATGAAAAATAATGCAACAAGAACTGAAAAAAGAAAAAAAAACCCTCATAACCATTTTAACTAATGAAATATACCTTGAGTAATGCTGAAAATCTTGGCATAGTAGGTTCCATTAACCAGATACTTGGATTCTCGATCAGGGGCCTTATTCATTCTAATAGCCCCAGTCGTCTCGTCGATTGTCAGCCAGTTGTCTGGGTCATATCCTTTAGCATACCTATAAAGACGCAACATAGTTATTTCAAACTATCTCTCATCACTGAATGTTTTTTGACACAGATGTTTCTGTCTTAACTTACCTTACATTCGTAGCTTCTTTTCCTGTGTCTGTGTCAATGGCAGGGTATCTCGCAATGATCTCTTTCATGTTGAATGTCTTACCATCCTCTGAAATAGGTATGGCCTTTGTTCCTGGAAAGAACTTGGGTCCCTCTGGTTGGTTTTTCACTTTTATGTTAACATTGTGGATCATACCACCAGATGCTGATGACCATGAACCGCCGCCACCAGATGCTGATGACCATGAACCGCCTCCTCCTCCGCCTCCTCCTCCTCCTCCGCCACCTCCTCCTCCGCCACCTCCTCCTCCGCCGCCTCCTCCACCGCCGCCTCCTCCACCGCCGCCTCCCATACCAATACTTATTCCTTGTTGTCCAGCAGACACAGAGGGATGGAATGGAGCTTTGTTGGCTACAGCGATGCCAAGGTTAAGATCTTTGACATCCTCATAATCAACAGCCTGTGAGAATAATTCAAATAGAGGTAATACATATGAGTCCACTTCATCTCGAAGTTAAAACAACTCAAGAAATCACGTTCGCCCTTGAAATGGGAAAAAAACACTGCAAACCTTTTCAAGCATCAAAACTGCCTCATTGGTCTTTGGGTCTGTTTTAATGCTGAAGTATCCTGCCTCATTTCCTGATACAATTTGGCATTGCGTCACCCAGTTGTCTGTCGCTTCAAGATCCAGGTCAGTTGCTTTAAATCTCATCACCTCCACCTGCTGCGTGTTCTCCTCTATACTGCCTTCAAACTACAAAAAAAAAATCAAAATAAGACATATGACAATAGATAATATGCATTCACTTACATACGACATAGACCTTAACAGTGTAAATTTATTAACTTACTGGCCCTTGCAATACAGGCACATTATCGTTGACATCTTTGATCTTGATGGTCATTGTTCCTGTGGCGCTTTTGCCGCCTGGAGCTCCATTTAGGTCCATGGCCTTAATTAACACCACATACTGGTCAATGGTCTGTGAAGCGAAATGCAGTGTTAACCACAGGGTAAAATCATTTATTTTTTGCAGTAAACATTCTGAACGAAACAGTCGCTGTGTCTTAAAATGTTTGTGCAGAATCTGATCGTGACCTCTCACCTCTCTATCCAGATTTGGATTGTTAACACGGACCATCCCATCACCATCGATCGAAAACATCTGTGGCCCATCGGGTTGCTGACCAACAATCTCATACTTGATTTGAGAGTTTGGATTTCCAGGCTCATCAATATCAAAGCAATTAATCTTCGCCACTTGTGTACCTGTAAAGGTGGACAATTATAGGCATTTTTTATAGGCATTAACCACTAAATTTATTTTACAAACCCCGGGTCTCATTTGATTCATGATTTGAAGAAAATCTTTCATAAATTGCTCATACTCATGCCATCCCAGATAGCTTCAACATTTTGGATGACATGAACATTAAAATATTAAATATATACATTTAAACATTATTTGTGTTCACCTGTAGACAGGAAGTCATATACACATGGGTTGGTATGAGGATTGTTACATTATGAAAGAATGGCTCTGAGATGGTGTCAGGTCACTTACCTACTCCGCTAAGCTCATCCACAGACCCAAGTTCCATTGCGCCAAAAACTGGAGGATTATCATTCTGGTCCTTCACTTTTATCCTCAGTCCAATGTCATTCTCTGCAATTGTGCCATCTGAGAAAGTAGCGACCCCTGACAGCTGTGGACACGAGGAAGTAGCACAGTTGTGTTTAATTTCCATTATCAATGAGTGTATTTGTTACAGCTACAGCACATCATTACTATTTTTATCATTAAGGCCATTTCACTTACATTATATTGGGCGATCTGCTCTCTGTCAAGGATTCCTGTTATTTTCACATATCCGGTTTCAGGATTCACCACAAATAAGTTGAACGGCTCCTTGTCTGCTCCGACACCTCTTAGTGAGTATCTTACTGTCTTCCCTTGGTACTCTTCCTTATCTGAGCGAATCTAAATTCATCAGAAATAAGTGTCTGTTAATATAATGTGATGTATTCAAACAAGCACAAAAAAGCACAACATTTTTTTAAACATTTTGTTCTGGCCATGTAAATTTTACTGATGACCATGGATTGTTATAAAAGCTGACATCGGCATTTCAAATGTATAAAACACAAGACTTTGTTTTGTAACTTTATGTCTTTACAATCTACTTCATTGTACATGTTTGTCATTATGACATTACATTTCACAATTAAAAGATTGTGGCCCTACATAAACATGATATATACTCTAGTAACAACTTTAGGGTTACAAAATATTAATTATGTATTACAAGAAACTAATCGTGCAGGTCTTAAGTTTTTAGGCATTAAGTTACAATTATTAGATATTGGGGCTGCACGATATTGAAGAAAATTGCATATGCAATATATTTATTTTTCTTAAATCCATTTAAATTATATAAAAATATATTTAAAAAAATGATATAACCAACATACGTTTCATAATTAATGGAAAAGAACGCATCAGCTGGCTATGAAAGCTTTGCGGCTTGTTGACTGTCTTGCATCACAGCATGCGCACGGCACACTATTATGCACATGCACGCATATCCCAACTAACACCCATGTGCCAGATACTATTTTATCTGCTTCGGCCTAAAACTTTGACTATACCTTACTTTTTGAAGTATTAAAATTAAATCACTCATTTATTGCAACCCACTGCGATATGCACATTTGCGATATTTCGATAATTTCGATTTCGATGTAACAATTTCTATATGTAAAGCCACTGTTAAAATATACAATAGAATCTTGGGGTAAATTATGTGGGCTTCGTGATCCCTATAAATCCATAATAATTTTGCTCACATTTGTTGTGATTTTTGTACATTACAGATAAGTACTTATGTTCGAGTATAAACAATACATTTAACTCAAAGAAAGGTTTACTAACTTTTGCTATGAATTCTCTCTTGGTGTAATCTACATTCTCTTCTAGGATTTGGGGAGGGACGATCCATTCTCTCTTCTGCCTGTGGAGGGCCACCTCGTGTTGAAATTTGGCTTCAGACTGAAACAGGTGCTGTAGAGAAACAGAAATTTAACTGATCAACAAGTTGTGAAGACAGAGACACTATTTTTTTCCCATAAAACTCACACACCGATTCTCATGCACAATGACTACTGTAAAGGATATTAAGTTTCTTTCATATCAAGTGAATGACAAAAACACGCAGCAATTATTTTATCATTCTGTTTAATCGAAAGCCTGTAAAACTCTTGAATTCACTTCTTATCACAAATGCCTTATGTTTTAAGTTTAAAAACTAGTTTGGACTAGGAAATATTCACTTATTATTTTGCATTCTGTTAAACTCAAGACCACAAACAATTCATTCACAATGACTACTTGTTTTTATTGTGTAGCTATCTCCAACCCAACCCTAAACCAAACTGTCACACAAATCTTTCTGCATTTTCATTAAACCAATCTGTAGTACGTTTATTGAGCGTTTTAAAAAAAATGCTTTTGTAGAAATAAAAAAATGTAACATAATTTTCAGCAATGTTCATGCGGTTTTTCATTTTCCTTAACTGATTTCCTTAACTGATTGCTCCCTTTTATTGAGTACGCCTCAATAGTCTCTCTCTATATATAACATTATATATAACACATATAATGTCAGACCTGTTGAAGCAACACATGGAAACATCACGTTTACATAATTTATATGCAATACCCTTTTGGGTTTACACAAAGACAAAATGCCCATTAACCATATTAATGTGTAACATTTTTACAATAAGTAATAGCAAGCTTTGAGCTTCTGACAGATGCCAAAAAACAGCAAATAGTACTTAGGCCTACATTTTATAATAGTACTAATAATAGTACAATGCCAAACAGAGAGTACTTAAGTGAAAGTACACAAATGTAATGCGTGTATTAAAAACAAAAGCCAAAACAATGATACCGATACCTAGGTACAAGTGTAAAACACAACACAAAACTGATCAGTGTTGATTGTACCTTTGAGTGAATGGGGACTATGACAACACAGTTAACATTTATATTATAATTTACAGATGTAAAAAACAAAGCTGTACAGGTTAAGAGCAACATGAGGTTGAGTAAATGATAAGTTTTATGTTTGGGTGAACTGTCAGTTTAATTTCAGCTGCCAAGTTAAATAACAAACAGAAGCTGGAGATGCGGGGGGGTGGGGATTTTACACTCCTGTAAAAGAATGGACTATACATACACTCTACCTGCACATCCAGCTTGACGGCTGTTGTGTATCACAGTGTGTATGTTCTAAAATGCCCCTTACAGCCTGTTACCATAGTAAGTGTAGTTGCCGCTAAAATATCGGAAAAACGTTTTTTTTAACGTTTCCAAACGTTTTCATAATGTTCCAGAATATATCTACGTTTGTTTACCTAATTATTTATTAATTGTATATTTATCTGTTTAAATTAAAGTATTGGCCAATGCCATTACCACAGTTTTGTATATATTATAGTTGTATAACCATTTATAGATTTATAACATGGACATTGCTACCATGTCATGTGGTAAACACAGTACATTTTTGTGAAGGGCTGGACAACCGTGGCGACTCCCCTCCAAAATTTCAATGGATACAGACGGAGCTGATCTGTGTAACTCGCTTTCATGTTAACTTGCGAACAAATATAACAAAAATAACAATACACTTTTAAAGACGAGCGTATAATAAACAAACGCACTGCCAAACGTTTCAATATTACTATAGACCCACAACAACTATTTAACTTTTCTAAACGTGATGTTATACAAGACCAAACAGAACGAAAGTCAAAAAGTTGGCACAACATTTGAAGCGATACTCTTATAGTTTAGGCGCATGTTAAAACACGAAATACTCACCGATAATCCAAAGCAAAAGAGAAAAGCGAAAGCAGGCGACATACGCCGGGCCATGGCCGCAGGAGCTCGTGTTATTTCCTGGTCACCTGAGATCCGCTGCGGTCAGCACCTGCTTATAAAAACTTTAAAATCCAGAAGAGCCGAGATGTGTATGCGATGCTTTATGATGGACTATAGTGAGAATGAGATCGACGCGTAAAGCTTTAGAGAAACTCCTTCATCATTATTTCTCCCACACCCTTACCTTGCGGGTTAAAGGAGGATCCAGATGGGTGTGTGTGTGCGCGCGCGTGTGTGTGTGAAAAAGAGAGAGAGAAAGAGAGAGAGAGAGAGGCTGGTGAGTGACCCTGCGTAGGAGGTGAAGAGAGAAAGTGAGCCAGAGGGTGGGGAATATATAATTTGCACAATTAGATTCCATGTATCATAAAGGGTGGCAATGGATGTATTAATACATTTTCACAAGTAAATGCACCATTTCTTCACCATGTCTATGAATAACACCACCTATAATTATGCACATTGCCATTGCTCACATTTACATACCTTTACAATGTGGTTATTATGCCAGTTAAGCTTTGTCAACATAGTCTTCTTGTGGAAATAAGTCGTAATCACCACTTCAAAGTGCACTAAGTAAAAATACTTTTTAACAATATATTGATCACTTTTATTGCACTGCTAAAAGAACACTGAGATCATTCAGAAACAATGAAATCATTGTTGATAATATATGTTGATATAGTTAAACCTGCAAATAACCTTGGATAGAGCTTTTACTTATAAAGCAAAGACATAATTGTGATGAAACACTATTGAGTTGGCCCAGGAATTTGCTGCATTAGGAGGCGAAGCTCTCTGAGGTGTTCAGGCTTCATTATCAATGATACCTAGTATGAATGGATTTCTCACTCGCACACACCTTAGCATATAGTTATTAAAAGCTAGTCATACTTAAGGCGGCTTAACTAAAACGTTTCTGAGATTTGCCCAATTTAATGACTAATTATCAAACAATTATCAGTTGTCCTTTTTTGTGTGATAGATTTGGGATTCTTTTTTAAGATAATTTGGGATTGGGATTGTTTCTGAAAATATGGATAACTGATCATGTTTTATTTTTGCATGTCAGTTTAGGGTATACTGAAAGTAGTACTTTTTAAAAGATTGGCTGTAATAACATAATACAGTATATTTTACATTATATATTATGTATCAAAGCAAGCTGAATTAAAATGACATAGGATGTTACATCTTACATTTAAGTGCCGCTTATGCCAAAAAACTGTCAAAAAAGTGTGATGAGAAAAATAAATTTGTTTTCCCCTATATTGTTTTTGCTGTTTTTAGCATTTTAGTTATCTCTGATAATATTTGTTGTATAGCATGTTTTAGGGATGTTTATATATTTTTAAATCACCAGTTTCTGTTTATAAAATTGAGCAGACATTTACCAGTAATGTTAAAAACAATGCACAAAAAAAGTGTCTTTATGTGGGAAAACAGGCTGACATTAAACGTTTTTCAGCACAGTTACAGGGGCCCTATAGAGACAATCTGAACAGCAAGCCATTTGCACACATAAAGAGAATATCCTGAATGTGACCTCCATTCAGATGAACTCTCCACTGTCTAAGCTGCCATAAATTCAGTTTCTCAGACACCACTGCTAAACAAAGAGGGAGGGAGATAGAAACAGAGTGAAAGAGAAAGAGAGAGAGTTTCCACATTCATCCAGGTCATAACAAAAATGATTATTAAACTCCTCAAAATACACTTTGCACAAAAATAAAATTGATCAACTGATTATCTTGCTAGGAATCTTGCTAGGTTTTTTTTGTTTGCTTGATCAAGTTGTTTTTGAATTAAGAGTGAGATTAAATGCACTAAAAACCAGTCTTGCAGGAAACTCCCTTGAGTTTGGACGATAAACACTCACAGGTCTGTATCTGTAGATGGTGCATGCACATGCTTGTCACCTGTGCACAATGGGCGTATGACTCACACTGACATCGGGGAGTGTTGGCTGTCTCATTCAGGGTGTGCCGAATGGCAGCCAACGCCCTAGTCATCGAGGCTCACATGGCAATTTGTCTAACCTATAGGATCTGTTTATGTGTTTCAAATCTTGGGGTCATGGAGGTAGAAGTGTTTCACACTGTAGTTACAGTTGTGACTAAAATATTTCAGACTGAAGTAATATTCTCAACTCCAGAGCAGAATTTAGATCTATCAGTGGTTGTCTAATGTAGACTAGGTTTAGTTTTGGTTAAGCCTGGGCACGAGGCGTTAGGGCTGGTTAGGGTTGGCTGAGATAATGTGGTGCTATGCTTAAGGTGGGAAACAGTTTAGGGGTGGGAAATCTGTACCAGGGTAATTATTCCAAAAACAGGGTGGAACGTTAGACATTAGTATTATTATCATCATTTCTTTCTAGATCTGCTTTGGATTAGCGTAGTATTGCAGCTACTATAGGGTTAGTGTGACAGGCATTGCAATTAGGTTTAAGGATCTGTTACAGGTTACAGTTAGTTTACTTGGTTAGTATTGATGTTTAAATTGGGATTAAGGTAGGAAGTGGAGTTAAAGAATAAGAATTTCATTTGTTCATTAACTTGACTAATGTTCTCAGTTGAAAGCTGATGCAGAGTCAGTGCATTTATAAATGTATTAGTCAGCAGTATGGAGCGCAGACACATCAGTGCCACCTGCCGGGGCTAATAATCATGTCACAAATATGTCTCACACTGTATAAGAACAATAGTGTGTGACAATAGGCTCTCAGCGCTAAGGCAAACAAACAGAGAATAAAGATTCTGATGTGCTTAATGTACTTTAACAATCAAAGGAAAACCCGATACCACTGCGCTGGGTGTGAATGTTTGTCGGTGTGTGACCTTTGACACGCCCTTGCTTACAGAATTGTGTTTCGCTTACATTCTTATGACTCTCCGCTCTCTTTCTTTTCATCCATATAATTACTATCATTCTGTTTTCTCATCTTCTGCTCCCTAGTTTTGTTTTCACTTAGTCTCAAAAACAGCATTCTGTTAACTCATTCTCTGAGCTTTGCAGTTGTCTTTCTTTTTTATTAGTCCATGACTCTCTCTTTCTCCCCTCCCTCAGTTTGACAGCACTCTTTCTTTTTCTTTTACTGTCTCTTTGTCTCTTTGTGCCTCTTTGAGAGCTCAGTCCAAAAGAAAACAGCTCCATGGCAACCGACTGAAACTTGAGCTGTGAGATAAGGCGAGCGGGATGGGGGCGGGGCTAGATAGTCTCAAGTAAACAATGTTTCCCAGCACATAGACGTCAAGAGATTTGACAAACGAGTTTCACACTTTCTCGATCCGTGACGTGACTAGAAGTTCTATAAGTTATCTGAGAAATTCACAAATCCAAAATGTATTTATATTTTTTAATAACTTATAATTTTCTATTATTCCTAGTATAGATAGACTGTAGAGATTCTCTTCAAGCTAATAATTGTTGTTTTCACTTTTTGCCTTTTCACCTAGTTTTTGTTTCATTTAAGTTGTACAGCATTATAATATGTGTGTAAATAATATCTGTCTCATCGTTATATACACAGTAGTAAAACATTGTGGGTGTAGTGCAATAGTGCTATTGTACTGATATCAGAACAGCTCTGATTCGTTTGTAGACCGTGTAATTACAGATCTACGAGTGTGATCTTGTTTTTGAACGCATGCATTCACATTTTTATGAATAAGACAGCAGAGGTGAAGGGTGTCGTTCATGTGCATTTGAAATGTTAAAAATAATGATTGTTCTTCAATTCAAAAACTTCAATTCAAATCAAATCAGCCATTGGTCAGAAATCAGATCCCACCCCAAACTTACACAACTTTTGGCTGAACCAAGCTCAACTGCTTGAACCACTTCATTATGTCCAGCACAGAAATGACACATTATACACCTTTGATATCAAGTTTTAAAAATATTAAGCACAATATGGCCAGTTATCTCATTAATTTTTGGTTTGCCGAAAAAAAGCAGAACACAGGATCAAACAAAGTGTTTTGTTGAGTGACAAACACACCTAAAGCCTGGAATGTCCTTGAACACAAACAGACTCACACGGACAGCATGATTTTTATGAGAACGTTTTTGAAGCCCTACTTTTCCAATTAAGTTAGGTAAAGCATTTAAAATGTGTGATACGCATAAACATAGTATTAGTACATAAAAGATGATTCTCAGCGATACTCAGTAATAGGATGGTTTGTATCAATAAGCATCTAAAAATGTTAATGTGTATTGATGTGCAGACGGGATGACAAAGAGAGTCTGTACTGTGACATTGACTAAGTGCAGCTTGTACTCATTAGCCATCAATCACAAATCTGTCACACATCTGAACTGTTACACCCAAAGAGCATGTCACTTCCATACTGATGACATCTAATGTCCTATTTTCTTCTAATACATAAATGTAATGTTAATGTCAGAACTTTCTGCATTAGTATACACAATAGACTAATAGAAGGCAGACTTTTATTATTTTTATGTGCTATACTGTAAAGCACAAAGAAATATCATTGTGTATGAAGTGTTCTTGTAAAATGGAAAAATGGAGGAAAGGAAATGGGAGACGGAGTGAGAGAGTCACATACCTGGGCTTAGAAACTGAACAAAAGCAGAACAGAGGAAGCTCTATAACCGCACAAGTGTAGAGTTACATGCATGCATCAGTGCTTATGCGGACAGACCACATTAGCCCAAATAAAGGAGGGACACATAATAGTGTAACATTGGAGATTTATACATTTATTTGGGAGTGATGTGACCTGGTGGTTTGGTGTTCATTCTTGGGGCTTGAATGCAGCTGGATGTTTGCTGACAGCATATATTAATAACAGCAGTACAATTAGTGGTAAATGTTATCACATCTCATCTCACACTTGGATTAGTGTCTGGTATCTCTTTCACTTGATGCATTTTAAGATTCAGTTCAGTTAACTTGTTAACTGACACAGTTCTACTGGTGAAACAGTGAAGTTATTTTACTATTTACTTTAATATTTCATAGTTGAATTCCAATCTTATCATGACAAATTTATATTTGACAAATTTTTATAACATAAAAAAACAATAAAAATGTTCATTTTATTTTTATAAATACCTGAGTTCTCAAATAAGATTTAAAAACAGATACTTAAATATATAAAAAAAGAACATTTTAAAAAATGTAATGCAGTGCACTTTCATGTGTATGCTCAATCTGTGCAGGAACAGTTAACAGGTTACTAAAATGAATTTAAATGGAGGTTATCCAATTGTTATTGAGTTGAATTTAAAAAAGCAGAAATAGAATTCAAAGATTTTCCAAACCCCTGAACTGAAAACGAGCCAATTCTTAAATTCAAAATTTTACCCAACCCTGTTTCACACACAGATATTTCTCATGATTCAGTCATACTATAATAGCAGGCTTTTATATGATTTTTATTTATCATACAGGCAAGACCAGGTGTGGCAGGTACACACACACGCCCAAGATGAGCAGAAGCTTTAGGGTTTCTAACATTACAAAGCAATCATTATTATTTATTATTTATCATGAATAACACATTTGGCGTTTCAGTGACACAGCCATCAAAATTTATGTGTATATGTTTAATGTAATGGTAGTCAGTGATGATGCTTATGGTAGGAGGTGTTTTGGTTGAATATAAACCTAATGACTCTATGTGCCTTAGATGGTTACAATACAACATTATTATTCACAGTGTTGTGTCAGATGACACTGTAACTGTAACTTCTCATAAAAAACAGATACAGTTGACGCACACTTTTTGGTAATAAGTAAAGAAAAACATTCAGGAAAAGTGAAAAATGTGGTTGGGGGTGTAGATGACGTAAAACATAGTTCACCTGAGGACTGGGCGCTCCTTCAGTTCAGGACATGTGTCGTAAGACACATAATTAAGGCAAGCCTCAGGGTAAACCAATGTGGAAACCTTCTGCTTTACTGTTTAAGTTGTTCCCATGGCGATAGGACACCCTTAGGCTATGAGCTCTGAAAAAAAAGATAAAGTACAGTACAGGACTACATGTGCTAACATTCCTTTAATATTGTTTCAAGCATTTTGTTAGAACTGACTTACTGGTCTTTTGGATGATGTCTATAATTGGCCTTTGTTCTCTTAGATTGCTGTGTTCTTTTGAGTAATTAAAAAAAGTAATTATAAGATAAATATTATAGCAATTGACTATTATAAAACGATAATAGTTTTATATAGTTTAATAGATTTGAAGAGATACAGATAATGAATTACATTAAAAGAAGTTTGGAGTGTCAAACCTAAATATATTTATTATCCACTGGTTCAGATCAGCTGCTGTTCTTTAAACTGTGTTGCTACGTGCAAAATCATATTCAAGCTCCACTAACATTGCTCTGCCAAATTCCATTCCTCCAAACCCATCCTCCAACTCCCCTCCACACACACAAACACCAACATATTGCTACATGCACATCTCCAGCCTGGTGTGGTCCAAAATTCCTCACTAACACATATCAGTATATTAGTCCTTAAACTTGATAAATGACTGACAAAAACAAGAAATGCAACCTTTCTATGAACAAACACTACCTGTTTTCGTTCACATTTTGTTTCTGACCTTATCTCTAGTTTTTCACTGTTACTCTCGCTCTCATTTCTTATCAGTTTGAACAGTTTTAAAAGTGAAAACTATTTAAACAGGACCTCATGACAATAATGTTTAAATAATGGCCCTTTACCTACAGAGGATATAAAACACTGCCCTAAATTCTTGGAAAATTAAGTCATTTTTTCAAAAAATAGTAAGCGAAAGGAGGTGCTTAACAGGTTGACCAGTACTGGCAATTATTACAACAAAATATAATAAAAAATAATTCTAAATAATTATTTTTAATGAACCATTATTTAGAAATCAGCAACAATTGTTTATAAAGAATTTAAATTGTGTAAAGGGTCATTATTTAAACATTCATGTTGTGAGGATGTCATCAGTTGTTGAAAACATTTATTTTTAGAACTGTTCAGATTGACAAAAACAAGATAAGATTTGAGAGAAAGATAAGAAAGTGAAAGACTAAAACTAAAAAAAAAACAATAAATGTGATTTCACTGCATAAAGTGCCTACTAACTTTTTCTATAAAATCTACAAATAAAATAAACGCGTTTGCCTTCTCATTCGTTTGCTCACTCTGAGTCACTCTTTCTAAAATTATTTGGGTTTATCATTGTTGTAAGAGTTTGCTCGAACTAAAACATACATATCCTGTCATATCTTCCTGGCTTTCTAATTGTTCTGAACCCCTTCCTCCCCGATTCCTCCCAGCCAAACTGCATTCAGTGAATCCTTAGGTCAGAAGGTCACATATTTTCACTGAAGTCTTAATGGACCACAGATAACATGCCACGAAAACCAAAAGCCTGAAATATACCGAACCAGACAAACACTTGGCAATCACTTTTAAATTCCAAAGCTGGTTTTCAAGGTGTGCTCATGTTGAACTCTGCCAGAGTTTTCAAACTGGGAATCTCTATTATCTGTTCAGCATAGCATCAATTGCCTCATGTCAAAGGGCTGAACTTGTGATTAAATGCATAAAAAAACGTGTATTTGCTGAATGTGTAAATCTGATGATGACTTGATGTGAATAACTCCTGCACTCCACCCAAACAGATGGAGATTAAAAGCGTCATGCATTAATCATGTCTAGTAAGTCAGGTGAAAGTCTGATCTGTTAAAATTTAACCTCTCTCTCTCTCTCTCTCTCTCTCTCTCTCTCTCTCTCTCTCTCACACACTCACTCACTCACAGGGAGTTGCAAGGGGCAGTTTGGGGTGGAGTCTAACTTTTCCAAAGCTTCCCGTGCTAAAAGACGTCAAAGCAGACAAAGTTTAACCTGTTCGACATAGCGAAGCGTCGCGTTTAGCTCTATTGATATATACACTTAGAGGCTGAACCGCTATTATCTGCCACACCCAATACTAAAAACTTCAATGGCATGAAAACGGCCACCACCTCGCACCGCGCCCACAGGACTTTATCCGAGCAGGTCTGCCAGATTACACACAGTGCGCTGAAATCCACAGACTATAATTCAACTACAGCAGATCTCACAGACTCACGTTAGGATGTATCGACACGCTCTGTTCTGCGTCTGCCTTATTGTTTTGGTAAGTTTCTTGTGTTGTTTTTTATTACGTTTATATTATGTAAATGGTAAAGTGAAGTTTATAAAGTTAAGTCAATTATTTTTTGAATGTTTCTTCTTATTTTTGTCGTAAGTAATTGTAGGCCTAACTGTAGTCTTGTCGTTTCTCCTGGCCGTTTAGTATTATGGTCACCATAGTTGCGGTCAAATCATTATTGTTACGATTTAATAAATACAAATAATAAAATAATCCTAATAAAATGTAAAATAATCCTATATAAGTAATACGATATTATTTATATAATAAATAAGCATTACGTGATTTAATAGTTTATCTATCATAACAGTTATCATAGCTATACCACGCGATCCCACTTTACTGTAGCACCTTTACTATGGTAATTTGCTTAAAACGGGTTACTATAAATGGGAACTAACATTATGACTGGCTTTTTACTTTTTAATACACATTGAATATAATTTAGGAAGGTTGTTGTGAGCACGTTTGTGCTGTAAAACACAAATGGTTGGTTTAGTTTTACTGTTATTAAGCCTTTTAAATAGTCTTCAACCAGGGTAACTTGTATGAATTCCTTTTTTTAAGTTTATTTATTTTAAAGGCAGATTCACATTTCAGAGCTCGGTAATGATACTGTAAATGATGCATTTATAATTCATTTATTCTCTCAACACTACACTAATGATAAATAATAACCACAATGCTCATACTGTACAGTATGTTGTTTGGATTCCGGTTTAGTGTAACATTCTGTATGTTTTAAGACATACTATAGATATACTGTAAATTCACCTGTAATGACACTTTATTTCTTGCATGTTTTAGTTTTAGGACACAATTAACATACATAGATAACAGAATTCATACTTATGAATATAAGGTTGTAGTTCTCCACTGGTCAGATAAAAATGGCTTTGAGATGAGATTAAGCTCAGATTCATCCCTGACTGAAACCCAGCATATTAAACAATATCATGCTGTGGCATAGGTTAATTATTATATATTACAACCTAAAACTTTCTGTACTGTAAGGCTTCCTGGTTAGTAAAACAAAGGCTTTGTTTTCAGTTGCTTTGTGTTCTTCATGTATTTGTCTTAGTCACAGTATATTATAGTTTGCCGTTTTCATTGTTGGGGTTCATTGCTACTCATTATGCAATGCTTGTAGCCCATGTAACAGTCAGACAACTCAGAACTAAAATTCATATAGATATAATATGCACAAACATTACACATAAACATTTTTTTAATCAACTAAATAATCATTTTTGTAAATTTTCACTTTACTATTTTGTTCACTAAATTGTGTTATTTCTCCAAAAATTCTCCAAAAACAAGTGAATTCTCCAAAAACAATTAATACTATCTTGATCAAGGTTTTCTTTCTTAGTAAACTGATCTTGTTTAAAAGACATTAAGATGTTTTTTACGTACTGTTAAATATTAATTACGAAAATGTGCTGTATCCCCTATAATATAATATGAGTATTTGTAATGTTAAGAAACGTGAACATTACGCAGCAGTTTTCTTGTCTATAAGCATGTTTTAAAAATAGAAACTAGTTACTGTAGCTAATTACTCTTCTTAAACGTCATCATTTATCATTCATCATCATTTACAATGAAGACCCTTTTCATCACAATGAAAGTCCTTTGAGTTTCTCAGACTTTTTTACACATTACTTTCAAGTCTCTTAATTACCATTTACACATACTTGAAAGTGTATTATTTAATGATTTGTTCAATCAAACTGGGGAATGTGATACTCATCCACACTATTCATTTAAATTCTCTTACATTTGCAAACTTTCTTTCCTTCTCGTTCCCTCAGGTGCTGTTTCCGTGCAACGAGTCGTGTGAGCTGAAGCCTGTTCAAGCACAGGTGCCTAAGAAACTGCCTGCCGGTTATATTATCTCTGCAGGAACAGAAGAATGTAGGAGTTGTACTTTCACATACTTTCACTTTTCTGTAAACCAAACTGACCTTGTCTACAAACAAAGCTTTTCTTTAAACTGATGAATGAAACATTAAGCTGAAACTTGTAACTTAATTAAATTAACCATTAACAGCGGCGTTCAAATTATACTAAAGCTTTCAGTGCGGTCAATATTTGAAAGAAAGAAGGTCTTAGAAAGTGAAAAAAAAGATGGCAATGAAAACAAAATAACACACTCATGAATAACAACAACAATGTAAATGTGATTTCAAGGTTATTATTTGTCCTCAGTATATGATTCCTGAATCCTGTACATGTGTTGGAAAACACTTTTTTGTTTCAATATTTTTCGTTTATTTTTCATTTATTTTAGCCTGATTTCATGGAGTAATAGTAAATTTAAAAGACACAGTGTGCTGTTAACTTCTTAACCCTGTTTAACACTGAATTTACAAAGTAAAAGTGAAAAGCAACAGAAAGCAAAGAAAAAATGCTGTACATCCAGACTTACTTGATAACTAATATGCCCTGTTTGTTTCTTCACAGTAACTCTCAAAGGATGTGGGCTCAAACCTGTTGCCTTTACCTCGAGCGACCCTGACTTTGCCGTAAATACAGATGGAACCATCATCACACTTCATCTCATGGTGATCAGCAAAAAGCAGTTTTCTGTACTGGTGCAGGATGAGAATGGTTTTGATTGGATAGTGCACGTTACCCTGACACATCAAGATGAGGTATAATCATAGATTTTCCACCACAGAGATTTATCCAATTGAATTTGCACCAGCAGATTAAGAAATGTCTCTCTTTATGTTCTGTATGCAAGTCTGGCAACGTGGTTCACAAGCGTTTCAAGAGAAGATGGAGACCTTTGCCTTTCTCTATTGTTGAAAATGCTGTCCCTCCATTCCCCAAGGATGTGGAGACGGTGAGATTATAATGTCTTTGACAATAGATTTTCCCTCTATATTCTTGATTCTTGATTTTTGACTTACGTTTCCGTTTTTTGTCTGTTTCCAGATTGCCTCTGACTCTTCAGCGAATTTCACTGTGTATTATAAGATTAGTGGACCTGGTGTTACTACAGACCCTATCGGTCTGTTTGAGCTGAACAAGGACACTGGCATGATCAGTGTGACCAGGGCTGTCGACCGTGAACAGTACCCACAATTCATTGTGAGTCTCTACATTCCAGGCCTTAAATAGAGAACAATGGAAAGGAAATAGAACAGCTACTAGTTAGGAAAATGATTAACGCGTCATTCAACTTAATGTTACTCTTGTTTCTGTTTTGTAGTTTCAGGCACGTGTCTTTGACAGATTCAGCCACCAAGAAACTGATGAATTTTTGCCTATTATTGTGAATGTGGAGGATAAAAATGACAATGCCCCTCAGTTTTCTGGAAATCTCGTTTTCACGGCGCAAGAACGATGCAGTGCAGGTAAAGAAAGCACTAACAAATGTATTTAACAATATATCTAACTGTCATGAAAATGCATTATCTGAACTACACATTACATTTTTTGTTGTATTTTCAAAAATAGCATTAACATTTTTTATTAATTTCTTTAGTTCAAGTTTACTCCAATGAAAATGTGTTGAATATTTACTCTTGAGTCTTAAACCTTTCTATCAATATATAGTTTGTCATGATTCGTTTCAACAATGAAATATTAAAGTACATAGTGTGACCGTTAACATGTTAAAGGTCATGAGTGTTCAAATATTTCCTTGCACCTGTTTTTAGCCAGTTGCAACAAAATTTTCATTAATCTGTTATTGGGCAGATTCTCCTAAAAGTTAGCAAACTGTAGGTTTGTCTCATCCAAACCAATGATGCTGAGACAATAAAAGTCACCTCTCAGCTTATGTAAAATGTATTTGTATTCTGTTTTTAGGTACTTTTATAGGAAAAATAAATGCCACGGACAGAGATCTGGCCAAAACCCCTCATACCTTAATCAAGTATACTCTACTCAACGCTACCGACATGTTCTCCATTGATGGTTTTTCTGGAGTATTAACAGCTAAATCCAACAACTTAGATAGAGAGGTAGAGTTTTTTTTTGTTAATACCTAGACAATAATTGTGTGTAATAAATGTTTGGTGTTGTGGCTATAATATCTTCAAATGTGCGTAGCATGGAAATTGTGTTGTGATATGTTTGTAAATCACACCATTTTTGTTCTTCCTCCTCAGGCTCAGGAGAAAGTCTACATTGGTATTGAGATAAGAGATATGGGCGGAGCTCCAGATGGTCTCTTCAACCAGGGAATTGCCGTGGTCACGCTCACAGACGTTAATGATAACCCTCCCAGTTTTAAAGAGCAGTTGGTAGGGACCTTTTATTGCAGCAATATAATAATTAAAGAAACACAACACAAGAAAACATACTTTTACTTTTCTAAGCAAAGATAAGCACATAATAAATCATTCTTTGTTTTTTCACAGTTTTATCAATTTCTTAAATGTTTAATATGTAAGTTGAAACTCTTTCAAAAGCATCTAAGTTTGTGTATTGCTTTTTTTGTAACAGTATAAGGCCCAGGTGATGGAGAACCAGCAAAATGTGCTAGCTCTCAGGATTCCAGTTGAGGATAAGGACATGATAAACACCCCCAACTGGAAGGCCCTGTTTGAGGTCACCAAAGGAAATGAGAGCGGAAACTTCAGGATGGAGACAGACCCCAAAACCAATGAAGGGCTTCTGTATGTTATAAAGGTAAGGAAGAAAAAATACCTGAAAGAAATCCATACTTGATTTACTATTACTGCAATCATGCAATAATGTCGTTAATTTGATCTAAAAATAAGCTTTTTGCTACCCTAAAATGATCATAATAAATGCATTTTGCTTTTCACTAGTATGTACTTGTAGTGATATGTGCAGTCTTGCAAGCTCTTGTTAACACTTTCACACGGTTGTGTCGATATTATTTATAGCAGCATAGCTCACTGTTTCAGAAATGTGTGAGAAAATGCTTGTCAGTTCGATACCAGACACACCCAGTTAATGACTGCGGTACTTTTGCCAGGCTCACATGGGATCTTCTTTTCCAGGAAAATAATTAATGGAGTCAACATTATCAAGTCCTGTGATTTTAACAGCTCTTAACAGCATTTGTCACTTGTTCTGTAAATAAGTGATGTTTTGTGTAATCAATGTTTAAATTGTTTACCTTTCTTCTTCAAGCCTTTGGATCATGAGAAAACTCCTGTGGTGAAGCTGCAAGTAACTGCCCGTAATGAAGCTCCATTGCTTGGGACTACAGCCACCTGGCTGTCTGTGCCCGTGGAGCTCACTGTGGGAGATGAAGATGAGGGTCCAGAATTTTCTGCTCCTATTTTGCGTCTCAAGGTCAAGGAGAATCTTCCAAATGGAACTGTCATTGGAACTTATACAGCTGTGGACCCAGAGACCAAAAGCAGCAATGGAATAAAGTATGTTCTTTCTTAATGTGATCATGAAATATGCCCCTACATAAATCAGTCTTTGGTTGGTGTGCTGGTGTATCGTAGCTCCCAACCTGGCTCAAAACCTCTTCAAACCTATCAAATTAGTCCAGCCTGACCATCTTAACCAGATTTAGGAGATCAGCTTGGTTTTGCTATTTTTGAGCACTATATGTTTTCTTAATCCTAAACTAAATCCTATACTAAATTAACTTCGCTTAATTATACCAGCATAAGTCATTTTAAAGGGATAGTTCACCCAAAAATAAAAATTATGTCATAATTTTTTCACCCATATGTCATTCAAACCCTGTATATGACTCTTTCTTTTGTGGAACACAAAAGAAGATATTTTGCAAAACGCTGGTTACCCGCACCCATCGACTTCCGTTGTATCTTGTGTCCATACTATGAAAGTGAATGGGTGCCGGTAACCAGCGTTTTGCAAAATATCTTCTTCTGTGTTCTGCTGAAGCAAGAAAGTCATACAGGTTTCGCAAGACATGAGGGTGAGTAATTAATAAAATAATTTTTATTTTTGGGTGAACTATCCCTTTAAGAGTCAAATCAGGTAGATTTAATGTAACACCTGCACATTGCTGACTTAATATGAATAATATTAATATGAACAGTATACAGACTTTAGAATATATTAATTATAATAAGATTTTATACTTCTTTAAATCATTTTACACTATATTGGGTTGGCTATATGATTCTTATGAAAATACAGAACATAACTGGCTCATCAGATTAGTGTATTAGTTTTTGGTTCATTTACAGAAGCAATCAACAGATGTTTTTGTAGACCACAAAGCTTCTATCATAATTTTGTAAAGTCTGCCTAGTACAAGATAGTAATATAATTGTATATAAAAATCTATCAGCAGCATTTTGATAAATCTATTCTTTCTACTGTGTGGTTCAGGTACTATAAGATGACTGATCCGGGAAACTGGATCACTGTGGTGGAGAGCACTGGAGAACTCAAAGTTGCCAACACTATGGACCGTGAATCACCTTTGGTCATAAACGACCTTTACAACATCACCGTCAGAGCAGTGGATGAAAGTAAGTTGTGCCACATGTTTCACGATAGAGGCTTGTCTGTTCTAACTTGACGATTTGCAGACATTCAGCACATATCTGAAACATTAACACAGATATACGTCACTACAATGTATGTCTGTTTGGAAGTACAGCCTTGCCCTGCTTCTCTGAATGGGTGTTTGTGTTTCCTATATGTTCTAAGACCATTTGGCATTGTGAACAGGGTGTGGTAGGTTAAAACTAGCTTGAGGTTTCTAAGAGACTGATCAGGGTTTTGTGTCAGTGTGATGCAAGACATCCATCATGTGATAATCAACATGCCCTACTTGATCATACATGTTGTAAGAACAGAATGTTGTTTAATGGCATTCCAGGATGTGATGGAACACATGTGTCTCTTCTTTACGGGGCAAAGAGATTTCTCATCAGAAATAGATATAAGTCTACAAGGATAAACAACCAATGGCATTTAACCGCACCAGACTAACTGTAATTTTTCTCTTCTCAGGTAAGAAGACTGGCAAGGGAATGGTTGTAATCCAGATTGAAGATGTGAATGATAACGTGCCCGTTATTCCGGGTTCTGAGCTGGTCATATGCAGTCGGGGCGATTCGCTGAGCTCGGTTTTGGTTGAAGCTGTGGACAAAGATCAGTCGCCTTACTCAACTCCCTTCATTTTTGAACTTGGGGCAGAGCATGATGGGAAATGGAAACTGAAGGATGCTACAAGTAAGGCTGTAATTTAAGTTAAGCGAATGATTGCAAATTTGTATGAACGAGATGAATTTATACTATGAATTAGCCACTTTGTAAAAGAGTTTTGAATTGCCAGGAGATTGTGTTGAATTTTTATGCAATTACAATGAATTGGGACCAGAGCAGTTACACTTTTAAGGCTAGCCAATAACACCATGAAGTTGTAAATTTTTTTAAATATTATTAAAAATATTAATGTTTTTTGATAAATATAAATAAAAATCTACTCATTTAAAATCATACTGAGCTACAACAACATGTCAATGACTGTCGTTGACTGTTGGTGGTACTGTTCCTTTAAGGCATATGTGCTCTGTGATAAACGACAGATAAACTCAAAGCACCCCAGTATTCTTGACATTCCTTTCCCTTCTCTGTTGGCAGGTTCATCCGTGGTGCTGGAACAGGCTGTGCAGATGCCAAACGGTCTTTACACTGTACCGCTGTTAGTGAAGGATCTACAGGGAACAGGGAAAGAGCAGACTGTGAATGTGCGAGTTTGTTCATGTGAGAGAGAGACAAACGGGGTGGGAGTGTGCGGTGCTCGGAGTGCCTCTTCCTCTCTGGGCGGCTGGGGCATCCTCGCCTTAGTTCTCTCTGGCCTGCTGTTGCTTTTGTTGTGTGAGTTCCCATTTTGTTTCTGTTTTTTTATGTGTGTACAGCAAGTTGCATTTACATTAGTTCCGCATGTCTGAGCCCAGTAGTTAAAATCTGCTGTTTTGTGCTTTTGTGTAATTTAATATGCTATTATATCAGATATCAAATTGATGAAAACTTTTAATATTTAAAATTTCTGAATATTTGGTACTTTTGCTGTAATGCAATTTAAGCTGGGATAGACTACAGAAGTTTGTGCCAAACCTGATTATTGCAGGAGGCTTTGAGAATGTTACAAAGAGCCTCTTTTGTGCTTTAATGAGAAGAAAAAATTTAGTAAAGCAAAAGATTGCAGATTGTACAAAAATGTATGAATGAGATGAATTTATACTACGAATTAGCCACTTTAGATACCTCTGAATTGCCAGGAGATTGTGTTAAATTTTTATGCAATTACAATAAATTGGGACCAGAGCAGTTTTAAGGCTAGTCAATAACACCATAAAGTCATAAAAAATTAAAAATATTAAAAAATACTTAAACATAAATAAAAATATTAACGCAATTTAAGCTGGGATAGACTACAGAAGTTTGTGCCAAACCTGATTATTCCAGGAGGCTTTTAGAATGTTACAAAAGAGCCTCTTTTGTGCTTTAATAAGGAAAAAAAAACATTTTAATTTATTTTAATATAATTTTACATTTTAAAAAATAGAGGATTTTAAATAGAGGACAATTTATGCTTTACATTTTCATAAACTTATATTTTATTTCCAGATTTACATAAAAGATATAATCATTCAGTTATAATGAATCAGTTTTTAATGTGGTCTCAGACATTGTACATACTGTACTGTTCAAAAGTTTAGTGTCACTTACTCATACTTTTTAGAATAACTTTTTAGAATAACAATAATGCAAATGTGGGAATTCAAACATTCAAAATAAATCAAGATTGTGTTATATTTTAGCATCTTCAGTGTAGTCACTATTTGACTAGAATGAACAAAAATGGCATGTTCACCAACCAGCTTCTTGATGTTTCACCCTGAGATGCTTTTTAAAGAGTATTAAAGGAGTTCCTATCTGTGCTGGGCTCTTATTGGCTGCTTTTTCTTCATTACTCCAAGCCAACCATTTAAAAAAATAATAATAATAAGACTTTAGTTTTGTAAATAAAGAAACTATAACATTTATATATTTGTCTACAGAAAAAAATTCAGATAAAAAGATTTCTAGGGTCAAAGTCCAGCTGAAACGACACTTTGAGTAAAGTTTCCTTCTGTCTGTTTTGCTGTTTCAGGTTTGTTGCTACTCTTCATATGCACCACTAAGACAGAAAAGCTGGCGTTAAATGATGATACAGGATCTGGTGGAATGCTGCTTAAATCCAACACCGAGGCTCCTGGTGAAGAAGTGGTAAGAGAAATACGTTTACGTATGTTTAAGCAAATTGAAAGGTTTTTAGTACAACGAAGATGCTGACTATATTTTACTGAAATGCTTTTCTCTCTGTAGAAGGATGGAGCTTTTATGATGGTGCCGGGGGCAGATGGATTGGACGGGTCAGTTACTGGCATGGACGTTAAGAATGTGGGTTCGGCAGGGGGTCGTTATGGTCAGCAGTTTGCCCAGAGCGGAGTCTACAACAGCACCACTCAGGACTTTGGGACAGAAAGGTTTTACTCGTCTGGCCGTTATGATGGCAATCTCTATGGGGCCAACACCATGTCGCAGAAGTATGGAAACACATGGAAAACTAATGAACTCTACTTGGACAACGTAAGGAAAATTGATATGGCACTATAAAATCTCAAAACACCTGTGTCTTCTGTAAACCTTGTATTGAGCTGTGTTTACATGCGATTTTATTGCGAAGGTCTAAACAGGATCTCTGTGTGTTTTGATGTTATCTTCATGTGACCTAACCTTTGACCCTTGCTTTGTGACAGAAACTGGCTTACTTTGGACAGCAGGAGGATGGGCGGTATGCAGATGATCTGCTGAAGGCTTATGGGAATGAAGGGATGGGTTCTCCTGCAGGCTCTGTGGGATGTTGCAGCATCCTGGGTGAACAGGAAAACATGGAATTTTTGAACACTCTTGGCCCAAAATTCCGACCGCTGGCTGATGTCTGCACCAGGACAACTTATGGCGGGAAATAAAAACAAGATATGCTTGGGACAAGAGAGTGCTTTATGCCGTATGTCTAGAAACCACACTGGAAAATATGTTCATCAATATTATTGTGTTATTTTCTAATAAAATATCTAAACATCCTTAGAACAAAATAAATTAACTTGAGAAGCAGAAACTAAGCAAGATTATATGTAATGAATATACACTTTGATAAACTGTAATATTTAATTACAATTATGATCTATTATCTGGACACAATATATTAAGATACATTACCTTATTTTTGCTATTCAAGTGCATTTATCTGAAGGATGTTTGGACATTTTGTTTCTATCTTTAGCTAGATAGTCAAAACTGTTGATGAAGACAAATAGTTTTGGGAGTGCATGTTTCTGCTGAATGAAAAAAGTGCAAATGTGTATGTGTGTGTTTGTATGAATTACCTTTTTGTGTGAATGTGTTACTGCGTTACAAAGTGTGTAACTGCGTGACAAAATGTTGCCTCGCAATTATTTGCTACATGTGGATCTGCTTTGCACATCTTTTCTTCACGTATCTGAGAAGGGACAGGTTAAATATTAATATACGGAAAGGACATTAATCCCTCCTCGATCAACTGAAATTCTCAGCTGTGTGAAGTATTACCTGAGTCTGTATTTACAAGAAAAGGATGAATGGAAACACTTGGCCAACGTGTGGAATTCAGAGCATTTCAGCTCAGAAAGCACTGACATAAGGACTCGGATTCATCCTTTGAGGTATTACTGTACTGTTTGTTTCTTACAGCTTTAATTATGCGTAGCGTTATTGGGATAGTTTTACAGTAGTTAGCAAAAACCACATTTTTGTATGTCAAATGTAAATCACTGTACATGAATACATACATGCTTAAAATGAAGATAAAGGTGAAAGAATAGGTAAAATCAGGAAAAACGACAACTAAAGCACACATTTGGTTTTTTGTATTTCCGTTTTGTTTTATCTGAACATTTTGAGTTTTTTTATGTTTTTTAGCATTCGCAGAAAATAATATCAATAGCATAATTAATTCATGTAAGGGGATGCTCTGATGTCAGAGTTATTAAGGGATATGTTTTGTAAATATTTTAATAAAATTGTTTACAAACTTTAATGTATTGCCTGCATGGTGTCAACATTTATGGTAAAATGGGTGTTTATTGTTGTCTGAATGTAATGTATAAGCTATGTTTCACAAAAGATTGATAGAAGATTGATATATAAATATAAATTCAATATCTATACCACAATTGAAGACCATATATATATATATATATATATATATATATATATATATATATATATATATATATATATATATATATATATATATATATATATATATATATATATATATATATATATATATATATATATATATATATATATATATGGCCTTCAATTGTGGTGAGAAAAAATATTTTTGGACTTGAATCTGCCAATGTAACACACAACTTTACAGCATGTTTTCATCCTAAAAACCCTCAATCTTTACAAAAATGTCTCCCTAGAGTATCTGTGGTAACTAGGATTTGTTTTCCCCCACGCTAAACCACATCCCCAGATGAGATGACGAGCTTCTGACTATTTACCGTTTGCGCAACAGGAACGATGTGAGATAAACAGTCAGCAGGGAACAAAAAAACTCATAAATACAGGTCATACTGGTTCCACAGCCTATGGGAATTTGCTTCATGAATATCCCAGCTCAGTAGCAAATCTTAATTTGTGTGTATCTTTAACCATTCAGATACATAAGATAAATGACTGGATATGTTACTAAACTTGGAGAATGATAGCGAATGATAACTTTTTTTAGAGAGAGCTTCGAAAGCTGTAGGAATAGATTACCTTATTTTTATGTAGAATTTAGAAAAAGGTTTTCATCTTGTGCGCTCTAGGGTTAAGTGGGATCAGTATTCAGGATTTGATTTTATCCTTGTACTTTAGTGAGAGACCAGGCTATTAACACGTTGTGTTTCATTTTCGCATGTCCCTGAAGTCTAAAATATATGCAAGTGCTTAAAATGAAGATCTGATCAAGGTCTTGGCCTTCTACAAAATGGAATTGATTCTACATTCAGTGAAAAGTCTCAGTCAGGCAGACTGCCAGAAAATTCATTCTTTATTCAATAACAGACCGACAGTGTGAATGCAAAAAAGTTTCCATCAAATTGAAAGAATGTTTAAAGCAGAAAGCAATAATTCTGTTTGTCTCAGATCTCGTACAGCAGGTAACCAGAAAAGGTACTGAAGCGGTTTTCTGGATCTTTCTTAGTTACTTCACCATTGTTCAGACGGACAAAGACCCGGTCTCCAGCTTTCAGCTGCAAAACTGCACTGTTGCTTGCGGTGTCGGTGTGAAGGACGTCCACAGCGACTGCACTGACCACAACCTAACACATAACAGCAATGAAAAAATTACGAATTTACAAGTTTTAACACCGTACACTGCTTGTTATGTTATACTTTAAGCTTAGTTCTTTATTAGCTGGACTTCAAGGTGTGTTGTGTTTATACTGTACAAACATTACACTTTAATACACAATTATTTAATATGCATAATATGATTGATATGCCAAACATTACACTTTAATACACAATTATTTAATATGCATAATATGATTGATATGCCAAACATTACACTTTAATACACAATTAATTAATATGCATAATATGATAGATATGCTTTTAATTTAGGAGTAAAACATTAAAATTATTATTTTAAAATCAAAATTTAATTATATTTTTGACCAAAATAAAATAAGAATAAAATAAAAGTATTTGAAGTACAAAAAACTAGTGTACAATATTGCTGGTGCAACTTCTATAAATAATATTTTTATTGCTATTTCCTAATAAAACAAAACAAAGATTTATAAAAAATATGTATTATGTTTTAGATGTATTTATATTATTTAAATTTTTGTAGGTCATTTTTTAAAGTTTGAATGGCTTAATCAAGATTAATTTTGTTGTCATGTGAGAGGGCTTCTTTTTATTCTCATGACTAATGAACTTATTAAGCTTCTTAAGGTCATTAGGATTTATAAAATAATTATATAATAATAACATACATATATTTTTCATTGATAAAAATGAATAAAGTGTGTACATTCATGTACAAGTCAAGGTGAAAAGACACAACCTGAGTATTTTACTTGATGGATATACTGTACATCTTGATGCATTTTTTTAAATGTATGAAACCATCAGTAATACAAATATTACATTTCTGAATAATTTGCAATATTTGCTTTACACAACTTTTTTTAAATATTTCCCATCTATATAATTTTAGATGTCCTTATTTGTCCCATATGCAGAACACACAATGTTCAGTCAATCTCAAAGTGATTCATCTTGTAAACTTACCGTTTTGTCATTAAGAACCAAGTCGACTCGTAGGCTTGGGCAAGACTTCACAATGTAAAAGATGAAGTAGTATGCGCCTGGTGTTTTACAGGTGAACGTTCCGGTCAAGGAATCGTAACTACTTCCCAGATTAGTTATCACGTCAGTAAATTTCAGCACTTCATTCTTGTTAAAGTCATCTTTCACGGAAGCGAAGAATGCTACACCTCCATTTGTTATGGCGCTCTTACCCTCTCGTCCAGGTAAACCAGGAGGTCCAGCTTTACCTGGAGGCCCAGCTGGACCAGGAGGTCCTACTCCAGAGGAGGCGAGAGGGATCACCAACCCACTGCTGCGGTCATGTGAGCGATCTGTGGAGGGGTCACACACAATCCTGCAGGATCCCAGTTGGTTTTCACTACTGGATTCACATGCAGTCAAACACAAAACTGTTAGAAGAGCTACTAACCACTGTTTGGCCATGATGAACTAAGAGTAAAAAGAGGTCATGACACTTATGGAAGAGAGTTTTAAAGATGAGATTCAGGGGACAGATTTTAGTATGTGATTGGTGGAGTTAGCTGGTCACATGATGAGTTGAGAAATTATCGCCTGACTCAGCATGTACCAGCATCAGCAAAAACTATACTGCAAACTTCCTTAAAAGTCTTAAGAAATGGTTGTTATGCAACGATGTTTTAGAAGTTCAGGAGCTTCCCATCATTTGCAATTCTTTTGAGTGTTTGTTTATGCAGAATTTGCTAAAAATATGACATATTTTTATTTATGCCACCTATGAAAGTCGAACTGTTAAAGTATCTAATGTAAAATTTTAGGATTTTAGCGCTATTGAAGTTTCACAGGCACCAGACTTATTCAGTTATAATTTTGTCAGAGTTGCTATTCGCTAAAAAGTACAGATTCATAAACCCTCGCCGCGTTTTCATAAAATGTCACAGAAAATACAATTCTCCAAATGTCACAGCTCTTGAATGTCAAGATCATATTCACACACATACACTCACATCTAAAAATCACAACTGGATTATGTCCTGTAAATAAATAGAGGCTCAGGGCCCAGTAGATTTAGATGTAACCACCAGAGGTCTCACTTTCTTCACTTCTAATCATCGGTTACTAGGACTACAAAAACAGCTTTATCCTCTAATAAAGTCTCATGACAAAAATTCGGAAGGAATTCTGTTGTTACATTTTGTTTGTTCATTGCAACAGATTTAATTTTTTTAATAAAATCAATCAAATCCTCCTGTAGCCATTACTGATCTGAAGATTACGGATCTTAGATTTGAATTAGTTTGGCCTTTCCTTTCTCTTGCTGTAAGTAGATTTTTAAACCACTTTAATTACTAGATCACTTAGCTTGCAATGTATCGATAGGCCTAAATGAGACATTTACGTTCAAACAGACAGCCTAAGTTATATCAAATGTGTAATTCTAAAGGTTAAGTCACTAAGTCACATTTGCATGGCATTGAATTATGTTTGCACCTGCTGAAAGACATAACAAGTATAAAAGTGTCCAAAATTATATACTGCCAATATGAAAGAAACACTTTAAAAAACACCACCTGTGTGTATATTTATTGCTTTTTTCAGCTGAACTTCTCCATTGGATTTAATTAAGCCACCATCGATTAAGGTGGTGCCTTTAAAGAGTGCTTTAGGAATGAAGAATTAAACATGATCACTTTAACAAAATAGATCTTTAGTAAGGAAAAGTTTTCTGCTATTTTTCCCTCCCAGAGGATCTCATTAGGAGCTGGAATAAGGTAGTTTTAACATTCACTAAAGCATCCAGTGGGAACGTGAAATGAAAGAGAACTAAAATCTCTGTTTGCACAGAATTTGTGGCCACATTTAATAAAAGAAATATTTGTCTGAACTGCGTTGCATCAGAGATTGTGTTTATATTATATATTGTGAACGTGTTGTTTTGACTTGAATTTCTTGGTTTTGCATTGTAGGATGAGACCTGGGTTTGCCATTGGCGCAAGAGAAAAAGAGAGGCGCGTAGGCCTAGATCTAAAAAACGGTCCCCCAGCAGGATGCTTTAATATCCCACAGTGGGATTTGTTGATTTGTCTATAAATCTGATTTAATCATGTTGCTCTCGATCTACCCTTAGCACAGTGAGACACATCATTTAGAAGCGTTTTCCTTTTACTGCCGCATGTAAACATTCAAAACGTCTCCAATGGATCCTGTTCACGCCAAAGAAATATCTGCTTCATTCAGCTGATTTACGAAGGCACGGGAATAAAGCTTTGCGAGACGGCACTAACTAGCATTTTATTCTCAAAAGAAGATCTTTTCTGGGTGTATAATAAAAATAACGCAATCGATGAAGCCGTTATTTAATGTGCATAGTTCTGCCCCTAATGTCTAAAGGATCTTCGCAGCAGCCGTGTGCCTTATTAAAACAGAAATGTTACCAGAAATCTTTATTGCTTTGAGACTGTGAGAGATGTTTCTGTGTGTTAAAGAGAGAGAGGGAGGCCTTTGTGAGTTACAAAGGCACAACATCAGTTGTGCTCAAGATGAGATTATCTTTCCTCTGCTCTGCATCGTGTGGATCAGCCTGCAGGCCACAGCACTGTACTGCTATAAGCTTTAAATACATCCTAATGTTTAACACAATTTCAAGTCTCAGGTGTAAGGAGAAGATTTATATTCTTACATACCTCCTATATATTGCATTCAATGGCTTTATTTGCACCTGGGGCTCTAAAATCTTATATAATATGCATACCGTAGCATTACCATAGCATCAACGTTGTCTCCTAAAATTGCTTAGAGGAATTAAAAACGAGATAATTGTTAAAATACTATAAGAATATGTACCTTTATTATTGTACATGGAGCAATATTTATGTATTTTCTCAGCTCAGTTTATAACATTGGTGAGATCTCTTCTAAAACAGTTGTGAGATTTGCTCTTTTTTATTAATCTCCCTGGTGTTAAGTGACATAACTGAGCTAATAAAGCTTGCGGAGCTAATGATTTCACTTTCCTATGGGAACCCACAATGGTGTTGCAAGCATAATTCTTTACCATATAATTCTAACTTCGTCCTTTGACTTACAGTTTTTGTAGATGAGCTGCAGACCAAAACTGAAGAGTCATGGTTTCTTAGTTATTTTATAAATCTAAGCCATTATTTTCAATGTAGGTATTTTCCGCTATGGAGCCACGAGGTGGCACTGTTGTTCCTTTTAATTCAGAAAACATGTCGACACATTGACATTTAAAAAGATCTGCTGTGAAAAACAGAGATCGGTGGTGTAATGGTAAGGATTATCTTTATACACAGGAGGTTTTGTGTTTTGTGTAGAATCCTGCTATGGTGTATTTACTTGATTGTAAGCGAGGTTGACGTGCCACCAATGATGCAACTTAAATGTTTAAAATGCAACCTAAAGCTTTCGCAAATGTTCCAGTTATAATGCATGCCAAAAGATACTTCTCTACCTTCCAAGACTTATTTTCTAGACCCATAACCCCCCCAGCTGTCTGTCTCTCTCTCTCTCTCTCTCGTCGTGTTTGATCGAGTGCTCGCATTAAAAAAGGGTTGGAACGACTCTGTACTTAAGATGTCTGTTTAAACACAGCCATTTATTAAAATCAAACGGACCGAATATGTTATTAAGTGACATCAATCATTGTGACATCAGTCTGAAGCTCAGGTACGGCTGAAGCTTTCTTCTGATGTTCTGTCAGGACCGCAGGAGGATCTCTCCATGAGGCATCAGGACAGGCTGTTGGCAGAACCTGGACTGCTGGGTCTGTTCACACACCGTTTTCCATCAGATGCTTCCCCACTGCTTGAGAATCTCATGGAGTTTATGACTCTCCCTGGCTGTTCTTTTGTTTGTGTGTGTGACAGAGCGAGAGCGCGAGAGCGCGCGAGAGCTTGAAGTCACAGCACAGAATCTGTTTGCTTGAATGTGTCTTCACAATGACAGTCAATGGCAGCGTTCCATTGACGATAACAGAAAGAGAAATGGAGATGGAGAGGCCGACTTCAGCCAACTTTATGCTTGTGAACACTGGCAACGAGACAAGCACATACAGAAAGTAACACACACACATTCCTGAAAAAACTGGCACCAGGACAACAAAAGACAGGCCTTCATTCCAACTAAGGACTCATCCTGGAAAACACATACAAATACTATACAGGGACAAAGCAACGGACACTTGAACTTTAAGATTCATGTGGAAATCTCGAGCTACTTTGGATGTGTGTGTGTGTGTGTCTGTATGTGTGCATGTAAATGTAAAAGCCAATCTGTCTCTATTTTGCAGCAAGTTGTCTGATGGATTTGTTCGAGCGACAAATGACAGATCAAATCAGCAGATGAGCGAAATTCATCGCTCACAAAATCAGCGGGTGAAAAATGTCAAACATTTTTATTGACACAGCATAGTTAGTCCCCAGAAAGACCACACGCAATCACAATCACACATACAGATGAGGTCCAAAAGTCTGAGAACATGTTGCAAATCTTGGTTTCTTAACCTTTTGAGGTAAACATAGGGTTTAGGAATTTATATATATATATATATATATATATATATGTTTACATATATATATGTCTAATAAACACATACATATTATTTTTAAGTAAATATATAAATTTACATTATTGGTAAATATACAAAAATGCATATTTTTTCCTAAATAATAAAAACATACATGTGTATTTTTTGTTTACAAATACAAAATTTATTGGTAAATATAAATAAATGCATCTAAATATTTCCTAAATATATAAAAACATGTACTGTATGTGTGTTTTTGTGTTTACAAATACAAAATTTATATGCACAACAAAGACATATTATGTAAACACCAACATTTATTCTACTCACAGAGAGTCAAGAGATTAGAGAGAGAGAGAGAGAGAGAGAGAGAGAGAGAGAGAGAGAGAGAGAGAGAGAGAGAGAGAGAGAGAGAGAGAGAGAGAGAGAGAGAGAGAGAGAGAGAGAGAGAGAGAGAAATGCTATGGTGTTAAATTAGTATGAACTATTTGGGATTCTGTACTGTTTTCAAGTTGAATGTAAGCTCATCAATTGTAAGCAAATATGTTTCATGAACCAGATTAACACCTTTATGAGGTCAGAGTTTCTTGCTTCCACAGAAGCACACAAGATGCTCTTTGGCACATTCTCAAAGCATGCTGGCAAAACATGCTTCTGAAGTCTATGCCAGCTAAAAAATGCACATACCAAATGCTGAGAAAGTCTAAACTCCTATTTATTTTTCAATGCAGTTCTGTACTTTAGTTGTAATTAGTTAAAAAGTATAAAAATCAATAAAAACTCAATTCCACTAGTGGTCTCAGACTTGTAGATCTCATTCTGCATGCATACAGTACATCCACACAAACAGATAAACACATTCGAACATGATTGAATCAGTTTATCTTTGGCAACTTGTAAGTCCAATAAGCGACCTCCACACCTCCGACGGCATCTGCTTTTCACCTCCCACACCCACACGACAATAGCCTGACCAAATTGATTGTATTGTAAACAAGTAAATTTAATGAAAAATCTCTTATCAGGGCCAATGCACTTGCCGGTGGGGACCACGCATCCTTAATATAGCAATTAAATTTTTGCAAATGAATTATGCTGGGCAATATTTTCTCCCATTAGCAGCGCACTACATCCATTATGTGTCTGATAGCAGCGATGGTAATGCTGTGGCCAGTACTCTACCTCCGGAGGCAAAGTCTGAGACAACCCACACAAATTACCACAATGTGAAATTAATTAGTCAAATAAATGCGGTTCTGAACGGTCACAATAAGAGATTTGTTACTGAAGCAAATATATGAAGCAGCATAAACAGATAAGGTAAACAGATAGAGGTGCTTCACAATGCTATGAAGAAACTATTTAAGCTTTAACATCCGAATAACTTTTTTGTTTTAAAAAAAAGGTTCTTTGTAGTGAAAAAATGTTCTTCAGACTATAAAGAAGTTAGATAGAAATATTTCTTTTAAGAACCTCTGAGTTAATTGTTCTTTGGAGAACCAGAAATGGCATCGCTAAAATATCCGTAAACATTTTTATATGTTAACTACTGTAAATATTCACTGATTTAAACAACCTGCTCTTACAAGAATTTGTTATTATTTTAGAAGGTGTCTACTTTCTAGGACTTCATATGATGTGCATTGTATAAAAACATACAATTATAAAAAATTCTTATAAACTGTAAACCAAATGTCATTTGTTTAAAAGTAGATTGTACTAAAACATACAAATAGCACTGTGTGAACTCATGCGAAATAACCACCTTGTTAAAAACATGAGATTGTGTTGTGTTACACATTAACCTGGCAACTGGATTGTGTATGGATTGTAAAGTGTGTATTTTAATGGAGAGTGGTGAGACACTTTGGTTATTAGCGGAGGAGGAGAAGCACAGATTTTTATGCACCATTAAATCTTTACATAGAGCCGTCCTCAGAGCACTGGGTATGTATTTTTATACTGCGATGGTTGATATGGCAGGGGTATTAGACTTCATAACACTAGCGTGGACTTAACATCATTAGAAATGCGCTATACGCAGTCAACCATCATGCATTTATTCTATAAACAAAAATATGCAATGAAATGTCTGTGATTGGTCATTTAAATATAACATAGTGACCCCATGAGCTGACCGACTTCATGTAAAATAAAAACAGCTTTTAGTGGATAACTGTCACTGGAGTCTTACAATGGTAAAACTTATTAAATAAATAAATAAAATTACTAATTAAAAAATATTCATTATAGCTAACGTCTTTTGGCCATCCATCTAGTCTGTGCTAACCAGCAATAATAACCAACTTGAAACACATAACCACGTACAACAACCACACTGTTCATGCAAAGTAGATATGAGATATTGTAGATATGAGAAAATCCAGAATGGCTTAAACAGTGGTCATTTAGTGATGAGGTCACCTGCAATCTAATTTGCATGCAGGGTCATTAGTTTCTGCAGTATCACACACACACACACACACACTGCCAGAGAAAATAAAAAAAAGTGTGTCAGGATAAAAAGAGAGCGAAAGAAGCATTGCTTTTCATTTTCACCCTTTGCACGCAGTAAGTGATGGGCAAAACCTGAATAATGTAGAACAGCAGAACTATCCAACTGAGAATGTAGTTGATTAAATGTATTGCAGCTTTTTACGCATGTTGTCTCTTTATCCTTCAGTGATTAGAAGTACTTTAAGCTCCCCTGGCATTTCAATTATATTTTTGTTCTGACAAAGGTACAATGAAAATCTAAAGACTTCATTAGAAGTCTACATTAGAAACAAACCAGCCAAAAAACTAGGGTTACTTGGGATCAAACCTATAATCTTTGCGTTGCAAGCGCAATTCTCTACCAGTTGAGCTACAGGAACACTGCTTTTTATAACTGTGGCTGTTATTAAAGGAAATACTTAATTTTGCAACCTTATAGCAACATTCTGCTTCGAGCAACATACAGTATAGTGTGTAGTAGAAAGTAGGGATGCAACAATACAGTTAGCCCACGGTTCAATACATACCTCGGTTTTTAACCACGGTTTTCGGTTCGGTTCTGATGGCTTGACACATAAGAGTGTTTTTTTGTTGAGTGTTTCTATGTTTTTTTGTTGAGTGTTTCTATGCTTAGGCAATAGGAACAGTAAGAGGTTAAGAAGAAAAAATAAAACCGATTTATTGCAATACTCCTTTATTTTACTTAAAAGCAAAGAAAAGTCCACTAGTTCCTAGTGTATTGTATAATATAAAATAATTTTTTATTTTAAAACACTGACATCTCACAGCTGCTGGTAGCCCATGTACAAACTGGGGAACATAAATTCCTAAATCTTGAAAATAAACATACATGTAAAGTTAGTAAACATAAATTGACCATTTCAAATAAACATACTTGTACTTCAGTAAACATAAATAAACCATTAAGCTTAACAGTACTCCAGTACAGTATCCTTCATTCAGAATGTAAAGTGCAATTTCACTGAGGTCAGCTATCTATTCCTGTATTTTGAGGTTCTTCTGTAAAAAGATAAGCCTGTCAACATTCTCTGCAGACGCCGGCGCTTCCTCGTACTGTATCGTCACTTCACCGCCGCTCGCCATGTTAAAGTGAGGAATGATGGTTCAGCGCCCCCTAACTTTAGAGCATAGTGATTGAATATTTACTCACGGGGAGCGGTTTCCTCATCTCAGCTCGTAGACTTACAGGCACACACAAACAGTCAATGCGGAGAGAAATAAAACGCACATAAATTATTTAAACGTAAAACCGCAATTCGCAAGCATGTATTGAACCGTGGATGTCGTACCGAACGGTTCAATATTATATTGAGAATTGTGGCATCCCTAGTAGAAACTCTGTGTCCGATGTGGACCACCCGGTAGTTTGCGTTCAAGCATTCAGTTCACCAAAGAAAAATACTAAGCATCTATTTAACAGGAGCTTTAATTCAAGGCAACTTGATACGATCATGCGAACCAGTGAAATGATGGCTGCATATTCAAATTAGCCAAAAAAGTGTGAGATATTCTTAACTAGCTTTACAGCTTATATACCTGAATAGACGTACAGTCATTGCTCACAGGTGTTGTTCTCAACAGGGTACGCTTGCAAAAGAGTCTTGTTTCGGCACTTCAAGTGCTTCACACTTTGCTTTTTATGTCTTATTCACCTTTCATTCGTTTTCTTTTCACTTTCATGGTTCTCTTTTTTTAACTTTGAACAACAGTGCTGTCCTTGTACAGAGTGTCCATTAAATGCGATGGTCTGAATGTTGAACCTTTTCAAACAAGAGCCTTGAGCAAAAACAAAATGGCTTCATTCTCTAAGAGAGCACTTATCTACTTAACACTGTGTGAACACATCCACACACACGCAAACACACGTATTTGTCTATACACTATAACGCAAACATGCAGTAACACTTCCACACAGATGCACGTGATTAAACAGGTTTTAACTGAGACCGTAGACAGGCTACAAATAGGTCAGATGTTTCTGACAAGCATTTATAATTTATGCACACTAACAGCTTTTATACAAGGTGTGTAAAGATCCTTTCACACCAAACACAAAACTACAAAGCTAAACCATTTGCAGCCGAATGATCTGTTCACGGAAAGTGTGAAACTATTGGGATTAGTGTAATTTTTAGACAAAATAATTGCAGATGATTAACAAACTTTTTATTTACATTTATGCATTTGGCAGATGCTTTATCTAATTTAAGGTATGGGCAATTCAATGCAAATGCCAACCTTACCATGAACAAAAAAATCTAATTTGCAAATCTAATTTGATATGTAATATCTGCTGGTTTAAATACTCATTTGAGGTCTTTCTCAAAGTTTTTTAAAAGCATGTACACTTAAAAATGTAAATAAAATTACTATTTTATATTATACCTTCTCTATTATTGCTTCTGGTTTGTGCATTTTAATTAATAAAAATCTAAAGTTTGTTGCCTCCTAAAACTCGGTGTCCTTTTCTGTCAAATCCATAATGCATGTATATTTCCATTTAAAAATAGATAACTCATAGACTGATATTTTCAGATGTCTGGACTCTATCAAGAGGGCTTTAGTAAAATATAATCAGATGTGATTATCCATTAATTATACAAATACATACTGTGAGAATGTATATTGCATGTTTTGACTAAAAATGTCACATCCATAACACTGGAATTGTCCATATACATTCATCAGTATGTGTGTTTTCTGGGATTTGAACACACAGTACCTAATAACCTAATGCGCTATTAAGTGAGGAATAATAAACGTGGAATACAAAACCATCCGTCATCAGATCCAACCCAGTGATTCAAATCGTTCAAGTCAGTTTAACAAACAATTAAATTAGATTTTTATGCAGGTTACATTATTACACAGACAAGAGTTCCTTTATTAAAATTTGCATGAGGCTGCGGAAAGAGTTTTTAAGCATCATAAGTGTGTTTCCCCACAAAAGACAAGAAAGTAGATCTGTATCATGTTCCTATACAAGAATGTTACATGCTGTCAGCCTTTAAAAGTAAAAACTGGCCACCAAAGCTGTCAAGCGCAACTGAAAGTGAATTCACTGAGTGAAAAATTTAAATCAGTGCACTGAAGTGAAAAAAGCAATATTCACTTAAAAGATTCTTTCAGAAATTCGCTCTTTATTTGTTCATGAATAAAGCATCACTTAAACACTCTGAAAAGAGTAAAGAAAACTATTGTTAGTCGTAGGAATGTTTCGATTGTATTTAAAATGTTATTCATGGCAAGCATTTCCAATGAAAAGGATTTAAGAGTGCATTAGGTGTGTGTGCTCGCGTGAAGGATGAGTAATAGTGATGTTTTGAGGAGCTCCCACTGAGAGCTGCAAAAAGTCTGTCGATCAGTCTGGCTGAGGGGAGTCTGATGTTTTTGATGTCACTCGTGTCTAAACTCTAAACAACAAGAGGAATCTTGCGCACTAAAGACTCCATCAGTGTGCCACACTTTGTTTTGTTCACCAGTCACAGGAGAATCAAACACCAAGACATGATCCTTGTCACTTTGCAGCTATCTGTCAGTCATCTAAACTCTCTCTCATCTCTGGCTCTCTTTGGTTAGCCTAAAGCCCCTTTAGGACAGTCATGTAAGGCTTTTGAACACTCTACAAATCTCTTTTGGTCTTTTGGTCTCTTATTCTCTTTATCTACTTCTCTTTTTTTGTTTCTTATATATTGCATGAATGTCTTCCTTTGTGTCTAGGGTACCTGTTTAATTTTCTGGGGATTCACAGAATGTAAAATTAGCTGTTAAACAGGCACTTTAAAATGTAACACATTGACAGCCCTTAAGTGCATATAATATGTGCCCCTGCCTATAAAAAACCCAGTCATTTTTTGTGATTTACTGCTTTGTACATAAAATCTTCCTACATAATGTAAAGAACATTCTTTGTATAAATACATCCTTGATATCTTTAATACTGACTGAGTTATGAAATGTCAAAGATTAAAATCAATCTTGTGATTTGTAATTATTGTTATTATTAACTCTATAATTTGATTTCGAGACTTTAGCCTAGTTTACACATTTATGTGAAAACATGTTTCTGTTTTAAAATAGAACCCTAGGGCTTTGGCTTAAATCCACAAGGTCTGGAACAGGATTTTATAAGTAGACCACCATTCCCTGGCACAGTAAGTAGGCAGGGTTTCATACCCTTGGTTAGTAAAAGCATTGCTCGGAGACTATGTAAAACATATAGAATTAGTTTAAAAGAATAAAATATTTTATCATGTATTTATATTCAAATATATTTCTAAACATGTTACAACTGAGGCTGGTAACCATTCAGCCAACCACCAGAGGGAGCCCTCTCCTGAATCCTATAGACTTTCTTCTATGCTTATTTCCTGTTTGTCACATGTATATAAAGCTATAGGTGCACTTTAGTTTACTTTAAGTACCTGGATAATGATGTGAAATGTGGAAAGCTGGATACTTCATGCACTCAACAGTCACAGTTTACTAGAAAGGCGTGGCTACTGGACACTGCACATTCACCTGTGGAGATGATTACCGTCCACTTCATTTTGATGATGACTGAGGTCAAGTTTGGCCAAACCGCTAACAATTACAGGTATATTATTAGTACAGTGTACCACACAGTGCATTTTAAGTCCTGCTTTTTTATTACTGTTATGACCATTGTGCTTGTTTATGTGGATGTTTTGACATTGGATTACTGCCTGTCACAATAGGAAAATTGGTTTCCTATTGGTTTTAAGGCAAGAGTTGAAGTTTAGACAAGACATCAAGCAATGCAATTTGGTTTTATTTGTAAATATAATCTCATATGTTGTTTATTAGATGGTAAGTTATTGTAATGTAAACATACTTTGGAGTGTCATGACTAGCCAATCAAAATCAAAGATTTCAGAATGCTGTGTAAAAGTACATCAACACATGGCAGATGACAATGTTTATATATATTGTTAGTAAAAAATTATAGTGACAAAATACAACATGTGGTGATGAGTCTCAAAGATAGCTGAGAGTTCCCCGGTTGGTAAGGATGCTCTACCTGTATACCTCCCCAGAGGAACATTTTTATTCAGAGGTTGTTCTTTTATAGCTCTCAAGACTTAATAGATATCTCAGTTATTGTTCATTTATATAGCATTTTGTGTGATGATTCCCATCAAATTCCTTATGGAGAAATAATAGTGCGTATTGGGTTTATCACAGAATTTTGACTGCAGACTTTGATATCTTTGCAATAATAAGGCATTTTCTGAAACTCCAAGAGATAGATGTAAGATTAGTGGGTTTTCTTTCTGAATGAATACACGCACCAGACATTTGTTTTTATTTTATTTTGTTTTGTATAATAAAAATAGATGCATGTTACTTTTCTTGGCATCTATTGGGTTAAAATACCTGTATATCCATCTCTATGAATCATACTAAACAGCTGCTAAATATGCAATTCTCAGAATTGTGATAAATTGGCCTTGAAAATACATTGACATATGAAGCTCAGCTGAGGCCAGATGCATTAGTCTTGATTTTTTTATCAGAATCAATTAATTAAGGCTTAAGATACATAAAGAAAATCTTGTTGAGACCGTCTACAACCAATGTTGAAATATTTCTGTGTTTGTGATGGAGAGCTCTTCACACGATGGCTGAATGAAACCAAGTGAAATCTATTTTTTTTAAACCCCATACATGCATTTGAATTCATTTCATTTTTTAAAAATACCATCTTTGCTGTGTTCAATAGGCTTTTTAATCATCTTTCTATCGTTTTCTTCAACTCTTTCTCCTGTAATTCTACTCATTCAAAGAAAATCTTTTCAGATATTTAGCTGTCTTTATGGTGAGCTATTTAAAATGTTTGTGGACTGTATCTTTTATTGTGTCTGTGCCTCCTAATACTCAAATGGCACTTATGATTCTGTATGAAGGTGTCTGACCGCTTTTATCTGTTGCTTTGATTAGGTGATCTGACACTATGCTTTTTAATGCTTAAAAGCATTTTTTCTTTTACTTTTTGTTTAAGTGGCATAGTTTTGTGAGTGTGATTGTAATGTTTGCAGTCTATTAAAGAGAGAGAAGCACAGAGACTCAGAAAGGCCCAGAGGTAGAGGATCTGTTCTTTAAGCAGATTATTTGCAGAAGGGTAAAATAATCTATGTGACGCTTGTGTGTTTCCAAATTTTTTGTTTAATTGTTATTGTTACTTTTTTTTTTAAACAATTCTTCAATAATTAACTATTTTTTGTAATATTACTGTATTTCAAGTGTTATATAATAGTACTTTGTAAAAAACTGAATATTTTATCAGATATAATAATTCATATTAATAATGATCTATATTAATTACATTTATAATCATTTGAGAGAGAATTTCACAAACTGCAGAATTTGAGTATTGGGTTTGTCCTCCTTTTACCTCAATGACAGCATGCAGTAAAGCTGGCATTGACTCCACAAAACCTGTGAAAAGAAAACTGTGCAAACTTGATGATCCATGTTATCCCAGCATGATCTGAGAACGTTCCAAAGAGCATTTTTTTTGCACTTCACTGAAAGCAAAGCAATCTGCACTCCTGTTCAAAGACATGAACATGGTCAATGACACGAATTAGCGACCTAAACGGTGCGTTCTCTTAAAATGTGAAACATGCTTGTATTCACTTCATCTTCAATCCCAAAACTACTCTATTATTTTCAAGCTTTTTGTTATTTTGAATTCCAAACAGCGTGTCTGCTGGATGCTTGCCCCACTTACAAAAATCTTGGAAGAGGAAACTGACCCCATACCCTGCTGGTGTCTATTTTTCCATGTCCATGTTTTCGTCCAATCACCCTCCCCACCCCTTTTTCCTAACAGACATCTTCATTACTTTCATTTAGAGCAGAAAGACAGTTATGCTGACCAAATTCCTATGGTATCTGTCACCTGTCAATCATTTTTCAATCTCTGAGAAGTCAGTCTGTTAAATTACAATGCAATGAAAAACAACATGTCGAAGCATCCGTCTGCTGTCGACCCTGTAACCTCTGTACTGTGAACAGAGCCCCATCACTTCCTGTGCTATTGTCTGTGAACACTGTACACACTGTTTCTGGTAAGATGAGCTGGATTGTAAGATGAGTTCGCTTTTCCATCGACTGCAAGCCAAGTTCCTCTTTGTCTTTGTGTTTGGCATCCGTCCATAGCGGCTCCGTGATGGAGAAAGCAGTGTCCTTTTCCTCGTTTGTGTTTCCATCCAATCAGTCTGTCTTTCCCGGCCTGTCTGGCCTCCAGGCACATCTGCCCTCAAAGACACTCCAGTCTCTTGATGCAGTAGTCGGCATGTGTGTGTGTCCAGCGTTCCATCAAACGTCTCGGTTCTGCCCCGAGAACACTGATGGCTCCTTCCTCAGACTATTAATGTGCGTCAAATACATGCAGGATCTGCCACGACTTGATTTAGTGCTACAAGAGGCAAGTTAGTCACAGTACAATTTTTTTTTACAAATATTGATTCTCATTTATTCATTTAGCAAACACGTATATTCAAAGCAACTAATGTATGAGAGAGCATTTAACATTTTGTCAGTCAGTGACCATTTGTACTTGGCATGATGTTGTGTCTATGATCCATAGGTGTCAGTGTAAGAGGCCTTATAGAACTGTCAGTGCAAAAAAATCACATGTAAATACTTTATTTACTTACATTTATGTTCATTTTATGTTTATTTTTGTAAGATCTGCCCCCTCCGACCACCAGAGGGAGCCCTCACCTGAATACTGACAACATTCCATTTTCTCTACAGTCACTTCCTGTTAGATTATACTAGCTTCGTCCCAATTCGAAGGCTGGATCCTTCGAAAACCGTGGATTTCATGCTAAAATGTATAGATAGCCGAGGCTGTGAAGGATTCCTCTGTTCTATCCTTCGCAGATAATAGAAAAAAGGATGCATTTTGAGGCTGCATTCGAAGTGATACTGGCTTACCGGCCTTTCTTCGCATTGTTGTGATGCAATCGGTCTTGAAATGCAGCCTTTGAAGTACTCACCCTTCGAATTAGTACACAGCAAAAGAACTATGGTTTTTACTAACCCTTGGCAAAGTAAGTCTTGTTTGCCTTGCTTGAGTCGTCTTTTCACTGCTTCTTATCATGACTTTATTCTTTGTTTTTTGGACGTTATGTTTATTAGATTACTGTTTTTCCCTTGGTTGCCTCTTTAGATTGTTTGCTAGCCCTCGTTGCCTGTTGGCTTGTGTTGAATTTATTGCTTCAAGAACTTCTGCAAATGGATTTAAAACCAAAACCGAGCCTGTTACAGTCAAAATCTGGATGACATTTTTTGGATCAAGAATGATCAGAACTATAGACCCATTCACACAAAGAATTTGTATAATGATATAAAGATAAAGATATAAACTATAAAGAACTATAAACTGAAAACATGCCTATTCTGTATTCATCCGACTATTTGCCTTCTTTTTTCGTCTTATCTTTTCTAAAAAAAACCTCTCCTTATTTACTAGCTTCAACACTAGTCCATAGTAAACGTTTTGTATATTACTGTACAATTGCTGTTGGCTTGCTGGCAAAATGTTAAATGCTTTCTCATTTGTAAGTCGCTTTGGTTAAAAGCGTCTACTAAATGAATAAATGTAAATGTGAAGATAACGATCTAAAAAGGCTTTTAAAATTTTTTCTAAATTACAATAACAACAAATATGTAAGAAAACTTGTTGCCACTTTTCATTGACACCCAATCAAATTTAAAGGTACTATGTATTTTTTTAAACGGCAAGGCACAATTTTATAATAAACATAATACTATTGTCTTTTGGTGTTTATGCCATTATAGTTACTATTATTATAGTTATTATTATTGTTTTGAAAGGGCATTAACAGAGTACGAAGTTAAAAATAATTCTTTTGTCAAAAACAATTGGAGAATCTCAGAAAATATTATTTTTATGTGCATGTCACAGAATTGTGTGCTAAAAGCCAAGCTCTTTATTCAAACTAATGAGTACACCGGCCAAATTAGCATGGCAGTGAGATTAATTGCACCAACAGACTAATTCATGCATTCTGCTTAAAGTCTTAGTGTTTGTGTACATGTGAGTGTTTGCATCTGTCTGTGTCATATCTCAATCATCTCTGATTGATCTCTAGTATGTTGTTGAATATGATACTGAATGCTGCTAATGCCGAATGTGTCCCAAAGTGATTCGAGAGATGAAAACGTAATGGACTCGCTCATAATTACAGCTAAATTAATTACTCCCACTGTCTCCCATCAAATGACAATAATGAAATGATGGGAATTGTTGTCTCCACATAGACCTGTCAGTCAGTCTATTGAGAGCCTTTTGTCCATTAACTTTGCTGTGTGGACGTCTGTCAGTTATGAATAGTTATTAACCTGTTTAAAGCAATCTCAAACGGTGACATCAACAGCTCAAGGATGTCTGACTGTCTCACTAGGTTTTATGCCTCGTGTTGGTATTAATTTTGTGTTATCGCGCAATCTGATAAGAGGCAGCTTTTCAGAATTAGCATTTTAGATGTTATCAATAATGTTTGGAAAGACACCTTGAAATGGTTTGATGAACACAATTTTTGTCCTGTTATTTATCAAAACATGACTGGCAGATGAGGGTTTGCAAACCATCATCTCACCAACCGTAAAAGTTTTAGAAAACATCTGGGTGTATAAATGAAGATTTTTTTTATTTTATCCCTTTAAAGCCCCCCCCACACTTGTTTTAATACAGTAGTATATTCTCTTCCTCATAAACATTCATGGCGGTGTTTAGATTAACATGCCATCAGCAGCGACCTGATTACACTGGCCGCAAGAGACCGTGACTGACGTGTGTAAAGCTTTCTCTACCAGAGCCACTAAATGACTGTTATTAAGAATGCTTTTAGAGCAATGTTGCAATTTAGTAAAACGAAATGGTACAGAAAATGTCTATTGTTGTGGTAATTGTAATATTTTAATGAATACCTGTGGGAGTTTTAAAATTTGACGTTTTTGTGTGTAAAGACACGGATTCACACTGTTAATGGGTTACTTGTTGCTAGTAGTGGAAATACATTTTCTTATGTCAAGAATCATTAACTTGCTAAGTTGCCACAACGGAGGCAAGAGTAGCTTGTTATGGGAATGTATTGCAGCTACGACTATAAAATTGCAATTGTGCATCATTCTATATATAATACATATAAAGTGTCATTTAAATAGGTTTTGAGCATTTTATTTTGCAGTGAATACAATTTCTCTAAAAGTAAGCACTATACTCAAAGAAGCCTTTCCATGCAAGTGCTTCTTACATTTCTGTCAAGAAACAGTTTTGGTGTTTTAATAATTTAATTATTATGGCCTGTTCCCATCTGGTATTAACATGCATCATTATTTGTAAACGGATTACCTTAGATGCAAGACATACACTGCAGCTCAAAAGTTTGGGATCAGTAAGACTTATAATGTTTTTAAAGAAGTCTCATATGCTCATCAAGGCTGCATTTATTTGATCAAAAATACAGAAAAACTGTAATATTGCAATTATTTTATGTTTTTTACATTAATATACTTCAAAATGTATGTGATGCAAAGCTGAATTTTACTCCAGTCTGAAGTGTCACATGATCCTTCAGAAATCATTCTAATATTCTGATTTATTCTTAGTATTATCAATGTTGGAAACGGGTATGCTGCCAAATATCTTTTTTAACCCTTGATTCTTTTTTCAGGATTCTTTGATGAATAACAAGTTAAAAAGAACAGCATTTATTCAAAATATAAATCTTTTCTAACAATGTAAATCTATGCTATTACTTATTACTTATTACTTATTACTTATTACTTATTACTTATTACTTATTACTTATTACTTATTACTTATTACTTATTACTTATTACTTATTACTTATTAATTTAACACACCCTTGATGAATAAAAGTATTAATTACTTTAAAAAAAGAAAAAAGAATAAAAGTGTACTGACCCCAAACTTTTGAATAGTGGTGTATATTGTTAGAAAACCTTTCTATTTGAAATAAATGCTGTTCTTTTTAACCTTTTATTGATCAAAGAATCCTGAACAAAGTATCACGGGTTCCAAAAACATATTAAGCAGCACAACTGTTTCCAGCACTGGTAATAAATCAGAATATTAGAAGGATTTTGTGACACTTAAGACTGGAGTAATGATTATGAAAATGTAACTTCAATTACAGATATAAATAAATTTTTATGCATGTTAATATAAAAAAAACATTGTTTTACATCGGAATAATAATTTCTGTATTTTTGATCAAATTAACACAGCCTTGATGAGCATAAGAAACTTTAAAACACAACTTTTAAAATGTAAAAAAACATTAACATTAAAAATCTTACTGTTCCCAAACTTTTGAGCGGCATTGTATAGGCTACTGTATCATTGGGTGTGTCATAATTGGCTCACAAACTTACCAGGTTATTAATCAATATGTCCTTGCGCACTCATCAATTGATCAACAGAAACTGTGTAATGTTTTGTTTATCACTAATATGTTATCTAGCTTTTGAGTCAAATATTGGTTCAAAAAGTATATGTAATGTAAACCAAATGTAACTTAGTAAGGATTTGTCTTTTTAAAACACACTTTATTGGAAGGTTCATTATTATTTTACTTGAGTACTTGTATTGACAGAACAGATGTTCTTTATATGACCTGTGTCAGTGCATGTCGATATAAGACAAGTTTTGTAAGATCTACTGTATGACGAACAGATGGTTGTTTCATTTTAAAGATGCATGTAACAGAATTGTTTGCCATGATGGTTGATTGACAGTTGGGTAGGTTATTGTGGGTTATCTTGATTTATAGCAGTTACACTACAAATGGGATGTTGTCACATGTCTGACCAAATGTTTTTTTTTTTTTGAGGGATTTTGACCACAACATGTTTTGGATGTGGTCAATGCCTGAATTTTACCCCTGACCATTATTTTTACGGGGTCAATGTTTGATTGGTTAGCATGACTCTGTTCATTCTGGTAGATGATGTAATTACACCACCTTTATGTGGTCATTTTCCTGGCTTTAAAAAGACGTGTGGTTCCATGAGCAAATATGACAAATTTTAAAACGCATTCTGGGGGTGTGAATCGGGTCCACCTGCCAGGCAACAGCCATTGTGAAGAATGTTAAAGGTTCACCCAAAAAAAAATTCTGCCATTTATTTATCCTCAAGAATGACTTTCTTCTACAGAACACAAAGGATATGTTTTTCAGAACATTGGTAACCAAACAACATTAGACCTGACTTTCATTATACGGACACAAAACCACATTCCTCAAAATATCTTCTTTTGTGTTCCACAGAAAAAAAGTCATACACAGGTTTTAAACAACATATGGTGAACAAACGATGACAACATTTTTATTTTGGGGTGAATTAATAGATCGAATCAGAAACGTGTAACATCCGGTGTAAATACGGTCTTTGTCATTACAAAATCCAAGAGTTTTTGGACACAAAAACATTCCACTCACAACAACTGTCGCTCTCTCTTGTTCACACATTTCATGCTTTCATCCGCTCAAAGGCTCAGCAAGGATTCTTATGTGGAGACCACGTGGCCCTGTATAGACTAAATAATCATCATACATCTTTTATGCGAGGAAGCACATCAAAGACGATACAGATGATGAAGACAACAAGTGAACACCAAAACCTCAGGAATCGAGACGACCGCTGCTTTTCATTCTTCTCGAGCAGAAAAGTTAACAAATTCACTGAGGCTCATTGAACAAGTTGATAAGTACGTTTCACTTCATCTCCTCCCCGCTGGCGAAGGTGAAGCCCCCACCACCTCCACACACGCGTGCACACGCTCCGGATAGCCCTATGCATGAGCGCCTCTTGACACGGGCACTGTGTGCCACGGAGGCACGATGACAGCAACTTTAAGTGTAGAGCTAATTAAAGCACCTAAAATAGAGAAGGTGATGAATGTGCTGTCAAGAGAGAGGGAAAGAGAGAGAGCATGTTTTAGTGTTTTCACACCCAACTTTTTTGGAGCATGTGTTCCGGAACCTGGTGAATGTATTTTTTCAGCGAATTTGATTTGTTTAGGGATTTATGAACTTGCGCAATCGTAGTAGGATCAACAACAAAAAAATCACCTGATATTGTCTAAATGAGGACGTGACAAGCGGTTTGCGTGTGGTGAGGAAGCAAACCGGCACAACAGACCAGGGTAATTACATATGTTGCGTGAGAAGCCGCAGTGTGTGTTATGCAAATTGCTCTCAAGGTGAATTGTTGGTTAACCTAGAGCAAAGACGAAGTGGAATGTCTAATTTTCTTATGCCGAGCATGTCATTGTTTAGAGAGTGTGTGTGCGAGCGTGCAGAGAGAGGCGTAAAAGGTAGAGGCAGAACAAGAGAAGAATGAGAAAAATAAAATATGAGGATCAATAGAAAAGCGTCTGTGTGCATGTGCTCGTGTGAACGCATCAATTGCGGTGTAGCGGTGATCAATAGCGGACATCAGGAGCATGACACGGCGTTTTTCAGTAATGAGGCAGACGTTGTTATCAGTTTAATTAACCAGACTGCGTGCAGTAGCTGTTTATGTCTGTCAGCACTTAAAGTCCACAGAACAGCATTCTGTATCCGTTTTTTAACCTAATAAATAAGTGCAAGATTAAATTTTACAATGCTTTCTTGTGATTAAGGAGACTTTGGAAATGTTCATAATGAAATACTAAAGCACTAGTTAATAAATACTGCAGAGAACACACTTTAGCTGCTGGGTTTAAATAGTTACTAAAGAAGTAGGTGTTTTGCCACAATAATTGCATGTTAACTCAAAATTTGTGTTTACTTCCGGTTACATCCATTACACTAAACCCACCCCTAACCATTATAGACATACAGATGGGAAATATCCAACTTTGAATGACCCATGAGTGAAAACTGTATTGATGAGCCCTTGCAAAATGACAAGTCCATACTGGCCACTTTATAGGACCCTTCAGAAACTTTCTTTTCGAAGAGTACGATAAACATTTCGCATCCCATGATTTTTTTTTGCCCTGATTCTTTAACTGGCTCAAGAAGATGACACTGGAGTGTTTTCCAAGGAACAGTTTATCGGTTTACACCCTTCAGAATGGAACGCATGGATGGACGTTGGATTGACGGTCCGTTGCTACAATATGTATTGGAGAGGGCAGAACTGGCTTACAAACCCATACAAATGAGCTGTTTTTACAAAACATATCTGCTAACTCTGTTGTACTGTGAGTATTTTCAGCCATATCACACTTTTAATGTAACTTGTGTGAGGCCGCGGAAACGCCCACCGTGGTATTCTTCGTGGCTTTGAAATGCAAAAGTCTAAAAAAGACAAAGTGAAAGTTAATTGTGTGCATTCTCTTTAAACGTCTAATGTTCTTTAAGTCCTCTGTCGTACTGTGAGAAGTGAGTTTTTTAACCATTTTCACACTTTTAATGTAACTCGTGTGAGACCATGCAAACACCCACTATTGTATTTCCTTGTGGCTTTGAAATGCCAAAGTCCTAAAAAGACAAAGTGAAAGCTATTTGTGTGCATTCTCTGTAGAAGGCTAATGTTCTTTAATTCAACACCTGTTGGTCTTTTAGTTTTCATTTCCTTCCTCTCCAATCATTGAAACGCATTTGGGAGATAATTGGGGGCAGGAATCAACTCGAAAATCATCCAAGGTAGTCACGTAACATCAGAGTCTCCCATAAGTATGCATCAGTGCTGGGTTTACATTATGCATCTTTAATCAAACCTCCACTTCAGCTTGTAAGACCTTTCCTGCTCCCAAAGTCGTCATCTAATTATGACGCCAGACAGAAACCATAAATGCAGCGTGCATTTGTAGTTCCTCTCTAATCAACAAATGATATTCTCCGGCAGTGCAATAAAGCATTTATGAGGGTTAATATGGCGGTTCACTTCATGTTAATTTCAGTTCTCATTAGGTAGCTTGTATGCAACGGTTTATAAGTTTAGTCTGATGAATGGATTAGGGTTTTGCCAGTGCGCCAGGGTTTTCGCAAATGCAATGTGATGTTGTGATTGGGAAGAAAGCCCGTATACATTATTCCCTTGATTGCAGTCAGATCCAATGAGTTGTGTGCTGTGCGATTGTTTGACTTGCAGTGAAGCCAGTCTTGCCAAAAACTCGATTCACATCTGTATGATTAATGCAGACAACTTCAGATGTGGTTGGGTACGGCACTAGCGACTGACTGACTGCATTAATGAAACAAGAGGACAGAGTGTGACCTCTTTGTTTGTCTCACGCCCTCTCTCTCTCTTTCTTGCGCTCTTTCGCTCGCTCGCTCTCTCTCTCTCGCTCGCTCGCATTCTCTCGCTCGCTCTCTCTCTATTCTACAGCATGTACTGTGTTTGTACACAGTAAAGGTTTAGACATAATTGACAAATGTTTCTCACGATCTTAAAAATCTGAAGGTATGTGTGTGACATAAAAACATGTGGAAAAAAACTCTTTAACAATTACAGTTTTTCTCAATTGCTAAAACACAATTTCTGAAACCTTGCTCCATTTTCTGAAACCATTAAACACAAAACCTCATCTTCAAGCACTATTTACAAAACCTCTGACTCCTCTCGCAAAATGAAAAATGAAACTTTCGCCTCAAAACAGTTTTACCTGTGTTCAAAATAAAGCACTGCTCTCAAATCATAAACAAAGTGATCAAAATGATATACACTATCAAGCAGTCAGTAAACAATACAACAAAAAACAGAAAACACATTGTTCAAAACATATAGTTCTCAGGGAGAAGTAAATTTTTAATCTTAATGTTCAGGGCCATACAATTTGTTCATTGTACAGTATACAGCCTACAATGCACTGTACTACAGTATACAATACTAAAAGGGACAAAAATCTTCTTCTTGTCTTTGGGCTGGGTCAGGCCAGAGCACTTCGTCGACATCACAAGCAATATTGTCCCTCCTGAGGCAACGGGGGAAGAAACCTCTTGTGTGCCGTATCCAGCCCTGACATGATTCCTCACCTATATCACCACAGGCTAAATCCATGGCTTGCAGCAGATTTACTCTGGTGTAGGATTGTATCATATACTTTCCATCTCCAAGAGGAGAAAAACTCCTCAATCGGATTCAGGAAAGGTGAGCATGGAGGGAGGTACAAATTCATAAACTGCCCATTGATGTTAAACCATTCCCTTACCTGAGCAGCTCTGTGGAAACTGACATTGTCCCACACTATCACATAGGTGGGAATGAGCTTCATTTAGCTCTTGACCCTGCTGCTCTTGAACCTGCTGCTCAAATAAGATATCTCTTAGATTGGCAATAAATCTTAGAAGGTGCTGGGTGTTATATGGCCCGAGTGTAACACGGTGATGTAGAACACCATGGTTGCTGATAGCAGCACAGATTGTGACATTGCCACCTCGTTGACAAGGGACTTCAACAATGGCCCGCTGTCCAATGATGTTTCGGCCTCTCCGTCTCCTCTTTGTTAGATTGAAGCCTGCTTCATCGACAAAGATGAAGTCATGGGGTCTGTCCAAGGATTCAAGTCGAATATTGTCTGTGTAGAAATACAATATACTGTATTTGGAATTTTGTAAGTCGTACAGAGACGGTGCTATACTGTAGAGTACAATTAGACCTACTGTATGCACTTCTGATTCACATACATTGTATGTACTGAAGAGTAATGTCATTCACATAGTATGTGTTAGTACTGTAGACAATCTGGATTACAGTAAATGTTTCTGAATGTACACTTACTTGCACATACTGAGCTCGCAGTTCTTTCACCCTTGGTGAGTTGCGCTCAAAAGGTACTCTGTATACTTGTTTCATTCGCATTCTGTTGCGATGGAGGACACGGTCAATTGTGGAAATGCTCACACTGTCGATTCCCTAAAAGTGTGTGTTGTCTTGTATCACTCGTTCCTGGAGTCGTATTACATTATCTTGAAGGACCATGCCCACTATAACTGCCTCTTGCTCCCGAGTGAATATAGCTGTCCTTTCACCTGCATGTGGCAGCCTTGCAATTCTACAAAAAGTAGATGTGCAGTTACAACAAATATGCATGCAGTACTATACATACAGTGATGGACTTTACAAATGTCTATTGAAACAGCTGCATATAGTGTAGTACAGTAAATTTGCAATTACAAAAATACAGTAGTATACTGTACCTGTTCTCTTCTCTGAATGTCCTTACTATGGTGGACACAGAAAATCGGTTCAAATTGGGTTGCACTCTAAGTCCTGCTTCCCTCATTGTCAGTCCATGGACAAGAACATGGTCTATGACTATTGCTCGAATTTCATCAGATATTTCCACTCTTTGTCTTCCTCTTCCTCTTTCTTGCCCTCCTCCTCCTCCTCCTCCTCCTCCTCCTCCTCCTCCTCCTCCTCTTCCTCTTTCTTGCCCTCTTCTTCCTCCTCTTCTTCCTCTTCCTCTTTCTTGCCCTCTTCCTCCTCCTCCTCCTCCTCCTCTTCCTCTTTATTGCCCTCTTCCTCTTTCTTGCCCTCCTTCTCCTCCTCTTCCTCTTTATTGCCCTCTTCCTCTTTCTTGCCCTCCTTCTCCTCCTCTTCCTCTTCCTCTTTCTTGCCCTCCTTCTCCTCCTCTTCCTCTTCCTCTTTCTTGCCCTCTTCCTCCTCCTCTTCCTCTTTCTTGCCCTCTTCCTCCTCCTCTTCCTCTTTCTTGCCCTCTTCCTCCTCCTCTTCCTCCTCCTCTTCCTCTTTCTTGGCCTCTTCCTCCTCCTCTTCCTCTTTTTTGGCCTCTTCCTCCTCCTCTTCCTCCTCTTCCTCTTCGTCACCCACCTCGCATACACACTCGTCCTCGTCCTTTCACATTGTTTCTTCTATCCATTCTCAGGCTTTCTCCTTCCCACTTTCAACAACCTGTTTGCTCTCTGAACTGGCTTATATTGGTTGTCACATCATTTGAAACAGGTTACATCAATTTTGAGTGGTTGTGTTCAATCAATGACACGTGTTCTCTATTTGTATTTGATTGTTGCCACTTGTTTACCAGTATGGATGACATGTGCATTAGAGTGCAGAATGTGTTTTGAGAATGAGAATGTGTTTAGAGTTTTGCTGAAAAGTCTAAGTGAGATCTGCAAATTGTGTTTTACCATGTGAAATGGTTTAAGGTATTGACAACAGACTGCACAATTAGCTAAATGAGGTCAGGCAACTGAGAACTTTGTTCAGCCAATGGGTTTTAGTGTTTTAGCAATTGAGATAAATCTCTCATGCTATATGTATATATTTTTTTTCTACATTTTCGCAGTCACACCATAGTACACAGTAACACATTTATTTGTCAACTACCCATATATGTCAATGTTTAAAATGACGTTTGTAGACAAAAGTATAATTGTGCCAACACATAAATTTGATGTGTTTTGAATTTTTGACTACTTTTAAAGATGCCGAAATATAACATGGTGTTCATTTATTTTGGATGCTTTTAGTCACAACATATTTCCCACAGTTGCAATTGTGTTATTTCATGGTTTTGCAGAGTTTACTATTATTCTAAAGTGTAAAAAAAGTTGAGGATGTAATCTGTTTCCAGGTCTGGTCAATACACTAAACCGCATAAATTTTTTCCTGCAGGGGAATGAAAACTCTGTTTACACGTAAAACTCACCTTGCGGATTGTACATCGTGAATGTTTCTGCGTGTGACCATTTTCACAGTGAGAAATTGTGTTTCAGTTGTAAAAGTGTACATACACCCTGCTGGCGCAGTCTAACCTCTGTGCTTTTTCGGCTCTAGTAGCAATCGTTTTTTGAGATCCTCCATCTCGCTGTCTGTTGCGCTGGCCCGCAGCTTTTGGCACTGTGTGAACAAGCCTCTTCTCAGAGCTCTCCATGTCTTTCTGGCTTTGTCTTCTCTTTTTGTTTTGCCATCTCTTGCTTTTTATCTCTCCAGCTCTATTTTTGAGCGCCTCAGCAAGCCAGTCTGTATTTCGTGAAATGGATACGTGTTTATTTGATTTGGGGAGAAATTGCCTACATTTCTCATTCTCGTATTTCATTTGTATAATAATTGACTATTTCTGTCTCCATGCAAATGTTTGGCGTGTTGTAAGTGTTTGTTTTGAGAGCTTAGAGCAGACAAACACACACACGCGCTTCACTCATTCAGACATGTCGTCATACTTATCGGCCTGCTAATCGTGATTTGCCTGCTTTCTTTCTGTTTACAGCAATGTAGTCTATTTTGTCATTACAGTGTTCGTATCTTTTCTAACTTTCAACACTCTTTGTTCTTTTATGTTATTTTTTGTGTTGTACTCAATCCAGAAGTTTCATGCTCATTCATACGGAACATTTTCAGTATTTGAGCCAAATTTATTTGCTCCAAAAACAATAATATTTTCAGTAAATAAGTTGAATGATAGAAATAAATACACAATTTAATACACAACAATTATTTATATACAGCAGGCGCGGCTCGTCTGTATGGGCAGGTGGGGCAGAGCCCCACCAAAATATTCAGCCACTTGAAAACATAGAACTCTATATAAACTGGACCAGTCCTAATTAACTGTTAACTCAAAAATGTTCATCCTTATTCTGAAAACATTTTAGACTGTTATAAGTCATAAAGTGAGGTGGATATGTTAAAATTTTTTCGCATTGCTTCAGGTTTATTAAGCGGGGCAGAGGGTCTCTCTGCCCTCCCGAGCTCAACAGCGCCACACATTTTCTCAATGTAAATTTGTGGTGAAAAAAGGAACTGCAGTGCTCTCTAATTAAGAGCCATATGGGCAGATTTGAGATTTGAGGGCTGGTGCCCCACTTGAACGTAGTTCCGGACAATATTATTAATCCGCGTCAGCAAAGTGTATATGAGTCTGTCCCTGTGCATTCATGGATAGCTTACGACCCAGAAACTGGCCCTCCAAAATGTTTGGTCAGTAGCCGCTACTGATATACAGTATAATGTTATTGTCCATATCATAAAATAGATACGAATTTTAGCCCTGCTTGCACACTAGAGTATATGAAAATTAGCACTACACTTATAACTTTTGTGCCTTTTTTTTTAGAAAATGTTGTTAATTAAAAATGTTTTTTGGTCACATTTTTCCTAATGCACCCAGTGAGTGCCAATGTGCATGACGACCCTGATTGCTATCATTATCTCCCATTACATCCTGCTCTATAGGGAATTTATATTTAAAGCTTTATGATGGTGCGTTGTAATGAAACGCATGAGATTTCTCTTGTCCCAGCTAATTTGCCAATTCGGAAAAACGGATTAACGTTAATGCACATATGCTGTCCATCATTGGTCATTACATTACTAAGCTTATGGGTCTGTATTACAGAAATATCCTCTGAACGCAGAATTCTCTATTATCTGTTTAGTAACCATGGCTACTTCTGTTAAGATCCCATTTAGAACATTGAACTTGTCAGGCAACTTTTGACTTAAGATAGAATGTTTATGTAATATGATCGCTGGTGTCAAAGCATGTTCACTGCAATGCGGTGTCTGGTAATGTCTGGTATGGCTGAATGTGACACATCTGGTAAATTTGGTAATCCAGCATGGTTTTTGGATATCTTTCTCTGGTGTGGCCCTCCATTGAACCACCTATTAAAAGCCCACAGACAAAAATGCATGCATACTTTTCCTACCAAAATAAACAAAGAAATGTACTTAATACTAGGACTTGAATGTCAATGGTTTCATGCTTTTAGCAGTCAGTTAATTCACAGAACACATTTGTGGTCTGCAGTGAACTCGTATTTAATGTTGTCTGGGTCTCTATTAACTTCTGTAATTTCTTACATGGTTTTCAAAGCATGTTGATTAACATGTTGGCGTCTGCATCGTGACATAGCTTCTATCAAGTGACAGATAATTTTGCCAATGCCTGGGCATCACCAACACAATAAATACTACACAATCTAATTCTCTTGAGAGAAATTTGCAGAATTCGACCTTGCATAGCTGTTAATTGTAAACATTCAAAACACAGTTGGGTCCATCAATATAAAAGATAAATGAATAACCTAAAAGACAATACGAATAAATCTAAAAGACAAAACATTTTAGAAATTAGTGTGTGTGTGTGTGTGTGTGTGGACCCCATGTCTCCACAAAGATGGTAAAACCAGTAATTTTTGATCTTGTGGAGACATTTTTTGGTCCCCATGAGGAAAACATCTTGTAAATCATATATATATATATATATATATTTTTTTTTTTTTTTAACTCTGCCCCAATGTGAAATGTTTTCTACTATGTTTAAACTTCAGTAAATACCCTATAGGCATATACTAGATTTATTTTGCTATTCTAACGAAGCACGATTTATGGTTAGTTGCATTTTATTGATTTGCATGTAGCATTGTTTTGTCTCGGCTGTTTGCGACCCAGACCTGCCATCCATTTCTAGGTCACAACCCACCAGCTGAGAATCACTGCTTCAGGAGACCTCTGAAATCTTCAATCAGAAGTTCTAGACTATGATGAGACTGATGAGGGAAACCTCAAAGTTTTGTAATTAGGCCTGTTAATGAACAGTCTTCATTAAATTTTAAGCACGGAGGAAAAGTGAACCAATCGTACAAACATCCATCCACCCACACACGCCTGTTCACACACACCGAGATAAACGGAGGTAAAAACTAGCTGATTTAGACTATTAGCTTCTTCATGGTACTCTCCAAATTAAAATCTAATTTAAGAGGCTTTTAAATTAAAAAGTAAAATTTTTTCCACTGTCCCCTTCTTTGTAAAAAGCTTCCATTCCATTAGGTATCTAATTTTTACCTGTCAGAAATAGAGCTATATAATCTTCCCCGAGGAGAGCTATTGCATGGCCCTGTAATTAGGCTGGGAGTGTTGGGATGCGTTTTGTAAGTGTGTGTGTGTGTGTGTGTTTTTGTGTATCTCTGAGAGAAAGAAACGGCAGCCAGAATCATCTTTTAGCTCATAATTGCCCTCCTCATCTTTTAATGCATCTCTATGCAGTGCAGACTCACAATCTTTCATCTATATTTAGCCTATAGTTATTCCTTTGAGGCACAATTCCATTTCAATACCATTTTGAGTTCGATTATTTGCTTCGGAAACGAAAACAAATCTGCAGGGTTGCTACTGAAGCACAGGGAGCGTTGCTATTAGTTGACCACATTTGCAGATTAAATACCATTTGTCATTCCTTAATGTCCTCACAAATAGGTGACAAGCCATTTAACAAAATGTTTTCCTTATATTACTACCCGCCAAGAAAGTGAGATGTCACTTGAGTAATACTTGGAAAAAGTGACTGTTATTACAAGTTTAAATTCCCAACTAAAATATCTCTTATGTGTTTTGTCTCACAGCCTGCCTTCTTTGTTGTAATATATAAAAAACATTATTGTACTTAAAATACACAGGTTGTTTATTATAATTAATTGTTATATCTTATCAATTGTAATTATTGTTATATTCTGTTAATTTAAGACCCAGAATTTATTCAGATCAAATTTGGACATTCATTAAAAATCACCTTTTGTATTTGTTACGTCCTTTATTATCACCTAACCACACACACTTACTGTACACCTGTAAATTAATAAATCAAATGTTTTGGAATGAATTGTTTTTCATTGATTGCTAAACACAATAATAATATTTAATAGTTGTATAAGTGTTATACCTCTAACCAACCAGGGTTATAACATGTATTAGGGGCTTGTCCGGCATATAAATATCTGCGGTCATAACACTGCTTCACGAAAAAAGTTATACGTGTTTTAAGTCATAAAGAAAAGTAAATGATATGAAATGACTCTTTATGTTTTGGGTGAACTATCCCTTTAAATTTTAAATCATTAAGTCATTTAAAAACGATATGTCATGAGTGCTAAAAATGACTGGTGTGCTGTCACATCGGACTAAGCAGCTGCCTCTTGCCATGTATCTCACGTCATCTTTATCTGGTAATGATTTCACAAATACATAAGTCTTCATTCTGGAAACACAGTGCACCAAATTGCAATCTTAACATATTATCTTTGCCCTTGAATTTGTTTGCAAGTCACAGCCTGTTTCCCTCCCTTTCAACACAGAAGTGTAACTGCCCCTAGATTACGACGTTTAATTGAATTTGGCGAGTTTAGTTTCTCATAGTAAGGAAGAGGAATATATTTCCAAGCCCCACATTGACCTTCAGGCACATTGTGATTACATTATGTTCTCATTAGCAGGGTGCACTGACTCAGTGGATGGCACGCTGCCTCCCAATGAGTGAGGCTGCTTTCCATCAGGTCCTCTCTGACCTTCAACACGCTGCTTTATCATACTCCTCTCAATACTAATTACTCACTTTAATCGCTAATGAATTATTGAATAATCTATTACGGGTATGCGCAATAGGCTCATGAATATGGCATTTGTTGTTTTAATTGGATCATTGTTGTTGTTCCGGTAGGCCCTCGAACTCGCTAAAGGTGTGGGGAGAGAAACCGAGATGAAGTGGGTAAAACATCAATTATCAATAACTTATACGCAAACACTCAAAATTAGAAGCAAGGAGATATCTGTCACACATTAAAATGTATAATTAATTCATAATTAAAATGGTAAAATCACACGGATGTATTGTACTCATCTTTTGTGTGGCGAGCTCTTTTTTTAAACGCCCCCTAACAAGGCCAAAGAAAATGAAATCAGAGCACCTCCTCTCCGTTCCGGCTCGAATTAGAGAGCTGCTTTCCTATCACAACTAATGCAATCAGAGACAAAAGATTATGCTGCGTTTGAAGTAACGCATGAGAGAGGTGGTGAAAAAGCGTGTGTGAGATGGCTAGGACTGGAAAGGAGGGGTTTGGGGATTAAGCTGTGCAAAAAAAATTGTTATAAAGAGAAAAGGTCACAGAATGATATCACCCACAACCTGATTAGCAAAAAGGCCTTAGGCCAATGCATCAATGCCTTCCTCCCTAAAGCCCCTCGGTTACACACACACACACACAAATACAGCATTACAAAGATGAAGACGGCAACAATGAGGGCGTCTCTGGAAGTATAGTGGAGTCAATTTTGTGTTTGTATTTCAACGTGTCTTTGTGTTTGCAATCGGGTAGGAGTTGCCAGTCGTTCTAACCATCTTTAAAGATCAATTACTACCGCGTCGTCCATGTGACAGTCCGAAGGCTGCAGGCCACGTTAGCCGTATCCGACACAAAAAGAGACGGACGATTCCAGTGCAACACCAAACAAATCCCAGCATGGGCCACTGCCACTCGCTTTTTCTCAAGCCAGTCATGCTGACAGACCACACCAGCGTGCTAGCACAGATTAAGACTACAAGCCATTAATTTACTCTGACACTGCTCGATTCCTTTAAACTGTGAATGACCAGCAGAGACACGCTGGTGCTAATAGAGCAGACTGCAAGGAAATGCCAACACAGCTGATGTCTCCCGAGATAACCGTGTTTGTCATCCTAATGAAAAGGCAATATTAATATTGGAATCTTCATCCCTTGGATTTTTTTCCAACACTGGGAACATTCAGTCGACTGCCCCGTTAAAAAGGCCGTGACGTGCATAGTCGATTTCCTTCATTGGCTATCGATTGAGCTGCAGCTCATTTAAGTCAAAGAGGATTGTGGGCGACTTGATTGTTTTGCTTTCAACTTTCAACTGGTCTTTGTATCACTGTTGGTGAGACCCTTCTTGTTCAATCCCATCTCCCACCGTCAATGCGAAACAGATGCGAATCATGACCCAGTTCTTTCTCTCCAGCTTCTCCGTCCGACAGACAGACGCAAGTTATAAAACTTTTATTCCAACTGCAAGCGGGGAGAACAAACAGCAAGTACAAAGTTAAGCCACAAAAGGGAATAAGAGACAAAGGCGTGAGAGAAAAGACGGCATGCTCTTTTACGGCTGACTGATGTGCTGCCCAACTGAGCCTTTCAGTGTTTTGCCTCTGTATAGATTTGTCACCAGCCTCATTTCGGTTATACCAGTGAGAGGCGGATATCGAAAGACTCTGATATGTTATGCTGGATTAACACCTTGAGTTGTCAAGCAGGAGATTGTTTCTATTGTTGTCCTGTTGAGACGCCTCAACCGGTAATGTCACTGTCACATTCCCACATAAAAATAACTGAAGATAGAAAGAGTTTGAACTAAATGTGGGTACAGTTTTGAAAGGGTACCAATTGTGATTCTGGTTCTACTATTGTATAATCAAATTTGCAAGTCACATCATTGATCGTTTTTTTAAAGGTATGGAAAGTTCTTTGACATTATGGTAATTGAAACCAATGACCAAATGAAGAAATTCATTACATTTTGAGAGAAGCAAGTGCAAATGTTCTGTGTATGGTCTTTAAATGGACTGAAGAAATTAATTTCTCCATAAAAATAAAGAAGTATTTTAATGTAAAATTAACTCTTACAGTTGGAGTAAAATATTGCAATCAATGCTAATAATGCTAATATACAATTCATGATAATATTACAAATTCTTTAAGCATTTTATAACCTTAATCATTATATACCTTTTGCCTTTTATTTCAATGTAAGACACAGTGGCTTTTACAGATTAATATATTACGTGTTTTTGTGCCTTTTTCTTTCTTTTATATATTTACTGTATTGCCTTAAAATATGTTTTTGGATAGCTGCTTTGAAACTTTTTTAACCTCTTTAACTCGACAACAGTTTGCTTAATTAGAGCTTTGAGAATTTAGGAAACGGCATGTAGCCACAATTATTAATTACATAATTCACATTTGTGCAAATGTATATTTACTGTAGATGAGTCATTAGAAAAAATTGAGGTTTAAAATTGTTTACAGTGTAGATTTAAAACTTTTTTGAAAAGTATAATTAGATTCTCATTTCAATGAGTCATTTCAAAAAGTAATTTCAATCTTTAAATCATGACTAGAGTTGCTGTAACTTAAAAAAAAAACTATTTAACTTGTGTAACTTTTATGGTGAGTTAAAGTAATTACTATAAAGTATATTTACTTTATACTATTAAAGTATATTAAGCTGCTGTGACTCATTGATCACATCATTCACACTGTCTGAGTAGTCCATTTTTACCACAGAAATAATCAGTAAGACACGAGACCGAAATAACACATACAATATGTTTGCATGACAAAAATATTTCTGTTGTATTTAAATAATATAATATATACAGGGTGGAGATCTGGTCCAGAGTTATATATTTTGTGGCCATTTCAAAATATTTTCTGTTGTAACAACATGGTAAATAACAAACTGCTGTTACAGAATGAGTAATTAGGTGTAGGTTATGTGTCAATGTGCAGAAGCAGAATATTGAGGACACAGATATTAGAGAAGAAATAAGATGCACGATAAAAGCACTTATCTCATGAATTGAGAGATTTAGTTGAAGCTCTTTTTGCACATTTTTCTGAGGAGGTTTCTAGGGAAATAACAATCTTTAATGAGCCATGTTTAGATTTGCAAGAAAACAAGTGTGCATCATAAAAATAGACTCTCTTTTTTTAAAGTCTTTTTTCATTTCACAACAGCAGCAGGAAAATTATCGGTATTAAATTTTACGAAGCTGTGAAAACAAAGCGATACTTATTAAAAGGCCAAAAGTAAGCGTCTTTTAACCAGCCCAAGAGCTCTTTATAGATTTCAGTTCAATTTAACCTGTTTAATTCATGAGTCCTTTGTTTCTTTTTTGTGCAAAAATCTGTTCAGAAAAATGTAGTGACCTTCTGGACACATTAACTTACTAACTATAATTAATCGTAATAATTAAAGACATTTACTCATTTACTTTTACTCTTCATATGATTGAAGAACTGTTGTAAGTCTTCTCTTTATAGGTCATATCTTTTTAAGAACGTTGAAAGAAAAATAAAGAACTAACATAAAAGTAGCTCATTTGACTTGTGAACTATTTTCCAAATCTTCTAACCAAATGATTGCTTTTTGTGAATAATAGATTAAAATTGATTATTCAGTGCTAATCGGTTAGATATTTATTTAAAAAATGACTAATGGCTCTAATGGCTTCAGAAAAAGTCAAACTTGACACACAAAATGTAATGAGCGACTTACAGTAGATGGTCTGTTTGGTGGATTTAAAGCCCAGATCACTATAAACTTAAAAAGCTATGAAGCAATTTGTCTACTTTTGTGTTCTGCAGAAAAAAAAATATTAGCATATGGCCAGGAAACATGAGAGTAAATAATGAGGATGTATTAAGAGCAGAATATCTTAATTTGGTTACACTATGCTATGCCCAGTATCACGTTTTCCAACACTGCATGGCATTACATATAAAATGCCATATTCAACATAAGTTAGAAGACTGTACAAAATGTGTACAACTTTCAACAGCAAAATGAGTCGCTCTCATCACCTCCGACCAAATAAGATAAACGACCGAGGCAGCAGTGTCCGTGACCAGAGTAACTTGGACTAACAACTTGATTTCAATGCAGTACTTTTGTCATTTAAGAAGACGTATGTTCTCCTGAGAGCCGTGGACTGAGTCTGGATGTGTGGAGTAGTGGAGCTGATCGGACTGTGTCAGAGACCTGCTGAGAAATAGATTACAGTGAGTCAATGCAGCGAAGACTGCTGGGAGTTGAGATGTCGACTACGAGAGGATGTGTGTTAGTGAACGAGCGTGTGTGTGTGTGTGTTGGAGAGGAGTAAAGACGACAGTGCATGCTCGAACCCTATGGCGAGGATTACAAGGTTCAATAACATTGCATGTAAGGATTTGTCGGTCAAATTTCCTTCTCTATGCAAAACTGCAACAACTTTATGAAAACTTTGGAACAATTTCTCATGATTTTGTTATTATTCTTTCGCATTTCATTTCACAGTATCATTCATTGTGAAGTAATGGAGCCTTCGATGAAACAATGCATCTTACACCACACACACACACACACACACACACACACACACACACACACACACACTGCTTCTAGCTGATTGTGAAAGTGTGTGAATGGTGTTGAATATGTGTGAGTGGTTGTGTTGAATGTGTGTGTGTCTGCCCGTGTAGGAGTGGGATAGTGGGTGGCAGGTGGATGGAGAGCATTGCATGCTGGTCTGTATGGTAATAAGATATAATTGCACAGTACGTTCGCTTGTCTGTCGCCTGTAAAATTCAAAGGGAATTTGCATCGTTATGTGCAGACTTTTCAAATATGCTAATCGTTTTTTTTCTCTCGACGCTCGCAGGCATCTTTCAATGCAATTAGATCCCCCAACTGACTGTGTAATCACAAGATTTCCAAGCAGATGGGGGAAAACACTTAAATGTTTCTGTTAACTTTAAATTACACCCGGTGAAGTGCCCTATGCAGAAAATGATGCCCTATGACAGCTTTTCGTAACCATATCTAGAGGAAAGAATCTCTGGAAATGAAGTTCATTACAATTTAAAAATGTATAATAATTTAAACTGTACATAACAATACTATGAAATATAGTTTAAACAAAGTGTAGAATCTGCAAATAAGACTTAATTAAATCTTCTACAATAAGCATTCAGTAGTGAAGAGTAGTGGCACAAGCAAGGTCAACAACAGCTAATAAAACACCAGTTTTATGTTTTCAATTCACTACGCGAAAGAAAAGCAGCCTTTCAGCTTGTTTTATTTATCTATATACTAATTCATCTTTTTTATTTCTTAGATCGCAGCTTCATAGAGCGCTTGAGACATGCCCATAAACCCATCTTCAGTAAACCTGTACATGAAATCTGAAAATGATCATTTTCTACAAAAGGGCCATTGTGGGCAGCCTCTCTGGTAGAAATCAATGGTTCGTCCAAATCTCCTTGAAGAAGGCTGATTGCGTGAGACGGATCGAAACGCACAATAGACTTTCAACAACAGGGCTGTGCTAGCCAGGGACTTGGATTTGTTGAGTTAAGGTATCTTTTAACACTTTTTTCAATAAAGTGAAAGAGAACGGAGCAGTTAAAGAGTTTTTTTCTCTGAACATCTGCTCGTTTTGCATCACCTCCCACACATTGTCGTGCTTAATTATGGAACGACACTGGTGGCCATTTTTATATAGTAATGCTTTTTTGTGTGTATGACATTAAGTATAAGTTTGCTTGGTGAAGTTAACGGTGGCGGTGACGTCCTGCACAGATGATAGACAGAGAAGACCTCAGATCTGCTGACCGTGGAGTCTGTTTGTAGATCTGTTGAACTGCATTGGTCATTTGAGTCAAGTGCATGGTTTAATCAATGATGCCTCTAGTCAGACGTGTCAAAGGCGATATTTTACTTTAGAGGAAAAAAGAACAGAGAGGGAGATCAAAGCCTGGCATGAAAAAGCAGTCCATCGGCCTTGGCTTTGAACTTCATGCTGATATGAACTCCATTCCTCCACCAAGAGAAAAAACAGCAGTAACGAAATAATTATTACACATGTCCTACACCGCTAGGAATAGTTTTTCCAAAAAGGATTATTTTACACACCTGTTAAAAATGATACACTGGTATGGTTTCTTATTTCTGTGGAAAACAAAAAAGTTTGTGAATGAACAATTTAGACTGGTTTGTGAAGCGAAGCAAATCGGCAGTCCAAGCTACATGTTTTTTTTTTTTGACAGACATGATCTTAATAAACATTTCATTACATTTAGGCATTTAGCTGACACTTTTATCCAAAGCGACTTATTACAAATATTAGGAGACAATGAAGCGACACATCAAAAGCGGCAACAATAGTACTAAGAAGTGCTTTACTAAGTTTACAATGTTTTGCAGTGCTAGGTAAATACCTGTAGAGGAAAGAAAATAGTTTTTTTTTGTGTTATGATGTCAGGTGTTTGTGGAAGAGGTGTGTTTTTAGCTGTTTCTTAAAGGAGGTGAGGGATGTGGCAGAACGGATTGCGTTAGGGAGATTATTCCACAAGCCGGGGACAGAGGAGGAGAAAGAACGAGAGAGAGATTTAGTGTCCTTCTGTGAGGGTACCACCAGTCGACGTTCGTTCGTTGAGTGTAGGGATCTGGATGGGTTGTAGGTATGTAGAAGAGAGTTAAAGTATGAGGGTGCAGAGTTTGTGATGGTTTTAAATGTCAGCATTAATGATTTGAATTTAATGCGGGCAACCACCGGTAGCCAATGGAGAGAGATGAAGAGAGGTGTGACGTGTGCTCTTTTGGGTTCCTGGGAAACAAGTCTTGCTGCTGCGTTCTGTATCATCTGGAGGGGTTTGATTGCTCGTGCAGGAAGACCAGCCAGGAGAGCATTGCAATAGTCAAGTCTAGAGATTACCAGGGATTGAACTAGCAGTTGGGCGTTGTGCTCTGTGAGATATGGCCTGATCTTCCTGATGTTGTAAAGCGCATATCTACAAGACCGTGATATCCTTGAGATAAACTATTGTGGTACAGAAAAAAGCAACAACAAAAAAAACGCATTCAGGTTGAAATGATATAAACTAAATAACCTGTTAACTGTCACCATTCCTCAGGAGAAACACTTCCCTATTCACTTTAATATTTCATAGTTGAATTTTAATCTAATCATGGCAAACTATAAATTGATGGAAAGGTATAACAGTCAAGATGAAATATTTGACAAATTTTCATAACAATAAACATAAATGAAAAGAATTATTAAAAATATTAGTTACAATAATTTATAATAATAAAATAAAACATTTTAAATATGAAAAAATATCTAATATCTAAAAATAGTAGTTCAGATTTTTATGTCTATACTCAATTTCTGCTGTGACACTTATCAGGATAAATAATGACAGAATTTTCTGTTTTGGGGAAACTAATTTCAAAAACAATATTATTCATAACGTCAAATGAGCTCCATCGACCTCATACAAAATTAAAAGAGCTTTGAGAATTATTCAATACTGACTTATTTTTAAAAGTGCCTCTCTATTTCATCCATCTTATGCTTTTAGTCTGTTGTTCCTAACAGCAGATGCTGGTTTTTAATAGCAGTGAGTATATGGTTCAGTTCTAAGAGATTGCAGGAGTTGCTTTTGTCCATTCGTGTCTACCTGCTGGTCCCATGATCCACCCCTACCATCAGAAATAATAGTGCTTTTCATTTAAAGTCCCGCTAACCACCACCGTGAGCTTTACAACGAAGGTCCCGCATTCAGAGCAATACAAAGCATTAATGACCACTCGACCACAAAACGCTGGGTTTGCAGCGAGAATCTAAAGTGCATCAGCGACCGAAAAAGAACTGTGATATTTTGCTCAAGCCCTTCGTGTTGAATTGTGATATTTTGTGACATTTGGCAGTTGTCATTGTGTTGAGTACCTATGAGCCGAATACTGATTGATCATGGGTCTATGGACAGGGCAAGTGACACTTACAAAAACACGAGGAGAATGAGGAAATGTCTAAATCTGAGTTTGTTACACAATTATTTGTCCTTGCAAAAAATAGGAAACATCTTTTTAGAAACATTAGGAAAAAAACATATCAGTTGTTTGTCCTAAATTGCACTTGAATTGGATTTAAAGGTCTCTTGTTTCTTAAATTTTTAAAGAAACCAAACATCCTCTTACGTGTGTCTGATCAGTTGAAGAAGAGACCGAATGTGCTCGAACAGTGCTCGAATTTGCTTAGATAATATTCAGTTAAAGGACTGATTTAAACATGAACATTTCTCATTTTGCGAACAAAACTAAATTATTTTATTTATTAGAAATATTACATATGATAGAGCAATACAATTCCTGTAGTTACAGTATAAAATACACTGTCTGTTTAATATTCCTCACCATTCAATTACTAAAACATAATCTAGTTCTATTATTTTCCACAAATCTACTTGACAAAAGATTCTAAAGGCTCGAAAGGTTTATAATATACATATTGTTCAGTATGCTATATTGTATTCTTTATGAAATTTCCCACTTTCCAGGCAAAATAGAATAGCAGTACAATATGCAAAGATGTGTATGTTAGACACACATCTGTTAATTGCAGAATCTGGCTACAAGACTTTAACCCTTATTAACCTGCATATTCTTATTGTAGCATTGAAATAAAAATCTTGACCTTGCTTAAGTGCAGACAAACAAAAGATGGTGAAAATTGATTTACGAGAAAGCCGTTTAATTTTGGTTGCAGACATAAGGTGTTATTATTGATGTGAATATTATGAAATTCCGATCGAATGTGAAAATGCAAAAATATTTTTGGTGGAATACCGGTGAATCCGAGGTATCTCATGGATCACTAGATGTATAAGTTTGTAAACACCTCAGTGTGATGTGTAAGTGGGTTTTTGCGTGCAAATGTCAGTCCTTGTGAGACACACAACTGTTTGAAAATGCTTTTGATTTCCCCCCCCAATTCTTTTCGGTTTCCATTATTATTATTATTATTACAATTTATTTATTTATTTCCTCTGAAGGCCATCATCAATTCATTTTAATATTCATGAGACTTTCAAATACAGAATGATGTCAAAAAAGTCCTGGAAACGTGGATTTATTTGACACAAGATTATGACTGCATGTTATTATTCATAACGCTCTGCTACAAATGATGTGATGTGTTTTCTATTTTCAGAGTGAGAGGGCGAACACATTGCACTGTGAACACACATAAATGTTAATAGACATTTTAGAATGCAAAAAATAATGTAGTGCTTTGCACTGCATATGCGTGTGTGTGCTGTCACTGCATTTGTGCTGATAAGAGGAAATGGTTCTGCATTTCTCACAGCTGGAACCCTTTGAATGCTGCATCCAACAGTATCACTTTGCAAACCATTCAAATCAAGTCACTCAGAGCACTGCAGCTGCATTTAATCAGAATCATTCATAATCCACACTTTTGTGTGTGACTATTTCCCAGGAAGTTGGAATAAAAACACCATTTGTGATAAAATAACATTGATTGGCCAACGTTACTTTGAATGACCATTATTGTCTATCTCTTAACCCATCGCTGTTTCTTCGTTCTTCAGTTGGTTCCTATTGAACTTGAACTGGGTTCATTTAGGCAAAGCATTTACATTCTTCTTATTTTTGATGGACAATATTAGAGTGTTTCTTGTACGGTTTCTGTTGCTTTAGAGAACTCGTCTGCCTTTATCTGGGGACAGTTTTGTACAGTAAGTCCGCTCTAAATAGTGTTGTGTTTTGACAGTTAATTCATACTTATTGAAATTAAACATGGCAATACATTTTTATTTACAATACACACCCCTGTGCCCTGCATTAGAAGTGATAGCCGCCTTGCATTGTTTTTTATTTATTAATTCAATTCTTATTTTATTTTAGTTATTTAAACTGGAAAACTGTTTTCTACATCACTGGTCAAATGTTTTTTTTCCAGACTAGGTTGGCCTGTACCATAGAAAAACCATTAATGTATTATTAGGTTACAATTTACGTTTTATTGACAAACATCAATAATAAATCCTGTTGTTGTCAGGGGATGTATTAAATGTTGTTGTTTTGGATTTGTTAAATAATTTATATAATTTAAATGCATATAAAGTAAAAAATATATATTTATATTCTTGCGTTTTCTTTAAATGCGACATAATTTGCTTCCATTCAAGAACTTTTATTTTGCCTTTTTCCGGTTGTAACGAATCATATCATCATGTGCCTTCTTAAGCCAATAAGCTTTCAGTATTTGTTCAGCGTGGTTAATATGGAATCAGATTTGTGCCAAATAAAACGAACAAAACTTTTGCAAAATATACATTGATAAATGAGAAAAACACTTTTTTTCTCACGAGCCAATAGGAGCGAACCGCTGTTAAGCCCGCCCTCACGAGAGGTTTGTGCCAGAATGGCGAACGTAAATTTGCGAAGCGCAAACAAAAACTTGGAAAGCAAAAACGAAAACTCTGGCAGCGCATTCAAAACAGCGTTTGGCGAAAGTGAACCTGAAAGTGAAGTCAACAAAAATGCAGTTTTATTGAAAACGGTGTTACTTTTTTTGCTATTTAGTTGATTGTTTTTATTTTCAAAGTGTTTTTCTCATTTATCAATGTATATTTTTGTTCGTTTTCGCAAAAGTTTCGTTCGTTTTATTTGGCACAAATCTGATTCCATAGTTTAAAAGCCTGCATGTGGTTAACAGGTGAGGGAGATTTTACAATTTCGCTAAATTAATAAATTTTAAAACAACCTTAAGACTGGACATATACAGTTTACATCTGATAGGATGTGTGGAGTTCATACTTACCGTAGTTCGTACTATACTGTGTAGGTGAGTTATTGTTGGATTAGGGCTGTCAATTCACTTATGACTGTTCGTATTTGTCATAGTCTGTAGATGGCACTGCATGATGTGTTCAGTTTTGATTTTATTTGTAGTAAAACTATATTAAGCACAAATGTAATATTGTCTTGCCACACGGGTTAATTAGGGTATTTGTAAAAAAAACATGGTACTGTAATGCAAATAGTAATCAATGTGCCAGCAAACACAGTTACTCTTTTAATATAATAAAACACACTCAGAGTTAAATAGATATTAATTAATACATGGCATAAAACTTAAGTTTAGTTATTTTCCATTATATTCAGATTAAAATATGTTCATGGACTTTTGATCTGTTAAATGCTAGTGCTGTTCTTTACCATTATCACTTAATTAAACTGCCATGTATTTTTATACAAGCACAATACCTTCATAATACCTATTGCTGTTTTCTGCATTGTGGGTTTTCACGTGTATATTTATTATGTGTTAGCAGAACTTTCCCTTATTTAAAATTTAAGATTCCAATTAAATGTCCAAAATAAACTTGCAATTAAAGGTGTAAAAAGCACTTTTAGAACATATACACACAAGACCCCTAATACCCAAAATAACTTTGTTAAAGCTCGCCTTTAATTACACTGTTTTTTCTTTAAAATCTAATCTTGTTAGACTTTGACTTGCCAGTAAATATTAGGCCTATTTGTTGGACCAATCCAACTGCTATTTAATGGAATAAAACTTAGATTAAATAGCCATAGGCAGTATTTTAGGTGTGCCATAAACCGTGTGCCAACGAAAAGGTTGTTATTATTATTATTATTATTATTATTAGTGCTTTGTAATCATAAAACCATATTTTTCAGATTTTATGATAAAAAGGATTAAAGTGATGGTAAACCAAGTGCTCTTTCCTTATCTGTGCAGAGAAAATGGTATGATCGTCATGTGATTGTCTTGCCAGTTCAGCTGTATTGTGCCAGAAGAGAGAATCTGATTAAAGATGGATGAAAGACTGATGAAAGATTTGCCCTATGTCCCTTGTTTCACAGTGTTAAGTTTTTACATTATTTATTATATACATATATATTATTATACAATATCACTCTTTCTGTCATGCTGTCATATTGGCATGATTTCTATGTTTGCCATTTTATTGAAAACACTCTTCATGATTACATACTTGACATTGCTTATTTGACTAATTAACAACATACAAAGAAATATTCAAGATTATTTCATTTATGTACTTTTTATAGTCTGTTGCTTTTGAAGAAATGAAAACAAAAAAATATGCTTAAGTGTTGCCTGAAGTGATTAAATGATTTGTGCCGTCTTACTCGCCTTCTATCACATCATTCGAAGCACAGAACCAATCAAATAAATGCAGTTACACATTCAAATAGCATAAAAACTCTGTGGAAATCTGTAATGATAAAATGATATAAAAAAGTTTTCTATAACAATGTTTTTACAAATGATCGAGTATTTTAGTGGTGATATTGTTCTTGCTTCAGCAATCTATAAATTCTGCCATATAAAGGCTGCAAATGATGTGTTTATTTAAAAAGTGAATTGTGATAATTGCCATCCTAATTTATTTAATGATTATCATAATGTGATGATGCCAAGTAAAATCCAGAATGATTTACAAGAATGGTTTGATGTTGAAAGCTTATGATAATTTGCCACCATGAGCGCATTATGCAACTGATGTGATTATGTTAAATAGATGTCACATTGTAGAGATGTGTTTGATTGTACTACAGTGTTTGAATTAAATTGTGAGCAACAGCCAAATAGTCAGCCCTTCTCTTCCCAATTTGCTGCACGCTAATTGGATTCCTGGTTGGGTTAATTTTATGCCAAATTTGACCGGAGTCTGTGAAGTTCCCTTTACTGCATTCCTGGATTTTGCTCTGCGACATGTAGCACTGTAAATAAGATGAATGCTTGCTATCCTCTTACGTCAGAATCGCATTTCAATTTCTAAAACAAATAATATTTTTTAGTGGAACTGCTCTTTCTAGTTGTCATTATAAAGATGATTTTGGGAAACAGGCTGTTATAATATAGTACAGCCCTACCGATATGGTTTAATTCTACTTTCAAAGCTTGCCTTAGGGGTCTGCTGTTTCATTTTAACTTTGCAAACATGGAATTAAAACTTTAAAGGTTCTGTGAGGTATTTTTTGTATTAAAAAAATTTTCCCCTAAAGAAATGAACAGTACTTGTTAAAAATCACAAACAGTCATGAGATGAAGACTCTAGACGAACAATTTTTTTATATTGAGCATGTTGCCTAATGGGGACCACCATGTTGAGATTAGATGATTACTCTTCGCTAATATCTTTGTTACATAAAGGCATATAACAACATTCAAAACATTGAAATATTTAGAAAATTTTTACAATCTTGGTAACTTTAACATGATTCTATGTTAACTGCCTTATACAAGTACAACTATTAATCTCGAATGTTTCCCATTTTTAGTAATTTTAGTGATTTGAGCTTCCCAACCTGTTAACTCTCACTGTTCCACAGATTATACTATTCACTTTAATATTAGTTGAATTCTAATCTTATTATAAAAAAATATATATTGATGGGATAGGTCTAAGACTCAAGAATAAATATTATTTTAACAATAAACACAAGCTGAATAAATGTACAAAACGATTAATGTTGTTTTTAAAAAATACCTAAACTAAAAACATTTACAAATTAAAATATCTAAAATAATAAATGTAGTTCATGTGTAAGCTCAATATGTGCAGTAACGGTTATCAGGTTAAGAAGAATGTTAGTAAGATATAAATCGTATTAAATCGCTAGAAAGTAGAATTTAAGAAGTGTCCAACTTTCTCCCTCCTTAGTTTATCAGAGAGTAAGTGACGCATAATAAATTCAATTAGTGCATTTCAAACATTGTAATGGTAAAACACGACAGGTGAGAAGTTTCAGTTTTATGTAGGCCTACTTTAAGCAATTACAGTTGAAGTATAATCTGTTTTCTGTAATGACATTAATGGTATTGATTGCACAAGAAAGATGTGTAACATGGCAGTCCCATGTTACATAACAGCACTCAGAAGTATCTACTATATAGCGCTTTAACTTCAAACCAGATGTTCTGTAAATGCGAAGTAAAACTTAGACAAAACGAAACGCTCGTGGTGTTTAGAGATGCAAATAAATGAGACGCTGCTACAATAGAGCCCTGACAAACACGGGTACCTGCTTAAATCGTGCAGAGCCTGTTAATTAGAATGATTACCCACAAACGTCTCACCACCGAGTAATTAATTTACAACAGAAGTTGTTGACATGAGGACAGCTCATTACCATAGAAAATTGAGAACGTGTCTGCATTTCAGTTCATTTGAACAGTCACAGAAACAAGGGAGTCTTAGCAAAACCCACACATGTCTTCGGCATTTTATATGTGTGTGCGGAGAAAGTTTTATCTTGTGTGAAATTTCTAAACGCAAATATGAAACTCTCACACAGACTCTCAGAGGAGGAAAGCCAAGTTAGGATCAATTTCCAGCTGTGCATTTTTCTAACACTTAGATACAAGCTTTTGCTCTGTAATGTATAATTTTAACACATTGCAGCTATGGGCAATTTTTGGATACACTTTTTGTTTCCTTTTACTCCTTTTAAAGTCTTTTCTCGATACATTGTGTGGTAACAGATAAGAGGCTATTGCGCAAGCAATTGAAATTACTCAAGAAGTGCTTTGAGCTCCAATCACCCTGTAAGTCTTTATGTGACGGATTGGAGAAAGTAAATGAAAGAGACATAAAAAGAAATAAAGAGATGAAGTCTCAGTCTTATACCAGTGCCATTAAATAAAAAAATTTAATTCGAGTAAATGCATATTGAACCATTGTGAAAGTAAATCGAACACAGAAAATCGTACACTAAATGCTTTCGGACTGTATAGGGAACACAATGCCTTTTCACCATTAGAAACGAAGCAGAGATTCTTAACAAATACAAGACCACAGTGTGACAATAAAAGCAGACACAAACAAACATGACCTCCAGAGGACGAATCAATTTTTGATCACAGAGTTTTTTAGACTAAAAGCATGCATTCTTTACTGTGATACACATCCATGGGCATGAGAAAATGTTTTCTTCTGTACATTTTAGTGTTGGATACTTTTTGTACAGTTTGAATGTGTTCAATGTACTGCATTGTACTGCGAGTCTTGGCTTGCATTTCTAGCACGAGTTTTAATGTTAATTGAAGGTTTTGGCAATGCTGTATGGAAAACAGTCATATCAATAAACACAATAAATTGAAAAATTTCTGCACACCTACACAAGAAAATAAAGATGATTTGTGATTCTCTAAGACTTTGTATCTAACAGAGGTCTGGTATCAAGGGGAAAAAATATCTGTCCATCTGTTTTTGTTTTGCAGGTATGATAACTAATAATGAGTTGATTTAATCAGCCCAGCGCTGAGACAAAACAGACACGGCGACCTCTTAACACTGGCGTAGCGGCCAGGAAAACAACATCAGAAAAAAGGGGAAAATAAAGCATGGGAGACAGAGAAACTATCACAAATGATTATGAATCCAGCAAGCGCTGTTGCTATTGATTTTTCCCATTTACTGTTGGCTCATAAACAGAATAGTGAGACTCTTTTCAGCCTGAGCTCACAGCTTACCAACAGATCTCGGATCAACATGGGATCGATCCCACGAAGCAGATTTCAGTTCTGCTTAACCAATCATGAGTTTTTCACTTTAGGTCAATGATCAGAATTTATTTATTTATATATATATTTATTTATTATGCCCTTGTTTTGTTAAAATATTTGGTTTGTTAACATTATTAAAATATTATTTATTAATACATTCTGTCGCTGCTGCCAAAGTTCTGTCGATGATGTCACAGGGTATCGGCCTTTAGTATCGGAGTGTTTTTATGAGTACGAGTACCGGTATCGGTGCATCCCTAATTAAAAGGATAGTTCACCCAAAAATAAAAATTTGGTCATTATTTATATACCCTCATGTCATGCCTCTCCTTCTGTGGAACACAAGAAGAAGATTTTTGATAAATGTCTTTTAATGTCTAATTGAAGTAAATGGGAGACATTGTTTGGTTACCCATATTTTTCAAAATATCTTTTTTGTTTTCTGCAGAAGAAAGAAAGAAAATCTATTCTTGTAAAGCTTGTTCACAATAAAAAATTGCTTTTAAAAATTGTTCTTTGTCTATAACAAATTATAGAGGAGCGTTTTTTGGGATCACTTTCTTTGTTTTATCTTCCATCAGCTGGAAAAAAGGCATTGACAGAAAAAAAAATCGAATTAAAGAACGGAGAGTTTAGAATAAACATAACGTTATTGTCAGTTTGTGTGGATTCTAAATATAAAGCCCTATATTTATATACATCACAATGCAATTGTGTAGAGGGGTACTATGATTGCTGAAATCATGATTTTAATGATTTATCTGTCGTTTCTACTGATTTCCAAAAAAAACATATCTGAACTTCTGTAAAAGAAGACTTGTTTTAGAGAGATTTAGATGTTATTAAAGTTTGTCTGATTGATGGTAAAACAACAACAAAAACAGTTTGCCTTTTGTATTTTATACAATTCTGAATAATAAATATCCTGTTTTATAACTGTTTGTAAACATTACAATTTAAAGTGTATTTCTCAAATGTATCTTGACTATTTTTTTTTCTTCAGAGTGGATGATGACTGGACAGAATATCTTGACATTTTGAACTGAATAATAATAAAACAATTTTCTTTCTCCCAGGGTCAAAGCTCTGAGCTCAACCCGAGTAAGCTGGTAGAAGTGTGTAAAACAATTAAAGGCAGCGGGAGAATACAGTATGTCAGCAAACTGGAGTACTCTGGGGTAAGCCTGTTAACTCTGACCTCTGATGTAACAGCCAGAGACCAATACAATCAAACTGTCCTGATGTATACAATTAATGTCATTATCGGCGATTGGGCACAGAAGTTCAAGAGAGAGGCATATTACTGTAACGGTCAGGTGTCAAAACGATAAGCTTAGCAGTCATCACATTTGCCATTTAAGGAAAAAGAAAGCACTTCTCTTTTTTTTTTGAGTGAGAAAAAATATTTTAGAAAGAAGTTTGAGATCACCAATCTAAATGCAATGAATACTGTATCATTATTTTTGCACAAATTACACAAATAAAAGAGATACAGAGGCTGTAGGTTTGCTTGTAAGACTTTTTTTAAGGCTGATAACCAAACAGCTTTAATTTAGGCCATCTGTTAAAACCGCTTAGTCTGTAAAAACATGGAAATACTCGAAACACTTTGAAGTTGTATTTGTTATTGGCTAAAATTCGATGTACATTCTTCATTAGCTGAGAATGTTAAATTGTTCTTATAGTGCCACATTACCCTAAATTTTATTTTCTATGACAACTCAATTCTCTTTAACTCGACACACATGTAACAGTATACTTGACTGGATTTGACCTGTAATGAGTTCCTCTGGACTAACAAATGAACCCAAGGTCTGTTTGCTCTGCAACGTGTTAAGTCACGAACACATGCTAATCACCGAATCCAGTCGACTATCCAAACACACTCTCCTTAAACTAAACATATGTTAATTACCAGGAAATCTATCAAACCACAGACACTCGTACCAAAATCTGCCCCTTCCTACGCAGAACACGTGTTTATCATTGCACGTAATTAACCACAGATTGCTGAAGTGCCAGTGCAGGGGAAATATTATTGTTGGACAGGGAGTAAAGTCTTTTTAGCGGTGGGAGGGTGGGGGTATAGACATGATTGTGGTTTGTAAAGGTTAAAGGTCACAAGTGGCTTTTAAACCAGAGCCATGCTAAAGAGTTGAGAATTAAGTGAGAGTTCCTGCAACATTGTATCGCACAGACAATATACGTTTATTACAAGAGCTTAGATTTTCAAGGCTGGAGTGTATTTACGTTCTGGAGGACCTTCCAGAAGAGCGTAATGTAATCACTGAAACCTTTCACTTTGTGTTTATCAGTAGTATTTTAATATGAAATGCCGTGCTACAATTTTCAGACCTTTGTCTGTTTTGAGATGAAAATATTTTGGAGTAAAGGTGAGCAGCAGAAGGGCTCTGTCGGGTCTTGTGTCCTTGATTGTGAGTTGTTAAAATAAGAAAATATTGTGTTTGGACTAAAAAGACCCTTTTAAGAATGTCTCTCAGTTCTAGTTGACCAAAAAACATGTTCTCTGTTATTCCTTAGATTTTCAATTCATGTCTTTCAATGTGCATAGATGTAAAGCAGCCTTACAGGACGCATATTAGTACAGGACAATTATGCAAAAAAGTCGCTCAGTTAAGTAAGCTAAAGGCAGATGTGTCGGTGAAGGAAAATTGTATAATGTGCTACAAAGTAAAAAAATGTTCTGCCTTTTAAACCAGAGCTGCATCCCTTTATGTCAAGGCTGTCCAGTGCTCCTGCACCTGGAGGGCCGTCGTCCTGCAGAGTTTAATTCCAGACTTAATCAAACACACCTGCCTGTAATTTTCAAGTCACCCTGAAGACCTTGATTAGCTGGTTTAGGGGTGTTTCATTAGGGTTGGAGTGGCCCTCCAGGAGCAATAAGCCCTGGGTCATAAGCCATGGGTCTGTTTGGCCTGGAAGTAAACCTAAGAATTTGTACCTCGTTATAAATGTTAACCTTTAGAAAAATTGTCACGCTTTGGTAAAATCTGTAAAATTATTTACATTATGCAAAATGACTGTAGTGTAAGTGCTGACATGTCATTACACCCTTAAAGGGAGTTTGCATGACAACGTTTTAAAACTTTATATGCATTTTGGCCATTTGCCTGACAACAGCGTTTTGGGGGCTTGAAAACGTGTTTAAAAATGCTAAGTCCTGAAAACCATATCGTTATCGTCTCCATATAAACTACAAAAATTCTAATTTGTGGACGTGCATGCATGCCACTCGTTTACAAAATTACATTACCAACTAATAGCCTGGCATACATTATATAGCATAATAAAGCATTTATTGTCATTTTTTGCAGATGAATGTTTTGACAACGTTGCCATCTGTATGCGAAACGTTTCACAAATGCAAGAATAACGTTTCTGTTTTTAGTGCATTTTTAATATGTAGTTGTCATGTAAATGTAACATAAATCTGAATATAATGCAACAAATGCAGTGGGATATCTGACATCAAAAAACTCTTTTGGGAAGTTTCTGTCAACTTTTGCATTCAATCAAATGAAATCAATGAAAGCTTTTGCATTCAATCAAAGTAGCTAAAATGCTATCGCTGCTAGTGATTGTGTTTCATAGTCAGCCACGTCAGCCCATGTCATGACACTACCTCCAGTCATGCATCACATCAAGGGTGCACTGGCCATTATGGATGTTAGGGCAACACCTTATCAAGTGTTCTAAAGGGAAAATGTCAGGTTTGTATCTTTTCGATCATCTGTTCGATCCAGGGCACTTGAGCAACTGCCCAGAAACAGGTTCAATGAAAGCGTTTCTCTTGGATTTTACCACGTGACTAACAATGTGACCTACTTGACGTGTTCCAGGCCCGAGAAAGTTTGATTTTGTAACTGTGGCTTGCTAAGAAACAAACAGTTACAATTGGATCTAAAGAAATCCACATCCATGTCATTTTATTTATGTGAAGTAGCAGTACAAACGTGTCATAAATAGAACCTGTAAGTGTGACATGTTGTTGCTTTTACTGTAGACAGATTCATTGATTTTTATTAGAAGCGATTTGCTTTTGACACATTGCAATGTGACACTTGCGTCTAGTCTATTTAAGGGTTGTTAAGTGTTGTGAATAACATCAGGAAGAAGAGGGAGATAAGAACATTGTGATTTTCTTTTTTAGACCCTAAAAGCCTTTTATAGAATAGCTGAGTTCACAATCTGTCACAACGCCGTGTAGGACTAATAATATATTTTACCTTTGGTTTGGCAATATGTTTAGCAGTGAGTGGGGAGACTCTTTCTGTCCAAGTGGCTGTCGTGTGGGGGTATTTCCATATTTGAGAGGCGATGTGAAGTTCAGGGGAGCAGATTGCCTCACATGCTGGTATGTTTTGGCTATAATTTAGTTAAGAGATAATGTACATCCAACCGGTTGTTATCACAAGATGATTCCAGACAAAGTGATCAGGTCTTAATCTGAAGAAACATCCGTGTGCATCACTCTAAAGGTGTTTATTTTGCAAGGACAACTGGTTATTCATTATCCTGCTTATTATATAACATGAAATATTTGGTTTGAAATTTTTAATTAGCTGTTTTGTAACAAACAAAAATCTTTGTGATTTTCCTACCGGCTTTAGACACGACTGTCAAACAAAAAAAACTATTTTTTGTAATTTTTGTAATATTATCTTATACATGTTATTAATTAGGCATATTTCTATCTAATTCATTCATAAATTATTTTCATGGTCAAGTTGACTCGCAGTATCTGGATGACCCAGTTTTGTTTTTGGAATCAGTCGGAATCAAGTATTCTGTGTAATAAAACCAGCATAAAATACTTTTACTAGGCTTGCTTTTAAATGTACCTGTCAGCATTTTTAAAACATTTTCAAGTTTACAAATGATGCTTTGGAAGTTACAACACGGTCTGAATATTTTAGTGGGGCACTAAAATACCTCACTTGCCTGTTTAGATGAGTATAGACTGAAGATACAAATTCCCAAAATGGATATATCACACTATGCCACTGCTTCACAGATGTTATGGGAGGATGTTGGATCGTCCTCAATACATTTCTTTCTTCTATACTCTTGCCCTGTCATCACACTGGTACAGGCTAATCTTGTGTACATCTGTCCATACAATTCTGTTCCAGGGCTATACTGGCCCGTCTCTACGTTTTTATGCCAAATTGTAATCCGGACTGAATTCGGATCTTCACCGTGGTCAAATTCTGCTGCCAAATTCTTCTGGGAACAGTAGCTCTTTCATCACTGCATTCAGGATGTTGTTAATTATTTCACAAAATAGTGTCCCAGACTGATGTTGTGGTTATCCATTTCTAAAGGCATTAGTGATTTGTCAGATGTATTACAAATGGGCAAAGTAAGGCAAATTGTTAACCCAGGGCAAAGTCAGGGCAAAGTCAGGAAGTCACTTCGCCGCCATGTTTGCAACGCCTCTAAACAAGACAAACCAAGCAACAGTCCCAAGAATGGGGAAGGCAAATTTTCTAAATCCTTTCTAAAATCAGATTAAATTACGGTGGCAGAGAGCTCAGGGCAAATTAAGAGAAACGCATGCAAATAGAAAAAAACACCTTCATTAGTTTAACAACACATGCCATGTTTGCAACGCAGCTGCAAAGTCCAAACAAGACAAAGTCAAACACTTACGCAAATAGAAAAACAGTCCCATCTACTTGAAATGGGCTGCAAAAGTCCACAACACTTGCAATATTTCTACAAATAGCACCGACCACAGCGGAAATGTTTCAAGGGGACCCAAATAAGTGAAACCCTACTGGGACCTGCTTATTGTTTAATTTTCTACTCGCCAGTGTTGTAATGACTTGATATTTTTTGCATGTATAATTGCCTTTTTATATATTAGTAGCCTAAAAAATCTGACATGGTACACAATGTTGATCGTTATATTGTTGCACATAAAGCAACATATACTGACATATATTAAAATGTCACTGCCATAGTTTTGTCTCAATATGCACACCAGTAATGCCCCCAGTGATTTAAAAAGCCGCTTAAATGCCCTTATTGAACTTGCTATAAGGTTAATAGGCTAAACCACTGTCTGTAAAACTGGGCCATAATGTTCGTCTCCTATTTGGGTCCCCTTGAAACATTTCCGTTGTGGTGTGCTATCGAGCGTGGTGATTGCAAGTGTTTTGGACTTTGCAGCCAACGTTTTCTATTTGAAGTGTTGTGGACTTTGCAGCGCCAGTTTTCTATTGCAAGTGTTGTGGACTGTGTGGAAGCTGCCCCATTTTCTATTGCAAGTGTTGTGGACTTTTGCAGCGCATGTGTTTGTCAAACTAATGAAGATGTTTTCTTTATTTGCTGGTGTTTTTTCTATTTGCATGTGTTTTCTTAATTTGCAGCGCGTTGAGCTCTCTCGGCCACCGTATTAAATAACATATTTCCGACCAACAATTAAAACTGACATTAACTGTATCTTAACCTTTGTTTCTTAAGCTTAAATTTTGCATTAAACCGCTTTTTCCAGATTGCTATAGCTACTGCACATATGCACGGTTGGCTCCTCCCCTAGAGAAACGTCAGTCTTTATCGATTGGTGATTAGTTCTTTTTACCAGAAGGCGGGACTTCCGTCGCTAGAGCGGCCATATTTAGCGTTGCAAGCTGCCCCATTTATGATAACGGCAGTGGCGTATCTTGTTAATATTAAGTATCTTTGCCCAGGGTCATCCTCTACTATTCCTGACCCTACCTGTGAAAACCCAGCTAAAATAATTTTTCTGTGATTTACACTTTTCTGCATAAAACCATCATATATAATGTAAATAACAGTAAAATATAACCTTGATCACTTTAATATTGACTGAGTAAGGTCATGTCAAAGATCGAAATGAATGTTTTAGATGCTAACTTTTTGTATTGTTTTGTACTAGGTAATAAAATGTTGTCACAATAAAATCAATAATTTTAGTGTAAATGAAAATTTGAGTATGGTATCTGAAAATCTACCATGTAATCTATCATTTACAGCAATAACCACACATTATATATTATTGTCATTTTTTGGCATTGTCTACATAATTAGATTCTGAGACTTTAGCCTGGAATTCACAGACAGAGACGCATTTATATTTAGATATTTTACATTATAAACCCTGGGTTAACATTGCTCTTCCCAATGAGATCAGACATGCTGACTCTTTTAGTGTTTTTAAATCTTCACTTAAAACTTATTTTTTTAGGCATGCATACAAGCAATTATTATAATAAATGTGTCTTGTTTAGCTTTTTATATAATACATCTTTCTCTCTTAATTTTGCTCTAATGTATGTTTATTGTATTTATATGTTTCTGTGAAGCGCTTTGAGATGTAACTTTTAAAGGCGTTATATAAAATAAAGTTTATTATTATTATTATTATTATTATTTGCATTATAATGAGGTAATACCCATGACATATTTGGAAAATTTACAGAATGTTGGCAGTTTTTGTCTAGCAGACAGCAGTAAAAAATAAATAACCTCGTTTCGTTTTAGCAGAGTTCGGATTAAAGTAAACAAACTATATGAATGATGATATTCAATTAAAAAGAAAAATAATAAAATTTTCAACATGTCAGTGTTGATTTGGAGTTCTGTAAATCTGGTTTAGTAATAAAATTATTCATGTTGTCCCAACACAAATAGGTCGCAAAAACTTCCATTATACATTTTAATTCATAACATGCTTGTTTTAAAATATTTTAGACTTTTGCTGCATTGAACTGAACAAGCAAACATTTTTTGGAGTGTTTAACAAAGCTAAAATAAACAATGTGTGTAAATAATGCCAAACAGACGAATAAAATTCTTTATTTCTTATTTATTCTTCAATTTTTTTGTCAGAATGCTAAAATGTACAGCTGTTCCAAAATTTACAGAGGCCATTGTACCTGAATCATCCCAATGTGCATTATCGTCTGGCCTTGGCAAGACTTTGTCACTTTAATGGCTCTGCTTATTTCTGTTGTGTGAAGGATTCTTATCATTTCTTATTGTTTCTCCAATGTCTTACAGCTTGGCACACTGTGGCAAGATGCCACACGTTTAATCTGAACTTTATTTCATCTGTGGAATCCAAGAGTTCTGTTCCTCCCCACAGACTGGGACCAGATGAAGACCGACAGATCTTTCGATGACAAAGTGAGTTATTGCATCTTACAAAATGAGTCATTTCCACAGTAACACCAAACTCCCAGCTAGGCAGTTTACCGTTTACCCGAGCAACTGTGATTTGACCTTTAAATCCTCTCCCGTGAAAGATTTGGTCCCCAGAAACACAGCATGCTTGAAAACACAATCAAAACTCGCCATAAACTAAACTGCACAGTTGCACAAAAAGTCCTGCATGAATTGTGCATAGTTATAATAGCAAAATAAATGTATTGCCAGTCACTGCACAGGAAAAAGATACCGTCTTTTTACCTTGAAGACATAAGAAAATTGATTTTTGCATAACATGCTCTCATTGGTTAAGATATTGTACAAAACAGCACAAGGTACAGTAGACGTTATAAACACATTTTTGCTTTTTAATGATATACATTTGCTGTTTTGGTGTTAATTTCTGTGCTGTTCTATAAAAAGTAAAAGTTTTAAATCCAACTTTTAGGTCATGTTTTTAAAAGGGTGTTTGGACAAGCTTTGGCAGCCACATTATATATAATTGCGTGTTAAAACACAGGACATCTAAATGGTGTGAAATCACCCTGGCTCTCACTTTCAGTCTCCATAATGTTGTTTTGAAATGTCTAAAGATCAAGGTTAGCTGTGAAGTAGTTTTGTTGGATTTAATACACAATAGTATTTCTTAAGTCTCTCCACTCCAGGGCCTATGAGGACAAGGTCATTCACAGGCCATTACATGTCTTTCCTTAGTGCTTGTAAAGCATATAATCATTGAGGCAATATCCACAGTCCCATTGACAGCACTTTGGCTCTCTTTAGAGCTTATACACCCAACAGTGTCTCTCTCTCTTTCTCTCTCTCTCTCTCTCTCTCTCTCTCTCTCTCTCTCTCTCTCTCTCTCTCTCTCTCTCTCTCTCTCTCTCTCTCTCTCTCTCTCTCTCTCTCTCTCTCTCTCTCTCTCTCTCTCTCTCTCTCTCTCTCTCTCTCTCTCTCTCTCTCTCTCTCTCTCTCTCTCTCTCTCTCTCTCTCTCTCTCTCTCTCTCTCTCTCTCTTCCAAATTTGCCTTGGTTAGGATTGTATAATTTATTTCTTTTAAAGGGATAGTTTACCCAAAAATAAACATTCTTATTTACTCACCCTCATGTCATGTCAAACTTGTATGACTTTCTTGCTTCAGTAGAAGAAGATATTTTGCAAAACGCTGGTAACCGGCACCCATTCACTTTCATAGTATGGACACAAGGTACAATGGAAGTCAATGGGTGTTCCACAAAAGAAAGAAATATATACAGGGTTTAAATGACATAAGGGTGAAAAAAATTAGGACGACATTTTTATTTTTGTTGAACTATCCTTTTAACCTGTTTTATACAGTATAGAAAACTTAAAAAGTATCTAACCAAAGGAAAATGAAGTGCTTAAGTTAGCCATTGCTGTGTGAGGGATTAAGAGACCATTTCTTATTAATATTATAGCCATTATGTAATTTTATTAACCATAATAGAATGAAAGTCAGTTCATATTTATTTCTTTAGCACTTTTTACAACTTGCAGGTGTACAGAAAATGCTGTAAAATAATAATTATATGAATATTTAATATTATAATAGGTAGAGAAAAGGGAAAAAATTATCTAGTTGTATGTACAATCATGAGAATATAAAAACGATAAAATACATTGATTATGGAATACACAGTACTGGTATTATTACAAGGCTTTCAAGAGATTGGCAACAGTATCTGTATAGATAATTATCTGTTGGTGTTAATCAGACTGTTATTTCCATAGCTCTATTAAGTGTGTCTGTCAAATTTTATGTAAGACAAGTACATTATTTTATGTAAAATACAAGTACTATTACACGTGACTAAAAGTACCCAAAGTAAAATAGAACATAGGAAAAATCTATCAAATGGTTTCCAATGAAAATTATGCTTTCATGATTTGCTTTTGCAAACATTTCGATCAAAAAAGAATTAGCTATAGTAGTAAAATAATGAAAAAATGCAACCATTTGTATACATAATATATTGAACTAGATAAAATCCTCAAAAATTTTTACAGATTGAAACCTATTAGGTAGTTTACTATTATCACAATTTCATAAGACATCTGATGGTGGACATGAAATACCAGAATGACCCCATTTATTGAAGTTTAAAAGAGGTGAAACAAGTGTAATACACAGCTCATTGCCATTTTAATTAGATTTTACACTTTGCTGAAAGTCTTTCAGCTGCTTCTACAAATCCATCTGTTGGCTTACTTCAAAACTTCAAAAATCACAGATTTGTCCTTGTGGTATATGAGAAAATGCGCAAGTGAGAGCAAGCCAGAAACACACCGGCGTTCAGTTGATCACACTTATGAATATGTAAAACTGACACTTTTTTGGTGAAAATAAATTCAAAACAAAAGTAACGGAAGGTTGGGTATATGCGGTGTAAATGAAGGTGAGTATACTTGCAGTAGTTGTTTTTCTGTGTGACTGTGAAGGCAAGAGATGGCAAGAAGAAAAAAATAGGATAAAGGTTTTTTTCATGAGGTGTGTGTGCCTGGCAAGTCCAGCAGGCGGGCAAATGAGGTGATAATGAAACAATGGGGTTGTAAATGCCGGTTTGGGCTGCTAGAGGACGAAGTGGCAGACGTGTTCAGCGGTATCTCTGTGGGTCAGAATCTGTCCGCCTGGTTCGTCATGACACGCGTGGGGTGCAAAGTCGGGGTCAAACTGGACGCTCTCAGGAGTGATGCAGACACACGCATCCAAAACCAGCGAGATGTGAGGGGTTTACAGTCACGACACGCCATTAGAGCTCGTGCACAGCAGGGGTCTCTTTGCCAGGGCCAAAAATGAGCCACTGTCAACTTGTTTGTGCAATGGTCACATAATAGGATATGTGTGTGCGGGTGTGATTGCTTGTTTACCTTGGGTGTTTAATACAGTCTGTAAATAGCATTTGACCTGCAAAGGACAATGTTTTGGGAGCTTTCCTCTGTCGAAAGTAGTTTGTTGTTTAGAGGTCCTTCACGGATTTGTTGGAAAAAAATGGAATATAAGTTTGTGTCAAACAAGGTTACAACATGTACCAGTGATATTCATATGTTTGTTTTAATGATTCTTGCATACAGTTTTATGACACCTACACTGTAAAAATGAAAGGTTCTTCAAATATCCTGTGGGTTATTCAAGGAACCTTAAAATGTATTGTACAGTAAGTGCCTCAACTCTTCTTCTTACTATCGGGTTACTGGTAGAACCAACAACAGTCTTGGTAGTTCTTGCAAAAACTTATGGGATCTTTTAGACACTTTAAATTCAGTTTTGAAGTTTCTCAGAGAATCATTCTCCTCCCGATGGTTCCCTAGGTCCAAGGTTCTTCTGATGGTTCTGCAGGGTGGCAGGTGAAGAACCTCAAATGGTTTCTCAAGGATCTTTTAATTTTTACAGTGTGCAGTATTAGAACACAACCGTAATGATGTTACACTGTAAAAACTAAAGGAACCTTGAGGAACCATTTGGGGTTCCTCACACTGCCACACCGGCGGAACCGTTAGGAGGACGTTTTTCAGGAACTGAAAAAGTGCCTATAGGATCCCATAAGTTTCTGCAAGAACTGCCAAAACTGTTAATGGTTCCTTATAGAACTGCTTTTTCTCAAAAGTGTCTCAAGGACCTCCTGATGGTTCCGCCGGTGTGGCAGTGTGAGGAACCCCAAATGGTTCCTCCAGGATCCTTTAGTTTTTACAGTTTATAATTATGATTATATAATCCTGGATGCTGATTGGCCAATAGTTTTTACCATATAGCACAGTCAAAGATGATACATTTTGAGAAGTTCTTTTGCTATGAATAGGGGAAAGTGCAATGCACAATGAGGCCGCTTTAATGACAAAAGTCCCGCCGCCTTATGAAAAGACCCAATCATCACACTGTTAAAATTAAAAGATCCTGAAGGAACCATTTAGGCCTCTTAACACCGCCACACCGGCAGTACCATCATGAGGTTCTTTAAAGAACCATCAACAGTTTTCGCAGTTCTTGCAAAAAACTTATGGGATCCTTTAAGGACTTTAAATTAAGTTCTGAAGTTAATCAGGGAACCTCCTGATGGTTCTACCAGTGTGTCTGAGCTTAAAAAAGTTTGATGTCAGGTTTAATATTGGTCAGAAATACTGTATGTTGTTTTATTGTGATCTTATAGAGTGATTTTAGAGATATCTGAAATTCCTCATTCAAGTAGATAAGATCTGAGTAGTTATTGATCTTTTATGACTGAAAGAGCTGCTCTGAGTGGGTTGACTTCCCTAAAAGGGGTTTGACACCTCTTGACCTCTTGACTTAGCTTCTATGTTTATCACTGCAGAACACCCATATTCAATTTTGGTTCGTGTTGGGTCATCACCTAATTTTCTTAGCCACTTAATTACAGAAATCAAGCATCAAACAAAACTGCCTTAATATTAATAAGTTGTGCAAGGCTATCAAATTAAACCTACCACACTGCTGTGTGCTGTCTTTCCAATCCATCAAATCTTAACTCACCCCCTCCAGAGTTTTCCTCATTTTCTTTAAACTGTCTCATTTGTCATCCATGTGGAATCAAGTTCTTTCTTCTCCTCTACTTGTCTTGCTACCTTATTTTTAATCAGAGAAAAAATATAATCTGACTCCCAGAGACTTTAATTATAACCACGAGCAGTATCTGAGCAACCGCTCGATCAATAATGCATATCAGAGTTTTACACTACAAATGCACATATCCTCCACATTCTGTTCTCCTGCACAGGCAGGAGTGTGTGTAAGGCCAGAGAATTGGCCTTCAGTTGACACACGGACATGATGTGTGTATACTTTCTGACTACAGATGCTACTGGTAGGAAATGCTACTGGTGTGTCCTGGTAAACCCTTCGGTATGGGGACCAAATGTCCCCAAAAATATAGTATTACCAGTAATTTGTTAACATATTTTTTGGCAGTCATGAGAAAAACTGCTTATAAATCATACTTATAAGTTGCAGAAAGGTTTGTGTGAGGGTTAAATTATACAATATACAGTTTGTACAGTATAGAAGTTATTATGTCTATGGAAAAGCCCCATAAAACATGGAAACCCAAAGATATCCAGGTTATATTTTTACAGAATGTCCTTCACATTATGTAGAAAACAGTAAATCACAAAAAATGACTTCAGTTGGGTTTTCACAGGTAGGATCACATATAATTTTATATATATATATATATATATGTGTGTATATATGGAGAGATAGAAGATGTTTCTCTTCGTCTTTAACTTCATAGCTTTGCACTGCAGTTGGTTCACCTTCTGCTTACGCTCTCCAGCCTTCAAATGTTTGATTGCAGCAGTATCCTAATGATGCCATCCATCAATTCTGCTGGCCATCGTTTTAATATTCCTGCCAACGCTCTCTCATGAAAAAAAAACCTGCCGTCCATCCATATTCACCGCTACTATCCTGACAGATGCTTTTGTGTTGCTGCGTCTCTGTTTGGGCAGACAAAATGGAGGCCCTGATTTATAGACAAAGGCGGGATGTGGCGAGCAGGGTTGAGTTATTGGAAGATTCTTCCTCGCAGATAGACAGAGACCTCATCTCCTCTGCACAACGTTATGACTCTCCTAGCATCCATCAGACAGGAAATTGGGTCTCAGATAATGAAACGATAGCGTTCATCACAACAGTACGTACTTCGGTAACGTCAACTCGCTGTGTGACGCGAAATGTCTCCCCTTGATCTGTGCTCGCAGACCGGCGATTAATCTGCTCCATCTCCACATCCAAGATTGCCTAACAGAAATAGACTGATGCACGTGGGGGGGGGACTCGTAAGCGAGTGTTTCACTAACAATTAACCGGAGAAGAAATCATGACTCCATTTGTGTCATTCTGTCACTGTGATTATGTCTACCGTGCAGAATGGAGAAGAGCTGGAGAAAGCTCTAAAAATACCGAGCGCAGTACATGGTGTTGGCAGCAGTCCCGGCCTTCTTCATAATGTACGGCTACTGTTGATTTAGCAAAGCAGGAAACAGATGTCGATGGGGAGGAGTGGCAGTGCCTCTCCCAACCCTTAGGGGGCAGTGTTTACATTTTAAATGAACGCTGGATAGGTCTTTGTTTTTTGTTTTTCTGGGCAGGCTGTATATTTACTCTTTCTTGGTACTGTTGCTGAAACCAAGGGGAGGGAAATTCCACCAGAATTCCTTTTATTATGTTTTTTAAAAGGCTACTGAGAAGTAAAAGAGAGAGTCTTACCAGCCTAAGATTGAGAGTGCAAGTCTAGTGACATGTTTTAGATCTATTTTTTATTAGATGAGATTCATCATTATCCAGTCCTTACAAAGAATTAGCCATTTGACAGCAGATCAAGAACCAGATGACTGATGAAGAGGACACCGTGTGTCATTATTTATTCATACAGAACCTGAATTTTGAAGTTTTGTATCTTTCTTTAAAAGTTAAATAGTCAAAAACAGAATGAACACTGGGGCTAGTTGTTACAGTTTTATATTTCATGGTACATTTATATGTGGAATGTGTGTCACATAAACTAAAAGTTACATACACTCCCACAAATTTTGCATTACACACATAATTTGTTTCGTAAGTGCTGAATTTTTTCTATTTCTATTGAATATAGTTCACAAATCATATGGGCTACTTTTTATCCTTTTGAAGTGTTTGGCAGCACCGTTTACTATTTGCTTATAGATCACCCAGGATTCCAAAGGGCTTTGGAATTTATATAAATATGAAAAACATTCATAAAATATATTTACTGACTAAATCATGTGTTTCCTAAGAATGAATTCCTGTGTGTATTGATTCTAAATTCGTTTTTTATGGACCTATTCTTTGATTATTTTTTACAATTTACATTCGTTTACAAATTATTCAGGCAATAATCCATAGGAAAACTGTTTTATTACAGTGAGTTTTGGTAATGTAATTAATGTTGCCTTCAAGAAGAGATTGAAATATCATAATTACAAGTTCAAAGAACATAAATGATCGAGCAAAGTCGTATTTAAGGGTTAACTTATAATTTCAGATGACACACGAGTTGCCAAGTTGTGACATCGTAAGGATTGTGTCGATTATTAACATAATTGAAAGCAAGTCTGTTGTTAATGAATGATTTTGCAAAGCTATAGTAAGTTCAATATTTCATGTTTTATGTTCATGTTTAATTTCAAAGGTACAGTACAATGTATGGAACAGCTTAAAATAAATAGAAAAAAAAAACAAATTTGTATTTGATACCAATGTATGAATTTTAAAAAGACTAGGAATCCCATGACTTTCTAAAATGGGCTGCCTGTCTTGGTACTTTATAGTTTTATAAATGTATGAATTTATGAATAATTCATTTATTAAGTCCACAGAAAAACTGTTTTGTTACCTTCCATAGTTTTGGTAAAAAAAGAACATGCTACTGTATTTGGGCCACTAGTTTTATGTTTTTTTAAGTATAAGGTAGGATTGTGTTTTTGTAAACACTCACTCATGTGACAACTAGCCCCAGTCTCTCTGCAGAAACATTACGCAGGCAAAGCACATAAATCATCTGAAATAGATACGTTTTTGATTGAAATCAAGAGTGTGGGAGGAAGAGATTTAGAGTGAGAATGAAGATTTGCAATTAAACGTTTATGAAATCTCTTGGCAAAACTGCATAACGGCGCAGCGGTTCAATTGAGGAATCAAATTTGAAATGGGTCCTGCGTTATTCCTGTGGTAATATAAACTTTCTGGGGGATTTAATTAATTTGAGAATGTGATTATTCTGTGCCTACGTTCCCCAAATAACGTGTTGCATCTAAATGCATTACTATTTTTGCTATTAAAGAATTCAATTTTACTCCCCACTTCACCCAGACAGGCAGCAGGCTCAAAGCCCTAAACAAACACAACATGTGCATTTAAGCGTCTGTGTTTGACAAATTTCCCTCCAATGCTGAAAGATTCAACTGATTAAATAGGTTTGTTTTAACCGACACGTAAATAAATCTGTTTTATGCCTCTGTGCGATACCAGACAACCAGAGTCCCCAGTCAGCGTGCTGTGTGTTGCTGCGGCTGCATAATATTGGCTTGAAAAGAGCTTTATACTCTTTACAGAACAAATGGCTTACTTTAAGAGGCTGCATTTTATTACTAAACCGGTGTAGATAAGCTCACCTCTAATTTTCCTTTGAGAATAGAGCCTGCTCACATATATATTTATAATTATAGGTATAAAGTTATACAGTATAACCTTTATGGAACTTGACTTCTCATAAGTAGCTAGTACTTTTTGTAAAACTGCTTTAAAACGTCCAATGCTACAATAACAACTATACGTAAAACTATCCTTGGGGTCCAGTAACATAAAAAGTTTCATAATACAAAGTTCCAGAATTGCTTGGAAAGTGCCAAATCATACAAGTTTAGAGAGACATTGTGAGACAACAGAAGTGTAAAGAGTTTATTTGGCTGCAGCAACATTATCCTTATTTTATTCATAATATACATAATTATTTTTATATTGTGTATATTTATGTAAGGATCATAGCAAGCCCTTTGTAGATGCTAATGGCAATCAAGAAAATCAAGTTATGGAATAGTGTTGTTATATGAAGGTAGATTCAGTTGTTGTAATAGAATTAGAAATAAACATAAAAGGCTTTTTTCTCCTCAGATCTCTTTAAGATGTCATTTTGGATATGACAGATAAAACATTTAATTGTTTGTTTATACTGTTGATATGTGACCCAGTCTGAGGAAAACCACCTTAAGTATTTTTTTTTTGAGATTTGTATCGTTTTCTACATCCCACTGTTGAGAACTTTCTGTGAAAATATAACCTTGATATATAGGCCATGTCAAAGAAATCAAGGTTTAGAAATGTGCTAATGTCAGTTTTTTTCTCACTATCACTATTTTAAGTATTTAAAATAATCAATTGCAGCATTATAAATGAAACAATAAGTAGTGCACCAAAGAGTATTGCATTTTTTTACAACAATAATAAACGCACATTACCTGTTTTTTTGTTGTAATTTTTGTGGCTAACTTCGAATCTCATAATCTTTTGAGTCTTTATGTTTCAGTGTACAGTATGTGTTTGTGTGCATTTAATATTCTTATTTTTTGTGCTGGAACATTCAGGCGTTTTACTCTTCTGGTGTCTATTATAACAGATCCTTAACAATGCACAATACAACATAGACCTGATTATTAAAACTAATGATGTACCTCTATTTAATACATTATATAAATCATTCCTATAATATTCATCTTAGCTCTGTCTTCATTCAGGGTTTTTCAGGCGTATATCCATTCCTCACGGAGAAGATTGCGACCTTAGCAGAAATCATTGTTACGGCTGTAATTTATGATACGGGACACCTTTTGTTTTATAACGGCAGTATTCACCTTCCCGTTTGATTGATTGAATTTGAGACTTGTTTGATGGCTTACGTGCGCTGCACGAACACCGATCTCCATTTGCCTCCTTGTAATTACACATCACATGTTAGTCACATGCCAATTATAATATATCCGGTCATTATGCCATAACCATTAGGAAGTTAAGTGTAATTTCAGGTCGCTCTCTCTGAGTCAGACCTTCACTGCATTCAGTGTAACCAAGGAAACCAGAACTGGGGTCCTGATTGGCTCATTTTAGATAATTGCTCGAGCTCTGCTCATTGGCTTACCAGAAGCGCTCGCTCAAAACAACCGTACAGACTGATGCACAGACAATCGTTCCTGTCTTCGCACACCGACTCAAAATTAATTTAGTCAAATATAGTACAGCTGGTAAGATGGCTCTCGAATGTACTCCACTTGACTGAGTGAGCGATTGAAATGGTTACATGAACAGAAGCAGCCCAGAGCCCTAGAGCAGCCTGGGCACATGCTATTACTGCACATTGGCCCACTGAGTGATGTTACAATTCCACTATTGCAGTTAAACAGTTATCACACGACAGTCATAAAAGTTATAAGGCTGTGAAGCATATGAGATCAATGGAGCGGGAGACTGGCAAGCGAGGGAGAACAATTGATCAAATGAGCATGTAGCTCGATACTGTAAATGCAATTTCATGTTGGGTTAAGCATACAGTATACACACCTTTCTCGTGTTTGTTTATAGAAAAACAGGCTTGTTTTGTTTTTTAGCATGAAACACATTAGCTATGAGTATTTCCTAAGTAGTTCCAAAACTATTTCCACTTTTGGTGGGACTGAATTAGCTCCTACTTCCAAGCAGGGTCTAACCCAGCAGGAACTAACAGGAACCAGCCTTTGTCTTGGCATTGTGTTCTTTTCTCTGCCTCCGTGATGTACAGCACTACAAATGTTGTAGGAAATTTCGTCTCTTAATCCTCCTTTTCCTTCTTATCGATCCAGATTTACTAAACGGGGCAAATTAGCTTGAAAACGCAATTCCAAAAAAAGGCAAGGAAGTGGAAATATTTGCGTGTGATTTACTTAATAGGCACACGGTAAAGAATGCAAATTAGCGCAGGGTAACAGGCAGAGCTTAACCAGCCAAAACTAGGTAGGGAAAACATTTGAAATGTAAAAACATTTGAGAAAGGGAGAAAAAGACAGAACATTAGGGTGTTGTGAAATTTAGGCTGATTTGTTTTAGCTTTCAAAAGTAGCCCATGCTCATTTTTTGGACGTTCAAAAGCAGCGACTAAAAGACAGAAAAAACAAGTAGAAGAGCAGCCCACATCAAAATAATGGGCCTGTTGTATTTGAAAATGAGAGCAAGACCAAACATCTCATCTTTCCTTTCTTATTTTCCCAGCCAAAAATACACATTTGTCTTTTAAAAACATCTCCTCATTTACCCTCGAGGGGTTCTCTCTCTCTCTCTCTCTCTCTCTCTCCTCTCTCTCTCTCTCTCTCCCTCTCTCCCTCGTTCCCACCCATTCTGTCTGCTTCTCTTTCTCACTGGCTGTTGTGTATTTGTGTGTATGTTTAAGACTTTAGTAGTCTTAAACATGTGTTTCCCCTACCCCACACCCATGTACAGGGATATGGCATAAATCCAGGGCTGACAAAACAAGCGGGACAGTCTCTTGTAAAAGTTATGGGATGGACTGGAGGAATTTATTACATCTGCTTTCGCTCTGACAGCCCACTCAATGCCATGTCATTGCCATCATGACTTTGGCAGACTTTATTTGTCTGGTGATTTAACATGCAACTCTCTGTCAAGTCCTCGTTATAAAAAACAAAATGGCTGACTCATTCTTCTCCATATGGAAACACTTTTAGACAGCACGCTGTGCCCTCGAATTCTTACATGACTTTCCTAGTTTTAATAAAGAAAAAAGCCTTGGCTAATGCCAAATTATTATAGCACGCTGCTGTCTCTGGCCTGGGGTAACTGTAGCTGGGAAAGTCTAGAGAGAGTTTTAAGAGCAGGCTTTAGGAAATGGTCTTCTCTAAGAGCTCTTAGCAATGGAGCCTCAGCAAATTTGATTATGAGTGGTAAGGGTGTGAATGTGACACAACTGCATGTATCTGAGTGATTACATTTAATCTCTCTCTCACTCGCTCCTAGTCCCTCGCTCTCCCTCTGTCTGTGAAAATGCATTTGAAAGCATTTACACTAATGGGGCTGACTTTTGCAGGTCAACAGGGATGAATGAAATGAAAACTTATCACATCAAAAAGGTGGATGTGTTGGTAAGTCGGTGGGACCGAGTGCAACCGAAAGCAGGATGATGAGAGGAAAGGCTTTGAGAGCTTGATAAAACGTCTTATTAATAAACTAGCAGTAAACAGGAGGTGTTTGAGTAATCCTGAATGTCCTCGGAGGAGAGTTTGCAAGTCTGAGAAGTGCTTGATGTGGAGTTAAAGGGGATAGTTCAGCCAAAACTAAAAATTCTGTCATCATTTATTCACCAACATCTTGTTCAAATCCTGTATGTGACTCTATGTACATTCTGCTGCAGGAAAGTCAGTCAGAAGGTAAGCGTTGACAGAAATCTCCTTTTTTGGTAAACCATCCCTGTTATTCAGACTAACAAACAGAACAAACACGCACCTGGAGTCAATAAGCAGGCAGGAATGTGTTTTACAAAGCCCTCAATATGTTTCTTATGTGCTCTTACTGCGTGCACTTTTGACCGAGTTTATCTAGGTGGGTTTTGAGATCTTCCATTCCATGAAAGGGGCTGTTTTTTAAGACTGATGTTTGTTCATGGTCCAAAATAACTGCTATGGGTGGTTTTAATAAGGACCTCATTCCATCCCGAGGAGCTATCCCGGTCTCTTTCTCTCCCTCCTTTTCGCTTTTTTGCTTACTGAGTATCTTATTCCATTCACCTGGTTGTATCTGCCCTCCAGATGTCCCCACAATCCGTTTCATCTCTGTGGGAACCCTTGTCAGGATGAAGTTATTTGTTTTAACATTTTCTGCCAGGGGAAAAAATCCTGGCATGATACTGCCCTGCCTTTGTTCTACCGAGAACGAGATGAAAAATATCATTTCCTGGATTTGAACGGTGTGAACACAGAGCAATGAAAATTTTCCTCTGACTAGACCACATAATAGAACAAATAAGCATGCAGGGTGAATACTTGTTTAAAGGGATAGTTCAACCAAAAAGTTAGGGTTAGGCCATTTTACACACACTGTCCTGCATGCTATTATTTTTTTATCTGGAACATAAAGAAGATGTTAAACATGCCTTTCTATTCCATACAGTCGTGCACTATTACATACGATGAAAGTAAACGGTTCTTCGAAACATCTTTTGCGTTCCATGTGAGAAAGAAAATCAGAGCTGTGTGTGTTACTGTTCTCTCTCTCTCTCTCTCTGTCTCGCTCTCGCTCTCTCTCTCTCTGTCTCTCTCTCTGTCTCTCTCTCTGTCTCTTTCGCTCCCTCGCTCTCTCTCTCTTGCTCGCTCTCTCGCTCTCTCTCTCCAAAACAGACATGAACTCTTCATGTCACTTTACTACTATAGGCTGTATATAGGCTATATTGTATATCGTAATCTGACTGATGTCAGGCAGCATGAAATATTAAACAGCGAGAGTGTGTATGTTGCATCTTATGATACAAATTGGATACTTTAAAGTAATGATTTAAAAGGAATGGCTTTGGTCTATTTAACATTCTAAACTCTGTCTTTTGAGGACTGGAGGGCCTAATAAATATTTAAAGACCATTTTGATTTGAGTGTTTTTCACTGTTTTCAAATAGAAGGGAACTGGAAGTGCAAGCTTGGTGTTCTGTGGTTACAGATTAACCAGGACCAATAGCTGTTATCACCTTGTACTTATTGTACACTAACAAGTCTTTTCTTTTAAAGTACTCATTGTGTTTCTAAAACCCTTTATTATTATTATATGAAAGTGCATTTCTGCTTATTAATGTCTTTATAATATGATTGCAGGGACTTGACTGCTTAAAATGTAATAATTATTAATAATGTATTATTAAACAAAAACAGCTGTGAAAGAAATCGTTTATTGAAGAAAAACAGGCAAAATAAAAGTAATTTACACAATTTTACAGATAACATTGCACCTGACTTTGTAATTCAAATTAACTGAGCATGTTTACTAACTTAGTAACACCATAACACTTATGAATTATAAATTATTTTGTTAGTTATATGTGCAATTTAGAATGCAATCGCTACATCATATACAGTGACCTACTTAAACTATTATAACACTTGGATAGTTGTGTCAGCCACACTCAAAACTGTATGAATGTTAGAAGGCAGAAATGGCATTTTTATTAATTATTTTTTAAATACAAATATTAATAAAACATTTATTTAATAAAAACATTTTTGTGCATTTTTTGGTGGTCAAACATTACAGGAATGCATATATAGTTCATTTAATGAACATTGTAGTTACTCTGGTAGAACTTCTGTGTAAACCTGAAGTGAAGTGACATCACATCTGCTACACATCACACTGAGACCTGCTGTTTAAAAGTCATCAAAAAAGGCTATGAAAAGTATAGTTTTGGGAGTTTTTTCCCAATGTCACTTTCGATATTTTGCATTAAATATGGCTTGCCTTTGTACTTTTGGGGGCCAGTATATGTAATAACTGAAAATATAGGTCAAACAACCTTCCAGTATGCCACAGAATATTGAGTCGTGAGTCTTCTCAAAATGTCGGCTGTACTTAAAAACCATTCGGCAAAAAATGCATTCATATTCTGAGTTGTCACAGCAGCCATAAACTTGGCAGTAGATGTTTTGTTTCAAAGGTGATTAGAAAGGAGTGAACAAATGCAAATTACTTCTGCAGTGGAGAAAAACATTCTCAGATTAAGTCAAGTGTAAGTGAATATAGAAAAATGAAAGCTCAGCCCAGAATGAACAGGACTTATTGTGTCTCATAAATCAGATTTCAGAATCTCTCTTCTCGACACTGCTCCATGCTGGCATCAAACAAAGGTGTATTTGACCTTCTTTCAGTAAGATGGTTAAAGCGATAGTTTTGTGTATCTCCTGACGATTCGGCAGCGTTTTCATACATAATGCATTTGACGCCATGTGCTGCAGTTGGTCACGCAGTCTTTAATAAATATCTATGACAACAGACAGACAGAGCAGAGGAGAATCGTACCGAACAATGAGCTAATGTCTCACTGCACTTTCATGAGACTGTGTGAATGCATTATTTAGCTTCAGAATAGACACGTTCCCACTGCATTTTTTATGCACGTCTCTCTCCCATCTTTTTTCTTCACTTTCAAACACCTTTTTTTTCTTCTGACTGTGTGTGTCTGTGTGTGTTCTCACTCAGTTTCATCTGGGCCTGAAAGTGTGATTGTGTGTGCATCACTCTGACGACTGTGATATCACGTTTATTTGCAGGCATTGTGTCTGTCTGAAGAGATGTAACCTTTTACTTGGGCTAACAGGAAAAGGGAACCTCAACTTGAAAAGAGTGAACTCGTGTGTTGTTAATGTTAAATTATTGTTTTATATTCCAGCTTTTCTTGTTCTTCATCAGTATAAGTAAATTGTTTGTGTGTTTATTTCGTTTGAAATTGTAAGTATTGTGGCTCTGTGGTAGTATTAAATAATTTCTTTGTTGGCTTGGGCATCATTAACAATTTGGGACGGGTTTATCGGTTCAACTAACTTTATTGAGGGAGCTGTTTGTTGAAAACCTGATAGAAAGTATTACATGCAAAAAATGACATGCATAGTCCTAAAATAGGGAAAAGGGCATATCATGTATTGTTTTCTCATGATTTAATTTTCTCATGATCTTGAGATAACAAAAGTTGCTTTTTTTCCACAAGTGTAGCTAATAATTGTCCACAATGGATTTATAAATAAAGTTGGACAGTGAATTTAGGGACCGTCTCTAAAGTTATAATATCCATCCATCCATCCATCTTCTTTCCGCTTATCCGGAGCCGGGGCGCGGGGGCAGCAGTCTAAGTAGGGACGCCCAGACTTCCCTCTCCCCAGACACTTCCTCCAGATCTTCCGGGGGAATACCGAGGCGTTCCCAGGCCAGCCGAGAGACATAGTCCCTCCACCTCCCCTGGGAGGCGTCCGGGAGGCATCCGAAACAGATGCCCAAGCCACCTCAGCTGGCCTCTCTCGATGTGGAGGAGCAGCGGATCTACTCCGAGCTCCCCCCGAGTGACCGAGCTCCTCACCCTATCTCTAAGGGAGCGCCCGGCCACCCGGCGGAGGAAACTCATTTCGGCCGCCTGTATCCTGGATCTCATCCTTTCGGTCATGACAAGTTATAATATACACGTTTCTAACTTTAATAGCATTTAACAGTTTCTTTTAATAAATATTAAAAAATCTAAAAAATGGGCATTAGCTGACAACCACATGAACACTGTACAGTTGGTTTTGTGACTGTTTGTTGACTGCAAGTTATTTAATTTAAATACTGTTAAAAGTAGCATATTAATGTGTTTGTAACTTTAGAGACGGTCCCTAAATTCATGATGGAAGTAATAAGCTATTTCAGCTGGAGCGAATCCATGATCCAAGTAAAATCAAAACAAAAAAAAAACAATGGACTGCCGCTTACAACTTCGTAAAATATAGTGACAAAACTGTAAAGACATCATTTCCATTTTTAGCATGACTATGGAAAGTCAAGTGTGTAATATAAGAAATATTAAATTATTTTTTTTAATTTACAGCTTCTTCCTTATTCCAAATATATCAGTAACCACACCTAAATATAAAAATATTTTGGAGAAGCTACATATTGTTACATGAACAAAACAAACACTTCTAATAAAGTAGAATAGACATGTAACGTTCTTCAAAGAAAATTCAAAAGTCACCTTGACAAAATAATAGGCAGGTGACCTCTGAAAACTCTGGTCAAAGGTAGCTGTCTGAGAACTCCCTGAAACCATCCATTAGCTTTTTTAGAAGATGTAATATGAAGTAATTCTTTATTCTGTAACTCCCAAAGACTTGTGGAGCTTTTTGGAAAACAGGTTTCGAGAACTTTTCTTTGCAGTTTTTGAATTGGTTTGTGTTAACTGCAATCAGCACATTTAATCGAAATTGATTTCACATGCCATGCACCAAACAATACTAAACTGGTAAATAAAAAAAATAATTACATTGTCAAAAACATATTTCATATATTGAATTGCATTAACTTTAGTCTAACATTTTCTTTATCAGACAAAAATCTAATAAATTATTGTCTGTTGCTGCGAGTGAGACACCATCACATAGGAAATCGCTATGTTCATTCTAAGTATTTACGCCCCTACAGTTGGCATCACTGTTAGTGACAAGCACTGCCAAGTGTCTCTGAAGCCTATTCTTCATTCTTGAAGATGAGTCCATAATAATCATTGTGTGATGTCATCATGACATCACATCCTTGTTAATCTCCAGGTGAAGTAGTGAACTACAAGTGGGAAGGTCTTTGTGTACACTTCATTTGGGCTAAAAAGAACATTTTTGATAATGTCATGACTTTGCTTCAGATATGATTTTGTGCGCTAAGGGAAGACATTTACATTTATTCATTTAGCTGACGCTTTTATCCAAAGCGACTTACAACTTTACCAGTGGCACACTGGGAGCGATTAGGGGTGCCACTGGTAAAGGGCACCTCAGTTGTTTCCTGCTGGTAGTGGGAATCGAACCCAACTCTCTAACCACTAGGCTACAACTGCCCATTCTCATAAATAAAAGCACAAACATACTCGCATATGCATGCATGCATGTGTACGTCAGATATTTTGCATGCATGATATTGCAGTTGATAGCTCTGCACTAACGCAAATGTGAGAACTAGTCTGAGTTTAAGAGCTTTTGTTTAAAGATTGACGGGGAAGAACAGCTTTAAAGAAAGAAAATGGTAATTGCTTCACGCAGAAACGCACACATTCACACTACGATGGATACACATCCATTTTATTTTCATTTATAATGTTGTTAAAAATGGTTCTCGTGTCTTTCTAAGTGCAGTTCTGGGTTTGAGTGCTTTGATTAAGGTTTGACAGTGTGATATTCTTTTGATTACGGAGACATTGTGGAGGGGTTTATTCTGCCTCCTAAGATGAAATTAACTGTCAACGTCAAATAGAACCGCATTGAAAGGGTTGCGCTGTAAAGTAGTCGCTCTATTGTCTTCTGTCTCATTAAAATGATAAGAGAGGGTTAGACTCTGTATGTTTCTGTATATGTGCAAAATCAGCAGATTTGCACTTGATTGGGCTGCTGCTTTTCTATCAGTAAAGAAAAGCTTTTTACCTCGCTGATATGCTTCATTGGGGTTGACTTTTGTGGCTCGCCACGAAACGGCTGAACAACTGCTAAAAAGAATGAAGTTACACCACTCAATGCAATAATTCACCTGAAAATTAACATTCGGCCATGATTTACTCACCCTTATGAAGTTTGACATCCATTTGATTATCTGTTTTTTTACCCTGATCTCACAGGAAATTGTAACTATTTTACAATGTGGTGATGTAGTTTACAATTTTTGATGCAAATCTTACAAAACAATGTACAATTATTAGAAAAAAGCAAGAATGAAGCCACACCCCTAAACCTAATGTCACTGGAGCAAAAGCAAATTGTTGTTTTTTTCCCACGAAACCTAAAATTAGCAGAACGTGTTAGCTGCTGTTTTTAATAAAATAAAGTAGATGGTCAGAATGTGTTGAGAAGCTCCAAAACATATTTTAGGAAAGAAACGAACTGACAATTAACACAAATAATAGTAACACTTTACAATAATGCTGTATTTGTTAACATTAGTTAATATATTAGTTTACAATGAACAATACTTCTACAGCGTTAATTAACCTTAGTTCATGTTAGTTTCAGCATTTACATTTTTTAAATCTTTTTTTAAAGTTGTAACTGCTAACATTAGTTAATGCACGATGAACTAACATGAATAAATGTATTGGAATTAATTAAGATTAACAAAGATTATTTAATGCTGAAAAAACTATATTGCTCATTGTTAGTAAATGTTTAAAATTTGTTGGCTCAAACTATCAAATATTATTTTTTATAACGCATTTCTTTTTATATTTTTGGGGGTTGAACTATTCTCTAGAATTCACTACATCCATTTCATAAATCACCAGGATGCTTCAGGGTTTTATTGAATTTCAGTTTTCATGCATTTCTTTAATGAAATGGAATCAAGATGTTGACCATGTTTTGGCAGGCTCCAAAAATGCAATAAACATGTTTTATGATAGCATTGTGTAAGAAATAGACTGAAAATTAATGTTAACACTTTACAATAAAGTTGCATTTGTTACCAAATGTGTTAATGCATTAGTTTACAATGAGCAATACTTCAGCATTTATTTTAATATTAATATTTAATATTAATAACAATTAATATTTTTTCATGTTAGCACTTACTTTTTTAAATCTTTTGTTGTAACTGTTAGTTAATGCATGGTAAACATGAACAGTAAACTAACATGTATTAGTATTAATACATTAATTCTAATTAAAACATTAGAATTAGTGTTTGCTTTTAATAACGCCTTATTTTTTATCTTTATCTTTTTAACATTCTCTACATCAGGTCAACAAATCAAGCAGGTATGAAGCCGACTCTTCCTCAGCAGTTTTATTCTGTAATGTATGTGATGTATGTGTGCACTTTAAACAGCCTGTGTCTAAAACTCAACGTGTAATCTTACACACCCGAGATCTATCTCATCACTGCTACCTGCTTCTTGAGAGATGGAAAAGCAAATAGTGTGATATATCAGTTTCACATCTGTCGGCATGAGGATTTCATCCTCACCGGCGAATCACAGCTTGCGTGGAACTCGGCGCATGTAAATGAGACATCACAATGCTGCGTACCAGGAGCAAGCTGTCAGCCGTGATTACCAATCACCTTGAAATGATAATTATCTTCCATTTGCTGGGTGTTATCCGTAAGCAAGATAGACAGGTCAGGGCTTAAAATAGATGTTCAGGACTTCTCCCCTTATTCAATATTTACCTGGTCATTAAGGCTAGCCGGGGAGCGTTGTAGCACTTTGCTTTGATTTAGAAGGATATAATGGAAGACGTTTATTAAATGGGACAATCAAACTTGGCTTTTTTTAGTGTGTCATCACATAGTTGCATAGTGACAAGAAACTCACTCTTTGATCTTTTTGATAAGGAGAGATGCTCTGTTGCAAAATCTAGGAAGCTGGTTACATGGCATCATTTTAAGGCATCTATGGCACAATCTCAATGCAAAAGCTCTAAAACATATGCAGCAGAATCTGGATGCTTTGATTATGATGACCTCTTGGTTGAATTGAAAGGCAACATATAAGTAACGTATAAGCAACGTATAAGGCATTCCTAGAGTGCACTGTAACAAGAAATAATCCATCCAAGATGGTGGACTAGGTGTGAAAAACATATTTATAAAGATTTATTTTTTACCCAATACTTGTAGCCTATGTGTGTATTGTATTTGTTATACACATTGACATTAACTCATACATGTATTTTTCCACCCATCAGGTGGCTGGATAGTTTCTCTCAAACACACACACACACACACACAATATGACGTGTTTGTCAGCTAATGCTTTTGTTTCAGACGGGAGCGGTAATGAAATGTGACAGGCGGTGTATAAGGGGGATGTGTTGATGGTTAATTGCAGGGCTTGTTTAGTGAATGGGCTCATTGATAGACATCCTCAGGTCTGCATAATGTCATGTAAATGGGGCATGATGGTGCCTTAACCTTGTTTAACCATCTCCGCTCATCTGTAGGGTCTGTATCCCCTGATGTGTGTGTGTGTGTGTGTCTCTCTCTCTCTCTCTCTCTCTCTCTCTCTCTCTCTCTCTCTCTCTCTCTCTCTCTCTCTCTCTCTCTCTCTCTCTCTCTCTCTCTCTCTCTCTCTCTCTCTCAGGGCCATACGATTTAATTTAGATGCTGAATGTCAGGAGCTTCTGGATCGGGTCCTTCTAATTGTTGATTAGTTGTGAGAGGTCCAGGAGTGAGCGGAGCGTGCTGAAATTTGTGAACAGGCCGACAATCTCCTAGGAACAGATTGGCTTTATGAGCGTGGTGCCACTTTTGTTTTCCAATGCAAGTAATAAACACCTTGGTTAACACAATGTAACCGTGGAAGAAACTGGAAACAGACGTATTTGCTGCATTCAGAAGCTCTTGCTAAGTACCCATAATTCTGTTGGGCATGAGTAGAGATAGGCTGATGTTTGTAATCATAATAACTGTTGGTGTTAATCTTGGGAAATTGTGTTATTGATAGCACATTGTTCTTTTGAATTATTACAATTTCATATGTATGCATATGTATGATTAGGCCGGCCAATCATAACAGTGCTTCCAAAGTCAGAAGACAATGATTGGTTGATAGGAATGTCATTTCAGGAGGTACATACAGTAAGGGTTTATGTGAGTCAATGACATTTGAACTGTGGGTGTAAAACTGCAAAATTTGCAACCTGAATTTGATAGAGCCATACCTAAAAATCCCCCAAAACTTCCCCACAGCACACTATTAAAAGTTTGGTGTTTAAAAATGATTTCCTTTCATGCTTTTTACAATATTCCTGCTAATTATTGGAAGTCAAAATGTGACTAAAATGTTTTTGGTCATCTTGTTATACACCTCATTTCTTTCACTATTTCATAAATCAGCAGGATGCTTCAGGGTTTTATTGAATTTCTGTTTTCTTGCAATTTGTCCTTTTTTTTATAACACCATTCAGCATGAATACATTTTTGTTCTGACAACTCACAAATGCAATGCTCACAGTGAGTAATTTGTATAATGGTTTGAAAATGGTCAACCTCTCTTGCCCATTAGTGTGATGCATCATTAATTTTTATGCTGTTTTGTGCACTTTTTGCTACTTTGAAAGTTCGCAGTTTGCTTAAAGAGGTTTTGCTTATCTTTTGTCACCTTTAGATCGTCACACATCTAAAGGTTAATGCGTTGATGCAGCACATTCCCATATGGCTTGATTAGGTCTCTGTATTGTCTCCCTGTATTAGACTCGTAATAAACTTTGTTACACCCAAATCACACTAAAACCGTACTTTAATCATTTTAATCACAGTACTTCAGTATATAACCTTTAATATAATAAGCAAGAAGTCAGGTTATTTTTTAATACTGGTGGTCAGTTTTATGGGACCCATTTTAAATGTTTACTAAGTTGTTTTTATAATAAACATGTTCTTTCCATCTGTATTATAGATTTTTCTTTTCTATTAAAATTTTATAACCAAAATGTTGTTGTATTTGTTGCTATTATCTATAATAAAATAATGTAACATAATTCATAAATTAATAAAAAAAAAGATTGCTGTGGGTACACTAGACCCACAAACATGAACAACATACAAAGGTTACATAATTATTATTTTGTTTTTCCATTTAGTGTTAAGTAGTGATGATTATGGAATAATTTACTTTGTTTGATTTTTTTTTATTTATTTTTTTAATATAATTGCTATAATTGATTTTGTTTTAGTGTAGTTCTATTTTCCTACAATGATACATGATAACATCATATTGTAAATAATGCTGTCAAAGTTTAAGTTCAAAGTTTAGTCAGAATCACAACAGCACCGTTGCCGTATTTCCTCACGATCAAATGCACTGTAAATGTGCCATTGCCGCCACATTTAGCAGTGAACTGTAACCACCATCTCTCTGGCATCTCCAGGGCATTAATGATTCAGCAAGATAGACTCGATCTGCTCACATCTTGTGTCAGATGGCTCACATAGAGAACAACTAATCTCTGGATTAGGGAATGTTTGTGAAGTTCGTGACACACAGTCTTTGAAATATATTAAAGGGTTTTGTTTGATGCCATTTAGGTAAACTAAACAAGTCTAATTGCATTTTTATTGTCTCTGCAACGTTTCATGGAAACAGCTGCGGCATTATTTGCTGTAAACAGTTTGCTGTTCCATGCTGGTTTATTATTGTAATGTCGCCGGTGGAAGATTTACCTGCCCATAAATGTCACATAGAAAAAGTGAACAGTGGTTGGTTATTGTGGATTCCATTTGGACACCATCCTCTTGGCTTATTGGGAATTTGTGTTTTTAATAACTTAATGGGCAGGTTATTTTAATCAGTTCATCCAGATGTAACTGAAGTCTCTATTATGCAATTGTATTTTATTTTTTATTCTAGGTATTTTTTATTTTTTTAAGTAAACCTTTAGGTCTTTTTGTATTTTTGTCTTTATTCTGATAGTACAGTGTAGAGATGATAAAATATATTACAGAATAAGAGAGAAGGCAAAAGGGAAAGATATTAAACAAGCTACTAGGCTACTGCCACCCACCTGGATTATTTTTCAAGTCTACTTTTATTTTAATTAACATATTTTACTACTGATTTTTATCATAATAGTCATCATAATAGTATAGATAACTTTAATTAAACATTGACATGAAAGTGCACTGTCCAAACAATTTTTTTTAGATGTTTTATTTTTTATATATTTATTCTTGAGTCTTTGACCTTTTTATAGCTTGTCATGATTAGATTAAAATTCAACTATGAAATATTAAAGTGAATAATGAAATAATGTGGAACGGTGACAGTTAACAAGTTAATAATCTAAATAATAATCTGTAATCTAAATTAATAGTCTAAATTTAGTCTTGCTTCCACTGTCCAACAGTGCAATTTAGCATTAACAAACCAAACTAAACTAATCATAACATTATGAATTTAAAGGAAACTTTGACAAAGAAAGTTTGAAGTCAATAAAACTAAAGTTTTATGAATCACAATGACAAGTCATTTCAACTCATCAAATTAAGTTACACAATTTCAACTTATTTTTATGAGTTGCAATGACTTGTAATTAGTTGAAATAGTGTAAAAACTGTTTAAATGACTTATAAAGCCAAGTTGAGTGGCCTTTTTTTAATTTTAAGACGGCAAAGAATTTTTACAGTGTAGAAACACACAAGTAGTTTAAGAATGCAGGGAGTTTGCCGTGATTGTCTAGTTGAAATCACTTTAAATGACGCATTATTAATGCAGTAATCGTAAACTCTCTTATAAAGAAAGTAAAAGAACTTTTCATTCCCGGAATTTGACTTTTCTAGTCAGAAGGTGAAGCAAAAGGTTACTTAGTCATGTGTCTTATGTAAAGGTTCATTTATTCTCATGTCTGTGATTCAGTGTTGAATGTAGTAGCAGCAGCAGGGGGATTAATGCTGCCTAAGCAGGGTGTAAGGGGGCCGCAACGGGTGTCAGCCAGTACTGACTGATGACTCAGCCAAACACAAACAAACACATTCACAAGGTCTGTTTGAGTAGGCCTCAGTTAATTCCTGTGTTTTATTTGGTCATGGTTTTATCTTTCAATTACTCTCCTCCAAACAATAAAAGTGCAAGATGGCAAAATGTCCAGTCATAGGTCACCTGAGTCACAGCGGTACTGTGTATCGAGTCAGACACGCACCAACACCAGCACACACCATTTCCCATGAGTCAATGAGATTTATGCCCTGCTCTGCCCTAAATAAGGCAGCTGGGTGCCCCATGGCCTTCTGGGTAAAATGAAAAGTCCCCGGGAGATAAATTATCAGCGTCCTGGCTGATTTGGTCGTTGCGCTTGGCCACTCCGGCTAGCTGGTGTTTTATAATTGATTAGCCTCCCACAATGTTTTCTCATTTAGCGACCTTTGTGAAACACGGTCACGGTCGTAAACCTAAAGCCTTCCTCCACTTCTCATCCGTGCACCTTTCTCCCGTGTGACACAGGAACACTGTCATAATCCACAGCGACAAATGAGGAGAAAAGAGATAGAATACGAGACAGAGATATAGAGGAAGAGAAAGGACACTATAGATCAGAAATTTAACCTATAGTCAGAGATTAAAGCTCTATTCCATCTGATCTGAAGCTGAGATCTAAATCACTTATAGCAGCACTTTATCCATTTGTGCTGAAATATCTAAGGGTGGATCAGATGAAAATCCAAAAGAGAAAAGTCTACTGGTAACGGGTTGTGTGGCTATTATCGTTCTGACAGAATTCCCAGTTGCCCAGTTTCTATAGTTATGTGTACCTGTAGCTTAAAAGAAGGCATAGTTTTTGTGCCAAGATCATGGGTTGATTTCCAGGAAACACACACACACACACACACACACACACACACACACACACACACACACACACACACATTAAATTACAATAAATGCACTGTTGATTTGGAAAGAAACAAAAGCATAAAAGTAGATGAGTCACGGTCACTGTTCTACAGGTTATTTCACTATTCACTTTAAAATTTCATAGTTGACATATAATCTAATATGACAAACTATAACCTGATGGAAAGGTTTAAGACTCAAAAGTAAATATTTGACAAATTTGAACATTTATATAAACAAAAACAAAAATAGAAAACATTAATGTTATTTAATGTATAATTTTTTTTTTTTAATGTTTAAAAATATCTACTATTGTAAATGTAAAAAATTGTAGTTCGGCTCGTGCGTTTTTATATTGATTCTCAATATCACGAAACACAATAAGATAATTTAAAGAATGTTTGCAACAAATCAACCTTGGCCTTCATTGACTTCCATTGTGTGAAAACAAAACCTCTGATTTCTTCAAATATCTTCTTTAATGTTCCACAGAACAAAAAGTCAAACAAGTTTTAAACAACATAATGGGGATAAATTATGACATCATTTTTGGGTGAACTAGCCCTTTAACTGTGTTTTGTTATTAGTCTCTCTCTCTCTCTCTCTCTCTCTCTCTCTCTCTCTCTCTCTCTCTCTCTCTCTCTCTCTCAAACGTTCAGTTCGGTCGGTTATAATTCATCTTAGACTTGGAATTAAACAGTCACCGTTTCATTTACATTTATGCCTTGTGTATTTGTGAGATAATTATTACATTAAATTACTATTATTACACATACAATGTGTAAGACATTTTATTAGTTTGTGTGTTCCTAGAGAATCAAACCCATGACCTTGGTCTAACGAGCACAATGCTATTCCAGCTGAGCTACAGGAATTTCTGTAAATCCTTGTAAATACTAAAATATTTACAGAGAGTTACAGCTGTGACCACAGAAGGGTGGTGGTTGTAAAGAAACTGTGACTTCATCGTTCATGTAGCTACAGTAATTCCAAACTGGTTAAGCCGATGGTGTTACAACACTTCCCTTGCACTCTCCTTGTAACTCTGCAATGTCCCAAGTAATAAAACCTGGTTTTCAAATAGAGAAAAAAGCAATATCTTACTTTTCCAGCTCAAAGCTTGTGGCATATGGAGCTGCACTTGACACTCTAATTACCCAGCAGCCAGGTAGGACCCATATATCACCATGTTTACACTCACAGTATCGATCTTGATGTAATGGGCCAGACATTTCTCCCCGTCAAATATCTCTCGCTCGCTCATACTCCACCTTTCTCTCCATCCTCCTCTACAGCGCTCATCTCTTGAGAGTGTGGATGTGGGAGGTCATCTACTCATCTCACATTAGGCATTTTTTTCAAACATTTTGCTGCTTGTGTGTGTGTTTTGTCCTTTTCTTAGCTAAAAACTCAGTAATTAGATACTGATGGGTCTCTAATGGATTTGACTTAGTGCATTAAGGAGCAAGCGCAGTCCCTGAGGAACATGCCCCCACAGCACAACAATCACATCAAAACAACAACAGTGACTCCAAAGAAAGAACAGCTTAAAACTAGTTGCCAAGGGCAACTTCTGATAATAGAAAGATGAACGGTGACAAGGAGAAACCCAAACTAAATATTTAAGTGAAAACATAACAGACATTAAATTAGTCATGACATTTAATTACAAGATCATCAAATAAACTTGCATTATATGCCAATCACTGGAAATGCACAGTTGTTTGTACAATGATTTTGGTCTTTATTTACAGATGTGATACATTGCTTCTTTTAGAAAGATTGCACACTGTAGATTCTGAGTAAAGAAAACAAAACACACGCTTTTCTGCACTTTACAACGTACAGTTGTTACACATATTATAGATCAACAGAAAAATATTATTTTTTTAATTGCATGCTACTGTATACTGTAGGTGACTTCTCATTCCATTGACTTCCATTTATACGCATGTAAATGTGACTGACCGAAAATGCATTTCGCTGTACTCCAAAACACAGTTTGATAAACTCTGAACTGTGAATTCCAATCACATGACAACATGTGACCAATAGAAGAACCTTTTTTAGTTGGAGGAAATCGTAATATGGAAAATCGCAATATATAATAACATAATAACATTAAATAATAATATCACACAAAATGTATAAAAACAACAATAACAGTGCACATATGTCGAAATCCATGATGGGTGGATAAAAAACGTTTCAGCAACGTTTTTGTGAGTTAATGTTTGCCTGTTTGCATAGTCTAGTGTGACCGCCCCATCTTTCACAAAATGCTTACAGTATGATATACTGTAAAGTTCAATATTCACCAATATTTCTTTGGTTTAAAACTACAGTGTTTTGATCCCAGAAATCACCACAATTTTTTTCTCATTTCAATTCAGATGTTCTTCCAATGTCTGTTTTCTGTTTTCTTCATTTATGTACAGCTGAACAAGGCACCAAGTTGTATTAATACAGCAGTTACAAATGCCTTGGCTAACTGTTAATTTACTGCTTCACGGCTGCATGGTTAGCATCAATGATGTCACTGTAGGTCATATTAGTCAGTCCAATTAACTTTGAGATTGTGTTAGTGAGTGCCTGAGTGCCTAAATATTGAAACACTATGAAAATCTTGGACTAATGACATTTACTTATTTCCTTACTCTGTTTTTCTAAATCTCCTTTATCTGGCAGGAGGACACAAAGCAATGTGCTTACAACACTGATAAAACTCTGACCTCACAGATCTATTTCCACCATACAGCATATTTTGTTACATCTCCACACTGTCCTTAACTAACTGTTAATTGACTAACTGCTTCACGTGGTGCATGGTTAGCATCAATGATGTCAAAGGATTAGTTAGGTGCCTCAAAATATTAGGGTCGCTCATGTCCAATTAACTTTTGGAGGCATTGTTTATCTGTTAGTGAAAGTTTGTCTGAGTGCCTAAATATTTTATACACTATGAAAATGGTGCTTTAAAGATATCATAAACTGATTTTCTTTTATTTTAATGATGTTCTCTTACTCATTTTTTTAGCTAAATACATCTTTATCTGGCAGGAGGACACAAAGCAATCTCTCTCTCTCTGTCTCTTACAACACTGATAAAACTGTCTCCTCTCTCTCTCTCCTCTATTTCCCTCCACTCTCCCTTCAGACATATTTTGTTTTCGCTCATCTCCACACTTTCTGTCTCACTTAACTATCGTGTGCGTCTTTCTCATTATGGTGACTAACTCTTTGTGGTGTACTGTACCACAGTACAAAGAGCGAACAAAGGATTAGATTAGTGTTAGACTTGGAATCCAACCGTCATGCAATCAGGGTTTATGCCATGTGTATTTTTGAGATAGTTGGCAGCCATTTTGGTAACAACCCCAGATGCATTTTGATTATCTGTTACATTTGTGAGAAAAACTATTAGTAAAGTTTGCGATTGTTACACTGTGTATAAATGTAAACGTAACATACAGACAGCCAGTAACAGCATGTCAAATCTCATTGGTTTGTATATCAAAAACGGTTATTGAAAACCATATGACAGCTAGTAAAGATATCATAAAACTGACTTTTCTTTGTGACATCACTGTTTAATATAGATGTTCATGCATTTTGAGGTACTAACATGTTCTTGTTTACAAACAAATCTAGCAAAAAACAATCATAAACCTTTAGAAGTACATGTGTGATAGGGGCTAGATAAAGAGGAAATGAAATCACTGTCATCTGAGATTATATCTCTAAGTCTTTTTCTCTGAGGAATCGAGAGGAATCAGTTTTGGAGTGATGAGGAATTGAGTTCTGACAAGTTCTGAGTTTTCAAACTTACAGGATGGTGTAAAGAACAATGACATCTTATATGTCAGAAGCTCAATTTATTTTCCACATTTTCTACTGTGATACGTGTTATTTTTTTTCTAAAAGTAGTCCATCTTCTCATACCATCTCTGGTGCAATAAAGGACACATCACTGTTACAAAGACATCACGAAGACATTTTTTGTTTCAGATTCAACTCAAGAATGTTTTTGTACCTTTAACATTTTTTCTTTTTTATAATAATCTACTTCATAGAAGATTTTTTTTCAGGGCTGACATGTAAAGGCCTTTTCATCACACATCTATTCTCCTTGCTAGCTTCTCCTTCCTCATGTTCTCAAGTTATGTTCTCACTCGGGTCAGATGGCTTAAGAGCTTCTTCAGAAGTTCACAGAGGTCTGAACTGAGCTGTGAAAACCATCTCTCTGACACCCTCACGGACACACACATACACACACGCTGGAACTACAACAAGCTGGGAAAAATTCTTACATGAAAGCTGACAAGAGTCTCTTAAGCAAACCTTTTTGAGAAACAGAAAGGGCGAGAGTGGGAAAGAAAGATGATAAAACCGCAGACAGAACAGAAAAGAATGGCAGACTGGTTGAAACTGATGATGTAATGGCCGTGTCGTGGCCTTATGGGGTCAGCGGAGAGCATCTATTACAATTTCGTGACAATAATGTGATAAACTGAAGCGTAATGAGAAACAGCCTCAGGGTTGTTGTTCGAGAACAAGGGGTTGGGATGTCACCTGCAGGCTTTAGCCCTCATAGCTTTGCCCTTTCAATCTCTGTCTTTCTGTCTCTCTCTTTCTCCATCTCACTTTTCTCTTTGTCTGGCTTTGAACTTTGAGGTCAGCGCATTAGCCTTGCTTGAGAAGCTACTGGGGGAGTGAAGTGTGCAGCCCGTGTCTTTAGAAAGAGAGGATGACCCTGTACACACACACACACCTGGGGCCCACACATAAAAACATTACCTGATACAATCTTCCTCACATTTATTTTTCTCCTTTTATTTAAAGCTGAAATCCCTAACCTTTGTCTCTGTACCACCATCTCTGTTTGAAAGTGTAAATTGCAGGTTACTTTACAGTTTTTGGTTGCTTTGAAACCAACTTTTACAGTGGATTTGTATCAGACAGCTCAAACTATAAATTATAATTACAGTCTTACTGCAGGGAATCAGGGTATGGGAAGGAGACACTTTTTATTTAATTTTACTAGTTTTAATATTTATTTGATATTATTTTTTATTTATAACAGATTTTTGTTATTTTCTAACCAACAAAAATTTACAGATTGATGCTTTAAAGTCTGAAACATGTTATTTTTCTTAGCTAAAATGTTTTTTTTTATCTTGGCTTAATCTGGGAAGATGGGTATGGCCACGTACACACTACAGCTAAATTTGGTGGTCACTTCACCTTTTAGTGCTTAATCCTGTTCTGTACACACAGTTCAGTATTTTATGGGACCAAACTAGTTGTTAATGACGTATTTAAACACGCATCAGAGATGAACATGTATCTCCTCTGTTTTGCGTTACGAGAAATCACAGAGAAGAAGTATCTTTCACATATTTTGAGACAGGGCTAGTTGCTTTTAGCCACCATACAATAGAGAAGTGATGGTTGCCATATCTCCGTTAAAAAAATAGCAGACACAAACAATCCCCAAAAAAACCCAATTTAAATTTAATACTAAATATTTAAAATAATATCAGAATATCCCTACCAGAAATTTCACACTTTATTAACTCCATTATAATCGAAGACAAAACAAGCCTAAATTTATATTTTAATAAGCGGACATGGCAACACAGCAAGTGCACGCTCTGCACAGCTGTCTTTAGAGCATAAACAAAACACAGCACCTTAGTCAATGATAGTTTAGTTTTCCCGAACATAACGAGTCTTTTGCTGTTGTTATTATTACTTTCAAAATTAGCAGATACCAAATGGGTTAAAGTTTTGGAATTCATGTTTCTTGTTCACAGCTGTGAGACACCCCAAATGTTGCTGTGGATATTGCGGGAGCGACTCCCGTTCCGTACACACATGAAACGATCATTTAGGGGATTCACTACTGCATTTAAATGGAGTTGTCTCTCCTAAAACTTTGCAGTGTGTACATGGCCTACAAGTCATTCATAGGTTGATATTTTTATGAAAATAACAAACATTTTCCAACCAATAAGATTTCACAGTGGGTGGGGCTAACCTAAAGCTCTACTTCCCCTGACATACAACAGATACATGTAGCTTATCTGTGTAGGAGACGGACTTTAATCAGAATGTAAATTACCATGTGACAGTATAAGTCTCTAAAATATATCTGACATTTTAGTTCCTAACTGTAGTGGCAACTAGGGGCGTTGCACTCGTGGGGGATGTGGGTGTTTTAACACCCACACTTTTCCCAGTGAGAGGGTTCAACACCCACACTTTTTCTGCAGTTTTTCCGCAGTTTTGCACAAACGCCTTACAGCAGTCGCTCCTCCGTTTCTCTGGCCGCTCTGTGTCTGCCTCCTCAAACATGACACCGGCTTTGAGTGTGACCGGCTGATGATTGGCTGTTCTGCCTTAAGTCCCGCCTCTCTTGGTGTGTTAGATTTATTGGTCAGCTCGTGCTGAGGAGGCGGGTTATTTACATCTCCTTTTTCCAGGTACTTTGAATGAGTGTTTATGCTTTCGAGGTTTAAATAAGCTTGATATGTGTTTGGGAAGATGTTCTGTTTATGTTTTGTTCTTAATATATGTTGTTTGTACTGTATATCTGGAGTTTGTAACAAAAATAATTTCCCCCTGGGATTATTAAAGTATTTCTGATTCTGATTCTTTAGCAAGTCTACTGTTGTGTATTTTCACAACAGAGTTTTGACTTATTTTCTGTGTGTGTTTTTATACTTTTCTAGTATCACTCATTTAAATGGGAAGCTTTTTATATCTTGTATGTTATACCTTTTGTACCCTTCTGTCATTGTATTCATCGTTTTTATTGTTAACAAACAAACCACATCCATCCCCCGCACTTTTGAAAAGCTTGCTACGCCCCTGGTGGCAACATAAAATAATAGATATTTGCAATTGCTTGGTGTGTGTCTAGTTGGCCTTGCTGTATAATTCACAATATCATTTATAAAATTAACAAAGTCATTATTATGCAGATGTGTGACTATCTACGTTTCCCTGAGTGTGAGCGTACGTGTGTGCTATACACTCGGTAAGTGTGATGTAGTAGACTAATTCGGTTACATTGTGATTAGAGGAGCATATCTCAAAGGATAACAACAAGATGAACGAGACTGTCAAGGAGAATGGGAGGAGAGAGGATAGAGAGGGCAAGAGCGAGAAAGAGGACACAAAGAAGATATTGAGGCAGTCAAAATGACAAATAAAGGAGGAAAGAAAGATTAAAAGAGGAGAATAACATGGCAAAAGAGACAGAATGGACATAAATGGCGTTGTTGCAGATTGCGCAACACGCAAACACTCGCATTCTCACGCGTTCACGCACACAGTGGAGCTGTTAGATGTATTAGTTTTTCTCTGCAGTGATTTGTCTTCAGTAATAGACAATACTCAAAGACAGCAACTGTGCCAGTTAAGACGAGCAGAAGATGAGTTTGTCAGCGCAGGGGACCGACTCTATGCCTGGGGAGAAGCCGTAAGGGGTCGGCTCACAAAAACACATCATAACCGCAGCCTGATGTCTGCCCCTGGCAACCACTCAGCAGCTGACTCTACTGATCTTCTCATGATGTTTCCTCAAACAGCCTCTCTTCTGTTATTACGAGTTTAACGCTGAGGGGAAAGTTTACTGAGAATGAATTGCACCCGCTGATAGGCTTGCATAATGCAGTTTTGTCTTGCAGGTTTGTTGTGAGCAACTTTCTAGAATGAAGTTAATTCTGTAATTTGCATAGAATGACGTCTTTGACTTTTATTTAAATGTATTATTAAAGATGTATTATAATTGTGTTTGTGTGTAGTTGTGCCTGGAGTGTAAACTATAGCTTTGAGAAGAATTTAACCTGTTAACTTTCCTCATGTTATTTCCCTATACACTTTAATATTTCATAGCTGAATTTTAGTCTAATCATGCCAAACTATAAATTGATGGAAGACTCGAGATAAAATAATTGGCCAATTTTAATAAAAATAAACAAACAAAAAAATTTATTAAAAATGTTAATGTTACTGTTAATAAATGATAAAAATACCTAAAATGAAAAAATGATTTAAAAGAATATATTATATCCAATGTGATTCAGATGTGCATTTTAATGTGTATACTCAATTTCTGCTGTGACGGTTATCAGGTTAATCAGCCTTGGCAAAACAAATGTGTGTAAATCTTCCTAGATAAAGCCTGGTAGAATAACTGCTGTATATCTAAACCAAGTTGTATTTTTTACATATTGTACCATATTGTTATGGTTTAATCGAACCTGAGGGAGCATTAAAAGTAAATACTGTACAAATATGCCCTCCGGACATCATTTTTGCCCACTAACATAGAAAAAAAGCATGTTTTTGCTGTAATATTAGGCAATTAAAGTATGTTGTGAATTCACCTCTGGGACTTTTTAGATGAACTCCAGCTAAACCAATGTGTTAGTAAAACCAAAATAACTTAACCATAAGCACAGTAAATGATTGGTAATGCGTTTGGTATAAGATTTGGTAATGTATATGTAATGTCATAAAACCTGAATATATATATTAGCATGTACTTCTCACATGGAAGATACTGAACCTAAATGCATATCTGCATTAATACTACATTTCATTTCTGTGCAATAATGCGTCATTAATTTGTCATTGCAGTGAATTAAATCTCTCTCTCAACTCAGATTCCAAGTGACCTGATGGGACATGAGAAAGAATGTGTTCGTCTATGTTGTTGTGAAATCCAAATTTGCTGTAAATTCTCTCTCTCTCTCTCTCTCTCTCTCTCTCTCTCTCTCTCTCTCTCTCTCTCTCTCTCTCTCTCTCTCTCTCTCTCTCTCTCTCTCTCTCTCTCTCTCTCTCAGCTGGTTATCGTCCTATTGCTCTTTTAACAACAATTCTAAGAAACTCAAAATAATATACTAGACCAAGTTCTTGGGTGAAACTTTGGCTCTTGTTATAACAGTATAAATACAGGCCCAAACACACATTCTGTGACAAAAAGTGGAAGAGATTTTCAGCACGATTAGCCTCACTAGCAGTCCTAATTGTTAGCGCGTTTCCATGGCGATCGCTGTGTTCCAGCTGTGTTTTTCCGATGCCTGAGAAGCAGCTTGTATTGTTGTGGGACTGAACCAACTAAAAGGTTCTGGTGATATGTGATCGTTTTCATTCATGAGTTAATGAAGTGTCTACTTTTGGCATTTAAATAATATGTTGGATTCAAATGTTAAAGTGTGGAAAAGATAAGAGATAGCGTGCAGTATATATAATTTTATTCTACGACTTCCCTCCTGACCGCTTTTTGTTTCCTGTCTGAACACTTTTTTACTGTTTGACAATGGTTTGCAATTGTGTCTTTTTTGATTGATTGGTACAATGTTCCTCAATTTTTTTCTATCCCGAAAAGAATTGCAACAGTTGATCAGTTGAACTGAGATCAACTGAAATTAATCTCAGTTGTACTTGGAAACTGTTCTCATTAAATAAAAAATTGGACTAAAGTGCGATTTAAAACAAACAACTACACTTTTATGTCTCACTGTAAATCCTGATGGTATATACCTACTTTTTCATGAGTAGTTCTTACCATTTATTGTGGTTTAAAATTACATAGACACTCTAACAAGTCAAATAAATTCAACAAGGTAAATTGGAGAAGAAGAGTATCCATATTGGTTAACTTGTCTGAGTTGAGAAAAACATACCGTCTCAGTAAATATGACCAGTCCTGCTTACTGGGCAGGAAATAGTAAAGAATTGGTACTTTGGGGACATGTAAATACAGTAGTTGCAATTTAGAATCAATAGCGGCATTAACTTAAGTCATCATTATGATAATTCGTTTTCCTGCTGGTCAAGCTATAGCAAACCCTGCTCAGTTCTATTCAAATCAATTAAATTAAATAAATTAAATGTTACTGCACTGCAGAAGAATAGAGATTTAGACCCTAACATAATAAATGTAAACTATAGTGGATCTGGATTTGTTCTTTCACATTTGCAATATGTTATATGTATGGAAAATGAGAATGCATTGACATTTACACCCCATCAAATACGACAGAATCCTTCCCTGACCACTTTCCATCTAATACCTCTGTATGCGGTTTCAAAGATCTGACTGCAAAATGCATCTCGGCTGTATTTATACCCATGCGTTCAAGGGGACTGAAGACCTTCACCATCCATAGCCAAACTGCTAATTCACCCCGTCACGTTATTAACCAAACCGCTCTTCGGAGGGTAAACAATAATTACTCTTTCAGGTCTGCGAGCACCGGTCTGCAGACTTCCATTTGTTTCTAGCCGCAGGAAATGACTCAGAAACTTGAGAACTTTGCTTACTTGAGACTTAGGCCTCAGACCCGCACGGATAAGTTTAAGTAGCAGCGGGGAAATGCAGAACATGGCTGTTTTCATGCTGCGATCATAAACACTCCCTAAAACACTCTGGCACACACAAACAGTCTTAGACGTGCAGGCAGGAGGAAACCTCGGCTGAACTCGACTGATTCATTAGCCCGTGATGATATCTGTATTACCCTTTCGCATAAGGAGAAGAAATGTTCATTGTTTCACGCTGAGAAAACTATGTGTGTTCAATTTAAGATAAAAGCAGTGAGTGTGAGCACACAGCGCAAGGCTATGAGGCTGATTTGCTTGAAATTGTCACGTCATTATGAGCCGTCTAATGTTTTGTCGCAAAGATACAAATGCTCTTCTGTGAAACTCCCTGTGCTGTGATTTTATTGGCTGAGGGCAATAGCTTGTTATAGACCTCTGAAATGAGAAGGCAAAGTCTCCTTTTTAAATTTGTTTTTTTTTTTAATCAAATGTTTATTGGAACTTTTTTTTACTTACATTTTCACACAACCAATACTATTTTTTGCTTTATATTCATTTTTTTATTATTACTGTATTATTACTGTACATATAGCTGTTTTTTATTAGCAGTTAAGTCTCTAAATTTATATAGTGGTTTATTTGGTAATCAATCCATCTGTCTGTCAAAATCTTAAAATATAATTCCACTGTGTAAAGTGGCGATCCTTCTCTGTTGATGTCAGTTTAAAGGCTCGGGAAGAACATCTGTTAATCACTTCTCTCCTGTTGTCAGTCTGCTGCGAGTTACATTTGTGAATGAATTAAGAAAAATTTTATAATAAAAATAGAGGCTGTGACTTGTTTTCTTTCTACAATGTAGGAAGTTTTAAATGTAGAAAGTTAACATTTTCAGTTTTACTCCAAAAATATGTCACAGTATGGAAGTAAACTGTTGTTTGACTGTTATGATTAATGAAAGTTCTTCATTCTGTCACATGATTTTTCGATGGCATTTCATCTGACGGATACAGTGAGAGTTACACTTAAAGAGAGTTTTGTTGTCATTTTTGGAAGGCTGTACTTTAGAAAAATAAGTACTTCACACACTGTTCAATATACACTGTCACTATATTTTCCCTTCTATTTTTACACTGCCGATTATTTTCCCATCCAAATTGTTCCTCATCTGAAAAACCTTTCCTGGCTGAGATATATTTGGTGTGTCAGACCAGCACAGTAAGTCATATGAGGTCTTAAGCTTGAATGTTCTCAGATTTGCCATTTGACTTCAGAGTAAACAGAATCCAGAGATAGTGCTCTGAGGAGGCTTTTGGCTCAGTCTGAACCCTTAGTCTTTCTTTCTTTCCAAATGCCACCCATGTTGGCGGGATGAACTCGAAGGTTGAACTATTAGTGTCATACAAATAGAAAAGTGATATAACGTTTGTTTATTGCCACATGCCCATTAGCCCTGCTGTAAGCTTTTGATAAATGCAATGTGGGAGATTTAGCATTATAATTGGACCTGTCAAACGCACAGATGCAAATGTAAGCATGATGTTTGTTCAAGTCTAAGTACCTGTTTTAGAATATATTTGCACTGTATCTCTCATACGGACGTACTCCGAGCCGTAGCACGTCGCCATGGCAACCGTGAGCTGGCGGGATGTTTTTTTGACCATATGTACGCGAGCCATCAACAGTATGTGGCAGCAAAGTCCTCTGATCAGAGCTTCAAAATGTGATTGCTCTCTCAACACTTCTATCTGTCTCTCTTCCTCAGCCACACTTTTGTTTTTTCTCCACCGAGACTTCACACGGACAGCAGTAGCTGCCGGCTAGATTGTAGTTTTACATCAAGTTGTGCAGTGAGCTTGTTTACAGTGAGATTTTGCAGGAGAACATTATTCTTCTGATGTCTCACACGTCTTGTCCATTAAAACCCATGTGTGGTTTAACTTTGTCTTAAATTCATTCTTTCTTCCGGCGTTTCATGGAAACACACTAAATATTGTGTGTAGATTTTCAAAGACTGTCAAATGCTTAAGCTTTCTCTTAGATGTACACTCACCACGGCACGCACATTGCGTCTTTGAGATTAAAAAGATGCATAAATGTTTTCTCGCACAGCATCCCCACCCCCCACACACGCATAAGCTTTCTAAATGGGTCATTCCATAGACTTCTATTTATAATTACTGTAGACAAACCCACATCTTACCAATGCATCGAAAAGTGATCCATTATTATCTTCCTATATTTGAGGTAACCAGATTATTTAAGACTGGTACCAAAAACATTTTGCCAGTGCATGCTTGTCGTTCAAGAGTTTGTTGTAAAAGGCAAAGACCAAAATTAACAGGTGTGTTTGACTTCATGTGGTGCTGCACAGACCAACCGACATGACATCAAAGTATTGCGAGAACATGCTCTCGGATTGCTCTTGTGATACTTTTATGTCATTCACCGATCTCTCAGAGCATTTCTGCTTAAAGAAAAATACATTTCAAAAAAGACATTATAGGAAAGATGATATATGGGACAAAAAAAATACATAACTGTCCCAGCAAAAACGAGACGTCTGGTCACCCTATACCATTATGAGTTTAATTGTTCTTCAAGAAAGCCAGGACATGAAGGGATATCCTGAATTTGACCCATTTCTTTAATTTTGCTGAGATGTTCTGGTACTACATTTCAGTTATCCAATCAGAGTTGAGGGATAATTTTACTGTTTATGGGAAATTGGGCTGATTTTAGGGAAAGTTATGGTTAGGGATAGGGTTGTATGTTTTCTACTGTATATTGACCATCTTTATCTTGGGTTGAGCGCATGTCTGTAAAAGGTTTTATTAAGTTTAGCTCACTTCTGCGGTCAGTTTTGTCTGCAAACTATATATGTGTATGTACGGTACGCACACAGTACAGTGGAAAGCAAAGGAAAAAGAGTGCACAAATGTAAGAACATAATGACTCTTGGGAATCAGACACATCGATTTAATGCTAAGTGCATTGTCTTGCAACATAGAAAGAGATCATCATTAGTGTCTTTATCTGTGTCTTTCTGAAAAGCATTTACAATGTGCTAACAAATACACACATACATCACATAACAGCATCCATCAATATCCCTTTCACACCCTTATTTCTTCAGGGTTATGTATTCATGTATGTATCTTTTCACTCGCGTCTACAATCTTTTTCTCTCTCTTTCTAGTTAGACACCCTGCCTAAGCGTGAAATGGTTTCCACCTGTAGTGCCACTGCCCTCTGGTTATGCTAACACTTCCTATTATTGCTCAGCTAAAAATGAGCCAATCGACTCTCCTGCTTGCTCATTAATATGCATGAGATCGTGTTGTCTGACAGTGATTGGACATTGGACGGATGACTTCTTCTGTCGGAGTTCACTGTTTAAATTCTGCTTTCTTTTTGAAGATTTTTAAAGGGGTTGACAAGACTAGTGTACTGTAGCATGAGTGGCATGTGGAAATTTGGTATGTCAAGAATAGCTGCAGTTCTCACCCGGTTTTACTCAGGGAGCCAGATTTTACAAGTGGCGATACACACGATACCAAAATCTTTTTAAATCAATCCAATCACAAGGGTTTTTTTTTACCTTGCATGGTTCACTTTATGGATTTGAGGATAAAGGAAAGTCACACAACCATCTATGTTGACTTTGGCTTCATTTAGTGACAAAAATAATGCATCAACAACAATGTTTTCTTCTCTCTTTCAAAAGTTGCAGAGCATATTTATTTGCCTTTTTGTGTAAGACTACTAAATGCATTAGTTGTATTACATTGTTTGCTTTTTATAGCATTCTTTAACAAAACAAATCTGCGTTTTTGGGTCAAATACCACCAGCTGAAGATTGCAGAAACAGAGTATTTGCAGATTTATTCAATAAAACGTGTACATTCATTCTTGTATTCATTTTTCTTTTACATTGCATGTGAATTCTTTATGAATAGCTTTCTGCCTTTCATGTAACAGTTATGAAACATCTATAGATTACGAATGTAATGCATTGGCTCTTCTTTTGAACATTTTTTTTTTTTGAACATGCTTTTCAGCTGCATTCTTTAGTATAACGTAATGTTTTCCATATATTTCTCAAAAAGGATTCCTTGCCTTTGCCTTAACAGCTGTGCGATTGAGCTTTAGTCACATCAAACTAATTCAAGTTCAGATCCTGAAGGCCAAAAATCTAAGTGCAGATTACTCTACCCATAATCCATTGCTGTGTCTCTCATCCAGTGCAGACTAGGATTAAAGCCAGACTTTGCCAGATGTTTAAGTCTTTACTCTTAAGGAAATCTTTTTTTGTTTCAGTTCTTCAAGAGATGTGAGTGAGAGGGAGAGGAAGAGGGAGATAGGTTGGAAAGATCAAGAGATCAAGGTTGAAACCTTTTAGTGTTGTCATAGAAAAATACTTGAGGTTCCTCAGCCAAATCCATTTAATAACATGTATTATTGAAGGTGAAGTGTGGAAGAATTTCACTTAATGTAGGAGATTAGTATCGCATGAGGACTTCCTCTGGAATTTGGCTGTGTCAAACCCCAGAGCCCATTAAAAGCATATCCATTTTGCATTAAGAGGCATGTTTGCAGCTAATTTGTGAAGAAGTAATATCTGACAGGCGTGCAAAAGTGTTTCTATGTAGCGACGCGACAGAGGCTTGTGTAAGTGCAAAGCTAACGCCCCACAGAGCGAGCTGTGAACTGTTAAGTGCAGATCCAAGCGATGCCTCAGTCGTCTGCAGTACTCGCCAAGCACCTCCAGTAACCCAATTCTGCTTACGCTCAGAGCTAGCATAAAAGCACATTAACATCTGCTGAAAAGTGTTGCTGCTAATGTCTTCTAGATGGGTAGCGGATATCTTAGTGACTAAAATTCAGAAAGACACAGTTTTGGATAGACACACAACCACCCACGCCAAGATCAAGGCCTTTCCGCGCAACATAGCTGGAAAAGATTTTCCATTTACGTTTCTGTTCTACAACCGCCCAGCTATCGGACCGCCGGCCCCTCCTTTCTGTTTTCCCCAAAGACTCTCACACACATCATGCACAGCGAAGCACAAAACTATCTAGTTGCAGGGCCTTTGTTCTCATTTCTGGCTGATTGAGGATTTCAGAGATGTGTCCAGTTTAAATTCAGCGTCTGCAGCCCCAGGCCTTCACTTTTATGGGTTGAACTCATGTTCGGAGTTCTGAGAAACAGAGAGAGAGAGAGAAGGGGGGGCAGGTTGCAAAGATATTATAACTCTGCCTTCTCTAAGGCTGTGTATATGTAAGTGATAATGGAGAATGTAGACGGGTGAGAATGTGATTGTGTGCGTGTGTGTGTGCTTGTAAGGTACGGTTGAAAAGACCAGCTTCCCTGCCTGCAGCAAAAAGGAATCAAAACCAATCTATTGCAGATAGACAGAAGTAGATGAGAGGAGAAAGCGAATAAAAAAGACAGCGGAGATGGGGAAAGGGGGGAGTTGGGTTGTGCTGCCAGGCCCAAGTACATCAGCCCGTGTAACAGTTTTCCCTTGAAAGATCTGCTGTAATTCCTCAGGAGATCCTCTTTTCTTTTTTTTTGCACACCCTCATTTCATTCCTCACTTCCATCCAGATGATTCATTTGTAGTTCATATTTACCTCTTAAAACTGCAACTTTTTTGCTTAAAAATAAAACAAATGTCAGTTATTAAGCAAGTACATATAAAAATATGAGTTGACAAAACTGTTTCCTTATTTTATAATTCTCATAATTCACCCAAAAATGAAACTTCTTTTATCATCTACACTACTTACCGTCATTCAAACCTGTATGACTTTCTTTCTTCTGCCAGACACAAACAAAGGTATTTTGAAGAATGTTGGTAACCAAACAGCATTGGGTCCCCATTTACTTCCATTGTATGGACACAAAATCACAGAGACATTTCTCAAAATATCTTCTTTTGTGTTCCTTAAAAGAAAGAGTCGTATACAGGTTCTGAATGACATGATGGTAAATAAATGATAACAGGATTATTATTTTTGGGTGAAATATCCCTTAAATAGTTGTCAGGTAGATATTACAAGAAATGTCCATTTTAAGCCAATTGAAATAAACCATCGTGGGAATAAGTATGTAAAGTAACCTGCAATTTTATGTTATAAACAGAGATGGTGAAATAATGGCAATAGTTTGACCAGGTTAGAGCGATTAAACGAGTACTCTGTATAATGTGTTTTTCTTGCATAGGTAACGAGATACAGATTTCCTGTAGCTTAATTAATAAAGCATGGCACTAACAATGCCAAGATTGTAGGTTTAATTGCCAGGTAATGTACGGACTGATAAAATATATGCGTATGCATTACATAAATGATCATTCAAAATCAAGTAAAAGTCTTCTTATCTTTTGCATAAAATGTATATGTAAATGCTTAGATTGCATTGGCTACATTCTCTGAATCTATAAAATGGTTGTTTTAATATGGATGGTATTTAAATGATGCTTCTGAATCTGATTACATCTTCATCAGTTCTGGAGGTTCTTTTGCATTTAAAACCTCTTTTACTGTATATCATACTACGATCAGCCAAATCACCTTTTAAGGTAGTCAAGGACATAATGTGTAACATAAGGAAATTGCTTTTAAAGGTTAACTTTTAATGTGGAAAAATAAAACATGCAAGTGGCGAATAACATGAGGGAGTAAATACAGAAACCAAATACCTTAAAGGGATAGTTCACCCAAAAATAAAAATGATGTCATAAGTTTTTTACCCTTATGTCATTCAAACCCTGTATATGATTCTTTCTTTTGTGTAACACAAAAGAAGATATTTTGCAAAACGCTGGTTACCGGCACCCATTGACTTCCATTGTACCTTGTGTCCATACTGTGAAAGTGAATGGGTGCCGGTTACCAGCGTTTTGCAAAATATTTTCTTCTGTGTTCTGCAGAAGCAAGAAAGTCATACAGGTTTGACATGACATGAGGGCGAGAAAATAATAAAGTAATTTTTATTTTTGGGTGAACTATCCCTTTAAATACAGTACAGGGATACTTTACTAATGAGCTGTGAATAAAGTTTGAGGGAAAATAAAAGAAATAAAAAAGTTTTATTTCTTCAGTAAAGGTAGTTAATTGGACATACTCCGATAAAAAATGTGAATCTGGCAAATTGTATTATTTTATTAATTCTCACACAGGCACACAGTGCTAAATGCACAGGGGGCACCTGCTAATTTTGTGTTTTCTTTTTAAAGCTGTGTCATTATCATTTGTCAGAAATGTTGTTCTGAATAAAGTAGACAGAGAGAAATAGCAGAAGGTGTTTAGTGGAGAATTCTACTTTGGAATTGGCACATCATGAGCTATGACTGCATTCTTCAATGCTTGTGCTTGGAATACATTAACATTTTATATTTAAGCATTCGGGTGACACTTTTTTTTTACAACGTTACTTACAACGCATGCAAAATATACATTTTATCAGTACATTTCCTGGGAATGAAACCAATGTTAACTTCAATATATTAAGTCAATATTGTCTTCCTAATTATAGCTCACTCTATTTATACTTTAGGAACATATTTATCCCCAAAGTAAGCTTTGTAGAAATTACAGTACATTACAGCAAATAATGTAAATAAAACATTAAGTAAACTGTATTATAGTCAATAAATATTTTTTAATATAAATCCATGTTTTTTAGGCTGCAATCCATAAGACTCTTTGGTTAAAAATAAACTAAAATTTGTCATTTTACCTCTTTCTATTCTCAGTGGTACAGTTATTATAATGATTTATAATTTGAGCTGTCAGATAAAAATTTTTGCAGAAAATGTCAGTTTGACATAATTTGACATCAACATAAAGTACTGTACACAAAGAAACCTGCAATTTTATATTTCAAACAGAGATGGCGATATAAAGTAGACAAAAGTTATGGATTGCAGCTTTTGGCATGTTTGATGAGGAATATTGTGATACAGAAATATTTCAATTCAAAGCAAATTTCTGGATAAAATTGAACATTCTGTCACAAAATGCACCTGTATCAGTTCTGTCCTCATACCACACATAATTCTCTGTCTGTACCAGCTATTGCGTTATGCTTACTGGTCTGTATGGCCAGATGGTGCACATTAAATCTTTGCCCGTGAAGGTTTCTCAGAAGTTAAAGCTAAAAGTTTTCTAATTGTCTTTTTAAGGAGGTGGTGCTGTTTTTAAAGACTTAAATTTAGATCTTTTTATTTCTAATTTAATTAATGCTCACTGGCTACCTTCATTCTGGCCTTGAGTCTGTGTTATTCATGAATGTAGGGATCTGCGTTTTTGTTCAAATTTAATTGCTTCGTTTCTTATTTTAATGCAATAATAGCTAGCTTATTTTTGCCCTCAACTGTTTAAAAATGTATTAATGTTTTCTTATTTTTTTTAAATGCAGTTGGATTTTTGGAACACGAATTACATTTTTAATATGTGAGAAAAATCCACACATTATGATGATGAGGTCAGCAGGCACAAATATTCATTCAGATGTAGTATGTGTACTTGTGTACACTTGTATGTGTACCTTATAGATTTTTCTATAGATCTCATATGAATCCAATTTGCCAAGGTATCAGTTCTGTAGTAAATTAAAACATTAAGATATTGCTAAAGACTCTTAGCTCTGCTGAATTACATATTTTAAAGAAAAAATATATAAATATAAAGTGAGTAATTTAAAAGTGTGTGTATTTTTTCTGATATCAACTTGCTTATGTTATTTTCCAACTGTATTGCATTTTCAATTGTAAGTCATTGAAATTTAAATTCATTTAAATTTTTTATTAAACCATTCCAAATGTCCACTAAAAAAATTAGTTCATTGTTAATTTTTATTATTATATATAATAATTGTATTCAAATTGTTTAATATTCCATTTGAGCAGTCATAGGATACAGTACCAGGCCATGAAATTATCTATCCTCCATTTTTGTGGCTCTTATGCACTTCAGGAAACACTAGATCTCTCTCATCTAAATTGTCCCGTCCTCTCAGGACATCTGCTGAGACTGCTAGACAAGGCCTTGAGATGATAAGAATATCCTGGCAGGGACAGAGTGGCCATAGGGAGCTGTGCGAGCCCAGACTTGTGGACCGGCATAGTTATCAAAATTTAAATTACAATGAAAATTAATATACTTAATTATCTTTCAAGATGTCTCCAGTCATCCAAAAGGGAAAGGCCATAGAAATATGACCTGTTAAAAAACGTGGTCCAGTTCTAGAATGAGTCATAACACACACACACACAGGCAAATTAAACGTTAATGTGAATCACAGCTATGCCGATATTTAGTAAGCCAAGATGTCTTGTTTGTGTAACACTGCTTAAACACGCCGCAGGTTTGTTCTGATGAGAGACAGTCGTCGATGTTGTTTTGGAGGACTCGTGTGTTGAGCGAGTGGGTGCTTCAGGTTATATCTTAACTGATGATGCAACTCGTCCCTGAACCCTGATAAATCTCCACGCTTGTGTCTCCATCCTCATGATCCCTTTTACCACTGGCGGATCACTTTTTAGGCTGGCTGTTTTGAGACTCTTCTTTATTTCTCTGTTCTGCTCTTGTATACAAACCCTCACCCGGCATTTTGACCCGACTAGACTGATCTTGGAGAAGCTCTGAACCTTTTGTGCTGACAAAGTCTCTCTCTCTCTCTCTCTCTCTCTCTCTCTCTCTCTCTCTCTCTCTCTCTCTCTCTCTCTCTCTCTCTCTCTCTCTCTCTCTCTCTCTCTCTCTCTCTCTCTCTCTCTCTCTCTCTCTCTCTCTCTCTCTCTCTCTCTCTCTCTCAGCATATCAGTAAGCCATGGGTAGTTTTTCCCCATATAAAACCCGCATTTAACAGATTGTAAAAGGATTAAAGCAGTCAATCAATCTCATCTCATCTCTAATAGTCTTATTAATCATCTGTGCCAAAACCATATTAGTTATACCAGCTCAGAATCTGTTCACATGTGGTCTCGTCGCGATCTGTCATTCTCAGAAATTGAGTGTGTGTGTGTGTGTGTGTATGGTCCCGATAAACTTTACAGGGTGGGGACATTTGACTGTAATACCAGTAATTTTTCAACTTTGTAGTGACTTTTTTTGGTCCATGTCTGGAAAACAGTTTAGGGTTTGGTTGGGGGTGAAAGTTAGGGAATACAACATGTACAGTATTTGTACAGTATTAAAATCATTATATCTGTGGAAAGTTCCCACGATGTATAGAAACCTAACATGTATGCATGTTTGTGTGTGTGCATGCATAGGTTTACTTACTTAGCTATAGTTTGGGGTTACATTTGCATTATTAATACTATTTAATGTATATTATACAAATGCAAAATATACTTATAATATACTGTAATTGCATTGTTTTTGCTTCTTATAGTTCTCATTTTACTTACTGTTTGCTGTATGGTCACAATGGTGCGCTCCAAACATCACAAAATGTTTTCTGTAGTAACACAAAACTTTTAATTTGTTTTATGTAGTAAAATGTTTTATATTTTAAAAAAATGAGTCCTCATTTAGAAACAGTGCAGTATCTACTGTAAGTGAACGTCTGTCAGAGGGTTCTGTGTGTGTGCGTGTTGCGCATGGCAATGCATTCTGTTTATGTGTGTGTATGAAAATCAGTAAGAGCATGTGTGTAATCCCTAAGGAGTTTTCTGATAAGAACAGAGTTTTTAATCCAGCGCTCAGCCAGTTGTTGGACAGAATATCTGTCACCGCAGCAGCTCGGTAATCCCTCACTGCTCGAGCTGTCCCATCTATCAAATTCAGCACATTTCTATCATAAACAAATATATCTGCCTCGGCCCATCCCTACACCCCCTCGATCCATCACCTCACAGACACTTTCACTACAGCTTGAAATGAACTGGATAATTAGACTCGATATTAATGATTCACCGCTGATATTTATGAGCTAATCACCAAGGTTTGTACTGGAACGTGTGTATCAGCAGCCATAACACCGGGCCACGCCACAACACTATAATGAATTCTTTCCTTCTAAAAATCAATATGGAAATGCGTTTTTTGTGTTTAGTGGTGTTGAGAGGACGATCCATCCTAAAAAGCCTATCAAAGAGAGATAGAGGGAATGAATGTGTTTCTAAAATAGGGGGTTTCAATTTATGAGTAAAATTAATTCTGAAGTTGCAATTATTTTGAGATTATTACAATTTGTTCTACAACATAATTTACACACAGTTACATATGAGAAAGAAAAATCACTGATGTAATCTCAATAGTTTCTCCTAGACATCAATAGACATCATAGAGATTAAAAGGAGAGAAAATGGGCTCATGTCTCCAGAAAAGCCCTGAATGTCTTTTAAGTTATTAATTAAAGAAAAGATCTCAACAAGGTGCAAGTCTGCAAGGAAAACTCAATATTATTGAAGATTAAATTTTTTTTATTTGAGGAAATATTATAACCTCAAATATTTCCCATCAAATTTATGCAAATCTATATTTTTCCAAATTCAATCTACATTAATTGTACAGCTCCATACTGTAATATAAACATCTATCCTGTAATAATCTTGTATTATAATAATAATGTATTTACCTCATTTGGTTCCATATTTTCCCAAGCAATTTTAGTAGAAAAAAATTAGATTTTACTTAAACTAAGCACAAATGAGAATGGTAAAGTCTCTTCAAATAACGTTAACCACAGACCTTATTTTACACATAATTCGAAAACTTCTTAAAAACCCATTTTAAAATTCTTCAGGGAACTGAAAGCTCAAAAATGCTACAGTAATACCCTTCCTGGTTTTGGGACTCCAAACCAAAATAGCTCTATTAAAGTAATAACGCTTACTGTTTGATTGGCTCTTTTAACAGCCTTTGTTTAACTGGCATATTTAAACATATGGTAATAACCATATCATGGGCAGAATCCTGCAGTTTTGTCTGTCTGCTTCTGAGCCATCAATTCCTTTGTCTTTTGAATGAGTGTCTGTGTTAGTGCCTAATAACAGTGTAATGGCAGTATAATAACATCCCTACGACGCTTAATGAGGGAGAGGCGCAGCGGGGCTCGGGGGACTGTGCGGGCCATGTTTGGTGTCACATCATAAGTGCAGGCCTAGGGTAATGATTAAAGTAATGCAGTGGACGCTGCAGCGACTCTCAGTAATGCTGGAGAGGGAGGGATGCTGGTGGGCCTCCAGCTACGATTCTTTAAGCTTAATATTCAGCTCGTGAATGTAGGTCAAGAGATTAATCTCCATTTACCCACCTTGAGCTGTTTTTCCACACTTTAAGACTGAACAAAACACTCTACAGAAATATGTGCCTCTTATTTTGTTTAAAGACACATACGTACACATCTACACAGAGAATGATAGTCATATGATTCACGCCGGAGAGCCCATGGGACGTTTAGAGGTGATGTTCGTAAGGTTGATATGAGGTTGAATTAAAGATTCTAATGTGGATGAAAGAGCATTGCTGCAGGGGTCTTCAATCTCTTTAGGACCAAAGCGAGATTTATTTATTGTATAAAATGGGTGCTGTATTTTGTAAGACTGGTTTAAACAAGCAATATATTGTCTAATGAAGGAATTTACATACTTGTTGTGCTTACTTTGCAAGTAAAACTGCTTACTTAGCTCATTAATTACGTAAAGAGTCATACAATTTACTTGTACGTAATATATTCATGTGGCAGTGATAAAATAAAGCAATAAAGCATTTAGCTACACTTCTTTGGTCATAGTTTAAGATGTAATCTGTACCTTTTGCCTCTGTAGCGCCCTCTCTGTTTGAAACATAATATTGCAGGCTATGTTATGTACTTGGGTTGAAGTCAAATGATGTCAAATGAACCATGATAAACAAAAAGAAGATGGTTTTGAACACTAATGTGTTATGTACTTGCTTTATTTGTTTATTTTTAACCGAAAAAGCTGCAGAGTACAGATTTAATTTGATATTGTTCAATAATTTTGCATAAACGATCAAACAATATTGGCCCTTCATTGAAGAGTGCTGCATTACAGTTCATGTAGGAATGCACTTACATAAATGTCAACTGTGTTTACATACAGATCCTCTTTGTTTGTGTTTGTTAGTGTGTGGCTAAGTATCTACAAGTCTAGGCTATGGCCTTTAAAGTAAATTAATTCTTAATGTATTCATTTCGACTCCCAGCTAATTCATAACTTGAATATGCAGGGGTCTGTTGCATTAGCATATTTCTTCAGCCTCATTATAGGCTGAGAAATAACACCTGATTGAACATTTCGTGAACACATGCAGTGGTGCTGCTCCCAAAGACAATATTTCAGCGGAAAAGCTGGCCACATTAAAAGTTTGACGTTGGCAATAACAAGAAAGATCTAAACAGTCGTGTGTATTTCGCAAAACAATGTGCAGGCAGTATCAACAGCAGATAGCGTTTAAATCTCGCCCAGGGATTTGGCCAAAACAAACAAACCTGGACACTAGGCTTTAGGGTTGAGTTATGAGCATTTACATTGGTTTTAGAACTACAAAACTAGTGAATATATTTCACCGGGATCAAAGTACGCCCTGCTGGAAGGCATCCTTCCACTGCAGGAACATTTACCACTTAAAGAATATCCCCCTGTGGTCATTTTTCATGAAAATCATGATTCTCAAAGTGATTTTAGGGAAAGCCAGACGCGGAGCTGAAGACAAACTGGCGCTCGACTCAGTTGAGCAGAGGGGTAAAGACGTCAAGGCAGCGTCTCCCTGCAAATCCATCAAAGCTGTAATGCAATGAGAAAACACAGTAAAGCTTCCGAGGAAGAATAAACAAAGAACAATAAATGCGAGTGCAAAAGAAAGAACCAGAACATACAGGAGCAAAATGAAGGTCTCTGCTTTTAGCTTTGTGTATTTGGCAAATAAAACAGAAAAGTTACTGTTTAATACTTTATGAGGGAGTGTGCATACCTCTACTGTTGCAAAAATATTTTGTGAACTTTGCCTCACTCTTGCAGGCAATGATGTAACGGGAATAGTTCACCCAAAAATGAGAATTCTGTCATTATTTGCGCACCCTGATGTTGTTCCCAACCCATATGTTGTTATTTTTTCATGAAACGCCAATGTAGACATCTTTGAAGAATAGATGCGCAGCTCTTCACAGAGACCAGAAGCTGCCAAACTTCCAAAAAGGACAGAAAAACATCATAAAACAGTTTGTCTGACTCATGCGCTATACTGCAGGTCTTCTGAAACCATACGCTAGCTTGCATGAGAAACAGACTTACGATCAAGTTGTTATTTAGTGATACTTTTTACCTTGGCAGATGCTCATTTCAAACCCATGTCTGTCAGATTAAAAACAAAATATCCATAGGGTCAGAACACACATATGCTGTGGTATAGCATCTTATTATAAGTGGTTATTGCATCTTATTATGTTTCACAATTGACACAAAACTTGATAATAAAAAATATACCATAATAATAACATAAAACCAAATCAGAGTATCTTGAAACAAGCCACTTTCCGTTTTATGTCAAATCTCTGTAACAGATGTTGTGTGCGTCTGTGTGTTATTTGTGGTTGTATACAGGTACTATATGTGTGCTTAGTTCACCGGGTGAAGAGAACAGTTGTGTGTTCTCAGCTCATGTTTAACAAACAGAACCAGATCAAAGCTACACTGTAACTCTGCCATGCTATGGGAGGAAAGACCTGACATCTATACTACTGTCTCTCTCTCTCTCTCTCTCTCTCTCTCTCTCTCTCTCTCTCTCTCTCTCTCTCTCTCTCTCTCACCTTCTCTAAGGCAGTGCTACATCCATATACAAATCCCTATTTTTATGCAAATATATAGGCCTATGTCTGATGAAATATTTTGTGTCACACACAATACACAACAACCCATGTTTTTCATATTAAAGCGTTTTGACTCCTTTAGATTCCTGTAAAAATGAAGATACATACACAGAATGTATTCTTGCTTAAGGGTGTGCTGAACATGCCTGGCTTCTGCTACTGCATCACTGCCGATATTATACAGTTTTAACCATGTGTACATGCTTTAAATATAAAAAACGTATTAAATGTTTACGTACAGTACTTTCTCCTATTCCAGCTTATTTTGCAGAGGCAACTATTTGTGTGCTATTTGTAGGCGGATGTTCTTGAAAGCATAAACATTATAGAAAATTGGCACAATCAATCACACAAGTTTGGGGTGAGACTATCTGTTTGGCTGATCAATGGAGCATTGGTGTATGTTTATGAAAGTATTTTGAATACTTTGTGGGTTTGTTATGCCAGTGACACAAATGTGACCCTGAACCACAAAACCAGTCACAGTTTTTTGAAATTGAGATTTATACATCATCATAATAAATGAACTTTACATCGATGTATGGTTGGTTAGCATAGGTGTCACGGAGTCAGTCATCCCGCCTTCAGCATCGGATTCGCCTACAGTCTTCACACGATCTGCGTCAACCGGACTTTTGAACTCAGTTTCCCATCAGACATTGCACTTCACCCGCCGCCATTTTGTTATCACCTGCACCTGTCATCAGTTACCTGGACTTGTATTTATACCCTGTGTTTTGCCCCGTGTTTTGTCAGTTGTTGTTGTTTTATGGCATTATCATTTGGTTTGTCGTTATTGGATACATGTACCTGAATTCTTCGTTGCCTGCTATCCCATGGATGTTTGTTTGATCTGAATCAGCTTTCAAAGTAAAGTGTCTTTGATTGAATCCCTCGTGTTTGTCTCTTGCCTGGAACGCTAACAGTAGGACAATAGTTGGCCAAGATACACCTATTTGAAAATCTGGATTCTGAGGGTGCAAAAAATCAAAATATTGAGAAAATCGCCTTTAAAGTTCCAAGTGATGTCCTTAGCGCTGCATCCACTCACAAAAATAAGTTTTGATATACTTACGGTAGAAAACATTTACAAAATATCTTCATGGAAAATGATCTTTACATAATAACTTAATGATTTTCGGCATATGCTACAAATATTCCCGTGCTATTTATGACTGGTTTGTGGTCCAGGGTCATTACCCACTACATTTTAAAATGGAAACCTATAATGTTTATTATATTTTCAATAATAATTAATTATTAATTAATTTTCTTCTTACCTTCTGTTAAAAACCCCAGAAATGCTGCTGCAAAATTTTCTACTGCTGAATGAGGTAATTGGTTATAACCAGGTTTATTTCTCATTATTTAAGCTATCCTTGAGGCTTATCACACATTGCAACGTCATGCAACCTGCGAATTGCTGTGGGAGCTCCTTCACCAAAGGTGTGAATCTCATTCGCCGAAGCATTTGCCTTCCTGAGCTGTGAATCGCGATTGCCATGTGTGTGTGAATTGCAGTAAATCTGCCAGGGTAGATTTGTTAGAACGACAATATAAGTAGCCAAAACCAGACAGAGCAGAAAACATCCAGCATATTGTTAGATATAAGCAAAGCCATTGTTCCCTATGATAGCCTGGAGGAAGTATTTTTCCTGTTGCTTTAAATGACCTCACAGTTTATTTTAGGGTAGAATGACCAGATGGTACAGCATCTATCAGCAGGGGCTAACTGGGCCGTGCTAACCAGCCAAACCTTGACCCCTTTGATGGGACACACCTGCAGCCCTCGGGGTGTAGAGGATGGCTCCACGCCTCACTGCATTATGAAATAATGAAATGATTGTTAGAATTGCCAATCTAGGAGCATCTAAAAGCGACCTACCCCAGGTGAACTGCTTTAGGAGGTGTGGAACAGTTGTTCAAGCTCTGGTCCGATAACCAAGGTTGTAGGTTCAAACCTGCACAGGGTGCAGCAAATGCATTAGTGTAAATCCCGTACAGTAGTTCAACCGATAAAGCCTGCTGCTAACAACATCAAGGTCATGAGTTTGATTTCTGGGAAACGCTCATGCATAAAATGCTTTGTATGTAGTGTAAATGGCTTTAGACAAAAGCATCTGTCAAATAAATAAAAATAAAATGAATGTGAATGTGTTTTATTTCTGCTCCAGCATGGTGCCACTGTTGTGGGCAGGTCACTAAGTGTTCTGGCCCAACTGTTTTCCTCTTGATCAGACCTTGTGCAAGAGTAGATTGTAATATAATTTAAGAATTAACAATTGTAGAGTTAAATTAGTTTTAGAGCTCCATAGTTTTTTAGACAGGATTTTTGCAGTCTCCCCACAGAAACCCTCCTGTTTATTTATGAAACAGATGAGCCTAGACAATGCCCATTGGAAGGAAGCAAGATGTTAAATGTTCTTCCCTGACAGTAACAGTGTTTGCTAAGGAGTAACAGGATAGTTCACATAAAAATTTTAATTCTGAAGACATTTAAGGCTATGTTTATACAGTGCATAATTTTGCTACAATTTGGCATCCACATTCAAAAGATGATACTTTTGAAAACTCTGTAGACCCTGTTTTCTGTTAGAAACTGTGGGGATTGCATTTCAGTGTAGATGGGCCACGTTCGCCCCCTGATTCGCTCACCTTTCTGATTCGTCAAGCTTCTATCATATGACCATTACACTGCCGGAAGGTGACAATGACCGTCTCAATGCCCGAGAATAACATGAAGATATCATTGAGGCTTTGTTGTCTTTTTTTATCAGCCATTGTGCATTGCCAACATCTGCATTTTTCATCTGGTCGTGTGGACAGAGATTTGTTCTGAAACATAGAGATAACATTCGTATAGACATTGATGCTTTTTATTTTAAAACGCTCTTAAAAATGTTAAAATGAAAACTCGCTAGTGTAAAAATAGTCAGATAAAAAAGTCATTCTTAATAGAGCAGGTTATTTCATTATTCACTTTAATATGAAATAGTTGAATTCTAATCTTATCATGACAAACTATATATTGATGGAAAAGGTCTAAGAATCAAGAATAAATACTTGACAAATATCTATAAACATAACAATAAACATAAACTTATAATAAAATAATACAACACAATTAATGTTAATGTTATTTAGAAAAAGATTAAAAAGTTTAAATGTCTAAAATGAAAAAAAAGTAGTTTGGATAGTACGTTTTCATCTGTTTGCTCAGTATGTGCAGTAACAGTTATTAGGTTACAATAGCGGAGTCCACACACCACAACTATAACCGTATTAAAACAGGAAAACAATATTGGGATCACTTTTCAGTGCATTTTCTTCCAGCAATGAACAATTAAACATTGACAGCCAATCAAATGCATTCAAATTTAAAGAACTCAAGCATGTAAAATGTGAAACTGCAGAGCACAAGCTTAGAATAGACATACCTGTAATGTTATAGTTCATGGTGTGGATGCTAATGTAGTTACTGTAATAGTTATCTTTATAGTTATCATTCTTGGTTGTTTAAGGGCTTTTACTATTCTAAACTCGCCATGCTTGTCTTTAAAAAGTGTTAATTCTGCTTTTTCCATGCACAATGCAACTAAATTGGTACCAATGCATTCACTGACAAAAATTCTGCCTCACATCATGTTTGAAATGACAAAATCTTCATTAAGGTGAGCTATCCCTTTAAGGCACTATGACAACTTCAAGTAACACTTCAGAAATTTCAGTTCTTGTACCCCTACAATGAAATAAAGTTGACTAAAAAAAGGTCTGTTTCTGCAGTCCTGCCTGTATGCAGCGTGTGTGTTTCTGCCCTCGGGGAGACTATCACTATCCTGGAAATGAAAAATGCTCCAAATGTGTTTTATTGCCGTCTCTCTGTGCTCGCCTCAGCACTTGAAGCAAATGCATTTCCATCAAGTGCTGGAATAATTTACCACATACATTCCACGTTTTCCCCCTTTCCTCACCGGTTTTCCCCTTGTGAAAGAGAAAGCGAGAGCAAAATAATCCACGGCGTTTAGAGGGAAGGCGTATCACGGCCGTTCCTCATTGGTATGTTTTTGTTGTGTCCCATTTTGGAGGTTGAGTCTATGGGGTAAAGGCGGAGTGATGTATCATTGTATTTGAGCGATGGTTTTGGCCCACCCCTCGTGTGTACGATGTATTTAAAGGAATACAGCACCGTGTGCTCTGGGACTTGTCCAAGATTCACAGAGGCCCTGGGGTTAAACCTGCTGTAAACATCAGGGAACATGCTCTTGCTATTCATCCATCATTACTGTAATTAATCACACACCGTTCTCTTAACATGCAGGGCTTTTAAATAAATCCAGATGGAATAGCTTTGTATTGAGGGACAGTTTTAAATATGGATACTTTGTATTGAGGGACAGTGCTGCGTTACAAAATATCCCATAGTTGTTATAATCGAGATTAAGATTTTCGGGTTTGAAGCTTCCGTAAGGTTTAAAGGTTGTAACGGAGACTGGTGTTATCTGTCAGACAGGAAAATAGTAAAAAAATTCAACGTGTGAGCTGTGCTTTTATTCTTGAGCAATAAGTGTTAACATTTTCGACCTCAAGGTATGTGCCTATATGGAAACTGGGTTAAAAATTAAACCTACACTGAGAAATAATCACTGGAAGTGAAAAGTGTGGCACTTTATCCATTCTTCTCCATTTCTCTGCATTTATTTCTATAGCTATCAAGGCTAGGGTTGTGGAGAATGTACATATGTGCATAAAATGTGTTCCCTGAATGCATTATAAGTTGCTTTGGGTAAAAGCGTCTGCCAAAATGAATAAATGTAAAAAAAAAGGGTCAGTTTAAATATAGAGTCTTTGTATTCAAGAATGGTGTTGCATTATAAAATATCACCTGCTTTTACTGAGCTGTTAAGTTCATTTTACTTTCACATCTACATAAAGATGAAATACATAAAGTGTAATTCCGCTAATGTCTTTTTTTATGCAAGTGAACGTCCATTTGTTCATTATTATGCCATTAGTCATATAGTATATTTGCAATTCAATATAATCCTTAATGAGAGTTTTTGATCATATCTGTGCAAGCCAACCATCTGAACGGTTGTTAGTCTTGCAAATAGGAAGCTGTATTATATTTTCCTGTCCAATTTATCCATCTGCCATTTACAAAGCGGGTAATATAAGATATTTTGCTTCTCAAAAGGTCAGTCAACTCGTATTACTGATCCCTTTAATCAGACAAATGCAGAGGGTGTGGTAAGCCTGCTTTCATCTTCTGAATTTCTGAACTGCATCTGTTCTCACAACCAGATATGCATCTTACACATATACAGTGTGATTGCAAACATACACAGAGTCATGATGGGTCATGACTCTTCAGTTAGCAAGATGAGTTTATAATTTATTTAGATTTTTTCCTATTTTTTATGAGCATGTCGACAGCATGTCATGCATTTTCTGTTTGCACACACATTTAAGAGATGCATCTTTACAACATCGTCTTCAAAGACACCATGTCAGAGTTGCCATTTTTGAGTAACTACGTATTACACACTGCTCAAGAATACTTGATTCTGATTGGCCAAGGTATGTTTTTTCCCCAAAACAACCAATCAAAACTCAGGGTCATCCAGGCACTGTGAGTCAGCTTTGTCTTGAGAGTAATTTACTTATGAATAAATTATAGAGTCATATGCCTAATTACAAACATATATAAGACTATATTACAAATAATGAGACTAAATTGCATGTTCGTCTTGTTTAAACGTGGTGTTTGTTGATAGAAAACGTTTTTACTCATGGAAGGTTTGTATTGTTTACAATATTTACAAATGTAGCAAGCTGTGTAATAAGTGGCATATTGTGCATCCAGCCGGTTGTTATTGTAGAATAAACACTTTTATTGTAGAATTGTAGAATAAACACTTTAATAAACACTTTTGTTGTTGTAGAATAAGCACTTTTATAGTGATAAAAGTTTAACTGATCATACTGTCTGGGTTTATTCTGCAAAAACAACTGGCTGGATGTGCATTATTTCTTACATAACACAAGATAAGAGGGTATATACTAAAATATATATATAATTGAATGAATAAGATCATTTAAACATTGTCAATAACACATTTTTCTGAATAATTTTTTAGCATATGTGATCTTACATATGTGAGTTGGCTAATTTGTATAAATTTGTACAATATGAATCGTACAAAAACATATGATGATATGAAAAAAACCACCCTAACCCCACCAAATCGTACTAAAACGTACAAATAAGATCGTACAAATTTGTTTAATTAGTCACTTCATAAAATACGTACAAATTTCTGAGAGATTGTTTTGGCCCTTTTCAAATTACTATGGGTTTTTCTTTAAAACATTTACATTTTATTTAACAACATCACTGTAATACCAGCCAGAACTGCACAAGCGTTTTATAGAAACAGTGCCGCAATGTGAAATTCAGTATCTCTATGGATAAACTATTGGACCTGCTTTGTTTGTAATGCAGAGCAAATATGTACATTACTTAAACCTGTTTGAAGTATCAGAGGCTAAAACCGTGGAGAATTATACCCATTGAAATGTAATTTTAATGTGATCTAGCAGAGGTATATAGAACTTTGGTTATTTGGGTCAATATTTAGTTCTTGCACCCCTTGAAAGATTTCTCTATTGCCATTGTTCATTTTGTTTCATTTGTTTGTGTTATATCGTGCTATTTTATGTAAGCACCCTCAAAGAAATATATTATTTGAGCCCCTAAATACCTTACTTTTTTAAACTATGCACTTTTGTGCATCACTATCAAAGAGCATCTACTACATTTATGAATATTCAGTTTTAGTTTCAGTAGAGGATCACTTCTTTGTTTCTCCCATTTACTTTCCCCCATAAGCCCTTCATCTGTTCACACGACACGGTGCCAGTAGGTTGAGCTGTTAGCCTGTTCCGCTGCTAGCAGGTGATGGAGTGGATCTGTCCCTGGAGTGATAATATCTGACCTTCCACCAGCCGCCCCTTTAGCCCTCAGATCTGCCCAGAGGCTCGGGTGAAGCAGAGCTCTGATTCCAACCGAGTCAGCGCCTCCCTAAATGAGAAATATTGACCGGTAGCGAGCTGCAGGGAGGGCCAGGGACTCGGATGCAGCGTGAGGGAGAAAATATTGGGTTTGTTTCCTCAGATTACCTGTCAGGTTAGGTCTCAAGTCTCTCCTCACTCCATTCGGTGGCGTTACGTTATGTTCTCGCCAAACACACATCAAGTGCCTGACAACCTAATCTTCCCCAGTCGAAGCAAACAGTACCGCAACCTGCAAAAAGTGCCTTTCTCAGAGAGCCTATTCAAAGGGCCCGGTGAACTAAACAATACGAATAAAAACCACTCTTGTGATGCCATCCCATCTGGTTGATTTGTCATTGTTCGAAGGTAGCAAGAAAACGAGGTCAGTTTCACAAAGGAATTTCTCTTTTAAACTATTCAGATAAGCTCCAAGAGGTGTTTCGAATTAAAAAAAGTAGATGACTGTAATTTCATGTCGTGATTTAAACAGGATTGATTCTCTTCGAATATGACTGCAGATGCTGGGGTCTTTTAACCAAATAAATCCTATAAAAAATAAACTGTATTGTATGTACACTGTAAAAAAATTGATTTCAGCTGTTTTTAAATCGATTAAAATCATTTAAAATCATTCAAATTAAGTGATGTGTTGAAATGACTTGTAAAACTGCTGACTGGACTTATTGGAAAATATTAAGGCAATAAACATTTTTTTTACAGTGTATAGTACATGATTTTATAGTACATTATATGAAAATGAATTATGGATGAAAATATTTAATGGATAGTTCACCCGAAAAATAAACATTATTTAATTATTTACTCACCCTCATGTCATGTCAAACTTCTATCTCCTGTCAAACAAAGAAAAAAGATTCGTTCATCCTGAGGCGGTTTTAGGTAAATGGTTAGTGCACAGATGTGCTTTGTGGATTTTTAATCCTGTCTTCAAACAGAAGAAGATATTTAGCAAAACGCTGGTTACCGGCACCCATTCACTTTCATAGTATGGACACAAGGTACAATGGAAGTCAATGGGTGCCGGTAACCAGCGTTTTGCAAAATATCTTATTTTTACTTTTAAAAGAAAGAATCATATACAGGGTTTGGATGATATAAAGGTGAAAAAATGATGACATAGTTTTTATGTTTGGGTAAACTATCCCTTTAAAAAATAAAGAAATAAATCAATATCATACATGATGCTGCTAGTACAGGTTTAACCAATATCTAATTCATCTTAATGATTTTATTCTTTTTTTTCACATTAAATTGGTTAACCAGTCTGATCTTAGACATAACAAACATACAACTTTACAAGGTGAGTATTTTGTATAAATTTGTATGATGTAGTCATACAAAACAAAAGATTATATAAAAAGTAAGAATTAAGCCTTAACTCCATTCCTAAACTTTTCCATTACTGGTGCAAAGCAGATCGTACTAAAACATACGAATGAGACCTTGTTGAACAGTTACAGTACGAATTGCCATGAGACTATCAAATAACTGTTATGCTACACAGAAAGTTGGCAGAAATGCCTAAACCCACAATGAAAGTGCTCCAGGCACCGCAAAGTTAGCTTTAGTTATGGTAATACAATTGCAGACATTCCTATCCAGATGAGACCAGATTTCACCTCACCTTTTCGCCAAAAAACGGTACGTAATTTGCTCCATATTCGTTACTTAAGTTGTGCGATGCACAACACAGACGTGTTTGATTTAGACAGGATTAAAACCACAAAGCACATCTGTGCACTAACCATTTACCTAAAACCGCCTCAGGATGAACGAATTTTCTTTTTTCTTTAGTTTAAGCATCAATTGTCCTCATTTAGCTAGAGAAAGGACATCTTCCAATCGTCACACCAGTTTACTTAACAAGGCTTAACAAGAAAACGGACATAAACAATGAAATTTATTTGTTTTCAAAGCTTCAAACTTTTAATTAGGACAAACCGTTTCCAAAAATAGAGTGAAAGGCAACAACACAAAATAAACAAATAAAAAAGTAATTAGTAAATTACACCGAGTCTGTTCCAGAGACTCCATAAGACTAATTAGTGTGAAAGGAGGGATGGATGAGAGCTGTCACAGCTGACAGAGGTGACACCCCAAAACAAGAGGACGGACACACGGGACAGAGATACGAGGACATCTGTATTCCGCATGAGTAACCCTGAGCATGTTCCTTCAGAAACAGCTTGACATTCAACACTATACAGAGAAATCCCAGAAAGCTCTTTGCCTGGTCAGGTTTTGCTGTCCATTAAAATCAGTTTTATGTTGCACCTGTTCAAGGCTGCATTCCACTCTCAATAAAGCACCTGTGATTCTACAGCAGTCCGAACTGATGTACTGAATTGCATTATGCATGAGGAAAGCACACAAGTGAAGAAATACGAATAGCTCTTTTCATAATCCGCATGAAACCCATGAAAACCTATGAGTGATGTGTATTTTAAGCACAAAAACAGAAGAAAATTTTGTTGTTCGATGGATGTCATTGAGAGGCAGAAGTGTCACGAAGTCTCTTATTTTTAATCAGTAGATTTTTCTGTTAATGTAACTTCAAAAGAAATCATTCTTTTTATGTTGAAAGTGCTGTGGCAGAAATCGCCTACTGAAATTTGTATAAATTAGTTTGGTCAAATCAAGTCGCACATTCAACATATTGTTTGTATTTAAATGAAAAATTCTGTCTTTATGCCTGGCCGTACGGCTCAGCTATAGTGTATGAAAAGAGTCTGTATTAAGTTCACCTAATAATATGCATATTTTGGTAGTGTGAACAAAGGAAGATTTAGTAATTTAAGTACATATTTTGCAGCTAGATGGAACAAAATGTGATGAAACAAAATGCAGGAGTGAGGATCTCAAAACTGTTAATCAACAATGTATTTAAAAATACAATACTGAAAAACAGTGGTGATAATAATGTATTTAACTAAAAGACTCTAAAAAATGCTGGGTTATTTTAACCCAGCTTTGGGTCAAAAATGGACAAACCCAGCAGTTGGGTTGTAAATTAACCCATACTGGGTTGTTTTAACCCAAAATGCTGGTTTGTTTTAACCCATGGTTGGGCCAAATATAAACTTTTTTGGGTTCAGTTTGTCCATTTTTGGCCCAACAAATGGGTTAAAATAACCCAGCATTTTCCAGTTTACATGTTACATATTTACATTTAGCACCTTTAGTTTTGAAACCAAAAAAAATGGGTCACGGTTTAAAAAAGTACTTGATTATTCTGGCTGGTGAAAGGTCCAGGGTGGATCGCAACATTTTCCAAATGTTATTTTTTTAAAGGCCCACAGCAAAATATTGTCAGGGGGTCCATAATTCCCAGCTAAGGCCCTGCTTACACTTACATATGAATCAGCTAAGCCCTACTAAGAATTGAAAGAACATGGAGGTCCAGACTTTCGTTTATGTAACCGCCAGGGCATTTTTTGGGTGGTCTGCTGAATTCAGAATAGTTGGTTTGCCTTCACAATAATCTCCATGGCAACACCGCCCCTAACAAGGTCAAAATCTATCTGACAGAGAAAAACAAAATGATTTCAAAAGTAATATTACCTGACAGACGTTGTGAGAAAAAGCCTATTCATGGAGTGACAAATTAAGCAAAGCCAGCTGAAAAATGACACCCATTTTTTACATCCATATGCAGAATTGAGCCACTAGAAAAGGCACCTTTCTTTGCCCTTTACTTTAGTATTGAAAATCATTTATAACGCCTACTTCCTAAAACAATTCCTGACTCGATAATACTCATTCATCAAATTTAAGCAGCACATCGGTGTAGTTTCATATCAGTGCCTTGTTTTTAGCTGTAGCCCCTGTGGAACTTCATTTCAACGTGTGAATATCTTCACCCCTGAGCAGCAACAGCCAGCCCGAGGTTGAGAATTTGTGGATTATGAATAATACAGCGAGAGAAGAGTCATATTTCCCCTGACACAGCCTCCCCTTTGAGTATAACACCCATTTGCACTATAAAGTGAGCAAGAGGAACACTTGTTATCGAGATGAGGTAGACCCTGTGCGTTTCATGCGTCCCTGTCTGTGTATGAACAAATGAGAGCGAAACAGAGGGTTGTGCTCCATTCGCTCAGTGGGAATCTATTCCAGCCAACATAAAACGAGAAATCGTGCACGAAACAAAGTGGTTTTGCAAAAGAAAAAGAGTCTTAATGCCTGAATGTGCATGAAAGCACAGACAGTCACATAGATTCCCATTTAACAGCAGGTCGGCTGTCCACAGGAGTTTGTGAGCTCATATGGGAATGGATCTCCTGTCGACCCTTAGAGGATGGCAAGAGTGATGTCATTTTATACAATAGGTTTAGATATTGTGAAACAGGAACTCTGTCATCTTTTAATTGCTGATTTTGATGACCTGGGAGGTGATGCTGGGCGTAATGCGTACAATGAGCACATGTTGACATCTGATGCATACGTGACCCTTGCTGTGTCCGAAAGCGCTCCCTATCCCCTATATAGTGCACTATATCGGGTGTCGGCCATTTTGTAGTGCCGTCCGAATTCTGAGTGAACGAGTTCATTCCCTACATTCGTTCACTACTTTTTACCCACAATCCTCTCTGATTTCGAGTGTACAACCGATGTACACTCGTTGAAGCCTCATTTCCCAAAATCCAACGCGAAGTGATAGAGCGTAAAAAGAAAAGAAAATATGGCGGCGGATGCTCATTGGAGGCTGGGTACTTGTGTAAACCCGCCAAAATAATGTTTTTATTGATCGTTCTTTTGATCATTTCATATATTATTTTTAATGATTTTTTTTTCCAAATTATATTAATATTCTGTGTTATATATTTATACTATATGAACAAATAAATGTGATGGATAGTTGTTTTTATTCTCCCTTATTTTTAAATATAATACAAAATAAATAAACATGACAAGCGTGTTTTTTTCCCCCTTTTTAATATCAAATAATACAATAAACGTGACAAGTGACGAAATTGTCCGTGCACTCTGGCGCATGCTATTTACGTCAGCGTCCAAATTCGCTCACTGGTTTTCCTTCACTCTTTGCTGATATAGTGCACATACACTCTATAGGGATGAGGGAACGAGGGAACGAGTGAGCGGTTTCGGACACAGCCCCTGTCTGTGAAAACCAGTCTAAAGCCTCAAAATCAAATAATGAGTATCAAATTTTGATTTCACCTATAAATGTCACTATGATTTCAATCTTTGACGTGTCATTACTCAGTCAATATAAAAGATATCGAGGTTGTATTTTCACAGAACGTTATTTACTTTATGTAGGATGATTTTATGTAGAAAACAGTAAATCATCAGAAATGAGCTTTTAGTTGGGTTTTCACAGACAGAGCACATATTGCACATAAAATGTCAAGAACTGGCCGACATCATCAGTTTCAAAACAATCTTATGAAAGTTTGCATCTACTTTATGAATTTTTATGATCTCGATTTAATATGCTTTGCTTTTGCACCAGTCACTGTTGGGGTTGCGTCTTAACCAAACATAATGTGATGCTGCATGACAACAATACTCGTCGAGCCAGGGTGGACTTTTAAGATCAGTTTCTATTTCTGCAATGTTGTGCCAGACAGCTCCGCCTACACCGCGATTTCATTCAATGATTCAATAATCATCAGACATGGTCGAGGAGAGACTGATAACAGAAGTTTATAATCATTTCAAAATATATAAAAAATGAAAATAAACATAAAAAATAATAGCATAAATAAATAAATAAACATGGTTGTAGTGTTACGCCTCTTTTTTGCATTTAGTGTGGATAGTCTAAAATCACGGTGTCAGAGTAGACTTTACTGTTGCTTTATTAAAATAATTACATTTTTGTATGATTCACATTAAACAAATTCATATGAAATAGTCTTCTGTGTAAATTCCTGTGAGATCAGGCTGCCAGTTCTAATCTGATTGGCTGACTTTACGCAGGTTCTGGTGTAAATACAGTCAGGATTAATTATCTAACCTAAAAACAGCCTTGTTTTCACGGTACCAGGTTAATATGACCGCTTTTAAGAAAGAAACTGGTTTGCCAACATTTGCCAGGCTAGTGGTATCGAATCCTGGATGTTTTAAAGATTTTCTGAGATAATCTTTGTAAATGTAGCTTCACAAATCGGTCTTCTAAGTAGGCAGTTCTTTGCCAGAATTTGCTGCAGTGTGTGCTAGACCTTTAGTCTGGTGTAGTCAAAGGTTAATAAATGTATAATTCCAAATCCATGACCATATGTTTGCTCTGACCGTAAACCTCCGCAATTAGACCAGCCAGCTACTGCCCACTTTTGCCTGTGTGTCACATATCATCTCCTCCATCAGACTGTGTGATTGTGTTCATCACACAAACACAAGAACATCTAAGCCCTGAGAGTCCATTAAGAGCAAGTGATTTAGAGTGTTTAGCTAATGTTTACATTCCTGCCTCTCTCAGAGTTGAAATGGTGTCTGAGTGGAGAACTAAAAGTCAGACCTTTTCTAAACACATTCATTCTTCTCTCAGAAAGAGCCACACTGCAGACTGATTGTACAATGTTCACCTTATCCTGAGGCTTCCAGATGGAAGTGTTTGGGACCGGCATGAATTTTTTGCTGGTTAGTGCCAGCTAACAGAGAACATTTTCTGAATATTTTAAAGTCAAAAACGTTCTTAAAGTGTTTTGTCAATATTATATGGCATTGCTGAACATTCTACAAACGTAATAAAAATGTTATTCTTACATTGTTAGTGGAACATTTTAAAAACATTCAGAGAAGAAGTTTTCACATCTTAGTGGGAATGTTAGCAAAACATTCTTAGAACATTTTTGTTATCTGGGGTGTAGCTTGTGGACCAGCATAGCGAAACTTTGGGTTAATCAACATGATTTTGATGGTGAAACAGGTTGACCAGAAGGCAGACTAGTCTCCAAACTTAACAAATTCTGGCTACAAGTTATTCTGGTGTTTTAAAGCAGGCCTTATGATAATTGGGTATTGCAATTGAATTGCATTAACAAGATGTGGTATGAACTGTTTGGCAATAAAAAGAGTGGCAGAGGATAAAAAGAAAAAAGGAATGAAGAAGAAAATAATTTTTTAGGGTTGGACAAGTTTTTGGGTAACGTGCTGCATGCTTTTCTTAAATGTGCTTCTCTTAGGAATTTACTTGGAGCATGTAATTGCTTTTGGCACATAAGAACGTACATCCAATCCAAAGAGGCACTGAATAAATTATGAAGCCCTGTTTTTCCAGCGTTCGTCCTTAAAATCCGTAGCAGCGTACTTGAAACGTTCTAGAATCGCCCTCTGGTCATGTCATTCCCGTGATCTGAACAAATCCTCCACATCTGGAATACAACCAAAGACGGGAATGTGAGCTCAAAATATCTAGTTCACCGTTGAAAGCTCGCTCGCTTTGCAGTCCTTTCATTTTAACGTGAATCTTCTCGACTCGTGACTAATCTTATGAAAATAAACATCTTCTCGCCAAAACAGCTGGGAGAGACCTGGATATAAGCGTGTCCTAATCTTTACTTTTACATGCAAACAGAGCTGGCTTTATTCTAAATAAGCAAAAGCTGCCCCAAGGCTCTCTGGGTAATAATTACATCGTTCTGTATAAAGCAGCACAGCTGAGAGCGGCTCACGTTCAATTATTATATCAAACATTAATTATTAGCCCATTACCCACACTATAGAGTGCATATCCTGTGCGCTCCCCTCACGTAAACCCTTAAAAATGAGCTTTTGTGATGGAGAAAAGTGCCATAAATTCTGCAATGAATACAGATTAGTCCATTTTCCAAAATCCTTCAAAACATGACAATGAATCCAAGCTTCAAGTGACAATGTGACCAAGGTGCGCTTCAGAGGTTAAAAGCTCTTAAAGGAAGTTTACACCCAGACGTTGGCCTCAATCACTCTTTTTTCCCTTTACACTTCATTGGTTCCGGGAGAGGCCCATTTATTTCACTCGTCAAATCGCTCACTCATCTGGTTACCATGGTTTCAGCAGATCATCCTCTGTTTGAGACCTGAGATAGTCCGTCAGCGTTATGATGGGCTGTCACACAAAGAATATGGAAGAGTATATCTCAAATTGAAATAATAATAATGTCTGTCTATCATCATTGGCTCCCTGATGAGCCACTTCCTGGGTTTTGGTATCCCACAGCGCAAGTACATCACACTGACTTCCTGTTTGAAGGAAGTGACTGTCATATATAACTATAGTACACATATTCCAATGACCCAGTCAACACAGAGAGCCGTTTGACTATATCATCAACAGTTTATTGGTTAAAAATTATGGAAATATTTTGTTCGTAAACTCAGTTGTCTATAACAGGTATGCAGTTAAGGGCTGTAAACGGAAATAGGAGAATGTGTAGGTAATTTAAAGGGATAGTTCATCTAAAAATAAAAATTATGTCATTATTTGTTCACCCTCATGTGATTCAAAACATGTATATGACTCTTTATTTTGTGGAACACAATCTATTTTGAAAACTGTTTTGTTGTCTACATAATGGTGGCAAATGTGGTTTGGTTACCAACATTCTTCAAAATATTTCCTTTTGTGTTTTAAAAGTAAAGGTTAGGAATGACATTAATAAACTATATGCTAACTATTCCTTTAAATTATCTTAAGGATCTACTGATCTGACTGAACCATTACAATGACCGAATTTAGCCTGGTATATATTACATAATATATTTGACTTGAAAACTGTTTATTTTTTTAAAAAGCGCTTTATGCATGTATTTGCCTTTGTATGTAAGTCCTGAACTCCCTTTAAAAAGGTCTTGTTTACCTAAATACAAGCTTTTAACCTATTCTCTCTTTGCCCTTTTCTCTATAACAGTTAAAGAGAGTTACACAGACCTTTACAGAATTTTTGCAAATAGAAACGCACTCTTAAAGAGCAGATGGGAAAAAGCTGCTCACCCAAGCGTGAGGGAAGAAAGCAAATGGCTTTTCCCGATGTAGTACATGACTTTTCTATTCTCCATAACAGTTCATTATTTAATATTTCTCTTGGCAGCAGCATCTACTGTAACTACTCAATCGCTGCATATGCAGTCATCTTTAGACGGTTACACGCGGGTATTAAAGACCCCATGAAATCAAATTTGGAGTGAATTTTAGTCCATGTCTGGAGCTTTGAGGCCATTTATTTGTTGTTTAAAAATGACATTTTCTTAAAGGGATAGTTCACCCAAAAATAAAAATTAAACTAAAATTAAACTCTCCCTCATGTCATGTCAAACCTGTATGGCTTTCTTGATTTAGCAGAACACAGAAGAAGATATTTTGCAAAACGCTGGTTACCGGCACCCATTCACTTTCATAGTATGGACACAAAGTACAATGGAAGTCGATGGGTGCCGGTAACCAGCGTTTTGCAAAATATCTTCTTTTGTGTTCCACAAAAAAAAGAATCATATACAGGGTTTGAATGACATAGAGGGGGGGAAATGATTACATTATTTTTATTTTTGGGTGAACTACCCCTATAAGGACCAAAAATAATGCACTACACATTTTCTTTCCGTCCTTTCCATCATATATAACTTAAAGGGACAGTTTAACCAAAAATGAAAATCATTTACTCTTCATGCCATTTCAAACCTGACTTTCTTTCTTCTGCAGAACACAAAAAATATATTTTAAAAAGGTTGGTAATTAAACCCCATTGACTTCCATTTAATGGATATAAAACCACATTTCCCAAACGCCACAAAAGAAAAATGTACACGTTTTGATTGACATGAGGGTCAATAAATGATGACATATTTTTTCTTTTTTGGGTGAACTATCCCTTTAAGCCTATTGGGGATGTGGAATTAAGGAACTTTTTATGTCTTGCCCACATTCCACAGTGTCTATAAAGAAAGTTGTAGTTCTTTTCCTGTAACTATACAAGAAATGTGCTGGCGGGGTTTACCTGATCCCAGCGTGAAGTGGAGTGTTTTGATCCAGATGGGAGCGTGCAGCAGAATGGGACTGCTGGGGTATTGTCCTGCAGGAGAACCACAGGGAACTGGAGTGCATGGCTCTAACCCTGCAGCCCTCTCTCAAATGCATTAAACATCAGCTGCCACTCAAACTTTAACTGCAGGTTCACAGTGTAATTGCTTCCTATTTTAGTGAGGTCGATGCCAACTGCATAGCAATGAGACAACAGCTGCACACGGACACACACACACGTCCAAGCAGTCAAATGTTTGCACAGACACTTTCTTCCTCTCTCTCTCGTTCTCTCTCTCCCTCATGCATACATGCACACGCATAGACGCGTACAATCAGAGCGAGCTTTCATTAACATTGATTAATGTAATGCATCCGCTCCTCACGATGAGAGGATTTTGCTGTCAGGCATACGCGTGAGAACAGCGTTGATTACCTGATTCTTACCAACTGAGGCTAAATATGACCTGTAAGTCAAAACACTGTGAAGGTTTATATGAGGTCAGACATTTAGTGGAGCTGGTTGGAAGTGGTTATCAAAAGTTGATGCTGATCTGGGATCAGATGAGGCTCAGATGAACTGCCTCCACACTGCTTAAACTAGCTGATGGTGGATCTGATGCAGGATCAAGCTTAAAGGATTTGGGTCTCTTGGAGAAAAACTCTTGGAGTGCTCAGCCAAGCAAAATTGTGCTAGAGTTTGATTGTTTGGAGTACTACAGAGGAATTTGTAATTCAGTGGGGTCACAGTGTTCTCGAGGCATGTATATTTACTGTAAAACATTATAAACATTTTATACTACACATTAAAATCACACAATATTCTTGTGGCTATTTATAACTACAGTTAGAATACATTCGCATAACAAATCAATCAATCTATAGTAATACTTTGAACTTCTTGTAAGTGATATGTAAAGTCTGATATTACCAAACCACACTAGGGTTTTGGATCATCCTGAAGATGATTATTTTGTGATCAGATCAAGTATTTTGTTTATTTTATCCACCTGACACTGCTTGTTATATTGCATCATAAATAGAATTATAAAATATTAAAGGTATTACAATGTATATTACAGTGTCAGATGTAAAAATAAAAATTATTCTTTTATTTATTTATTAATTAAATGATTAAAATTGAATTACTTTAGTCATTTTAACAAAGTGAGGGATTACGCTTCATTTATTTTTTCTCATAAAGTACTTGCATTACACACACTACAATTCAGGTATTTGTTAACTAAAGAGGGACGATGTTTTAACTTGTCATATAATAACACGTTAATGTTTAATGTTTACAGGTATAATGCTCATAAATCTTCAAATATTTACATTTTAATATTAAGAAATGTTTTAATGAGGCTTTAGCTAAATCGTGTTATATGCTAATCTAAGGATTATAAAATTAAAATATTTAAAAATAAAATAGTTTTATAGCTGTTTATAGTCTATGTGGTCAAGACTGATACCAGTTTTAAGAAGTATTTAGTAATGAGTAATGCAATTACTTTTTAGACAGTGTAACTAGTGATTAGTTTAAAAACAACATTGATGATGTAATTAGTTTACTTCACTAGTTACTAGTTACTTTTTTAGGTAACCTACTAAACAGTGATCTTTACTAAATACTTTTAAAATATGTTAAGAAGGCCTTTATAAATCATGTATACAATAAATCAAGTGTTACCTCAAATGGATATATGAGGTTATATTATTTTGGGTAAATTCATTCAGTGGTGATGTCATTTGTTAATTATTCCCATTGCGAAAAGCACAGCAAATCCCAAAGGAATCTAATTTTTGGCTCTACTTTGTCCTTATATGTGTGTGTTTACTGACGAAAGTGAGGTAAAGTGCGTAAGCGAGAGATAAATGGTAACGGCAACAAGTAAAAGTGAAAAGAGAAGAAAATGAGCAGTATTATTTTCAGTTTTCTATATTATCAGTTCAACACGCATTGCCTTGTTATCAAAGTGCTGTGACGGCTGCTAGGCGATCCTGCAGCTTTGCAATGAAGGGACTGGATTAATACAGGAAATCAGTGTGATGTGTAAACAAGAGCCTGACAGTCTGTGCAGAGTCCCTCAGCGCAAAACATACACCCGCACATGTGTAATACATAACAATGTCCCACACTCTGTTGCATACGAACACGCACATGCGTTCATACCGGTTCCCTTCACTATCACACGACTACACACGCGAAGCGCACCGGGAAATGTCGTAACCGACAGCAGCAGGCCGAGCCGGGAGTTGAGATCATCTTGTCACACTTTTGGTTTCCATGCCCATGGGATTGTTTGTCTAACTCTCTCTTTCTTTTCCTTTCTGTCTCTCCCTGAGGAAGATGTTATGCATTCTGACAGCTTTATAAAAATAAATAATGAGCAGGAAGTTTGTTAGAAAAAGCGGCACCGTCTCAGCGGCCCTGGAGTATGTGTGAAGTGTGTGCATGTCTTGCAAAATGCATGGTGACTGGTAATCTGGAGTGGAGTGAATCTTAAGCAGTTATGTAAAATAAACTCTGTTCATTAACATGAATACCTTCTTTATTACATACAGCATAAATATTTACATGCTTATAGCCTGGGGTATTATGGCCCTGCTTTTTAATTTATTTATTTTTGGAGAATGTAAGATGTGAGCTTGGAGATCTGGGTTCTTGGAGGTCTCTGAAAACTTCCATTAATGCAATAGATCACATACACAGTTAAAATCTGACTAGTGTTGTTTTTTCACAGATAAAATGCAAACTTTCCCAGTGAATGGCTTTGCAGTCATTTAGCTGATACGAGTGTGTTATTCCACAATATCTCTCTTGTTTCTGTTTTATGTGTACAGCTATGGCCCTCTGCTTTTATTAGTTCCTCCATTGCTGGTTCTGTACCCTGTTATTCTGAACAATAAAGCCCAGCTCTCTGAGAGCAATTACAGAGAAATATGTGCTGAATCTGCTCTTGTAAAGTTAGAGTAATTTAAGTAGGAGACTTCCAAAAGAAAGAGAATATTGTGGCAAATTCGCTTTATCTCACACACAATTTCTGCCTTTTTCTGTCCCTTTCAGCTTAAACTGTTTCCCTTGTCCGTTTTCACAATGGAAATAGTCTGCTCTTGGAAATTCACAAAATTTGCAAGGATGTCAGTGCAGACCCATATAACAAATGTAATGCGTCCGGATACCAGTTTTTACAAAATCTGTGGGAAGACAGAGAGAGAGAGAGAGATGGCAATAAAGTACCATTGAAGAGAGAGAGAGAGAGAGAGAGAGAGATCTAAGATTTGAATTTAGGCCTAAAAGCTGGTTGTCCTCTATGGCACTAAAGTGTGGGGTCGACTAACAAATCAAAAATTCACCACATGGGGAAAAACATCTAATTGAGATTTTCCAGGACACTAGAACACCATAAGTGATGCATGCAGAGCAGAATTAGGCCAGTATCCTTTGATTATAAGGATACAAAAACAAGCAAATTGAACTGCTAGAAAAAATATGTTTAAAAATACATAAACTAGAGACTTTGATGTATCTTGGCTTTAATACATATTTGTGTTCTCCTCCAAAAAAAACCCCAAATAGGTCGTTTGTGCAAACAGCTTATTACATATAGTTGCTTAAAAGTGAAGCATCCTCTAGCTAACGTAAAAGATTGTGTCATGTGTCTTGTTATGAAATGACATCTGACAGTTACCGATCCAAATGCAGGTTTCGAACACCCATGTTATTTCCCTGTTTACTTTAATGATTCATAGTTTCATTTTAATCTAATCATGACAAACTATAAATTGATGGAAAGGTATAAAACTCGAGATAAAATATTTGACAAATTTTCATAACGATAAACATGAACAAAAAAATTCATTAAAATTTTTTTAATGTTACTGTAATTTATTACAAAAAAAAATAAAATGAAAAAAATGTTTGAAAAAATATCTAACATCTAAAAAAAAAAATTATTTCATTTTTATGTGAATACTCTGCGGTGACAGTTTTCAGGTTAAAGCATGATTTTTCATAGTCAGGTGCTGTTTTCATAATTGTCATATAACAGTCCATATCATAAATTAAATTAAAATAACTTATTTCATGTTCTTTGAAGAGTCATCCCTTCTCCATTTGTTGGGTATTATTGCTTTTGGTTTGAGCATTTTAATGCTCAGAAAGTAAGTAAGTTGCCTTTCAAAAATGTGTGTTCTTTTTTCTTGTGTGTTCTCCACATCTGTACCGCATAACTCATGCATAGACTGATACTTTTTGATATCTGTACTCTCGACAAGCATTTAGTAAAATATACATAGATGGTTCAAAACACAAGTTTTGACTAAAAATGTCACGTCCATAACACTGGAACTGCCTATCTCATTATTACATATTTCCTTTAAAACAGAAATGTTAGTTTTCCTTTAGTAGCTCTGTCCCTTTGGAGATTTACATGTCTATGAATGAAGCTCATCAGTTTTTTTTAACAGCCGGCTCCCAGTCAAATATTTATGCTTTGTGCCCCTCTGAGACTAGCGTGATAAGATTTTAATTGTTTTCCACGCTAGCGTAATGCCGAGATTTATTAATGCCAAATTAATAGACATGTTCACAAACAACCGATCAAAGATAACGGAGCACTTCGCGCTTTCGTGGCTGCGTAGCACAAGGCAGGTTTAGCTATCAGGATTTGAAAGTATCAGAGCAAAAAATCCTGCACACGATTCGAAATTTTCTCTTATGTGAAATTGGCGTTTATTTGTGTGTGCTGCGTTTTCAACCAGCTCAAAGATTTGCAGCTACGCATGTTTCATAGTGACTATTTAAATTGGACTGATGTGGAATGCTTTTAAGCAAATCCTGTCATCTCCTAGCAACTGATTTTACTTTGTGCATCGGAGGCGAACAGGCTATATAAACAAATTTCAGAGGTACAGCGAGAAGAAGAGCGCCGTATCTGACAGACGGTCTCGTCTAATGAATTTGGAGAGGTGTGCCAAGCCCTTAACGAGCCCTTTGTTGATGATGTCATTGTTCTCCTCATCTGCTAGTTCACTTCCCTGCATATCTCACACTAATGTTAAATGGAAAAGGTTGTCTAAACACACACAGACTTACAGACAGAGTCAGCATGCACTCGTAGCTTACTATAATTGACTGAAGAAGGCTACAGCTCTGTTCGTGTGATATTTGAGCTGATTAAAAGGCTCTTGTGGCCATTTCTAATTAACCAAAGTGGATCTTCTGCTAAACTACATCCTGGCCGAAGCATCTTCCGAAGACGCGCGGATATGTGGGGATATTCACAATTAGACGAACAAGATAACGCACGGCTATAATCAACACATCACAGCTGTTCAACATTTGCTCATATCGGAGGATGGATTATCTGTATCATCTCACCATTCAGTGGCTTTTAAAGCAAATGATGGCAATTTGAGTTCAGCACACTTGATCAGCACTCTTCCCTCTGGCTTCTCAGCTGTTAAGTTTACGGTCTGAGTGGTTGTAATGGATTGAAGCTGGTTTGACAGTCACAGTGCCTCAGCATGAGATGAAGTAAACACAGTTCTGTTGAGGAGCACAAAGCGCTCCAGATAGCCAGCTGGACAATAAGCTTTCAGATAGTCTCAGCGACAGACGGCATGCCCACGGATTACTCGTTGACTGTCTGATGCTGTTGTGCACAAAAATGGCGAGGAAGTTTGCAAAATGGTAAACTTCCAGAAACGGAAGATAGTCGGGCTGGCTGTGACACTTGAGTTTTGAGTTTGATTTTGTTATATGATGATACAATAGATGACAATTCATATCACTTCTATGCAACCTACCACGTTTTTACCATATACTGATAGCTCAGCTGTCAATAGATGGTAGTTCAAATACTCATGTGAAGTTTTTATAGCACTTTTTAATGTTTAAATCATGAATTTCATAGTCAGGTAAAGTGCTGTTTTCAGAATTGTCACATCTATAACAGTCGATATTCCTCATAAATTAAAATAAACAACTATTTCATGTTAATAGAGTCAACCCTTCTTTATTTGTTGGGTATTATTGCTTCTGGTTTGTGCATTTTAATTCACAGAAATCCTACAAAGTATGTTCCCTCTCAAAATCATGTTTCATTTTCTGTCACATCCACAACGCATGAATAGTTCAATTTTTAAAATGGATAACTCGTGCATAGACTGATATTTGTTTGATATCTGGACTTTATCAGCTGGAATTTGGTAAAAAATATAAACAGATGGTTCAATATATTGGTATTAAATATATTTTGTGAGAATTTAGAATTAAGTTTTAACCAAAAATATGTCACATCTATGCTGGAATTGCCTCTTGACTGAAATGCTGGTCATGATTTGCTGAAATGCTGGTGAGAAGAGAGAAATCTCTGACTTTATGCCAATGTTGGTCTTTTTTTCAGACTGACATTTTGAAACTTTAGGAAAGATGTGTGAAATGAGAAAAATCTTCAGCGTAAATCTCAATTTTCTCTCTATTTAATGTCTCTGGTGTCTAAGAAACAATTAAGTTGTCTCATTAGTGATCTTTCTGTCACTCAAAAAGCCTTTTCCATGGCCAAAATAAGCCGCAGAGTAGATCATGCCAAAAAAGTCTGTGAAATGCCATCTTTCAGCTAACTTTTTAGCGCAGCTGCTTCTAAATCCATAGGTCACAAGTTTAAGTCTTCGAATGAAACTGAAAAGTGTCATACGGACATCTATTAGCCCCACTTGGGATTCAGCATTACTGATGTATCACAGCTCAGCCGTCTGAAAATGGGCTTTTATTTGAAGCCTTCCCCCCTTATTAGCACTGATTCCTGACAGATTTAAAAGGAGCGAATCTGTTTAATGGTTGTCTGGAAAAAAGCAGTTGCCAACCGTGTGGAAATCAATGAGTTAATGACTGATGCTGTGGCTATATTACGGCGCAAATTCACTGTAACTGTCTGTCTCATAGCTTTAAATGATTGGACATCTCAGCGCTGTGATGAGATCCTTCACGAGAACGCACGGTCACGTACCAACATGCATAATCGATGACACTCCCTCGGTCTGGAAGGAGTGACGGGCGGAAAAAAGAGAGAAAGAGACTTATTTAACTGTGCTGTACATGTGGTGAAAATTGAAGCGAGCAGGGCAGAAGTGAGGATTTTTGGAGTTAATTAAAAAGTCAGCCTGTAATCTTAATTTATGACTTATCTGAAGGCGAAAAGAACGGGCAGAGGACTGGGGAGGGGTGAGAGAAAGAGCAGTGGACGTTTGATCTTCCTATTAGAAGTTAAAAGTGAGGCCTGTTGGGCAATTTTACATGAATTCATTTGCACTTCGACTCCTCAGTTTCCCCGGGTTATCGGCGCAAAAAGTGATAGCCCTCTCAAACGCGCGCGCACACACATTACTCTCCGCCTGAAAGCTGTTCACACGGAGGGGATAAGAATATTACAGTGTTTAGGAGATGCCAAAGACAGCGAGAGAGAGAGTAAAGAGAAGCCCGGGGCTTTGATCAGCGGAGGAAGAGTGACACAAACTCAAAGGCAGCTGTTGTCTTGTCATCTTAATGCTGCCTGGAGAAACGATACAACGGTCTCGCATCAGCTCAGACGCAGCATTGATCTGCCGAATGTCAGCGTTACAGCTCAACCCAGCAAAATACTGGCTTAGACCAACCCTCAGCATCAAAAGCTTGCGGGAGACGGGCCACATCAGCCGCCGTGCACCCTCTCCCTCAATCGTAGCGCTCATTTGTGCCAGACTCAAAACCAAAGACTTATTTACTGAATTTGCAGATCGGTGCTCACTTTTTGATTGGTCACTTCGTTAATCTTGGCGGCTGAAAACAAGAACCTTTCTTGTTTGGGCCATTAGGCGAGGAAAAGTTAGGCTGGCCGTTAGAAAGCAAAGCACAAACAAGGCTTAACAGATCAAAGCATCAGTGTGATGGAAATATATCAGGTAAAAAAGGAGAATGTTGGACCCCCTACCCACTCACATGGAGACGGGCGGCTATATAACCCTTTTCAAATGTCACACAGGATATTTCTTATAGAGAAATCCATTTCCACTGAAGTAGCTTATTATGGAGGTGGAACTTCATTTCCAGCTGGATGTGGGAGGTTTATAGTCATTCAGATGGAAGAGAGTATTTTAGTCTATACTATAATTGGTGATGTTTGTCGGTTCCTTTAGCATCCTTTAGTAGAGTATTATGTGTTAAATATGCAATGTCCTAATAGCAAACAAAAGTTTAGACACAGTTGACAAAAACCATTCTCATGATTAATGGTGTAAAGTTTGAAATTACTCTTGTAGACAAAAATATAATTGTGCCAACATATTGCATATATGTACTTTTATTAGAAAAATATTTTTAAAATGATTATGTAAATAATGAATAAAAAGCAGCCAGTAAGAGTCCAGCATTGATAGAAATTCCTCCAGTGCTGTTTAAAAAGCTTCCCAGGTTGAGACATTAAAAAGCTGGATAATAAAATGCCAAGAGGTATGATTTTACAAATTCTAGACAAAGTGTGATGCTAAATATAACATAGTGTAGTATTCAAATGCTTGTAGTCACAATGTAATTTTCACCGTCACAATTGTTTTATTTCATGGTTTGAGTCTGAACAACAGTGAAAAAGTATTTCCAAATGTATGTGTTTTCCTTTCCATTCAGAAGGGAATTCTCTATGAATGGATTGTGGATTCATTGATAGTGTTGTTTATTTGCACACACTTTATGCATTGTTTTAACGCATGATTCACTAAATGAATTATACAAATCGAGTAATGGTTTGCATAAATTCTTGCACAAACACAACGGCTGTGCTGAATTTCAGCTCGCTTGTGTAGCATACTACTGCAATCTGGTATACTTTACCATCACTCCCACCACTGCCATTTAGACACCTGAATCTGTACTTAAAAAAAACACCTAAAGTACGCTAATTTACACTGCATGTTAATGTGACGTTGTAATAGTGTAATGTAGTAATTGAGACAGGTGTAATGTATAACAAACCTAATTTCTCCTAGACGTTTTTGCATGTTTGTGAAATAAGACTGCAATAAAGAATGCTACAGCAGCACAAATGAATTGTGAATTCACCTCTGATTAATCTTTAAGCGAGTTGTTAATGATAAAGACCAATTTTGGCACTTAAATCTACCATTAGTCAGACAAACAGATATTCCTCATGCCATTGGTCTCCACCAATGGCATGAGGAATATCTGTTTGTCTGACTAATGTCAAAGTCAATCTGCTCAAACAACAAATTGCAGTGGCTAGTATGCACTTTACTTCAAAGACATTATTATTTTTATTATTCTTTATTATTTTTTTATTATCTTACATTTATTATTATTCAGCACTAACAAATTAGACATTTGATTTTGGATAGCAGTAATTAGGGAAAGCGCAAGGAGCTGAGGTATAAGTACATTAACATTAAGAGTAAATGATAAAATCAGGTACATTTTGTCATTTTTCTACAATTACAATTAAATAGTACACAAAAAATGGAACATAGCAGCCATTTAAATGATGAACAGATTAAGGATTGCATTTTAGGGCATGGAGTTGTGTCTGGATTGCCAATTGCTCTATTTACTGTCTGGCGGCAATTATGTTTGGGCTCTTTTTAAAAGACTAGAAATGTCGTGCTGGTAGTAAGATGAGCAGCTACATACAAAAGTTGTATACATCACGTACATGATTTCACCCCCTACTTCTGAGAACAATAGCAAACCCAATTATGCGATTTTAACCATTAGATTTTGAGATACAGGCTTATTCCAAGAACTATAATTAAAAACCTCATGTCTACGTTTAGAAAAGAGCAATTTGGTGATTTGAAATGGTTCCAGGAAACATGCACTCATCATATGAAAGACGAGTGTTTTTAACAGCGAGTGGCAAAAAGAAGTTCGACATCATCCTTAAAATTAATGGCTGCATAGTGAATTTCTTTCAAGTTCAATAATACATGTCTTCGGCTATTAATGATTTATAATTGAACTTTGGAAGGAATAAATGCACCTACATCTACACTTTACAGCATATCCAAGCTTTTGAAGGGTTTTAGCAATGTAAGAAATATAAATACATACTCTGCATAAAGAAAACAGTACATCTTGTAATATTGTTTTATAATGTGCTTTTAAATGTACCAATTCTAAGTTGACATTTACTGCTTATGTAGTCAATTATTTAGAATTAATCTACAGTATCAAACACACAGGAGACCATAAAGTTAAAAGAAAATGATATGCCAGCTCTACATGAAGGTAAATAACAATAATAAAAGCAATAACTTGCCTATAACACGTTGTCCTCGGTGGTCATCATTTAGCAGCACCAGGATGGACATCAGGTGGGGCAGTGTTGTGCCAGCTGGAACTCATTCCTCGGGATACCTCGGAGAAAGGGAGAAAGGGATAGAGAGAGAGATCTTCAGCAGTTGTTTTGTTCAGTCTCTTTTTTTTAATTAAGAAAATAAAGTTTTTAGTTTAGTTTAGCAAAAATCCATTAAATGAAATTGGCCTGCAGTCATTACCCACTCCAGTGAGTAATAAATCAATTATCACAAACCTGTGGTCATAGATGAGAAGTCTTGCATCTTCTTTCAGTTTGACTCATCAGCAATAGTTTGAATAGTCATACACTGTCACACAAACTAAACAGCTGTTTACAAATGTTTACACATTTTTGTAATTCTCCTAAATTGGTATTTGAATTTGAATTGGTATTTTAGCATATAATAAGCTTTATTTTAACTCACGCCTGCTGTTATATTATGTATTGAATTCATAAAGGTGCTCAAAATGTGTTTTCTTTGCATGATGTAAAGCAACTCATTGTCATCGCTGTTAGTTCCTTAAAATTCTTTAAGTATTCTTCAAGGATATTTTGTTTTGTTAAGAAAGTGCAGAATTACATTATTGGAGCTGATGCATAATAGAATAACTATGATAAAAAATTATGCCACAGCAGTTTGCAAAACATGTTGTTCTAACAAAGTTTTTTTTAAAGTGCAATTTTGAAAAATCACTTTCATGCAATTGCAATGAGTTTCAATAAAATTCAATATATAAGTTTATAACATACTATTTAATAAAAGCTACATTAAAATCTCAACCATGTTTATCCAACATATTTTTGTTACTTTCAAAAATAACTGTAATACAATAAGCATATATGCATAAGAATTCTAATATTTATAATACCAACCATTGTCTAGCTATAATCATTATGATTATTAATATTCCTCTTCATTTCAAACCATTAGTCATTAAATCCTCTATAAACACTGCAGGTGTCATGACAGGCTTAGGGGCAAAGCTTTAATTCGAAAGCTCACTCAGAGATCCTGATTTCAATTTAGACGTGACATGAAAGTGCCGATCGTCCGAGTGGGTGAAATATTTACTCTGTTATTACTTCTTTCATTTCTATCAGCTTGAACCATTCGCAAGGGCTTTATCATATTTAGGGTGTCGTCAGCCAATCACAGCTCATATCGCTGATCCGCTGCCTACAACCACACAGTTGAAAATGTTTTGTCACCTGACATTCCCAGCTGCCATTTTGCACCCTCTCATTCAGTCTGCATAGTTATTAAATGCCAACCATCATTTTTGTGAATGTGGAATATCAAAAAATCACTGTAGGTTAAATTATATATCTTTACCTAGAAATAACAATGTACTTGATATTTAAAATGCAGTGTTCATTTATTCCTTATGAAAATAACAGTGCGGTAAGATAGAAAGCTCAGTCTGGGAGACAAGCTAGACCAGTATAAACAGTCAATATCCACTTTCCACCTTAACCTGGAGTAAGATGATCTTGAATTTAACCCATTATGTATCAAAGCTCGATTTAAAGGGGGCTTATGGGAAATCCTAGATAAGATACAACATACCTACCACTTGGCTATCTCCCTGGATGAAATGAAAGAGGGTCTTAAAGAAAAGTCACTGGGAGAAAGAGAGCAAGAGATTTTTTTCTCTCCCACTGCGATGGGAGCAAAACGCCAGTGATTTAGGACATTTTGACCAGTTCGGCGCAGTACAAAGTGTACCATGGCTTTGAGATCACAAGACATCAACTGAACCTCACTTCACACCACCAATACATAAATAAGTGAAAGGCCAACGCAAGAGATGAGTGCGCAGTAACCCCAGGCTACTTCAAAGAGAAGAGAAAAATGGAGAGCGGAGATGAAAAAGAGAGATAGAGAGAGCTCAGGGATGACATGAATCTCGCCAGACGCGTCCATGAGCCGGTGTGCTGCCCACTCGCTGACCCTGAAGCTTATGAGAGACTCGGACACACATTCTCATGCTAACACAGGCATATTTGCATGCAGGCGATACTCGTGCACATGCACAAACCGATACATATTCAGCGAGATGCTTTTTTCCGTTCCCACATCTACATGACGGCAGCTGGATGACCTTTTGCTCCCATGACACACAGTATCCAGTGTATGTCACATGACATCCTGTTTAAAGCGCTGGGGAAGGAAGAGCAGATGAATAGAATATGAAGGAAAAGATAGAGAGATGTTTTGGTTATGTGATATAGGTCGAAGCTAAAGCGTGGCTTTCTGAGGACCCAGGGCTGCATTAGTGCTGATATAGATTGGTCATGTTCCTTTGTGTAAGACTCAGGTGCTCATATTATGGGCTGGATTGGCGTTTGGTGCAAGAGATGATTTCCTCTGGGTTTCTCAACAAACAGTCATCATTATTAGTTTTTCAATCCAATGTTGCCCAATAAATTCACTCTCACCTCTCTCTCTCTCTCTCTCTCTCTCTCTCTCTCTCTCTCTCTCTCTCTCTCTCTCTCTCTCTCTCTCTCTCTCTCTCTCTCTCTCTCTCTCTCTCTCTCTCTCTCTCTCTCTCTCTCTCTCTCTCTCTCTCTCTCTCTCTCTCTCTCTCTCTCTCTCTCTCTCTCTCTCTCTCTCTCGCTCTCTTTCTCTCTCTGACAAAATTCAAGTGTCAGCAGATATTTGTCAGGAGTACTCTAAAAATGTACAACATTTCCAAAGCAGTTAAAGTACTTTCAGAAAAAGATATAGCTGTTAAATAAAACTGGGTGAATTATTGGCTCAGTGACAAATAGGGATGTTTTAGATACATGTGCCAAGTGCCTTACTGATGACACTACATTTGTCTAGTTGTGACATCACTTTCTGGTCACATGGCAACAGGTGCTCCTCTAAACAAATTGTTAGAGCATTGCAAAGGTTATGGGTTCAAATTCCTGGCAACACACATAACAACAAAATGTCAATTCCCTGCATTTTGGCTATACGCATACCACACTGACTTGATTTGGTGGACTAAGTCAAGAAATTTTAATTTTCAAGTAGTAGTAATGAAAGATTATACTGGACTACTTATGCCAATTTTCTCAAGAATTAAAAAAAATTAAATGTAACTTTTTTCTTCTATATAATTTCCATACTGACTAAACCTTTTGGCTTAAATGCATAATGTTTAATGCTGTCTCGTTTGCTTTGGATAAGAATCTGCTAAATGAGTAAATGTAAGTGTTGTACCAACACTGCATAAATATTTGACACAAATTTCATGATGAACATATATAGTCATTATCCATGTATCAATTATCCAGTTATTTTGGATTACTAAACAAATTAATGAATTAAGTAATGAATTAATAATACCATAGTATAGAAAAAAAAGAGAAGAATATTGGCTTACACACACTCTTGGCTTCTGTTTAGCTTTGGTATTGTGAGTAAAGTAGTGTTGCCAGGGATTTGGTTTTTGTTTATGTTTGTATTTTTTTTGTTGGGGGTTTATTTTGGGATTTGAGAAATATGAACGCCCTCTACATTAATCTCCTGTCAAAAGAGGTGCAGGGATATTAATGTATTACAGACACACACACACACACACACACACACACACACACACACACACACACACACACACACACACACACACACACACACACACCCTTTGTTTAATATTTCATGTTTTCATGCCGAGGAAGTGGAAAATAAAATGCAGATTTTGATGGAGTTCTTCACAACGAAAGGTCCATGAATTATAAAACAGCTCTTTGTACTTTTAAACCTCAAATTAAATTTACTGCCACAGTCCTCATTGTAACTTATCAGTAAACATAGGAAAAAATTTTTGCAGTAAGTAGAAGTGACTAAAGTTCTCCATGACCTTCATGACAATATTCCATTTATTATCTAGGTTTTTTCTTTATCAAGGTTGCTTTAGAGGATGCATTTAGTATCAAGTGCTTCTGAGTCAAAGGTTTACGAATTTCACAGCGCTGCACATGTACATTTAGCTATGATTCATTTCTGAAAGTGAAGTTCAGTGAAGTTTTGAGGGTTTTTTAAGGATTTTTTAATGGCATTTTTAATTAAATGAATTCAAAGAATTTATGACCTCTGAGGTGGGACAAAACCAAAATCACTATTTTGATGGCAGATACAGATATGTGATGCGTTTTGTCTAATATATTTTGCAGTTCTAATATACATAAAAAATGATAGTATTAATACATTTAATAAAACAATAACAAGCATAAATTTATGGAACACCAACATTTATACCAAGTCGTAAATAGCATGGGTATATTTGTAGCAATACGCAAACATACATTGTATGGGTGAAAATGTATAAGAGATTATGTAATGATCATGTTCCATGAAGATATTTTGCAAATTTTCTACTGTAAATACACCAAAACTTATATCCTAACAAATATCCTAACAAACCATACATAAATGGAAAGCTTATTTATTCAACTTTCAGGTGATGTAGATGCAGGTGATGATGTAATCTCAATTTTAAAAATGTAACATTTTTCTTAAAATGTAAGGTTTTGTGATCAGGTCACATATGAAGTTAACTTTTACTACATTTTAATGTTACTGTTATATGAGCATCTTCCAAAATATGTCATGCGTTCTTATTTCAAACTGTTTTGTTTGGACACACACAGTAACGGTAATAAAACTGTAATGGGAATTCAGGCATAAATTGGTTTCCCACTTCAATGTGATATTCAATTAGAATATGTTCCAGCGATTTGCCAATTGAATTTATTTTCTATGTCTAAAAAAAGACACTGGTGAAGAGTTGTGTGAAGTCCCAGCATATCCATAAAGCACCATTTTTACAGCACTTTCAGAGGATAATTCAGAGGCATTAGTGCAAGTAAATGTGCAGGGAGAACAGGAGAGAACTGGCTGATTGCTTTAGTCCTGCTGTGAAAATATCTTCATGTCTCTTTACCCTTAATGAGAATCAGTTCAACCCTGGGGGGCAACAGGCTGAAGACAGACATCAAACTCATTTGCACTCTCACACACACGCATCATATGTTCTGTTGAGTTCTCATCTCAGAAACACACAAACTTTAATGATTGTGGGATTATAAGAGTAAAAGTGCTTTTGTAAAAACTCTTTGTGTCTGAAGTGAATGAAATTCCTTGTAGTCAGTGGCGTTTACATGTAAGAGCAAAAAACTGATGGTGTCCAAAATGCAAAACAATCTCACAGGTTCAGGGTCTGAAATCTTCAGTTGTTTGTGTGTGTGTGCGTTAACACAGTTTTTTAACGTCTTTGGTGGGAGAATGTTTTGTGACAGGGTGGCCTGTAAACAGACCCACCTACAGAGCTCAAGGAAAAATTATTACTTTAATAAGAATGTGTGTGTATGCGTGCGTGTATGATTTGGCTCACAAACATAGTGAAACGTGGCACAAACCATCTTGTGAGGACATCTCTTTTAAATCTAATAATCTTCATATATAGTAAATATCGCTTAGTCAAAAGGTCTTTGAGAGGTCATCATTTATATAATATATTAAATATTATATTATATCAACAAAAAACTATTGATCATCTAGGCATATACAGGCTGCTGTATGTCCCAATACTTTGCTACCCTGATCAGCGACATCACAAGACGACAGAAATACAGTTTCCTATCATTATTATTCACTCTGACCTATTCCTGACCTATTGGTGACCTATACCTTCATTACGCCTTCTGAATCCGTGCCATCTCCTCTAAGGTCAGATTGCATATTAACAAGTGATACAGTAGCGTATATAAATCCTGCACATGCCCCAGTACTAAAATCTGAATGCATACACATTACTATAAATTTGTGTCGAGGCACATGCTTGTGCCGTAGTGAATGGATGAGGGAGGAGTGGAAGTGGATGAAATACTCTGTATCCTTTGAGAACACTTACGGACGCTGTTGCATTACAAGCTGAAGGAGGTTCAAAGGCGTGAAAAAAGTTCCCACACACCGCTACAGAATTATTCACGTGTACAAGGCAGACACACAAACACACACACAACACAGGCACGTTGATTAATTCATGGTGTTAGCAGAAGATTTTTCAGTACTTGTGAAATGGAGATTCATGCACATAACAAAATCACTGCAATATCACAAACATACACAATGAGGGCATAAAATCACACAGAAAAGAATGTGAAGTGGGACATCAAGAGAGAATGAAATTAGGTTTTTATATATATATATATATACACATATACAAGCTGGCTTTACTTTCGCTCACATATTTTATTTCATTTTAGATTTTAGCTGTACAATTTTTTGAAGAATATAATCAGTGTTTAACAGAGTAGATGCTTGCATTGGGTTTTGTACTGCTGGTTTTGTTTTAACCTGCTGGTTTGTTTTAAACCAAAATGCTGGTTTGTTTTAAACCAATGCATAAATATGATTTTTTTTTAGGGGTTTTATTTAACACCCAATGAGGTTTTAAAGGTGACAAGAAGAATATAAGTGTTTAAAGAGAGATGCTTGATATTTACTGGGCCTGACAACAGCATTATATATACACACATACACAAGCTGGCTTTACACATATTTTATTTCATTTTAGATTTTAGCTGTACTCATTTTTTGTACCATAGTACTTTATATTTGATATCAGTGTGTTGATGTATGACAGAAGTATTCAGGTAAGACACTTTTAAAAATGCTGGGCTATTTTTAACCCAGCATTGGGTCAAAAAGGGACAAACCCAACAGCTGGGTTGTAAATTAACCCATGCTGGGTTGTTTTAACCCAAAATGCTGGTTTGTTTTAAACCAAGGCCGAGTCAAATATGATTTTTTTTTGAGGGGTTTATTTAACCCAGTGGTTGGGTTTGTCCCAATGAGGTTTTTAAGGCGACAAGAAGAATATAAGTGTTTAAAGAGAGATGCTTGATATTTACTGGGCCTGACAACAGCATATATATATACACACATACACAAGCTGGCTTTACTCGCTCACATATTTTATTTCATTTTAGATTTTAGCTGTACTCATTTTTTGTACCATAGTACTTTATATTTGATATCAGTGTGTTGATGTATGACAGAAGTATTCAGGTAAGACACTTTTAAAAATGCTGGGCTATTTTTAACCCAGCATTGGGTCAAAAAGGCACAAACCCAACAGCTGGGTTGTAAATTAACCCATGCTGGGTTGTTTTAACCCAAAATGCTGGTTTGTTTTAAACCAAGGCCGAGTCAAATATGATTTTTTTTAGGGGGGGGTATTTAACCCAGTGGCTGGGTTTGTCCCTTTTTGACCCAATGCTGGGTTGCAAATATGTAAAAGCTAATATAAGCCAATAATTATTAAGTAATATAATTACTATATACAAATGGTAAGCAAACAAAAAACAGCAAATCAGCAGCTGTTGATCATCAGGTCAGATACTTAAAAGCTGTTTAATTTACTTTTTATATATGATGTTTAGAACATTTGCAGCCATTTACATGGTTTAAAATCCTAATGTAATTTTTTATTTCTTTATTGGGGCTTGACACAAAAAATGCCTAAAATGAACAAAATGGGTAACAAGATTGTGGAAAGTGTTGATGAGTATGTATTAATAAAGTTGATGTGTAGTCAACACAATATTTGTCAGATAATACTTTCTCAAAAATATCTAATATATCTACTGTAACAAAATGAGACACCAACCCAACCGTTCACGGTATTGATAAAGTAATTTGTAGAAAGTATTTGTTCTGGTTGTGTTTGATTAATAATATAGATGTAATAATAATATGATGAACACAGCTAGGCTTGGCACTATAGCATCGCTAAGATCATAGGTCTGATTCCAGGAAATGCATAAACTGAAAAAAGAAAAGCTTAAAGGTCCTTATGGAGATAAAAGCTGTGAAATACATGTATACATGCCATATGTATAAGAATAGGAATGTTATTGATGGTGCTTGTTACATTGTTCATTTAATGGTGTGTTTTGTCTAAGCTTTCATGATAATTAAATTAGGCTGTACAAATACTGCAAATGACTTTACTTTTCATTAAAAGTCCAATCTCAGCTTGGTTTTTTGTCAGTATGCCATTTACCAAAAACCCATAGCTTGAGCTATATATGGAATTGTTTAGCAAGTGAAAGAGAAAACTGCGACATGTTGACATGATACATTTTCAGATGTATTTGTGAGGTAATATACATTAGAAAATATTGATTTATTTGCCTACATGGATTATAAAAACAGCTGTATTTAAATGAAAACCATAAATCTGTCTGAGAACATTATTCATATGGAAAGTTGTTACTCTAGCTTGAGACCTGCAGACTCGAAATACCTTCTGGACTACTTAATTAATAAAAATTGTATAATATTTAACGCAGTAGCGTAGAGGTTATACATAATGTGAATTTAACAAGTATCATCATTTCATACTTGTGCTTGCCCGCAATTATACCCTTTAGGTGTCTGGAAGTATTGTCATACAGTAAGCTAATTGTTTGTTTATATACCCTTGTCTTGTTATTGACGTAATTAGATACATGATTGCTGTCTGTAATTGGCAGAGAATTACAAACGTAGAGCGTAATTTTGTTTCAGAAAGCCACACAGGTTGGCGTGACGGATTAGAGCCCTGATTGGCTGCAGCGTTTCCCACAGGCACCGTGACTGGTTGAGATTAATGTCTGTCATAGTTAGGCAGTTACAGTAGCAGTATCAATGGACAAACAGACTGGTGTGTGAAATATGAGTCTATTTACCAAGAAAGGCTCAGGGCTGTGACTTAACATAAGCACCAAACTTCAGCCTCTGTTCACCTGGAGATCGGCCCCCAGCAGGGCTTTAACTAATACACCTGTCACCCCGTTTCAGACAACCACACACACAGCCTCGCTATGCGTCTCTATCGTTTCCTTTTGTTTTCTCATTCTTTCATGTACAAAGACCTGTGCACCTGGTCTAGGGAAGCTCCCCTGACTCTAATTAAGATTCCACAGCTGCTATCAAGAAGTGAGATGTGAAGTCACTGGCATACTCGCTGACACACCTGTACGCACACACACACATGCTTCTGAGAAAGGCTTGAAAGACAGCTCTGCACTGGGGTTGGTCCGCTATCGCTAAGAATGAATTGCTTTGACAGCCCTGTTTATTTGCACACGCTTGTCTGGGTTGTTTTAGCGCTCAATTCGCTAAAGAGTTTATGAAAATCATTTCGGACACCGCACTTCCAGGCTGGTTCTAAGCACAGGCTATATGTGGAGGATGCAACGCTGCAATTTAGTGTATTGTGCTAGGTACACTGCAAAAATATATTTCTTATCTAGTATTTTGTTTTGTTTTGCAGTACAAATATCTAAAAATACTTAACCTGATAACTGCAGAAATTGAGTATCTGAACTACAATTTTTTTTATTTTTAGATTTTTAGATATTTTGTCTTAAAAAAAATAATTTTAGGTATTATTATAAAATATAGTAACATTGACTTTTTTATTATTTATTTTTTGCTTATGTTTATTGTTAAAAATGTGTTAAATATTTCTTTATATCTTGAATCTTATACCTTTCCATCAATTTATAGTTTGTCATGATTAAAAATTAAATATTAAAGTGAATAGTGAAATAGCATAGGTGTTCCTCCTGAGGAACAGTGACAGTTAACAGTTAAATCAAGATGCATTTTCTTGATAAGCGACCAAAGACATTACTAACTCTTATAATAAAAAATAAGTATGTTTATGCTTAAAACAAGAAAAATAATGTTGTGTTAAGTTCTTGAATTAAGTATAAAGAGGTGAAACTTAATTAAAGTTTATTTTTCTTACCCCTCTGACAGATATTTTTTCTTGCTTTAAGCACACAAAAGCTTTTTTTCAGAGAACAAGATTATTATCTTAGGTCATTTTGCTTATTAAGAAACTGTATCCTGATTTAAGAATTTCTTTGCCATTTGTACTGCAAAAAAATTAAGAAATTTATTTATTACTGATATGACTATTCTGTGTAAAACTTTACGTAGATTCTATTCTTAAACTTTGCGTGCGCACACTAAAAAGTATCCATACATTGGGCACGTATTTAAGTGAAGTTAATTTTATAAATCTTGATATATGTATGCAAAGTTTTTACATCATACCATGATGTCTCCCTAATTTGATGAATGTTTGATGAATATGTAAACAAGCAACCTTGTTAAAGATACACAGATGGCAATAGCCAATGTTAATTGCGTCAGGCAAATAATGAGTTTTTCGAAAAGATAGTTTTGTGACTGGGACACGTTCTGTAATACGTCTTATTTGCATAGAAAAGAAGGTGTGTTTTTCATTAAACAGAATGGCAAATACTGATGGTGTTGTGGTATTTCGCATTTGGCTCCTTAAATTAGGTTGCAGGTTTTTAGTAAATAAGACGCAGGTTTGTGCTTGTGAAACTGTTTAATGAATTTGCCGCTCTTTCATGCCAATGTGCAAGTATGAAAAATTCATACTTTGACAGAAATATTGGACTAATAAGGTTAAGGTAGGATTTAAAAAATAGTGTCAGCTATAATTTTTTGATAGCTTTATAGTTTAAAATCACACTCCCCCTCAACCTGCTCCATCCTTCAGATAGAAGCTCTCCATTCAGATCACACACTTCGTTTACAACCTTCAGACTTCTGTACCAATTACACCCCATATCAAAAGCCATGCAGGCCTGACAAGTCCTACAAAGAGCCTGATTAAAGCTCTGCATAAACACACATACGCATGTATCTTCACACGATTTATCAGGTTGAAGGAAATTTTCCCTTAGAAGATAAAATCTGGACCCTTAATGGCCCATTGAACACACACACACTGTGCCAGCGGTGTGTTGAGAAATGGCAGGTTTTCATAACCTATCCTGTGGGCTCTTTTGAAATGAGACAGGTTCTCCACTAACAAGCGCACTTTTTTATTTCCTCGACTGTCAGATGGCTCCAATATTAATCCGCGGTGCTATGAGACAGGAAACTCCAACCATGCAATTTCCGTCTGTTCCCTGCAATGGAGAGATCTTATTGATCAGCGGGTGTCACAGTATGAGCGCATGCGCCCGTCAGATGTGTATTATACATTTCACGCACGTCTCCTTCAAGGACATACTTCAAACAGGAGGCCTGTCAATCAGCTGGTGGCTGGATTAAATTGAAAAATAAGCTTTATGCCATTTTCCCATCTTCCATCCAAAACACACACATGCACACATTTTCCTCCACCAGTACGTACAGAATCTGTGCATCACCGTAGTATGCTTTGTTTGCCCGGTCTGTTTGATTTCTGGCTGCATGTTTACTGTTGTCGGTAAAAGCTGTGTCCGTGTGTTGTCTTTTCTCCTTTACGGGGATAAACACAGGGAATTGGCTCAGACACCTGAGGCAGGACTGCAGAGATGAACGGATAAGTTGGGTGTAAAATCATATCGTGTTGTTTCAGAAGAATTAGCCGGAAAGAGGAAGCTTAACCGAATACCACTGTTATTTTTGTGCTGGTTTGTAAGCATACAGATGAACCAACAGTGAATCTTCAACACATCAGTGTATCACGTAATTCATCATGTAATGCCCATTGTGCCGAGTGTGCTGGTTAACGGAGATATTGAATCATCACTGCCCTTCAGTCAATGCCAACAAACAACTCGTACCTGTAATAAATAGCTCTTATAAATCGCAGCCCCCGGCTCCATCTACTTCTCCGTTTGTCTGTTGTTTTTGTTAGCTTCCGTTCTTTGGTCATGGTCTACAACGTCTTTTGCAATGAAGCACAAGAGCATCTCAGGCGCTTTCGGGCTCTGAGAGATAATGTTCTGCATCACCGTGACACCAAATGCAGAAAATGCAGGAGGCTCGGTGATGGTGGTGATTGATTTCCACACGCAGAGAAAGCGGCTCATATTCCCTGATGTGCCCCGACAGGACTTCCCAACCACACACACATGCTGGAGATCTCCCACATACATTTTAATCTGTCAGAGATGCGTTTAGTGGAGCGAATCTGTCACCTCCGGCACTTCTTCATCCTCCTCTTCCTCACAACTGATAAAGATCAAGTAGTTTTTCCACACCTACAGAAAAGGGTTGCGTGGCATAGGTGCTAAAAGGTACTATTGGTACCAGAAATCTTCCATTTATCATACAGTAGTTTTTTTCTTTCAAATGTCGATACGTGACCCGGGCGACAAAGTGCTATTGAGCAAAGCGTAGGGATTGTGAGACGAGGCGTAAAAGGAAACGCATCGGTGCGTGAGTTTCGTTAAATGGGTTTTTTACCAAATTTGACATTATAATAACTTTTATTCTGCAAGTGTATTATGTAATTTAGCTATACATCAAATCCAGATGGGATGTTTAACAAAAGTCATTTGCAAATGTTGTATTTTAATTTAAATATTATTGAAGATAAAGTATGAAATATTGGTACGTATTTAGTGTTTAGCCAACACATATATAAGCCAACACTTAAAATAAATAAATTAAAGATCTTTAAATATATTGCAAAAAACAATTCAAAATACATCTTTAATTGGAATAAAAATGCATTATGCTTCAGCCATAAAGTTGTCATATTGCCAAATTAAAGTATATACATTTATAATGTATCAAATATAATAAATGCAGTCCATTGTTTTATGCTTTTACAACATAAAAAAACAGTCAAAGACATAAAAGTAACATTTTTGAAGTAAAAATGTATTAATATTTGATAATAATATATGCAAATAAAGTTGATAACTTCCATGGCCAATGCAGTGTCCAAATACTAATAATATTACAGTGCTGATGTGCCAGAAGACCAAGAATTTCTTTGCCGTTAAATTTGATTTACCTAAATCCTACATCATTGCCAATAATGAAGCCAATATCTTCACGGGCTGTTATTGCCGTGATAATCTTGTCTCTTCTTTTAATAGTGTGATATTTTCCTTCCTTGAAATATTTCTACTTTATTCACACAAAATTACATCTTTAATCTCCCAATTAATCTCCCAGAAGCTGGAAACATACCAAAGACAACGTTTTGGAAGATATTCAACCCATAGTCCAGACAGCAATTAACCACAGACACTGTCTGGCCCTCACTGGTGATACTGTAAACGCGGGACAGACATGCACTGTACCATGCATGATTTGCATCTTAATGAGATGAGTTCTTATTAACGTATTACATTCATTAATTCTATCAAATTCAGTTAATGATTCTAAATGCCAGAACTAGCACATAAGTGTGAGCGAGATCATTTTCATATAGCAGAGAGAGAATGTTTATCCAGACCTGTTGTAATGTGGTTTGATTGTAAATTGGAAACAGGTGGTTCGTAATTACACAAATAAAAGATCATTGTTTTAATTGTTATTCATCTAATTACGCACAAAATATGATTTGATGGCATGTGATGCTGCAATAAAACGTGTTATTCAGAAAAATCAACAAGACTTTACTTGATTTTTTTTCCCCTCATAAACATTATATGGAGTTTTTTTGTGACTAAGGTTTCTATATGTGGGCTATATGCAATATTTATGCAGACTGTATGTAACATATGCATAAATAAACAATGTTCAGTAGAGTACGGATCCCATGAAAATGATATATGGTGGACACAGGATAACAACGAATAGGAGTTTTGGAGTATTTAGTAAATAATGCATGATGCGGAAGGGCAGCTTCATTTCTTGGATCATATTGCACATCTTACATTTCTCATTTGAAGGTGTGTGGGTTATTGGGAATGTATATGTAATGTACCATGTGTATTTTGAATTTCGTATTAATGGTGAGATATCATTCTTTAAACATTCTTTACGTTTTTTTTTTGTTCTTTTAAATAATTATCTATTATTTATTATATTAATTATTTTTTGTTTTATTTAAGTTTTGTTTATTTACCCTGATAACTGTCACAGTATACACATGAAAATGCACTACAAAATATTATATATTTTTTTCAAACATTTTAGATATTTTGTATTGTATTTTTATGAATATAGTAACATTAACATTTTGTTTATACATTTTTTTGTTAATGTTTTTTGTTATGAAAAAATGTTTCTTGTACCTTGTACCTACATCATTTTATAGTTTTCATCATTAAAATTCAAGTATGAAATATTAAAGTGAATAGTGAAATAACATACGTGTTCCTCCTGAGGAATGGTGACCGTTAACAGGTTAAGTTTATAATAACATACACTATAGATTATTTATATACTAAACTATATATTATGATATATTATATTATATACTATACTATTATTTATATAGACTACTATAAATAATATTTATAGTAATAAATTAGTTTCATGTAAATATTTTAAATAATTTTATTAATGTTGACTTGAAGATTATACATTTCACTTTAATGACAGAATTCACTTGAGCTGGCATGGACTCCACAAACACAGATGATCCATGTTTTCCCAGCATGCTTTGAGAATGTTCCAAATAGCATCTTGTTTTCTTCAACTGAAAGCTAGGAAATTTGACACTTTGTACAAAAGAGTTTCCATGATCAGTGTCACATATTATTTGATAAGGAAGCCGTAAATACTGCAGAATCCTTAACATTTCTGAGTAATTTGCACTGTAGGATTTTAAATCCCACATTTATAAATGTGGACTCTGCTCGACATCAGATTGATGGGTACTAGGGTTGGGTACTGTTCACATTTTTACCGGTACCTGTTCCGGTACCGGTACCTGAAATTCGATACTGGTACCCAACGGTACCTTTTTCGGTACTTACTCTGACTTAAGTGACTTTCAGTGGACATAATAAGCCCAAACCTCTCATTTTCAACATTTTGTTATTTATTTTGAAATGTTCAATAATACACATAATGCTTACAATAAGTAGCCGCAGTAGCTACCTTCGCTAATTTGGGGGTTCGGCTATCGAATACATTGCACTTCTCCGCTTTTAAATACATGTTGTGTTTAACTAAGTGCTTCCTCAGGTTGGATGTATTACCACTGCCTGCCTTGTACATACTGTTACAAATATTGCAGGCATCGTTGTCCGCATCATCCTTTGTGAAATGTAACCACACGTTAGAGCGCTTTCTGTTAGCCATTGCTCTGTGTGTTTGAGCAAGTTGCAAAAGGGTGTCACACTTCACACACTCTCTCGCGCGCTTTTTGCTATGTACCAGACTCACGCGGCACGCAGACGTGTTCTCTCAGGTACTGAAATTGAGCACCGATTGATTTTATGTGAATCGATACTCGGTAGTACCGACGCAATTCGGTCGGTGCCTATAAAAGTACCGAGTTCGGTACCCATCCCTAATGGGTACGAAACCAAAGGGCATTAAAAATCCCTCTCTAATACAAAACCGAAATCAAGACAGATGTGGGATATGTGTAGTACGTGGGAGAGCAAGAGAGAACGAGACAGTACAGGGAAGGTGTACTTTATCAAAGCACCCCTGCAGAGATGATTTAAGGGGGATAATGGAAGTGACCGATTACACACAGAACTCACACGCTACAACTGGAAGGGTTTCTTTCATTTTCTCCCCCAAACACGAGCGTGCGCTGCGAACAGTGTCGAGATGAAGTGGAGGACGGAGCTCTGACTTGGGCTTTAATGCAGCGGCCATTACTCAACTTTCTGAATACCTTCATGCATAATGCAGAAGATGAGAGGTGATTCCTATTCCAATTCATTTATTATTGCACTTAGAGCCAAATCCTACTATAATTTCATTTTCAAAGTGAATCATATTCTTGCACTGCAGAAATATTTAGACTGATATCAGTAGACCTTTGAATCAATCATATCTCAGAGTTGCCTAGAGTGCTCACGCTGGTAGCCTCATATTTAATGAGACTCCTTCCAAATCCCCAATAAAATCAACCGAATAAACCACATTGTATATTGCTGATTTCATTTTGACCACAGCTGTCGCATTTCTCAGCAATATATCTTTGCTTTCCAGGTGATTACAGACTTGATGTTGGTAAAAATCCAACATCCAAATATTTCAGTCTGCTTCCACCTTGGCATTCATATTCATTCACTCTCCGCAAAGCTTATTGTTTCAATCATATTGTATAGATTCCTCAGGTTAAAAAGACATTTATCAATGCAAACGTCCTAATATTCCATTAACAGCTCTTTGGAAAACAGACTTGTTCACAAGTGTGGATACAATGTGGCGAAAATAGTCAACCGATATTGATTGCATTGCTTGAATATCAATTGCGCTGACCTTCTGCCCATCCCTTGCCCTCTCGCACCCTTAGTAAAAACCATTATGCTAATGAGGCGACCTTATGTTGATGCAGCATTTAAACACATGGAAACGAATGAGACAGAATTGGTGGGAGGAAATAAATGAGGTATGTCAAAGTTCAGCCGAGATCACGCTGTCAGTAAGGTGTTGCAATACGCCGCCCTAAATTAGATTCAAGATTCCGCGCAAAGGAACGGCTCTGGATCTGAATAAAACATTTTGTTTTTACAAGTTTTGGTGCCTCCAGAAAGACCGAATTCAGAAAGATGTATGTAAAAGAATGCGTTTAAAACGGGGGGTTGTCATATTCCATCTACGTATGAAAAAGGGAATGAATTTACAAGGCTGTAGATGGAGTTGCCGGCTTTGTCCGGAGGAGATGTGAGTGGAATAGTAATGGATATATCTGCACAATTCCCGTTTTTCAGTTCGATAAGGTTCGAAAACCTTCTAGAATAGTGAAGTTTTGAAGTTGTTTTGTTCATTATTAATAAAATAAAATATTTATCGTTACAGGTACTAGGAGAGAACTGGAAAAGCTGGGCCCTTTATGAACACCTGAATGTGTTTATAAGCAAAATCCTACTTGAAGGCCCCTCAAAAATAACACCACTGTGTTTAAAATGAATTTGTGAAATAACAACAAATTTAAATTGATTAACTTTAAAGTATGTAAACTAAATAAAATGAAATAACTATAAAAATCAATTGGACCTGTCTAATTGAGCAATGAGTTATCCCTGAAAAAGTAAAATAACTAATAAATAATGTATTTATTTCTTAAAAAAAAAAATTTTTTTGGTTTAGGCTCATTTACTCAAAAAAGTAGGTTTGGAAGTCCTCTGCATTTATTATGCATTATACCACTAGACTAAAGACAGCTTTTACGTTCATAGATACACCAAAAAGGCAGATGTTCTTTAAAGTATTTCTACCAAACAGCCCCAAAACAACTAAAATATTATGTAAAGAGGAAGGAGGTATTGAACTGGACTTGTACCTACCTAATACCATGACTGTAAATGTACTGTGTATTAAAATTAAACAGAGCAAACATATTTGCAGTTCACCGTGGGCATCTGCTGTTATTTCAAAACAAGGGAACACAGCATGGTATACATTCCATATGCATAGTAATATGTTTTTTAAAGGACTTAAAGACTTTCTAAACTGAAAATGTTTAATTTACAATTAGTCCATTTTCATATTGTTATTATAATGTTTCATGCTGATAAATTGCTCTTTAAAAAAGAGGTTTTGATGTCAAGGGACAAATAAAGGTATAATAATAACATAATAATCAGAATAATAAACTTGAAAACCACAATTCAAGCCCAATGTAATATTTAGACCATCGATATTTCTAGGAATAATCATCATGCTTTCAGTTAGCTCATTATTTCTGAATATCTGAAATGATTTCTGATATGAAATGTCACCGTATTCTTGTGTTATGATAACTTACTGCAAATTCTGAACATAACGGCATTGCTCCGTTGAGCTTACAGCATGTGATAAAGGTGTTTTGTCGATGTAGCTTCATGCTAAGTGTGCCAGAGGCTATTTTGGAACAATGTTGGTAATGGGGGGCGTTTGAGGGCGGGTTGCCGCGGTCTCATGCTAACCTGGTCTGTCAGCAGAATGTAATATGATGAGGCGTTGCGCTTCATTGTTTGGCTTGCCGCCTGTCTGATACGCCGGCGCTCTGCTGCCTTTGATCATTAAGCCAAACCATGTCACCGCCCCTGGTGTCATGAATTATAACGTGCCGATCTTTGATCTCGACAAATATTTTTCCCATTTTCTGGCCCTTGGTGGGTGATGTGTTACATTCTCTAACAAGGCTGTTCTGTTGTGGATCACAGAATGAATAATTTTCCTATAAAAGAAGCACAAGGCAAGCAGTTTCTCATTTAATTCTGCGCCATTGTCTTTTCTCGTGTTTCAAACTTTCCATCTTCTGGCCTTCACAGAGAAAGAGCTTTGAAAGAGCACAAACAGAAATATCAGCTGTTAAGGCATGTCAAGTAGGAATTCAAGGTAATATTATTCACTCTTCTGTGTATTTTTGAGAATTCTTTTCAATCCGGTATGCTTAAGTGAGCTATTTGCCTTCAACGATTATAATGAAGGTCTGCAGAAATTATGAGGAACACAATTAGGATGAATGCAATCTACTGTCATGCAAAAGAAATGCTGAAATGTTAAGGATTTATGCAGGTCTAATGATGTCCTGGAGATACTTAAACACTGTTTACTCTGCCCTTCACACCACAAACCTCACACATCCAAGGTCCTTCACAAACCCACAAACACACATACACATTGTGTCTTTGCAACCTTGTAAGTGAGAGTCAAATTTTTTGTGAAATGGAAATGCATAGCCCCTCCATATGGCATCACTGGCTTACATCTGGAGTGTGGTCACACACAAAGACACACACACACACACACACAGGGACAACACACAACCGCCACTTCCATTTATTCTTTAAGAAAATTTAAGAGGAAGAGAAAAACACCCAAAAAAAAACTCTGCAGGAAGAGGAAATATTTGCTGGTGGTTCTTTGCTGTCTTGGTGATTTTAATCTTCACACTGTAATGAATTTGACAACCATGGAAAATGAAAGACATTAGCTCAGCGCTGCAAATTGAATCTACAGGTCTGAATCATATATTATGTTGAGATGTTTCATGTGTTCTGTGATGAACAGTCATGCTGAAATGCCCTCAGAGTGGCAGTGCCAGAATTATTAGCTCCCGCTTACTGTCGGGCTAAAGAGCACTTTGCAGGGTGAAGCACAGATGTGAAATTCCGCGCTCCTAACCACCCACATTGTCCTCCTAAACCTATTCTGAACTCAAAAGACCTGAATAATCCCACAGCAGATGGAGTTTAGGCATAGTGGCAGAGGAACGCTTTATGGTACAACGCTGACAGAATAAAATATATAAATAAAACACAGCTGGAAGCCTGAAAGCTGTGTATTACATTACACTATTTCTCTGTGGTAATAGTAGAATAAAATGAAAAAAAGACATCCATTGTTTTTGTTATCCATTTATCTTTGGTTATCTTTTGGATTTAATGTGCAGTGCTCGTTGGCTCATCTGCTGTATTCCCATTTATGACTGTGATGGATTGACTGGTTAAGCTGGTCTGGTTTATTGGTTTTAGAGGAGTTTGTGGCACTTGTCAAGTGGGAAGGCTGGGAAACAGCTGGCCGATAAGTTCAACACCAGCCTGACCAAACTGTGGGCTCTAGCCACACCTAAAATGTGATTGGCCCTCCCAGGTGCAGCTCTAAAAACCCTAACATGGACCGCAATAAAACCAGATACAACGCATTGGTTTAAATTGAAGCAAGAAGCAGTGTCAAGAAATGGGGCTTGGGGGAATGCTCAAAGATAAACGCTGCTAGAGTACACACTGTAAATCACGCTGCGTGTCACATCTGACAGCAAGCGCATACACGGCCTGTGAAAACATTGCAGGCTTCAATTAAAAGCAGTGGCGTTTCTTTATGAATAATGATTATGTTCACTGCAAACACAAAGATAATGTGTTAAAGGAAGACAACAAGTGCTTTGTTAATGAATATCACCTGACATCTCTGGAACTTGTGTAGTGTTGTAATACCCTGTAAAAACAGGAGTATTCAGTCATAAGTAGTAGTGGACATGAGCTACATGGATCTTGTTGTTATTGTTGTATTATTATTATTATTATTATTATTATTATTATTATTATTATTATTATTATTATTATTATTATTATTTGTAGCAGTAGTAGCAGAAGTAGTAGCAATAAATAACAACAACAATAACAATGGAGTATTATTAACAACTATTATTATTATTTCTATTACTATTATTATTATTATTTATTGTTGTTGATAATAATAATTTATTATGAAGCTTATTATTATTATTATTATTTTATTATTATTATTATTACTTTTTTGTATTATTATTATTTGTAGTAGTAGTAGCAATAAATAACATCAAACTATTATTGTTGTTGTTGTTGATAATAATAATAGTTTTATTATTATTTATAATAATTTATTATTTTTGATATTGTTGTTGCTGTATTCATTATTATTACTATTACTTGGTTACAGCTGGTTGTAGCTGTTATACAACAGGATGGTCACACTAGTCTGGTTTACTTGTTTTTGTGATGTTTTGGCCATGTTAGGCTAAAAGACAAATTGGACTATCATTAAAAAGTAGCTTAACACAACCTCTTAACACCATCTTTGCCAGACAGGTAAAGACCAGATTGATAAAGCAGCTGAAGTCACCATTTGTGGTAGGGTTTGATTTAAGCTTAGCACGCATTCTTAACTACTCTATTTGTTATACTGATAGAAGGGTGCTTGCTATTAGCACATTATGTCTTTAGCTAAATAAATACTCGGAAACACTCAAATTTAGTGTGTATGCAGGGGTCACCGTGACTTTTTGTTATCAGCAGCACAACTAACAATGAGTTTCATTTTCTGTACTGGTATTGCAGGGTTTTTTTTTATTGAGCCCTTTTGCGCAAAAGCTCTATATGAATTCAGCCACAGTCAAAAAGATTTCTTACAACTGCACCGCTAAGTTCATGTCGTTCTTGCATTTAATAAAAAAAGTAATTCCTTTTTTAACTACTGTAAATATGTCCTTATTCAGACAAATGCTGAAGTCAAGTAGGTCTGTGCTGAATGAGGCTGGTTGAAGCTGTTATACAACGTGGTGGTCACGCTAGTCTGGTTTACTGGTTTTTGTGATGTTTTGGCCATGTTAGGCTAAAACACCAATTGGACTACCATTAAAAAGTAGCTTAACAAAAGTAGGACCAAGCACTGAAATCTATACCAGAAATTAAAACTTTACTTTCAGTTTTTTGTGTGTGTCTGTTTAATTTTTCTGTGCTTTGGCGGTGCAAATAATAATAAACGTTTTATACTGGGTTAGTTCTGAGAAGTCTAAACAAAGCATTCATCAATAAATAAGACATCACTAAGACTTTGTGAAGTTTTATGTAGAACAGTTCTCTGTTTTAACTCTCATGTAACATTCACATGCATTAAAGGTCAGAGACACACAAACAGAAAGCTCACAGATACATCTATAAAGTGCTGCATCAATGTTGCATGCACAAACATCCACACATACACAAACACACAGAGCTCTGACGGTCTGCAAGGTCAGCAGCATCTGCTACAGAGTGAAGACAGAGGAGATAAATCACCACTGCCAGATTACAGCCAATAAAATGGAGAGGGAGAGAGAAAGAGGACTTTGGAGAAAGATAGCAAATGGTCTACAGCAGAGAGGAGGGCATGCAGGAAACAAATGGTGAGCTAAGGGTTAGCGTTGGACGACATAGAGACTAATGGGAGTCTTTGAAGGTTGTTAGTGCTTCAAGGTTGTTGTAGAGAGTGCAGAAACTATACCGCCTTGACTCACAAATGAAATTGTACAAGTTCATTAGCACAGTTCGGTGGTCAACAGACCTTGTAAAAATGATTTGATGTTCATTTAGTTCTTTTTGCACTTTGTTTTATTTCATTTCATAGACATACAGTCAAAAAACAATGGCACTTTTTAACACATACTGCCTACTTATAAAGCATTGTAAGGTATTACGCAATATCATTTTATTAGAATATCACTCCAAATCATTGTGCTTATATTAGAATATCCCATTCGACAAATCACGGATGAGATCTCTTTAGCATCTCAGTTATTTTTCTACACATCAATGAGATTAAAAAGAGTGCAAATGAAAACTTTTAAGTGAGTCGTCTGCATCTCAGATATTTCTTCTGAAAATTACTTTAGAACATTTACATTTAGTTGATGCTTTTATCCAAAGCGTACTAAGAAGTGCTTTCCTAAGTTTACAATGTTATGCAGTGCTAGATAAATACCTGTAGAGGATAGAAAATAAGTTTTTTTTTGTTTTTTATTATTATGCTGTCAGGTGTTCGTGGAAAAGGTGTGTTTTTAGTAGTTTTTTAAAGGAGGTGAGGGATGTGGCAGACCGAAGAGATCTCGGTTTGTGATGTCACAAATGCTTCCTGCATTTTTAACAAATGTCTTTTCTGTGCTTTTTTTATTTCTCCCGAGCAATGAAACACAACTTAAAACTTTCATATCAAACCTCCTAAACTATGAAAGAGCAACTTTTAAGCAATAAACTTTTTCTCAGGGATTGTTTGTTAGCCTTGCAACATCAACTCTATTGTAATCAATTATACATGAAGTCTCTTAAAAATATTCCATTATATATTTTACACTATTACATTTAAAAGCTAAAATTGAATTGCTTTTGTGTTTACCACTGTTGCATCAGTTTAGGATCCACTGCTTTTCTGTTCACAAAATATTCTTCTCAAAAGCATCAAATGCCTCCAGATGCAGAGGACAAAGACTTCTTGTAGTGTTGTCAGACAGTTGGATGCATCCATCTCCTAGCAACTAGTTAGCCCACTCTGATAACACACTGTTGAGATAAAAGTCAAACAATGCTAAATCTGATTACACCCCCAAAATGAGTACAGCACTGTCATTGGCAAATATCAGCAAACAGCAGCTTGCAATAGCCTACTATATTGTTTATTTCAAATAACGCAAGAGGAGAAAATGCCAAAAGCCTTAAGGGGCTTCAAGTGGGACGTAAGGTTGTGGGTGGGGAGAACAGAGTCGTGTTTGTGTTTGCATAGTTGTTTTTATGCACAGTATATGGCTTTGTTGTATTATGCTGTATAGTTATGAAGGTTTTGAGGGCTAAGGAGGTGTAACTGGATAAAAAAGGCGTTTGTGTATGTTGCCCTATGTGTGTGTGTAGTGTGTGAATGCATCGAAAGTGGTTTGAAAGTGGATCAGGATGAGTATTGATCCATCGCTTCTCAAGGTCGCACAGTTTTGCGCTTATAGACACACACAGACGCAGGCACAAAAGGTGAACGAAAGCTGCTGATGTTATTTAGGGCAGGTTGTCTTGTCCACGTCAGATTCTAAACATTCATTTGGCCATTGTGCCCCACGCGGTCCACCGTTTTATTTGCATCTCATTTGAAAAGCTCTGCATGCTAATAAGGATGAGGTAGGAACATGAAAATATGCATGTTTGGTCAACTGCTTTACAGCAGAGATTCCCTGCCTTTTTTTTTTGCATCTGTATGGAATTGGCAGATTGGAAATCATTAACATTATCCTTAATAAAGAAATCGTTTAAAAAATCTACTTCTGTCCAATGGCTTTGGAAATAGATAAACTGTACTCAGAATGCAATCTCAACAAACTGTCAGATACATTAAAAAATCATATTTAGTTCTGTTTCCTTATGACAGAACTAAATGTGTTAATGCATTAACTACATAATAATAGTCTGGAATTTGTTATTTTGAAAGTGTTCCCCTTGTTTTGAAGGTTAAAATAAGCAGTATATTGAAAGTATTTCAATAATAAATATTAGCATTCCAATATTCCAATCACCACATTGAAGGTTTATGGACAGTAGGGAGCTGCACATGTAATGATTGACAGCTTGGGCGTTGGTGACTTGTGAGGCAGGTCACAATATTTCAGCTGGCAGTCAAATATTAGCACAACCTTCATGACAAAAAGACAGTCTGGGTCAGGAGTATTAGTCGCACAAACACCCACGCACACACAAAGATAGAATCATCAGAGGAAAGCAAGCCAGCGCAAACAGGACATGACAGTGCAGGTGACACAAAAGGGTATTCAGTTGGGCGCCATGGTAACAGGGGTCAGAGGTGAAAGGAGCAAGGAGACAATGATGAGAGGGTGTAGTGAAGAGAGAAGGGAGGGAGAATGACGAGAGAAAGTGTGCGTGTATGTGTGTGATATGGTCAAGACAAATACTGGCTTTGTTCCAAACCTACAGAGCTGCTTTGCTGTCTACTGTCTACAAAGATAGCTGTCTACTAAGGGACTTAAATTGACACTTACATGGAAGTGATTTGGGTGACATAGGTAAACATTTTCTTTTGGGAGGATCAATATCAATATCACATATATCACAATATATTAATTGATTTGTCACTAATCCCTCTTGGTTATTAAATGAATTATATTTATAATCAAGCTTTCCTTTCTTCCTTTGCCCTTCATTTTGAATTGATTTTTCCTTACTGAACTGGTCCCAGTGTATTATGGGATTGACTTTTCTATGAAAGATACATGCAATGCTGCCTTAGCATCAGTGTTTTAGAAAGTGGCACAGTTAGGCCTTTCATCTTTTGAAACAGTCTAAGGCACGTAAGATGCCTTAAATTCCTGCCAACTAGTTTTTGGAAAAGTACCAAAGACTAGCAACAATGCCATTAGTTAGATTATTTGTTCATTCAGAACATTTTCAGTCAAACCGAAATGGTAACTATACATCACGTCTTTGAAGGTGATATTTTGGAGCACATTAAATGGGCCACAGGAAAAGCTAAACAAACTGAAACCCTTTGGACTATGCGGTAGGCATTAAAAACAAGAAATCGCTCTGCCCGTTGATAGTTTATGGACCAGTGAAACATTAATATCAAAGGGAATACATATACATAGTGTGACCTACATTTCCTCTAAGTGTCAATTCAGCATCACTAAACTGATTCGGAGAAATAGACTTTTAGATGGGAAGGAAGGCAGCCCTTAAATTCTATAAAAAAACCACAAACCATTTCAAATGAACTTTTAGAGCGTGTTGAAAATCTTTCAGGAGATAGACAGGGTTTTAGAAAATCTTTTAACAGTTTATTTAAGGGCAACATCAGCAGAAGAGGGTGTAAATGCACTTCAGCACAAGGCTAAACTTAAAATTTCACAAATGGGTATAGAATGCATATATATTTCTATTTTTATATCTTTACAGACTAAACTGAAGTGTTACCCTGGTGAACTCTGCCTTATTTCTGTACCTTTTTTCCTACTATCCCTAAAGGCCTCTGTTGGTTAGCAACCCACACGTCTGATATGTGTTTAAAAAACATCAAAGTACATTATTTAATAAAGCATGTTGGAGAGACAGCATGAGCGCGCTAGAGAGATGGAGTGAGTTTATATTCTGAAAATCCTACAGAACCCAGAAAATCCTACAGAACTTCTTTCTCGAGCGAGAGAGCCAAATAAATCTTGCAAAGCACAAAACTTTTAAAACTTAATCTGGTGTGTATTATTTATTTATTACTTCTCACACAGTCAGTTCACGAGTTCACACTTACAGATAATAACAACGTAAAGGATAAGCGTATTTGGCTTGCTGTCCGGAGAGGCTCCGAAAGTTATTTCGAGCCCAGGGCACTCTCCTGCCAGAGAGGGTCGGAGCTCGTGTATTCGGCCCGAACTTGCTCCCCGGACTAAGAGTGAGGAGGACGGGTGGTGGAGGGATGTTGAAAACGAGAGAGCGAAAGGTAGGGCTGCTTGATTATTTATAGGGGTTATTTCTTGCACTAATTGGATAGGGGGCGAGATTGAAATGACCGTGTTGATTATCTGCACGTGCTCCTCCCGAAATTTGTTAATAAAACATCACTAATACAGCAGGTTTTGATGTCGGTCTTGGCTCACAGCACGATTCTTATCCAGTGACCTTAAAGGAGGTCTGATAATGCTGATAACAACGGTGCAGTTTTAATCATGGTAAAAGCATTTTGTTGGTGTTCTGGGAGTGTTTATGTGCATTAGAAGTTGATATGAGGAAAATTATCAGAAAAAAACTGAATAGTGTAAATAACATAATACAGGGGTGTGGATGCATTGTTTCATATGTGTGATTCTGTTAGATATTGCTAGGCTTAAATATATAAAATCTTTGTGTAACTTTTATTTGTTTTCCCAAAAAGGTTCTGACGAGAAAGCATAACTATTTTACCAAGTGCTAATTTCATATGAATTTATAAGATGGGAATCATATAAAAACATACACATATTAGAAAAAGATTGGACTAAAATGTCAGTATGAACTAAGTCAAACAATCTCATACAAATGCCACAAACCTGCCACAAACATAAAAGTTGCAATGAGATTGTACTGGTTTTCCACAGAGTGTGTCTTAACTTAACCTGATAACTGTCACAGCATCTGAACTACAATTTTTTATATTTAGATATTACAAAATTAAGAAATTTAGAAAAATATTTTTGTGAAATAAAAGTCTTTAAAAAATATTGTCTCCTAATATTTGTAAGTCGCTTTGGATAAAAGCGTCAGCTAAATGCCTAAATGTAAATAAAATCATTTTAGGTATATTTATAAATTACAGTAAGAAAAAATTGTCAAACATTTTATCCTGAGTCTTATACCTTTTCATCAATTTGTAGTTGTCATGATCAGATTAAAATTCAACTATGAAATATTAAAGTGAATAGAGTAATAACATAGATATTAGTTAACACGCTAAACTTAAGATTATCACGATTTTTAAAGTAAAAATCTTATGTAGTGGAATCCAAACCAAACTGTGTAAAACATGGTAAAATACGATAAACACAAAACATAACATTTAACACTAACAAGTCTCCCCCTTTCGCTCAAAAACAAATAAAACATTTAGTTTACTCTTACCATCTAGTCCCATGCAAATCATGCTGAGAACTGGGAACTGCTCAATTTTAACAATACTATAATAATGCCAACAGTACAGGACTCCCAATGCAAAATATATTGCATAAACTCTTATTTTACAAATTTAAATAAGCTGAAGAAAGTATGTTGCGTTTGCTTATTTTATTTCAAGTACAATAAGTGAACAATTAGCAAAAATCTTTTACATTTTTTGTTTAAGCACTCAGCAGGGTACGAAAGTAAAAGTAACAATCCCTCTTTATATATGATCTTATCTCTACAGGGAACTGGTTAAAGATGTTTATCCCCAAGGCAACTCTTCATAGCCTCCAGCTATAAGAACCATCAGCTTGGGTAAATCAGTGCAGTTTCATAGTTTAGCACACTAAAGCCTCCACGAACAATAAGACTTCGATATCAGCCTTAAATAAGTGCACATACATGTTTAAAGACTTTTAAAGGTTGTGTTTTCTCTGTGTCTATAAAAGGACTGACAGAATGAAAAGCTTAGAAGAAGGAGAGGTGAGAATTCTTAGCCGAGCTTCAGACTTACGCTGATAATTAGGCAGAAGACAGGACTGTGTGAAGCAAAAGAACAGAGAAAGAGAGATCTGTTCTATTCTTCTAAGCTTTTTTCTTTTCTTTTCTCCTCCAAATGTAATTATCTGCTCGAAACCCCATGCCACCTCAACCTTGTGTGAGCAGGAGTGTGTGTGTCTGTGTGTGTAAGTGCTCACCAACTTCCCTTTCCAAAAACAAGTCACCTCAATACAGCGAGCTGAACTCCTTTGCACAAGGGTAATTAGGCCCATCGAGCGAACGAGTGAGGGTGTGTGCGTGCAAAAGAGAGAGATGTAGGCAAGGCTAAATGAATGGAATGTCTGAAAATATTAGAAAGGGCAACAAGAGTGTATTATGGCCAATATTCTATGTTTAAGGACAACGTGATGCATGCAACATAGCACCATTTAAATATCAATGTCCAAGACATTAAAAATGCTTTCTAGAATTGGGTTAATGGATTTGGAACTGGAAACGGAACTTCAATAAGTGCATTACACAGATTTAGTAGTATGGCTTTTAAAGTACATAATGTAGTTTTGTAATAGATTTCGCTCCCCTCAATGCCACATCTTGCAGCTTTTGTCCACCAATGCAATACAGATTTTAAAAAGCGTTCAAAGCGCTCTTAACAGGATATCTGTACAAACGTAAATAACATTTTCTCACTGCCTTCTTTCCACAGGTGGCAATAGCATGATGTTAATTGTACTAGGAAATTACTACTGAGTTTTGTGAATGAGGCAAATTTACATAGAAAGGAGGGGTATTGGACGAAAAGAATGACAATGACTTCATTTAAATACAGCACATTGTTGTTTTAGCACCTGGTTATGCCACAACAGACTTTATAGTACAATCATGAACAGTTCCTATTTGTTGTTAATAGCGCTTTGCTTCCAAATGTAGCGTAATGCAAGATATGTCATGAGGTGTCAAGACAACCATCTCAATTTACTGTGAAACTGCTTAAACACCTTGTTCATTTATCACCAAAACTGACATCACAATAAGGAAAATATTCAGGAAGCCACATATGTCTTTTTGCATGCATTTTCTAAAACATTTAATAAGGTTTTTTAGACGACAGACAGTAAAACCTTTTAGGAACCTTCATTTTTTTAAAAGTGTAGAGGTGTTTTTTAAATATCATATTGTTTATGATATTGCCAGTAACTGTTCCTTTTACTAACTGGATGTGGCAGACCTATTGCATTAGGTTGACAGTGACGGTAAACAAAATCCATTCTGTATTTAATATAAAACGACACTAAGACGCTGAAAGGCATGTACAGGTGTGCATGTTATATGAGCTTGTAAGATGATGGTTTGCAAATAACGGTTATGAAGAGTGGCATATTGAATGAGACAGAGCCATGTAAATACATTTAGGCTGATCTCATACATATAAACCTGCTGTGGCAGAGACAGTTGACATTTAGATCTGAACTCTTCCCAGTGGACCTTTTTTTTTTTACAGTGGATATGGTTTGATACTTTGTTTTGACTGTGACTTTCAGAAGATTGTCATAAAGCCTTTTGAAATGTATTGTTTTTTCCAGTTGTCTTAGCGGTTTAAGGCCTTAGGTAAACCTCTGTAGAAAGCAGGAGGTAAGCATGAAGAGAAAGAAAATATGCTTAGATGCTTTGATGGGGAAACTAGAAGGAACAGATTTAGAATGTTGACTGTTAGACACTGAAGTAAAGTGTGTGGGATTGTGACCTCACTTAGCACGCACACACACATGCATATACAGCATGCAGAGCATCTGAAAAACCCACCGGAAAACACAGTGGCATGCTAATGAGATAAGCAGGAGACAGAATCTGAGCTTACTCATAAGTTACCTCCCTTAGGGAAACGATCACTACAGAGATAGATAGATAGATAGATAGATAGATAGATAGATAGATAGATAGATAGATAGATAGATAGATAGATAGATAGATAGATAGATAGATAGATAGATAGATCCATGGTCATTTTAAAGGCAATCATTCTAAAATAAATTATTGACGAGGTACAATTTCCTGCATGTACATTAGATCGATATCATTCATGCATGAATTTAAAATGCTTCTGGTTCATATAAAGACCAACTAATAAATCTTCCCATTTCTATGAGGGACAGTATGCAATATGCACATTGTATTTTATTCATATAGCAGATGTTGCGATTGAGTATGAGCCATGACTCCAAGGGCAGTCAGGGCATGAAAAACATGGTCTTGTTGAAATATGGTTCAGAGTATAGAAAATCTACTCTGGAACATAACAAATTATTTTTTTAAGTCTGCAGGGAGTCTGAAGCTCAAGTGAGACAATTTCCTCCCATGAGGGTTAACGGCTAGTTAGCTGGCCATAACGTTCTGTTCTGACCATAATGCATTTAGCATTGTAGGAGTTGCTGGACTGTGTCTATATATGTAAACCTCTCTGGTTTCTGCAAATTATTCATTAAGCAGCTACATATGTGTGACTATTAAGTAGTTGCTATAATTAGTAATACGTAACGGACCGATCACCATTTCAACCCTAATGAATTGACATTATTGGAAAGATAAAGCAAGGCATGAGGTAGCACTTCTTAATGTCTTTGGTAATGAGCTGATACAATGCTATAAGAATGTAGTGAAATAGCTTGCCGTTAAGCGGTTTTAGGACCTTAATAAGATGGAAGGAAGATAATATTAAGGTTAATTTTAGTCTGCAGTCCAGCTGGCAACTTTGAAAAGCCTTAAAACGGCTGTTGTGGTTCTCATTCAGGATTTGGCAGCTATCTTGAATAGCAAACTGAGATTGCACATGTCCAGTGCTGTTAGAATTCTGGTCAACAATGAATTATTAGCAAAATAACCATGCCAAAACAATATGATGATACAGTGAATATGATTCCAAGGCACCATTACTTTTCAGACAGGATCCACTTAGTGCATGGATTTTTCTTTAAAAAATTACTCTTAGGAATAAAGATCACTAGTTTGTTCAGGTAGAGCATATTTCTCTCCCTCTGTTTCTCTCTTTTCATCTCTTATCTCTCCCTCTGTCAAGGCCAACCTATGACGTCACTTAGACAGACCGCCGGCTCCACGGTGTGTGTGCATGCATGTGTGTGCTCGTGTGTTTCGGCCGGCCGGTAATGATGAGCAGATGGTGGTGCGCGCTGATGACCGGAGTCTCTCTGAGAGTGCACAGGACATCTGCTACGTAGACATTCGCTGCTGTCACGGGCAATCCAAGTGCCAGCTTTCCAGCCCCTGCCGCTGCCTGTCACGACGGTCGTGTCCACAAGACAACAGCAGAATAAGACATCACCTTAGCAAAATCCCTAATCAAGCTTCCGAACTGTCATAGAAATCAATTTACATTGTCAATTCACACTGTTTGATTCCTGGAATTAGAGGAGCGTGATTTTCCCCAATGTGATACTCATGAGATTTTGTCTGATTGGCTTACATTGAATTACCTTATTTGGATTTGCACCAACATGACATTGTTACTGCTTTCAGAAGTAGCCTAATACATTTTTAAAGTAGCCCACCAAGTGTTTCAGATCCAGGCATTTTCCGTCCCTCCTGTCGATTAGTGGGCATTAAGGGGTTGGGTGGGGTTAAAGAAAGAAGATTTTCCTTTTGTTGTACTAAAAGAGGCGGGGTCTTGTCTTCTTCACAGTGACTTCCGGAGGCTGAAGTGGGGTGACATAAGGGAAAGGAGCCCCTTCTCCGATGCGGTACCGCTAACGGAGGCTAGAGGGCGCCTCTGAGTCGTCATCTCCGCCGTTGAACTGGGAGAGTGAGCGGAGCGTCAGTACCAGACTGTGAGCAGCACGGATCAGTGCTAGAAAGAGAGGGAGAGGGAGGAACGATTCTGACGCTACATGCCGCCGCCGCTGCTGCTGTTACCTTACGGAACATTATAACCCATCGGTCCTCGCGGAAAACGGCCAGATACTATCGGTTTCTACGTACAGGACGGAATTTAAACGATGTACCGTTCGGGAGGCGTGATGCTGGCGCTTCTCGCGGCTCTGCAGGTAAAATTCGTTGTCCGAAAGGCAATGTACGCTCGGGCACGGGCTCGAGGATTGTGCTGTCGCATGTTTAACGGGATTATGCATGTTCTTTACGTTATTGTTTTTACTATGTGTGTGATGCCTTCGATGCAGTCTTTATTCTGCCTTTATTACAAATAAACGCTAAGGATATTGAAATAGGGCGATATAAGCCTGATGGCTCATAGCGGTCGTATTCAATCCTATTTGTCTTTAAAGATAGAAGACTGTGTGTCGCATCTAATTTGCTTTATGTGTAATTATTGTTTTTGCATAACAAATATTGCAAACAGCGTTTAGGTGTGCGACGTCGTTTGGGTTTTTTATATTGCACAGCCCACCTCAACTGTCCGCGGATTGTACTAGCAGCCCCGTTAAACCGTCCCGTGCTGAAACGGAGCCAGTGGCAGATGAATGCGGGTTTTCAAACGCGCTCTCGTTTCCTTTGGCAAGAGACAGGAAAGTTGCCCTCGGGGAGGTGATTAGGTCACAATGGTTCTGTTCCGACTGATGAAACAAATGTAACAATAATCAGTTAATGAACAGCTCATTGAAGTGGCCGCGAGGCGAGCGTCGTCTTCCGCTGACTTCATGCTGACCGCATCTCTTTTAGTTGTGCAAATGTGAAATCTCTCGGCGAACAGCGGGTCTGCGCGTAACCCAAATATAAAAAATCACTCTGACCTGAATCAGCGAGCGGAGAAATGAGGCGTGTTGTCAGGTTTGGGGTCTGGTGCTCTCGGAATTGCTGAAAATGCCTAGTCCAGCAGAATTATCGTTTTCGTAATTAACGCAGCGAGCTGTTGTGTTTTAAGAAGTCTCGACTGAGAAATTACTGGCAAATTATGAATTATGAAGTGATGATGGAACCGACGTTTGAAATCCGCATACCAATAAAGTTACCATTTGGCCAGCTGCCATTTGGCCCGGGTTTAAATGTATTTAATTTGCGGTCAAAAGTAGCGGTTCTGATCTCGTAAATGTTGTCTTAGGGTAAGTTTTTAAAGTGTAGCATAAATGTCGCATTTTACTGCCGCTAATGTTGTTTGTGCGTGTGTTGTAACGGTTCCACATGTTTAAAGCCCGCTGCTGTTTGGGGTGCTGGAGGGGGGGGGGGGTCGTTGCGCTGCGCATTCTTTCAGAGAGCAAGAGAGCGGCAGTTAATTTAAAATTCTAATTCGAATTTTTGAACGGCTAAAGGTCGCGGTCTCACCAATGGCGTTGTAATTCATCCTAGATCCTCGTAAAGCCATAAGACCACGTTGACCGGATCTTTATCCGATTTCCACGGGCTTTATAGCCTCCGTCTCCTTTCCCGTTTGTTTCTCACTGATTTCTCATGTCAGCAGGGCCGCTGCTGCAGCTCCATCTAGAATCGTTCCCTCTGTATGGATGTGCCGAGGCAGCATATTGCTAAGCAATTGCTGACAGGACAGTTTAAAGTCAGATTTTTAAACGCGTACACCCCTGTACAGTGCCAGCTTTATGTAGGGTTTCGCAGATATATCATCAGCTAAGGGACAGTCAGAAAACTCATTGTTGAAAGCTTTTAAAAGCTTACTGTTCTGCCTGGTTGATGATGATCTTTGTTAAAGCAAATGTTTGATCAGTTGTTGTGTGCAGGAGGGCATAAGTCAGCATCCACAGAGCTAACAAGTAATTAGCATGTTTGATAAATTGACTGTGCTTCTATTAACAAACGAGGCCAGTCGCCTCCTTCCTTCCTCTGATCTTACTCCAAAACAAAGAGGCTGTTTCACGGTGGACGCCAGGACCTCTCCCTTTGATCTTTTAAAGCATCCACTAAAAGCTGTATATACCTATTTGCCCATGCTAAGATACGGGCCTGTGTTATATCAGATTTTAGCAAGCCATTAGATTACGTTATGATGGAGTGACTCAGTGTATCGTTTTCCTTTCTCCGATAGGATAGGTGGAGAATGAATGCGTCTTTGTCCTGGCTGGTAGCCGTTAAACGGCGCTGTCCTAGGTGTGCGTGCCTGTTTTAAGCGTATGTCATAAAGGGGGATTTGTGACTTGTGTCAGAAGAGTGCCTACACCAGCTGTGCGAGTGTGTGTTTGTGTTTTTATATGATAAGTGCTCCACCAGACCGCACCATTCCAACAACGTGTAGCCCGGTCAGCTCTGCTTTTCTAACGTCTCGCCCTCCTGACCTCATCAGTCTAATTACACCCACCTCGAAATAACAGATGCCCTGGTGCCACAAGGGGGGCGAAAAAAGGGGGGGAAGGGGATGGAAACCATTTGCTATCTTTTGGCAAAAGTAGAATCAAGAAATTCAAGAGAAGCCCAGAAAATCGTCATGGATATGCCTCTAATAAACCTTATTTAATTTAGCCGACCCACCGTAAATTAGTGGGTAATCGGTGAAAAATACTATAGTATTGCTAAGAGTTCGTTTTGCTTGTAATCAATGCTCTCGCTGGCGTTTGGCATCTCATCACAGTACGTTTCTAAAGCCGAGTTCTGCCTCATTTCCTCTGTTTATGGTGAAAGAGCGTGATCGTTATGTCCATCGATTCCTCCTGGGATTCTGGATATTTGGCTCTCGCTGTGGTTCATGTTGGCCCGTGCTGAGGGCTGATGTTTATTAATCACCATTAATCAGGGGATTAATTTGTCTGTTGCTTTTTATTTTGACAGGTGGCAATCCAGGGCACAGGGGCGATGCTGTGTCAGCCGGGCTTCACGGAGAAAGAGTACAACGTCGTGACCGGTGATGTCATCACTGAGGGACAAGTTCTCCTCAAAGGTAAACAGAGATGTTTTGGTTGAATTTTCCGCTAATAAACGCTGAATCGATCACGTGCGGCACAGCGATGCCTTACCAGGGCGCGGTTTCCACCCTGATTCTCCAGCAGCGGCCGTTGGGAAGCGTGTGTTTGTCGGAGAGCGGGTGGGGGAGGGGCGGGGCTTTATGTGTGTATGTCAAAGAACGAAGGGGGGAGGGAATTAAGTGTTAGGGTCGCTTTTAGAAGGGGTGTTTATAGAGGGGGATACACAGGCGAAGAACAGCATAGTGTTTTGGAGGAATGTGTTTTGAAGGGTCTCAGTGTGAAATATTTTGGGGGCTAAATCACCCACCCCCACCGGGGTTTCGCACACAGATGAAACCCACCCTGCGATCAATGGCATTGATCCGACCGGCTCGTATCCATACAGTCAATCAATGGCATAGATCACACTCAGCAATCTCCATACGTTCAGCCAATCACATTCGGGCTGTCTCAGAGAACAGAGCCCTGGCAGGACTGCGTTACTGCTGCGGTTGTAAACTTGGGAGGCCTTATAACATCTGTGCTTCATGTTTAATTGCTGCTGTGTAAAAAGGGCAGAACTACACATTTTACATTTCCAGAAGATAAACTAAACTAAACCACCAATTATAACCATGGCTTTTAATAATTCAGAATTCAGTCAGAATTATTTATATTGTATAATATGTTATATCAAAATATTTTCGAGAAATTGCAAAGAGACAAAAAAAGGTTGGAAAGTGACTTTAATATTTCCATTTGTTGACTTGTTCATGATTTTCATTGGAAAGTGAGTCTAGATATCCACTTAAATGTTTGTAAGTCTGTTTGTGAGCAAAGTTACACTGTGCAGGGATACTCACAAATACACACAGACCTGTGACAATTACAATCTAAGTGATAACCTCTAGCTTTAAATTTCACACTGAGAGTCGACATATCACACCCCGATAGGAATTTCCCAAGAGCGTGCGTGTATGTGTCAGAATCTGCTGATGGCCGAGTTACTGGACTCACACAGCCCAGTCATTTGATCTCACTGTTGACTCACCCATTCACTTCCTATGTCCTTTTCAGTAGAAAGGTGAGCGATATCACATTGCCCACACAAACACAAAAGCGGCTATCATTTCATTACCATTTCAGGCCTCTCTTCAGAATAAGCCTGTTCGGGTTGTAAGTCAATGTGAACTCTGTTACGCACGCTGCCTTTTGCCAATGGACATAAGAATTTGCAAAACACAGTTTCTCTCTCTCTGCTTCCCTTTCTCTCCTCCCCTTCACTCTTTGTCCATCTCCCCCCAACTGAGGATTGGGGGAGTCTCTTGTTAAACATGAGGAGGATGTTTTGTGTCCCTGACACTCATTCATCACGTCCTTTTTAGGCAAATGACTTAGAGATGAAGACTTTCCCTTCTCCCCTGCAGCCTCTTATTCACTCTCTCTCCCCCTCAGACCTTCTCTTTCTTTTCAAGTGGCACACAGGAATGTACAGTTATTGCTGTTTCGCTGACCCGACTCTGTGATTCCGACCCAAAGAATGCGCTTATGCTGTCTTTGCTGTTCCTTAAGAATTTTAATTCGGTTCCTGTAGGGTTAGATGAAATAGTTAAGTAAAATAAATTGCAGGATTTTTCATCAATAAGAGGTCAAATTTTTTACCCAGCCAGCCTTTGTCTCCCAGTGGATTAAAAATGTTTAATGTAGTTTTTAAAGTTAAAAACTACAGTAATTTACTCTGTTAAATTAATAAAGTTTTTTGTAGTTCAATTAAAAAATAATTTGAACTGATTTATGAACATAAAACAAACTTAACAACTGTGACATTTAAAAGAGAGACACAAAACATGACAAAATAATGTGATCATGAAAATCAGTGTAATGAAGTGTAATAAAGTAATTAAGCTCTTTTTCCAAATATTTAAGCACATCAAAATCTTTGAAGAATGTTTATTAGTCACCAGCAAAATCATTATAAATATAATAAATTACATAGATACATTAACCTTTACTGGTCTTTCTTTTGGTCTTCCAAATCTCACTGTTTTCCTTGTATCTTTATCATTAATCTTCTGAAAAAGATACTGTAAAGTTTTAAGACAAACTTGTTTTACTAGACGAGTCATTTTGTAACTTTTCTCTTTTTTGAAATGCCTCACTCGATCCTTTTTTAACCATTAAGTTTGTGTGAATTTCTTTCTTTCAGTCTTTTTTTGTTTTCACAGAAACCACCTTTTCCTTCGTTTGATCTGTTTTAAAACAGAAGAGAACAGATGATCAGAGGAATGTGCAGTGGCTGAGAGGTGATTACTGTATCGCGCGCGCACGCGGCGCCGAAAGGCGGTGTTTGTTTTTGATCACTTCCGATCAGAAAGAACAAAACAACTTTCAGCGCTGCCTGTTTTTAAGAACAAGCAAAAGAAAAGAGTAGAAAAACAATAATGAGTCAACACAGAGAGGGGGAGATTGTGACGGAAACACAGAGTGTCTTCTTTGTGCGGCCCATGTGGGGGCCACTGGTCGCCTGAGTTGGACCAATCAGAATGCGTCAGTGAGGTTATCAGCATGCGGTTCACTGCCCCTCAATGGGCTGACTGAGGTGGAATTAAAATACGGTTACGGGAATACAGACCTTATTAGAGTTGCTGGGGGAGTGAGAGAAAAAACAGAGAGAAGGGTGGGGGGGTTGAGGGAACTCCTGGTGTTTTGTCCCTTTAGTGTTTTTTAAATTTAATATGAAGTACCTAATGAGCTGTCTAAAGATTACCAAGCGTGCTATTGTCTTATTTGTTCAGCCACTAAAATTCTTTGTTGTTTGCATCAATGCATGTGAAAATGAGGTGACATTCTTAATTAAAGAAAAATACAAAAATAAACCCGGGTGAGAACAGGGTGGTATGATTGTTCTCTATTTAGTTTACTATGAGAATCACCAGTTGTCCAGTTGGGTTCTGATTTGTTTCATGAGTGAAAGTTTGACTTTTGCTACAACAGTTTTTATAGATCATTGTGTTTTTAAGGGTGTGGTTCACCTAATAATATATTTTTTTCTCATAATGTATCCCACCCCCATGCCATCCCAGCTGTAAATGTCTTCCTTTCTATAGTTAAATACAAAAAATAATAAAAATAATCTAAATATCATCATGTTATCTTCTTATACAGACTTCAAAATGGCAAAGCTCTGTAAAGCATCCATCCATTATTAAAGTAATCCAAATGAACCCAGTGGATTAATATATGTTCTGTAGCAAAATTATTATTATAATTTGGTTATGTATTATTAACTTATGTATTATAATATTATATTTGTGAGGGATAAAACGATTAATATATTGAGCTTATTGTGCAAAATTATTATGAAAAGACATTCTGGCTTTCAATGAGATTTGATTTGATCAACCATCATATTTAAACGTATTTAAAATAAAATTGTTTGCGTCTAACTGATTGATCTCAGTAATCGACTAGACACGTGTTGGAACGACTAGCCGACCATAGTGACCCAACCCTGGTATAGAAAGGTATTGCAAAGTGCAGCGGATGAGAGTAAAACATGACTTTACTAAAGCCCAAACCTCTGATCCTCATACGGTCAAAGCTCTGTGTGCTTGACAAGCTGTCTCTCTGTAGGATTTGGCCACATGGACTTCATTATCCTAAATCGATATAGCAAAACAAAGACCCTAAGAGTATTGATCAGAGCGTATGTGTGAGAGCTCATGCGTATGAGAAAGAAAGAAAAAAGCAAGAAAGGATTAATTCTTGGGTGGTGAACCTGGGAGAGACCGAAAATAAACCGTTTGAAGGATATAGTTTAATATTGTTTGGAAGAACGACGCCCTTTTGGGTGGTCTGTACCAGACATTCCAGGATTACCGTAGACCACGAGATCAGACGCTTTCTCATTAATGTCTGTGTGTATGTGCACCTGTTAATGTTGCGTTAAATCACTGTAAAAAAGCTCAGTACCACAATGTTTCTTTAGTCAGCTGGTTACTGCAGGGGGAGGTATGGAACCCATCCAACGTGACATCAGCCCTTGAGACGGATATTTTTAGAGAAGTGCTTTGCGCAGAAACGCAAGCTGTGTTTTAGAAGAGCAAAGAATGACATCAGAAATGACCTGGGCCGTGTTTGTCGATGATTGCCAAAAACTACAAGAGAGGTTTATGGACAAAATTCAGACAGCTCGAGGGTGTTGGAACGCTGCGCAAACACAGCCCAGTGTCTAAAGACTTTCTGGCTTTTTCTCTCTCTCTCACATGCATGTGTAAGCCCCTTTTAACTGTTGGGGGATTATTATTGGGTGCTTTGGTGTCATGGCAACTGTCTGATTCTATTCTCACAGGCTTTTTGTTGTCGTAGGTCAGGTGACCCAAAAATTCTGTTGTCTTTATGATTTTCTGCATGGCTTTCTTTCTCATGCGCATGCACACGCACAAGCGTGCATGCTTTCAAAGTTTATACGGGATGCCCTAGTTTCCGTAGTAATGATGGATTCCTTCCCACTGTGCTGACCATATTGGCCAAGGAGGAGGGGTGGAGGGAAAAAGAGAGTGATGGAGGAAAAAATCTGGGTGTGGTTTGTGTTTTTATTTTCAAGTCTGTTATTGATCATTGAATAGGATGCTTAAGACGTTTGAGACATAATTTACGCATTAATGGCGTCTAACCACAGGAAACAGGTGATTATGTGGCGTGTAGGCTAATCACAGCGCGGTTACGCGGTAAGGCTAAGAGATCCTTATCGGATCGCCAACCCTCGCTTTATGTATGAGAATTGTATGAGTGCATGTCTAGCACAAAAACTGGCTTCAAAAGGCAGTTTTTTGTATTTTTCCCTTACTATGTTATGGCAGGGTGGCCTCGGCTAAGCAAGCCCGCGGTTTAAAAGCCCACTGCTCACAATCTCTCCCACACACACACTGGCCAGCTCTGCTGACCTCTACGTGCCTGGAGTTTGCGGTTGGGTGCATGCCTGGGTGACTGTTCGCTGGATAGCTATGAGAACGCGGGGGTGGCTGAACTACACTGAAGTCTGGTTTCAATCAGCAGTCAGGGGCTTTTTGTGGAGGGGGGTGGATGATGGAGCGATATGAAGGCTAGCTTGAGAGTTTGGAGTGGAATGGAGATGGAGAACACGACGGTGCCAAATAGTTTAGAACATGTTTGAAGGATGAATGGGACATAATAAATTTTGTCTTGTGTATGGGATATACAAAATAGAGGATAAATGTGACTCCGTCTGTGAAATGTAAAAAGTCTTATATGAGATGGGGAGCATTAAAGTAATCATACCTATAAAATGACACAAAATTGTGTTTATTGTTGTAAATAATAGATTAATTGATAGACTGCAAGATATAATACTCTTAATTTTTATTTATAATACTGAAATTGTTTATTTTTTACTACGTTTTATTATTTTGCATAGCAGTTGGATTCCTAAACATTGATGTCAGTTGTTGACATGGCCTTATTTTGTCAGTTTCAATGATATCGAAGTTTTCACAGAATGTGTTTTACATTATGTATGATGATTTTATGTAAATTACAAAAAATTATTTTAGCTGGGATTTCACAGATAGGGTCACATATGAGATAGTAGGATAATAATACATACACACATACATATATATATATATATATATATATATATATATATATATATATATATATATATATATATATATATATATATATATATATATATATATATTATGCTTATATATAGGCTATATATATTTAACTTGATCCAACACATAATGCTTATATATATATATATATATATATGATCCAACACACATCCATCTTATATATATATATACATATACATATACATATACATATACATATACATATATATATATATATATATATATATATATATATATATATATATATATATATATATATATATATATATATATATATATATATATATATATTATTTATTTATTTATTTATTTATTTATTTATTTATTTATATTTATAAGACAGATGATGTGTGTTGGGTCAAGTTAAACCATAACCAGCCTGGACAAAAAGTACATAATCCACTAGCCTATCAGGCATCCGGCAGACTGTACTACATAATCAGAAAATGTAGCCCATAGACTGAAAGAATGAAAGGTTGGGAACAAATGACTGAAAGAAGATTTGCCTGTCTTTCTTTTTTCATTTTAGACAGTGGTTGTGAATTCATGAATCATTCCCAAAGTCCTGTTAGCGTGGTGCAGTTACATAGAAAGGCAATAATGATGTCATCAATACCATCACAATGATTCACCGTTCTCATAAACAAAACACCACCATGCTAAAACAGCCCTATGAATAGAGCAGCGTTCATCTGCGCGCTTCACACACGCGTGTATAGATGCGCCGCTGTGGCCGGCGTCTATTTCATGCTCTGCCAAATCTCTCCTTATTCCATCCTGCAGAAGGAAGATATGGGACACACAGTCCTAGCATACTGTGTATGCTTTAAAATGTCTGGCTGAGGCTCTTTAAATGCTTTATTAGTGTTTATGTTGCCTTGACTTGTGGCGTGTACAGCTACCGCAGACATGAAGAATGTCAACAGCTCCCATACTCGCTCGCGCGCATAAACACACATTCCGGTGAACCCAGCAGACGTTGCCCGCCGCACCGTTCTCTCAAGTCTCTGTCTCGCCACCCATCCAAAACACCCTCCCCCTCACCCCTAATCTGGCTGGTATTTGTGGTATTCTAATCTTTATCCATAAAGGGTTATGGTTGTAGACTATAGTGATCATGCGGGTGTTATTCATATCCGTTTATTCGATAATGGGGAGCGATGGGATAATCTGCTCCTAATGGCGTCTGACCAAAACGTTGCATATGTGTGTCTGGATGTATGGACTTATTATGCCATCAAGAGCCACTGGTTGACAGCTGTAAGTACATCCCCCCACAATCGGGATAAGCCAAGATCGGCATGTCTCAGTCCAATGCGTCATTTTTTCCTCTGTGTGTAAGTGTGTGTGTCTGGCGGTTTACTTAACTATAGTTTGGGAACAGCCGTGCGCCCACAAATTGGCTAAATCTGAAAAAAGGTATAGTTTGTAAAGGGATTTTCAAGGATGTCCTCAGTTGTAAAAATGATTAATGAATAAAAAAAAGTTTTTTATTCTAAATGGCAAGACGTTCTGTATTAGGCGTTGGTTATGGTTTGGGTTAGTCTACAGCAATTCTAATTTGCTTTATTTATAAACAGCATGTGTGCGGGTTACATTTCGCAGGTCCTGACCCACATGAACAGTTTCATAAACAAACTAAATAGCATCTTAATGAAAATATAAAAAAGGCCTGAAGGTTTGCGTGAGGGTTACGGATAAGGAGCGTATCATCAGCTCCAAATAAAAACCATAGATAACTGTGGTATGTCCTCATTTAGATAAGCTAAAGAAACATGTGTGTCTGTGTTTTTACAGGAGTTAGGATAGTCCACGATAGAAAAGGGACAGCTGGACCGGCTCGTGTCCAGCACTGCTGTGCTTCAGGTTACCGCAGTATTTGAATGATTGCTCTCCTCCTGTTATTACTACACACTTCCCCTCATTTTCCTTCCCTTCACACCTCCGCCTGTGCTATCAGCTCACTTGGGTTATTTAGGTGTGTCAGCGGCTAAGCGAGGGAAGAGAGTGTGAAGTGGAATTCTTGCGTTTCCCGTAAGATGGAGGGATATATTTGGATCGGGCTAAAGCTAGCATGACCTTAATACAGGACAATGGATCGCAGCTGTGCCTGATATGGGTCCGCATTTTCCACACTCACACAACAGGAGAGGAAGGCGACGGCTATTAAAAATGATTTCTCTGGTGTTTAATGAGAAAGGACATTAGCTGGTGCAGGAGTTAGTGGGTGCGGGAGGTGATAATTGGACCGGCTCATGTGATTTCTCATCTCATGTTTAAAGGAACAGTTCGGCCAAAAATGAAAATGTCATCATTTATTTGCCCTAGAGTCGTTCCAAACCTGTATTGTTTTATTTCTTCCTTTGTCACACAATGGGTGTGAAGCAGGATGTCCAGCTTTATTTTATATACAATTAAAGTGGATTCCACATCTAAGATTAATGGTAAACTGGTAAACAGATTTTCCATGAAAAATGACTTATATTAAGTTTGTTTATCACAAAAAGATGCCGTTTCTTCTTTTCGTAATACAGATGTTAATTAAAAACATGGGGTTATTTTCCTAGGGGCTAAAGACATTTGCATACATTTAATTTTGTTTTTTATAGAAGTAAGAAAATAAAAATGCAAAATGAGGGAGTAAATGATGATTTAATTTTTATTTTTGCCTGATATATTTCTTTAAAACATCCACGGCATGGCAAATCTGTTAAAAAGAACATTCCTTCAAGGGGCCTTCTTAACATCTTACAGCGCTGACATCATCTCGGTCCGTCTGTCTCGATCGCTCTGTCTCTCTCCTCATGTCTCATCCTCCCTGATATTCTCGTCTTTGTGTTGCATTGTCCCACACTTTCCTTTGAAGCATCGTTTACTACTAGTTTTTTTACACACAGCCGTTCCTCAAAGGGCGTCTTTTGTTGCATTCTCCAGCTCCCCTCTTCCAAGGCCCACTTTTATTTCGCTATCACCTTTCGCTCTTTTATTTGCAGGATACTCTATCACCTGTGTGAATTCCTCAGTTTAATACGGTGCCGCCCATGCGCAGTAACTCTTTTAAATGTCTGTATACGCAGAGCCGCGTTAGCGGACCATTGCGACGGGGCTATTACAGCGTTTCCCATATGGACAGAGAGGTGAGAGAGTGGTCTTCCCTCGAGCGAGATTTATTGGCCCCATATTGATGTCCTTGGGCGTTGCCGATTGATTTGACATGGCCGACATTGTTTTGCGAGCCTGGGGGGAGGTGTTTTGTGAGAGCATACGGCCGAATGAAACTCTATTCCTTGCCTTTTGAAAAACCCTTCCCTTTTGCTCCTGAGCTAGAGGCCTTGGGGTTGTCAGGGGCGACCAGCATGGCGCTAGGCAACCCGGCCTAATTCGTCCCATTTGGCTGAGCGCCGTTGTGCAGGGAGTATTGTTCCTGAGTCAACAGAAAACGAACTCGTAAAGAGCGAGGCGCAAACGTGACCCCACAGCCGGAGACATCTTCAACATCTACTACAAATCAAAAGCGCATGCTTGTCCAGAATGGACGTTCGATTGTTCTGCGAACATGTTACATCTGCGCATAGTTATGTAATTTGAGAATTTCGAAATACATCTCTTGCTTATTTTCCTTTTGCTCAGTTGGCGATAATCCTGACACAGATACACACACACACACAAACGTACGCATACCCCCTTGTACACACACATATCAAAGTACTAAGTCCGCCCTTGTCCGCAATACTGTATCCCACTGTCTCCCCAGCTGTCACCATTCACACACGAACACACATACACACACACACAAGCTGACATACTTATGCTGACAGACATAAATTACAACGTGAACAAAATGGATTCATGCTCACAGCAGTTTAAAGAACTTTATTTCTGAGATACGCACACACATACACGCACACACTTACTCCTCCACTGCAGGCTTGGTTATCTGGGTCAGCGCCTGGACAAATCTCATTAAACTCCAGTCTGCCATACTGATGCATTATGGGTAATGTAGTCGTGACCCAGTATTTCAAACAACACCTTGCACCTTGCCACGACCATTACTTTGTCTTTTTCCTGTCTGGATGAAACTCAATTTGCCGTAGTCCACTTCAGGTATACTCTTTCTCTCGTCGTCTCTCACGCTCCTCTAGTAAAATGGTAGAGTATTAAGTGTCTCACAGAGGAGTGTCGGCAAGGAAAGCCGATCTCCATTGCTCATTTTGCGATGTATGCGTGTACGGGTATATCTGAAACCTCCGCAGTCTCACTGGAATCACGTTTCACGCGGTTCGCATGTATCACTGTCACACCTGAGGACAGGTACTTCACTTCCTCACACACCCACTGCTGAGAAACACACTGTATCACTGTTTTTCTGGGTCCACAATAAGGATGTTTCTTCCCGAACTGCAGGATCTAATAGGCATCTGTTACAAACAGAAGGTTATGGATTTCTGCTGGAGAAGAAATCAATATCCACAATTCTCCATCCGCACCACATTGAAGTGTGTTGGAGTATGTGTCTGTGTAATAGCAGAAGTGGTTCGTTCACAATTTCGTTTGCATTGTATTTGTTTCAGGAGCTTATTGAAGTCACTATGCAGATTTTCTGGAAGAAATGTTACAGAATATCTTTCCCTCGGGGTCAAATACTAACTTGATTCTCTGCAGTGTTTTCGGTTTTGTGTTACAATTCTCTTTGAATGTCTTTGTTTGCTTTTGTTTGTGGGACTGCACCTTTGTTGACACAGCTCCATCATATGTTTTATCACCTTTATACTAAAATACACTGTATCAGATAAAGAGATCAAAAGTAAGAAGCACTCTTAAAGAAATGACGCCTAGACGGCAACACACGCCACACACACACATTGAATTTAATCAGGGCTTGAGCTCAAATCACTGTTATTTTCTGGGAACTCAAGATTTGAGGAAGTCTAATCCAGCTTTTGTCTTCTTTTGTTTTACAGTGGGTTGTTTCAATCTGCGGTTTTTAAATACGGATTAAAAGACTTCGCAAAAAAATGTGGTCGGCACGCACACACGTCGACTGGTACATATACAAAGCGGATATGTTTTTATAAGAATTGAGATTATAGAATGTGTTAGTCCGTCTATTTTAGATTAAAGTGTCCCTATGATTGTGTATTATGCGCTAGAGACATTCACTCAATGTAAAAGATGTTTTAACACCGAGATTGTCACATTATAATATGTGACAATCTCTGAATTGAGTATGGTTTGTTAAGTAATCTCGCTAGTTTTATCTGTATTCAGGCATGTGTGCAGATGTTTGTAATTATTTGCAGGTTGTTATTTCCCGTCAGTCTGTCTGATACACAATAAAGAGCCATTACAGTGGTCAGTCTTACCCAAGGGAGTCTTCAAATCACTCTATACACGCACATGCATAATCTGAAGCCTTTATAATCCCGTCATCCCTCTATCAACCTCCATTTAATGTTTCCTGTGCCTTACGACCTATTTAACTTCAAACGCCAACCGGCAAGTGCTTGTATGTCTTTGCAAGTTCACAACCCCAAGATTATTTTTAGAGTTTTCTCATTTCCTCATGAAAAATAACAATCTCAAGTCATACAAATGATGTAAAACTAAATACAAATAGTTCTGCTTTATAAAATAAAACAATTAGATATTGCTCTACTATTCTATTAAACTTTCTAGCAGGAAATAGTCATGTATGTTTGTGAGTGAATCATTCCAATAAGATGATTCATTTAAATGATTGGTCTGGTTGATTCACAAGCGAATCATTCTGAAGTTTTAAAAATACTCTACTCGAGAAACGCAAACAACTGGAAATGTCATAGACGTATATTAGTCTAAAGGTCTGGTTTCTGTTTGGTTTGCTATTCTTGTACTTCAAGTCAACATGTTAGCTTCCATTTTTTTTTATTCCAGCTATTGTAATAGAACAATACATTTACATCCCATCCCTGATATAATGCATTTTGCTTTCTTTGTAAATACTGTGCTTTGTCCTGGTAGATCAGAGTAGTAGATGAGTGTTTTCCGTTGTGTTGTTGTCTCTCTGACGTTCGGCCCTGCTGAGTACTGTTTATTTTTTTACATCCTTGCTTCAGATCACTTTCAGAAGTAAGCGTGCAGCATTTAAATAAAGCATGTTGCAGCAGAGAGATGAACTCAAAAATACACATCATATTTTTTTAACGTCCTTGGTCTTCTATATAATTTATCAATGAACATTATTCCAAATACTTACATTTCTATTTTACACCTATAAAATAATACAAACAAAAGAAAAGATTTAAAATAATATTAACCAGTAATAAGTTTTTACCCAGGACTATTTCTCACAGACCGATAAAACCGAAATACATCTGACAGTAGATATTTTTATGCTATTCTAAACACCTAAAAACTAGACATACAGTATATTTATGCTCTATTAAATGTGAGTTTAATATATGAAGTTATTACAGCATGTACAGGACAAAGGAGTAAAGGGTTTCTAGTGTAATGTCTGTCCATTGATGCGACAAATTTTGTGACCCAGTCAGTGTCCCTAAGGCAACATTGTCACAAAAGCAATTTTCTGGGTTTTCAAACCTAAATAACGGTAATTCACATGGATGTTTGGTCGCACGTTATAATAGACTCCATTTTACAGTGAAAAATATAGCAAAATGTAGTAAATAAGGATTATTTTCTGATCATTTATCTGTAGTTACACATCATTACAATTTTAATTAATTTACCTTAAAATGCAAAAGTGGATTCTATAAAATCTTACCAAATGGTTTCATAGAAATAAGCCCAGAATAGAAGCATGCAAAATTACTTTTTATTATGGAGCCATTTTGCAGCGACACGGTCTGATGTGTTTTAAATTCTTTCTGGTTAATGATGAGAGGTGGAGGTACTGAAACGCCTCTGGATATACACATCGTATGCTTAATATTCTAGACGGAATATTACGTTTAACTGCTGGAATGCTCGTAAATGCTTAAGATCGACAATTAGACAAAGATCTTAAAAACAAAACGTTTCGACAGTGAAAATGTGTTTTGTGTGCGTCAAGAGAATACATCAAGAGAAACAGCAAAGGAATGCACTGAAACGAAGTGGCGTGGTGCCCTTGCCATATGCCGAATGTGTATGCGGGTCTCTGCACGGTCATAAATCCTTCGTCCCCACAGACACCAGCAATCTAGCAGGGTCAGGGGTTATAATGACATTGCACGCATGCGTGTTTGCACAAACATACACGCTGAGCTTTATGCCCGTGCTTAAAATTTATGATTGAAAAAATGACCTAAAAGCCCTTAGTGCCTAATAACTTTATGCTTTGAACTGTTTATTTATCTGCTTTCAGTGTCACACTTGTTATTTTTATCTCTGTTTGTCTGATCTATTGGCATTATTGAATAGAAACGAACACGTTTTCATTGTTAAATGTGGTGTATAGTATTCAGGTGTATTGTGGTGTAGCCTTCATTTGCTTAGATTATATGTTACGTATGAAACTCTATTGCACAATTTCTCCATGTGCCAAAGCATTTGCAGAAATTTAAATTTTATTCAAATGTTAGCATGAAACAACCAAGTAACCCTAACAAAAAGTAATGCGTCCAGTGATAAAACCATGTTGCTGCATGTTTACTGTATGCATATTTTGCATTGTTTATGGCAGTAAGGTGTTCTTGGTAATACCACTGTACTTTTTGCTTCTGGTTTGTTAATGGATTCTGTGGTGTTTATATTCTGTGATACTGCAAGTGCTGAAACAAATTAAATACAGCTTTCTGTACTGGCAAGACATCACACTGGTGGTGTTAAAAAGACAACAGGCAGAAAATGAGTGTATTATCAGTGTTCTCTCTACATGTGTTTGAGTGTGCATGCATTTGCATGTGATCAAGTCATTTAACAGGTTGAGATTGAGCTTAATCAGGCGTGATATTTGCCGTGTTCCTTTGATCTAAATTAAAAATCTGAACAAATGAGGAAAGGGAGACGAGGATATTTTAAGAGGGTTGATGTCAAGGGAATGAACTCTAACTAATGTCATGTCTTCTCTTTTTCTCTTACAGAATGAAGTGAGATTTTGTACAGTATGTTGTTAGATATAGTACATGAAGAATCTCTGTCTAAAATGTAAAAACCACTATTAAATTACGAAACACACAGTTGAAATGACTGGAGGGCAAAGCTGCAGTGGAAAAGATAAAGAATTTGAAACATGGAAGTACTTTATACTGAAGCTTGTGAACATATATTTTAATGTGGTCACATCGACGTGTCGTGTGCTTTGTGACAGATGCTGTTTAATGCACATGAGAGGTGTTTTTCCCCAGCTCATAACTTACATTTTACGATTATATTCCAGACTGTAAATGTTCAAAATTCAGCGCAAGTACTTCCATTTTACAAATAGCTCTCGCTAACAGCAAGCATGTCACCATTAATCGTCAGATTGACCGGATCACTGCGCCAGTGCGTAGAACTCCGATTCAGTCTGTTCAGAAACGCTCAGGCCAATTTGTAAACCTGATCAACCGGTTCAATGAAAAGAACGATTCATTCACTGATCTGGTTCTCACATTTCCCAACGATTGGGTCGCACGGGTCATAAGGACTACTTTCATGGTGCTTTTAGTCATTTAGCCACGAAACAGACAGTACAACAATTGTGTTCTGCTGAAAAACTAGCAGCCTACTGGTTTGTAACAAGCACGAGAGTGGACAAATAATGACATCATTTGTATTTTTGGGCGAACTATTCCTTTAACAGAAAACACATGAAAAGCTGTTGCTCACCGTTATAAAATTTTGACAACTAATCAATAGCCATTGGCTCATTATAGGAGTTACATATTGCTCCGGTTTCCAAAAGAGATAATGAATCCTTTTACGAGCCGAAAAGCTCTAACAGTTTAATGTGCACTTTAGTTTTAAAATTGATTTCGCTCCCGCTGGCATATTTTCTCCGTCACATGTGTGAACGTGTCTGTCTTTCTGTATTTGTGACTGTGGAAGTGCATTCGAGTTAAACCTAAGTTGCCATGCACACCGAGGGACGTGCCTGAGCAATGGGGCCATTAGAGAAAACGCGCCCTTAGAAAAGTCATGGAAAAAGGGCAATTATAGGCAGGCGGTACAAAAGGCAGCCATGCTCAGTGCAGAGCGAGGTCCTAAGTGGCACATCCATCTGAATTCCTGCGCAGAAAGACTCAGTACGTCTCGGAGACCATGAAACTCCAAACGACTACATTAAGACAGCTATTTTACGCTCCCTCTTGGGGGTGGGGCTCTAAACAAAACTATTTTTCCATTACTATCCTCATTTATGTGGTGCCTATGTAAAAGCTAGAACCAGTTGAGGCTGACTCGTATTAAAAGGAGTAAGAGGCCTGTTGGGAGGGCATAGCAACGTTGAGCGGCGAAGATGTGAAGTTGGCGTTGAATGCTAATTGCTAATGCCTGGATAAGACTGCTTACAGAGCACATCGCACTTCGGTTAGCTCACCAGATCAGCACTTTTGCTTGAATGTGTGTTCCATGTCTTCATTTATTACTCAATGCATTTTTGAAATGTCTTGAGTATATAGTTACTCCATTGCTCTCGCCCTGAAATTGCAAACTGTTTACTCTCAAGTCTCAAGAATCGTTCTGATGATTTTGAAGAGAGGATGTGAAGAGCAACGGACTCTTGGCTGGTTTCCTAAAGACGCCTTTGCTCCCTGAGCTCCCTGATTACCATCCCGCATGCACACGCGAATTGACAAATGCATATGCGTTGGCTTTTCCAACCATTATGGAACCGCATACGTGACTAATTTGGAATGTTCTACGTAAGCAACAACAGACAATAGCAAACTGCACTGCCTGTTTCAATGGAGTTGGATATTAGCATGTTGATTAAATAACTGTGCATCTCTCATATGCATGAAAATACACAGCACACAGTCAGAATTGGTTAATAGTCAATATTTAATTACACTAAATCCTTTCATGAATAATTTTTGTTGTTGAATTAAACATGTCATTTCTAGTGAACATTTCTCTCGTCTTATCCACTATTATGGTTTCATTTTATGCGTTCTTAGGTTTATGAACTGAGCAAAAACGCCCCCCAAAACACCCCCAAATTGTGTTTGGCACAAATTGTTTTTTTTATCACATTGGTCTCTATTGCAGAAAACAAATGATGTATTCTAAAATATCGTCAATCTTCATTACTCAAAATTTAAAGAAATATTTTGTGTGGGTACTAGTATGGTTTACAAAAAAGCAAAGGCACACAAAAATTCTTTATTTTGTAGAAAACACAGTAATCGAGTACAAAACAAGTAGCAGGAAGGAAGACTACAAGTAAAAGTTTTGAGGGTTGCAGCTGTCGCAAATTTGTAGGAAGTGTAGAGACCCTGTGAATGACTTCAGTACAATGTGACCAGAAGACATCACTGGTTTCACACACAGCTGTGGCGTGATCTTGTTCATTTTTTATTTTTTTCATTGTGTTTTATTATATTATACTGTATCGGTTAGTCACAAATAAATTATGAACCTATTATGTTCGACACTGTAGTAATATTAACAAATCAGATATTTCATGTCAGTTCATGCCATATCATCAATCCCTTGCAAATAACATCAGAAATACATGTCAGACCCTTCAGTTGATAAGAATTAGACTAATGAACATAATCAGATCTGAAATGTAGTACAATCAGTTACGCAGCAAATCTACCAGTGGACATTTGGTTTATAGACTTAAAGATGTAATCAAATCTCAAATGTTCTGTTCATCCAAATCATGCTGTTGTTCTAAGATCCGTACATGTTCTTGTTTGTCGAGGGCTTTCAGAAACAACACACACAAGCTCCTCCAAATCTAAATGAATTCATTTTAAGCAAACTCTCTCTTAAATTAAATCACCCTTATAATTAAATTAGCTTTCACTGTTTTTCTTTAACCGTGTTTACTCTGGAGACGTGATGAGTAATGCAGCTTTTATGCGCCGCATTAAGCCGCACCGCCCGCTCGAGTTTGCAGGGACTGCGACGAGAAGAAAGACTTAACGCGAGCGAAGACACTGTTTTCTCTGTTTCTCTCGTTAGAAGAGCAGAAGTCAGTAATGGAAGCAGACAGCGCGGTAGACGTACAGCGCATCTTGCTCGAGAACACCCTCCCCCCGTACTCGGGCTTGAAAAAGTGCATGAGAAATGCAGCTGCAGGCGAAACTGGTGCAGCCATCTAATAAAACAGCCTTCATGAAGCCACACCGATCCAGACTAACACACACACACCAACGACACCTAGCTCACACCTGCCGAGCGGGAGATCTTCAGCTATCAGGGAAATCACGTTACATTAAACGCATTACTCTGTTACGCCAGGGGCCAAGAAAGGCAGTCTTTTAATTTCGATCGCTGAGAATTAAACAATACAGAGCCACTTTGCACAAGGAACGTACAAGGACACCGGGACTACCAATATTAAAGATCAGATAAACATAATAATTGCTCGGCCCCTTCAGGTACACTTTATCTAATAATCTGTAATAAGGTCTCATTGGTTGCCATGTCTAATATTAGTGACTGATTATTGTACCCTGAGAGGTCCTTAAATAATAAATGGCGATTAACAAAAGTGAGAGGTGTAATTTACAAACGAACAAGACTTATAAGGCACATATTCATAAATGCAGCACAACACATGTACACCACAAATCGAAGACACGACTGGGGAGAAATTTGCAACAGTGTGTTTAGAAAGAAACGTAGCTGGCGGTTACCAGTGATAGCAGCAATTCAGTCAAAGACCTTCAGGAATTTTGAAAATAGCACACTGTGTCTTAATAGACAATTGTGACACTTTCTGTTTTTTTTTCTTGTAATGTATTGGCTGTGCCTGTGCACAACCACAGGTGTGTATGGTGTTTTAGTTTAGGCTTTTTTTCTAGAAAGAGGAAAGGCAGTAATGTGATGGGAGTTGGACTCAAATTCATGTCCTTGCATGACCTTATTGTGTCAGATACTGTGTCTTAACCGCTAGACCACTATAGTGGATTTTCATTTCCTGAGATTATAGGTAAATGCAGGGTTTGCACGGTCATGGAAAAACTAGATTTTTCCATGAAACAATTTTTTTTTAAATTGTGAATTCAAGATCTGAAAGTCACAAAATAAATATAAAATGTAAAAATATATTTTTCAGTTATGCTTAGTGCTAAAGTATTTAACCCAGATAACTGTCACCGCCTATATTGAGCATACACATGAAAATGTAGATTTTAGATTTTTTTTTACTTTATGTATTTATAAAATTTGTTATCTTTTTTTTTTATGTTTATTGTTATGAAACTTTGTCAAATATTATTGAGTCTTATACCTTTCTATCAATGTATAGTTTGTCCTGATTATAGTTTGTATGTTTGTCATACAAACATACAAACAAAGTTAACAGGTTAAAAGACCACAAATTGGTCTTAGTAAAGATAATTGCTATGAAGTACTTTTTAAAACTAAGATTTCCAAATATGGAGTTGTCATGAAAATCCAGTGGTCTTTTATCACAAATACTATTACAGACTCCTGTAAATATTCACACTGCAGCTATACCGTGTCTCACACAGTGAGAAATGTCACGCGTCCTCCATCAGGGCCAGATAATGAGCGCTGTCGTTCTGCTCGAAAGATGAAAAATGTCAGAAAAATGACTGCAGTCAATGTGAGCTCTCTCCCAAACAAATGCGTCCTGATAGCTGAGTATCTCTCACTTCTGGTCGTGTAATTGTCTGTCTCTGTTCTCTAATTGCAACATAATAAATAAAGCACATTCATTTACGTCTATACCCCTAATGCGACTCCCTTCAGCAGCGTGCTGCGGATACTTCTCAACTTTCTCACTTTTCTCTCTCTTTTACCTTCATCCCTCTCGTTTTTTGTCTCCTCGTCCTCCTGTTCTTCCCTTCCTCGGCACACCTGGGGGCTTGCAGGGGATGTCTCAGCATGAATAATGCAGGAGAGCTTTAGAAGTTGTACCTGCTCTCCTTTCCTTCTTTCCTTTGCTCTCTTTCTCTCCCTATCTTCCTAACTCTGTCTCTCTCTCTGTCTCTTTCTGTCAGTGTGCACTTTCCATTTCTCCCCTTGTCCTCACTTTTCAAGTAAAACCATTATTCCCTTGCGGTTGAGCGAGAATGTGATTTCCTGTGTGCTTGTTTTTTTTTTAAAGATGTTTGCTGTTTAAAAACAAAAGCAGCCTCACTCACTCTCCCTCTCTCTCTCTCTCTGCAGTGGATTTCGTGGACTGTGGCAGAGGTTCCGGCTTACGCTTCGAGAGCGGAGACCCTGCAGATTTTCGGATAGACGCAGCCGGGACGGTATTCTGCGCACGAACCCTGCTGATCTCCGACAGGAAGGGGCAAGGCTTGGAGATTAAGGCCAAGGACGTGAAATCTCAGGAGCAGTGGAAGGTTCACGTAAACTTCACTATACCCAAGCAGGTACGGACGTCAAACGTGAGCGGCTTGGCGCGCTCTCTTGTTAAACCGTGCCATCGCAAAAACCGTGCTAATTATAACCACTTCGGATCGGTAACAGCTCGTGCCATTTCCAAACTAGCCAGCACCAAGCTGCAATTACGCCATCAAACAGCCACTGTGTGAATGTGAGCTCACAAAAAATGTCTCCCTTCAACCGAAGCCCTTTGTGACAAAGCCAAAGCACTAATAAAACTATATTAGAAAATTAGCAGAGCACTAACACGTTGATAGTGGGCCTGTAATTAATGTTTAACGATGCTAAAGAGACATTAAGGCAGGAGGATACGTTAGACGGTGGAGATCTGGACCCTCGGCTAGGGAACACTAACCATATGTCTCATAGCCCTGCCTTCTGCTCAGAGACAGGCAGAATTTACTCTTTATTACCGACGCACATGCACACGCACTGCCGCCAAGGGGAAGGAGGGCGAGAGGCGAGTGGAGAGAGCGGAGAAGGGCGAGATAAGGCCGAGATGGTCAAGGAGAAAAATGAGGAGAGGGTGAAGGGTTTGGACAGGAAGAGATAACGGGAGCCCACGAGGCGGAAAAATATGGAGTGTGGGAGACAAATAGCAGATATTATAGGGGTACTTTGTACAAAACACTAGTTATTTGTTACCGAGTGTGATGTTTAGCTATAGTAGTTGTAAAATGGGTGAAAACTGATTTATACTGGGAGTTTGAATTGAACATATTTTCCAATTTCACATTAATCTTTTGTATATTTACATGATATTATTTATATTTACATGATATTATTCAATGCAGCAAGAATAAATGATGTGGTTGCTTATTTTTACCATTCTGCTGTTGTTGGTTTTGTTGTCCTTTTTAGGTATTTGTTTCAACTGTTTAGCATTGTTTTGTATTCCAAATTACGTCCAAAAAACTGTTGAGTGATTAGTCTGCCAGGTTGAATTGTTTATACAAGATTGTATCACTTTTCTTCTGTACTGTAATATGCAATTTTTTAACATAATAAGACTGCAAATTAAGATCAGATGTCAATCACAAAGCTTAAGTTTTTTTCTCCACGTAACACAGTGCAACTCTTCGGTAAATCAACTTAACGTAAATGAAGTCCAAGGTCTCAGTCAAAGAAACGCTAATCACAATAATGTTGACAAAACACAATGATGCAGTATTTTCACTGTTATTTTATAAGAATTAGATGTTAACACAACAAATTACTTATTCTACATTGATTTAACAGGAAAATTCTTAATATGGCACTTCATTTGTTTGTAAAATCACTGGATCTTTTAGTGTAGCAAGGAATGTATCTTCATTTACGATTTGTTTTGTCATGTTTATTTAATATGGAGTTATGTTTAAAGAGAGTTTAAAGAGTTCACCCAAAAATACAAATTATGTTATTATTTTCTCACCCTCATGTCATGTCAAACCTGTATGACTTTCTTGCTTCAGCAGAACACAGAAGGAAATATTTTGCAAAACGCTGGTTACCGGCACCCATTCACTTTCATAGTATTGACACAAGATACAATGGAAGTCAATGGGTGCCGGTAACCATCGTTTGCAAAGTATCTTCTTTTGTGTTCCACTAAAGAAAGAATCATATACAGCGCTTGAATGACATAAGAGTGAAAAAATTATGGCATAATTTTTATTTTTTGGTGAACTATCCCTTTAAGATTAATTAAGTCATAGCAGACCAGCAACCAGCTAGAAAAAGAAAGAGAATCTTCCCCCAACACAGAGCTTCCGCCCAGCTCCATATCGCTGTCATTACCGTCAATATCTCAAGTGAAAGAGAGAGCAGATAGGTTGAGGAGGAGGAAGGCTTGAAAACATTAAAATGCCTTACAAGCAAACACACTGAGATTTTGTACTCGCAAGAGTTCTGTCTTTGTCTTTTTTTGTTTGGTTTTCTCTATAACACTAAGAGCAGGACCAACGCCTGGTCAAGCACATCTCTGACTGTCTCTTCCTCTTAATAAAAAGACCTGGGGAGAAAGAAAATGGAACTGTACTGCAAGTTCCTCACATGCACACTGCGGCTGGGCTATGTTGCTGACATTTACATATCTTGACATTTTTCAGCCTTTGGATGAGATTTGATGTAGCCTATAGCTTGATATTTCTGGATTTGATCTAAAAAAATTAAGTGATGTTTCTTTTTCAATAGTAGGAGACATCATTCAACCAAACTGTTATTGATGCCAAGTAGATTCAGCATGTTTGAAGTAAGACGTAATATACCCTTACGTAAAGAAATCATGGTTTTACATCTAATAAAACAAAAAAGTTAAACTACGCTGACCACAAATCAAACATTTTGCTACAGTTATCATAGTTTTATAATGGTATTGTTTTAAAACTGTGATTATACTGATGGTAATTTATATGCCACTTTTACTATAATACAACCATGTTTTATTTTTCGTAAGGGACAGTAGTCTATTTTTAATTAATAATGGTAAATGATTTTAATCACGTCTTTTCATTTAATTATTCTTGTGCAACAATGTATCGGCACTTAGTAATTAACAGATGATGCAGAATTTTCTCCTATAACATTTTACTGCATGAAAAAATTCACACCTGGAGTTCGGTAAACATTTTGGATGATAATGTAAATAAATCATTTAATCAGAGTTTTGCATCAATTCATTAAAATTGACACCTTTAATTAATACACTGAAAAATATGTATAATTAAACCAAAGAAATTTACATTAGAGATGCTTTTAAACATCTTAGTCTCAACACTCTTATACTTATGAGTCACGAGACGAGGACGTCTATTGTAATGACATGCTCTTTAACACAATAAATGGCATTGGACATTGAAATCATCGCGATAATAGCAGAAACCTCACACAAATCCAAACCACACATTCATTATGTAGGTGTTGCTACTGTGGGATTTAATGTTGGAGCAGCAGAGCTATTTATGACCCCATTACAGAGGGTAAAATTAATTCTGTAATTATTTTGGGGACAGGGCAGATGTGTTGCAGTGTGTGTTTGTGTGTGTATCACATAATGTACATTGACTGAGTGGGTGTTTGTAAATGTAACTGTTGTTCTTTTCATCCTTTCTCCCAGCTACCAGAGATAGTGTTTCCGAAGCACAGTGTGGTTGTCATGGGCGACGGTAGTGTGAATCGTGTGAAAAGAGACTGGGTCATTCCACCTGTCAACGTGCTTGAGAACTCTAGAAAACAATTCCCAGAAGAGCTCGTCAAAGTGAGTACACACGCAGAACAACACCTTATCGCTCGAAAACATACCTTAAAAATAAATGGTGATTCATTCATTAGAGTCTCCAGAATGACACAGTTTTACACTTATCCTGAAATATATGTGCCTCTGTGTGTTGCAGATCCAGTCTGATAAAGATAAGAGTAACACACTGAGATACAGTGTGACCGGGCCAGGCGCCGACCAAAACCCCACTGGTCTGTTTATCATCGACCCTATTTCAGGAATCCTGTCTGTTACCAAACCGCTTGACAGAGAACATATCCCCAACTTCCATGTAAGTGTGTGTGTAAACCGCACGTCCTGCTTTTTCAATCCATGCATTCCATCAAGCACCCAATAAATTGCATGTGTCGAGGTAACCATGGCAGCCAGTCTAAGAATTTGACCTTTGACATCTCTTTAATCCACTGTACCGTGAAGAGAAGAGCAGGCAAAATTAAACTCTGAGAAGCTTATCCCAACACTAAGTCTCACACGGACACTTTAATTCATTGTGCTCGTGGGGGGCATTCTTTAAATCTGGCTTTTTCCTAAGTAAGAACAATCCACAATCTTTCTTGAAAGTTGTTCCATCCTTTTTCTGTCTTGTTTCAATATCCTTTCACTTTACCATTTGTCCTTAGAGGCTGTTAACGTCCCCCAGTCTGCCTAATCCACATTCACATTCAAAATACTGCAGAGATTACATGAATATGTAATGATTTACCTCCTAATGGTGCCAAAGGTGGAGCATTAAGCTTCATTCGGTTAACTCATGAATAAATGCAGCAGAGGTAGAGCTGCTCGAGTGCACAAAGTGCAATCAGGGCAACTGCACAGACTAAAAACAAAATATCCATTATAAATGAGTATTGTTGTTGGTACTGGTTTCTACTGGTATGCTACCTGTGCCCAATTTGACAAGTTTTACCACAAAAAGGTGGTAATTGGTTATGCATGGAACCCTAAAACCACTTTATAGATTCATGTACGCCAGACGAGGTATCGGATAATGTCCGTGGAAGTTATTGTCAAAACAGCAACTAGATTAAGTCTTGTTAACAAAGACTGCGGTTTGTGGGCTGATTTTGTTGTAACATGCTCAGTTACTTCATCATTCAGCTATCAAGTCAGTAGAAACAGGTTCACAGGCCAAGCACGAGATCCAGCACCATTTCAGTGGAAAATTGTTTGGATAGCTGTTCAGTTGTTGACTTGAGTGTTTGTTTTTCTAGCTTTTGTTTTCATAAAGAGTTTTCAGAGAGTTTGTGTAAATGTTAACCGTACAAGTGCACGCTTGTGTTCTCAGCTACGCGCTCATGCCGTGGATATAAACGGGAACCAGATGGAGAACCCCATCGACATCATCATCAATGTCATCGATATGAACGACAACAGGCCAGAGTTCATTCATCAGATCTGGAACGGAACCGTGGATGAAGGCGCCAAACCAGGTACAGACACATGCATGTTCTGTGTAGTTTGTGACAAACAATTTATTAGTTTTTGTGAAAAAGTGACGTTTATTGTTGGGCTATAGGTACTTTTGTGATGACCGTGACGTCTCAGGATAAAGATGACCCAAATACAGCCAATGGGATGCTCAGATACAAGATCCTCTCGCAGACCCCAGAGAGCCCGTCCTCAAACATGTTCACTATCAACAACAAGACCGGCAAAATCATCACCGTAGCTGCCGGCCTGGACCGAGAGGTACGGAAGTGTGCAAGCGTGTGATGCAAACATTAAACAAAACGACTGGTTGTATTCACATAATAGCAAAATTCGGTTTCTAACTCATTTTATTTTCGATGTCGAGCAGAAGGTGCCTCAGTACACCCTGATCATTCAGGCCACTGATATGGAGGGAAACCCTATGTATGGCCTGTCCAACACAGCTACCGCTGTCATACGTCTGCTGGATGTCAATGACAATGCTCCAGAGTTCACCCGCGAGACTGTAAGCAGCACACACGCTCACAGACTTAAATGCTTGTCTCGCTAAAGCCATCTTCACTGAAAATCGATCTCTCCATCTCTCTCTGTAGTTCCACGGCGAGGTCCCAGAGAACCGTGTGAATGTGATAGTGGCAAATCTTACCGTGACAGACAAAGATGAACCGGGGACTCCGGCTTGGAATGCTGTTTACCGAATCATATCTGGAGATCCGACCGGACGTTTCTCCATCCCCACTGACCCTGTTACCAATGAAGGTCTTGTCACTGTTGTCAAGGTAACAAGGCAACAAGACATATAGAAACCCCCAAAAAGTATTTGGACTATATAAGCCATACTGCCAAAATGTATGCATGTCAGATGTCCTTGCATTTTGTAACAAAGTATCAAACAAAGACCTATTTATGTTTTTATAACCTGTTAACTGTCAGCGTTCCACAGGTGGAACACTCAGGTTATTTTACTATTCATTTTCATATTTCATAAATTAATTATAATCTAATTATGACAAACTATGATTTTTGAGTTTAAGAAGCATAAATAATGTATTTATGTAAGTAATAATAAAAAATAAAATATATATTTAACACATTTTCCTAACAAAAAACATAAACAAAAAAATTTATAAAAAATGTCAATGTTATTTTTAAAAATACATTAAATTGAAAGAATTTTAAAATTTAGAAATTAAAAAAGAAAAGAATATTACATTTATTATTATTATATTTATTATTAAATGTATCTAAAATGTAAAAAAGTGAAGTTTGTTCGAATTGTTCGGTTGCATTTTCATGTCTACGCTCAGTATGTGCAGTGACAGTTATCAGGTTAAAGCAGAAGAACACTTTTAAAGCAAAACTTTTCATGAAAAGAAGTTTGTCCATGAATTATAATATTATCACAAAAAGTACTTCCTTTACTCTTTTAGTTCGAACATTAAAATCTGTAGTTACTATGACACATAGTGAGCTTAAAGGAAGATAACTTGTAACAAAAATTCACAAATATTTATCCTGGGACCATTTGCTTAATGTACATCAAAATATGACAGAAATACGCATTGTTTCTGGAAAAAAGTTTGCAGATGCCACTTGTTTTTTATTTTATCATCTATACAATGACTAAATTCAGTACTTAGATGTGACTTAATTATCCAAATAGTATTCGAGGCTGCTGAATATACGCTGGTTTTGGGATGTGTTGCTATTTCCTAGAAGCTCTATAAGCCCCATAGGCATGGGTTCAAATACAGAGTAAAAGACTGTCTCCATGGTAACAGCATCCACCTGCTGTTCAGCTGAGTTAATGGTTTATATGTCTCTTAATTGAGAATGAGTCATTCATTAATTATTATTCCAACATTTTCCTCTGTGTATTTAATTGCAACAAGATTCATTCATTGTATACTTGGATTATTTAGCCTAACAGATAACTTGATTGTGTGTGTTTTGTGTGTGTGCGTTTGTGTGTCCTTGTGTACAGCCAATTGATTTTGAGATGAATCGATCATTCATGCTGACTGTCGTGGCTGAAAATGAGGTGCCACTGGTGAGCGGGATCCATCGCACGCGCCAGTCAACCGCCACAGTGTCCATTCGCGTCATCGACGTAAACGAAAGCCCAAACTTCGACCCCAACCCCAAACAGATCAAACTGGAGGAGGGTCTTCCGCAGTGGTCGATGTTAACGACTTTTACTGCGCATGATCCAGACAGATACATGCAGCAAACTATTAGGTATGACATTACACACACACACACATGCATGTGCATGTACACACGTCACCCAGCTCTCATTTGATTTGATGTTTTACTCAACAAGTGTCATCACGTTATCATCCTGGAGAAAAAAATACGTTGATTTGCATTATTAATCACATTTTGTGTAAAAACATCCAAACATTTTGCAGTTTGTTAAATATTTAGGTAAATGTTGCTTAATGTGCACACAATGCAGCAATTGTAAATGTAATCTGAAAAAATGTTTTAAGATGTTTTTTACACTTACACATATTATGTAAAATACAGAATATCAATAAAGTATCTGTTTGGTGTGTTTGTGTTTTAAAGGTACTCCAAGCTGTTTGACCCCGCCAGCTGGCTGGAGATTGACCCTAATAATGGACGAATTTCCACCATTGCTGTTCTGGACCGGGAATCTCCATATGTCAGAAATAACCTCTACAACGCCACATTCATGGCAGTTGACAACGGTAAGTAAAGAAAATCAATAATCCGTTCAAATCAATCCGTTTTAGCTTTAAAAAGGAACTGAATTAATATTTAAATACACATACACATATCTATATTAGCGAACATATGCAAGTCTCTCTCTCTCTCTCTCTCTCTCTCTCTCTCTCTCTCTCTCTCTCTCTCTCTCTCTCTCTCTCTCTCTCTCTCTCTCTCTCTCTCTCTCTCTCTCTCTCTCTCTCTCTCTCTCTCTCTCTCTCTCTCTCTCTCTCTCTCTCTCTCTCTCTCTCTCTCTCTCTCTCTCTCTCTCTCTCTCTCTCTCTCTCTCTCTCACACACATGCACATACACTGCTCCCTGTGTGAATGAGTCTACAGAAGTCTGCTAGCCCCTATTCTGCTGCAGTGTTTAACATTCCCTCTGCATCCCAGCTGCGAAACAAACTCCCTCTCTAGCGCACACGCTGTAAATCTGAAAGCTTGTCCCCAGAAACACTCAGTTAAGCAGAATCTTTGTGCGTTAGGAGCGGTGCGCTGCTGATTGGCTTCCTTTCCTGCAAAGAGACCTTTCAGCATCCAGTCTGATGCTGATTCACGCACCTGATTCAATAAATTAAAGGATACTTAGTCGTACTTGATTTAGTTGTTTTCAGGGCCAGAACGGATAAGAACTGCTGTGAATGCTTGCAGGAGCTCAATGAGTACTGCTCTGTAAGCGTGCAGCACATATCTGCTTGTCTTTTAACAGCTCTTTGTTGATAGATTAGTGAAGTCGAAAGGTCTTTTTTGCTCTCACTCAAATAGACACCACTGCTCCAGTTGTGAACATCTAGAATGTGGTGGTTACATGAGGTTTTGTTTGCAGATTGCTCATGAATCTGCAAGTGGCCATGTTGACTGACCCTACTGATAAGTTCAACTTTGGCCAGAATAAATTCCCGTGTACTGTTTCGTGCTGGTGGACAAATATAGTCCCACTCGAAACATTTAAAGGGATAGTTCTGTCATTTGCTTAACCTCACGTGGTTCAAAACCTAAACTCAAAAGCAGATATTTTGAAGAATGTTGGTAACCAAACAACATTGAGCCCCTCTGACTTCAGTTGTATGGACAGAAAATCACTGAGACATTTTACTTAAATATCCACTTTCACGTTCAACAGAAGAAAGAGTCACATGACATCCAAAACACAATTATTCTGATGAAAATCTATTCTTGATTGGATTTTAGTCAATGGGTACCGGTTTTTGAGCTAAAAAAACATATACAAACAAGGCAAAATCAATACCTGTGGCTCCTGATGATTGAAGTTTATATAAAGCAAAGCGATCGGCCTCTGCAAGAATTTGAACATTTTATTCAATGCTATATACATATTATTTAAGCATACATCATCAAGCAACAGAAAGGTTGTGCTCCCTACAGTCGTGCATGTGCTGATAATACACTTCCATGCATTAGCTTTCGGCTCAGACAACAAACCTACGAGATGTGCACGATCATGATATATTTTATACACAGTATGGCAAGAGCTGACTGAAATTACTAGTTCCAATTTGATTCCCTGGTTGCAAAACAATTTCCGGGAGTCTGGGTTCACAGGTTTTTATCAGTCTGCTGGTAAACAAAGTCATGTTTTTGTTATCAGACTGATAAAATGAGCACTTTAGAGTTTCATTTGAGGCAGTAAATGAGATATCCTTGGGAACACATAGATGCTCCGCTTTTAAAAATAAACCATAATTGCCCATTTTGAAATCTTTCTGACTCTCTTCCTGTTTCGGTAGGTGGTTCTTGGCTGTCCACAATGTGGACCAGGTGTCCAACCTCACCAACTCTGATTGTATTGACTTTCTTTCTGTTTCGACAGGTGTCCCACCTGCGAGCGGGACAGGAACTCTACAGATTTACCTGCTGGATATAAACGACAACGCTCCTCGAGTCTTCCCTCAGGAAGCGGAAGTCTGCGAGCGCCCAGAGCCCAACGCCATCAATATCACAGCAGTAGATGGAGATCTCAACCCCAACGCTGGACCTTACGCTTTCGACCTTCCCAACCGACCCTCCGATATCCGCAGGAACTGGACACTCACCCGAATCAGTGGTACGTAACAAATCGGAACCACTCAATTACAATTTAATATGTTTTTCTGACCCCAGAGTATTTATTATGTGTGTGGTTGGTTTGTAGGTGATCATGCTCAGTTGAGTCTTAAGATCAGTTACCTGGAAAGCGGGATATACGAGGTGCCTATTAGCATCACCGACTCGGGCAACCTGCCCATGTCCAACACGACCTTCCTGCGCATCAAAGTGTGCCAGTGCGATCACCACGGCGACTGCGTGGACATGGAACGCATCATGGCCGCCGGGCTGGGCACTGGAGCCATCATCGCCATACTCATCTGCATCATCATTCTGCTTGGTAAGTTACGAACACACATAGTCTGGGTAAAGATTGTGTCTTCTGTGAGGTTCTTATCAGTTCGTAACATTCCTGGAGGATGTTTTTTTATTTGGAGAAGAGGGGTGATTTCTATACGATAAGCAACACCAGAGTTGCACAGATGCTGCTGTTTGACTGATATATATCAGGATTGCTGTATATGCCCCATTTTTCACGATTGAAATAGTTTGAACTAATTCACTACAATAAATCAAACTTTCAGATTTTTATGTTGTTTAAAAGAGTATTAAAATTATCATTATATTAATTGATTATCATAATTATTATTAAAAGAGATGCAAGACAGGGAAGGAAAAAAGCACATTATAATTACTGCTAATATATTGCACATACAAGATCCTGTCTGTAAAATTCAGGCTAAAGTCTCATAATCTAATTCTTAGATTAGGAGCATCAGATTTGATTCTCAGTCATTAAAGGAATGTTCACCCAAAAAAATTTACCCATTTGACTTGACCATAGTAATTTGTATTCCTACTATGGAAAGTCAATGGGGTCCAATTGTGGAGTGAACTATTCCTTTAATTTTACTATGATTTCAATCTTTGACATTGGCTTTACTCAGTCAATATTAAAAATATCAAGGTGATATTCTTTTCACTGAATGTTTTCTACATTATGTAGGATGATTTTACGTAAATAAAAAAAACTGTAAATCACAAAAAAACCTTTAGCTGAGTTTTCACAGGCAGGGACTCATATATGACACATTGCCAACCCTAGTACTACCCATATAAATGGTTCTGCCAATGTTATGTTTGGCCCAGTTTGACCAACGACCCAGTTTGCAGGTCCATTTGTTGCAGAAAATAAAAATGGGGATCGTGAGCTCTGATGTCATTTTGCTCGTTTTGTATTGATCTCTCTCACTGTATCTTTCTCCGCAGTGCTGGTGTTGATGTTTGTGATGTGGATGAAGAGACGAGATAAAGAGAGACAGGCCAAGCAACTGCTGATCGACCCAGAGGACGACGTGCGAGACAACATTCTCAAATACGACGAGGAAGGCGGCGGAGAGGAAGACCAGGTACGCACACTCGCTGTTTGATTTACACACTAGTTTCAGCGTTGATGATCTAGACAATTAGCTTGTTTGAAGGCACGTTGAAAAGTATTTTTAACCAGTCATTTTCATTTTAATTTGAGCTGTGTGGTGTGATCTCAGTGAATAATTTGCAGCATTCATTTTGCGAGCTGTGCTGATTCTAAGTCTAGAGACTAATTTTAAAATTTGATAAAGCAGTTCCTGTTTCACCCGGTGGTGTTAGTGTGTATGTGAGAAACCTGTAGACTTGCATATGAGGTACACATTGATCTCAGTCTCAGTGCTCTGCAGTACCTACACAAAACACACACACATTTGCCTTTCATGGTGAAGACCTGTTGTTAACTGTTTTTCTTTCAGTTCATTTTGAAATGTAACTTTTGCAGAACGCTTTTCGACCTTTAACTATTTTTATTAAGACCTTATTTAGTTTATGGAGCCATTTTTTAGGGCTGCAAGACAAATTAAAATTATTGGAATATTGCAAATGTGCATATTGCAATATGCATATTGCAATAGTTTGTGGTTTGAATTAATGCAATATAATAATTTGATATAATAAAATGAGATAGGGAGAGTGATACATTTTTCCCAGAAAAAAAAAGTGAAACATGTATGTTGGTTAGATAATTTTCCATTTGTAAAAATAATGTAATATAATTAAAATAGTTTTTCTTTAATAGTTTTTCTCTCTCTCTCTCTCTCTCTCTCTCTCTCTCTCTCTCTCTCTCTCTCTCTCTCTCTCTCTCTCTCTCTCTCTCTCTCTCTCTCTCTCTCTCTCTCTCTCTCTCTCTCTCTCTCTCTCTCTCTCTCTCTCTCTCTCTCTCTCTCTCTCTATATATATATATATATATATATATATATATATATATATATATATATATATATATATGCAATATACACATGGTATATTGCATTATTTAGCAAATTGTCAAGTCACATTTTTTTGTGTTTTTCTGTTTTAGTTGTTCGGGTGATCCACAAAAACATTCACTGTAACCAGTATATCAGTGCATGTTTGTTGTTTAATGTACAGTTATAAGAGCTGGATTTTACCACAAGGCACTTTTATTAAAGAGTCCAAACAAGGATGTTCCCAAATGAAGATTTTGTCAGATGTAGCTAGCTTCCAGGAACAAATTTGTCCCCAAAGTAAACTCACACACAGCTCGATATGAAACAAAGCAAATTAAAATGAAAAAGCTAGGGTCACCAGTACTGACACTAATGTTTCCAGACAGTCCCGATGCTTTCAGCAAACCGCTAACCATGTCTGTATTGTCTCATCTATCTGTGCTTCTGTAGGACTATGATCTGAGTCAGCTGCAGCAGCCCGATACTCTGGAGCCAGACATGATCAAGCCCGTCGGGATCCGCCGTCTGGACGAGCGGCCGATGCACTCCGAGCCCAACTATCCCATCCGCTCGGCCGCGCCCCACCCCGGAGACATCGGAGAATTCATCCACGAGGTACGCCTGTTTGTCCTATCGTCTGAAGTCTCGGCATATAAAATGGCTGGATGGCACCAGTGATAAGACTTAATGGTGATTGATTGGTTAATTGGACCGTGGTCCTTTTAGTTTCGTTGGTCATTAGCCAGGCTTTGGGATTCAATATCTCCCGCTACAGTCTGTGGATATTCGCCCTCCCACACATGCACGCACATGCAGACCTCACGGGTTTTAAGCAGCGTTACTGCATTCAAAGCAGTGTGAGATTAGCGAGAAACTGCTTAAATCAGGTAATGAATTAAACATTACTGCTAAATGTAAGAAGCCTTGCTTAAAAGACAGGCTGGCTTTAGAAGTCAGCGTACGCCAATCGGAAGGAATGATCTATATTTTTAAGAAAATGTCAGTCTTTATGACATTACTTTTCAACATTGGCAAAGTCTGTCACTTGCGGCTTGAGTTTATGTGTAAAACTGTTGGCTTTTAGTGAATTTAAGTGGAAAGCTCGGTTTTGTTTATTGTCATTTTGTGTCTGTAGATTTTAGATGATTTGTTTGGACGAGTGAATGTAAGATTCTGTGTATAGAGTCGTGTCAAGTGAATCACTATAGAATGTCAGCGTTCTGTCTGGACGGTACAACAACATTATTTGTAGGATGTGACTGTGTTTTAAAACATGCTGAAAAGACCAACTTAGACCAACATAATTTCCATGCTGGTTTCAATTGTTACACCATAAACGGATACCACGAATACCAGCATCCGAAACATACATTAGCTGGACGTTTGAGGGATGTTTACACCACACAGTTTTAACTTAAAATGTGAAAAGGTTTTCACAATGCCATTGTGGGGATCTAAAAATGCATACATTTGACAAGAGGTTTTAAAATGCACGTTTTTGAAAACAATACAGTTATCAGCTAAACTACAAAAACACAAATTTGTGAAAACAGTGACATCATGATCATGCATATTACTTGTTTATTTACAAAGTGACATCACCAGTTACTGGCCTGGCTTGCATAATGCAGCGTTTTTAGCCATTTTGCTTGACAACATTGTCATCTATTTTACAAAAAAAAAAGACATCACCATTGTTGTCTGGCATACCTTAGTTAGTTGCCAATCTGAATAGCACAACCCAAATGTTTGGTTTAAGCATTCAGCTCCACCTAAAATGCTATCTAGATAGGCAACTCATTGAAACAGATCTTTGGGCCAGTATTGCATTCTCTTTCTGTCACATTTGTTTTACTTTATGTGTTTCATTTCTTTCTGCATCCTTCCTCTTTTCTCTCGAAATCATTCCTGCACTTAAATGACCCTCATCCACCGTTCGACTGAGTGTTGTGTGTGTCGTTGTTTAATCGAGCGATCTTTCAGCGACCGTGCTTAGCTGTGCTGTTTCCACAACTCTACTTCTTATAAACGCTTTAGCCCGTTCCACAGCCCAGCATCTGTTGGCACGGCGACCCCAATCCTTTTCTGCTTTCATCTCCTCCCATTTCCCCTCCTCCTCTTTTGCCTTTTCATTTTCTCCTCTCCATCGCCCTCTTCTCACATATAGCACGCAATCAGGACGTGTCTGAGGAGAAAATTAATTGGATTGAGTTGATAGCAAAGATCTCACGATTCTCAATAGCAATTATGATATCACAGCAAAAATGAATTCCTTATCAAAGCTGAAAACATATTTAAACAGTATTTTAGGTTCTAAGCTTATTTTAATGTAACCAGTCAGTACAGTACAAATGATCAAAGTGATTTGTGCTTTTCAGGTATCTAACGACAGATTACAATAGCAAGTAAACATTCAGAAATTGATAGTATTTAGATGTAAAACAAAACGAAACACGAGTATAGTCTTAACTGTGATGAGATATAAAACATTAATACATTGAAAAGCTATTAAACTCATCCAGCCATGACCAGTGATGGTTTCTCATTTTCTTGTCAGCACTGTTGTAGTATTAATATTGACAACATGAATGACAGCTGCAGATCTATTACGTTAACTTTACATTGCAAGACCTAATGCACAGAGCCAGTATTTGACAAATATTTGTTTTTTTCTCTCCTGTTTATATTTATTGAATATATCACAGACTGTGTATTTTAATATACTTACCAAGACCAGCATTTGACCGAATTTTGAAGTGTATGTGATTGTTCAAGCATTCATCTGCATTACCATATAATAAATAATATGTATAACAAATTGAATATGTTACATATTTATCGGTACTTTAGTTATTATCCATACATTTTAGTTACATTTTAGTTTAGAAAATGCTTGTACCACGGAATATTCAATCTAATGATTCTATATTAAAACCACATCCGTTCTCCCCGTGTCCCTCAGGGTCTAAAAGCAGCCGACACGGATCCCACAGCCCCTCCGTACGACTCCCTGCTGGTCTTCGACTACGAGGGCAGCGGCTCCACGGCCGGATCTCTCAGCTCCCTTCATTCCTCCAGCAGCGGAGGCGACCAGGACTATGACTACCTCAACGACTGGGGCCCTCGCTTCCGCAAACTCGCCGACATGTACGGAGGCAACGACGACTAGCTCACGCCATCACCGCAGGACCACAGAAAGAGACGGAGGGAGGACGGAGAAAATTAAAAAGAAAACAACATCAAAAAAAAAAAACAGTGTGGCACTTTTTTATTGCGGGACGTGGACAGTGTGCAGAATCAAAACAATGAAGAAACCAATATACCCTAGAGAGAATAAAGACACAGAAACGAAGCGAAAGGAAGTGGAAGGAAGATCACCATGGCAACAAAACCAGGTCTCTCCGAGGCCCTCTGTTATAGATGGAGGGGGTCTAATGAAGGAAATGTGACTAGTTTCCGTTCAGTCCAGGATTTTTTTGCCTAAGTTTGAAGGATTATCGGTACAAATGTTATGAAGGAACACTTGAAGGACGTTAAAATGAATGCTAAGTTACACTTGAATCTCACAGTACAGAAGCACTGGGATATTACGTGCCTTTTTGTACATTTTTTTTGGTTTTTACATTTTTCTTTTTTCCTTTTGGTCCTTGTTTATTTGATCTGATGTTGTTTTCTGTTCAATGGCTTTGATGGCTCAGAGTTTTGAAGTGTTTTCGTCGTGAGCCCGTTTATGATGTTTATGCTTCTACACGCTTTCGTTCGCGTATCTCACCGTCACGCTGTTCGTTCACGTCACGAAACAAAGACTTTGGGAGAATGAGAACGCTTAGAGAGAACAGCTTTGTACAGTATGCTAGAGAATAGATTTCAGTTGCTTGTTTTTTCTTTTTTACATCCATAATTTTTCCACCAAAACGTTAACTTATGCAGCCAATTGCAAATGAGAGTCGAGCATTATAATTATTTGGTAGCAGAACTCTTTGTTTTGTTCATCTATTTTCTCTCAGCATTTTATTGCAGTGATTTAGTATTTGCAAATGAAAACATTCGAGTTTTTCAAATGTCATCTGCCTTAGTCATCCTGGTATTCTTTCATGCCTGGTATTTTTTCATTTTTTACTCCACTGTAAATTAAATGGTGTGTACATAGTTTTTTGTTTCGTTTTTCCTCTTTTGATGTAGTCTATGAAGGAGAACAGGGCGTGAAGAACTTGTATATGTATAATTTGGACTACAGACACAAAAGGATTTTTGCATGTTTTTATCTTTTCCGTATAAAACAGTCTTTCTGAAATTTATTTACACACAAATAAAGAAATGCCCACCTCTAAAAACAACGAAGAGACTAAAGCCAATAAGTGAGACGGTAGTTTGGTCCAGATACCTGTTACTTCCATTCTTCCCCTTTCATTCTAACTAACGTTCCCTTTTCATTTCACCTTTTGGCCCAGTTAATGACTCATATCGCTTGACGCCTGTTGTCAAGGATCTTCATCTCGATCTTCTACTTCTCTCTTTGTTCTTCTCTTCTGCGTTCTTCATCTCCATCGTCTTCTCCCCTGGGCCGCTTTCATGGATCAAAGAGGTCGAGTGACGTTCAAGGCTCTGAGGCCGTATTTCTGAATGCACCAGTCCTTTGGGATCTTCGTGTTTGGACTAAACTTTAGTGGTGGACTCAAGCCCCCATCATAACTGTCTCTGCCTGTTAGAGAACCGTATTGGTGTGTGTGCGTGTGTGTGTATTACTGGATGCAGTCAGAGAGGACCCGTGTAGCGCCAATTAAAACTGCAGAAGAAAACCAGTCCACTCATGAGGCTGACAGCCATATAATGATCAACAGCTTTTTAATGAACGATGGCTGTCCAGAGTTCTGTGGGCTCTGTTTGCAATTACTTGTTGATATTATGACCCATCGCAGCCCAAATGACCAATAAAAGTCTAATTTTGGAAATGTTGATTTGTTTGTTTTCTTTCATACATTGATACATTAGCTCTGTTCCAAAACATTGTGAACTGAGTACTGCAGATGCTTTTCTACGACAGTTTTATATTGCTCTGTATAACCCAATTTAAGCTGGTTATTGTATTTTGGAACATGGTAGCTGTTTTCTAGCTAGTCTAATCTGATGATTGCCTGGTCAACCAATCACCATGTTCCAAATACCAGATTGACCAACTTATTGCTGGTTCGAGATGGTCTAACAACTAGAAATTACCTTTAGCCCAGCTAACGAGGAATGTTTTTAGAACTTTGGCTAATCTTTTATAAAGGTTCTGTAAAGTTTATAAAAACGTGCAGTAACATTAAAAGAGCATTTTGTCAACATTCTAGAAATGTTATAAAAACGTTATTCTTACCTTGTTAGTAGAACGTTAAAAAAAATTTAAGATAATGTTTTTATAGTGTTAGCAAAACATTCTCAGAACATAGTTTTCTTAGCTGGAAAGTTACAAAATACAACATCCATCTTAGGCTGGGTTTTCCAGCAGACTTAACATTGTGCGATCAAATTTTTCTTATTTTTGTCGCAGTGCATTCTGTGCTTGCCCTTTCTGCGAAGAATATTTACACCATTGCGTTTGTATTATTTATATGACTTTGTATTCGTAAAAGAAGTAGCATAAATCATTTGCCTACCCTAATGGAGTGTACCTTTGATGCCTTGCAATAATTGAGTCCTTTAGTAGTTTAAATACTACATTTACAGGCAGTTCATTTGGTTAGGAACAGAGCAACTGTATATACACATGCCTAATGGGTTCCATTAAACGAAAAAAGAAATGCTGTAGCATGCTTTGACCTCAAAAGTGATTACTGGCAGCTGGGTCATTATCTGGGTCTGTGTGTGTGCGTGCCTTCATCATTGTGAGTCAGTCGCACAAACTTGTGTATTTCTCTACTCCCTTCAGGGCTATCCTCCACTCCTCCTCTATCTAACATTCTCCAGGGACTCAGATTATTGTGCCAACATCAAAGCCTGCCCTCCCAACGTCCCATTGTGTTTGAATGAGAGGACTAAAAAGTAGAAATCTAGTTGCTTAAGGTCACATGAAGGATGGGGAATAATCCTTTCTCTTCTCCTATCTACTTCATTCCACACTCTCTATGTATACTACACACACACATACTTTATACAGTTCCTGTTTTTATATTTGTATTTTTTCCTATTTCCTTTTATACCCAACCCCCTCTTTCTCCCTGCCCTTTGTTTCATTTTTTTGTGCTTGGTTTTGTCAGTAATGGTCTGGGCAGTCCAGTGGAACACTTGATCCTTTGTTATGCTAGAGCGATACATTCGTGTGTGTGTTGTTTACGTACACATATATTACATAGGGAAGGATGGGTAGTGAGAGCACCAGGATTTACGAGCAGATGCACAACCTGGGCAGTTTTATAAAAAGTATATATGGAACGGCAAGGAAGGACTATGTGAAAATGTAAAAGACAGAGAGAGTGTGTGAAGGGGAGTTTTTGAGGCTCTAAAAATAGGACTCTGTGCTGGCTGGAGGATGGAGATGACATTGATCAACTGATACAGGGAGAAGAACTCTCAACCCCCATCTCTCTCTCTCTCTTTCTCTCTCGTTCTTTCCTGAGGTCTTAACTCAGCCTTTTACATTTCTGCTTTGCCATTGCAGTCAGGGTCAAACCCACTCGACACAGTGAAGTCAGTGTGAGTGTATGTGCTTGTGTATGCATTTTTGGAGCTCTTGCGCATATGACTTAGATTTTCCATTACGCTTTGTCCGACTCAAAAGATTTGTTTGTGATCTGCTGTATACATGACAGAATTAATGAGTAACATTCACCCATTTCACCACAAGGATGAAATTCTGTCATCATGTACTCAACCTCCTTTTTGTTTGTGTAACATCAAATCCGACGTGATGCAATGTTTAATTTAAGCGCTACAACAGAGGCATGATTTTCATTGAATAACGGTTTTCAGTGACTTACAATCTAAGCTAAATACAGCTTTAACTTTGTCTTTAGTTAGTTATAATTTTGATAGTTAGACAATTATTCATTGTCATAATTGTAAGTGATTTGGCTAATTCTTTAACAATTCATGGGTGAATTAAGTTTTCCATTGTGGGAAAAGGCTTTTACTGTCATCATTTTAGCTTTTTTTGTGCTCTACGTCAGAACACGGCTCATTTATACAAATCAAAAAGTGAGATACTGGCTGTCAATCTGCTTTCTATATTTTTAGAGAAGCAAAAGCATACATATATACTACACATCATACAATTATGATGATAATTATAAAAAAACATTTAGGAATTCGGTAAAAGATTTCGTTTCAGGTATGGTTCACCAAACAGTGCTTCAGTAACTGTGGTAATACCAAAAATGTAAAACATATTTAAGAAAACTATAACTGTAGTGCCTATAAAATATTATGAAACCTGCTTTGTTGTTTCATTCACTTTTGTAAGTCACTCTGGATTAAAGTGTCTGATAGAGAGTATAAAATATAGCTTAAACTCTAAGGAGACACTTTTTACATTTTTAATTTGTATTTCAAAGTGAATGAGCTGTATTCGGACCATGTATGTTTTATGTACTTTAAATATATTACATTAGAGTCGTCGCCACAATTATTAACGATGAAACTGTCAAAATTGGTTGAGAAATATAAACACTATTATCCAGAAAAATGCTAGCGTCGTTCAACCTTCAACAAAAACAAAACGCTTTTATACTTAGTCAACGTACAATGTTGGTTGAGAAATATAAACGTTATTATCCCGAACACAATGCGACATCTGTATATGCCAATGCCAATAACAACTGCGAAAACTAATACACACAGCTCATCACAGTACTTATTTAGATCCGTATTTAACAAATTGCTAACTGCCACCAAAACTTTTAAATCAACATTGTGTCCAATTATTTATTTACATTGTGTCAGGGTCATTGTGCCATAACAACCACATTTATAGTATATTTTTTCTCAGCATCCCAGACATTCTTTAAAGACCATTTGTGATCCATATTGCTCCAAACGTCTATGGTTAATAAATAATGACATAATGTTCATTCTTCTTGAACTATTCTCTTTAATTATTAACAAGAGAACAGTTGCATATATGGTCAGAGGGATCTAGCGCCCCCATATGACCGCTAACCTCGAAAATATATTAGACTGACAGACGAAACATCATTAAGTCATTATGCACCAGCAAAAATCATTTTAACCGACATTCAAGATGTAATCACCTGCAATTTAAACTCAGTTATATCAGCATGCATGTTGTCTATTACCTCAACACGCACAGCCACCCTAGATTACATGACAAAGCGAATGAGGCGGTACATTATTTTGCTTGCTGTCCAAGGATATGGCCTGAAGAATCAACAAAAGCTTCTCCCTCCCCGTCCACACTGATGTGACTGGACATGAGAGGACGATTGAGCCAGCTATATCATTGTACTGACAGGGTCTGTTCACAGCTTCTGGAAAAATAGAAAGGCATTCTTATAATGCATATCCATTTTGGCAAGCAAATCAGAGCCCTATGCCATGTTGTGTATGCTTTAGACAATTATTATATATCATGATATAACATACTGCCTTAATTGCATGTTTTATTTGCCTCTTAACGGCAAATTTCACCCTTATGTAATTCAAACCTTGTATATGATTCTTTCTTTTGTGGAACACTGGTTACCGGCACCCATTGACTTCCATTGGACCTTGTGTCCATACTATAAAAGTGAATGGGTGCCGGTAACCAGAATATCTTCTTCTGTGTTCTGCTGAAGTCATTCAGGTTTGACATGAAATGAGGGTGAGTAAATAATAAAATAATTATTATTTTTGGGTCTCTTTAATATCGATCTTTCATAAAGTGTAGACACATAGGTAGAAAAAAATATATTTTAACATGCATTGCATAAATAAATTGCTTATCTTAAACAAAACAAATGGACATCAAATGAAGATGTTGTTAAGTGAGACAGTCTGCATATGAATTCGATTAAGTGTTTCTCCTCGCATTCTTTCAAGTCCAAATTATCTGTGCTATGCCCTCCACTTTAATTTTATAGCTTACTGTCAAAATGGTCTCATTTGCTTCAGATTTTATTACACTTTTTTTAGTAGGATCATCTGAGACAAAGTTAGTACTTAAAGAAAACATAACCAAGAACTCCATTAGGTCCCCTGAGCTATTAAAACAACCTCATAGCAGTAAAATGTTACTCTGTGTAAGCACATTGTGCATATATGTGTATTATGTAAGCGAACAGTTTAACAGTTATATAGTGAGTGCATGTTACAACAATCTGCTGGGTCGGAAAATGCGTCGTACTGCTCCTAATGATATAATCCAGAAATGGGAGCATTACATTTAGCAGACCCAAACCAACAGAAAGGAAAGAAAGCAGACCTACATCAACTTAACGGGCGGAAATAAAGCCCTGGTGTCTGTGAATGCTCCTAAAGGATAATGGATCCTTAAAAAGGGATATAACCTAATATAAAAGCAGAAATACCACTGGCTTTAAAGTAAGACTTCACTTTCAGATGAGAAAATGTTATTATTTCTGCTGAGGTGACTATCTGTCATAACACATTTGATGTGCTACACACCGAATGCATGTTTATGTGTGTGTCTCAATCCTTCAGCCGTGGACAGTGAGTGCGCACTGGTGCTCGAGATTTGTGTCATGTCCTCTCGCTCCTCTTTAGATAAGAGACAGTCTCATTTCATTACCTACAGTATGACATTTCTCTGTGTTTCTTTGCTGTTCTCTTCCTTTCATAAAGGTGAAGTATGACATTTTAATGTCACTTTACTTTGCACCTTAATGTGCTTTATTTACACTATAGTTCTGTGACACTATCAAAAAATTGGCGATTATATACTGACTGTTTCGGTCTTTTCTCAAGGACGCAGAAGCATGGTAGTGGGTTCATTGTTTGTACGCGCGTCATTCCTCACGGTGTTCTTTTTCTTTCGTGTTTATTTTAAATCCAAGTAATTGATAAACGAAACATCAATCATCTTCATATATAAATTATACAAAACGAATACTATAAACAAACTTATGAAGTGGTCAAAAATGTTTGTTCAAGAACACTGACTTTGCAGGCTTAACACTTAATAAAGAATTGTTTTAACGAATGCACATTTAATATTGCTGCATTTTATCATAAGACATCAAATCCTGAGTGATTAAAATAAATAATTAATATAAATAAATAATATCATTAAAATAAAGCAATGCTAATCTTACACGCCACCATTTTTCTTTTTTCACCACACCCTGTTTCAATGCAGCCCAGTAAAGCCTCTCTCTCTCTCTCTCTCTCTCTCTCTCTCTCTCTCTCTCTCTCTCTCTCTCTCTCTCTCTCTCTCTCTCTCTCTCTCTCTAGATTATAGCCCCTAGTAATGTTATCTATAGCTTTATTCCATTGAGATATGGGGGGTGGGGTCCTAATTCCCCAACATTACATTACTAACACTGTTACAGTTTTCCTTTTGTATAGATTTGTATGAATGGTTTTGTGCGTTTATACAGTACATTTTTCTAGCTTCTGTGCTCCATGAAGCCTTTAGCTACATCCTCCAAACCACATGCTTATGTCTAAAACTACATCTAGACATGGAAACATTTGGTTTCACCCTGCAGCTTGTCACAGGAGGGAAAAGAAAGAGAGGATAAAAAAAATGAACCAAGCTCCATATCAGAACATTGAATATTTAATGTTTCAAACAGACACCAGTGCATCTATCTAGTAAGTCTTTTAATTAGTGTGTGCTAATAACATTTTCTTTGTTCGTGTATCTTTCTTTTCCTTCCCATTTGGTTCACACTATCCATCTATGTTGGTTTGTTGCCCCGGGGGAATTTCCTTTCTTGATTGTGGGCTTGGGGAAAGTGAAGTTGGAGTCTAGCTTCATTGTCCTCCATCTTGCAGTAAATCCCAGTGGGCGGTTGGTAGACTATATACCATGCATTATAGAGCATATCTTCACTTCCCTGCACAGCTTGTTTTAGCATCACTGGTTTGTCTTACATTGCTATATCTTGGCTGGTCCAACATTCTCTCTCCCTCTCTCTCTCTCTCTCTCTCTCTCTCTAGATTATAGCCCCTAGTAATGTTATCTATAGTAATGTTATCTATAGTATAGTTATCTATAGTAATGTTATTGATGTTATCAATGCATTTACCCAGAAACTGAGACATAATGGAGTTATGCCTCAGTTATGCCTCATTTAATGATCAACTTGTCTCAAATGTCTTTAGAGTCCTTAGTATTAAAGACACAACAGAGACAGTGTCAGGGTCTTTATAACTTACTGTAAGCAAAATCATTTCATCTCATGAGGAGAAATAACTGAAATATTTTGAACTTTTATTTTGTAATATTTCTTCTCTGTGTGCTTGCAAGCTCACACGTTACCAACCAAATTGAAATGAGTGTAGATTAGGGGCATACTGTAAAAAACATTTGGGTGGGCCTATAAAAATGAGCAGGCCAACAGGCAATTTCTTGGTTCATATTAAACACAATTGTGCATTGATTGAGTGAACATTAGTGCAAACTGATGCTATGTTTCAAACCATAGTGAGCTGCCTACAGAGGCGGCATTTTAAGCATGTTACACCAATACATATACAAGATCTTTTGTTATTTTACTGCTTTATCAGATGCAATGTACAGAAAAGTCTGAACTTTGCATTTTGCATACAGATGACAACAATGTAAAAATGTTAGATCAACAAAAACCATTCTGTATTACACATTAGGTATTCTTCTACAGAGCAGTTTAAATACCTGTAGACTGAATGCGTTAATAAATCTCTCATAGGAATAATTTACAGAGTCCTGCTTACAGTAATCTACACTACAGAATTGCTTTGTGTGCACAATTACTGCTGAGTAACTTGGAAAAAACATGGTGGAAAGCAGCGGGTAATAAAAACTTTGAGTTTGAAGTGTTTAGAATTGGAGAATGAGATATTTATGTGTAAAATCTATGGTAAATTGCTTTTTGAAGGCATATTTTAAGTTCTTGGACATACATGATGTTGTAACCCTTTTCAGCTATCGGTTTTGACGTAATCATCTCATCTGTTTCCTTAACAATGGTTGTTACTAACAGTCTTATCTTGTCTTCATCTTCTTTTTGAAGGGAATGACTATGAAGTGTCCAAAATGAGTGTCCAGATTTTTTGGAAACAATGTAATCGTAATAACTGGGCACCGAGGTAATGTCACTTAACTCGCTGCTCTCCTTCCAGCAGTATGCAGGTATACCTTCATCCATATTACTCAGAATCTGTTTTATGTCTTTTAAAACATGAATATTACAAATTTGAGGCATGTCTTTGGTAATTTCAGCCAACCACTGTTCCCAAAAAAAATCAAATTCTTTTTTCAGAGTTTCTTCATCATGTGCTTTCTCTTTAACCTTAAAGGCAAGTTCCTTGCTTTTTTCAAAGAGAGTATTTTCATGATGTGTCCTCTGGACATTAATCTTTTATCTGGGCATTAAGACTGGAGTTTATTCATGTGATTTTCTATGGCGGTTAGTGGGTGGTACTTGGAACAACTAATGTTATTAAAGGTGGTACTTGATCTAAACAAAGTTTGAGAACCGTTGGTGTACATAAATGGCCAAAACTTTGGTTGAAAAAGGTGTCTTTTTAACACCCTCTTAGTCGAATTATAAGCCAGCATCACATCTGTTCTGTTGCGAAGGCAATTTCAGAATACATTGTGATGGACTAAGTGAAAAAATAACATTTATACTGATTATAAATAAGGAATAATAATGTTAACCATAAAAATGCTGGGTTAAAAATAGACAGAACGTTTTTGGTTTTTTTTAAATGAACCTATGCTGGGTTGTTTAAACACAAATGTTGTTTGTGTAACCACAACCTAGCATGGGATGATTTATAACCCAACACTATTCTGTCCATATCTTACCCACTTATGAGTTAAAAACAACCCAGCCTTTTTTTAAAAGGTATGTTTTTGACAGTAACAAATTATCAGTTTAGCAGCATGCAACAGTTTTAGGCATGTGTGATGTAAGAAGCGAGGAAGAAATCTGGAACAGAGCAACAGTAAAATGCCCATCCCAGACCGTACATGTTGTAGATTCTATTAGATTTCAATCACAGTTTTGACACCAAGCTAGGTTATTACGTAAGCTGGTGTATTGTTTTGTGGTAATGCGAAACGCCATTTGCTGAAGTGTTGAGGGTTGGAACATGGAGTGTGATTATGGGAGATCTGGCTGTGGGGGAGAGTACTGCAAAAGATCTCCTGCTGGGAGACAGTATGTCTGAGGAGCACAACAGGAGCCTGGGGGCCAGACATGCATGATAGATTTAATGGCACGTTTGTGCTCTATTGTCACAATATACTACTAAAAGTCAGGTTCGATCTAATTGCCTGATGTTTGATAGATAAAATGTCCTAATTTCTAAAAAATTAGGTTTTGTTGCTTGCTTTATTCCTCTTTCTGCGGCGTGTGTGTGTGTCATACCTGGCCATCTGGAGAGTACCCTCCCTGACCCAACAGCCATCTGGGTACAGTCCAGGATCCACCTACCATCTGATGCAGCACACATTAACACACCAGCGAGAAAAGTTTCAGACTCATTTTCCTAATATCACAACGAGTGACCACTAACATGTCAATTTTTGTTCGAGTAGGTCGGTGAGTTTATTATACGCCAAAAGTAAAGACCAGGATTAGATATATTAGATATAATATCTTCACCATGGTATGCACTCACAATCACGCATGCAATATAAGATATTCAATAAAGAATAATGTGGTACGTGTCCTCTCAGGCCATGGTGACCGCAGGCAATCTTCCATTGTCTTGACAACCCTTGTCGGTGTGCTAGTTCTCTAGTTAAAGATAAAAGTCTCTCCAATGGGACTGCATGTATCTTATTATTAAAATAGTGTTTTGAAAGTTTCTGTACATCCCCTACAGCGCAAACTGTTATTCTAATGAGATGGGTTTGACCTTTGTCACGCAGACTGCTGTCCTTAAAGCGCACGTGCTCCCGAGGCAAGCGTATCCTTCCCCATTTCCCATGCTGGCCTGAGGACAGTCTGGCCTGTGCCGGCTTTTCATCCTTGTTCCTTTCAGAAGATTGTAAATATTTAGCTCCCAAAAGAGTGTATACTGCCTAGATTCTATTTCAGAAATATCAAAAAAGCGAGACAAGTTTAAAAGCATCATTTGCAAGAACCCTATAATGGGTAAACATGTTGGCATGTGGAAGGTTATGTTTTAATGATTGTCTCTGTTAGCGGCGACGTTCATAAGTAATTGGTTCTTTCGGAAGACGCTAACCTTTTCAGAGAACAAATAAGATTGCAAGAGAGCAGGATGTGCCCAACCGTGTGTGCGTAACCCCTTTTCTACACACAGGCGGAGTTATAAAAACAATTGAAAATATGCATCAGGGAACGCTAACCTCCGACAAGCACTCTTGCATTAGCTTTTCAACCACTGGAGAAAGCATTGATTGCTGCCACAAAAACTAATTAAAGAAGCATTTGCTGTGCATTCCCTAATCAGGGGAAAACTTTTAAAGAGAGCAGCTTTGCATGTCATTAGCTTCCATAAGAGAAACCCTTGCGAGAGGCTAATTGAACACAGTTGCCTGCAAGCAGACACTGCTACGACTGTGCTAGTGTTATTGAGAGATTTTAGCGTTAGCATTTATTTAGCCAGTGAAGGGGAATAAAGCTGCAGGAGACTGAAATCATCATGGGATGAACGCTAATAACCAGGCCTTTGCGTCTAGCTAATGGGCACCGTGCGCCCAACATACACTTATATGAGAACAATGCTAGCACAATCGGTCACACGCAGATAAATAAATATAATTTCATCTCGGAATTGCACATAAGCCTCTTGAATAAATAAGCAACGGCACAGCAGGCTTTAAATAAAATTGGAAAGTCACTTGAACTTGCTGCAGCATAACTAGATTTGCTAAGTAGATACAAACAGAACTGAGTTATGTCAGCACTATAGGGGCTAGTTGTCACAGGTACAAAAGTGTGGTTTGTATAGGGGGTTTTAAAGACATCATTTTAAACCTTCAATTATAATATACCTTACGGACTTTAGCGATGGTTTTACTACAAATAAAACCAAAAACATGGATACTATACGGTGGCAAAATCCTTTTAAGGAAGTTGTGCCACTTTGCGGCCATGTTTGGCCACATTTCACTCATAGTTCAGACTGATATCTCTAAAATCGCTGGCTAAAATCACAATTAATATCATCATTTTTGCTATATGTTAAGTAAACAAGTGAACAGTGTACAACCACACATTCACACAAGTGTAAACCACAATATAACAAAAGTAGACTTTAACTGAAAGTACCATGTTCTCCAAGGTTTTAATTTTATAGGTGGGCAACAGAATCGGCCTTCTCTACTCTACATCAAACCGTTACACACTTCCACACTTTCTCCTGTAGAAATGCTAGATATAATAATGTGAAAGTTTCCAAGTCCATATAAAACTTTGAAGACTCTCCATAATAGCTGGAAGATACAGGAGCAACATTTAAATTATAGACGTAATATTTGACATCCAGTGCACTTCATCTTCCAATCACACACACTTCAGCCGGTTTTAGAGTTTTTTTGATGTTGAAACTTTGAACAGTTCTTGGAGCCAGTTCAGTAGAACAAGTGAACAGACTACTGCTGCTGACTGTAAATGAGCAACCCGGCCTTTTAGATTTGATATCTTGCCATCTTTCGGGCAGTGATTTAGACTTCTTGTGATGGAGCGTTCTAGATCACAACTCTTACAGGAGACCAGTTTAGGAGGCTTCAGTGATTTTTAGCAATGTTGAAGCTGGAAAGAAACTTAAGGGCAATACTGCTTCTTGCCCTGTGGTCACCTATCACAAATGATGTATATCACCCTATCATTGTCATAAAATGGAGGGATAAATCTTTGCAATAAAATCCATAATGAAACTTCTGTCAGAACATTGTGCCTCTCTATGGGCTCAGTTACATCATTTTTAGGTCTGGATTTCACAGCTGTATCTGCACAGCATGGTTGATGTGCTCAAATTGCTCATATCTCTTTTAATGTTCTCTGCAGTGGGCCATTGTCTCAGAAGCTCTCATTAGATGAACTGCCTGTTAGTCTGCCTCAAACCCACATGTGTTCCCAACTGAAAAATACATTGCTTATGGTGGGAGTTCGGTTGCATATAAACATACTGGGGTGAATTCACTAACTGTGGCGCTTTAGCGCGTGGTACGCAAAACTCTTTATTGTATTCACCAACCACCCACAAACCAGTTGAAGCAAACGCTGCGTCATATTTAAAAATCACTAAATGTTATTCTTTTAAGCACAAACACGCCTGCTTTCTATGCAAATGGTGCTAGTTATTGTTTGCACTTTGTTCACAAAACCAAGTGCAATCACAATGATTGTTGCAGTATTTCTGCACGTCATAAGCATTTTTTTATTAAAATATATTTGTGTAATTTTTCTACTGATCCATTCAGTAATTCATTTACCTGATAACTGTCACATAACTCATCATGTGTTAGACATTTTTTTTAATCTATAATCTTTTTTTAATTGTAGGTATTTAAAAATAACATTAACATTAAAAGGGTCATATGATGTTTTTTTTTTAAACATTATTTTGTGTATTTGGTTTAATGCAATGTGTTTTAGGTTCTAAAAAGTCATTATTTTACACATACAGAGATTATTGTTGCTCCTTTCTGTCCCCCCTTTCTGAAAGACATTGATTTTTACAAAGCTCATCGTTCTGAAAAGCGCGGTGTGCTTTGATTGGCCAGCGAACCAGTGCATTGTGATTGGCCCGAATTCCTCTAGCGTGTGACGGAAATGTTACGCCCCTTACCATATTTAAAAAAACACAGCATTTTCACGGTACGCCTTCTTTCTTTGCGTATACATTATGGCGGTTTGGAAACTTTGCCCTCACATTTCTACCATGGTATGTGGTAGCCTTAACGTTTACAGAGAATATGTCTTTGGGTTTAAGACTTTGAGCTTTGTTCCTGCAGATCTTATACATGCACAAACAGCTATAACACACTAAACAAAAAGGAAAATAAGAAATTGCATGATGCACAATTCTATTAGAATTTAACTATGAAATATAATTAAATAGTGAAATAACCTGTGGAACAGTAAGAGTTAACAGGTTAAGTAATGCAGCAATGACGTTCTGAAGCATCTTCGGAGGTGTCTGGATTGCGATACTGTTCAGTCCCGAAAAAATGATAACAGCATCCAAACCAAGATAGGGATTGCGGCGTGGAAATTGCATTTAGCACAGGTTTAGTGGGTGCGTTTGCACAATTTGCATAATTCCTTTAGCGAATCTGGTTCTTAAACAATGCAGACAGCACGTGCAAATAAACAACTCTATCAGCGGGCGCAATTCATTCTCAGTGAATATTCCCCCACAGTGTGGGAGACAAGAGGCTTGATCACATTAACACAACGCTACAGAAGAAAGTCGTCTTTTATGCCAAAAATGGAACCAAATCGCAAGGCAGAAAATAAACTTTGGTGTGTATAGTCTCTCTTGCCTTTTCATATAAACACCTCCACTATATTTAGGTTTCTCTACAGACACGTTTATTATTTTTACGTGTATCTTCTCTTTTCTTTTAAGTCTTGCACATGAACATCTTCATGGTTACAGTGCATGTCAATTTGTTAGATCCTGTACATTTGACTGCTAATGTGCTCTGCTGCAATTCAGCTATGAGCTTTACTCTTAGTTATCTCATTTGAGTCTAAAGTCTGTGGATTTAATCCAGCACTTGAGTGTGACTATAATTACCATTATAAACTATCATAATCAACACATTCACTTGCTCACTTCTCTCTCATTTGCCTGCACACCCTCTTCCTCTGCAAGAAATTGTGAACCCAGTCTAGTTTCTAATACTGTGGCAATATGACAATTCAGCAATGATATCAGATTGACCAACACAGTCTCATTTCAATTCGTAACTGGGTAGTTGACAAATAAATATGTGACTGTGTCCTATGGTGTGACAGCAAAAATGTGAAAAACGTACAAAATATACAAATACAATGAGAAAGATTTATCTTAATTGTTTTTTTTACGTTTTGTATGACGCGGCCTCGTAAAATATTTTCCTGTGAGATGATGCTGGAGAGTCATGCCATGGTAGTTTTATATACTGTAATGTGTGATACTTCAAAGGATATCATGATATTTGTCTAGTGATCATGCTTTTGCAAAACCACAAAAAATAAATAATTCTATGTGCTCAGAATGAATCAATATGAGGAGGGCTGTAATCATCCCTGTAGGGACACTGCTTGATATCTAGATTAGTGGTGAATCAATATGCGTGAATCAGTGTTTTTGATTCACAAGACTGACTGTTTCCTACATAACCTGCTTCATACAAAGACAGTTACTCACTTAAAGTATATTTAGAGCTGGTTTTGATGCAAAAATAATATAAAATAATTACATAAATAAACCCATTAACATCTCCAGTGTAAACAGCATTTGTCTAAACTCACAGTGATGCCATAGAAGAACAATTTTTGGTTTCCCATAGAACCATTCAGCCAAAAGTTTTTAAAATAACCTTTCTCTTTTACCTTTTTATACTATAAAGAACCACTACAAAGAACCAGAAAGGTTCTTCGGATGTTAATGGTTCTTTATAGAACCATAAGGCCCAAAATTGTTCTTTGATGTGGCATAATGAAGCATCTTTAATTTGTGTTGTGTGGTTTTCCCCTGTATGAATCTTTCGCCAGCTGTTGTTCTAAAAACAACAGATTTCGTCGCATACATCACTTACTCAGTCTCTAACGTCTAGATCGGCCCCTTGCTCGGCAATGCCACCGTATCTGTAAAAAAGGCAGAACGGCAAACTACTTTACTGTGTTTTCATCATCACAGTCTTGCTTTCCTGTAATAATCCTCTGAGATAAAACGTGTCTTGGACCTTTGCGTTTTCTGCAGATAGGTACATGGTAGATGGAAGAAGATTAACCTAGAGAGGTTGTGTCTGCTTCAGTGTATCACGTTGTTCCGCTCTAGGTGTTTTCTCCAGGGCTGATAAAATGAGGTGTGTGAGAAGAGTCGAGGAATACTGCAATACTGCAGCTCTCCATGAATTAAAGAAGAACAAAATAGTCCACACACAACTCAGGTGGTCAGGTGTATAAATGCTTCAGGGGAAAATCTTCTGAATATCTGCCTTCAATTGCAATAGTACTACAGAAGTTTGTGAATGTGTGCTTGAAGGTTGTGGTCATGGCTTCAGATCATTCCTTGAGTTTGTGTGTGAGAGAGATAGAAAAAGAGTGAGAAAGAGCTCAGTTCTGCTCCAAGACCATGAACAGGATTTAAGATCCTGTGGGAATGCTGTTGCTCCGCTCTATCACTTTGTGACAAGTCCACCTCGGACAGAACGGGCACTAAGCAGACACACAAGCATAGTGAGAGTCCAGCTCCTTATCAGATGAGATTTTGATGGGTTAATTTGATCTCTCCCTCAGGATTAAGTGCTGGATCTTCTAGCTGGGCCAATTTGGACGCCGGTTTCAGACATCCATCCGAAACAACCACAGTTGGGGTCTAACAGCAACGCATGCCAAGACTCGCACATGTGCAAACACATGCGCGCACACACAAACAGACACACGCTGCCTGCTGCAAAGTTGCAATTTGAGGCGCATCTGCTGCAGCTGTGCGCTTGTGCAGTGCATCATTAGACTGCTTTGTCGACGTTTGCCTAATTGTCTTCGTCTCAAATGTCAGTCTCTCCTCTTTTCTCATTTCCCCTCCTTTTCTCTTTTGATATCTCAGGCTATGCTTGTACGGAAATCACGTTTCAAACATATGTTCAGAATGGAAAGGAAACCACAACCGTAATCACAGACGCTTCCTATAATTTCTATTAAGAAAATGTTGCTGTTGTTTTGGCTTTTCTCTTACTATTTGCATAGTTACTTCTGGTCTAATATTCTGTGTTGCTTTAGAAGCTTGACATTGATGTACTATGAGTATTGTTGGCTCCTGTATGATAAATTGCTTGTGATGCGTTAAAAAAATTGCTTTACCGCAATCTACTTACTAAATACAGTGCAGTGTAATGTTTATTATTTTGTGCAAATATTAAGTAAATGAGAGTTCTTTATAAACGTAAAAATTTATTTAGAAAAAAACTTCAGTATTGTAACTATAATTAGCTCCAGGTCATTTAAGCATACTGCATTGTGGAATACAATATTTCCATATTTCTATTTTGACAAATGCAATAGATCTTCCAGGTATGCCATGCATACCGAAAATTTGCATAATGTGCAAAGTGTATGCGCTATATACAGCAGAATGAATGAAAGTGGTATGGTATGTATGCTATTGCGAACTGCTTTTACTCCATAAGTTCATTTTACACATGCCTTGATAATAACTGGCATCAGATAAGTGTTCATGAATAATCCTGTCCTAACTAACCGCAGTATATCTCTGCCTTCCAGTCGATCTCATTCTTTCTGACTGCACTGATAGGATGAGTGTTGGTGGCGCCCCATGGCAACGCTCTGTCTGATCACATGGGCAGCGCTAACAGCTGAAGAGGACTGATGCTATGTCCTTCATGTCTCAACACACATGGACTCATGCGCTGAAAATAGGATTAGTTCTCAGAGAGAGCGAGTGTCTATGGGTGATGTCTTTCATGTGGTCATAAGACACACTCTGGGCTGTAGATGAAAGGGATCCTTTTGTCATGTGTCAAGATCGGTTTTATCTATCCAACAACGGAACTGTCCAACACTCACACACACACACACAAAACTTGTTTTTTAACCGAATGACGTATTCTGTATGGTGGGCAACAAAGTGTGTATACTGCCTTGTGATTTTGTTTCATTTTTAGCATCAAAACCCAATGAGATATTTCAGAGTTATAGACATGACATTTTCAGTCGAAACTTGAAATATGAATTTTGAGTGTATTTATTACTAATACATTGAGCTTTCTGTTTATATTTTATAAAGGCCCTGTTGATAGAGTTCAGACAAAAAAAATCAGTCTATGCATAAGTTTTCTATTTTAAAAAAATGTACATGTGTCATGGATGTGACAAAAAAAAATTTTTGAGAGAAAATATACTTTGAAGGATTTTTGTGAATTTAAATGTACAAACCAGAAGCAGTAATACCCAACAAATGAAGAAGGGATGCCTATTCAAAGAAAATAAAATTGTTGTTTTATTTTTTATTTATGAGAAATATGGACTGTTATGGATGTAATAATTCTAAAAACAGCACTTTAAACATACAAACTGCTTAAAAAAGACAGCTGAGCTATCAGTATGGTGAAAACATTTAGTAAAATAGTATTGTTGACATTTGCATGGAATTGCCCAAATATATTTTTACTTATGTTGCATATATGATAACTAAGATTCACTAGTTCACTAAGAATTTCTGACAGACAGGAGGAAACCATGTATTTGAATCTGCTGTTTGTGTTGTTGTTGTGTCTGATTCACTGGAGAAATTATGTGAATCAGGTAACAGCACAAACATGGTCACAGAATTAGTGCTAAAAGCAATTTGCATGCCTTAATTGGATACAGAAAACTGCAGACTACCACAATTTACATTTATGCATTTGGTAGACACTTTAATCCAAAGCAATTTACAGTGCTTTCCAGGTACACATTTTTTTCTATTCCTTAGGAATTGAACCCATGATCTTGACATGACAAGCACCATGTACTAGCAGTAAAGTTACATGAAACCAATCTGCCCAGAACAGCAGCATCACTTGACCAATGTTGATATAGCCACCTAAATCATAAATTATCATTTTTGAATGAATTACTGCTGCCATGAATAAAAAACAGCTTTCCTAAAGAGACTTTTTTAATTTTTCACCTGCCTATAGTAGGCAGTAATAGCGCAATATCAAATGCACCTGGCAAACACTACTTTTTTTTTAAATAAACTACTATTATTATAGTATTTAAATAAAAATGCACTTTTTATAAGCATGAATTACACAGAAAGGAGTCATGTTCTTACTGAAAAAATACTAAATACTTTTTTAATCTTTCACGTGTAAAGCCTTTTATTTTGAAATATCTTGTATTTTTCTAAGTTTTCTATTTCCTGTTCTCGGTTTCCTGTTTCTCCATTGACTATCCCAGGTGAGTCTTGTTAATTTCCTGTGTTTTTATTATTATTTCTCAGTTTTGGTTTGTTGGGTTTTTGTTACATCAATTAAACTGTGAATGAGTCCTGTAACTCATCTCTCAAGTGTTTTATATTCAGCTAAATTATTTAAGCACCTTTTGAAAATGCATTGCAGGTTGATAGTAAATGTTTTAATGTTGAAATCCTGGGGCGCAAAAGTGACGCAACTGTTTGCCACAGAGAGTTTGAAGATGCACGAATCTGTTTGCTTTATTAGTTTTACGCGTTCTTTGTTTTTTTTCTGGTTCACTCATAGACAATATTAGCTCATAATCTGCCTCCCTCTGTGAATATGAATAATGAATAAAGTTAATAACATTAATTTATCCTATTCATTCTGCAAAGTCTCAGCAGATTGAGTTTCAGGCGCTCATCTTGTGTCTTTGTGCTTCCATTCTTAATTAAACCTTTATGTCTTTAGCATGAAGGTCTTTTTGTTTCTCACTTGTATGAATGCTTCAAGAAAGTCAAGACAAAAGACAAGCATTAAAAAACGTTTAGTCCCAACTCTCAACATTCAGGCCGCATATGTATATGTGTCATTCTTATTCAAATGTTTGTGCACTGCGGACAAGAGCTTGATATCATCCAAGCCGGTACATTTTTAGTTAGTGAAGGTCACAGTAAATTAAGTTGAAATACTTATTCATACAAACACAGTACAGGAGAATATCTCCTGTGTTGTACAGTACAAAGACAGAACTGTTAAAACTAGATTTTTTTTCTTTTGACCCGGAAGGTTCAGATTTACCCTGTAAACATTTCCACATGTTTAGTTAAATGTTCAGTTTTCAATTTTTTCATTTGCAATAATTGCTGTAAATTATACATTGATAAAGTAACTCAGTGACAACTTAAAATTCATTAACATGCAACTACTATATATATAAATAACTTTTTTGAAATGTTTTGAAGCAATCTGCTGGTGTTGACGGTACTGTTCTGGTCTCGGCAAACTCTCTGCCTATCTATGCAGCCATGCAAGAAGAAAGCAGTGAATCAAAGCCCTCAGGGGTATTGGCAAAGATCCAGCCGAGTGGCATTACAACATTATACATATAATTCCATTTGCATAATGTATATTGATTGGGCACTTCATAAACAAGGTACAAAAACACATTAAAATTTGATTTTAATTGCTATTCCAAAATTCCCGAGAGCTGAAATCAACGCATCCGAAGACAGATCAAGCAAATGAATGAATTTTTGCTAAACTTATTGCAAGACTTCATGATTAGCTGACCTGCCTGAACTGATATGATTTTTTTCTGTTATATTTCTAGGAAACATAAGGTATTTGGTTTAGTAAAAATCAGCACAATCTGGCAACAGCAGTATCCAATTTATGATATAAAGTCATTTTTTTAGGTTTCCAAGACATACTATAAACACATGAAGTTAATATAATGTAGTCACAGTGCACTAAAACTGGCCCTAAAACTTTTAAATACTAGCCCAGTGTATGTAAATTCTGTTCAGATCAGTATTAAAATTTATTTTAATCTAATAATTGTAAACATACTGTATATACTCACTCACTTATGCATTTCATTTCAAACCATAAATTCCCACATGGACAAATAAATAAACAGTAATCTGATTTTTCTGATTCTGATTTGAAAAAGTATGTCAAATAAATCAAGATTCTTTTATGTACTCGAGCGTTTGCGTGTGTCAGAGCGTTTACAGTTCTCTATAGTTCATTTATCACACTTTTCTGTGCTCCGTGTAATGTTCTGGCATTTAGTTGCTATGGAATTAGTTGAACAAAGCGAGCTGTTCTAAAGCCTGATTACCCACTTTTGAATTATTAAGACATAAGAGGACACACACACACATGCACACACACTAGATGATGAGATACTGTATCTGCCCCCTTTGTTCCATTTGTGTCATTTCTCCTCATTTATTTGTAATTTCTAGATATTAGCATGACACACATAAAGACAAAGCATTACTGTATTTGGGCTATAATACAAAAATACTGTATATCGTCTGCTCCGTCAGACGTTTTATTACAGCATTTGACAGTTTTTCAGTCGCTGAATCTTTGCTGCAGGGTTATGCTGCCTCTTCTATAATAGCGTCTATTAAACCAATAAACCCAATGGCTTGTCTAACAGTGCGTTAATTAACTTGCAACACAAAGACAAACAAATTCAGTTAGCAGCATGTGAGGTTCAACATGACAGCCAAGTGGTACTTTACTAGGTTCACATTCAACTGGGCTAAGCATTTTACTATGCAGTGTTCGGTTTTTATTTTGTTACTGTAGTGGCCGTGTAAAGCATAAGCAAACAGCAGTGTAGTGTATGATTGTTGAGTGTAGCGAAAAAGGTATTCTACAATAAATATTTATAATATTCATAGAAATATTACAATATATGAAAAATATTCAAATTGCCATGCTGCCTTGCTAGTGTAGTGTATGACAACCTCTCTATATTTCAACCATTTTATTTAGGAAAATCCAGAAATGTAAAAAACAATACGATAATTGGGCAATTCCATGCAAATGTCAACCTTACAATAAAAAACAAAGATTTTACCAAGATTTTACACCATACTGGAAGCTCAGATGTCAGTATTTGATGGTTTAAATACCCATGTGAGAGATCTCTCAACATTTTTTGTGCATGATTTTTCATACATTTCATAGTCAAGTAAAGTGATGTTTTCAGAATTGTCACATCCATAACAGTCCATATTCCTCATAAATGGGCACATGAAAATTAAAATAAAATAACTATTTTATGTTCTTTAAAGAGTCATCCCTTCTCCTTTTGTTGGGTATAACTGCTTCTGGTTTGTGCGTTTTAATTCACAGAAATCTTGCAACGTGTTGCCTCTTAAAAAGTGTGTTCTTTTTTTTCTCCACGGCGCATGAATATTTCCATTTTTTAAATGTAAACAAGAATATATATTCAGGTTTGACTGAAAATGTCCATAACGCTGGAATTGTCCACATCAACTGCATTTAGGGGAGTTGTAGAAACAGCTTGATAGCGCTGGTAGTGTACTGCAAGCGTGCAACTATGCCAAGCGTCGTTATGTCATCTGGGAATTGTTGCATACTGATTTTCTTTCAAAATGAAAGTGAATAGTATGATAGCATGCTATTTGAAACACAGCGAGAGGGGGATATCATAGAGCAGAAGACGGAGATATTCATCTGCAAGCGACAAGCTTCCTGCTGATCACAAAGGATTACTTATAATAAATTTTTCTACTTTGTGCTTTGTTTCCCTCTCTTTCTCATAGAGTGGGGAGTAACCATTCTTTTGTGATTTCACCAGCTTCTGTAAAATCTCCAGACATGCGTGAGCTACGGAGAACGGCAACCACATCCCATAATTACTGCCTTGTCACCATGGTGAAAGACGAACTAATGAGGCCAAAGTAAGTTCGCTGTCACCTTCCTTTTTTTTAAAGAGCTCTCTCTCTCTCTCTCTCTCTCTCTCTCTCTCTCTCTCTCTCTCTCTCTCTCTCTCTCTCTCTCTCTCTCTCTCTCTCTCTCTCTCTCTCTCTCTCTCTCTCTCTCTCTCTCTCTCTCTCTCTCTCTCTCTCTCTCTCTCTCTCTCTCTCTCTCTCTCTCTCTCTCTCTCTCTCTCTCTCTCTCTCTCTCTCTCTCTCTCTCTCTCCGTCTCTCTCTCTCTCTCTCTCTCTCTCTCTCTCTCTCTCTCTCTCTCTCTCTCTCTCTCTATTTCTCCATGAAGAAGAGGAGGAAGAAAAAGCTAGTTCACTAAAAAAAGTTAACGTTATGTCCTCATTTTCTTGCCCTCATGCTTTCAGATTTGTAGTACGTACTAGTGGCTCTTTTCCGTGTGAGTAAAATGAATGGCGAATTAAGTCCTCAAGCTTGCAAGGGATGCAAACGTGCCATAAAAATATCATAAATGTGGTCCCATATGACTGATGAGAAACAGACTAAACTTTAAATTGCTTCTCACTGAAAACATTGAAATCCACGCTGGCGCTCTTTGGAGCATTCATGAGATTTCTAGAGAATGGATCGTTCTTTTCAATTAATACACTAGATTGATCCAGTTCATAAAACTGTCTGACAGTCTGAATGATTTATTCACAGACCAGAATGACTCAGTGATCCATTTGCAACGGTTACCAATTCATTGGAGGGGAAGATGTTCAGTGATTTTTATCAATTTTTACATTGAATGATAGCAAATGAATCTTATGTACTCTCACATATGATACTTTAACAGTGTTTTTGTGTCATTTTCAAATGGGCAATTCCATGCCAATGTTAACCTTACCATGATTTTTTTTCAAATGTTTTCACTATACTGATGGCTCAGATGTCAATATATAAATACCCATGTGAGGTCTCTCTCCTAAAATTTCTAAAGCTTTTTTATATGTTTAAAGCATGATTTTTTTCATAGTTAAGTGCTGTTTTCATAATTGTCAAAAAACAGTCTATATTTCTCATAAATGGGCACATTTATAAAATAACTATTTTATGATCTTTGAAGAGCCATCTTTGAAGAGTCATCTCTTCTCCATTTGTTGGGTATTATTGCTTCTGGTTTGTGCATTTTAATTCACAGAAATCCTTGTATAATAACGCTTGTATATTTTTTAATATAGATAACTTGTGCAAAGACTGATATTTTTTATATCTGGACTCTATCAACAGGGCTTTGGTAAAATATTTATTTTTTATTCAGTAAGTGTCCTCTTTGAATTGAACTCATGACCCCAGCATAGGAACAACCTACTTTAATGGCTTGTTCCTGCACTGTAGGGTACGAATTGCAATAAAGCTCACAGCAGAATGTGAAATGTTTAGGTTGAGCATATACAGTAGTGTAGATGATCTTTGTTTCGGCTATAAAACTTCTGGGCTGTTTGCAGAAGAATGTTGGCTGAGGTCACATCAGAAGAATCCATTAACGGCTTTAACACGTGGGTGTTTCTTTCTGGTTCCGTTTAGGTGGGCGGTGAGGAAAGACAGAGCACTTGCATGTTTCTGCAGAAAGTGTCCACTAATCATTTAGCTTATCATGAGGTATTTGAAGAAGGGCAATCTTCCAACAAGAACCCGCCCACACTTTCACGCTCTCGTGTGTGCGTGCGCAACATGATTCTCAATAAGGTATTTAATGGATGCGTGCGAAGCGAAAAAGAGAAATGAGTCTGCGTTAACCATAGCAGGAGAGAAAGATAAATGAACTTGCACAGCATTCGATAAAGTTGGACAAGCTGAAGATTGTACATAGTGAGGATTGTTTAAAAGGAACACAATAATTCGTGTACTGTATGTTGTGTGCAGCAGGGAATTTGGTTTGGAATATTGTCATCAGTATCAAAATGATCTCATAGCAATTCCTAACTATTTTACAAGGTGGCTATGAATCTCATTTGTACGTTTTAGTACAATCTCACACCAGTTTCGGTTAGATTTAGGTGTGGGGATTATTATTGCTTTTTTCTAATAATCATACATTTTTGTATGATTCACATCTTGCGCATTTTAGCCACTTTGTGAAATGGTTATGAGTTCACATGAGATTTTGCTGCCAAAATAACTAACCTAATAATGCAAAAATATAGGTTTAAATTGTGTATTACTTATATTTACTAATTAATAATAAGTACTAATATTTTCTAGTTTTTCTATTTTCTATTTTTCTAGAGTCCAGTCAAGAAATGATTTTATCCATTAAATGTCGACCAAAAGCAGATTCTTAAATTTTTTGTAATATTGGTGCAGTAAAAGATGTATTAAAATGTAGGGATGTCCCGAAATCGGGCCCGATCACATGGTTTCAGACTCGATCGGAATCGGACGTTACCTCCCGATCAGGACTCGGATATATATGTATATATATTCTCATTATTTTTTTATAGGAAGGGATGCCAGAGCCGGGATTCGAACTCGTGTTGCCGAAGCGCTGTATATGTCTGGAGCGCTGTCCACTCAGCCACAGGCTCCGACATGATATTTTAAGTTGAGGTGCTATTTGTTTTTATTTTAGACTTTTTTATATTTACTGTTGCACTAAAGTCCAAAAATGAAGAATTTATGTTATTTATTACTTGATTGTTCAAGCTACCTCACAGAAGTGCTCTGTTGTTTAACAGAGTTATTGAATGTTAAAATAAGGTGAATTAAATAAAAAATAAGGAACATCCTGGATCTGTTTCTTTGCACTTCTTTATTCTTTTTTTATGTATTATAGAAGTATCGGATCGGGACTCTGTATCGGCAGATTCTCAAAATCAAATGACTCAGACTCGGAGGCAAAAAATCCTGATCGGGACATCCCTATTAAAATGCATCAATTTTTGTTGTGACTCATCCAATGGGGTTTGCCAATAAACATACAAAATATTGTGATATTGGTTGCATGTTGAAACTGTGTAAACATCAAATGAAAAGTATTTAAATCAGACTAAAAATAAAAAGAGGAACATTTCCTCATTAATTCACAGCTCGACAACTTGCCACTTTTATGCAGATATTTATATTTATGTATGATTATAATTTACATAAATCCAGTCTATATTTCTGCTTCTAAGTGTTTGCTCAAAAGAAATTAGGTGAATCGCTGAATGACCTCTACACTTGAGTTGATAACATAATGATGTTTACTTTCTCAAAATGAGATTTTGAGGAACGTCTTTCATGAGCAGTACAATAATGCTTTGACCTCTAGAAACATTTGCCACATTTATCAGCAATACCACAGTGTTTTTAATAAATTTGCAAAGACAAGACGGAAAAAGAAGCTTCTCCCCATCAATGTATCATGCATCAATGCCCAATTTTTTTCCCCTTTAACAATGCTGCCATTCTTCTCAAAGCTTCTGCTGACCGTGAAAATTAAACAGTGATTATACATTGTTCGACTTTTCAAGGCAGAGTACAAGTTTTGACAGAGATACCCCATTTACAATGCTGAAAAGGCCCGTTTTATGGCTTGTCAGGATTGAAACATTATGGACTGTGTCACTTGTAGTCATGACCGTACACCCTGCCTCTACCGCTATCCATCAGGGCTGTCAAATACCCACAATGCCCGCAGGGTACCAAGCCATGGTGACTCCAAAAGAATCCTGTTTCCCTTGTTTTCCTGTCTCTTTTTCCCCGACACACACACCTCTACACACTTACTCTTGGTTCGACTCTGTGCCAACTCCTTCGATGATAGTGTCCGTTACTGGGAGGTGCGAGGGATGGAAATGTATTCACTCTGGTGGTGACCTCAACCACCTTAGTGACTCTAAAATGTACCTGCAAACCCTTTTGCATTCTTTTTCTCTCGATTCCATTATTCATAGACTGAAATTAATAACCATCATCGTGTCCCTGGGCCTTGTGTATATGAGCATGCGCGTATAAGTGTGTGTGTGTGTGTGGCAGCCCCGAGGCTGTGATCGTCTTTTTGAAAGACAAGAACAGGAAATGAGCTCGTAGTGCTATGGCTTGTACTAAAGTATTCTGAACACCCAATGCATGTTGTTCGCTGCAGGAGAGATAGGGAAGTGGTTTGTTTATTTTTGCCACTGTAAGGTAGCACTGAAGGTTCACAAGTGTCACATACAGAAAAAAAAATTGCTTAGATCTCCTTTTGGTTATTTTTATGGCATGAGACACACTGTCTGACCCGTCATAGTCGACCACAGATACAAATCATAGGCAGCTTCTGTCAAGCATGTACTGTCCTGCAGTAGCACAATGGGTGGCTTTCACATGGTCACCCCAGCTGCAGCTAGTGTCTCATCAGGAACCATATGAATAATGCTCAATCCTCAGTCAAAGAACACGGAGCAAAGAACAGTCATGAACTGTGACTCACAGTCAGAGACAGATGGAGTGTGTGTATATGTGTATGTGCATTTGCTGCAGAGTTTAACCAGTATACACTGATTTGCTGTTTTTAGTCGGTCTAGATGGTCTTTAGTGGGTTTAGGTGGTCTTAAGTAGCTAGTCTCCTAACATGACCAAGCTGATCTTTAGCTGGTGTATCTGGTCCTTTAGCCAGACCAGTCTAAAACATCACAAAAACCCTTTAAAACCATGAACCAGAGCAGCCTGACCAAGCTTTTTTCTGCAAGGTTATGCAAGTGTGTATGTAAGCAAAAAGAAATGGCCTGATCATTGACCTTGGGCAAGTTTTGCTGCATCTAGCAGTTCTGCATTGCTGTGTGTGTGTGTGTGTGTGTTTCACTATCTTTAATTCAAATGGATATACAGCCTTCACAGATGTTAAAGAGATTCTGTGGTGACAGCTGCGATCCCACTAACATCCTGAAACTTCACATCCAATAAGGGAATGATAAGAAATAAAATGAGGGAGAGAGAGAGAGAAGGATTTCTGAATTATTGAATGTTTACGCTTCTACCTCCGTTTATACCACACTCGAATCACACATCAAAGCTGTTAATAAGTGGAAATATGCTCCTGGAATTGATTTATATTCAGAATGTAAATCAGATGAAGGACCGCTATATCCACCCCAGAAGTGAAACTTTTAGTTTTAGTCTCTTCATCATTATGTATTCAGAAGTGTGTACGTTTTTGTTTGTTGTGCCATCTGTCTTTAATATTAACATTTAATAGATGGCTTGGAGTAAATGGAGCTTAAAACCTTGTGAAATCATCGACAAGTACAGATTTTGTTCTTGTATTTCCTATTAAAACAGGACAATTGGAATGATATATTGGGACGTGTTTCTTTTCTTAATCACCGAAAGGCATTAGTAATATACTGTAGCCTTGAACAATAAAATGTGCATTTAGGAAGCATTTGATTGGGCAAAAATCAGTGTAGTGCAAAATGAGGCATTTATATTTTGTTGTATTTTCCTAAAAGTTAAAGAATTAACTTTTTACAATGTAATTTCTGAATTTTGTCAGGGGTTAGACCTGTCCTCACCAGACGTGCTGCGAATGCGAGACATGAGAAAACCAATCAAAAATCACAGCCAGTCAACTGTGAGGCAGAACTCTGTCTGCAAGTGAGCTACAGCCTTGTACTTACATAGAAGTGGGTAAAAACATAATCAAATAAATATTAAACAATTTAATCTGATAACTGTTACTGTACATACTGAGCACACACATCCACTATCTATATTATTATTATTTTTTAATCTGATAACTGTCACAACAGAAATTGAGTAAACACTTAAAATTTAAACTAAATTTTATTTTTTAAAATTTTTACATATTAGATTTTTTTTGTTATTTAATGTGTTTTATTAATTACAGTAACGTTACCATTTTTAAATTTATTTTTGTTTATGTTTATCGTTATGAAAATGTGTCAAATATTTCATCTTGAGTCTTGCACCTTTCCATCAATTTTAAGTTCGTCATGATTAGATTAAAATGTAAATATAGGATATAACATGTTCCTTCTAAGGATTGGTGACAGTTAACAGGTTAATCTATTTTTTTTTTTTAATATTAATAATATTAACCAAAATAACATTACCAATCATTTTTTGGTTTATGTTCATGAAAATTTGTCAAATGTTTATTATTGAGTCTTCGACTTTTCCATCAGAATAGTTTGTCATGAGTAGATTAGAATTCAACTATGAAATTAAAGTGAATAGTAAAATTAACAGAACATGTGTTCCACCTGTGGAATGGTGACAGTTAACACAATATTAATATTACCAAACACACATGAATTCATATCCGAATTAAAATATTTAATAATTCTAAAAAATCATGAATGGACTAAATGGTTATCAACCAATCAAAAGGTCTGAAGGAGTAAATTCCAACCAATCAGCTTCTAGTTCTCATGACTGACAGCTGTAATAACCAATAAGAGGGCAAGTGAAAACTTTTCAGAAGTTGTTTTTCAAACTTTTCTCAACCCAAAGGTGACTATTTAATTCAACACCCTTTTGTTTTGACCTGGGTGTTTAATGCTTAATGTTCTGCAAGCAGCATTGCGTGTGTTTGTGTGTGAGGACCAACTGGACCACTGGAAGGGTTCAGGGGAGCAAATGCTCATACACAAACACCAACACAGGATGTTCTCATCCGAGTCCAGCCAGATAACCTACTAGCTGTTCTCCACACACCATCAGATATATTTACATTCTTACCATTGGTACATCTCTGTCCCAGAAGCTTATGTACAGAACTTCAGATGTTTTATCAAGTCCCAGAAAAGAGCAGGACAGAGATATTTTGGTTTGTATTCCACCTCTTATCTTCTACATTACTCCCCATAGAGTGACCATAGACAGGTGTGAAGAGAGAGATAGTGAGCTTGAGTTTGTACTCACTGTCATAGCTGTGAGATTTGAGGAATGAAGAATGCTGGATTTTTTTAAAGAGGCAGGAACCTGTTTCTTAATGGGTTACTGTTTAGGAAGTCGGTGTGAGCCACAGTTATTTCTGTCTTACATAATCAGGATCCACAGTGCCCAGCAGGTAATAATTAACCATAATACATAAAATACTCTAACCCTGACCTTTGGCCAACTACAGCTAATGTTGTAGAGTACGAGGACAGTACAAAGACCACTAATGGAGTAAAATTTAGCCCTCATGTCATCTGGAAATTGAGGTCCCAGAGACCCCAATGTAAAAAGAATTATAATAGTAGTATAATAATAGAATAATACAATTAACCTCTTTGTAAATCTTACAGCGTGTAGGAAGATTAGAATCTTCATTGAAAATTCACTGAATATATTTATATATATGACCCTGTCTGTGAAAACCAGGCTAAAGTCTAAAAATCGAATTTTGAGATAACGAGCATCAAAGTTTGATTTCACGTATTAATTTTACTACGATTTCAATCTTTGAAATGTCATTACTCATTAAATATTAAAGATATCAAGGTTATATTTTCACAGAGTGTTCTTTACATTATGTAGGGCGATTTTATGTAGAAAACAGTAAATCACAAAAAAAATTACAGGGTCACATTTTATTGATATGGTTAGTGTGTTTTTTAAAAAAAATAAGTTCCTATGAGAGAAAGAAAACAGATACTTTAAAATATTTGTCATTTTTGGGTTAATAATAAACAAAAATAAGTTTAAGCAATACATAAAATCAGTCTCCTTGCTTTAAGATTTCAGAGAAAATGTCTATTTGAAAAAGTATATCTATTAAAATGGCCTAGAGGTCTTTCAGACCACAAACAGAATATGATTTTGAATGTAATCCTCTCTGAGTACCCACAGAAACGTTTATTTTGGACAGCAGCCCAAATTTTCTATAGTTAGATCTTATCCAATGACAGTTCTTCGTCCTTGAGAGTAAAAAGAAAGTTTTATAACAGTATAATAGTTTCACAGTAAATTCACAACATTTTTAATATTAATAGTACTGTATGTTTATGGCCGAAAGGAAGATCTTACAAAATCACGCTGAACATCTGTTCCTAATGAATATTTACTTACCTAAACTCGTTATGGAGATAATGTCTGCATCAGTGTGCCCTGCAAAGCATAGGCCCTTCTAGCTATCAGTGGTGGTAAATCATTTAATTGTGTTATTGGGCCGTGTACTAGCCCTGAACACGCACACTCCATTATTGGTTTACTCGTGGAGAAGAATCGCCGGTCTCATCGGATTTGCGCTGTGTGCTTGACTGTGTGGTATTTGTTCCAGAACAAGCTGTTCAAAACATGTCTACGTTTGATTAAAACATGGATGTGCATTTACTGTGAGTGACAGCTGGATGTGAGCTTCAGGGAATAGCTCAGACAAAGGACTTTATTTAGAGGAAGTCGCATATATACACGTTGTATTGAGCGGGTTTGGACGTACAAATGAACTCGCTTAAAAGCAGTAACGCAGATCTCCTTTAGCCCACCAGTCGTCGAGGCGCAATGTCTTACCGTAACCACGGCGACTGGTCCAAAAGGGACGTCTCCATCCAAGCGTGATTGATGATTGATGAAGATGATTGATGGCTTTTACGGGCCTTTAAATGTATGCCTGTGCGTGCACGTGTTTGTTTGAGCAAGAAAAACAGGGCTTTGTGTGGCAGTCACGAGGTGTTAGTAGATGCAGATGGTTGACTGACACAGTCTTTGACCTAAGATGTCACAAGGTTAAACAGAAGACTGTACATGCGGATAAAAAGTTGTGATGTGATCGTTTTTGGTGTTTAGTGATGTGTTGAGGGGCATTTAACGGCAAAGACATGGGTAGATGGGAAGTGTGGTTTAAAAAAACTATTTCTAACTAAGTTCACAGATAAAAATGTTGTATTGCATTAGGTAACAAAATGATCAAACCAATGACAGCTGCAAAGAAATGATGTTGAGGATTTATATTTTTGTGCTTTTAATATTTTTAAAGTGCTTGGTTTGATACGTTGTAATATAATTCAAACATTAAGTGTCAAATACAATTTGGGGCTACTGTACTGTACAGTATGTGATGATAAACAATTAAAAATGGAAATTTCTTCCAATAGTACAAGTTAGACGTAGAGCTTTGTTCAGAAGGCTTAGCCACCGGTATTACGAAAGTAGGTCCGGTCTATTTTTAAATCTGCCATGAGATGGTTTTAATGAGATTTCCAGATACCCAGCAATGTTCTCCACGAACCCAGCATGGCAGCACCTTCAGACTGAATAGCACACAAAACGCGGTAATTGGGCCTCAGTCAACTCCACGAGCCGCGTGAAAATCTTCTATAGTATACGTGATGACCATTGAGGACTAATGGGGATATTAAATATGATTCATTTCAATTACGCACCGCTGCTAAAGGAATTAGCATCGCTTATAGCATGCCGCCAAGCCACCGAGAAGAGCCTGACAGCGCTTAGAGCCTCACAGATCAAAGAACACCTGCATGAATAAAAATGATCATTTATATGTATGAATAAGAATGAAATACTGATATTTCCAGAGTAAGATTTAGTGAGCTGTATTGCTGGAATACTTTGAAGAAGGTGTCTTTGAAACAGGAGCTTTGATTGGTCGGAGTGCGCGGGCACACCGGGGTGACGGTCTCGTGGCGTCGCTCTATCAGCTCTGAAGGGCTGCTGTGAAAAACAACATTCCCATCCTTGAGCAGCCAGTGTGTCAACTTCAAACAAGGCTTTAAACATCACACATACAAGCGCATGAACGCAGATATGTGCGCGCATACAGATACGCCTACGTTCTTCGAAACGTTCCTTTTAACAACATACCGTATACATACACACTGAGGCAACTGTTTGCACATACAAAGAAACACTATTTATTCAATAAATTTCCATTACATGCACTGTTTTTTGTTTGTTTCAATCAATCACATATGGCTACAGGTATGGCATTTGAAAGAGCTAACCATGAGAGGCAGCGAGGTATAGAAAAAATGTGTTTATATGCATTTAAACTATAAAAGGGTGCCAAAAGACTCCATTCAGAATGAGAAAGAAAGCAGTGATGTTTTTGAGGACAGACGAATGTCATTCATCATTGTGTTGATTAACAGGGAACAGAGGCCTGTAGTCTTCTGCGCTCTCGTTCGCTTTATTTATTTCTTCGTTTGTAGCTGTTTCCTTTATTCTGGTGGAAGAGAAGAGAAAATATTTTGCCTCCGTACAAACAACTTGATTGTACCACGAAGGAAATTAAAATCTAAAGACATGATTCAGTTGGAGTCCATCCTTCAGTGTTTGTTATAGACCAATGTAACATAAAAATAATTGTTGATGGCCAAAGGTATTGTAGACTTCTTTCCCCTAATATTTAGGATAAAATTTCAGCATTTTAGCAAGCTATTATTTGAAAAAAGAAATCAGAGGTTTTTTTAAATTATGTATTTTATATGATAATTTTGTTTATTTTATATAATGAAAGTTTCATCTATGCAACTTTTATAGCTGTCTTCTATGTGTTAGTTTTGTGCCTTTTCTGATAAATGTTTTGTTCACTCAAAAATGAAAATTTTTCCACACTTGCATGCTGTTATTTTTCTCTGTGAAATGCAGATTTTGGGAGAAGCGTTACATACCTTTTCCTGTAGAGTGACAGGTTACAATAAAGCAAGCAGTGGCTGTCAAGCTCTAATAACTCACAAAAAAAGTTCTGTATGTTTTAAGATGGCTAGTTGACCCTTTCATAGTCGATCTCAATTTTGTGATCAGAAGCTAATACAGAGGCTACTGTACATACCCAAAACTTTAGATGTTCAAATTGCACACTTATTCACTAGTCTACGTCATTTTGTAGTATAAATAGTGTGTTCACATTGAAAATTCAAAAAAAAAAACTTTAAGTACCCGGATGATGCACTCATTTTAACCAAAAATTTAATTTACGCAATTATTGAGATGCAATATATTATGTGTTTGGCATCATTTGCCTCAGGAGGAACACCTGAGTTTTTTCCCTATTTCATAGTTGAATTTAATCTAATCGTGACAAACTAAAAATTGATGGAAAGGTATAAGACTCGAGATTAAATATTTGACAAATTTTCATAACCATAAACATCAACCAAACAAAGTTTAAATGTTAACGTTAATTTATAAAAATACATAAAATGAAAAAATTATTTAAAGACTTAAAAATGTTTGACATAAAAATATAATATTTAAAAATGGAGAAAAAAATTGTAGTTGTAGTGTATTTTCATGTGTATTCTCAATTTCTGCTGTTATATGTGTTTTTAACATGTTTAATGTATTTTCTGATGTAGTATTTCATTGACTTTCTTGTAATCTAGGGCAGTTGTAGCCTAGTGGTAGCCTAGCCTAAAGTTGTAAGTCGCTTTGGATAAAAGCGTCAGCTAAATGAATAAATGTAAATGTAAATGTAAATGTAAATGTAATCTTATTTATAAATGATAGTTGTAGATTGATAATGTTAGTAAATTAACGAAATAGCTATGTAGCACTAGCATTATAATTATCATTATAACAACTTCAACACAGCATTTTATTGTGTTTTGTGGGAAATTATTATTTCTCCTAAGATATAAGGCTGTCTTGATGTATATGTGATAAAGTTTAAAATGTACTTGTCTCTTTAAAGGTGTTTACTTAGACATACATTCGACATAGCAACACAGAGCCATAACGTTTACAATTTACAGGGAAATCAATCTATAAATGGCGCACTTAAACCTGTCTCTGCATATTAAGCTGGGATAAGACAAAATATGTTAACATCAAAAGACATTTTAATTCTATATGTGCCAATGAAAATCATTGTCATCTCTCTCCGGAATACATGTGAGAGCTTGAAGTATATTCTTGTAACGTGTGTAATATTAATCAGTACAAGTTGACATATATGCGCCGTATTCTTAAAAATAGGAAAAATCAACAACATGTTTCTGGTTGACAAGATAAGACTCACTAACATTTAGCGCTGTTTTCTCTCTGTGTCTCTGAGAAAATTATTTTGCCTTTTTTATCTCCTCTTTTTGACACCCAATCTAACAATTCTACCTTGTGCTGTTATGTGAAATGCGTATGTTTGTTCATGTGTATAGTGTATACGTGCAATACCAATATTCTGCTGAAATAGCTGTAAGAATTTGAAAGTTTCCATTAGAAGTGTTGCATCAAAACAGCTCTTGACACATGCCGCTCTTAACTTTAGAGAGCACAACCCAATTATTTCCCAACCAAAGGTGGATGAGATTTTTTATCCAGTTTTCAGTAAAGGAAGCTCAAAGCTTATAGTGCCTACAGATTCTTAAGCTGCCCCTTTAGTAACCTTGAAAAATATCCTGACAGGTTTTAATTAAGTTTTTAATTAAAAATTATGGCTATTTTGAGCTCTGAACTGTAAAAAGTAAGCGAAGTAAAAAGAAAACTAAGATTTAATTGAAAGTGAACCAGTTTTTCATCTTGTTTGACCTTCATCTGGACAAGGAGCAAAACATTGCAGAGCTATGCTGCTCCATAAACAATGACATGAGGTTCTTGTAATTAAGTGGTTTGAGAGTGAGCTTTAGTGATGTAAATGAAAAATGAACCACATTCATCTGTGCTGTAATTGATAATACGGCAATAAGCCATCAACCTTCTTTCATATGCACAGACAGAACAAATACAAAAAGAAGCAAGTTTTTCATTTTTGTGCCTTTGGATTTCTTTACTGTTCCAGCGTTATATTCATGTCCAGGAGTTGCTTTTACATTTTTGCCATGTTTGCTTGAGTCCAAACACAAATCTTGCCACCTTTGTCCTGCCAATCAGAATTATGCTGTGCATTGATTTTCATTTATGTAAAATTGCTGCAACAATGATAAATAAATTTAGATCTTGCTAATGCACAGTATAAAAAAGTAAAAAACTGTTGATGCATATAGTTATAATTAAGGTAATATTTACCAGGAGTGCCTCTTTTTTCAATGTTAAGTCTGCAGCAAAACTTGTTTTTATTAGCTGCTGTGTGTGTTTAGCACTTTAACCTGTTACAGTTACTGATATCATTAGCGTCACCGTTCCACAGGTGGAACACTTAAGTTAATTCATTATTCACTTTAGAATTTTATTGTTGAATTTTAACCTAATCATGACAAACTATATACTGATGGAAAGGTCTAAGACCCAAGAATACAGTAAAAAAAAATCTTTTCTGCCTTAAAAAAATTTCTGTCTTAAAAAAGACTTTGCTTTGCAAGTGTTTAACTTGATTTAATGAGTTGAAGTGACATGAAACGTGTTAAAATGATGTAACTGTTGAAATGCCAAGTTGATTTGACAGCAAAGATTTTTTTACAGTGAATAAATATTTGACAAATTTCCTTAACAATAAACATAAACTAAAAAAAAATTTTTAAAAATGTAACTTTAACTTCACATTTATGTTCAATATGCGCAGTGCCAGTTATCAGGTTAAGGTTTATTTCATCTCCTATCAGAGTCAGTACTGGAGAAGTCAACCATCACCAGCACGGTCCAAAAGATCCACACACACATCCCACACATATGCAAGTGCAAACAAGATATTTCATTGATCTTGCCTTGAGGTCCGTTCATGTTTGGCACAGGTACAGAGGTTATTTCCCTGTTTGCATATGCGTGTGTGAAAAGCTTTTGATGGTGCAGATGTCCAGCTGCTTCGTATGAGAGTGAAGCACTAATACACTTTCATGTTAACAAGCATGTTCCTTCAACAGCTCTTACCTCCTAATGAGGCAGTGAAACCTTTATCTTAATCAGTCTCTATATTTATTCATCTCGCTGATAAGCAACTTAAGTACACCGGCACTGTATAAACACGCTGTGTTCAGAAAACTCATGGAAGATTGATTTCTTCTATATACAAATGACTTTAATGCTATATTATAGGATTTGTCATCTCTGAAAATGCCAGATATTTTTCTGTGGAAAAGTTTGGCACTGTTTTGTGGGAGGTAAAAAATATGAAAGAACAAGAATTTATAACACACCTGGACTTCAAGCTGTGCACTCTTCTCTCTCTGAACCTGCCAAAAATGTGTAAAGCCCCACATGTGTGCTATTTAGACAGCCAACTCTCCGTCAAAATCATCATCATCTCTCTCTCCCTGTCTCTCTCTCTCTTGTTCAAATGGAGGGAGGAAGGATTATGTTGATGATAATATGAAGGTAGGGGAGTTGAACTTGAAAGAGTAGGAGAGATAAATTGTCTGTATGTTCTTTTTCTCTATTGTTATCCCACCTGTGATTTATTAGGCTTAAGTTTGTGAGATCAGGGAAATAAATGCTGAAATGTTCGTAGATCTCTATATATTATCATCAAATAATAGAAACATTATGACTTAAAAGCCATAAATTCCTTGTTGCAAAATGTGAAAGCTGAAACCTGTGCTTAAAAACAAAGACGTTAAGTTACAAATTTGAAATAGTGTTTTAGAAATTATGGAGTGCAGTAATGTGAAAATAGGGTAAAATTAGGGATGTCCCGATCCGATCACGTGATCGGAAATCGGGCTCGATCACGTGGTTTCAGACTCGATAGGAATCGGACGTTACCTCCCGATCAGGACTCGAATATATATGTATATATATTCTCATTATTTTTTTATAGGAAAGGATGCCAGAGCCGGGATTTGAACTTGCGTCGCCGAAGCGCAGTTGCGCTGTATATGTCTGGAGCGTTGTCCACTCTGTGGCACTTTTATTTTTTATTTGTTTACATGCCTGCCGGGTATTTTAAGTTGAGGTGCTATTTGTTTTTATATTAGACTTTTTTATATTTACTGTTGCACTAAAGTCCAAAAGTGAAGAATTTATGTTATTTATTACTTGATTGTTCAAGCTACCTCACAGAAGTGCTCTGTTTGTTAACAGAGTTGTTGAATGTTAAAATAAGGTGAATTAAATAAAAAATAAGGAACATCCTGGATCTGTTTCTTCACTCTTCTTTATTCTTTTTTATGTATTATAGAAGTATCGGATCGGGACTCGGTATCGGCAGATACTCAAAATCAAATGACTCGGACTCGAGGGCAAAAAAACCTGATCGGGACATCCCTAGTTAAAATGTGAAATGTAATAAGAAGACAAACAAAGAAGTATAAAAAATAAAAATTAGTGATATTGACTATGTTAACCTGTTTGCACATGAGGACAGATTTTCTTGCTTGAATTGAATGACACAATATGCACTTTGGAACTATTTAAATTAGGCTGGAATAATATTAGGTTACATTAGTCATTGGTTTTGCAATCTCGTTGACCCTGTAGATGCTAGTCATAACAAAAAGAAACTGATATAAATTTTTAGCTTTTTTATGTATATTTAAAATGATGTATAATCATATATTATGCTGATAATCTTATTTGGTTTTGAAAAACACAAGCTAGAAACATTGTCACAAGTGGACTCTGGACTTTTTAAACCGAATGTTTCAAGGACAGTGTTTCTGAATAAACAGCCACAAGAGCACGCTGAAGAAAATCGATAATTCAAAAAGAATCTTCAAATGCCTGACCATCAGCTGTGAAAATGAGGTCACAAAGAGACTCTGTGTGTAGGACGCAGAACCACAGGCCTTTGAGCCTGAGCGCTGCAGCCGAACACAAGCGTGAAGCACAGAGAGTTCATGTACAATTCATAGGACAGAGGTCTCTCATGTTATTTCTGCTTCTGAGGAGGGAGACGGACAGATGTCTCGGCGTCAGTCTTCCACTGTCCCTTTTACATGATTCAGACATATATGGTATATAGTAAAGCCTTTCCCCTATGGGATTAAGGATCTTACTTATTCACCGTTTCAAGAAACGGCGGGGGAATATTTGTTCGTTTAATAAGGTCAGAAAGGTCGTTTGTGTAAAAAAAAAAAATCCAACAAGTCATTATTTGTGATTGGTTTTCTACCTAAAATCACCTACATAATGTAAAGAACATTCTGTAAAATATAAACGTTATATATTTAGTATTGACTAAGTAATGACATGTCTGAAATCATAGTGATATTTATAGTTGAAATCAATCTTTGATGCTTGTAATTTGATTTTGAGACTTTAGCCTGGTTTGCACAGACAAGGTCACATTTTCTCTAAATTTATGTTCATGTTTAAGTGCAGAGGGCTTATTAAAGGTCCTAAAATGATCTAGCCAAGAACACTGAGTGGTTGCGTCAATATTGTCGTTTCATTAATGTTAACAACATAATAGACAGCGGCAAGTCAGACGGTTTGTTTTTCCTGGTTAAATAAGCTTATTATGTCTGACCAAAATGAACTACAGTCTAGACCACAAATTATTTATTTTTATTTTAAAAAGATGGCTAAAATGTGGCAGTTTTTTCCCTAAACCCAAATCTAACTCTACTCCCAAAATCTAAGGCCAGTGATTTGTTAATTAAAAGTTGCTTACAAAACTTGTGTAAACCAGATCAAACCAAAGATCACTGCTTTTTACTTTAAGAAAGTAAATTATTTAGTTGTATCTCTGAAATGGATTTTAAAAATGTATGCAGATACAATTGCAATAGCAAACTGGAAGTGCAGTTACTGTTGTTGTTTATCTTTCACAAACAGCAACATGTTTGAATCTGAAACCTTTAGTGCTAATCTCCCACAATAAACAAATAAACTCTCTTCAGTAAATGAACACAACCATGGTAAAACAGCCATAACTAAACCCCAAAAAGACAATCGCAAACAGAAACCCACCAACCCGAACAGATGGTGTGTTTGTGTGTGCGAGTAAAAGAGTGTTTGTGTGATATTTAGCAGTATTTCTCCTCCCTCAGAGATGATTTTCAGGGATATTTCCCTCCCTGTGAAATGACAGATTGTGCGTGAGTGTTTCTCTTTACGAGAGCGAGAGGGTGTGTGTTTCATTATTTAAAAGTGTGCACCCTTCACACTGACAGCTGATGAGAAGGGAAAGAGAGGAAGCATTGCTTTCTGTGGAGGCTGTGTCTCCTTTTTCCAAACAGTGATTTGCATTTTAGTGTGCTGCCAAGAAACATGTAAACACACACACACACACACACACACAGACACACATTACCAGCAGAACTCTAAATTCTAATGCAGCACTGAAAGTTAAGTAGCATTTAAAGTTTTGAGTATGTGTCCTAAACCTTTAACTGTGTTGGTGTTTATATAGTTTATATGAATTAAAGCAGTGTGGCACTGATTTAGTTCACACAATCTTAAGGAAACACACACATAAAGGTCACATGCCAGCATTCTTCGTCATGACAACAAATGCTTTGGTCTGTCAAGTTTTATTATCTAAGTCAAGCTATTTTACGTCTCTTGTGTTTTTACTAAATGGAATATAAATGGGTGGATACATGGGTTACAGTAGGATTGCTTAAAAACTTTTAATTAGTTTTTGTTCAATTTAAAGCCTGTTGACTGTCACCGTCCCAGTGGTGGAACACTTTTCACTATTCATTTAATATTTTATAGTTGAATTCTTAGCTATACACAGACCCGGCGCCAGACACAAATTCACGGACGGGCGTTTCATTTTTTCAGGGGGGCACAAATGAGATCAAATGAGATGCATTCTCTGTAAAGCTGCTTTGAAACAATATGTATCGTGAAAAGCGCTATACAAATGAATGTGAATTGAATTGAATAAACTCAGTTAACATACTGCGGTAAAACAAAAAAAAATGTGGAGTTTTTATAACATGATACACAACATCACACGACCAAGAGTGCTGAATACCATCACGATTGAAAATGTGACACTCATTTCATATGACAGTTCAAACAAGTAATTAATATTAAGTCACTTACATTTTAGATGCAATATTGACTGTTTTTGTTGTTTCAGCAGCGAAAAATAGTTAAAAGCTCACAGCAGAACCATAACGCGTCTCACTGCCAACGTTGGTGGTTTTTGATTAAAGAAACGCCGTATATCCATTGCACCGCCACACGAGATCCCTCAGCATTTTTTAAATTACAACGTTAAGCGGTAGCGCTATGCTTAGCAAACAACCAAATATTTCCGCGCTCACTATTGACAAACCAATCAAATACGTTTTTAAAAAAAAAAATTTTAATCAGACCAAACACATTTTTATTTTTATTCATGTGTTATGTATATACAAAATGATAACTTTTGATAACAGCAGCCTATTAATAAAAAATAAATAAAAATATATTGTGCAAACAAGCAAGGACTGGTGGTTGGTTTGACGTGGAGCTGGTGAACAGGTGAAGGGAGACAGCAGGCTCGTCCAGGGCGGGCACTAGTGACCCACAGGACTGGCTATACAGTGTATTGATGGAAAGGTGTAAGACTCGAGAATAAATATTTGACAAATTTTAACAACAATAAACATAATCTAAAAAAAAGAAAAAGTTGTTTTTAAATTTCATAGTGGAATTTTATTAATCATGACAAACAATATATTGATGAAAAGGTTTATGACTCGAGATGAAATATTTGACCGATTGTCATAACAATAAACAAACAAAAAAATGTAATAAAAATTTTTAATGTTAAGGTAATTTATAAAAATACCTAAAATTAAAAATGCTTAAAATATATCTAAAATATATTATATCTTATATAATTAAAAATAAAAATTAATTATTAAAAATAGAAATTAATTGTTCGAATTTGTTGAATTTCCTAAAAGGGATATTTAAAAATGTATTCTGTAGTCTAAAAATGTACTTTTGCAAACGCAGCATCCTAGTGCAGTTTTTGAGATAGAAAGTGTAAAGCAGAGGAGAGAAAGAGAGATAGAACGAGAGAGTTTAATGAAATGTATTTTCTCTTCTTATTTAGTATTTCTAAGCATTTCTCTGCCCTCTCTGCCCACAGTCGATTTTAAAGTTACGTTACAGAAGCAGAGTGCATTATGCATCCCCGCTGTTGAGTTGGCCCACAGCTGAGGACACGGGTGATGTGGTGCTTCACACTTTTGGGCAGAAATCCCATTACAGAGAACAAGCTTTCACCTCAGACACTCTCCAACAAACTGAAACTCAATATCACAGGGTTACAAGCAGCGTATCATCCACACTCACATGCGCACACACTCGGTGGGCTGTGTATCGGCGGCGTGAGCTGCGCGCATGGCCGACTGTACCAGAGTTCAACAGGCCCACCTGAAGTTAGGTTCACTGAGAGCACGGGATAGCCAATTTAGAAAGTCAGTGAGTTACAGAGAGAGAGAGAGAGTGAGTGAAGGATAAAAAAGTAAATCCTTATTCATCTCGCATCGATTCTTCTCAGTTTCCTTGTCTTTGTGAGGTATATGTCTCTTTCTTTCCAGTTACGAGCTCCTCTGATGGCGAGATCTCCTTGTAAGAGGCTGTGTTGCCAGTGATTAGGTTGAGCTCAGGGATGGGAAATGAGAGCGCAGCTGTCAGACTTACTACTTTTCAGTGCGTCTGCCAACTGATCTCTTCCAGTCAGTATTTGTGACGTTTGGATAGATAATTGAAATGTGTTATTTTAGGGGCTGTTTACACAATACTTTTTTTAACTGAAAATTGTAAACTGTTTTGACGGTTGATTTACATGGCCATGGCATTTCGGGGGCCTGAAAGCACAAACTTGTGCAAATCTTTGAAAACGATGCTCTTCTGCTTACATAGTCTATAGTTTTATATAGTATAGTATATGTTATTTACTCTGTAAACTACAAAAATGTGAATTTGTAAAAACAGTGATGTCATGTGCATGCGTTTTATGTTTATTTAGAAAGTGACATCATCAACTATTAGATAGTAACTATTGTGCATTATATATTAGTTGTTTGTGTGTGTGAACAAGGATAATTTTGAAACTGTCATCGGTATGCAAACGTTTAAAAAAAACTTTTTTATTGGTTTTAGTTATGTAAACATATGCATTGAGCCTAAGCTTTGAAAAGAAAAGCAATGAAATTAAAAGCACAGTGCAGAAAAATGAATATTCTGCAATTATTTACTCACCTTCATGTTGTTCCAAATGCATTTCCTTTTTTGTTTCTGGAACACAAAATAAGACGTTTTGTTGAATCTGTTTTTTTAACAAAGTATGTCAAGACTTAAACACAGTATATACACCTTTCATTATATGTTTTTATTCTTTGTATATGTTTCTTATTTTTTGGCTTTCAGTTGTTCCTTACAAAAACTAACCGTGTTTTGATTTGTGGTGAACCATGCAGCAGTAACCACAAATTTACTATGGTCTTACCACACAAACCTCAATGTGTTGTTAAACTATGGCAAAACAAATGGTAATTTATCCCAAACACACCAATGCCAAAACACCTTGCTTACTACTTTTATTATAATAAACCATGGTAAATTTTCATAAGGGTTGTTGCATAAAATGTCTTAACATCTTGTTTAACCAAAAAAAGGAAATGTGGAACATCACAAGGGTTCCATAATGACAAAAATTTTTGTAAGGCGAATTCTTCCTTAAAGCAAAACGTGACATCAGAAAGTACCGCATGTTTTAGATGATGCTATGCATAATTTTAAAAGAGGGTGAAGCGTTTTTGGATGCTGAAACATTGCTGGACGCTCACTAACTATGCATGTATAGCCTAGAGCTGCAATTAAACAGGAATCAGCCATGGAAAGGGTGGAAGTCTGTGTGTGTGTATGTGTATGTGTGTCTATAAGCAATTTTTTATTCACCAAGGACGAAAGATAAACAGCAACTGTAGGATTAAGAGATTTGCTGGACGAAAAACAAATTGATGTGCGAGCGTGTGCTAACGCTGAAAGGTGACTGTTTTGGCTTAAAACCTGAGAAACAATGTCCACGTCCTGCACACAATGGCAACATTTTAATCCCTGTACTCCACTCTGAGTACCACTCATTAATATGTTAATATCAGTCATTTAATATTGGACAGCAAATGATATAATGTGTTGTCAAAACCTGCAATGCTGTGCGTGTGTTAAAGGCTGTGTATACGTGTTTTAATACCACCGTGAAAAGTGCTGATTAGCTCCGGTCTGCGAATGATTAATTAATACCGAACACGCATTTCCATTTTATAGTTTCCTATCAATTATTGAGGTGAGATGCATTTTAATGAACTGCAGTTAAAGGTGTGTGTTTGTCGACTGCACGTACACATTTGCGTAGTATGTGTGTAACTTGCTGCTTGCAGACGGTCTTATTAAAACACACTTTTCTCTCAGCTAATGTTTATCTTGAGAAGTAGAAAATAATGACTTCATTCCTCTATCTTTTTTCACATGCCACCCACACGCAAACACACCACCACACCGAGTTTGATTAGTTTGTGTGTGTAACTTTATTACTCGTCTAGGTTAATTAATTCACATCTTTAAGTGTGGCCTATGTGACTATATGTTGTTTTTTCAGTGAAGTGTGTGTAAAGCTACAGTAGTGTTCATTTGAATTAAACTGAGTTAAGTATTGAAAGATGGTTTACTGTAGTTTAGTGGTTGGAATCTAGGCTGATAACGGAAAGTTTAAGGGTTAACCCCCCAAGAGTTGATTTGTGAACTATCAGCATTGTGTCCTTCATCAAGTCAGTTAACTTCACCTTGCTCAAGGGGGAATGTCATTGTAATAAGTGTACTGTAAATCCCTTTGCATAAAAGTGTCAACTAAATGACTAATTAGGGTGCTTTGCAATTCTTTTGTGATACAGTTAATGAAAACCTGGAAAAAAATACTTGTCTTTAGTTGTAAAAGCAAAACAGAAATACATATACAGTAGCAATTTTGTTACATCCCATATAGACATGTAATTTATGTACATATATTAAATATCCATACAACATTAAATACTATAACTAAAAATAAAATGTATATTGTTACCATATATAGTCATAACATATAATGCCATATAAAAATAATTACATACATATTTTAAATTTGAAGATACAAAATGTGTATATATATCACACACATGTCATCTGTAGTAAAAATATATATTATAATAATTAATTGCTATATATATATCATATGGAATATCACTTTTGATATAGGGATGTATATATCATATTTTACATTTTATTATGGGATATTTTAATGTTTGACTGTACAGAACAAAAGATGGTTCACCCTAAAATAAAATAAAAAGAAGATATTTTGAGAAATGTCTCAGTGGTTTTGCATCCTGGAGGTCTATTGGGGACAATTGTTTTGTTACCAACATTTTTCAAAGTATCTTCTTTGTGTTCTGCAGAAGAAGTCAGATTTGGACTGACATGAGGGTGTTTTTTATTTTTGAGTGAACTATCCCTTTGAAAGACTTGTCAATAGGTATCTGTGAGAAATACGTTTGGGGTAGGATCAGGAGTAATGCTAATACGGTAAAAGGCAGGTCTTATTTTAGATACTTCACTTTTACTTTCGATAAAAATCGCTTCTGTATGGAGAGCAATGAGGTCATGAGAGATCGTTACTAGTTTCTAAGGTCTGGGTGTCTCTGTGCTGTCTATTGCCAATCTGTACCAATAAAAGAAATGCAGAAATGAGTTAGTCATCATTGGGCTGTAAAGACTTTCCCGTTTTATTTAACAGCACAGGGCAAAGTGCAAGCGTTATCACTGTAAAACCAAATCCACTATAAATGAGACAGATTTACTCAATACTAACAAGAGCCCTTGCCCCTCTGTGCGCATGTGCGTGCGATGAAACTGGAGAAACGGATGACCCCCACGTTCTTTTATCATATTTCTCTCTCGCTCTCTTACTTTTTCCCTGCAAGAATTGCAGGTCTTTGTTGTAAACAATCTAATATTTGTTATCATGAGATTCCACAGACACAGCTTGGCCTTGCTGCACATTGACATAATGAATCCAAATAAATCCTTTTCGTTGGATACTGCCGTTCTAGCGCCCATCCCCGAAAGCAGAGGGGTGTGCAACAGCTAGATAAGGTGAGCCGAGGTGGAAGAGAGGGGATGAGGTGGAATGGAGGATGGTGGGAAGAGGGTTTACAAATGTCTGGGAATTCCAGGTTAAAGCTTTTCCGCATGGAGAATGAGGTATCGTGGGATTTATGGGTTACGTGACAAATCCAATGCAGTGTAGCTTCTCCTATCAGTGGCATTTCTGTCATAGATGCGTGGGTACTTATTTAGGCCATATCTGGTGAATGTTGTGCCACTTAAAATATGTTAGGGTCACTGCCGCATGGAGGGAATTAATGCAGGAATATTTGTGTTGTGTTGCAAAAAACACACAGTACCAGTTAAACATTTAGACTTGACTTAAATGTTAGAATTGGATAGAATTGACAAAAAAATCTCATTATCTTAAAAATCTGAATGTGTATATTTCAATGTTTGAAATTACTTTTGCAGACAAAAATATAACTAAACATAAACGTTCTTTAATTAGAAAACTAAAATATATATAGTTTTTAAATGGATTACATGGACCAATAAGCAGCCAGTAAAAGTCCAGCAAAGATAGAAATTTCTTCAGTGCTGTTTAAAGACCTTAAGAAGCTGGATGATTAAATGCCAAGAGAATGATTTTGCAAATTCTAGACAAAGGGTGACTACTTTTAAAGATGCAAAAATAAAACATTTATTTTGGATGCTTTTAGTCACAACATAATTCCCACAGTTACAATTGTGCTATCTCATGATTGCAATGAGTTCTAAGAACAGTTGTTCTTAGAAAAAGAAAAGAAGTGTTTCCAAACTTTTGACTGGTACTGTATGTCATTGATTTATAAGACTAGCTGTGACTCATTGTGGCTGATTTAGAAGCTTGTTAATACAGAATTTGTCAAAATTGTACTAATTTGGTATATTTGTAGTAATATTTTGCTTTTAAGTGCTGGCCTCATTAATAGACCTCATTAAAATCATGACGAGCATAATCTTCTTGCCTGTGTTGATGTATTATTGACACAGTAAACCATACAGTATCATTGGCTTTTTAATCTGCTTGTACAGTCTGACGTCGCGCCATTGCTACCAGGTCCAAACCCTCTATCAGATGCCAAAGGCGAACAACAAATAATGCTAATATACACTCATGACTTGCTGTAAAACTACAGGAAAAAAGTTTTAACCTTTATTTTCATAACAAAATTCCAGAATGATAGGCAGCGATTTAAATTTGTATGAAAATTGCTGTCGGAGATACTGGGAGGCTGTAGTGTACACTTTTATAAAAGTTTAGATTAAATGTGTGATGTGAATAAATAGTGCTCATAAACTCGCTGGTTACGTTACAACGTATAGGATAAAAATCGGACAGCCAGTAGGTCACATTTAGTTATGTGTATATATATATATAAAAACACCTCATTAGAATATATATATATATATATATATATAGTATATAGTAACATCTGCTAATGAGGCATATTTATTTATATTTATTTAAATATATTTATTTAAATATACATATTTATTTTATATATATAAACACCTCATTAGAAAAAAAAAAAATATATATATATATAAATATGCCTCATTAGCAGATGTTACTAATTAAAACCAGCCAAAAGCGAGACGGCTTTTTAAAGATGGCGATGTGTCAACATGTCTGGAGCAGTTGAATGTGACATCTCTGCATACATCTGTGGTTACCAATAGTATTGGGGTTACATTCTTGTTATGACGAGCTTTCAATTAGATAAAAATCTGTGTAGTGAAGAGTCATCAATACTTCTGTTCATTTTCACAAAATAGAAAGACTGTAAGTTTAAAATGTGCTTTTTTAAAGGGAATTTTTCTATACACATTTATTGACTCAATGCTAATACAGATAAAGGCATTAGCTAAAAGGCATGAAACTTTCATTTTGATTTTATAGGGTCTAAAAACTGTTAGAGTGAAAATCTGAGATCAGTTCATTCCATTATAAACAAAAATATCTTGGACACGAATAAAGGTATTGTTGATCTTTTATAATCTTTCAGCCTAGAAAAGAGTCACTTTTAATGTAACCTTGAGACGCATTACCTTTGCATGTGGCTGTAAATAGAAAAGGATATGTGGACAACATTAAAAGGGTCATTAAAGCATTACATGCACTCATCGTATTTTCATTACCACAACATACATACCACTCTCTTACACTAATGCTTTTTAATTATGCCATTATGCATCAGGGAGATGGGCCATGCAGAACACAACAGAGGTCATTATCTGATCCAAACCTGAGAACGAGACTAGTGTCCATCCATCACCTAACAAATACACACATGGCAGTCTGAAAAGGGCATTTGTCTTGAAAATGAAACGAAGACACACACACACATACGGCATTGTTAAATGTCTCAGCAACATTGTTAATCTGCAATGATTTCTTGCTCAAGCAGACAGAGATATTGATGAATGCCGTTATTACTGGGAATTTAGTCTATTGTAATTCTGCGTGAGCCCCAGCGGGAAAGCTAGACGTGATATTCACATCACACTTTGTTCATAGTCTCTTTAATGCCAGCCAGTCCATTGCAGAACTTTTCATTTTTGTTGTGGTGTTCAAACGCAGTGGGGTTACAGATAAATACATCTCTGATATGTCCTACTGTTGAGATATGTCCCAAAAACTGGCTCAAAACTACATCATTTCCAAAGGTTAGGACAAACGATATAAAGGATTTTAGAGTTTTCATTTTTTTAGTTTTTCACAGCAGCCTAAACTCACTTCTAGTCTTTCTGTTGATGCTTTCATTCCTTTAAAGTGTTCATTTAATTGTTTTTTGTCCTCATCTTTTTCATTTAATCTTTTTTAACAGTATGTCAACCATCCGTCCATTTGTAATGCATTGTTTGCAAGATTTTCCGTTACCGAACCTTGAATGAGCTGAAGTGAATAGGAGTGTGACATAGACTTTCTTTGTATTTTATTCCATTTTATAAAAATTTGTATTCAACATGACTTTAACAAACCAGCTGAGTCCAATGTCATCCTGTAATACTGGGGTACTTCAGTAAATCTTCATTTGCCGATTCCCTTACTTACCCCAGAGGCCTTGGGATCCAAACCTATTACCTTTCAATTGGCAACTAGGTTATCTCCACCCACATAGATGTCCTTAATGTTCTCACTGATTGAACATAACAGCACAGACAGAAGAAAAAAGGAAGTAGCTCATAACCTTCGCATCCTTTCCTCTTTCCTTCTCCACTCTCTCATAACCAGCCATTCAGCCAAGAATAATCACGTTTGTACTCTAGACAGAAAATGCTGTTCAGCACAGAGCAAAAGCCTACAAGAGGGAGAACAGAGAACGCTGATATAAGGTTCCTGCAAAGCATAGAGGGACACTTATCTTCTCAAGTGGAGAAGATGCAGTGGAAGTACAGGTGTGCTCTACCGGAGGAGAAATGAGAGATTTGTTGACAAAGCTTTTGTGGAGAGGCGAGACAGCGGCGGGAGAAGTTTTTCTGTCGAGTCGAGTGCTCGTCCCCATGGTTACACTGGTTGCAGCTTCAGAACACTACGGGGAGTCGTAAGTCCGACGGGACTAGATTACCTGGGCCCTGTTATTATTATCTGGCCATTCATCTCTTCTCGCACAGACTACTGCCTGCGTCTATCTCTCCACAGCACCCCCTGCAGAGTACAAAACCTCTTTCTATCACAAACAAATAGACACTGCAACCCCCCACACACAGTACGGTTAAGTTCACGAGAAGACACACCTCTGTTACTAGAACTCATGTTCAGATTTGTTATGTGAACTTTCAGAGGGGATTACGGAAGATGCTGGATTTTGAATCGTTCTTTATTCGCTGGTAAGGTATTAGAAAAAGAACTCGACTGAACGATAAGTCCACCAGAGGCTTATTTAAAAGGAAGCAGTGTAAGCAGAGCAGCTTTATCATAAATGCAGCCTGCATACACAAATCAAAATGCATATACGCAGACACAAACATTGGAGTTTGTGTTGGAGGAACTTTACTAGGCTGACAGAACAGAATTTTGTCAAATTCACAGGAAAAAGGTGTAAAACATTCCAACCTGATCTCAAGGGAGAATGTAACTATTTTATAAAAACATACAATTATTATAAAAATGCAATGATGAAGCCCCACCCCTAAAACTAACACAATGAGGTCAAAACACAAATAAGATCATACAGTCATACCAGTTACAAATTGCAATGAGATTGTGTTAAAAGTTCTCAAGTTGTGACTGGTATCCAGGCGCGGCTCGTCTGTATGGGCAGGTGGGGCAGAGCCCCACTTGAAAACATAGAACTCTATATAAACTGGACCAGTCCTAATTAACTGTTAACTCAAAAATGTTCATCCTTATTCTGAAAACATTTTAGACTGTTATAAGTCATAAAGTGAGGTGGATATGTTAAAATTTCATCACATTGCTTCAGGTTTGATAAGCGGGGCAGAGGGTCTCTCTGCCCTCCCGAGCTCAACAGCGCCACACATTTTCTCAATGTAAATTTGTGGTGAAAAAAGGAACTGCAGCGCGCTCTAATTGAGAGCCATATGGGCAGATTTGAGACTGCCCCACTTGAACGTAGTTCCGGACAATATTATTAATCCGCGTCAGCAAAGTGTATATGAGTCTGTGTCAATTAAGCGAACGCGTCAGACGGTAAAGATGGCGAGTAGTACAGATCATTCTGCGTGTAATAGTGTCGAGTTTCTGTTGCAGAACTCGTTTGAAAGATTGTCAATTAATGATAAATTAACGATTAAACAGCTTGGCCCTGACAAACAACAATAATAAAAAACAAAACAAAAACGATTAAAAAAAACGATTTGTTCATGTAAATAGTTCGTTTGTTTGTTGTTAAATAACCCAGTTCCCTGTGCATTCATGGATAGCTTACGACCCAGAAACTGCCCCTCAGGAGCCGCTACTGCTGGTATCATTGAGCTGTTTGTTCTTGTAAAACATTTATGTCAAAATGTTTGTGTGATGCTTTCTAAAAGAGCTGGAAAATTAATAGTCACGTTCTTGGCAGTTTATCGACCAAAAGCCGGCCATATTTCTTAAATCTGAGATGATTCAAGATTGCGAAGAAATTCTGAGAAGCGCACAGATCACCAGGCGAGGGAAATATTACACATATAATGATACAAACAGAGTATAAATAACTCCGAGAGCATTAGAAAAGTGAGTGTTTGCCAACAACTCATCAAAGAGAGCTTCCGCTTTTGGGTTTGCAACTGGAAACGGTTTGATCACTTTCGGTCTTTTATTTATTCATTATTTATTTCCGTTTTTCTTTTTTTTTAAGGCCGATGAAAGCAATCAAGTTCCCCTGTGATCGCAACTTGATGTTAAGCACGCAGGTTACCCGAATCATGAAAGAAGCTCCGCCATGGCGAATAATTACACCAGCCCAGCACTTCATAAAGACCAAAGTAATGAGCTTGAGCTCCTTATAACCAGATTATTAAGCAGCACTGTAGCAATAATAGAAACCAGCCATCTACTCATGTACCAGAGCCAATTTACATATTTGCAAAATTGCATTAGTCGCACGAACCGTGGAGCGTTTCGACCGCGTGAGGTGTGACATAACGATCTGTGTGAAGTGAGCGCGATCTTGGGTGTCCTGAGAAGGGTTCTCAACATCGTACCCTCTGTAATAAGCCCCTGAAGATGAACAAGGAGGGAGAATGAAGATGAGGCACAGAAAAGAGAGAGAGAGAAAATGGAGAGGGTTGGGGGATGAGTGTAAACTGGCAACATTTGCAGCGTTCTGGCAAACGGGCTGAACAAAATTCCATCAGTGCCAGGCCTGCCCAGAGACTCCACTTATCTATAGAGAGCAGGTGTGCGCGTGTGTGCACGTGTGTGTCTGAAAGCATGAGGCGTGAGGTATGAGTCAACAGGGAGTGTGCTGTTCCCTTTGAGCCTTCGCTTGGCAGGGAGAAGGGAGCCGAGCAGACAAAATGTTTTTAAATGCTTGGTAATCGGGCATTTCTGGTAAAGCTTAGCAAAATATTTCAAATGAGCTGCTGTGTTTATCTAGAACATATCTAGAACGTTTACATACAGAATTAAAATCACAAAATATAAAAACAACTCTGCTGCATTGACTTTGCAGTCATGTGGGTATACAGTATATATTAAAAATAAGGAGTTTCTGATGCTCACTGTACCATAGTGACTAACTGTAGATTACCTCAGTCAGATGTGAGAATTAGATTTTACAACTCAAAATGTTTTCTATTTCCTCGGCTCTGTCATTTTCCTTCTATTTAATTCAATTCAAATGGGCTTTATTGGTTTGACTGCGAACAATACATGCAATACAGTTTCCTCAGTCCAAGAATAGGAAATTAAAAAGCTTAGCATTGTTAAGTTTATTTGAAAAATAGTTATGCTAATTGTATTAAATAACAAACATAATACTAATATATTAAAATAAATGATAATATTTTAAAATATTTAACCATATACATACTCAACTGAACTACATATTTTAACTGAATTCATACTATTTTAAATTTTTACATCAACATTATTTTATATATTTTTTGTTTATTGTTATGAAAATTTGTCAAATATTTCATCTCGAGTCTTATACCTTTCCATTAATTTACAGTTTGTCATGATTAAATTAAAATTAATTCTTAAATTATTATAAGTAAATAGCGAAATAATATAGGTGCTCTTGAGGAACGGTCACAGTTAACAGGTTAAAATAATATTATAATATAATATAAATAATATAATATAATATGAATAATATAAATAGTATATTTATTATAAATATAAATAATAGAAATATAAATAATATATAAAAATAATATTTTGTGTCCAGTATAGTATAAACAGAGCTGATTTTATTTTATGAAAATGTTTATTTTCACCAGTGTATGTCAAAAGTGTGAATTTAAAAAAACTGAACAAAACTTGTGTAAACAACATCTAAACAACACACATACATATACAGTACTGAAGGTCACTATGGTAAACACAAGATACAGATAATAAGAGAAACTTATTGAGAGAAACTTACTGAGAGAAACACAGTCTCTCGGGCAGTATATCAAGCTGCCAGTGCTTCTACAATATATATCCCCTCACAGTATTATCCACATGTCCAACTAATTCTTTATGATGTTTGTAAATTTCTCCATAAAAATGTCCCTTGCTGCTACAGTAACAATGAAAAATTGAAGAAGTGAGTCAGTGACCTTTGATACAGTGTGCCGTCTTTCTTTTCCAGGTAGCTGTTTAAATCCATTTCTACCCTCTTTCTATGTCTAGACTGCGGTCAGCAAACCAGCACTTGGTGAATATTCCTCTTAGCTTTTTGTCTTTATGGTAAGATGACACCCTACCAATTTATAGTTGTTTTAAATAGTCGGGTCAATCGTAATGTGACCAAATTTGCTTTTGGGTTCCTTGGTGATCTATTTAATTTTGATGTTTGGGTGGTGGTATGAGACTGGTCAGTTATGTTTGCTTTGAGTCTCGGAACTGTTGCATTTAAAACTCTTGTTGTTGGTTATAATCAGTGCGGATCAGACACTTTAACCCTACATGCGTTGTTTTGTGCTTTTTAATGTCATTTTATGATGCATTTTCTGAGAACTGAGTAGGTCATATGCATGCAGCTTTCAATAGTTTGGATCACACTGTCAAACATTTTGCACCAGACTGAAACTGGTGCAGTATTTTGGTCTTTTACAAGTTTTTATGGAGTGCATGTAGAGCACTAGAGTTTATTCACTCCCTGGTGCAGTGATAATTGGGCCAAGGTAAGTATACAGCATTGTGTGCTCTGGGCATTGCTGCCTAGAGTAATTTGGTATCTGTGTTTTTGACATCTGGTCTTTTTTTCGAAAGACTGTAATGGTTTTATTTTAGGTTTTCTGCCAGGATCCATTTCTGGCAGTGGTTTTCAAACAGGTCCAGGTTCTGCAGTCCCTAAAGGGATGAGCCAGAACAGTATCAGGTCATCTGCATATACAGTAGAGCAAGAAGTAGATTGTTTTGTTTAAGTGAGACAATAGATTGCATTGCTATTTCATTAATGTAAATGTTACACCATGTTGATCTCGAGCTACAACTCTTCTTTTTAAGAGGGAGAGTTCTGTATGTTAAAAGTTAATTTTAAAAGTGTTAAAGTTCACACTTTATGTATTGTAGTTATATGTAGTATATGCTGTGTTGTATGTACCATATACAGTATGATAATTTAGAAAAATGGTAATTTGACTTCTCAGCACTTGTGTTTGTTAACAAAGTTTAGAATTATTGGTGGGTTACGTTACAATATGATTGTATTGGTTAACATTAGTTAATGCATTACCTAATATGAACTAACAAAACTAATACATTTACAACTTTTTTTAATCTTTGTTCATGTTAATTTCAGCATGTGCTAATATGCACTTTAAATGTTTAAAAATCAAAAGTTGTTACTGTTAATATTAGTTTATGCATGTGAACCAACATGAACAATTAAACTGCCATTAACTAAAATGAAAGAAGATTAATAAATGCTGACAACTGTATATTGCTCATTGTAAGATTATGTTAGCTAACAAATATAACTTCATTGTAAATCATTACCAAATTATGTTGTTTAAAATACTACAAGATAACTGTATTGCTGCACAAATAAATGACCAAAATATACTGTACAGGTTTAATTCATATTGTGAATTGGGGTGATTAGTCCTTAACTTGATAACTGTCACAGCAGAAATTGAGTATACACATAAAAATGAACAGCTAAACATTTTCTACATTTTTTATATTTTTAGATATAATATTTTTAAACATTTTTAAGTCTTCTAAAAAATAATTTTAGGTATTTTTATAAATTACAGCAACATTTTGTCTATGTTTATTGTAATGAAAATTGGCCAATTATTTGTCTTATTGTGGCCAATTATATTTTCTTATTATTATTATGAGTCTTTCACCTTTCCATCATTTCATATTTTGTCATGATTAGACTAAAATTAACTATAAAATATTAAAGTGGATAGGGAAATAACATAGGTGTTCCTCCTGAGGAACGGTGACTGTTAACAGGTTCAAAATCAATATTGCATTAGGTCCCCCGTTGAAGACCCCTATCCCGCATCATTAATTTTGGATAGGTTTAAGGTATGGCAAAAATCTCCAGTATTTCTCCACTGTTTTATTTACAAATATGTCAAATGTGGGTTTATTATTTATTTTGGGAAGGTTTGTGCGGAGCTCTTAGGGATTTGACCAAATACACAATTGTTTCCCTTTGGGTCTTTATTATCGACCTGAAGAGTGGTTCGGATGGTCTTTATTGTGGGAAGAGGATTTCACTGGAGGAATGTGGATGGCACAGAGAAATGTTTGAAAATGTCTAATCTTAGCCAGAAATTAGATTTTCCAAATTGAATGGTAAAAATGTGCCTGTCCAGATCTGTGTGTTTACTGTACACTCATCAGGTAAAGACACGTGACATCAGGATGTGACATGTATTGTACGCGTCAAAATTGGTAGTTTTTCCTGATTCTATTATAAACCAGTGCATTGTGTACCGTTCCACCAAGCTGGCAAACCATCTTCTGCTTTAAACGTACGACATTGTACCTGCCTTTGTACCTTCACACACGCCGCTTTTGATCCCAGGATGTGTTTGCATTTACACAGAAGGCACTCTGGCAATTCTATAGCAATTTTCTATGATAAATTCTCTGTGTGAATGGGGTTTAAGTTTGAGTCACTTTATGAAATAAAAATCAAATGTTAAAAATAAAGACCTTGAATGTTCCAATAATTTATGTGAAAAGAATGCACTGAACTAAAATTAACTGTTAAAGAAAACTAAATATCCACCCCACACACCGTAGTGTCAAGATCATCGGCCCTGGTTTGGATAACAATGCATAAATAGTTTGTAAGGAAAAGATTTTTCTGTCCTACTCCCTCTCTCTCTCTTTCTGCTTTAATAAATAGCAAACACAATCACACATACACACACAACCACAAAGAGAAAACCATTTTAAGAAAACTTTAAACTTCTTGAAAAATGTAGAAAAGAAAAAACACTAATAATCAACCCAATTTACTGAAAAAATGGTGAAAGGCATATTTCTTCAATGGGCACTGATTTTCTTTCCCTCAGGTCCACTTAAAGTGTTAGGGTTTTTGCACCGAAAACAGTCATAATTTATTTTCATTGACATTTTCTACCCTCTCTTTACTGCACAAACCGTTAATGCCGGGCCCTTGTTAAAAATAGACATTCAGACATTCTTTCCAAAAGCTGGGATCCTTCAAAGTACAATATATACAGAGTGGCAAGTGCTACACACAGCCAGGCACAGCACAAGGGTTGTCAGACCTAGTTTTACTCTTATTTTTAGTTCTTCTGGCATTTAGGAATAATAATATCTATCCTACATCCTCCTTATTACCTCAGTGACTGGCCAGGCCAAATTTCTGAACTCCAAATAAGCGTTGTGAATCTGTAAATGTGTTAATAAGGTCATAATAAAAATCAAACTTTCCTGGTCTTTTGACAGAGATAGTTCATTATACTACATAAACATACTGTAACATCTTCCTTCCAATCCCCAAAAGAGAATTCAATGAAATCAAGCCAAAAAATAGAATAATTATGTACTTCCTCCACATTTTGATAGTGTCAGCACAGGATTGCCTTCAAAGCAACACATCCATTTTACATCATTGCCTCCTCTCCTGCGCTGTTTTTATGCATGTTTCGTCAAAAACTTCAACCTTAAAGAATGCATTTCAAGACGGCAACATTTTTGTTCAAGTTGTACATGATGAACGTACAAGAACGTGCCCTGTGTGTATGAACGATTCTTTACTGTAGTTGCCATGATGATGAGGTAATTAGAATAGACGAACCTGTAATTTTTTATTTATTTATTTAATTTTTTTATTTTAAGATTTTATTTGCCTTTTTAGATGGTTGAGAAAGCTTAGAAATCAGAAAAATACAGCATGCTCTTAAAGTACAATAAAAGTGTTATTTCAACAATAATAATGGAAAATTAGATTTTTTTATTACAGTTGAATGATGCATTTAAATAATACATAAATAAGAAATGAAAACTCTGTTGTTCTGCAGTCACACTACTGATGTGACCTTTTAATTTATATTGACTCTTGAAATTACGCTTTGCAGCAACGCTAATACTATTTCCACTTTATGATCCATCATCTCTATTCGTATGTTCTCTCCAAGTCGCTTTAGATACAAGTGTCTGCTCAAAGAATCAATGTAAATGCCAGCGTTATCCATAGCGCTCGTGTATACTTGTATTAAATCAGAAAGCTGGGGAAATGTGATTAAATTACTGATGCATTTATACAGTGTCCAGAGATTTATATCTCAGACAGCAGATGACATATATAAAACTGTATGTGTGTGTGTGTGTTTGTAGTATGCATGCTCAGTGAAGTGTCTCAGCTCACAGCAGTCCTCAGTGGACCGGCAGTTTGTCAGCAGCATGGTAACGGGGTCATGCTCTGAAAATGGGCATCGATTGGATGAGCTCTCTGGTCACGCTACACCGAGTGTCAAACACACATTCACACATAAATACACAAAACACACACACCAGTAAAGCATGCACAGCACACACAACAAACCGACTTTTAACTTTTTTGCACTAACTGAGTTCAAAGTGTGTAGCCACCAGAGCAGTTCTTCTTCGGAAGTGCCTGTTGTTACTCCCTGGTACGTTGAAAACACTTATGGACTGATAACAGCCCGGGCATCACCGTGCTGGCAAAGCTGAGTATGTTTCAGTTCTAAAAAGCTGCATTTCGTTTTCCAACAAACCACTTTGTGTGTCTTGTCTTTACCCTGATTTGTAACATGAAGGTTATAATAATGATTTATAATTTGAAATGTCAAGTGTAATTTCACAGGTAATGTCAGTTTGACATCATTTGACTTCAACCCAGTCCAGTAACCAACAATTTTGTCATTTCAAACAGACATGGCGATATAGAATCAAAAGTTACGGATTGCAGCTTAAACTACAAACTAACAAACTTACTTACAGAACAAATTTTTAAAAGTTACATTTCCATAGGTTATCTAAACAAACTACCAATTTTGTATTGACAAATCACGTTTTTGCAATTTCTAAGTTAAATATCAATTGTGGTCAATTAGGGTCAACAGCATTTTAAAACTGTTGGTTTTACACTATTAAACATTGTTATATATTATTCAGCTGAGTCAAAAAGAGTAATGCACAGAAGCATTACTAACCCTAACCCAAACAAAATATTTTGTAAAATTGTTACATATTAGGGATGTCCCGATCCGATCACGTGATTGGAAATCGGGCTCGATCATGTGGTTTCAGACTCGATAGGAATCGGACGTTACCTCCAGATCAGGACTCGGATATATATGTATATATATTCTCATTATTTTTTTATAGGAAAGGATGCCAGAGCCTGGATTCGAACTCGCTTCGCCGAATTACAGTTGCACTGTATATGTCTGGAGCGCTGTCCACTCAGCCACAGACTCTGACATATTCTCACTAATTTGAACACATCTATAGTTATGCGGTGGCACAGAGTTAGACCTCTTGACTCCACACAGCGCAGTAAGAGTTAGGAGTGCAGTTCCTAAATGCACATTACTGGCTTTGCAAACACTGTGGCACTTTTATTTTTTATTTGTTTACATGCCTGCCGGGTATTTTAAGTTGAGGTGCTATTTGTTTTTATATTAGACTTTTTTATATTTACTGTTGCACTAAAGTCCAAAAGTGAAGAATTTATGTTATTTATTACTTGATTGTTCAAGCTACCTCACAGAAGTGCTCTGTTTGTTAACAGAGTTGTTGAATGTTAAAATAAGGTAAATTAAATAAAAAATAAGGAACATCCTGGATCTGTTTCTTTGCTCTTCTTTATTCTTTTTTATGTATTATAGAAGTATCGGATCGGGACTCGGTATCGGCAGATACTCAAAATCAAATGACTTGGACTCGAGGGCAAAAAAACCTGATCGGGACATCCCTATTACATATTAAAGGTTCAATCCATAACGTTTTTGGTAAAAATAGGCATAAATCACTTATTGAGCAAGTACACAAAAGATCAGTGTTCAAATCAGTCGCAACAGTTTTGCAACGTTTTCTTAACAGCAAGCTTATGATAATGATTTATAATTTGAGCTGTCAAATGTGGATTTACAGAAATGTCATGTTTTGTCACACATAAAGATACAGTCAGTACATAAGGTAACCTGCAATTTTATGTTTCAAACAGAAAAGGCGATTTTGTCCAGTATATTGCTACAAAAATTAAAATAAAGTCGAATTTTATGTATATAAACTTATATATAAAGTAAGTATTTTTGGAAAACATGTTTATTAACCATGTTTGTTTCGCTGCGCCTGCAAAACAATGTTGCAGATTACAAAGAGATTGAGATAGTGATTTTCTACACTGCTGTGCGTTGGTAGTAGCGTGTTACTAAAAAGCTCATCTGTCTTGAAAAGTTGAGCTAGTTTCACAATACTAAAAATGTTGCTACTTTTAGTTTCAACTCCAGGGCACACGGCAGACAGACTGCAGTAGGTAAAATCAGGCTGAGACGGAGTTTAGATGACCTGGTACACTGAAGACAGACTGTTTAAGGATGTGTCAGTGTCTATCACTCAAGTATGATAGCCAAAAGTCATATGACAGCAGCTGACACACACACATAGAGACCGAAAGATAGATATAGAGAAAGCAAGACAGGGAGAAACGAAGTAGAATGTGAGGCTGGATATGAAGAAACTAGCAACTAGGATAGGTTAGATAAGCTATAAAACAGTGACAGGTTACATTCTTGTCCAATGAAATCCAAAGGTGGGGTTACAAGGTCACAATTGGCAATAGATAGCTCCTTAATTAAAAGCTGGCACTGTGTGTGCGTGTGTGTTCTAGTGTGTGTGTGTGTGGTTTGACAGGGCGTGCGAGACTTTCTAATTAGCCTAGGCTAGATAAAAGCCAAAATACCTGCTCCTGGTGGCATTCTCCCTCTCTATCACACTCTCTCTCTTTCTTTCCTGCTATCTCTCTCTCCCTATCTCTCTATTCCTCTTTGAATGTGTCAGTGTAATTACGGCTTCTGTGATCTATCTGACAGCTGTTTAATGTCAGGGAATCAAGAGGGGAAAGGTCACCCTTTTTGTAAGCGTGTGTGTGTGTGTGTGTGTTTGTGCACACAGGCGTTGGTGTCTTTCTCATTAAGGCCCAGCACCGAAATAACCTCCTTGCTTGATACCCTTTGCAAATAAGCATTAAACATAACATTGGATTAAATTTTTAGAGAGGTATTGTCTAGGAAACAAGAATCAAAGTAAGGAATGATTCTGTTTTCTATTCACCCGTAATAATCCTGAAGACACTTGACACACCTCGGAGGAGAGGGTCACATTCTCCACTGATTACCATCATGTTTGTAATTCCAGATTGATATATAGGGAAATACAGTCTTATGGAAAATGTCACAGATGAAGTAAGTAATGATTTAATACTGATTTTAGATTAGTTATTTTATTATGTGCACCCTTTTATATACGAGTAGGGGTTATTGAGGACAATCTGAACACAACAAGGCACAAGTGACCAATTAAATGTAATATTTTAAAGAGGCATTTAAAAGAAGTGTAAAAATATCTTTGATGTCGAAGACTTTTGCGTCAAAATATCCAATAACCGCTAGTACAGTGTTATATTTGTGTTCACTTGTGTACTTACATGTTTAAATCCGAAGAAATCACAGTTTTAACTAGCATAACGCCCCTCTTCACTTCATGATTTTGTCAATGTCATCATGTTTATTTATGTTATGCTTGGTTTCTGCTTTTACTGCCGGAGAACACCGAAAAAATTTACAAATAGCGTCTCTGTTGTCATCACAGACCACGGTTATTTATTATCATTTGCATCACTCCAGGAAATTTACAACTTTTTTGAGTCATGTTAGATTGATTTCTATCGTAATAAAACAAAATACATCCTCTCTGTTTTTTTTTTTGTTTTGTTTTTTTATTAAAGAAAAAGCACAAACATCTCAAGGCAAACATCTCAAGGTAAAACATGCATAAATAAGCGGGCATATTAATTGCTCACATTCCTATGAACATTTAGTCACAATAATATGAGCATACAAATAATCATCTAAACAAGCAAGAAGAAAAGGAAGAGAGCAAAATATATATATATATATATATATATATATATAAAAATAAAAAAAACACCTTTTATCCAAAATCTGCATCCTTAAAGTATTCCAGAAATGGGCTCCAAGATTTTATAAACAGATCGGGTTTCATTCGGACTCCAAATTTGATCTTTTCAAGTTTGAGGGCAAAAAGTAAGTCAAAGACCCATTGACGATAAGTTGGAGCAGATGGCAGCTTCCAATTAATTAGTATAAGGCGTCTAGCCAACAATGTACAAAATGCAATATTATCCATCTCTAAAGCTGTCAGTTTCACATTCTCCGGAAGAACCCCAAATAAAGCTGTCAAATTTCCGAAAAACACTCGAATATTCTCCCCCAAATCCTCTCTGTTGTTTTGAATGACCTCTAGCGCTGAAAATTACATACTGTGCCTTTAAATAATGTAAAACTGTCTCTTACTTGCCTGTTTTGTCATATCATCAAACACACTTGTGATTCAAACATTCAAAACATGGCAGGACTGACTAAATCTTCTATACTGGTGCTTTGGTCGTGGTCTAGAATAAAAGTCATCACAACAGCTTTTGAGATTTCCCTGAATATTTAATACATGAGATTTGAGAATTACCAGATACTGTCAGTAACGAAACAAGAACTGACTTAATTGACGTTTTAGCCACATTCTGTGTTGCCATACAAATGAGACCTCACAACTTAAATATATCTGATCAGGTGTTTATTTATAGCTCTTGTACTTTACCCAAAAGATTTCTGGCAGTATTTCCAGGAATTGCTCATATTTTTAGGATTGCATTTAATTAACTGATAGACTGAGTTCCGAAACCACTTCCTTGGCCACTGAGACACAAGGTCTTAAGGATAAAATGTTCCTCTTGAAGGACATGGGCTAAAAGCAAGTGAATTAACGTGAGGCTGAGTTGACTTTTCATTTTGTTTTGCGTTTCAGTTTTGTATAAATCTCATGCGTCTGATGCATGCACTTCCTCTTTTATTCGACAGAGGGCAGTGTGACACGTGAGAACTTGAGATTCTTTCTAGGCATCACGTCAGCATGTTTGTGAGTGTGAATCAGAGGGAGAGAGCGAGTTTTTCCATTCTTCATTTCACCATCTGTCTAATTAAATGACTGATTTCTCTTGAGTGTCATTTACACTATAAAATGATACACCAATAACATAAAATTACACCCTCTTCATATTTATGGCATTGCTTGCTGATGTGTGTGCGTTATGACAGGCAGATCCCGCTGTAACAGGAGGTTAATTAAAGCTGTTGTCCTGCCCTGCTGAAGAAAGGAGAAGGTGAATAAAAGGTCATTCACAGCAGTGAATTTTTACTGAATCGATTCGCAGACCTTTCAGCATTAGCTAGGACACTCGAACCGGAGTCGAGTTTCTATAAGACCTAATATAATACAGGACAGCTGTGTCCTCTCATACAATCGACTTGAATAGTTCACCTAAAGATGAATAAAATCTGAAATTGTATCTCTGAAAGGGTACCACATTCAAGACAGAACAAAAAAATATTTGTGCTGAAGGATATTTTGTTTTGGTACACTTGAAAACATCTAAAACATAAATATTATTATTATTATTATTATGAAAATGAGCTGACTATGAGTCAGTACTTGTTTACACATTTAAATGATTGTGCAAAAGCAGAGATATTGGTGTTATACAGTCTGATGGTACTGTAGATCCAAACAGAACACAAACCAAACAGCATTTGATTGGCAGAATGCAAGGAACTGTGAAGAACATGATGAAATGTAAGATAAACTTTACAAGGCAGCAGACTTTTTATTGATCGTCAAATGTTCATAAATCAAAACATGTCAAATTTTTCACACGTCTGACAGCTAAAGTCTTTTCCTATCCCACAGGCTTATCGATAAACCTGCATGCTCATTAAATCGAGAGTGAGAACCGTCGTCAACAACAGCGCGGCACGAGGAGCTGTCGCCTGGCGAGCGGTGCCACCGAGGGAATTAGACTGCTAAATTAAAGAAGAGCCCGTCTGCTGCAGATATCTTTCCAGTTCCTGTGATATCGGGCTGAGGGCTTCATATCTCATGGGATTACAGGATGGAAACTTTCAACCTCCCTACTCAGGTGTGAATGCAGCTTTTGATTAACATGCATATGATGGTTTAATCTGGAGTATGTATATACTGTATGCTGTAAAGCTATCCTTTTTTTGGTGTTATATGGTTTTATAACACAACAGTTTACGCAGAATCCCTTTCCACGTCATGTCAAACTTCAAACATCAAACTTCATTTTTTGTTTCAAGAAAACTTTCATCATTTTCTTCTCTTTTACTTCACTCTTACTGTGTACATAGAGACAGAATAAGATGAGATGAAGTACAGTTTTAAAGTCAGTAGTGAGCACACTGGTTTAAAACAACCTAATTTAGTGTATTAAGAGTCCTAAGTGTGTCCACAAGTGAAGTCACTAGATCACAAGTAAAATAGTGATGCTTCTATTTTGCATTTTTATGCATTTCTGTTTGACAGTTTGAAAGAAAAATTTAATTAAATAGTGAAGGATAAAAAGACACATTTACTTGAATGTAAGAATGTTATTGTAATTTGGTGCGAAAGTGGCTTTTGTGGAAAGGGATTCTGGTAAACTCTTTTTTAAAACTTTAGAAAACCATAAAATACGTATAAAAGGGGATGTTTTATAGCATACAGTATTTAAATACTCCTTATTAAACACTTTAAAATGCTTTTCCATGTGACACTGGTTAAATAACATCAATATAACACCATGGATGCAAATCTTACATAGATTAATAGCACATTAATTTATAGAAAAGTTGAAAAGAATATAATCTAATAAGAGTCTAATGTAAATAAAAAAAAATTACATTGACTTCAAAGTTAAAAAAATAAATCAAAGAAACTGAGTTTTCAAAGTAGGCTTTGTTTTTAACTGATTCTTGGGATGTCTGGATTTTGCTGTATGACGGTATGCGTTTGAGTAAGCACAAGTTTATGCAAAATCTGATGATCCATGTTATCACAGCATTAGATGAGAACATTTCTAAGAGCATTTTAAAGTGCTTAATCTGGAGTATTTAAATACTGTATGCTGTAAAACATCCCCTTTTATACGTATTTTATGATTTTCTAAAGATGCAAAAACAGTTTACCAGAATCCCTTTCCACAAAAGCCACTTTCGCACCGCATAGTTCCCGAACTAAGTTCTCGACTCAGTGGCGATAATGAGCACACTGGATTAAAACAACCCAAATTATTATCTGAAAGTCAGAGATCACCAGTGAGATAGCGTTGCTTCTACTTTGCATCTGTATGCATTTTTGTTTAAAAGTTGATTTAAATAGTGAATGATGAAGAGACACATTAACATGAATTCACAACGTCATTGTATTTTTTAAGCTATTCTTTTTCTTTAATGACAGCATGCGTCTGAGTAGGCATGAACTGCACAATAACAATAATAACAATAATCCAAAGAGCATCTTGCGTGCTTTAACAGGAGCAAAATAATCTTTCTTTTTTACTTCCAGGTTTAAATGGAAATTAGATTGTATGATCCTAACTATCTGTTATTAAGTGTAAAATAAATTCATTTACATTTTAAATTAAATTGACCAGTTTAGAATACTCTTTTCCATGTGACACTGGTTAAATAACATTAGTACAACACCATGGATGCAAATCTTACATAGATTGATGGCACATTCATTTATAGAAAAGGTAAAAAGAATATAATCTAATAAGAGTCTAATGTAAAGAAATAGTTTTTTCTACATTGACTTTTAGGTTTAAAAGTTGAAGAGTTTTCAAAGTAGGCTTTGTTTTGAACTGATTCTTGTGTGTTTTTATTATAATTCATTCTAAAACATCTTAACATACCAAATAATCTTACCAAATATCACATAAAATAGCATACAGACAAAGTTAAAAGCGTTGCCTATATGCTTTTAATGTGTGTAGTGTATATCTTGTTTTTCCTTAGCGTACACATATACCCAAACACATACAAACTTCCTGGGCTGCTTTGTTGCTTCCCTAGAGCAGTGCAAGTCTGTTGCTATGGAAACTTATCAGGAGTAGAGCTAAATTGCTAAATGAGTATTGAGTGGATCAAGAGTATGTCTCGGATATCTGATTTATATTTTCTCCTGCACAGTAATCTCACTTGCTCTTTCTCTGTCTGTCTGTCTGACGGCCGGTCAGTCTCTCTCTGTGTTGATGCCGACACAGTTGGGGTTTGTTTGGTGAAGATGTATACTCACTCAAGCAGTGCGATCCTTTCTGCCTCTGTTCTCTGCAATTGGGCAAAAGGGTATCTGCATTCTCGCCAGAACCGGAGGAGGTTTCACAAATGCTATCGATCAATTTTTTCTCACTCTCTCTCAGCCTCTCTCGCTCGCTGTGACGAGTGCTCAGGGATTGCCCCTCCAACACCAAATGTCAGGTGTTAACTAGCCGAGCGTGAAGAGGAGAGTGAGCCGAGCTTTCTGGGGTTTAACTTCGCTTCCCCTGTTATAGTCGCCTCTTGCTGACAGGAGCGAAACACACACGTACACACTCACACAAAGTCACACTGCATAATCACAAAGAACAAAAGGCTTTGTTCACATTCAAAATGTCACCAAAGCATTTCTTCTCCAGAAGATGGAACAGTTTCTGGCTGGAAGGGAGAGTGGCGACTGATTGGGACTTTAAAGAGTTTTTGTTCCCATGCTTTAGCCAGACAGGAAGACGAGGTTATTGATTTGCGTTTTGTGTAAATGTGGTTTGCTGAAACATCTTTTTTATATGTGCTCTCTATCTCTCAGTCTCTTTGCATTTTTCAAAAGCACTCGGCTAAAGTGACAGACAAAATGCAGATAAAATACATCTTTAGAATATAGCTTTGATGTTGAATCCAATATAGGTCATGCTTTTATGTTTTAGGTATAGGATCAAGGTTTCACTTTTTACTGCATTGATTATTGTGGGATTAAAAAAAATCAATTTCTCCATAGACTCTTATCTTATATTTATGGACCTGGCTACGAAAAAAAAAAATTAAACAAAACGTTACTGCCCCACAGTAACATGACACAGTTCATTGAACACACTGTGACAACATGCCCCAAATGGAACATGGTATAAAATAGCATATTTTACAGTAAAACAACTGTGCACCACTACATGTAGATAAAAGATTTAACCATTGTTTTGACCATTTTACAACGTAACATTTATAAACACGTGAAAAATCTCATTTGACATTGAAAATAGTAAAAAATAAAACGTTTTTATTTAAATCACTTGTTTACAGCTATTTTAAAATATGAATGTTTTTAAATTCTACTTGATATTTTACTTAATATTTGAAGAAAAGATTATCACCAATTATCCTGAAGATTTATAACAGTGGTAAGCTTTTTGTTTTAAACCAAAACACAAAATCAGTTCTGGAGAAAACAAGCGTTTATGTAATGAGACTTTTGACTTAGCTCTGATCTCCCCAACATATTATTATAAAATTATGAGATAATTGCTTTTGTTATAATGTTTGATTTTTTTATCTACAGGCATATATGATGCTTGCCAGCAGGATTTGTATGTATGAGTTTGTATATGCGTGCGTTAAATGTGTGAGAAGGATATGCTGCCATCTCCCACTGAGCAGAGCTAGAGAAGCAATAATTAGCGTAATTCTTTTCTCTGAACCCTTGGGTTTAATTAGTCACAGTGACTCACTGATGACTAGAGATTTTCATCAATTGCACTACCAAAATAAAATGACACCCTATCCTGATCTATCTCCACCTTTCAACCATCAGAGAAGCATCCCCGTTGACTACACAGATGATGTCATACTATCTCAGTGTTGACTATGATGGCTCTATCTTTCCTGGAGGTTTTGTCAGACTTAAAGTCACACGGGTACACAGGGATGAATTATTAGGCAAAATATGACTACCTGCTCTCATTCTAGCACTCCACATTTCCCATGACTCATCAGTAATTGCTTCTTTCGAGGATATAATGGCAGACATCAAAAGAAGACTGATGAGTAGATGACGTTGATCAAATAGAGCAAATAGAGCAGGCACCAGAGAGAGCGTACAGCAGGACGGGGTGTCTAAAATGGACCGCCAGCCACCTGCCGCCCATCGGCATTATTCAATTTCTCCTGCAGGTTAATTTAGCAATATAATTAGGTTTGGCCCGCTAGGAGAAATGAGAAAATGCGGTTTCGTTTTTAAAACCACTAGGTGCCGCCGCTTTAAAAAATCACATCTAAGAAATACAATTTTACACTCTATTCCAGTTTCTAGGTGATTGAGAGTTTTCAAAATGCCTGAATGAAAGTGGGAAGATATATAACAGTGCTAAGATCATGTAATTTAAGTGGTTCTTTTAAGACTTTAAGCAGTCATTCAAAGAGACGTTGATTTGTTCTGAAGCCATTTCTGCATTGTTAAGTTAATATCCTTGAACTCGTTAAAAGTTAGATTTAACTGGACAAAAGTTGGCGCTTGTTGAAATGGATGGCAAAGTATTCCTGAGAACAAACATCAGGTGATGAGACTACATAAACAAATATTTTTCTGAATGATGCTAAATATTAGTGTTAACTGCTAGCATCATTAGAAATGTTCATCATTATCACATTCCATTTCATTCATTAACATCAGCAGAAAGGGCTGTTATGACTGTTTAACTTTTAAGTTTAAAGAAATAGTTCATCCAAAAATGAAGTCTCTTATTATTACCACTCCAGATGTATTGTATATGTCATCCTTTTCTTTAAATTAAATAATTTTTTATTAGTATGCCATCATATTACCTTCTTATATGGCTCTGAAAAGCACCTTCATCCATCATTAAGGAAATCCAAGTGGCTCCAGTGCTGTAATACATTTCTTCTGAAGTAAAATTATGTTTTTGAGAGAAAATAATTCATATTTTGAGATTATTTAACAATATTAAAACATGGTGATATGTCCATAATATTGAATCTCATCGGTTCTTGCATGTCTCATGACAAAATATCACATTTGTTTGCGTCTAAAAAATAAAATCTCACATCACCATCTGTTCCACAAGTAGTTGGTGTTCTTGGTAGTCACAAATTAAAAGTTAAGATATGCACAAACAGTTTCTTGGGTTTTCGAAAATCTAAAAGCAAATCACAACATGGCAACTAGTCGGAAGACACATAAGAACCAATGAGATTTAGAGATATCAAATATGTGACCCTGCCTGGGAAAAAAAACAGCTACAGGAAAAAAAGTCATTTTTTTGTTTTCTACAACAAAACATCCTAAATAATGTTAAGAACATTCTGTGAAAATATAACCTTAATATCTTTAATATTGACTGAGTAATGACATGTCAAAGATTGAAATCATAGTGAAATTAATAGGTGAAATCAAACTTTGATGCTCGTTATCTCAGAATTAGATTTTAGCCTGGTTTTCACAGACAGGGTCACATATTGATAGGTTGCCATGTGTTGCATGCATATGAGAGAATTTTCATTTTGGTTGAACTTTGCCTTTAAATACACTATATTGCTAGACTGAGAACTTGAACGTTTCTTGCAATTTCTATTTTATTTGCATTTTTTCCGTGATATTGAGTTTATGATGTAATTCCTTGTTTATTCAACTCATGATTAAATCATCCTTCATTCTTTGGATATAAAGATCTAGTGCCGCAAACTAAAGACACATACCATTTGCTGTTATTACTGTATATGCTTCCTACACCACATCACATCACCATAATGAACGCAAACAGACAACAAATATTTCTGCAGCACGTAGCTGTTGTTGAAAAATACCACTTGCTGTCTGCTACATCATTGCTATAGCAACAATGTAAATGAAAATGAATGAACACACAAATCAAATTACCGTATATCTACTGAAAATATCAGACTTAAATAAAGAAAGCGACATTGCTTGTAAAGTAAAATATAGTTAACTGAATATCTGCATGAGTTTAGCTGTGAGTTTTTTATCTATCTAGGTATTAAAGGTAACACAGGAACCCTGAGTTCATACCTCTGTGATCTCTCTCACTTTCTCTTTCTACAGTCCCTCGTCCCTGACTTTAATTACTGTGAGACTGACTTCTTACACCTTCACAGGAGGGCCAATTAGACCCAGTGACTTTGACTGTGTGTGTTTGTGTTTGTAAAAATAAGTGTTTGGGAACGAGAGCAGCTGTACTCACTGACATTTGCCAATTTACCCATTTCTCTCTTACTTTCTCTCTTTTCTTCTATGCATATACGCACTTAATCAGATCAGAGTCTAATGCAACTTTTTTCTGTTTTTTATTGGCAAGGATGTAGATTTCTCTGGGGAAACCAGACACTTTCCATAGTGAGGATATTCAATGTTACTATAGGGACAATACAGTACTTCTGCTAGAGTCAAACTAGAGATAGACAACTTCACAAATGTCTTTGCTAAAGTTCCTAATATCCTTTTTTTACATAGCATTCCAATACTTTTAGGTCAAAGAAATTTGCATCACAAAAAAATGGGCTTTCAGTTTTCATTTGAAGTTGCATTGAGAGACAGATTGGCTGCATCACTGTATTTCAGTGTATGTTAAACATTTGTCAGAAAACATTTGCACACCATTTGTCCAAAAAGCTGTATTTTACCAGTTTGTCTCATTTGTTTCAGAGATTGACTGCATAATGTAAATTGGAGCTGATGCTTGTTCAAATGGTGACCTTCAGTCAAATCATTGGCAAAAAAATTTCTATGTGCGTATTGTGCCGAATCTGTGCTGTCTGCCAGTTTCTTCTCTTTTCAGATTCAAGGTTCATCTCTATCAAAGCACACCCTTTGCCCATTCATACCAAACACCTGACATCTCTTGCAAGGAATATGTGGCACTTGGACACGTGCTTTGTCACAGCCTGAAAGTCTCTCACTTTACCATCTGTTCAGCAAAGAAGCTGGTGTTCTTGGAAGTCACTAACCAAAAGTTAAGATATGCACAAACAGTTTCTTGGGTTTTCAAAAATGTGAGAGCAAATCCCAACTCAGCATGTGGACAAAAGGCAATTTAAAAATTTGCATTTGTTTTGCTGCGTGAGGCTGACTGAAGTATTTCGCGAGTGAGCTAATTAAACATAAAATTCAGGAGAAATATGTGATGTGATCTAAAAAAGTACAGTAATTTGGTAAGCCATTTATTTACACTGACACCAAAATAATTTACTGTTTAAACTAACCTGATAACTGCACAAATTGAGTATACACATAAAAATGCACTATCCAAACTATACTTTCATAATTTAAGATAATTTATTTAGTTAATTTATCTTTTTTTTTTTTTTTTTAGTTTATTTTAAAAAAACATCAACATCAATATTGTAATAAAAATAATTCATATGAATATTTAATATTGAGTCTTCAACCTTTCCATCAATATATAGTGTGTCATGATTGGATTAGAATTGGAACAAAGACAAATGTAAAGCATATGTATTTTATTATTGTGATACAGTATCAATTATATTTTATGATACCATTATTAGGAAATAAAAGTCTCTTTTGTTTGTTTTTATATAACGAAGAGTAATGTCTAAATCATTAGTACATTTTCTCTGTTTGTGAGAGTGTTTAAAACAGTAAGCTGTTTAACAGTTGTTTCAAACATCTCCAGAGTCTAACTGAGGAATACTCTTCTCAGTCTTGTTTTGTTTACTGTGAAACAATGTGTTTCATCACATTTTTCTATGCTTTAAAAAATCGTTCCATTAGGGAGCTGCCTAAAGTTCCTGTACCAACAACCCAGAAAAGTTTTCGGTTGTATAGCTGGGGCATAAATAGTTGATGAGTTGATGACCTTATTTTTACGACAGCTGAATCTTAAGAACCTACTGGCGGTGAGGCCACATGACCATGAGAGCTCAGCGACTGTAAGGGCCTGATTACTGTGAATGCCTGATAGATTGTAAGGACCTGATCACTGCTGAGATGATTGAGTTGTGCCAATGGTGCAATTACTCCTGGATGGAGTCTTGGGTCTGAATCGAAGAAACAAAAATATAACTGACCTGGCATCAGTGTTAGAAAATTACCTTTTTTATTAAAAGGGAAATATGCAATGTTTGCCCACTGGAACTGATTTTTGGGGACAAACACACACAGTTTATGGAAAATACTAAATATAAATATAATGTCCTATACATATGTAATATTATAAAAAATTTAACAAAGGTTTACACTTTAGGAAGTTACTCTTGAATACAAAGTAAATTGAAGCACTATAAACTAGGATAGAATAGAATATTTGCCAGGGCTAGAAATTATTGCACAAATCATGTTTACGAGGATAGGAAAGACAGTCTGTGAGTCTATTGTTCTTGGTACAGTTATAAGATGAGGATATTCCTCTGATGATAAATATATGTTTTAATATTTAATTGTGATTCTGAACAATGACTATTTAAAATGATATGAACAAATACAAATGACTTTATAAAAGTTAAGCATTTTTTAACTATAGCAACCATAGTTTTTTTATTTATTCGTAGTGAAACCGTAATAAATCTCAAATTTACAGCACTATGGTCTTATCACAATAACCATAGTTTAAGTATTAGTAGTAAATCAATGGTCATAAATGGTAATCAATCATCCAAAAAACATCATTACTTTTTTGTTTCTTAATAATTTATTGTCTATTTACAGAGAAAATCTACAAATCAAAGCTGCTATGTAATACAGTCAAGCTTGCTGTGGTTCACAAATTTTTCATAACAGGTACCGAGCCATTTTTATTCAATTAATGTTCTATAGATACTGCATATAGGGCAGATGTCACACTTTTAACTATAACTATAAATATTATCACTTCAAAATTTTAGATATCTCCTCTAATGTTAATGGAATAGAATCGTTCACGCTGACTCAATATTTTAGTGAAATTCATTTTCATTGAGTTTCTTTTACTGATCTGCACATTTTCCACATGCATTATTTCAATGTCTGTGTTCCTCGAAACCGGTGTTTACATTTACACTGAAATGCAGATATATTTAATAGACATGCAAACGGGAACCCATAATAGCTATCATCCTGTTTCCGTTCTGAATACGAATCCACTGAAGTATCGAAATGAAATCAGAATGCTGATCAAACGACAGACACACTGAGACTTTGTCTGTCTAACATCTCGCTTTAATCTGTCCACAGCTGATCCACTGTGTGTCTGATAAGTGAGTAGATTACCACTGACCAGGGGTTAAATGTTTAGAGACACTGAGCATATTGTCTTTGTAAACGGTGAGTAATCCTTTCGCTACGCCTCTCGTCTCTTAAACACACATGCTTTTGCGCTTAATACTTGCACAGATAGATTTAATTCACTTCTGTTCAAAAGCCAGCTGTAGGAAACATATGGTTCTGTCTTTACCAAAGCTAATATTACCCACTATAGTCTTTGTTTCCTGGATTTCCTCTGACCTCATGGTCTTTACGTTCTTAACCATTTAGTAGGCGTGTTTTTTCTCAAGTGACCAACTGCAAAAACATTCCCAGTCGACTGACGTGGGCTTAAGAGGAAGACTTAAAGTGTTTGGGAAGGGTAATAAACAGAAGCAGATAGTGATAGGCTTTTGATTTAATTAACTCTCATAGGGTCACGACTAGCGGTTATTGAACCTTTAACTTGAGCGGCACGGCTTATTAACCTAAATTAGGCTATACACTGTATTTAATCAAATAAAAGCTATAGTCCTTTAATTTGATTGGTCAAGTGATGTTTCAAGGGTGCTTATATTTCATGTAATATCACTGGAATTTTTCACTGTTCGCAATGAAGACAGTTGGCCTCTTTAGTCACGCTCTGTATCTGCTTTAATAAGCATAACATATTTTTGTCTTATAAGTGCTGAAAGCGTAAGAAAATAAGGATTCATTATTTTATCTGCCCGTGCCTTGGCAATCATTATAATCGTTGCCATCATTAAGGCAGGCGGGAGATTTGTGCGAAAAGCAGATGCATTTCTTAAAGAGATTTTTTTTTTTTCATCATTTACTCACCCTCGTGTTATATCAAACTTGTATGACTTTGTTTTTTCTGCAAAACACAAAACACTGGTAACCAAACAACATTGCCCTCATTGACTTCCACTGTAGACGCAAAAAAGCACTTAAAGTGATAGATAAAATTCTTTCATTATTTACTCGCTCTCATGTCATTTCAAACCTGTATGACTTTCTTGCTTTAGCAGAACACGAAAAAATATATTTAAAAAAAAAACGTTAGTAAACAGACAAAACCGGCACCCATTGACTTCCATTGTATGGACACAAAATACATTTCTTAAAATATCTTATTTTACAGAAGCAAGAGTTACATACACGTTTGAACGACATGATGCTGAATAAAATAATAACAGATTTTTTTAATATTTTTTTTGGGTGAACTGTCACTTTAAGACATTTCTCAAAATATCTTCTTTTGTGTTCAGCAACAGAAACTGTTACATACACAGGTATACACGAATGACTGGGGAATAAATAATGACAGAATTTTCATTTTTGGGTCAACTATCCCTTAAAGCAGAGGCATTAGATCATATGATTTAATAAAAGCATTAAGCATTAATAAAATGCTTGAGTACAGATTTAGAAAAGCACTAAAACAGGTTCAGAACCATATGGGACATTAATAAGTGTGAGGATTGTTTAGAATTGACTCCTGCCCTTCAGGTATGATGAGACTGTACAAAAACAGCTTCAAGCCAGTGAGGTTTTATACTCCCCAACCTACTTTTTCATACACCTTTTTTGCTGTGTAATGTCGCTACTGTATCCAAAAGTGCAAGACTTCAGCAGTCTGTAATTTACAGATGCTTGTTTATTCATTTTTCTGTCCCATGAAATTGCTTGATGACTGCAGTTATTCTCTATATTGATGTATCTCCTCTTAAAATGTTAGGGTTAGGAACAAGCATTTTCTTTAAACATGAAGGATGATTTGCTTGGTATTTCTGGCGCAAAGATTGGTGGAATTAGGGGAAGGACATTGCAATTCTAGAAAGCATTTTATTGGATGAAAATAAGTTCTGTAGATGTTTAGGGGTACATTTTTAAAAATAAATGGTTCCCAAAATGTTTTGTTTCTGACTGTATGGTAACATTAAGAACCTTTTAACATCCACAGAACCTTTTAGTGATAGAAAGGTTTAACAGACTATAAAAAAAATAGAATAAGATATTATTTTAAGAACCTATGACTGAAAGTTTCTGTGGGCAAACAAATATAGTATTTCTATTGTGTCACTGAGAATAACTTTTTTTAGCATCTTTATTTTAGTGAGTTTTGACTAAGGCAGTATTGCAGCCTCAAAATTTTGATTTCATAGGGTGAAGTAATAATTGTACAACTTTAGTCTAATTCTCAAAAATAAAGCTGAAATTGTAAAATTAAATAAATAAAAAACAGTTAATAAAACTCATGTGAACGAGGAGCCATCTGGCACTGTGTAGGTGTGATGTACCTGTTCTGACAGGTGCATAAAAGCACATAACCCCCCCAAACATACGCACACACATAAGCCCTTCAGGTGACGAAGAGTCATGGTAATTAAGTTGTTTAGGCAGCGAATGTAGATAGAGAAAGAAGAGCTTGTTTCTTTTTCAGGTTGGTTTTACTGACACAAGCCCACAAACCTGCTGCCCTCTAGTGCTAAATGTATTATTTTTCAAGACAAAGTGTATCCTTCACAGTTAAGGGACTTATGCTTCTATTCAGATGTGCTGTTTGAATGATCTCAATGTCTTAATAACAGCTCTACAGTTAGATTTTAATGGCGGTTTGTTTGAGTAAAGTACCTGCTGTGTTAATTGTGCACACTTTGTAAGAGGAAAAACCTTCATGTTCTTTATAAACGGGGCCATATTTTGTCACAGCCCCATGTGTTCTCCCGGACTCCATTTCCCATAATCCCTTGCACTCCTCTCACCTGTTTCCACTTACTCGTCTTCTGTGATCACCTGCACCTGCCCACCGTCATCAAGGACTCTATTTATACCCTGCATCTCCCCTTTGTCTTTGTCTCGTGTTAACGTTGTGTGAAGAGTGTATCATGTGGTTCTGTTCCTGTATCAAAGTAAAGATTATTCCTTGTGTATTCCTGTCTCCGAGTTTCCTGTCTTCAAGGTACACCGCACCGGTAACAGAACACGAGACCCAAAATAGAAGAAGATGTCCTACGATGCCTACTCGATTAACCAGGCAAGAGCTTTCCTCTGCCTGGGCCAGGAGGATCGATCCCTCGAGGTCCACACCCTGCTCTTTGCAGTTATGGGAGAGATAGCAGGGTGTCCAGACGGCAACCTCCGGCTGCTGTTCCTTTTTGGCCTCAACAGGGAGGTAAAAGATCTGCTGTCTGGAAGTGGGCCAAGAGAGGAGTTTCGTGGAGGTAGCAGACTGGGTGCTGGAGAGCTGTGGGTGCCGTCCCCTCCACAAGTTGGTCAAGATGGCCGCCCCGGAGGTTCCCGGCTCCGCCCCGGAGGTTCCCGGCTCCGCCCCGGAGGTTCCCGGCTCCGCCCCGGAGGTTCCCGGCTCCGCCCCTGAGGTTCCCGGCTCCGCCCCTGAGGTTCCCGACTCCGCCCCTGAGGTTCCTGACCCCGAGCCGCCTGACAGGGCCTTCAAGCTCCCGCCCAGCCTCCCTCTCCCGCCTCCTCTGTGTCCTACCTGGCCGGCTCCCCTGTCTTCCCCAGGTCCCCTCAGTCCCTCTGCACGCCTCCATGCCATGCCACCTAGGTGCTGGGGCTCGCCTCGGGCCTTCCGGGCCCTAGCACCTACATGGAGTGCAGCTCCCCTTGCTCCGCCTCCTGCCTCCGAGACCCAGACTCCTCTCCAGCCCTCCGACCCTACAGCTCTGCCCTTACCTCCCTCGCCTCCACTGTGCCCGCCCTAGCACTACCTCCACTGGGCTCCCTCGTCTCTCCGCCTGCCTTTGGTCAGGAGTCGACCTTCCCTCTCCCTTGGCCTCCCCTTCTCCACCTTCGGCTCGGCGGTGCGTCCCACAGGCTCGGTCAGGCTCCCCTCCCTCCGGCTCCTCCTTCTCCGTCCTCGGTCCCTCCATTGTCGCCAGAGCTGTCGAGCTGTCGGTTCCGCCCTCTCCATCTCCGGCTCTGGGGCTCTCCATCTCCGCCTGGGGATCCCGTCCCTCGTGTGTGGTTCTGGTGGTCGGGTCCCGGATTCGTCACTCCCTCTTCCGTGGCTCCTCCCACCATCGCCGCCACCCTGGCCGGGATGGACTTTATCTCACTGCCCTCGTCCTCACCACCTTATCCTCCTCCAGGACCCCACCCTCCCTCCTCTGTTGGTCCTTCTGCGAGGCCTGAGGACACCAGCCTTCCGGGGGGGTACTGTCACAGCCCCATGTGTTCTCCCGGACTCCATTTCCCATAATCCCTTGCACTCCTCTCACCTGTTTCCACTTACTCGTCTTCTGTGATCACCTGCACCTGCCCACCGTCATCAAGGACTCTATTTATACCCTGCATCTCCCCTTTGTCTTTGTCTCGTGTTAACGTTGTGTGCAGAGTGTATCGTGTGGTTCTGTTCCTCTATCAAAGTAAAGATTATTCCTTGTGTATTCCTGTCTCCGAGTTTCCTGTCTTCAAGGTACACCGCACCGGTAACATATTTATTAAAGTATAAAGTTAGCTTAACATGTTAACTGTGACTGTTCCACAGGTGGAACACTTGACAAACTATATATTAATGGAATAATTATTTGACAAATCTTCATAACAATAAACATAGATGAAAAAATACTTTATAAAAATATTTTTTTTAAATATATATAAACATTATTTGTATTATAATATTTATAAGTGTTATTAATTTTAAAAAATCTAAAATTAAAAAAATTTATAGTGTGTTTTCATGTGTATGCTCAATTTGACATATATGTCAATATAACAGGTTAAAGAATTAGAAATTAAAATCCTGTCATTGTATGTAGAAAAGGCTGCATAGATCTTTAATAATTTCTTGTTTTGTTAAACAAAAATTCCAAAAGTTTTTTGCACTGGTTAAAAATAGAGCAGCATAAAGATTTGGAACGACGTGAAAATAAGTGAAAGATTATTTGTTTTTATTACTATGAATAACTATTGCTTTAAGACTTGAATTTATCCAGACAAGTCATGTATCATTCCCTGCAATTTATGTCATAGATGTGTTGTCATAGATGTCATAGATATGTTTTAGATTTCCCTTGTTACAGTAAGCCTAATAAAGGTTACAAATAAATAAAGCTTCTGCCTATGTAATAATCAATGTGCTTTTTTGTAACTTTTTAAAGGTCACAATTAGTCGCATTGGATTTTTCCGAGGTTATGTCAAGGGTGTTTACATAGCGTGTGACATTAAAAACTGTCGAGACCGACTTCCCCTTGTATCCACATTTTTGCTGTGACACAGAAGCTTCCCTTAAGGCCTGACATTTCAAATGTACGTGTGTTTGTTGTGTGGCTTTCACTTGTATGTCTAGGATAGGTAATAGAGATTACAGGAGCGCTTACAGTATGCCATCATACATAGGCGTTTGCATGTATGCGATGCCTCTCCGTGGGTGGAATATTTACCTCCTTCCCTGCGGGTAAGAAGTTCACTATAAATCCCTTTGCTTTCTGATTGGTTTGAGTGACTTTTGCAAAATACAGCCTGACCTCAATAATGGTGCAGGCCATTGCTTATAAACAAAACTAATGGAGTATTGAACTTTGCTACAGCACTGGCCAGGTCCAATCTAACATACAGTCACACGGCATTAATAGTCGAGATCTGGAGCAGACAGGTTTAGCCCAGTCGGCCCCTTTATACCGTCGAGAATGTTTTCACGCGGGGGCTCGGTCTCATCAAAAGCTATCAGCATAAAATCAGTTCCCTTTGCGCTACTCTGCAAACACACTGTAAATCTAAGATGAATAAAACATTAGACACACCAACAAGCTCCCTGATCAATGAGGGTTGAGGTAGGCTGAGCCAAAGGTTTGGTGGGCAGAGTGTGTGTCATACCCGTGTGTGTGTGTGATTGTGTAGATAATGAGCCCTAGATAAAAGCGCGTGAGGATGTGTCATTCGGTTCTGTGTATTTACGGATACTAATTTTGTCACAAACACACACACACACACTGAGCGATATCACAGGACGCCAGTGATAAGCAACTCCCTCAGCCGAAAAATACACACACTCGTGGCTTTGTGGCCGCCTGGAGAGGTGGATAAAAGGAAAATGTTACACAAGAAAATGTGGCTTTTATAAACGAATAAATCTATTTTTTCTCAGCAGTGACACAGTGGCATTCAAACTGAAGGACGGTTGGATGAAGGCAAATCCTGCAGAGAGATGGAAAAAGTAAAAGTTTTTTTTAAATCAATATTAGAAATAATAAATATAAGGCTGATGATTGCTCAAACGCTTTGTACAAAATGGTTTTTCACATCAGAATTGCCTAGGTGATTGAATTATCGCTGTTAATCTGCCATTTATCAATAATCACTTAATCCAGAAGATTTGGATTCATATTTTCTAATTGGATTATCTCACTGTGCTTGAGCACAGAATTACATAATTATAAATTATGTAATTTATGAATTAATGAGCTTTAAATATCTTTCTTTCCAATAGTGTCCAATAGACTATATACCTGAGATCTCTTAAAGCACAACCCAGACCAGGTCCGTCATTACGAGGTGGAGAATCTGCCTGGTTCTCCTAATTTTAATTTTGGAGTTATGGTTACATATGAAAAGTTTACTATATATATATATATATATAGTACTATATACTTTTGTAAACGTGAGCTACCTCAAGGAGGAGGAGGATACAACGCACATAAACAGCACACAACCTGTTAAATTTAAGTTAGTGTTTAGGCGTGTTTAGGCGTTCTATCCATTTGCCTGCTTACCTTGCATGTGGAGTGTTTTAGGGAGGGATGCATTCACAAATCTGTCTTATGAAACTGATTCATATCTTTGTGTATCGTTGGTCAGTCATTTCGTCCTTCATCCGAGTCTGACCCAGACTCGTGCAGCCAGTTCTTACCTAATACCCGCTCTAGATTCACACGCTGTCAATACACGTTCATTACTTTTTCTCTGTGATCTAATTCCAAAGGTTTTATTTAACGTGTAATGGAAGCAGCAAATGTTGCGTTAAATAGGCTAATATTGGCAAAACATTTATAGCGTGCATTCGATAAAGCTGGATTTTCTTTATGCCAATTAATAACTGAAGCAATAAATTGTGATAAAAATGACTTGCTGTGTGGATCCTTAACGAGTCAACTTGTAATCACATTATGTGAAACAGTCCAATAAACCTTAACACTTACACATGGAAGTTATTCATATTCATTAGATTCATATTCATTTCTTATTCTTTTTTCTATTTATTTATCTCATTTATATTTGCATCAGCACATTCCATCAATCTGGCCCTGTAGGCTTGTGTAAAGACAGCAGAAAATTGAGAATTAAATAAGGTTTAGGCAGAGGACCGTCAGACAGACATGTGCTTGCTTCTCATCATCAAAACCAACAAAAACGTCCCTCAGTAGGCCAACCCAAAATCCTGTCACCGGACAGATTTATACTTAGATTCATTACTTCAGATAATCATCCAGATCTGAGTAAATAAATGTGTGAAACTTTTCGAAAAGGTCTCCAGCATCCTTGATTTTGTCGCTTATTGATTGTTCAAAGTCTTGGCAAGTAATTTACATTTTAGTTGCTGTTCTGCCTCTTTGAGATGTAGTGGCTTAGTTCAGTGTTTTTCAATAAGAATATTTTCGATAGAGTACCAGCAGGGACTAGCTCAATAATGTAACTAAGGCTCAACAAATTATAATTGTAATCTTGGGGTCTAGTCAATAGTGATTATGTTCTGAGTACTACAGTTTCTCAAATAACGTTTCAGGATGCACAGGACAGTATAGACGCAATGCTTTGCATTTTAAATATGTAAGGGATAATGTATAGTCTGGTGAACATTACTGCAAAATTAAACGCTTACAAAGTGATCAGGTATCCATTATCAAGAAGGTTTCATTTTGCAGCTCAATGTAATGCATTTATAATCCTTGTATTAAAGTAATATCGCACTTTATATGATTACTTCACAGCCATGTCTATTGACAGATGTTTAATACTTGTGACAATCATTCAAATCCTTAATTTGCCAAGATTTCTTCTATAAAATGTGTTTCGAATGGTCCAGCTTTAGTGCAACGAAAATCTCCTGTAAGTTTATTTGGGACTCTGAGAATGAGATGTGGTTATCTCATATTAAAGTGGGTGAAATTGCTTAGGCCTTGATGTCTGAAATCCTATTAAGATTTTATCTTGATAGTATCCTATTTTTGGTGATTGATTTCATAGGGATCGACATGAAAGATCACAGTTAGTATTGTAAATCAGTTAAGTTTTTAATACAGTACAAAAACCAAAACTTCACATTAACACATGCAATCTAATATGACCCAGTACATTCTGATATTTACGAATCTTGTCTAAATCTGAATCAATTAATTTTGGCACTTAATTATTTTCAAAATGTGAAATGACAACTGATATGTCATGATTATGTTTCAGCCATATATTGCATGTGGGTGTAAATTGACAGCTGTTCTCCAAGCGTGTTTTTGTCTGTCACACAGAAAAAATCTTCATAGAATGTTGGCAGACTGGCCAGTGTTTACAACAATAAAGCACCTGTCTACCTATCATTTTATACCTGGAAAGATTGAAGGAAGAAGGGACGAGGTGAAAGGGGGAGAAATGAGGGGGGAGAGGAGAAAGACAGCGCAAGAATAAAGGAAAAGTGAGAAAGTGAGAGAATTTGAGGTGAAGGTGCAATAAAGTTAGTGACGGCTGTGCCTGTTACCTGTCAACAGCTTGTCTTAGCTGCCAGAGTCGGCAAGGCGTGCACAGGCTGTGTGTATGTGGTCCTGATAAACCATACAGTGTGGGGACCAAATACCAGTACTTTTTCAACCTTCTGGGGACAGTATGTGGTCCCATTGAGGAAAACAGCTTATAAATCATACTAATTAATGTCTATTTGAAAATGTAATTATGCAGAAAGGTTTGTGTGAGAGATGGGTTTAGAGGTAGGGTGAGGGTTACAGGATACAATATACAGTCTGTACAGTATAAAAGTCTATGGAAAGACCCCATAAAACATTATAAAACATAATAATTTTATAGTTTATTTTAAGGAACTAAAGACCCTTAAAACAAGATACATATATTTGAGAAGCAATACTGCTTACTGTAAAATAGTAAGGTTTTTTTTATTAATTTTATTTTTCTTATTAAAATTGAAATTATTTTTCTTATTCTTACTGACATTTCTTGTTTTAGCATAATCCCCACAAAATTCTGTTTGAATTTGTTTACAATAAGTGGAAAAACTATTTGCTGATTGTATAAAAATATAAAATAATATATAAAAATAAAATCACTTTACAAGATATTCTTAGTTTTATCCGAAACATTTTCCCTCTGAAGTAAATGTATTTTTTTAGAGGTGTTTAGATGATTTTGTTCTATTAAACAAACTAAAAATACTGATTAAACATCTAAATATGAGGGTAGAATAGTGAGTGGTAAAATCATAAAAGAAAATTGAACAGATGAATGATGATGCAGGTTTATTTTACTGTGTGTGAACAATATTCAGATATGTTTAAAAGCAACGTACTCTGAATGCAGGACTTTTATAGATAGAGAGTGGCATAAATCAGAGGAGATAAGTATTGTTATGCTTGGAATTGTCCCTGTTTAAGGACTGAGCTCACTCGCAGAGCTCCTGGGAGATTTATACACACACACACACACAGTTTATTTTACATTGACAGATTGAGCTGAAATATGAAATCACTTTGGACATGGGCTGCACTGCTGGCAGGAGCCTTGCGAGTGTTTGTGCGTGTGTCTGAGATCAGTGAGAGTTTATTTTTGAGAGTGGATTGAAGAGGAAAGGATCAAAACAATGACAGAGAGTTGTTTAGAGGATGCAGACGAAAGAAAGAACAAATATTAGAACAAAACAAAGCAGCAGATGACAAAGATATAAATTTAAAAGGTCATTCATATGAAAATTCTTTGTTGCCTTAAAAATTTAAGTCCAGTCAACTTAGTTTTTTTTTACATTATTTCATAAAAATATGTGTTGAAAAAAATTATGTAAATACAGTTTAAATGACTTAATTTGATTGGACTTAAAATTTTACAACAAGGAATTTTACAGTCATTAAAAGGTTTATTAGCATGAACTAAAACTGAAAGTTAGTTCATTAAAAGATAAGTCTTGTCTTACAGATTTTGCCTCTCAAGTAAATTTCTCTTTTTTTTTTGTATAGTACAAAAAAAATACTGATTAAACATCTTTGCAGTGTGGAGAAGAAATTAAAATATAGTTTTGTATAATGCAATTATTGTTAACTTGATGGCGAAATGTTAAATGCTTTCTCGTGTCGCTTTAGATAAAAGTGTAGAATAAATGTAAATGTAAAACTGTTGACTTCAATAAAAAACTATTGATTTTGGCCTAACACAGAGTAAAACTAAAATAAAACAAGATAAATTATACAAAAAAAATAAAAAAAATGAAATAAAAATGATAATTTCAGTAGTTGTTCAGCAGCCATCTCATGGCAGGAGATGTTGACTTGTGTGTCTGTGTGGGAGAAGACATTCTGCCTGCAGATGGTGATGTGGATGTGATGCCAAAGGTTACTGATATACTGATAGCAAAGCTAGAAAACAAAAAAGTAAGAAAAGAGTCAAAGTGAGAAAGCAAGAGAGGAAGTAAGAAAGACGTTGATTAAACACCTGTCATTCAATCAAAAACATGTGTCTTTTATTTAGTTCATGCTTAATTGGTACATCAAGATGCTAGCAATGACATGATAAGCTCGATTCCAGAAAAAAACACCTACTGACAGAATATGCATATACATGCATAATGCAAACGCATAAATGGCGTATAGTTACGTCAATCTCATTTATCACTTGATTTCACTTGTTGTACTATGCCACCCGTGAAGCATGCTGGGTAATGTTGACTCTTATTAAACCGTATGAGGGGACTGCTCGCTGTTCCCATAGACACCAGTGAGACCCGTGTCTTCTCATTAGGTCTCTTAATGTCTCCCCATATTTCATTTTGCTCCCTTTTACATTAAACATCTTTCATTTATGTGTAGAATGCAAGCAGGGTGCCCTCATATCAGCTCCAGCTTACTGTTTCTCCTTCCTTTTATCTCCATCCTCCCACTCTTCTTATCCTTTCTCTATAGATGCCTGTCTCTTTTGCTTAAAGTCATTATAGTTCAGTCACAATCTCTTTCTCTCCCTCTCTTTCTCTACCGCCCTTTCTCTCTCGTTCTTGCTTGTTATCTCTGGCCCTCCTACAGACTTCCTCTTCCTTTCCTATTAGTGTCGCTCTGTAACCTAGCAACGGACAGGCTGTTTAATCAACAGACAGATTCAGTGATGATGAAACTCTGAAATAGGACATCTGCCTTCCAAGTATATCTCTGACAGCGTACAGATGCGGGCTCACTTTTTCAGCCCTGGTTAAACATTTATACCCGCATTATACTGTAAATGTCAAAAGAGCAGAGAGAAGGCAGCGTGATGGGCAAACAAATGGAAAAAACGTAAACCTTTATACTGTATATATTTCCAGTAGGAAAAATCAAACGGGTGAGACACATTGTGACTGTAGCACATTCACATATAGACGGACTTGTTGCAAAAAAAATGTTTATCTGAAAGGTTGTTCTGTTCTTTTCTTTTGTTCTGTTTTGTACAGCTTCAATTTATGATGATGTTTATGTTCCAGAAAATAACTCCTTGCATCCTTGAATTTGATTTACCCTTAAATGCCTACTGCATGTTCTCTACCTCAATTGACAATCTCTCTCTCTCACTCGCTCTCGCTCTCTCGAAACTCAAGAGTAAATGGTTATCATTTAATTGAGGCTGTTTCTCTTTATTTTCCCTCCCCTCTCCAGCTTTCTATCGTTCTTTCTGTCCTCTGCGTGCCAAACTGCAAGTAATCAGGCTAGACTAGCAGAACAGCATGACGCCTGCCCTGACACAGACACACACACACACATATAAAACTCACATAAACAATGTATCGTAGGGAACAATTTTACATTTGTAAGAATTGGCTCGCTTTAAAAGAATTATTGGACTGAAATTCAATGAAATTCAGCATTGTCACAATAGGGAGTTTAATTTTCACAACAATGTTTTATGAGGAAATATTAATCAGTTTCACAAATAAATACATTACAGTTGTTTGAAATGTTTAGCCACATTTATCTGAACTCAATCTTTGATTACTGTCAAAACAGTTAACAACTGTCAAAACAGATTTTAAATTTTCCATTTAGCTCTTAAAAAAAACCCTAAGACAATTAAAATGCATCTCAATTCAGTTCTGAATGCCGCACAACCCTGGCAAACCAACCACATCTCATGTCATCTTGCATTTGAGTTCTGACTGAGCTGTTTTTGTTCGTCTTTCTTTCTTGTGCTTTGATAGATGTGTTGGGTGAGAAGAAGGTGTATGCGTTACAGTGGGGCTGCTTTTGTGTCTTTATTTAACACAGACAAAAAATAAAACATCTCCTTGCAGCCCCGAGGACCTACATCTTATACCTTTCACACAATAACTCTGCAGAATACAAACACATGAATGCAAACTCAGAGACACCAACCCATCTTCTATAATTTAGTGTGGCATTTTTTATTATTCAGAATTTGGTCTTGAGTCTGAAATGTTTCAGCCCTTATCTCAAAAGGTCCCTGAATCGTTTGAGGAATGTCTACACTGAGAGCTCTGTGTGTATCTGTGTCTGTCAGCCTGTTTGTTTGTGCTTAAAAGTATGTGTGTGTGTGTTTGTGTGTCTGTTTGCAGCGTTCTCTCTAGGTTTAAAAGTGTACTGCTGCTCTCTGGAGGTTGCTTTGAGCAATTTTGAATGAATCCTCGGTCATTATAGTAAAATAATGTATACAGTGTTGCCACTAGGGGTCAATATAGAGCATCATCAAGGGTTTTATCTTTATTTATTTATTTATTTATTTTGGGGAAAAGTGTATGACTGTATGTCAGTGTGACAAATCATCTGCACAGCATTTCACAGCTTAGAAGAAATCATTTTTTTATATGTATTACTTGTCCTTCCATTCTTTTGTCATACTTTGCTTGACATTTTAAACCTTAAAGAGAGACCCGTTTTAGTGTATCCTGCTGTGTCACAAATCCTGCACATACATGAACACACGTCAAATGTGTTTTGTATTAGTATCCCTCTTGTTGTATTTTCAGAGCTAAATTTCATCACTTTGACATCTTGCTTTTGATGAATTATAAACACATCCATGAGCCAAGAGTATACTGTGCTCGTTTATGAACTAATCCCAGTCTCTGTCAATCTAATCCAGCACTGTCCTTTGCAAACTACAAGATTTCTTACACCATTTCTTGGATCTAGTCATGTTTAACTCCTTCTGATAACTGACATATTTTGCATCATTACCATAGAAGCTGGTGCTGAAATATAAAGGCAAACTACATTTGTGCAATTCAAGTGTAATGGCATAGTGACATTTTTAGTCAAAACTGGAAATTCTCACGGAATGTATTTATTAATAATATATTAAACCATCTGTTTATATTTTACTAAAGCGATGTTGATAGAGTCTAGACATCACAAAAATATCATTATATGCAAAGGTTATCCATTTAAAAAAAAATACATGTGTTATGGATGTGACAAAAAAGAACAAACATTTTTCAGGGGCAACAAACTTTGACAACAAACCAAAAGTACCCGACAAGTGAAAAAGAGATGACTCTTCAAAAACAAAAAGTCTTCTTTAAATTTGTATTAACAATTGTAAAAGTAGCACTTCCCTGACTATGAATTATGCTTTAAAAAATGCTAAAATGGGTATTTTAACTATCAAATATTGACATCTGAGCTATCAGTATAATGAAAACCTGTGGTAAAATCTTGTCATTTTTTTCATGGAAAGGTTGATATTTGCATGAAATTGCCCATTTATCAATTCTGTGTGAATGCATCATCCAAGATGATATGACATGAATCCCAACCCTGTGATCTGCTCAGACATCTTGTTTTGAGAAACACAAAGAAAGTGAGATGAATCAGTGGATCCAATGAGCAGTGTGTGGCTGTTAGCCTGATCTCTTAATAGAGTTGAAACCCCCTGCAGAGCAGCAACCTATACCTACAGGTCTAACATTAATGATCCCGCTGATTAAAAGCTGATTTTTACTTCAGAGAAGTTAAAAATACACTGCTGACAAAGGTGAAAACCCAGCATGCCTTCCTGTGGCTTAGAAAGTACACGAGGTGCCCTAACCCAACTTGGGAATGCATCATTTTAAACATGTGACAGAAATAAATACACAGTTTTAGTATTTATTGCACTTACAAAGGGCACAATTTTAAGATAATACTGGAGAACAAACTAAAACATTTATAAACGGAAAAGTCCAAATTAATGTCACACTTGATTCGTTGTAATCTATTGTAATGAAAATGCAAAACGGTGAAATTACAAATCATGTACCATGCCACTCATTTAAATACCTAAACAGGCATTTAATTCTCTCAAACAGAACATATCTTGTTTTGGAGGCCCACATATTTTCTTCTAATTACTCTGCAATTCACAATCAGCCCACTGCCGTGGGATCAAAGGCACTTTCCTCCATTTCCCTCGAGGCAAACTGGCTCTGCTGCCAACCTGAGCTGGTGTCTCTGGGATTCAAGTGTAAGATCTCAACAATTGGTCACAGTACAATGCTCCGTAGAGCACCAGCCAAGTATCTATTATATTATTAAAGTCTACAGCAGATTTAACTTTTGATGTTTTAGAAGCATTCTTTAAAAACACATCCGCTGTCTGGGACACTGGGAGTAAGTAAACATACACATATTCTGTATTACAATTTTATAAAATACAAAATGTGATCCCACTTTATATTAACTGATATTGGTTATTTCACTTAATTTAACATTCCATAGCATCTAATAATGACAAACTATATATTGATGGAAAGGTCTAAGACTCAAGAATATTTAACACATTTTCATAAAAATAAACAAACTAAATTTTTTTTATATTATTTATATTTATTTAATATTATTTTTAAAAATACCTCAAATAATATATATATATATATATATATATATATATATATTATTTAATATTATTATTGTTATTTAAATTCTATCAAATAACATATATAGACATATATACACTATCTGAGAGATAATATCCCAGACTGAGAGTAGAGAGGGTCTGCATGGTGCTCTAAATTGCACCATTATTTAACAATGAAATGGCAAGCATTCATGTGTATAATATAATTTGTCATTACTGAAATACAAACATCCTTATGGCCATTACAAATTCATTCATTATTGTTCTCCCCACAAAGAATCCAATGTAATGATGAAATTGGTCTTGTTTATTTGTTTATGGCTTCCATGTTGCACAAATTGCACACAATGAGGAATTGTTCAGGGCTGAATGTGTCTCCTACTGTTACAGTTAATTGTTCATCATTACTGAAATACAAACATGGATAGAACATCAAGTGCTGAGATTAGATAACTAATGAGTACATCAAGTTTAGATAACACATTGCCAGTAAAATACAGAAATTATATTTTATTTTTTACTAAGTGGACACCTTAATGAATGTTCGGGAATGCGCTTGTTCATTAATTACTGCCAATCACAAATAGGATATACTGTATAAACAGCTCTATATTTTCTGCTCTGATGATTCTTCTGGCATCCCTCCAATAACCCAAAGCCCTTTTTTTCTTGCTGTGATTTTCTCCAAGGGCTTTTTGGAAAATCTTTTTAAACATGCAAAGGAAATCCTTTCGATTCTGATAGACAGGCAGACATTGCATGTCCCGCAAATGACAAGCAGCAAACAATTATTAATACCATTATAATCACCAGTGCTTTATAAAGTCAAAAAGCACAAATACATTCACACCATGAGGGACGATGGCTGTTTTTACTATATTGTTTTTTACTGTAAATGTCTCATTGCATGAGTAAGCAGTGAGTAATCCGAATGTAAATGTTTTTATGACGTAATTATTACTGGGAGCAGCTTACAAATTGTTACTAAAATGTTTATGTGCATAGTATCCCATAAGAAAAAAAATCACTGATGAGATCTCAATGAGATTAAATGGAGGGCAAATGGAAACTTTTGCTTAAGCCTCCTGACTCCTGGATATTTCTCCTGAGAAAAAAAAAAGTCAACATTCGTAAACATTTCAATATGAACTTAAAGATTTCTCATCAGATTTAAGCAGGTTGCAAATCTTTCCTGTATACAACTATTGTTTTAAAACACGTTTTTTTTTGTGATTAATCAGAATGAGCTCATTCCAGTCTAGACAATCTAGAAGGTGTGCCTTTTGAAAACGCATTAAAATGATTTACTCTCTTACAGAAGAAAACTAGTCACATGTATAACATAACTGCATTTATTCCACTGTAGATTTCTCAGTAAACTATTTTAGTGTAAAATAATTCAATTCAAGCAAATCATGTGCATTTACAACATGAAATGCATTTTACACATTAAGCATGTAAAACATGTATTATAATTATAAGACTACACATCAACTTCCAGAGTGTGTTTTAGTTTAAAGCACTACAGGTTAGAGCTTAGATTATATTCATGTATTTGACAGCGTTTTAATTGTTTGACCTTTGACAGTATTTCAGATAAGATGAAACTTTGAATATGATTAATTGGCATAGCGGTATAATTCAGTATGTAATAAAGCTGGAAGTTGACAGATAGATATAGAGGTAAGATTAATCATTCCTAATAATATAATCTTATACTAGAGCTTGCATTACTTTATAGCCATTTCCTGGCCACTAATGTCCTCATATAATGTGCTCTGTGTGATATAATGAGGGGTGAATTGTGTCCTATCTGTACCGATAGCTCTGTTTGTCATGATGTGGTTTCAGTAGACTGTGATTTGACCACGAAGAGCCAGTAACGGGACACTTAGAAAGGCGTCCACGGAGCTGCCGGACAGTCTGCAGACGGCATGCAAAGGTCTGGAACCCTCGAGAGATTCAGGTGCGTTCAAGAGGAAAGAGGTGACTGGTTACTAAAATGTTAAAAATGTACCCCTTTGTTTCTGCATGTAATTGGTGTTTATCTTGTAGAATCAATGTATTAACATCTAAAGCTTAAATTTAGCTTGTCATCTAAATGTTGTTCATTCATAAATTAAATAAATATGGATATGTTTAAATATGTGACTATGTAGGTTTTCTTAACCTCTTAAGAACCAACAATTCCTCTATGGTGGGCACTTTTTTGTTGTTTCTCTGATCATTAGTGACACTGTCCTGAAATATTGTTATTGTGTTTGTTATTGCTGCTGTAAGTAGCAGCATTAATCATTTGTAATAATAATAATTCATCGTTTTTTCTTTTCTGTTTTTCCCACTAAAAAGTTCAATAGAGAGAGATAGAGAAGTTGTTTTCATTAAAGCACGCATAGGAACCACCAGCAAGTAGATAATGATTTGTTTACCAGGCGTGTTTAATTATTCTTAATGGTTTTATTTAAGCGTAGGGGAAGAGTGTTTGTGAATCAGAGGGAGGAGATGCCGAGGACTTTATAGTCTGTTAAAGAGAGGATTAGTTTACTCTGTAGTTTACTTTAGCACGCCTGCAGTCCAGCATTGTGCTTGAGTTTAGGTTAGACTTTACCCGTTGAGAGGATGCGTGTTCAGGGATGAAACAAGTCGCGGTTCCGAACAAAAGGTGTTGCTTTATTCCGTAAGTTTGTCCGTTTTTTCTTACTTTGGCTTGGAAAGCGTTAATAATGTTTATATGTTGAACTGGCTACACCTGTCTAAATAATAAAAATGATCGCATCTTTAAAACCACTATCACGTAACCTCATCCTTTTTTTAATACGTAGTGGACCGTATAGCCTACAGTTGACCACTGTTGTCACTCGTATGTAAATTATTATGAATGAATATTTTATTATTGTTGGTGGTGACTGTCTAAAACAGATATTTTTTCATTTTAATTTTACAGTGATTTACTGGATATTTCGTAGAAAACTTTGTGGCGTATCTGAGTCGTGTGTACTCCATTACATTATGTGTAACCGCGTTTTTTTGCTTTCATTATGGTGTTAACACTGTCACTAAAGACGTTTTCAGTCGATATGCGATGTACTGGTTTACATGAAATAGTTTCGTTTTGGTTATTATTAATAGATCCAGTGTGTCCAGTGTGTTTATGAATCTTTCTGGAAAGTTTCCGAGCCTGCATGTGCTCTATGGGATCTAATCGGATGAATTTCCACTTGGGAGGAGCGCACACAACAAACCACATTAAGAAAGATATATAACTTTATTTTTAAAACACAGTAATAATCATTTATAATGAACGTTTTTCCTCATTGATATACTTTAATCAATAAAATAAAGTTAATAAAGTTTTTTGGTCGAGCTGTATGGTTCTATAAAGAACCTTTAACATCCACAGAACCAAAGGTTTTTGATATTCAAAGAGTTTACATTATTGTCTTTCCCCTACAATCTTTTTATTATTAATAAACACGGTTTTGCTTATGGATATGGGCATGAAAAATCACATCACATTTTTGTTTTTCTTTTTGTCCTTTCAAGGAGGTGTATATCGTCTTGCTCATGCAATAACAGTGTCATGGCTGCCTTCAAGGGTGTGTGGACCCAGGAATTCTGGCGGGCCGTTTTAGGAGAGTTCCTAGCCATGTTAATATTTGTGCTGCTCAGTCTGGGATCCACCATTAACTGGACAGCAAAAGAGGAAAAACCTTCACCCCCTGATCTTGTCCTCATTTCTCTCTGCTTTGGGTTGGCTATCGCAACCCTCGTTCAGTGTTTCGGCCACATCAGTGGTGCTCACATCAACCCGGCTGTGACTGCAGCAATGGTTGCCACACGGAAGCTGAGCCTGGCAAAGGCTGCGTTTTATCTGTTGGCACAGTGTTTGGGGGCAGTGGTGGGCACGGCGATCCTGTACGGGGTGACCCCAGCATCAGTGAGAGGAGGACTGGGAGTGACTTCTGTGAGTATATATTTTTTTAATTAAGACATATGATGACATGTGTTAAGTTTGCTTAACTTTTATTTCTTCTTAAAGGGACAGTTCACCCAAAACATTTTACTCCCAAAGCCATATGAAATTCCTTTTTAGGTAGAACACAAAAGTAGATGTTGAAAAGAACTGTTAGTCTTAGTTCCCTTTCTATTTATGTTATATGAGCAGCATACTTTAATCTTTCTCCTCTTGTGTTCCACAAAGAAAGAAAGTCAGATGGTTTTGGAATGACATTTTTAGGTGAACAATCCCTTTAATGATAGAAGCAGTTAGAAGTCCAGGATAGAAGTCCATGGACGTTTCTCAATATGCGTTCGTATGCCATTTGGCGTCCTTGTGTTGTCGCTCTACATCATAATCAACCGTCAAAGTCCGGTTTTAATACTCAAGAACACAAGTACAGAGAACACATGAAAGTACCTGGATATATATTTGATAACAAGGATGATTCGAATGTCAATTGATGAATCAAAAAGTCACTACAGCAAAACAACGGCTGAGGAAGGAGTCGTACAATTGTAAAATTGTCAAAGAACAAAAATTTTAAGACATTAGCAAAATTATAAATATTTTTTATTTACATTTATGCATTAAAAATGACAAAATACAACATTAAAATGCAATAAAACAATCTTTATTAATGTAAATAATGTTATGTTTGTCATAAATGTTGCGATGTTGAATTGATTGTCTGTTAAAATAGGGTCAGGTGACCAACAGGATGATCGCAGCACGCAATATCTCAGTTATCACAAAGATGCGTTCTCTGTCCTTGTGTCCTTTCGATTTCATTTCGAAGTCCATTCTTGGAATTAAGAAATGGCCTATGAGTCCAGATAACTCTTCATTGTTTCTCAACCTGCTTTCAAAAAACAAAACTCACTCTCGCCCCCTCTAGGTCCATCCTGAAATCTCCACTGGCCATGCAATTGTGATAGAACTCGTAATCACTTTTGAACTCGTCTTTACCGTCTTTGCCACGTGTGACACCAAACGCAGTGATCTCAAAGGTTCGGCGGCGTTGGCGATCGGCCTATCAGTGTGCATTGGTCATCTGTTCGCTGTAAGTATCCCAACATTTCCTCTGTTTCTATATTTAAGCCAATTCAGAAACAGGAAATTAATTTTGGATTGTCTTTTTATTTGGTGACATGTTTCTTGGGTGCAGTTTAACAATATGGAGAGAAGCTAAACGTATCTAGGGCTGTCAAGCTCATTTTTAAGCCATGCTTGAAGATCTTTATCCTGTGAAGATTAATCCCTTGAGGCGTATCTGCTTAGTTATATGAGCCGCACTTTCCTGTGGAGAATCTGTACCCTAGATACAATCCCAAGTGATGACATTATCTCCATGCAAAGAGTCCCAGCAGAATTTGCAGGAGAGGTGTTTATATTAAGTCATTTATGTTGCTAGGGTTGTTGTCATGAGATTTAGGCCTGACGTTATTACAAAATATGAAAGAAACCAAACATTCTGGCCTTATCTCTCAGATCATTCATGCTTCTCATCTTCATGTCTGTTTGATCTGTATTCTCTTTGTTTCTTTGTATTTTATTTTCTCTTCAGTTTGCCTCTGTTGACTAAAGTTGTTTCACTTCAGATCTTTAGTCTTTTTTCTTTTCTTCGTCTTGTCTTTTCTCTTCTCTCCTTTTTCTTCCTTGCATAACTCATGCAGGTTTTGTCTGTGCATTACAGATCCCGTACACTGGAGCCAGTATGAATCCAGCTCGCTCTTTTGGGCCTGCGATCATCATGGGAAAATGGCACGACCATTGGGTAAGATTTACAGTACACATGTCTTTCCAAACAATGCAAGGGCACATCTGCTTACAGGTTTTTTTACGGTCAGTATTTGCTGCAAAATGATGATTGATATGAGTGATACGAGGGAGTATTTGATTCAATGCCAGAACATTTTTGAAAAGGACTGAACTATATTTGTCACACCAAGATCTTTCACTTTATCTCTGAGTTTATTTCGGACCTATCAGAGAGCTTAAGTCTGAAATTAGACCTACAGTATTTTATATCTTGGTTTAATTTTTAATATAAAAGCGTAAAATATTGTGTATAATACAGTAACCAATAGGCCATTATATCTACAACTGGTGTACAAAGCATAACAACACAAAGAGAGTTTTTCTAGTGGAAACATTCTGCACTTCAGGAGTCAGATGTGACATCCAAAAATCTGTGCTTGACACTTCTCTGGTTTGGCAGAGCATATGTGCATATGTGTGGTATGTGCATATGTAAATAGTATTTCACAACGAGTGACTGCTGCTGTCATCACGCTCGCTGTAACATTAGAAAGGTCACAACGTCTCCTTCGGAGTGTTTAAAACACTTACACCATGCTACACATGGTGCCCTTTTCAAAGGGTCGGTGTAAGATTTTGGAAATTTGTCTACAGGGAGAGATGGGATGTTTGAGAGACTCGCAGGTATAAATCAGAGACAAGGCCACATAAAGGCCGTGGTGACACTCGTCCATCCAGATGGACAGCTGCTTCACCCTTTGATAGCTGCAGGATGATTTGATTGATGATTTGGAAAAAATAAAAACACAACTAAACAAAGTAAATGCGTAAGCACTGGATTTGCAAAACTTTGTCATGGTAATGGCTTCAAATCCATTCATCCATTCTCTAAACCTGCGATTTTTGTTTTGTTTGAGACCCTTAGTACAAAATCAACTAACTTTCTATTAGAAGTGCACATTTGTTGTACTTTGTTGTAGGAGTGACTAAGTGTGTAAAATTATTTTCAGATGCAATGATGGTGCACTCCACGAGTTTGCGCAAAACATGATCATCTTTTAATTCCATAATGATTTGGGATTTGTCTGTCTGTATTTTCTGTAAGAATTTCTATGCTTTTTCTATCCTACACTGAAAACTCTGAACTACACTGAAAGTTGACTACAATATGCTTATTTTATTGAGTAAACACCTTCTCTTAACTTAATTGAGTAATGGGGTGTCCCAAAACTTATTATTAAGTCCCAAAACTATATATTTAAGTTCATTTAACTTCATGGTCATGTAGACTTACCTACCGAACTTAAAGACTTATTTAATGTTATTTAATGATACTATAACACAACGTTTTAAAATAATTTAATACTGAATGAACTTGATTCTCCACAGAAATACACTTGCGAACATTTTTGACATTATTGACATATTTTATTTTATTTTTAGTTTACTTTAGTTTACTTTAGTTTACTTTATTATTTTAAATCCTAAAACATATTTTAATTTAATTGTGAAACCCAAATTTTAAACTTTAAAGAGAACAATGGAAAAAAAAGATTTATTTATTTCTCTCTCTCTCTCTCAGGTGTACTGGGTGGGCCCTTTGATAGGAGGCGTTCTAGCTGCCACTGTGTATGAATATTTATTTTGTCCCGACCCTGATCTGAAGCGCCGCTATATCGACACCCTGTCCAAAAGCCCCTTCCAAATTGACCCATATCGGGTGGTGGACACAGATGCTTTCCCCAACGATCAAGCTCAGTTTATGGCCAAGCAGGCCACCATCAGAGTACTGGACATGGATAAAGCAGAGAAAAAGGAGAGAGAGTCGACTGGAGAGGTGTTGTCATCTGTATGACTAGTAAGAAGCACTGAGAAGTATCTGCAGAACAATAACATCATTGACAAGCTCAAGGAGACAGATTTGATCTAGTGTCATTGTGTGTGACTTTCAAACGCTTGACTTTAATGACAAAGAATGAGCTAAAAACAGGTGGTGAGATTTTATACTTCTCTTTTGTAATTGCTTAAAACACTGTTTCCTTTAAGACATATAGCCAGTTTTTACCCAATTGCTATGCATTTCCAAAGCAGATGCATCCCATAATCCATCCAGAGTGAGTCAACTAACTAAATAAGATTCTCAGGCAGATAATAGCAACAGTTTGTTTGGTCTACAGGTCATTACCTGCAAATCAGGGATCATAATTAGATCATGACGCATATCATTTTTCTTCTCAGTGCACTTAAGAATTCACCTCTTTACTAAATCCCATGTTGTATAGATTTTTTTATTTTTCTTTAATGTTAAGGTTATTGTTTAAATGCTACTTGTAGTAATCGGTAGTATTGCAATGAATGGTTTACAATTGTATATTTGAGTCTTAATTACACATTTATGACTCAGGCCTATACAACATACATGTGCACACGAAAATGAAATCATGTTTTGTTCTTTAGCTATTCTGTTCTTTTAGCGAATCTCAAGAACATGTACAATGTTTACTTGTATAATGTCTTATTGTATTATTAAGACATTAGACTAGTAATATACACTAATATACATATATTTTATTCATAGGTAAAGGATTTCTAGTTTTTCTAGTTTTATACAGTTCACAATCATATGTTACAATGTCACTTTTTATCTTAATCTAATCGTTTCAGTTTATTACCTAAATGTGTAATTACACATATGTTTTCCACATAAACACATTTTATATATTAATGAAAATCAGCTAATATGTATATATTCATTTTTGTATAAGTTTGTAAAATCAGACAGGGTACTATTTTTATTTATTTCCTTTTTTTGTAAAGAGGAAACCAGCTGTACACAAAATTTTACAGTAAAGTTTAATGAATTTACTTCACATGACCAGCAGATGTCAGCATACCCTTAATTAACGCTATCGACCTGAGACGTCAGTAATACTGAGCAGATTTGTTTATCTTTCAGTGCCAGATTTTTGCGTGCCTTGTTTGGAGGAGGGATATTCAGCTCCTCTCTTGGCCTCGTGATCAGACCAATACTGTCTGATAACAAGAATGCAGTGAACAGAAATCAATTTTCATTTTTCAAAGTTATTCTTCTGCCACCTTGGCATGCTTATATAAATTACATAACGCTTCTTTTGTTTCTTTTTTGAGTTGGCATTCTGCTGTGTGTATGAGTGCATAAATAGGTGTGTGCATAAAACGGTAAGAAGAGAGAAAAAGAAATGCATGTGTTTATATTTTTATTTTTATAATTAAAAATGTGGTTAATCCCACGGGTTTTGACAGCAATAGAGGCAGCCTCCCATTCTTCAATGCCTCCCTCAGCTATTTATTAAAATTTAAATCTTAATTGCTCCATTTAAATTAATTGGAGAAAGAAAAAAATCTCAGCAGTTAGTCTGCTGAAATATTTATTTTCTCATGAGACGACAGAGGAGATTCTATTTCACAACGCACATACAGTGGAAAGCTGCCCAGACAACTTACTATACCAGCATCAAACACTTGAGTGGGAATTAATCCACCTTAACAACCTCACAAGTTACTATACACGCAAAACCTCTAGTACCAAGTGATGAAAATTGCAAAAGCATAGACAGTCAAACAGATGCATACATAAGAACACACACACGCATACATGTGTAAAGCACAAAGGAAGGAAGTTTAATTCAGTGACGGTTGAAACAGAGCCAGGGGCTAAACACAATAAACAATCTGAATATGAATATTCATGCAAGCTCACACTGTGGTTTTGTGTAATATTAAGCAGCCCAATGAATATTCCTGGAGACATTAATGTAATGGACTGCATGTGGAAGGTTGTGTCTACATCTTCAAGTGTGGCCTTCTTCTAATCTCTCTAGGTGGAGTGTTTTAATGGGATCTGAGGACTTCAATAAAACACTGTTTTAAAAGCATCTTTCTGTACTGCAAAGCTTACTGACCTTTTGAGTAAATTGGCTCTCTGAGAGCTTAAATGAATAAAATCAGGTATGAAATAACACTATTCAGGGTAACTTTAAAGATGTTTATGTTTAAAGGGTTATTTCACAGGTCAATTGAACTGATGTATTCTTTGTATATGCATCATGTTACCACAAGCATTTCTGATTGGCTTTTCCAATCACCTGGTTTAAAGATTTTAGCTGGTTGACTGACCAGCTGAAAAGTGCCCAAAACCCAAAAAGTGCCTTTAAATCCAGCCAACAACCCAACCTGAATGGGCTGAGAGACCAGAACATACACACGTGCAAACTAGTTTGAGCTGTTTTCTTCCACAGACATGAGTGTGATTTTTCAATAATTTTTTTATTTACGTTTTTGTATTGGCAGATACGTTTATCTAAAGCAGCTTACAGTGCATTTAAAGTACATTTTATCAGATTGTATTTGGGTATGTTTGGGTCATGATCTTGACACTGCTTCGAATGTGCAGTCACAAATGTGTTTAAATGCATTTTACATCAGTTTTTAATGCAGCTCATCCAATCATCCGATTCATAAAAGTTTTCAAACTAAACTCAACACAAAGGAAAACACTCTCACTTTCATTCTCATTTTATCAGATCAACCTCAGGGATTTATATTTCTCTGCAAAATTTACACACATGCACATACCCTGTTTTTTAAAGACACATGCATGAATATAAACATCACACAAACACACCATGCAGAAACGTGAAGAAATAGCAGTTACTTAGGGAATTTTGAATTTTAAGTGGCAAATCAAGCATTTAACACTTTCACCCTCCTAATAATTTATACAATAAACAGGAGCCTAAGTCACTTCCTTAATAATTTAGACATAAGCTAATGTTGATTTATTCAGCAGGGCTAGTGCCAGCAGGAGACCCGCAGGAACTGAAATGTGTATTAAAGTAGGACAGAGGCAGCCGGCGCCATAATAACATTTGGATAATTTTATTATGGCTCACGGCTCAGTTCATTTCCCCTTCTGCTCGCTGCATGAAATTGTTTGATTCTCACAGCGCCTGGAGTGAACTGAGAAGGTGCCACACAAGCACATAAACATATGCAAACACACTTTTTCGCACAGTTCGCGCACCTACTCCCTCATACCTCCGCTCTCTTCGCCATGCATTCCTGATACACGCATCTCACTCTCTTTTTTTTCAGGTAAACACACACAAATGGGTCTCCTGGTTCTGGCTGACAGCGTTAGACACACAGAGAACAGGCAGATAAATGATGTGTCTCATTACCAGAGATGTGGAAGAGTGGCAGCACTTTCAATGAGAATGGACTGAGATTAATACCCTCTATCAGCCTTTATTCTGTCAGGGAGACAGACAGCAAGACTTGGAGAGAGCAAGGCAAAGAAAGAAAGAAAGAAAGAAAGAAAGAAAGAAAGAAAGAAAGAAAGAAAGAAAGGGTGCATTGGATGTATTTGTTTAACTAAAGATAAAATGCTGATGGTAAAATCTGTCTGCATAGAGAGACACTGGAACACTGCAGTCAGCCATAATGCTCTGGCCTCAGGGTTGTGTGTGTATGCTGATATAAAATGTCCTATTGTTGCTATCCTTCCATCTTTTTACTACCTTATCCCTTGTCTTAATAGAAGGCACATCACATTGTGTATCTCATCATAGTTAATAGCACTCACATAAAATGTAATTTTATCAGAGTGGTCAATGGCACACATGTTTGTCTGTGGGTGCGAGCAGATATTGAATTAATAAGCTATTTTGTATTCATTAGGTCATTGCCAAAGAAATAAACCTATTCAACAAGTCACACCAAATTTTTTTCACACCAAATACAGGTACACAAGACTAACAAAATGCCATAGTTTTCCAATCCGCGCAATGGCCCTCTCCCCCTCTGTGAGCGCGCTTGTGCGCGCACACGCATCATCCATTTGCAGGAAGCGCCTGCGGCAGCGTTCCATCAAAACTAATCATAACCATTCAAATCTGCCTCCCCGCTGCAAGATGTAGGAAGGCGGACGACTGTTTTACGCAGAAAAACACCAGAGCCTTTTTTATAGCCTAGAATAAGATAAATTGCACATCTTTTTTGCTCATTCGTGCCATCGGTTAATTCACTAGTTGTCCTGAAGTGAGCCGAGATCTGCAGGGGCGTTTGTTTGAGAGAGCGCTCTCTCTCTCTCTTTTCTCTCTTTCTCTCTATCCGGGTCTGGCCCAGAGGGGTTGTGAAACCCCTGGAGCGACTACCAGTGATTTCAGCTTCAGCTACCTTCAGCTGGGCTCCATTCCTCAGCGTTTGAGCGAGGGGCGCGGACAGGAGCCCAAACGCGGAGAGGTGACACGTCGCTGGATGTCCCATGTTCCAGGTGAGAAGCGCCAGATTTTGTGAGGTTTTTTCTACAGAGAGTGAGACAGTGGAAGTGGGTCTTCAGAGCGCAGCTGCATGTACGCATGTGCCAGAGAATGAGCGCGTTTGGGACAAAAAATGTTTATCTCCTCACAGTTTTCTATCCCGTTGCTTTCCGATAGCGTTGCAAACGTCACTTTAAATAGTTTGTGCGGTGTCATGTGCTGCAACTGTTCCGTAGCGACGGTTCGTATTATTTGCCTGATGTAGTAATGGCGTCCTTGATTCGGTTTCGCGATGCGCTGCGATAAGTCGTGCTATATTTAAATGCGTTTACAATGTCAGCTAATGTGGGAAGGGTTTTTAATGTCTCTTTTAGGGACGGCGCTGCCGATGCTTTTATTTATAAACCGTCAGGTTTTTGTTGTCAAATGCAGCTTTGATCAGACGAAAAAGAGTCTGTTTTTACGAATTTGTAACACTTTATAATACCATTCATGTTTTTCTTAATATTTTGTGTTGGTGTTAGTGTTCATTTGCAAGTCCTGTAAACATCCAGCAGACATTCCTTCATTGTCATCTTCTGTAATGCGCTACAGCTGCTGCACATTCAGCGCGAGCGAAAGGAAGATGCACGTGCTCGTGTTACAGCAGCATCTAACGTAAAGATACACGGAGCTTATTGTTACATCACTGTTTACTTTACTTAGGACTTTAGTTAGAAGTTTGTTGCGGTGTCTCACAGCTGTTGCACCAATGTTAATAGTACTAGTAATTGTACAATATGTTTGGCATTTCAGTTCTCAGATGCCACATAGCCTACATGTGACCTGGACAGGGGTCTTATCATAAGGGTGTCTTTCTGTGCACTAGAGGGGTTTTGTTATGCTTTACACATGCCCAAATTTGTATGGAATGATTGAATGGAAGTATCTATCTATCTATCTATCTATCTATCTATCTATCTATCTATCTATCTATCTATCTATCTATCTATCTATCTATGCTTTAAAACCTTTAGTGGTGAATGAAGTGAATGGAAAAACCGAAATTCTAAATGTAGTACAAATATAGTAATGTATATGGCCTACAGCAATGCAGGTTCCTTTTTGCCTAAAGAAAAAACTAAAAAACTAGAATCAGAATTTGTGTGCATGACATAGTCATTATCTGTTAAATCTGGAAGAAGTCTTGTATAACTTAAGGGGATCATAAAGTACAAATGTAATTGGTCTCGCAAAGAACACAAGCATTCCTGTGCACAACACAATCACCCAGTAAAACGCACATGGACACAATAGATTGCATGCGGTGCGTTGAAGAACAGATGCTGAATTGCTGCCCATGATCAGGGCAGAGTTGTCGAGTTTTCTGACTCACTCTTCTAAAATATTCAATGTTAATGTTAGCTTGGAATTACCTTGATTGTCTTTACTGGTTCTCACATCCATATTTATGCACATGCACTAATGAATATGGATAATATTAAAACCAAGAATGCACAAGATGTCATGTTTATCTGTCTTCATGTCGAACTGTAGGCCTAACGGTTGTACTTAAAGAGGTTCCATCCACCAAACAGACATTTACTTACTTTTACATAGACAGACGCTTTTATACAAAGCAATTCGATTTTTAGCAGCCCATGTGATATTCCTCCAGTTAAGCTTGTTGTAAATAATTTAGTGAAACATTTAGGGCATAGTCGACTAACAAACCCAACAGGTGCCTTATTTAATCGCTACATACATCGTGTCCAGTTCTTTCACGAAGATGTACAATCTCTCACGCATTGTGCTGGCACACTCAAATATGGTTTCTATCTCTCTGAGCTGTACATACCCAGACACACTCACACATTCAGTAGTTACTCTTTTTTTTTTTGACAGCCTCAGGCTCTGGCAGTAGGTTCAGCTATATCGCACCTTGGTGTTCCTCTCTCTCTCTTTCATTCTCTCCCAAGCCTCGGAGGTAGAGGCGATTTGTGATGCTGCGCTCACACTGTTTTTTAAAAAGTGCTTCCTCTGAACTTCTCTATCTCTTTAGATTAGTCAGGGAACAAATTACCTGCCTGCACATAAAAAGGCCCTCTCCAATCCTCCACACAGCCATGTAACGAGCCTGATCTCCCTTTTGAAGAGTGGGCATGTTATTTTCCCTCTCGCCTGCAGGCTACCCTGCCATGCAAATGATTATGAAATTAAATTTAAAACTATACATGTATTCAGCCTCTCTCTTATCGCTATCTGCACAAAGCGCATACAAATCAGGCCGGGATCAAGGCCCCGGCTCAGGACTGCACTTTAAAGCTTTGCTAATTGCTAATTGGGTATCTAGGTGTGAAATGGGCTCTGCTAACGAGAATTTAAAATGTGGAAAGGATGGTTTATTTATTTATTTTCTACTCATGCTCTCTCTTTCTCGCTCTCTTCTTTCCTTTGAGAGATGTCAGAGCTGTTTCTGGTGACATGCCTGTGGGCACGAATGACAGAATGAGACAAAAGAAGAGAGGTCTCTCGTTTCAAAATGGAGGCTCATCCTCACACGGGGATATATGTGCGCTCGGCAGAGTAAAGAAATGAGATACATGTCCAGCGTTCGATTTGCTGGGCAAAAAGGGTGGCGGTAGCTCGATTAGGGGTTTGGGCTCCTAACGCAAAGCTCGCCGGTTCATTTCTAGCTAGGGGTAATCCAGGAACTCAAGTTACCGAGATCAAAATCCTGCTACATTCATATTATAGCCTTGAGCGAGGGACTTTACCCCTGGTTTCTTTCAGGGAACTGTGTGAGCAGTTTCTATGCTAGCTGGACCTCAGGCAACCCAGTGCTGCTGAAGTCAGGTTTGACTAATTTGACACACCCCTTTTATGTCATGGAATGCTCTGCTAATAAGATATGGGGCGGTTTCTGAAACAGATCTTAGATTAAGCCAGGAGACGTAGCTTTTATAAATGAAAAAAACATGTGTATCTACGGGTTGGATCTTGAGATAAAACAATGGCACTGGTATATTTTAGGAAATGTCTTTGCAAGTTGTTAAGACAGTTTAAACATCCAGTTTAGTCTGAGACTAGGATTAAGCCTCGTCTGTAAAATAGGGTATGGTTTTACATAGGGGTGGGAATCTTTAGGTACTACGCGATCCGATTCCGATTCTGGGACTCACGATCCGATTCCAAAACGATTCTTCATATAATTTTTATGCTTTAGTTTTTATGCTTTTTGTTTATAGTTAGAATCTCTTTGACAGTATTCCCATTTTGAAGTTTAATTTTATTGCTTTTATTTTAACAAAGTTATATTCAGGATGAACAAGTTCTGACATAGAATCGATTCTGAATCTTTGAGGATCGATTCAGAATCGTTAGAGAAAGAATCCCGATGCATCGATGCATCGATTTTTTTCTGCCACCCCTAGTTTTACATGTTACTTTAGATAAAGAGACATCCCTGGATCTAAATATGCCTATCTTTAATATTTTATGTGCCAAAAGCAGCATTTTAGGCATATTTGAGTACTTTACCATACGGCCACCACAGGGGTTTAAAAATCGATTTAATATGAAATCAAATTAAAAGTAGATTCTAGTGGTTAAATAGTAGATAGACTTGTTTAATAACACACAGGTAAACTTTTTCATAGGTCAAAGAACATACGTTTTCTAGATAATGCCAACATGATAACTGTATGATCTTCAGCATTTATTTCCAGCAGAAAAGAAGTTGTTTAATAAATATAGTCAAGTTATCCATAGTAAAACTGCTAAAGTCAAGGTCTGTTAATAGTACCAACTAGAAAAACAATGTTGATGTTACATGTAGAGAAGTTGTATTTGTGATGCTACATCTCCTTAAAGAATATTCACGAGACTAGGGAAAGGCTCTGACCGTATAAAGTTAATGAGTCAGATGATCACTGTTGATTCGTTGATGGATGAATAGAACTGTTTTTTTAGCCTTCCTCTAGCTTTGAGCCCTACTGAGCTCTAAAATCCGCTTCCTCATGCGTTGCTTTTCTCTGAGGCGCAGAGCCGGAGACAAACATCTGCCTTATTCTCCAGAGCCAAACCTCAGCTCTGTGCTGTTCATACTGAGACAGCAGTAGCCTCAGGGTTCTCACGACACAAACACAGGATAGAGGAGAGAGAGGCGTGAATGTAGAAGCACTTAGGAATGTGTTCTTGATCAAGGTCACTCATCTGTAATGATCTTATATCAGTGGGTGAGTGTAACGAATCAAATGAAAACTGGTGTATTTTATAGGTTGTATTTACAGATGGTTCATAGATTTTTATTAACTGGACCAAAAGCAATTACATCTTGAGTACTCTAATGTAGATTCATTCATACATGAAAATACTGAAAGGTTACTGAAAGGAAAAGTGTTTAACTGAAATTAATTACTCATGAAAACGTCTCACCCACATTTTGGTGCAACCCATATGCTTTTTATATAGTTGTTTTGTGTGAGGAACAGACAAAAATTTTAGTGCCATTGTTCACTAATAATATTTCTTTCCAATGAGCCATTAACTCAAGGCTAAATAAGTGAGTTTGAGAACCAGATCAAGAATGAATTGTTCAGCCTGATTTGTAAACGGGATAAATTGGTTTCATTAGAAAGTACCAATTTCAAAGAATCAGACTGATCTGGTTCTTGACTTTAACTCGCTGACTTCATTATCCATTTACACCAGCCCGTAAGTTCTCTACAAAGTTCCATAAAACAGACATGATCACTACGAAGTGTCATAGTATAGAAAACATACGCTTTAGGATTCTTCAAAAGTTCCTAATTTTATTATTTAGTAAACTATTTTAATATAAGCCCTCAAACAGCAATCATTTAATGGTTCATTTACATTATAACACCCTTTCTCATTACACAGAACATATGAGGTTAAAAAAAATTGGAGAAGCTCTGCAGAAGTCACATTACATAAACCCACTTCTAAAAAGTTAAATACAAACCAGTCATGCTATCACATCATGAAATGCTATCACATCATGAACGGCAAGTAATATGAAAATCAGTTTGAGGGTTCAGTCTGCACTGTCTCAGCACGGTTAACATCAGCGAGATGATTTCGAGTTTTTCACATTATATCCCCACCGGCCATAATTGTATACACAGACAGGGTGTGATGTGCTGTGCAGACATTATCCTAAAAATACACAGAAATATCAAGTATATTATCACACTTTTGTTTCTCTCTCTGCCATCTGTCACATTTTCTCCTCTCACACAAAATGCTGTATACACACGTATCCATAGAAAGATATAAAAGTATATGGATGGCCTAAGGCTTAGACATGATCACAGCTGCTGCTGGAAATTCCCAAATCAAGTAAGCCTACCCGAACTGCATAGCCCTTTAAAAATTAGCAGGTGTGTGTCTGTGTGGGCGAGTGTATATTTGTATGGTGTATTGCCTAGCTGCAGTCCAATATAGAGTATAGCTGACTGTTTCCTTTTTTCCTTTTCCTTTAGCTCTTTTTATGAGTGCACGAGTGTGTGGGGGAGCATAGCTTTAATTTTTAGGGTTTTAGCACCACTTTCCTGCACCTTTAAGAGCGCGTGCCTGTCTCGTAGCTGAAGGTCACTAAAACACACCAAAAGCTCTCAGCGCTGCGGTCCAATATAGCGCATGCGCACTGCCTCGGGATTCATACACTGTCAGACTGCAATATGGCGAGAATGCCTGGCAGCGGGGACCACTGCTGTAGTGATGAACCGGACCCGATGTCAGGGGATCGAGAGAGAGACGGAGGCTCGGGCGATGAAGAGGAGGGAGAGATTCAGGAGATCCAGATTACAGGGGAAGAGGGAGAAGTGTCAGAAGAAGAAGCCGAGTTAGAGTGGGAGCAGTGCGGGGAGCCCGACAGCTGCGCTGCCGTGGAAACGGGGGAAGCGGTCCTTATGCGCAATACAGACCAGCACTGCGGGGACGAGCTGGAGTCCGTGGACCCGTTTTTCGCAGCTTTAGACGCTGAACCAGAGGGAGACATGCACCGCTCCCCGTCAGACCGCTCCAGGCTCAGCGAGAATACGCGCTTGGCCACTCGATACGCGGTGCGAATCTTCAGGGAATACCTGACTGAGAAGGCGCAAAGTACGGACTTTGAGAGCATGGATAAGCACGCGCTCTGCAAAGTGCTGCGCTCTTTCTATTCCGAGGCGCGCTCCAAAAGCGGTCAGCTGTACAGCAAGTCTTCTCTGATCAGCATCCGGAGCTCGCTCAACCGGTACTTGAACGAACCCCCTTTTTGCCGTACGCTGGACCTCACCAAGGACCCCGAGCTGCGCAGCGCCAACCTTGCGCTCGCCGCGGTCATACGCAAACTGGAAGAGCAGGGCGCCGGTCCCGTGGTGCAGAAGCAAGCCATCACGCGCTCCGACCTGAGAAAACTGTACACTTCTGCCGTGTTCAGCGCCAGCTCTCCGTTCGGGCTTCTCAATAAAGTGTGGTTCGAGACTTGTATGTACTTTTGCACGAGGGGGCGGGAGAATCAGCGCGAGCTAGAGGACTCCTCTTTCGGGCTGGCCATTGATGAGGACGGAAGAAAGTTTGTCTACTTTAAAGCTCTCGGGCCGTATCACAAATCTCGTTCCGCCTCCTGGACTAAAAAAAGATCTGATACGGATGATGACAACCTTCCCCGCATGTACGAGACGGGCACGGAGTTTTGTCCGTACGCGAGCTTCGTGAAGTACCTCTCTAAGCGCAATCCACTCTGTAAGGCTTTTTTTCAGCGCCCGCGGGATCACTGCGGCGAGAGCGACACGACCTGGTACGAGAATAAAGCCATCGGTAAAAACCTGCTGGGCACGAGAATGCAGATGCTCTCGCGGGCCGCCAAACTGTCAAAGACCTATACCAACCACTGCATCGGCGCCGTCTCCATAGCAACGCTCAACGGCATTGCGGGCATAGGGTCAAAGTTGGCGCCTCTCTGCGTCTCTCCGGAAACGGTCAACGGAACGTGCCATCCACATAATTTGCAGCACGTGCTGTCCTGCGCGCGGGACTGCGAGGATGAGGACAAAACCGATCTCAAACTGCAGAAAGTGATCAAACGCCCGCGGCCGCTCGTCTATCCTGTAGGCGTTTCAGGACCAGGGCCAGGGGCATCGCCAAAAAGACTTTGCGCGCGCCCTGCCGTGGAGCGCGCGGGCACTCCGACTGTCACCGCACTCGTTACTCCTCATAGCGAAGCCAACGGAGAGAATCCTCATATGCTTTCATCACAGGTAATAACGATTTCATGTCTTGCAGTTCGCTATGAAATAAAATGTATTTGTTTTATAAATGCTTTTTTTAAACAAGTTAAAAAAAATCATTTTCACAAGATACTCCGTTGTTTGTCAATCAGATCATTTAATTGTACTGAATTTTCACGCCAAGTATTTATGCAAATAAATGAATAAAAGGTACAACCGTGGGTTGTCGAATTTGAATCATCTCTGTCATATTGTGTCATTCTTACTTGAAACGTTTGTCAGCACATCCTTGTGTGTACTTGATCATTAGACCAAACGTAGACGTAGACCAAACGAGTTTTTGTTTGTTTGTTTTCTTTTAGTCTTACATTTTTTTTCTCTTTTGTTGTTTATTATGTGTTCCTCTGTAGTTTTGATGTCTATTTGTTTATAGACCTAGATGATAACATTTTATCTCTTAAGGTTAAAACTACATATGTATTTGTCTTTTTCACCTTTTTTTCTTTTTAACCAAGTCCCCCATCTTTTCTTAGAGGCCACAGCAACGCCTCTGACGGTAGTGGTCCATTGGGGATGTGATTAGGATTGATTTCTTCATAACTTATATTATTGTGCTTTGTAAGTAGGCTACACAAAAACAGGCCCTGAATTTTCTTTAAGGCCTTTACCCTTAGCATGAAGGTGAGTGTGAAAAATAAAGGCATTCTTTGCCTGCGGAGGAATGAGCTAATATTGCACCTGTGCAGAGCTTTAACAAAACCAATGACTCTTATACAACCTACACTGAAAAGAGCTGTTTGTAGTGTGTCAAGTGTGTACTTCAGCTGCATTACACTACATTAATGCCCTGAATCAAACAAACGCAGTGCTTCAGTGAAAGCGCCACAGATACCTACTCATGCGTATTTTCACTTAAATATATACAAAACGATTTATCCTCAGGTGTTTACACTTGTACATTTTGTACATTCTCAGCTATGCTCTCATTATGAATGTTCCAGCATTTTCTGCTGTTTTTTTTCTGTTTGTGGTAGTTAAAACCCCACCATGTGTCTCAAATGAAGTCTGTCTGGGGTAAATACGCATTAGCGACCCCTGCAGGGGGGATATAGTATTGAGCATAGTAAAAAAATATTTTCTTTTACCTATTTACCTTAGAAGTTTCCTGAAACATCTTTCTAGTCATTTACTTCAAATTCAGTTTCACTTTTGTTGTGAAGTAATTAAGATTTTTACTTGCTCTATCAACATTTTAATTAAATTTGAACCTAATTTTTAGCATTTTATGTTTATGTGCCAAAATATTTTTTCTTAAATGTTAAAATCTATGTTAAAAAAAAAATGCTAAAAAAGTATTTTTTTTACAAAAGAGCTAGGTTTTAAATATGTAGTAATAGCTGTACGCTTAACTCGTTTGACTGCAAAATGACGTTCCCCAAAATTATCGTTCTTACAGTTTCAACAAATGTTAGCCAGTTTTATAACATTAAAATGGCCTTTGTGATGTGTTCAAATGAGCAAACAACAGTGTTCATAACATCTCAGAAAGCCAATCGTTCAGTTATGCAAGGTAGGAAAACACATTTGATGATCATTAAATATAATGACCCAGCTTTGGTCCAGTAAGACAAATAAAAGTTTTGTCATCTGGTAAAAAACCCAGTTCCAGTGATCCATCCTTCATTACTGAGTTGTGGTATCATCTCAAATTTGACTCATCTACATCAATAGATAATCACTGATGATTACCTATTGCCATGAACACAGGTTTTAACAGGGTTTTAGTGCTGCAGGAACTAAAATCAGTCCTGAAGCATGACAACCATGTAAAATGCCACAAACATCAGCCATGACATAAAAAATAAAATATTAATGGTGCGTGTAATAGTATAACACTGCCATTATTGTTGCTTTATTGTAATGTGCTAATTTACTGCACAGTTCCTGTAAAACGCTTTACTGTTTTAATAAACTGAACTACCATATTACAGACATTTATGTTTTTAAACGTTCAGTATGCTGTGTGATTCTACTATATTTTTTCAGAATTGTCTGCCAAATTAAAAGGTAAGCAAATATTCCACTATATGCACAACGTATAATTGCTTAAGTGTCTAAACTTGTTTACTTTAGCCAGACCAAAACACCAAATTTGTTTAAATGAGAAAATGCTTTTTTGACCTAAGTTAGTCCCCCCCACAGGCATCAGACCCCGTTCTGCCAACATCAGAAAATGGCACCCACTAAAACATCCAGATGTGCCAGAGATGCTCATCATTAGTGTTTCAATGTGCTAGCCTGGATGCATGTTTACTTGCACATGTTCTGTGTATTACCAAGGGTTAATGCTTGTTTTTCAGGTCGCTGTATAAGGCAGCCCGCTAAACTCATTCTCAAAGACAACGACTCAGATAGCTTTACTCCGCTCTGGGCGAAAAAGACACTGATATGCGCTTGCGCCAAGTACCCATGTACACAAGTGTGCTTATGTTACAGTTTGTGCTTTTTCCCATCTTTTAAAGGAAACTTTGCCTGTGGCTGTTTCATTGTGCCTCAGTAGATACTGACCACAGAGACCTAACAAACTGTTATTCCCCAACACATTCAGATAATGTTCAGACAAAGCCAATGGAATAAGATTCTACTGATGCTTAATGAGAGTGCAGCTACTGTAATAAATGTTGTAATGAAATAAACGTTATTGCTGAATTTTCTTTCCAGTAGTGGTGTATACTGAAAAAATTAGTATTTGTGTTTGTGTTGTGAATTATTTATTCAACACTCGTATGACACATTGACTAAATTAAGAGGCTGCAACTTGTAAAGATGAATGAGGTGTTTTGTAGATGTTAAGACTCCTTTTCCTACCCCAGTTTAATATGTCAAGACAATTATAAGGGACAGAAGTGTGTAAACTCTGTGACAATTTTTTTAGCACTTTAGTGTCTTGGATGGGACTGTAAATTTTTTGGTTGCAAAATGGGAAATATATGTGTTTTATTATTATTTTTTACTTTATTATCATTATTTTACCAGTTCTTTGGGTTTCACTTGTGTCACATCAGGTCACTTCATAGTCAGTGTGAAGTCACCAGCTTCTCCGTACACATTCCTGTTCTTATTGTAGATAAAAGTGTAAAAATGGTCGCAGTACTTCTTTAAAACTTCTTAACCATTTATACAGCACCCAAACCCTCTCTTATTTTTTTATTTGCCTGTTGTGTATTTTTACATCCTGTTGGATGATGGTCCATATAAAAATGTGTGCACACCACCAGTGACAAATCACAGCTAACTGATAAGAGATGGATGACGAGACTTCACTGCCATTGGCAGACACTACCAAAAGTTGCTCCTCATTTGCATAAACTTGAACATTTCCCAACATTGGCGCTTTGCTAGACACGCCCACATCCTGTTGCCAACGATCAGTGGATCAAGTCCATTTATAGGTTTTTAAATTTTGGTCATTTCTTGTTTCTCTCAAAAAATCACCTTCTTACATTACACTTAAAAGTACCATTTTATGTTGACTCTGCCTGCCACGAATATTAGTTGTGGGATTGTTTATTTCTGAACTAGTGATTTTTCTTCATCCCCAGGAAAATCGCAGCAACAGTGTGGGCATGTCGACCCGGCCTCTTTTGGCACATTCGCCTGCCTCCCCACTGGGCACAGCTGGCATCCCCACACCCGCACAGCTCACAAAGGCCAACGCACCGGTGCACATCGATGTAGGAGGTCATATGTACACCAGCAGCCTGGCCACATTAACCAAATACCCGGAGTCTAGGTAAAATCAATGCACACACAAACGAACCAGTAGCTAGTAACAATAGTCCCTGTGTTTTTCATAGCTGCAAGGTGACAAGAGGAATGTTTGTTTCCCTAAATAAGTCAGGCTCCAGCCATCTCCCTCTATTGCAACATTTTATTTCTATTTTTTATGCTACTGTCATATAATGTATTTGGCAGTCTGCCTAAACTTTTTCAAACAGATGTCATGCTTTCAACATGCCTGCATGACGCGCTTCTTCCTTATGCCTGTGTGTGACTTGTCTGTGCTCATTAGCTCACTGACCGCTATATTTCTGCAATGCCAAAGAGCATTATTGTCTTGTAGCTGCTGACTGAGTTAAACATCAGAGCACAGGCCAAAAGAAGCCCGGAGCGCTTCGAGCCAGACTAGCATCCTGCCTCACAACTGCTCACATGTCTCGTGCACTTTTAGCTTCCCACTGCTTCTTACCATGTCATTCAAATGTACAGCATCTTGCATTTTCTCACGCACGGCTTTGATCAGGTCTAGATGGTCTCAGATCAGATGTAGCACAGCCTAGGAAAGCCGATTTGGCCAGTGTTAACATCGGGCTGTATTTTGGTCAAGTAGATGTTTCTGAGAAAGGCGTAGGCATATCTAACCCTGACAGTTGTGATCTATTTCACCCTCGGCTACTTTATCACTAACAACATCAATATGACAACACACTCATCAGAGAGCCAGGATACAGGGCGCTGGATGATGGCATTTGCGTCGTCGGGAGCAACGATGGCTGCTGCCTCCAGCTATGCCCTGTCTGATGCTGATGCTGGATATGATTTTGGGAGAAACAGTGCTGGCTGTATAAACTTTTAATGCCCTTTTATATAATTTATATGGACTATAATCAATATTATTTTTGGTTAATAAAACTATTATTATAAATTAGAAAATATAAAATAGGAGTTTGCAAAAAAACTATGCATTACAGTATGAGGTAATACTAATTGTAAATAGAGGGAAAACAGTTCTCAGACAGTGTCGAATAGATTGATTTATTTTACCTTACACCTGAGTTATAGTGTGTTCTGCCAAGAGGAGCTGCCTAATTTGATTGGAAATGAACATCTGATTGACCTGTACTGTTTGACAACCAGTCAGTTGTGATTGTTGTTGAGTTCGGTTATGTTTAGGGGCAGGTAAACCTGAAATCAAAGACATTCCTATAACAAAGTGGTTACAAGAAGTCCCATTTGAAACTTTGGCAAATTCCTTTATTAGTTTTTTTTCTGTGTGAGCCATCCGACACAGTATCTGAGCAGATCCTGTCCATGCTGCTGAATCATTAATAGCCAGGAGGGATGATAGTTACAGTTTACTGCTAAATGTAGCAGCAGCAGCACATTAATATCATATTTTAATGTGACCAAATACTTACACGAACTCAGGAACTTCATCTTTCTTTCTTCTCTCACAGGATTGGCCGCTTGTTTGATGGCACAGAACCCATCGTACTGGACAGCCTGAAGCAACATTATTTTATAGATCGGGATGGACACATGTTTCGCTACATATTAAACTTCCTCAGGACTTCAAAACTGCTCATCCCAGATGACTTTAAAGTAAGACTGTAATGTCTTATTGGTGCCTTATTATTATTTTTTCATAATTATTATTTTCATCAGAATTATTTTAATGAAAATTTTTATTCGATACAATATCATTAAGACTTAAATGCACAGTGCCTTTGTAAAAGCGTAAATATATTACATTTTTTCAAAAAGCTCCTCTGAAACTTTATGACAGATTTAAAATGGATGGATGAAATTTTTCAATACCAGCTACCTGTAACAATGAACTGTGTTTGTAGGACTACACTTTGCTGTACGAGGAGGCCCGGTATTTCCAACTGCTGCCACTGCAGGCTGAGCTGGAGCGCTGGCGTTCCGAGCAGGACTCTAGGTACACATCACGCATGTGTGAGTGCATAGTAGTGCGCGTGGCCCCCGAGCTGGGAGAGAGGATAACACTCAGCGGCGATAAAGCGCTCATCGAGGATATCTTCCCGGAGATAGGAGACGTCATGTGCAACTCCGTCAACGCGGGCTGGAACCACGATTCCACTCACGTCATCCGATTCCCTCTAAATGGATACTGCCACCTGAACTCCGTACAGGTGTGTAACAGCTTAAGTGCACCAGATGACACCAAACATAAAACAACAAACAAGTTTTTAACTTACGGCTGGTTGTAGAAACTGTACACATTGGCGCACTACAGGTAATGGTTCAGTACCGGTATGACTGCAGAATATAAGCTCAGTTTGTCATATACTGTGCTCTGAAACCATATGTGTGTGTGTGTGTGTGTGTGTGTGTGTGTGTGTCTAGAGGCAGTCTAATCCTGTTTGCTTATTAAATCTTTTGGCCTCTGGCATTCGCCGTCACACTAATGGAAGCAGGAGATTGAGAAATGTAGAGGCAGAAGACTGCAAAAAAATAAAAAGTGTTGAAGGACAAAAGCATTATAGAAGGAAAGACACACAGACCTATAACTTAAACTTTGACCTGTAAATTAAAGGTGGGGAGAAAAGATGGATAAATTTGTTGCAATTCTGTGTCAGCAATGACTGGTGTTCACTGGTGACTGAAAAGATGATAGTTAATTTATAGATAACTTGTTGTCTATAGTTAACCTGTTTTTGCATATCAGAGATGCTGATATAAACCACAGAATATCTAGTAACACCAATGGAAAATGAGCAAGTGATGTTCAAGTATCTTGTTTTATTTAGAGAATTGAGAGAGCTGCTGGACAGATGGTCTATAATTCTTGCATGTGGTGTGATAATGTGTTACCATTTTAACTAAACTGATTCTGTGCTGTTTTTGCTAATTGTTTCATTCTATGGATCAGATGTTAATTTGTTAACATTAATGATTCCGTGTGTGTGGGAATGTTTGTGTTTATCAGGTTCTGGAGCGTCTGCAGCAGAGAGGTTTTGAGATTGCTGCTTCCTGTGGAGGCGGTGTGGACTCAACCCAGTTCAGCGAGTACGTTCTGAGAAGAGAGGTCAAACGATGTCACCGCGGGGTCACAACCTCCGTCATTCGAATTAAACAGGAACCACTGGATTAGCCGCCCACTTCGACAGAAAACAAATAAACTGGATATGGTATTTTAACTGAATATAAGGGATGTTATGATTTTTTTGTTTATGTTGTGGTCCTGCAGGACATTTTTTTCATGGGTACTGTCCGTAAATAAACAGTTTTAAGAAGGAAATGTTTCGGATAAGATTTTTCCGACCCTCTCTGGCTATGTCGGGTAGTCCAAAAGATTTACTTTGTGATGGTTTGTTTTAAAACTTCAAGACTGCCAAGACTGCACCTTTGCCAGATTTGTCGTCGTGATGACAGCTAGGAGGGAAGAAGCCGATGTTAGGCTCTATATATGACATCCTGTAAAGAATTTCATCAGCCATACTTATTTAATAACCTGTTTGATGAGTCATTTATGATGCTAATCTTCAAGTGTTTCTCTCATGAATATCACATCACACCAGAGAGGAATAGGAGCTCTAATGTAGCTTCATGACACCTCTAATTAGAGAAAAATATGTATAAACACAAAAACAAAGGTTAAGTCACAGCAGTGATTTTATTTTGGGGATTTTCAAGAACCTACATTTCGATTCACAGCCATGAAACCAAATTTTAAATATTTCATTACAAAAATATTTTTCCCCAGCTGGGTTCTTTTCATTTCATTAAGGCATTTTTGCAGATGTGTTCACATAGCAAAGTCAGTTATTCAGGTAAAATTGCTATTACAAGTTTTAAAATGTTACAGAAAAAAGTTTTGTTATCATTTGTTTGGCTTTAAGTTAACAGTTTCTGGCTGTACAGTTAAAACTGGTTTAAGATACACAAGATTAAAATTTGAGAAGAATGTAATGTGACATTGTTAATAAAAGTTTATCAAAATGATCGCGAGTCGTTTACGATTCTGGATGAAGTGTCTAAAACACAAAGCAAACCATTTCATAAACATTTAGGAACTGGAGTACGATCCAAATTCACAGTTGCAGTTGACCTCAAGCGGCGCAACGAGCGTAGACGATCGGCGTATGACGTCAAAGTACCGCGAGAGGAAGCTGTGGTTACAAATCGCTCTCGCGGTACTTTGGTGTCACCCATACGCGGATTCAATGGTTTGCTCAGCGCCGCGTGAAACACGTGTAGGTAGATACTGCTGCCCTCAGCTACGATTTTGGATATTAATTACTGCAAATAATCTCTGATATGAGTAACATTAAAACGCCAGATCTCCTTTAGGTGAAAATATCCTAAATCCGAGTTTCAAGGAATGCAGCATGACTGCTTTTTTACGTTTTGATTAATGATGACGTTTTTTTCCTGCCTAACGTAACAGCTGATGTCGATGTGGACGAGCATGTGCTGACGAACAGTACTACTCGGTTCAATCTTACAAGCGTTTGTTTCAAATTCACTCAGTTCAGTTGTTTTCATAAAGCTACAGATGAGAAACTGCGGTCTACGTATAAAAAATAAATAATGTCAGAAACATGTGACTTAGATCAGGTAAACAACAATCTGCCCCGTGAAAAAACTAATGAAGCACTTAAGGAGCGAGATGACGGGCGCTCGAGTATCTCTGAAGAGCTTTTGGAAACGCAGTGCAAAGTCACTTCAGAAACCTCATCAGGTAAAGAAAGTGAGACATCAAAACCCGACGTTCCCAAAACTAAAAACAATAACCCAGATTCAGCTCTTCCTAACGAAGAAGACAAGAAAGCAAAACTTAAAGAGCCACAACAGCCAGTGACTTCTACTATATCAGCTGCATCTGAACCTGCTCCAAAGATCATAGCGGGTCCTGCACAGATCAGATCCACCGCACCGGTTATGGTAGGTGCCAGGGTTGTGACTGCTACGATGTCCACGCCGACATCCGGTGTGCAGGGATCAGGGGTAACAAACTTGGCGCTGGTTTCTCAGCCAGGAAAGGTCTCGGTAAGCTCTGTGGCCGTGAACCAGCCCAGGGTCACCACCCTGACGCCAAGCATGACATTGTCGAGGATTTCCACCCCATCACAGAATGTAACAGTGGCACGTGCCCCTCAGACTGTGCCATTGCAGCTGCCTGCCAACTTCCAAGTCCCACAAGGTACGTTTTGGGCATGATTTGTCCACATCTGGCAGGAATCTTGATTCATGAATGCTTAGAGGTGGTTTCTCAGACATTTTAGATTAAATCAGGAGCAGGCCTTAGTTAAATTAGGACATTCATTTTTATCCAAAGCGGTATAAAAGTGCAGTTATACTATTTATTTTTATGCAATTCCTGGTATTGAACCAATGACCTTGCTGCTAGTAGCCTTATGCTCTTACCAACCGAGCTGTAGCTTTTCTAAAAAGCCTTAAAAAACCTGTCTGTGTGTCTTAAGATAAAACAAAGGCATTAACTGATATGTCATTGCTTGTTGTTGTTGTTTTTTTTCATTTAGGCCAGCTCAAAAATGCATTTTAGTCTGGGACTAGGCTTAATCCAGGCTCTAACGTTTTATTTACTAACCTGCAACAGTACTAGTCATCATTACCTATACCTGTTGAAATGCTTTACCTAACCACCAAAGTAAATTCTCAGTTTTGGCAATGTCATTCTCTCTCTCCTCGCCTCTGAAGGGATGGTGTTAATCCGCAGTGACAGTGGCCAGTTGATGTTGGTATCTCAACAGGCTTTGGCCCAAGCACAGGCTCAGGGAATGCTGCCAAAACCAGCTAATGCCTCTGCGACAGTTAGACCTTCATCCACCCAGGTGTGTGTGGTGTTTTGATCACTGTTTGATATCTGGACATGGAATCAAAGGTCGAGTAAAATAATAATAATAATATATGATGCATTTCAGGCGCATGCTTTAATGTGCCCACTTAGAATTATTGAAGGTCTTTAAAGAAATTATAGAAATGCACTAATTGATTTTATTCATCTCTTTGCACAGGCCGCTGTAACTGCTGCACCAATCATCAGAGTTTCTCTCCCACCTTCAACCACTACCAACCTTAAACTTAACCCAACTTCAGGAACTGTTCAAAAACCAAGGCCCACAGGGACCACTACATTTACGCCATCCTGTTCGACAGGAACAACCATCATTAAACCAGCCGGTGTTATAGGAACTGCGGTCAAAAAGCCCAACTCCACCGTGGGGACTGTTATCAAAGGCAGTCAAATGACTCCAAACAGAAGCACAGTGGGGACCTTTATCCAGAGGACTAATTCTGTCAGTGCAGCAACTGTAATTAATTCCTCGGCTGTAAAGGTATTACTCACTTTGGCTACATCAATTATTGATCCAAACAACAAAGCAAAAATGATTCATACGCTAACTTCAGGGCAATATCTTGACTGACATGCATTGTTGGACCTAAGTTTCCCTTAGGTCATTATTTTCTATATCTCATTAATCTGCTTAATCATGTCTATATTTCATTTGGCTTTAGTCTGCGAGCAAAAGCGCTCCCTCTGCCCAGAGTAACGCCCCACGTATGGTTTGTCCTAACATACCAGCCAGACCCAGCGCTAACACATCCTCAACCCCAGTCAATGTTACAGCGGTACGTCATAACTTGATAATCTGACAGTTTTGTTGCAACATTTTGTGAATTCTGGCTTTAAATATGTTCATTATTGTTTTGTCTTTATTATCAGGAGACCTTGGAGAACGTGAAGAAGTGTAAGAACTTCCTGATCACCCTCATGAAGCTAGCGTCAAGTGGCCCTCGCTCGGCCAACATGGCTCAAAATGTCAAAGCTCTCGTCAAAGGCCTGCTGGTGTGATGTCACTTCCTGCTTTTATGATCAGTGTAGCATATATACTATAGTACAATACATTTTAAGTTAAATGTGCTGTTTGTTGTATTTGTGAAGGATGGGAAGCTGGAGGCAGAAGAGTTTACTGAAAAACTGTACATGGAGCTCAAATCTTCCCCTCAGCCGTATCTAGTGCCTTTCCTTAAGGTAATTTAAGGCTTTTTGGATGATATACAAAGTCATAAAAGGGGGCACTGACCTCATTTTTGACCTAATTTTAAGATTAAATCTGTTATCAGACCTCTTTAGCTTATATATGAGTAAAACGATGCTCTGCCAGATGACTTTGGTCTGAGCCAAATTAGAGAAGTATACCTGGATATGCTGAATTTTCACTCCGTTTTGTTCTCTCATTAAGAAAAGTCTGCCGGCTGTGCGTCAACTCACCCCAAACTCCCAGCTCTTCATTCAGCAATGTGAACAACTCAAACCTTCAGATTCGGCTTCAACCAAGAGTGCAAACCAGAAGCCCGCTACCACCGCCAGCTCCTCCCTCAAATCTACACAGCCAACCAGAAGTGCTCAGCTGGTAAGCATCTGCCCATTTTCATAATGACATGTAATTTATCATAAAGATGATTTCAGGGGTTTGCCTATATGAAACAATGGGAGAGTAATTTCATGGTAAAGAAAACAAATGATCTTTCAGTGTTTGTGTTGTACTATTGGAACAAACCTGGATGAGCATAATTTAAATATGAATCTATAGTCAGTCTGGTTTCTGTATTAAAATTGCATCCAAGAGTAGTAAAGAATAGTAAATGTTACTTAAATTGAGCTATAGGCAAGAAAATATTCAATGAGGTACAACTAGCACTATCAAGTAGATATCAAATGAATGTCGTAAAGCAATTGTCAATGTTTTCTAATAATGTTTATAATAGTAATAGTTTTTATTTATTTACGTATTGCATTTGGAAGCAAAGTCTACTATGACTACTAGTCAAGATTTTTTGAGCCGTGGATACAGCTTACTCTGAAGCTTTTGGCACACTTTATCCATACATCATATAGAGTGTATGGGTGTTTCAACCTCGATGAGTATAATATCAGCCATGTAAGAATGCATATTGACATGCTTAAAGCAATGTTTAAGATTAAAAACTGCCACTTTTTCTAATGAGCATCTCTTAATCATGGGCAGCTACTGTATATATGGTAGGTTCTTTGTGTGGTCATGTGACAGAATTTGCAAAACTGACACTATCCTCTACCATATGGTGTCTAGAATTCAGTATGCTAGATCCTAAGCGCACAGTCTTGATGTTTTATGTAATAATACAATTAGACGTGTGTGTGTGAGAAAGAGACAGAGACTCTAATTTCACACTGCCTCTTTTCCAGCGCACGGGTTCATTTTTATGACAGCCTCTCTTCACTTTGTCTTCATTTCCTGGTTAACTCACGACCGCCCACGGTATACAGGCTAATTCACTTAAAACCACCAGTATCCCACAAGCCCTAGCATATTCAAATTAGTTTTACACCAGAGACAAAGATGCATGAGTCTTACCCCATTTCTTACCAGGAATGTCATGTTATCATATTCAAATAATGTCATGATTTGTTTTTCTGTAATCTAATATCACCATTTTATTGGACGTCTTGATGGATTTCCACAGAAATATGGAAGCTCATTTTGCATATACCTGAATAGACTTCAGGGATTTTGATTACTTGAGAGTATCAGAAAGTGTTTTCCCTAATGCTTGACATATGTGGCTACTACTATGTCCTCAAGGTGGACTAGATCCACCATACCTCGCTTAAATGTTTCATATGCATAATCAGTGTTCTCACAGTCTTTCTGTGTTTTCTCAGTTGATCCAGCAACCTAAAGGAGTAATCGTCAAACAGTCTGTGACATCATCACCTCAGGTGGTCCTTCCTGCGCAGACCCACTCTCAACCCAAACAGCTGGTCATTCAAACCAACACTCACCCAAAAGGTAAGCTATGCTTATATATGAAAATTCCGTGTAAGCTCAAAGTACATTTTATTGATTGTGATTTAATTTGCTGCAAGACTAGGCGAGTTTTATTACTTTCTGCTTTTTTCTCCTCTAAATGTCCCAGTTCATTGCCAGCTGATAAAAATATCTGTATTTTTATTCTGTCCCCACAGGTGCTGTTTTCCTTCAGGCATCTAAAACGCACTTTTCTCAGCCGGCCCTCGCAGCTCACGCACACGGCTTCAAGGACAGCACCCCGGGCTCTTTCCGGTAATAGCTCTGACTCGCGGCCATTCTCGGGCGCTCTGTGTGTGTGCGGATTGCTTCTTTTAAGGGTGAATGTAGGTGGAAGGCAGATACGTTGCTGTCGATTTGCCATCTTGATAAACTACACCAGTTTATTGGTCTGTGACGCATACTTTGGTGTTTTCCTAAGAGAAAATAATTTGCAGGTACAAAAAGTAAATGGTGAATTTTATGAAATGTAGTACAATAAATGAAGAGTTTATAGTAATTATTCAAGAAGTGAAGTATGGTATTATTATTTTTGATATCTTGATAAGTTGATTACATAAGCCGTTGATATGTAACTTTTTTAATAGACATAATGTTAATGTAAACATAGAGAATAATCTAGTATTGAGTTAACACTGTAAAGTAAGTGGTTTTCTGTTTTTAACCTGGAAACATCAAATAGAGAAGGAACATGAGATAACATTTGACTCCATCAAATCAGTGATATCAAGGCATTTGTAGAGGAAACAGTGTTTTCATGCTCGTGTGCATTTATTGCTCTTCATTTAGAGATGACGACGACATTAATGATGTGGCCTCCATGGCAGGAGTGAATGTAAGTGAGGAGAACGCTCGTATCTTGGCCTCTGGCTCTGAGCTCGTGGGATCAGTGATCCGCTCCTGTCAAGAGGAGCCCTTTTTATTCCCATCAGCCCTCCAGACACGAGTGCTGCACACCGGTAATTTCACTCAACCCAGTCAAAACTGGGTACTAAAATCTGTACTAACTTTCATACTTAATTCCACTGCAAGGGCTTGGTACAAGTTTCAAGTAATGTGAATTTTGTCATTCAATTACTATTTAACATATTAACTAATGTAGACCATAAACTTTGGTGGTCTTGCAACAATAAGTGTAAATCGAAAGTCGATTTTGCATGAAATGTTTTTATATTTAAATTATATTTATCTTAATATTCAGACGTTTAATACATTTGCTGTGTCCCAGTTTGCCTACTTATAATATGCTTATAATGGCTAAAGAGTATGTAGATACTGGGACATAACTGAACTAAATGGTGCTGCCTAGATGATTGTTAACAATCACAAACATAAAAATATAACTTGTATTTCAGCATTTTATTCATTCTGTATATGTATATTTTTATATATATTTTTATTAGATGCATCCAAGTATTATGTAAATATGCCCTCCAGACATCACTTATGACCACTACTGTGTGGATGCCCATAGTAACCAAAATACCTCGGTATAAAAATTTAAAATAGTAATTTCCATTAATTTAACATGTTTCTAATTTATCCACAAACGTGTTTCAAGAGCCATGCTGTATCGGCAGAGCTACAGGAACCTAATTTGTTAATTTTTATAGTGAGTTATGCAATATGTTAGCATTTCCCAGCACTACCCATCTCCATGTTTGGCTGACCCAAGCTAAAGTCTTTATCACTTTAAATAAAGACACACCGGTGAATTGGGTAAGCGAGATAATATTGCATACGTCTCCTCCTCTGTTTGTCAAAGTCTGTTCACCTCCCTGAGTTCTGCCTCAACGCTGTACATCCTGTCTGTGTTTTTTGGGGCATATGTTGCACTGTGTTGTGACAGACATGGAGCGCGGGCTCTGTCTTTGATCAGCGGTATCTCTGACGAACCGTTCTGCTTAATCAGTATGCTAATGACTGCTGAGCCGCTCAAAGTTGCCAGAGTGGCAGAAATCCACTCGACTGCGCTGATCAAAAAAAGTGTCGGAACAAGGGAAAGAAAGGACGACAGAGGGAGGGCGAGAGAGAGAGAGATAGCCAGGAGGTAGGGGAGTCGTGCGGAGGAGGTGGAGATGGGAAGGGAGAAAGTGGAAATGAAAGAGACAGGCTTGGCCTCGCAGGAACCCGGTCCGCATCAGCAGAAAGGGCAAAAATGAGATGGCGTTGGAATGTTTGCAGATGTCTGTCTACTCGGCAAGAGGAAGAAAGCACTTCTGACGTTATGGAAATCTGGATACAATGTAAACAGTACAGGAAAACATCTAAATTGCTAAATTCTAGCTGAATGAAAACATTTGCCTCCAATTTTGCCGCGATCTTCATTTCTGTCAGGCATTAAATGGGTCTATTCAGAGGCTCAATTAGAACAAGATACATGGGATTCTTGAAGAACCAAAGCCACACGAAATCTATCCCACACAGGGATAAACATGGCCAAAGGACTTTTCCCAGTGATTTTCTGGTGACCGATTGGTTTCTGGGTGGGCTGCAAAGAATTTTATATATTTAAACAATCTTTTTGTACATTAACAGACTAGACTCCCACCCCTCTTATTGAAAATGATCTGTGTCCTTGCTGGTAATTTTGTAACTTTGTTCTATAATTAAATGTGTCCTCGCAACTAGTTTATTGAGAAGTACAGCATTCAAGATTCCAGGGTTTGATTTTTGCATTTTGATTTTTTTTTCTGTGCTAGGTTCTTGACCAATGTCAAACCTTGCCTGCTCCCTTTGTTATCACTCAGTAATATTCTGGCCAGTTTCAATAACGGTTAAATGTTTTCAAACTTAAAAAATGGGAAAACCAAATTTCTCTGCGTTTACTACTATTTTGAAATGTGGAAATAAACCTGCACATATCCTGATAATTGTTTACGTAAACCAGCCATGGGTTAGATATGATTGTAGTTGGTTCCTTCAGTTTTCGATTTGCTATACGAGTTTTGGAGATGGTTTATGTACTGTACCAAAATGTGAGTATGTAAATACATGGGTTGCCAAGAGAGTGTGGTGGTGTTTTATTTTTCTTAATATAGTGAAATCATAATGTGTATTTGTATGTGCTCACAGGTGGTTCTCTAGGTATCACAGAGGTGTGTCCTGATGTTCTTGAATTGCTCTCTCTGGCAACACAGGAGAAACTAAAAGACCTGCTGGAGAAGCTCACCGTTGTGGCACAACATCGTCAGATCTCCTATAGGGTATGTCTAGGATATACTGTACACACAAGCTGACTTTTGGGAATTTCTTAGTAAACGTTTACTTACTACTAGCTACTTACCAAAAATGTTTGTTCTGACATTTCAATCTTTAGTTTACATTACTTTTTCCGCCATCACCCTTTAACTTCTGAGTCATTATTGTTTTGAACCCAATTTTTATGCAATAACTGAAAATACTGATTGAAATCATTTGCACCATTTACACATTGACTTCAAAGCTGAAAAGACACTATTTTCGCCCATTATCTAAGCTGTTGGGTATCTAAGCCGTTTTGCAGGGTTAGCCAATAGCCAAAAACAGCTAAATGTAAGGTTTTAGAAAGTGATAGTCTACACAAATCACACAAAGATGTTCTTGAGGGTAAACTTAACTTTCAGAATTGTGTATCTGGTTGAAAGCTAACCCTGTGTGTGTTTCTTGTGATGAGGATGATTGGCGTTACAGTCAGACCAATGACACGCGCTCTCAGCTGAAGTTCCTGGAGCAACTGGAGAGACTGGAGAAACAGAGACGAGAGGAAGAAGAGCGGGAAGCTTTGCTCCGCATCGCCAGGGTAACCAACAGACACCAAGAGTTTGTTCAAAAGAGGAAAAACACTAACAATCTCCTTTCCCTCTGGTTTTCTTTTGTTTTAATTTTCTTCATAGAGTCGCTCAAACAATGAAGACCCAGATCAACAGCGTCTCAAACAGAGAGCGAAAGAGGTATAATGACTTGTGTGTTTGTGTAAATTTAAAAAAATCATACGTCCCTCCTCCCCAACCTGTTTTTCATTCCTTCTGCCCTTGTATAGCAATGAGGACAATCAATGCTCTTCATAAAGTCCCATTTGTGCCCCACATAGACAGATCCACACACGCACATATACACATACCCTGGAGACATGGCTCTCTAATTGGGGGCTCATTTTAATTGAGTCTAATATTGGGTCTGGAATTGAAGCCCGGGGCTCAACAGGGAACAGAATGTAATGAAAGCCCTCTGGAAAAGTTGTGTGTCTGTTTACAAGGTAACGCTCATTTACTTGGGCTCCCTAACACACGGTACACACGCATGACACGTTTCTGTATGTCTGTGTGTTTGGCTGCGGTTCTTTGTCGGAAAAATCAATATTGCCAAAATGAACGATTTATCACCAATAACAGCTTTCAGTTTTTCAGACATCCCATGTGGTATTTGTTAAGCCAACGGAAATATTGATTTTATTGTTTAATGCTCATCAAACGCACATTTTATTTTATTTTTACTTACTCCTTGTTTTAGATGCAGCAGTTGGAGTTGGCACAAATGGAGCACAGAGATGCAAATTTGGCAGCGCTGGCAGCCCTCGGGCCCCGTAAAAGAAAACCTCTGGAGGGTCCCGGCCCAGGGGCCAATCAGGTACCTGCACGTGTCTGTACAACCACCCTTATGTGCTGTGTGATCCATTGATTGAGTTTTCTCGACACGCTTCACTCTTGGCAGATAGAGACAATGTGCACATATAATTATGAGTTCAAGATAATTACTCGCACACATAAACAGACACATAAACATAAACAGAGAAGAGTTTAGTATTTTTTTCGTTTTCTGTCTGTATTGAACCAAGCTGTGTTTACACTTGTGGCTTATATTAAATTCATGTGTCAGTCACGTGACCTTTCGACAAAATGCCCAGTATAGCATTTTTATAGAGGCAGAATCAGTTTGTTTTTCAACTTTATCTTTGTGAAACTAAGTGAGCTTTATAAGGAAAATGGGACAGTGTTGAGGAAAAGATTGAACAAAAGACCAGAGGATTGTATGTTAGTTTAGTTTAATTAGTTTTTACATTTGTGAATTCCTTTTCCTTTAGGCAGAGAAGAATGTTAATAAGTGAAAAGATGGTTTTGAGTTTAGTGTGCTTAAATTACACGGGCCTTTGAAAAAAGCCTCCTGCCTGAGGAAGTTTTATATTTGCCACTTTTGAGGTTTCATCTCTGTAGTTGAATATGCATCTCTGTGAAGAACCAGAGCATTTGGCAAGAAAAGACCCAGAGAAGAGTTCAGAAGTATTAAGAACTTCAACCTTTTGTCTCCAAAGTTGAGTTATCAGCAGTAGCGACAGAGAACATTGCAGAGTCACATTTCTAATTAAATATCTTCGCCAATTTTCTCATTCTCTCTTACTCTGTATTTTTATGTTGCAGGATTTGAGTAAGTATCACCTTCAAAGATAAAACTGATAATGCAATCTTTTTTCAAAGGATAATGAACTGTAATCTCTTATTGGTTAAACCTAAAGGAACTCAATCCTTGTTTTTGTTCACCCCTCAGTTGTTAGGTCAGTACGGGCAGTTTGCAATTCAGAGACCACCAATACGAGTGACTCTGAGAGATCTGATTTTCTGCATGGAGCAAGACCCCACACTCAGACACTCTCTGATGTTATATAAGGCATATTTACAATAGATAAACACATACCTCAACGGTTTAATGACACAGTGTGTTTATGTCGGATGAGTTAAATTCTATGCGTCACACTTTTGTTGTGTTGTATTCCTGATCATTGTTGTGGTGATTAACAGTATTATTTTGATGTTAAATGTATAAAAAAAACATATTGACACGTATATTCATTTGTAAGGAACCACAGAGGGATTAAACACTTAAGAGCAGCTACTTCTATTTCTGTCTCTTTCTAGCTATAATGACCAATTGTCATGTAGTGCTGTGTGTTCATTTCTGCTCCCAAGATTGACTTACAAATTACTGTAGCTGATATAGCCGTGTTTGAAATGGAATAGACTGACTGTTATTGCATTTTCTGAGTCAATTGGGGGTTGTACAGAGTTCTGTACATGCTTCAGGGCAGTATGTGCCCTTACTTAGGCCAAACCAATCACAATAATAGTGCCATGGGCATTAAAATCTACCAGTCATTGTGGGATGTTAGAGACCAGTACTAACCAGTAAAAGCAGGATTAAACATAATTGGGCATACAAATCTTAAAAATAATTAACATTATAACACAGTTCCAGTCTTTGATTCTGAATGGTCAATAGCTGTGTTTTATTTATGATAAAGCACAGCTATGACCCCTTCTCCCGATGATTCTGTTGTAATAGTCAGTCAGGGACTATTTCATATATCCAGTGGAAGGAAGGCTTTTAGTGATTTTCATTCTTGAAAGTTATATGGATACGTTTTTAGACTTTAATATTTGTATTGTGTAGCAGCTGTTTTGTAAAAGTAGTTATTCATCAACAAACCTGCCTTTCTAATTCACGCTAAACCACAATTGAGCAAGGTTTACTTCTGCACAGCATTACCATTGAGTTCCTTCACTTCTCTGTTTCCCTCAAATGTCTTTGCATTTCTAAATTGAATTTCTTAAAAGGAGCCCTTTTAATGTATGCCTTGCCACAACCTCAAATACTCTGTGTGCTTGCCCGAGGTACAGGATTTTGAAATATTCCATTACCTCTGAATAATCATGAATGAGATGCTGGGAGCTAAATATTGATACGCCCGCAGCGTTCACAGTCCCCTTAGAGAATGTGCGCATGGTATTTAGAGGTACAGTCTCATATGCCATACACTTCAGCAGAAAAAAATCTTAAGCACAGTGAGGAACAAAATATGCTTTTTGCAAATTAAGAGTCAGGTACTGTGAATTAAAATGTATTGATTCACGATGACTGATCAGTCTTATCATCAAGGACATTTGACATCAGCGGTTTACAACCCTTCATGCTGACTAATGAATAAATGCTTCCTGGACGATGGACTTGATGAGGAGCCACTGAAATTGTTCCAGACTGCAGCTCTTCAATTCAATAAATTATTGATTGTATCATCAGCTGCTGTTAACCGCCCCAGATCAAAGGCACAGAGACAGAATATGCACGCGCTCTAGGTTTCCGTTCCTCTGACGGCACGTCAAATGGAGGAAGACAGAGGTAATTTTCCCCTTGATTATTATGCATGAGCGCACTCATGAAAACAAAGATGTTGTCTGAGGCCTGGTCCTCATTTATACACACAGGTAGAGACTGTTTTCCATCTTTAACTGTCTGCTCATAACATATCTTCACCCAAAAAGAAAAATTTTCATTTTTCACCCTCATGTCATTCAAACCCTGTTAATGACTTCTTTATGGAACACAAAGGGGATATTTTGCAAAACGCTGGTAACCAAACAATACTGGCACCCATTGACTTCAATTGTACCTCATAGTATCCATACTACTCCAAGTCAATGGGTGCCAGTATTGTTTGGTTACCAGCGTTTTGCACAATATCCCCTTTTGTGTTCTGCTGAAGCAAGAAAGTCATACAGGTTTGACATGACATGAGGGTGAGTAAAAAATAAAAGAATTTTTATTTTTGGGCGAACCATCCATTTAAGTGAATTATTGTAAACAGCATTTCAGTTCTGTAAATGCCAAGTTTCCATCACATTAATGAACACAAATCAGTTCATAGATACAAATCAAAACAGTTTATTAGGATAGACAGACCAGAGCACATTCTCTGTGGTATTAGAAAGCTGGTTTACAGAATTGTAAAAATTGTCCAGGACTGAAATGCTGTAAATGCAATCTTATCTTGCCTTTACTGAATTACTAGATTTTTCTCAAGCAAATATTGTCTACATTTGTCAACGGCTATTAAATCTGTTGTAACTAACATACCCTGGGTCCAGCAGAAGAGTGAGAGACTGCTCTTAGCAGATGAGAGGTGGAGGTACAGTCAGTATGGGCCTTCTGCACATATAAACAACATTAGACGAGGAAGTATGCGCTCATGAAAGTGATTTATGAAGACTTCTTTTGCTTCTTCTTCTCTGCCTCCTCCTCTTTCTCCTTTTCTATTTCAGCCACCAGTGTTTCGATCTCTTTGGACTCTAGAATCTGAGGATGGAGAGGAAGAGACGGATGCTTCAGTTTTGTCATGTGACTATCTACTAACTACATGAACTCTGTCCTTGTTTACTCAATAAAGAAGAACCTTTAAACTTGGCTGTCAAGCTCATTTCTAACAGGTGAATAAAAAAGTTACACAATTTGTTTTGTTTCACATTTCTATATGCATAAAATGGCTGTGTGATAAACGGACCAAAATTAGTCATTATTTACTCTTATGAAATATGGTGCCCAATACCTTGCTATGAATGGGTTTTACCCAAGGTTTCTACTATACTGCTAGCTTAGATGTCAATTTATAATGGTTTAAACACCCATGTAAGGTCGAAATCATTTTTTATAGTCAGGTAAAGTGCTTGCTTTCAGAACTGTCACATCCATAACAGTCCATATTCCTCATAAATATATTAGTAATAAATACATTATGTGAGAATTTATATTTAAACTTTGGACTGAAAATGTCACATCCATAATGCTGGAATTGTCTATATATTGATAAAATTATTTCTTCAACACACTGCAAGTCACTTTAGATTACAGTGCCTGTTTACTACACAGGTGGACACATCAATAACATCAAACATTAGTTCTAGCATGTCAAAATGTCTACCATGACGTCATATCTACAGCATGGAATGACATGATAAACTATTACCTTTAGGGGCTGGTTTCTCCGGATCACAGCCAGCTCAATGTTCTTACCCCCAGATTGCACAACCTGTGTGGCACAGATCATATACCATTTCTCAGGCAAACATGTTTCACCCTGTTGCATGCGACACAAGAATTTGTTTGTATGCATGTAACCAAGGTATCGACAGATTTACCTCTAGTAAGGCTTTGATGGCCAGTTTGATGGCATCGTTATCACTAGCGATGGCTTCATCTGTGTAGTTTTTCTCCAAGAACTCCCTCACTGTCTTCGCACTGCGCCCGATCGCATTTGCCTGATGACACAGACGAGAAGATCAATACACACAAAATGGATGTAGAAGAAAAAAGTACAATCAATCACAGCCTGACATGGTATTTATGCTCCTCCTTTACCTTCCATGCATGGTATGTTCCAGAGGGGTCTGTCTGATATAGACGTGGAGTTCCATCATAGTCAAAACCCACAATAAGGGCAGATATACCAAAGGGACGGCGTCCATTGCTTTGAGTGTAACGCTGTAAAATAAGAAAATAATTTAAAAAAACAAAACGATAAATATCAACAGCGATGGGTTATATGACATGGTATTTACTGGGTCATTCTGTGTCAAATCAACCATTTTGGAAATTTGCCTGGTTAAATGTTTTGATCATTTTCTTTTTCTGGGGGAGCTGTAGGTTTTTGACCATTGAAAATTAATACAATTGTTATTTAGTATTACCTCCATTACTTGCACAGTCTAAATATAGTGACCAGACCTACATTTCACTGCAAGTTGTATCATGTGTATAACTGTGTATGTGACAAATAAACAAATTGAATTAAAATGTAGGTACCAAAAGAAAGGTTTATTACGAAACAACATAAAAAAAACATTAAGATAACTTTAACCTGTTAACTGTCACCTTTCCTCAAAAGAAACACCCATGTTACTTCATTATTCACTTTCATCTTTTATATTTGAAATCAAATCTAATCATGACAAACAATATATTGATGAAAAGGTATAAAGGATTTAAATATTTGACAAAATTTCATAACAATAAACAAACACAATTTTTTAAACAATACTAATGGTAGTGTTATTTAAAAAATACCTTAAATATAAATAAATTAAAAAAGTTTTTAAAATGTTTACAAGAAATATCTAATATCTAAAACTTGTAATTTGGATGCATTTGTGCAGTGACAGTTAAATTACAGGAAACACAAAAAACATTTTTCACATTTTTTAAAAGTCACCAGAATTGCTAAAGAAAGCGGATGCAACTAACAGAACTACCAAACTGTGTGTAAAAATAAAATAATGCCGCTGCCATCAAATAGTCATTTTACACCCTCTGTAATTTGGCTTCAATTCTCAGGTGAAAATTGTCATTTTGATATTTTGACAGGCATGTAATATTTTGGCTTTCCTTATCATTTAAGCATTTGCTGCATTAGGAAAATCTAATTAAAATCAAAACTTTTAGCCAGCAACCTCCAGTTGAGTTGACACAGAATGACATATTACCATAAGTCTATGAATTGAAGTAGCATGCTCTAGTTTACAATTGTTGCTTTAAAAGCAAGGAACAAAAAGACAGATCCAAGTACATCACAATGTTAGTGAAAAGGAGAAGAGTATCATACCTGTTTGAGTGTGGCAATGTAGCGGGTGATGTACTCTACAGTCACTGGGTCCTCGACTGTGAGCCTGTGACTTTGGCACTCTACTCTGGCTCTGTTGATGACAATCCTGGCATCGGCTGTAAGACCTGGGCAACACACAAACAAAGACGCTTTAAAACAAAAAAAATTAACTAAAAAAATTCTGTTTCTGTCCTGATGGACCACCCGAGTCCAACACAACCATCAAGAAACAAGAAAAAACACGCCTGTTCCGCATTAACCTGATCAACCCCTAACGGCCTAAATCTGTGTATTTATTTTTAAAAATGTTCATCCTTTACTAACTTTGTCTTGAAGAGCTATTCTAAATAAAAGTGAGATTTGAGAGTGAGAGAGAAAAAAAAATCAACATGTGTATAACATCAGATTTTAAACCACAACATACAGCTTACAGTTTAATAATGCTTTAACAAGAAAATAAAGTGTACCTGCAAAGGCCATGCACACATGCTCATCTAGAGCACAAATCTTCCTGACGGTCCTCTCCTCCTGAAGCTTTGCCACTGACTTCTTCTCAACGCCCAGGACAACAATATCTTTTCCTCTGATTCCAACCTTTAAAACAAGAAAATATGCTTTTAAACATTTTAGTGCTGGCAACGTTTACAGACAAGAAAAGTATGCTTTAGTATACCCTGTAGGAAACTTTTATTCGTCATATCCAATCATAAACTATGGGCTTACATCGCCCTCTACAGGACAAACCAGGAATCCTGCACAGAGTCGAAAACGAAACTTTATGCGTCATGTTATAAAGTCCTAATGAGACACAATATCACAAATAACCTATTAAAACGCGTTAATGTATTTGATTTATTTATTAAAACCTGTGTATATTATAACTGCCTGAGAATTTAAATGTACCCAGTACAGTTATCCAGACCCATGTAATTTCATTCATTAGTTGGCTAACTAAAGCCCAAGTTCATCCATTCTTTTGTTTAATGTAGCGTTGTGTGGTGTAGTGGTAAAATGCGGCCTTAAGAAAAGTATTAAATGCATTTCTAATCATAATAAAGCAGATTAGTTTCACACCAGCTCTTTTTTAATATTTGCAGGATAGCCCATGCTAGCATTAGCCGCAACATGCAAGTCACGCTTATCCAGAGTGTCTCAATTTAAAATACTGCTGCTAATAAAGCCGACTATCTAACAGTTTCTTAATAATCATAACCGACCACAGTATTTATTAATACATATTAGACTTGCTCATCATAAACCTCCATTAAGTAGTTATTTGCGCTTTGGTTTGTGTAGCTGTTAGCCATCACGCTAAAACACTTGCTCATGTCGTGTAAATACACTCACAGCTGTGGAGCCCTTCTTTACTGCCTCTTGAGCATATTCCACTTGAAACAGGTGACCGTCAGGAGAAAAGACTGTTATAGCTCGGTCATATCTTGCAGCCATTTCTGCACACCAAATACAAAAGTACAAGTGATAGCGAGTGGTTTACAGACACCTCAGGCTAGCAGAAGAGGTTTCGAAATTAATGCGCATGCGCAGGAACGGCGCGCGTTGAATAATGGGACTTTTAGGGTGTTGTACAATAAAACTCAATATAATTAAATTAAGGAATTTTAACAGGACCGTAATGTTTTTTTTTTTTCATTTAATTGCAGTTCTTTATCACATAACTTATTCAAATATATGTAAGGAATCAGTGACAAAAACAACTAAACCTGTATATTTGCTTAGCCGTTATTACTTTATCATGATCATATTCTGAAATTATTAAGAATTGTAAGACAATAGGACGTTTTTACCTAAACAAGCATTTAAAAATGTTACAAAACTCCTCTTTGATAAAATATAATATTAAAATATGAAAAAATAAAATAAACATAGGCTACATATGTAAAAAAATGACTTACATTTTGTAAATATTAGTTGTTTTTAGAAAGCTTTAAAAAAATCATTCAAAGACTGTCTCGCTATAATTTTGATTTTTTTTTTTTTAAACAATTTGTGACTTAAAGGTGCTTTAAAAGGTGCTTGTTTACCAAAGGGGATCCAGTGTGTGTCACTAAAGAGCATGTTTGAAATATGAGTATGACGTGAGAAGAACCAAAGGTAAGCATGTATGTTTTTGTTTTAGTCACCAATCAAAACGTGTAAAAATAGTATTTATTTTATGGATACACAAATTGCTAGCTATATTTGATTCAGGAAAATAAATCAGTCTGCCATTTTATTCCTAATGTGTTTAAAATGTTATTTCCACCACAGAGTGCTATGAAACACAATATCACTGGAGATCTGTTCATGAAATCTACATTATACATGCATTTATATACATTTATTCTTTAAGATCTTTTGCTTATTTGTCACAAACTCCTTCATAATTGCAAAGAGTACTTAATAAAATCTCAAACAGAAATTATGCCAAATAGTGCATTAATATGTCTGTTTATTCTTTATTTTTAATCAAAGGTCTGAATTGTATACATGTTTGTACTTCTGTACATTTCGGTTTAGGTGATACTGCGTGTTCTTCTTTATTGTTAGTGTAATCTCTTAAACCTTTTTCAGAATTTCAAGTAGTCTTTCAGACATTTCACTTTATCGTTTTCAAATCTTGTTTACCAAAACAAGGTTGAACAAAAATTTGATTGAGACATTACGCTTTGTGAATGTCACCCTAGAGCTATTCAACCACCTGTCTCTCATTTCCCTGTGATATCATATAAACTTTTAACGGTTTTGAACACATGTAAGACAGCATGTTGCCTTCTACTCTACTAAGTACTTCTACTTCTGTACCTACATAACCAACACTTTCATGATTGTACTTCAAAGGCCATTATGGTGCCACCAAACCTCTCATCAATGCTTCATCAAGAGCAAGGTAAACCTGCAGAGAGCAAACCGCAAGTCTCCCGTACCTTATTAAAAATGTCCTTTTAATTAAATTCAACAAATAAGAATACATTAAACTAAATATAATACAACTGGGAATACTGGGGTTTGTGTTGGGAGACCATGGAGCAGTGTTCAAAGAGAGAAATGCCCACCCACTGGTGTTCTTTAGCTGTGTATTCCCTCAAACCAAACTAATGAGGACCTTCTGTAGTGCTCGCTAATGCTCACATTTCTTATGGGAGTCACCTGCGTGGGACACAAGGGTCTCTAAACAAGTGTGAGCTAGTAACATGTCACAACTATTCTGAAGTAAACCAGGTTGTGGGCCATAAACAGAAAAGTGTATGCCTGTGTCCGTTCAAAATGATTTTTTCTTTAACAATCTGCTACTGTTAATTGTGACTGTTTTGTCAATCTACAATAAAGCCAGTTTTGGATAAATTGAACAATATTAATTTTATTAAAAACAAAAACTATTTTTAAACTATTTTCAAAACAATATTAAATAGTGCCAGCGATTGTTATCCAGGTTTACCAGAAACATTATTTCTACAAAGGGTGGTTTCAAAGATCACAGTTCTGACATATTCAGGTAAAAAGTACCTTTGTTACCACATGACTTATTTTAAACTGCTTGACTTTGACCTCAATTATAGAAGCACTAAAGTAAAGTCCCTCATTCATTTCTGATCCAGTCTAGATCAGACTGTACGGTTCACAGACTGAGCTGGGATCATCATCCTGGAAATCAGCTTCATCTCTGTCTCTGTAATTAGCTGATTAATAAAAATTAACCTTCAAAGTTCATTAATATCACACAATAATTAATCTTGATGTGCTGATTTAAAAATGCCCCAACTCTTTATTCATTCGCTGTGGTAAAATGTTCATAAAGATAATTGGCTCCTGAGATTGCCTACACTGTAGATTATGTGTGGATAATCATTTTGTCCCTCATGAGCACCCTCTGTTGGAATATGTTATGGAATCTCTTGAGGAAACTATTTTTAAGTTTTAATAATACCCATTAAGTGTTTGATGCTGCCTTGGTCTAATACAGTTCTGTCCTCTGGGATAATGGTGCTTTATGAGATACCGGTAACTGAGACTCAGTCTGTTTCTATAGCTCTGTAGAAACATTTCAGGATGTCAGGCTGACACTTTGTGACTTTATCTAATGTTGTAAGAGCTGATTAAAAACAAAAATGCTTGAAAATGTGTTTAAATATATCAAAATATATTTTATTTAGAGATCCTGGATATTAAAAAGATTTTTTACATAAGAAGCTTTTTTGATATATCAAAAAAGCTTCTTATGTAAAAAATCTTTTTAATAGGTGTCCACACTTAAAAACAGTTCAACAGTAAAGAAGGATGATTATTGCTTTACAGTAAAGTTAGTAAAGTCAATATGAACAGAACATGAGGGTTTACTCAGAAGAAAAGCTGTCTGTCTTTCTTTTGATACACACACAATGTACTCTCTTTTCAGGATTTTTACAGAGGTTAATCAAAAGAACAATCTAGGGAAATAATTGACTTTGCAGATTCACAGCAAACTATTTGTTTTAGAACAATAATAAAACCAATAGATGCTTGAAGATATGAATCAGAACTAACAGCTCTCTTCTCTTGAGATGCTCTGATTGGCTGATACATTATTTCCTTCAGGATTTCCTTAGCGCAAAGGTTGCCTTTGCATGTCAATACTGTCTATTTACAGCTACACTATAGACCTACACATGCACGACCAAATTCACAAATGGCTTTGTAGTCTTCTTAGCTTAACTAAGTCTTATACAGGTAGACGGTGCACTAATTTATATTATAGTCTACATCAGTTTTATTCCCTACACATATTCTCAGTAGTTCACCAGTTTGACCTACACAAAAAAAGAGTTCCTGCTGGCAGCACAGAACATGACAGATTTATGTTTTTGTGTCTTTATTACAACCTGCCCTCTGTTATTCACAAAACAGTCACAGGCAAGTGTCTCAGCAGCTAATTCAAAACTCATTAGAAACATGCAATTGCAGAGCTCACTCCCAATGGGATACAGCTTTCTAATCAATGTTCCCCACTGCAAAGCCCATCCAACGGGGCGGCTCATAACTAACGTTTCCACAGAGAAATTAAAATGAGGTGTCATTATGAATGGAGATGCTCCTCTGATGATTTCATTAAGACGGTACCATATGTTTCATGGTATATTATAGGCATAGAGAACATCACAGGAGCATTTTGCCCTGAATATGTCAATTTTGTTTCTGTTTAAGAAACAATAATAGCAATTATTAATTGAACTATTGGGTAGGAACACAAAGTTACTTATCCATATATTACACACATTTTATTGTGTATTGCACAAGAGAGCGAGAGAGAGAGAGAGAGAGAGAGAGAGAGAGAGAGAGAGTGATTACGCATCTCTCGCGCGTCCCCGGTGGCGCAGAGCGTCTATAGAGTCATTCCGCTGGTATAGGCGGGGGCGAGCCCCTTTGCCCGTGATATTAATATGTGGTTTTCCGCTTTTCCAGTCCCTAAAAAGAACTCGCTTGTATCCAGTGTCGTTTGCCGTTTGTCTTCTTCAGCGCTCGCAAACAGTGGACGGCAACTTAACGGGTTTCTATTGAATAAGGCTGAAGTCATTTATAATGTCTCGTCGAAAGCAGGCGAAGCCCAGATCTCTAAAAGGTATGAAACCACAAAAGGCTTTTTTATTGCATACGGCTGAAAGCACATGTTGTCTTCTTCTGTTAAATACAGTACGGTCTTACCACTGCAAAATAGATTGATCGACCTTCATTAGTTTACGCGTGGCTTTGGATCAATGTTGCGGCAAAGAAGTTAAAACAGAAGCTTATTGTTCTTTTGAAGCAAAACTTTAGTTTCACTTTTATTGCATTTCAGAGAGGGATTTGACATCACTTATGCACGTGACGCATAGCTATAATGTAGAGTAATAGAGATTTTGTTTCGATAATAAGTGTGATTTTATTACATTGGGGACACTAAAACTATTATTTTAAAGTAATATTCCCTTATGAAACTTAACCATGTTTCAAACAATGTTTATTTGTAGTGAAACCTTACTAATTACAAATTGACCATGGTTTTATTACAGTAACCATGATTTAACCAAGATATTTGATGTAGAAATGTGGTTATACAAATAGTAATCTGGCAGCCAAAAATCATGGTTACTACACTTAAAAAATAATAATTTTCTTATTAGTTGCTATGCTATGCATCAGTTGTTTGGTTGTTATTTTGGGCAACAAAAAATGAGAGCCCAAATGTATTAGTGTGATTTGTCTTTGTCAAGTATTTGACCTACAAACTATTGTGATTACAGAGCTGTCGAAGCTTTGGTCAAGATTACAATGTGTGTATAAGTTTTAAAAGACAATGGATTTCATACCTTTAAATAAAGACAACCTTCTTTACAACCTTAATATTCTTTTAAATGTCACGTATGTGCTATGTGTCACCTGAAATCAGATTGCAATTATATAAAGTACAAATAATAGGCTATTAAAATATATATTCAACATTTTAAAGAAAACAACAGTGTATTTAATAAATATTTGTATTTAAATAAGAGAATATGCACATTGCATGTAAGAACGTTTGTTTCACTACAAAGGTTTATTTGCTTATTTATTGTTCCTTGTAGAGATGACTCACTCATGCACTTTATTTCTTCTAAGACTGTTATTATTCAAACCTGAATTCAGTAACGTAAAACTTATGAAAGTTGAGTATTTCAAACACTGTGTCATGTCTTTTGTGCGCCCTCTATTTAAAGAGCAAGCGCACACTAGAGTCTGCTCCCCTGCTGGATGAAAAATAGATCAAGATACTGATATTTGTTTACTCTTCGCCTTTTTCAGGGCACAGGTGTGCCATAGTTTACCAGATGGCCCACAAGAGGCGGCAAAAAAAATGCCATTTACCCAAAAGTGCTTTATTCTGTTTTTATATTGTGGTACTTTTTTTGGTTGTGTGTTGCATTTGGTTATGTGATCTTTGATAACTGTGATTGGCTATTTCACAGGACATGATGGCAGGTTAAATGTTATAGATGACAGCAAGAGTGGAAAGAAACGCTTCTCTTGGGAGAAGAAAAAAGAGAGGGATGAGGAGAGGAAAAGGCATAAGCAGGAGAAAGATGAAGGTACAAAAGAGTGAAATTATTCCCTCAACGTATGCTAAATAATAACATGAATATAAAACAATAAATATATAAACAATAAATATAAACACAAAACGGTATACTTTTGTCCCTTAGTGCTAAATTTGCTCAGTTTTGAGTTACAATCATTTTCTAAGGTACTTTACATTAATCATCTGTCTATTTGCTTCATATACATAAAGTAATATATTCACTATATAAAAATGTACTCCATATATTCACTCCTGTATATTCATTGTGCATATTCACTTCTCTCTCTGAATTCCTTAGACAGTCAGATTAAAAAGAAGAGAGACCGTGAGGGTTTTAGATTCAGGCTTTAGTGTTCCTGCGTGTTTGTGTGACCTTTGAATTAGTTTTTACAATTCCCTGTTTGCACACTAACGAAAATGAATCATGCCTTTACAAGTGATTTTGGATTTATGACATTGGAATTGCAAATCTTGTGAAGACTGATTTTCATGTTTTTAATATGTTCTTTTCATATTGTATTATTTGGTATTGTGTTTTTTCGGTTTGTTTTTTTTCTTCGTTACATGTTCGGTACTTTTAAGTAGGCGCTCTCCTTTTGTTCACACTGTGAAGCCGGTCCGCTCACACTGACAGCAATTTTGGTCACAGTGGGACTGCTCATTATGTGACAACATACTGAGCTAATTACATCAAAAAGAAGTGTGAAAAAGAGCATCCAATTCATATTTTTGGTGTGTTGTCAACACGTATGAGGCCTGACTTTAGCAAGACAAGCTAAAGACTTTTTAGATAGTATAGAATTTTTGACTGTTTTTTTTGTTTACTGTTGTAAATAAATTTTTCTCATTTCTCTCAATAGCAAAGCCAAATGATGGGAAGGATGCAGTATGTTGCTCCGCTTTGCCTCTTTCCCCTGATCGCTCCTGCATTAACTGTGAGGATGGAAGTGACCTTGGATTCCAAGTGGAAGATCTGCCTAAATGTACCAGAGGAGAAACATTTAAAGATCATCAGATTGTTAATCAGTGTGTGAGAGTCAACAATGCTTCGCTTGGCAACAGTTTTGTTCCTCTTAAAATATCCCAAACACATATCAGCACTGAGACAACTGCAAATAGCAAACAGTGTGATCAATATGAACAGTTTACTGCTATGTCCTCTCAGCACCTTACGGTTCTAAATGATCTACAGAACGACATGAGGAACTTTGAAGACAGGCAAGCTGACAATTTGGCTCCAAAAGATAACGATCTATCAGCTTTGTCACCAGCATGCACCCCACATTTCAGCTTCTCCAGTCCAGCCACTCCAACGACTGCAGAATTGGCATTTCAACCAATATCTTCTTGTGAGAAAAAGAGAAAACCTGCATTTGTGTCAAACAACGCTTATGGAATCCAACTTTCCAAAAAGCTCAAAGTTTATAATAACTGTGTTGACTCCAGAGTACATCAACAGACCCAATACATAGACAAGAAGCTCCTGACTTCTGAATCTGAGCCAAAACGAAGAAAACGTAATGCTGGGCCACTCTGTGCTGCTTGAAGCAGCGATCACAGCAGCAGTTCAGACGGTCCTTCAGTGTAGCTTCTGTCCCACATCTTTAAAGGATCTAAAAGCCCTTCAAGAACATGTTCGTCAATCCCACAACTCAGCTGTAATTGAAAGCAATGTCTTCTTCTGCTCACATTGCTTCAGAGGCTTTCTAACAAAGGAAACACTGGAAAATCATGTGCAGCAGACTCACTATAAAACCCAGAGCTTAGCAACTGATCCAGATCTCCTAGAAGAATCATCAGTAAGGAAGGATTTGCTCTTCTGTCCATACTGCACACATGTACCTACGTTCGGGAGTAAGCTAAAACTAATGCAGCATATGAAAAAGACACACAAGAATGTTAACTTGACGAACTTTCAGGTGGACAAGAGGACGCTGGGTCTGACAAACAAGAGCCCAGCTGAAAAAACTAGCCATGGTGCCGTACCATCAAGAAGTGATTTTATCTGTGACTATTGTGGGGCTAAATATACCAGTTTGGATCTGTTTCAGACTCATTTGAGTTCTCACTTGAAAGGTGTGCATCCACAACATACTTGTGGAGAGTGCTTTAAAGATTTCCCAAACCATGAATCTTTGAATGAACATTCAGTGACTCATTTTTGTCATACATCTACTCTCTACATGTGTGAGAGCTGCAGCAAATCCTTTACCAGCATCAAAGACCTACACGGGCACCTACTGGAGATGCACACTCTCGAGCTTTACCGCTGTTCCATCTGCCAGCAGGTGTTCAGCTCAAAGGTGTCTATTCAGATACACCTGGCTTCCAAGCACAGCAACAAGAGAACAACGTTCCACTGTACATCCTGCGAATGGGACTTTAAACACGAGCGTGACCTGCACCTACACGTTCAACAGAAACATCTAGACAAGCTGTTTTGTTGCATCTTCTGCACGGAGACCTTCAACACGGACATTGAGCTACAGTGTCATATCACAACACATAGTGACAAATGCAGTCCCTGCGTCTGTACCAAGACCAGCTCTCCCCTCGAGGTGCCCTTACACGAGAAACTCTGTGCCAAGAGCCGGAGCACCGAAGGTAGCAACGTGACCCCTCCACCTGTCTCCGAACCAGTTGCCAAGGACAGCGTTGGAACGCTGCCAGCGGATAATGAAATAAGAGATGGTACGGCGGAATCACTGTTCAGCCCTCCCACCGAAAGCAAAGGGAAGGTGAATATGAACGATCCTATGTTTGCCTGCGAAATCTGCGGCGCTTCCTACACCATGCAGGTCCTGCTCGGTAACCACCAGCTGCGAGATCACCACATCCAGCCCGGGGAGAGCGGCACTGTCAAACGCAAAGTGGAGGCGATCCAAGGGAGCCACAAATGCAAAGACTGTTCCAAGACCTTCTTCACAGAGATGGCACTGTGGGAGCACGTCCAGACTCATCTAGGCCCCACCAAGCACTGCCAATGCCCCATATGTGGCGAGCGTTTTCCTTCATTGCTAACTCTGACTGAACACAAGGTCACCCACAGCAGGAGCCTGGACACAGGCAACTGCCGCATCTGCAAGCTTCCTCTTCACAGTGAGGAAGACTTCCTGGAACACTGTCAGAGGCACCCCGACCTGCACAACTCGCTGACGGGCTTCCGCTGCGTAGTGTGCATGCAGACTGTCACCTCCACTCTCGAACTGAAAATTCACGGAACTTTCCACATGCAGAAGGTCCAGGGTGACGAGCTCGGCGACAGCTGCACGGTTCTCTCCAACCCAAATCTTGACCTCAAAATCTCCTCGTGTGATGCACGGTGGGAAACGTTGAATATGAATAAACTTGAACACAGATTTAGAGACAATAAGAGTAACATGTCTGTAGTCAACTGTTGTTCGGCTACGGCTCTCGTACCGGAGGAGAGAACCAATAAGAACTCTCTTACCCAAACCATAGTTTGAGTCTAAACTATATATTCCTTGTATACTTGTATTTACAGTTAAAACAGTATTATGCATTTAAAGGGATAGTTCACACAAAAAATTTCATCTATTCACCTTAATGTCATTCAAAACCTGTGCAGAGCACAAAAAAATATCTTTTTATGGTTTTGTGTGCATACAATGGAAGTCAATGGAGGCCAATGTTGTCTGGTTATCAACATTCAAAAATATAAAAAAAATATATTTTTTTGCATTCTGCAGGTGAGTAAATGATAAAAGAATTTACATTTTAGGTGAACTATCCCTTTAAGCCAGTCTTTATCCCTGTAAAGATATAAAAAAAGGTTTGTAGAGGCTGTTTGTGTAAGCTGTTTTTTACTTTGAAACATTTCAACAAATAACAAATTTTCCTCATCTTCATTAGACAGTTTTGAGGTTCTGCACTTTTTTTTCAAGAGAGATTTTCTGCAGATTTGGATTCTTCTCCCTTCGTTAAATTTTAAGATAAATCCTTGTGTTAAGAAATGGATCTGTGGTGGATCTCGGCTATCCAGACAGTAATGAGTTGTTGCTGAAGATGCACAGAGGGGCAGGAAAGAGGATGAAATGTGGGCAGTGGGACTTGATGTTCTAAGGGAGAGAGTCATTAGCAGTCTTCTATCTAATTGAAATCTGAGCAGCCCTCTCAGTAAACTTTATGGATTAGATGTAGGGCTTTTGGACAATGACTTCTGATATACACAAAACAGTTTTCATGTCTAGCATTTAATGAGCATTTTGCATTAAATTTGTTCTAAATAGTAAAATACCTTATTTTGTTTTTTACACTTAATTTAATTTTCTCTGTAATGTGTATTGTTAGTTGTATAAGTGTATAAAATGTTCCATTGCAGAAAAGTAAACTGTGCTTATGGGTAAATGTGCATGCACATGTGTGAGTTTGTGTGCTTTTTCATCTCCAATATAGTTGGAAAATCTGTGGTATGTTTTAATAGTCTGTGGATAAATCTGAATCAGTGCCGTTTAATAACAGTGTGATCAATTCAGTTTATGTAGTGTGTGTTTCCTTGTCTTCATTAAAACAGTTAAAATCCATTCATTAATGATACATATAGTCATTTTCCAAATGTGTTATTGATAACAATGTTGCATTGAACTACATAAAATTCAGAAGTAAAAAGTCTTTAAAAATAAACATCTTAAATAACATTTTTACAGTTTTATTATAGGTTTTTAATCAATAATGCAAAAAAATCGACATTTCAGTCTACACCGCAATGAAGTTTTAGTGTGTTTTACTTATTATTGGGCATTTCTTTACATCATAGTTTTATGATTTTATTATTTTATTTCATTACTAGCAGTACACCTTGACAAAAATGACTTTGTCTTTAGAAATTAAGTTGAAACGGTGCAATGAAGCCCAAAGCAATAATAAATTCCTGAAGCGTGTGTGTGTGTTTGAAAGGGGAAATTAGGTAATAGGGCCATAGAGCTGGAAGCCACTAAAACACTAAAACACACTGCTGACTGGTTTGGAAATACCCTCATGACAGCAGCTGTGCTTTGACCATAGACACAGGAAGGAAAAGCAACATCATTCTGGACACGCCTGTAAAAACACATTTGTCCAAGAATTTTGTAAATGTTGTAACTACATCCAGTAATACGTAAAGAAGAGGAAGGGTGTTATAGAATTAGTACATTTTTCTACCAAGATCTGTCTAGTAATCTTTTAATTGCTCCTGCCTTTGTACTGTATAACTGTAATGGTAGATAAATTATTTTCATCACAACAAGACACAGAATGAAACAAAGATAAAGTCCCAGTATATACAGTATACGCTTGTACATTTCGGTTTATCTTCAATTTGGTATTCCTTTTTTGTGTGTCAGGCTTTAAGCCAAGATAAAGTCGACTGTGAAAACATGATTCTGGGTAATGCCCGGACCATCTGTCAATACCTGTCTCCTGAGTGGGTCGAGTGTGGAGGAGAAGTGACAAAAAATATGGAGCTGTTAGAATGAGTTTTGTAAAGTATATTTGCAGGTCCTAGTACGAGATAATGGAGTAAAAACATTTTGATGCATACAAAAGTTAATTGATGCATACAGTAACATCCATAATGTAATCAATATTTTGAAACCTATAATATTAAAACCTCGTCCTATTACCTCTTCCTTACTGGTCACAAGTTTCTTTTTACCTTTTTACTGTTTTCTTGTAGTTTATTTTTATTTCATTATCAATGTTTTATATGGTCTTGTGGGGTGACAAGTGAACGGTACAAATAGTCAGATGAATCCCTGCAATTATCATCTGCTCACAAAATAACATGCATACTACTATACATTATTATTATTATTATTATTATTATTATTATTTATACTACTACTACTACTACTACTACTACTACTACTACTAATAATAATAATAATAATAATAATAATAAAGAAATATGTGTAAAATGTTGGTTTTGTTTTGTCAGCACCTTGAAATATTTAAGATCCTGTCTTATTCTTTGGTGGTTTGTCTATCCTATTGATATCTGCCACTGTTTCCCCAGTACACCACTGTACAAAAAAGACTTATCATTTTATATGTGTATTTATACTTATCATAATCCTTTACAAAATAAAGCTGGCTAGGATCTTTCATGGACGTGTATCATGCATGTGTCATGTGCACGGCTAAATGTTGCAGAATGTCAATATTCTGCCCATAGATGGAAACTAGGGTGAAAGGTTTCCTGTTATTACAAAAGTTCAACAACAGTTTAAACAACAGTCAGCACTCTTCTGATGCAGCGTTCACCACATCCAGGTATCACAGTATAGCCTGAACATATGCTGTATACATATATACAGCGTAAAGAAGAGAGAATCTAGGGGGAACCCCAGGGGGCTTCCATATCACTGACCACCTTTAACAGACAGTCCTGCAGTTGAAAATATGGTGATTTATCAATGAGAATTATAATTGAGGTTATGAAGGAAGGCCCTGTGATCAGCTTATCTGCAGTGCCAAGAATATAATGTTTGAGTGATTCCATCAAAATTTGCTTGTTGGGAATGTGGGACAACACTTCCCTCTATTGGCTAAATGTGTGACAATACAGAACATGCTGTATCTCTGCATTAGATCATTGAATCTAGATCATTTAGCTGGTTTTATGGGTCATTTTTTACTATGTAATGTATTAGTAATGCTGGCAGTTGTAGTAAGTAGTAAGACTAATACAGATACTCCGGTCTCGTATACTTAATAATGCTTTACTAAAATATGTATAAAGTATATATAAAACGTATAAATAACATAATGTTAATGTTATGCAGGAATATTGTATGTCCATATGAACATATTTTTTAATATATTGTCATCAAAACAAAGCACATATGCTCATTTTTCTAGAACAAAATTATATTTGTATCGCATACAAGCCCAGCATTCAGTATTCAGCTGTCTAATTTTGTAAAATTGCTAATTCTACTCAGTATTTCAGCATGAAAATATATATTCATTTAAAAGTTTTGTTTCTATCAACAGTGTTACACAAGTATGATTGCAGCAAAGGAAACGTTTTCCTCATTTCCAAATGACAAATGCACCCATAAATATAGAATGACCCATACAGAATGATATAGTACAATATTTACTGCACTTTATCAGTTCACTATCCACGATACTACTACTACTACAATAATACTACTAATAATACTGTATTTTTTGGTATTGGTGGGTATTCACATCAGAACCAGCAGGTGGGGCTGTGAGATCTGCCTTTTGAGATTTATTTTTTAGATGAATACCTTTTTTCAAGCATTTCGTTAACTTTTAAATAAAAATAAATAAAAATAAAAAATAGTTACCTGGCCTTAGTCGTTCCAGTTATGTTAAGCATTCGGTATGATGATGTCATTTCTCCCAGTGAGCTTTCAGGACCTGTAATACAATTTATAAGCATGCCATCATAAATGTACTGTATTTTGCGCAAAGTATACCAGAGATGTGAAACATGCAAGTTTAGCATGCAACAATAATATTATTTGCAAGCTGTTAAATGTTAAAAAACATTTAAATGTTATTTACACACACTGACCTAAGATATTCTACTTGTGTATGGGAATAATACAACAAATCAAATAATCGATAATAATAATTAAAAATGAGCTTTAGGAGGGACATTCAGATAGGGTGGAGAAAGTGAAATAAGGACACAGAGAGACCGATGACAAATACAGATTCTTGTCTGATGTCAAAGACAGCAGGAGCCTCCCTTTGTTTATACATTAATAATTAATACGTCTTGAAACATATCAAGATGTGTAACCCACTATAGAAGAAAAAAAGACACTGAAAGCATGAGAGGTTAGGTGGAACAAAAGGAAATGGAAAAAAAACGCCTTAGCAAGCGCTTTATTTACATTATAGATTTAAAAAATGAAAGATTTTTAAAGATTCAAACCAGATCAATGTAACACCTTTTCACATAGCTAGATTCTAGGAATTTCTGTTGTCACATAATTAACTAATTACCATTAGAGCCGTATTTCACAGAAACAGCTGTCATTGCACACTGCACACACTTCGAACCATCTAATGCATTATGATGAGTGAAATGCTACAATAAGAGGAAACTATGACTGTGAAGTTTAAAAGCTCTGACAAGAGATTAAAGTCCAGATTAGCACCACACAGAATGTGGTATTTAAAAAAAACACATGCAGTCTGAGACAGATACCCAGTGCCTTCCAGCAGTGGCGGGTTTGCAGTGATAATTTTCTATTGGCTGAGAACAGCTCTTGCTGGTTACTTAATGATTCATTGAGGGGCCAATTGAAAATCCATCTTGGTCAGGTATTGGGTTAATTATTCAATACGTTTATGTTGTTAGGAGAAAAAACAGACATACCGGATGAACATGTGGTTGTCTGTTGAATATTTCGCACGACAGGCACATCAATATTTTTCCGAAGTGTGACAAAGGAAGGATGTTGTACTGCTGAATTTACCACAAAAGTTCAAAAGTCTACAAATACCAAGACATTTCTTAACCAAACAGATTTAAAAGAGGTCAACACATCAGAGATAGTGATTCACATTTAAATCTTTTGTACGTACGAACCATATTAAATAATATATTGTTTTATTTGGTTATTTTAAAACGTCTTCCATTATATTTTAGTGATGGCTATATGAGAAAAGTGTGACCAGAAATTACTGAAGACTAATTTACAAATTAAACTTTCAGTAAAACCCCAAAATTAAGTAATCAAGTAGTCAAATTTTGTTTTTGACAAAACCACACGTTCTACAAAGAGAAGAAATAAAATAGAAAAATAGAATAAAATTATGTTATAAATTATTTAATATTCTATCTTAAACGTATATAAAACTGTTGACAAATTAAGAAACATCAAAATAATGCTTTCAGCACTAAACAGGCCTTGCTTTTCAACATATATTACATTTACAGTAAAAAAAACATTTCCATTAAATCAGTTGACACTGGAGTTGCTCTAAACGTCAGCTGTTTCGGTGTTGAAAATAATATTCACAAAAACTGGGCTCACAAAAGGTATGCATAAGTCAAATGAAAATGAAGTGAAGTAAATCTGTAAACAACACACATTACTGGATAATCTGCGCTGAACATTAGAATTAACCAAGGAAAAAACTGTGCTGAAAATCCTGACTTAAGCGGGTGATTCCTGGTTAGAAGAAGAGTGATGTATGCATAAGTCAAATGATGAATGAAATCAGTCTCCTATTTTGAATGCAACTTCCCAGTTAGCTATTGTATATACATACACTTTTGTGTAGACACATTTTAATCAAATGCTCATCTCTGCTGTGAGCAAAAAAACAAATGAAATTCTTTCACAATTTTAATATGAAATCCGAAAAGCTGTCCTTATTTCATCCTCTTTTGTGGGAACATGTCCTGAGTTGCTTCTAGAACTGTGCATGATATGTTGAGTGCTGTTTGTTGAGGGCTGACACAAGGTGATTTTTCTACACATGGCTGCCATGCTTCTCCTGATCTCCTCGCGGATATTATTACTCGAAAGCACATAGAGAATTGGGTTTATGGCACTGTTAAGGGTGGAAAGACCCAATGAGATTTTGTAGGGCGTGTAGACCCGCAACTCAAAGTGACACTCCTCCTGCAGCTTGGGGAAGTGGTAGGTAACGGCACGTATTAGCAAGATAATGTGGTAAGGAGCGAAACAACACAAAAACAGTGCCACGACCGCCACAGCCAAGTAACGAACCTTTACTTTCTGATGGGGCTGGAGTCCTGTGCTGGCCTGCACGTTGGCAAGAATGGCCCTGTTGGTAAAGATCAGGATGCCCAGAGGAGCACAAAAACCAATGCAGAAGCGGGCGTAGTTAAATCCCGTAACCGTCGCTGTGCTCTGGCCGGGTTCAAAACAGCGATGACTACCCTCGGCAGCATCACCCTCCGACATGATAAAGACAGGCAGGTGACCCAAGCCAACCACAAAGTACACAGAAAGCACTACGAGAGCAGCGATCCGTTTATGGCGAAGGCCCCGGGATTCAATAGAATAGACCACCGCTACGTAGCGGTCGATAGAAATGCAGCACAGCAGAAATATGCTGATGTACATGTTGTTGAAAAAAACAAAGCCGGTCACTTTGCAAGCCATAGAGGTCCAGGGCCACACATGGTTTTCGTTGACGTACACAGCCCACACAGGCAGCGTACACAGGTAGGTGAGATCACACACGGATAGGCTTAGCAGGTAGATGCCAAGAACGTTCTTCCGACACACTTGGTAGACGGTGAGGTAGACGGTAACCAGGTTGGCTGGCAGACCGACGGCAAAAACCACAATGTAAAGCACCATTAGAGGAATCCGGTCCTCCTTGTATGGGGCTTCGCAGGGCACGTTTGCAGACTGATTCGTGATTGCCATAATGCTCTGTGTCGCACTGGATTCATGCATCTTTTCTGGGGACCAGAATTAACAGAGAAATGAAAAAAATCTATAAAAACTTTGTTTGAACAACACAAAAATAACATCACAGACAACTTAATCTAAATTGAATATGTACGTTTTCACTTTGAAAAAGGGAAAATAGAGAATGTTTTGTAAGCAAGTTCAAGTTCAAGTTCAAGTTTATTTGTATAGCACTTTAGCAATGTAGCACTGTTTTAAAGCAGCTTTACAGCAGAATAAACATAATGACAAGCAGGAAAATATAAATGCTAATTTAATAACTAATATCTAATATCAGTAGATATTACAATAAAGCATATAAGCAATAAGGTACAAGATAATAACAGTCTAAGAGAGCTTTAGTTTAAATAAAATAATACAGTGCAGGTTGGTCTCATTTCTGTATTTGTACAATATGTGTAAATCTCTTTAGTAATGCCCAGTATCTATACCTATATCTAGCTTTTGTATTACTTTTTTTATTTATACCCAGAATCTAAATTTTGGTCTTATTCTATTTAGCAGAACACTTAAATCCGACTGGAATAAAGTCCAAAACCAACGCAATCTTATGATAAACAGTTGATGGTGTGGTTTTGTAATGGAAACCATCAAAATTTGTATTGTTTTTCAGCACGGATAAATGAGAAAATAAAGCGCACTGAAACGGAAAGTGGAATATATTGCTAAATGAACAAACGGCATTGCTTTATGCTTCAAGCTAAGGTCTTGCATCAAAGGCGAGAAACGTGGAAATGAGTGATAATGAGACCAAGTGCACACAGCAGTTATCGGGAAACACTTTAGAGTTCAAACATGTAACAATAACCGCAGGCCACCCACATATAGGTTTTGCAAGAATCTGATGAATGATTCAGACACTCCTTTTACTTGAAGAGGATCTTGAAGAGTTTGCTGAGGATTTGGGCAAGTAATGCCAGTGATTTAGTAAATATAGTCTACGCAGACTCTGAGGACATAATGTGTATCTGACCTCCTTAAAACACTAAAAAAAGAAAACCATGATCATTTCTGGATCATATTAAATCATTTATTCTCTTGTCTTACAGCATTAGTGTCAAACTATGAGGATGCTCAGTCTTGTGGATGAGACCCAAACACACGTCATGAGGCGCTCCAGGCACATTCTCGCACGCTTAAACATGACCTGAGATGATGCTCCTTACAGTAAAAAGATGCAATGCATTTTATTTATATTATCTAAAATAAATATCAGTCCTATAGCCTATATACTGTATAAAACAAGAAAATACACATCTGGAGAGAAAAATCATTTGCGTGTTCTAAATTAAACTGACAGCTACATTAAATATTTACGATTTCTTTGTTTAATGATCAAGACACGAAAATCAAACATATGAAACCCTTAATGTTAATATGTTGACCTCTTATCGATTTGACTTCTAGTGCATTAATAAATATCTAGCACATTCAGTAATAGTAAAAACACGTTAACATGATAAAGTTTTACACTCGTAAAATATATTTGCGAAACACGTGTTGCCAAACTATTAAAACCCCATTGGTACTTCTCAATGTGCATTATTTGCAGTTCTAATTTCTATACTATTAAGCCATAGTCACGTCGTTCTTACCTGTAAAAGCTGTTAGCTACAGTTCGTCCATATCCATCAGCGTCTAGCGTGTCTTGTGAAGATGTGTGGGCAATAGTGGAGCAGCACGCTCGCGTGATGACGTCATAACTTCTGCTTTTTTTACAACACAGTGAAGTGAAATTATTTTACTGATATCGTCACAGATATTAAAACGTGCCAAGAAGTTATACTAATTCCTTTTTTGAATGTCTTCAAACTTTGTAAACTGGCTAAAAATATTATATAAATATTTGTATTACTGTAATATAATACTGTACGTTCAGATATACATTCTGTAAATGTTCATACTTGTAGATTCATACTAAATCTATTAGGGCAGCTAGAAAAACCTTCATTATACAAATATGGAAGTTGCAGTGATCGTTTATAAATATGACTGGCTTCTTTTTTTACCTGTTTGCATAATAAATTTCAGTGCATTCTAACAATTGTAAAGTGGCTATTGTGGTTTTCTAAATATATACCACATTACAGATATAATGTATACACATCTGTAAATGAAAAACTATAATTTGTGTCACATGTTGTATTTATCTTTTATACATAATTTAAGTTTTATGATGTTTTACTAGTTGTATTATTATGGGGGTTTTATTAATAGGGATTTCCTGACTCATACTGATATTACGCATTTGATGTCAGACTTAGATCAACACTCCTTTATATAAAGGATTGAGTCAACTTTGACAATTTAAAAGAAACAAAAATACTAAGGTTTTCACTTAAAGATAAAACAAATAAAAGATTCACTTACATATTTAACAAGAGTTCTTAAATAATTGTATTAGATTTGTAATATATAAAAATCAGTAAGTGAGAAATGTTCATAAATAATACAATGATCAAACAAAAAAGTGTGAGGATTGAAAAATGACTGTCAGTAATCAGTGATGTTTCCTTCCTTTCTTAAATGTTTAAATAATGTTCACATGTACAGTTGGCAGAAGGACACTTGGCAGATTCATACAGCACACTTTATACAGTTGCAATAGAATTACTCCATTGGTTAAAGCAGAAGGTGGTAAAGCCCTGGAGATGATGAACAAATTGGAGATCTCTCAGTCCTGTTTATCCAGACTTAACTGTAAATCTCCATAACAAGCAGCTTTGTGTAATATTGTCTATGAGAATGGTCTATGCCAGTCTATCGCTGCTATGCTATGTGTCATGATGTCAGTTTTTCCATCGTATTTGCTGAAACAGAAAAAACAAGAAATGTGTCATTTTTAGTTTACTACAATGTTCAAAAATATCATTCTTTTTTTAAATGCCACAACACGAGTCAACAGAAGTTATTACACATCCAATGCCTTACTGTCACTAATTTAACATTTTTGAATAATAAGTAAATGAGCGAAACTGAATTAGATAGGGGTCATAACTGTACAGTATCATCACTTAATAGTCACAACTGTCAAGACACTTTGTTCCAACAACTTATCATAAGACAATACAAATGAACATTGTGCACTGAAATACATAGAAATTGGCAAGAGAGGCTGTTCCTCCTTAAAAATACTCAAAAATAATAGTAACTAAAGAAATAAAATTAAGATTCATTTGAATTACTTTCTTCAAAAATTGTTCACCACAATATATAGATATTCTTCTTTTCATTTTTCTTTTTCGTGTGATAGCAGGCAATACCACATTAACAGTGCCAGTGGAGGCTGATCATATAAAAGCTTCACTAAACTGATCAGTCAGATCAGTTCAATGAATGCAGTGGTAATCAACTCTGGCCCACAAACTTTCCTAAGTTTAGCTCCAACCCTGATCAGACACACCTGCCTGTAACTCTTTACTTTTGACCCTGATCAGCTTGTTCAGGTGTGTCTGATTAGGACTGAAGCCAAACTATTGTATGCAGGAAACTAGACATTATGTGCCAAAACCAATTAAATAATGCAACTTCATTACCTTTTTAAAAAATGCTTCCAATAAAAGCAGAAGGAAGGAAAGTTCATGTGCCTCGTTCCACATGAATAAGCTATTATAATTTGAAAGTGCTGATCTGTCATTCCTAAAACCAGCTTTCATTATCACATTGATGCAAGATGGACATTAATTATGACTATAAGTGTGAATGTGAACTAAATTATTAAAAGACCTCAAAGTGTGTATGTATGATACAATGTATAACATGACCACATAAGGTATTATAATTAGACACAATAATTTTTACATACTTGTATCTGTATCTGCAACATGTTCATGACTTATGTAATAAGGTATTGGTCAATCACATTACTGTACTTATTTCTTCAGTTACACTGAAACATACTATTCTAACACTGTCATGCGACATACTGGCTCTATGTTAAAATCATGAATCATGAAAATGATTCAGCAGTGGCTGCTCTCTTACCCCATTACTTAGAATTTCCTGGATCTTCCTGTATTCAGGACAGTCTCGATCCAGCTTTCCTCCATACACAACAAGCTGCTGTCGGTCCTTCAGGTCCTTGTACGTCTGAATGGATGAAACGCATAAAAGGTCACAATAAAATTCCACAAAGCGACAAACTGAATCAAAAACTGAATCAAAAACTCACATCGATGACAATGTCGTGGCATTTGTATTTCAAAGCCATACTGAGCTTGAGCTCTGGGTCATCGATGAGCCTCATGTATTCCTGCAGGACCTGCAGATCATGCAAAACTGTGTTAAAATGCACATGAGGATTTATAGGGAGGCAACTGAGCAGTTTGTTCAAGAAATAAAATATCACTATGGAAAGTGATGTACCGATATAGGTGCATTGTTTTTCTGTAAGATGTCCACCACTCGGTGAAAGCCAATGGGAGATCTTTTCTTGGTGTAGCCCAGCCAGTTTTTGGTGTTGAACAAACTATCCACATCAAACCATGATTTTAATTTCGCTCTTGCGCCAAGAGCTGTTAGAACGTACTGCTTTTCTAAAATCTGTCACAGCAAAACAACACACAAGAGTTTTAGGTCATAGTAAACTGTTTGGTTTGTCATGAATAAGAATTAAAGTAGTTAATAAACACTTATAGTACTAGTTAATTCCATAACAATTGTTAAGCATTTTGATCTGAAGGCTTAAAAGTTTGAATTTAACAATTTCACGTTATTGTATTCTAAACGTTATTGTATAACCAAACAAAAATTGTAATTTGATAAATAAAGAAAGAGGGTAAGGAACTAGCAAGAAACAAGTTCCTAGTACACAGTACTGTTTGAAACATTATGTTTGTTAGTTAAAAGTGTGCAAAGCTTTAATCTAGGCAAAGGGTGGCTACTTTAAGAAGCATTAGAACTTACTCTGAAGGTTTTTCTAATGTTTGCTGGGCTGCTGTAAGTTCCCTTTAGTGAAAAAAAGAGAAACAATAGACAAATTAATATATATTCATCAGGGTTGCAAAATATCGCAAGTATGCATATCGCAATGGTTTGCAATAAATGAGTGATTTAATTTTAATACTTCAAAAAGTAACGTATGGTCATGGTTTTAGGTCAAAGCGGTTAATATAGTATCTGGCACATGGGTGTTAGTTGGGATATACGTGTGTGTGCATAACTGTCAACCATAAAGCTTTCATAGCCAGCTGATGCTTTTTTTTCTGTGAAATATAAAACATATCTTGGTTATATAATTTAAAAATATATATTTCAATATCATTTAAATGGGCTTTAGAAAAAGGAATATCGTATCGCATATCACATTATTTAGCATGCTATTGCATATCGAATTTTTTTTAATATCATGCAGCCCTAATATTCCTATACTGTATATATTAGTTGCTGCCAGGCAAAAACCTTGCAAGTCCAAAACCAGCACTTCACACATTACAAAAATAACACTGTGTTGTCAATGTTAATATTCTTGTTTTATATATGGTCTGACACTTGCATGTGTTATTATATTAACATTTCACCAAAATCAAGCTCAAATGGAAGTTTTTGACCAGCAAATGTCAGATATTGTGTTTGTTTGTCATTAGAATGATATTAGAATGTCACACATTATGTTGTGGGTGCTCCCTTGGCCAAAATCTCAAGTTATAAAAGAGGAAGTGCTGTTATTTAAGACAGTACTGGCAATGACTTGACGACGACTAACACCATTATCTGCTCTTTAAATACATAAAACATTAGCTTTTATATATATATTCAAACAACCAATTACTTACTTACTAGAAGTTGCAAAATGTGTGTGGCACTTAATTTACAATAGATGCGAGGTGGAGTTTTGAGATTTTAGTGACAGTTTGAGGAATTTATTTGCAAAACCATAAAACCATTTTTTTGATTAATTAAAGTGAAAATGAGGAAATGGGAGACACGAGGTTCCAATCAGAGAGGTTGTTTCTGAATAGAAATGCAGCATGTGCTTGTACCTCAGACTCTCCATAATGGTAGAAACAGGAGTAGTAGAGTGTGGTGATGATTGGCATATTTAAGATGGATGCTTTTCTAGGGAACTTTTTAAATATTTCACCATCTGCCTTCTTGTCACTAGCCTGGTAAAAGCAAAGCAAACATATCAATTAAATAGATTTGTATAAAACACTGTGACACAACATTACCAATAGGTAAAGAGACACCGTCTGTCTCCTCTGTAGGATAAGTACCTGTATGTAAAACAACTGTCTGACATCAAAGTAACAAAATGTTCATTTAGTTTACTGTCGCAAACTGAAACTCATTTGTTCAAAAGTGCTTTGGTGCCATACAGTATAAAAAAGTGTCAATGTTTTTCAAATTGCAACCCATAATACATAAAGGAAACATCTGCTTTGTAACCCAGTTGCAGAGGAGACCATCCCATTCACTTCCCTCTGTACATACAGACCCAAAACCCTGCACATCACACTCAAACCCAGGAAAGAGGAAGACTGGGGAGGTAAAGAGGAAATACTTCATTAACACCTGCTTTAGTACAGCATAAAAGAAGGAACAGAAAACCTTTAATGGTCATGTGTGTATTTTTAACTAAAATTTAAGGTTGACTTTGCAAAGTGTAAAAGCAATGTTTCTGTTTTCAACCAATGATGTGACTTAAGGCAGGGTTACCTGCTTTTACTAACCAATAATTTGCTAACTAATTTAAAAATCATGTATGTACATCAAATACATAGAATAAGTCCCTCACCTCAATGATGATTTGCCTTTCCAGGAGTGTATAGTGGTCTTGAACGTGAGTGGCATCATCTTGAGAGAATGGAAGGCTGAAAACAAACAGTGAAATCCAACAGATATGTTTTTAATCAGAGGTCTGTGGAAGCGGACATTGAACTTTACTGCACTGTATATGAAAGATCAATGCGTTTCTTTACCTAAGGCAACTTTTGAGGAAATCTCTTCTTCTGCTTTCATCCTTAATATTCAAGTGTTCCTTGTATTGCATTAACTGTTGGAAATATAAAGGCAGACAGATGAGGGCAGTAATCTTAAAGCAAAGTCATGCTTACTGAAGTTGATGAATAAAATTCAGAACATCTACTTTGATTTGACCTTTCCAGTAGATGTGATAAGATAAAAGCTGAATTATGGTAATTTATATGAAGTTGTATTCTTTATTAATGCATTTTAACTAATTTTCAATCGCTCCGATTGAGAAGTATATTTTTTGGTCATGCAGCACTGATCAGCAGCAAGCAAGGCACACAATGACAGGTGTACAATGTTTAACTGCATGCAGAGTTAGTACACCAACATACATACCGCCATATCTTCTGTCCTGCCAAGAGCCCTAAAACAGACCGAAGTAACCATAGTAGGAAATGTTAATTATTCAAATAAAACATTTATAACAATATAACTCTTCAAATCAACCCAGTCCAAATACATGCAAATAGGTCCTTACATTGAGGGAACATTGTTTAAAATGAACTTACTTCAGTAACTCCACCAGAAGCTTCTGTTCTCCCATCTCTTTTAAATAGTGAACATAATGGCGCAAAGCCACATCCCTAGACATCAACTCTCGAAAGAGGATTTCTGAAAAAATTATGGATTTTTTAAAAAGTAAAAAAAAGAAGGAACTAGAGAGTAACGACACATTGCAGTATTTCTCACCTTTACTTAAGGACTTTTTTAAATAGATCAAGACCTGGAAAACCAAAATGCAAATGATCAGCACAGTGAAAAAGCACAATAAAAAGCAAAAGTTTTCCTTCTAGTATATCACAATATATGTCATGATGATGTCATTGGTCATGTGATGCTTACAGCAGTGATGACATTGCCATCATAAAGAGCAACTGCTTCATCCAGAAGCAAAAGTTTGTCCTGCAGAGAGCGGAACTTCTCTAGTGAGTATGCCTTTTGAAACAGCAAAATAAACACAAATCATTTGTACGTCTATAATGTCACTTGCACATCGATAACAAAATTGTGAAAAGTTAACACTGTAGTGAGGCATGCAAACTTTTGGCTCAACCAATTCATGAGCTGCGGCAAGACTACCTGCTTTTCCAAATAACGCAAGAATATTATGGGAATGATGTTTAAAAAGAATTACTTTGCAATTCTTTTTGTGCTACAAATAGTATACATTTTTTATTTCTAGGGCATCTACAAGGTATAGCTCTTTACTGCCCCCTACCCGTCCTTTCTGCATTCTCCTCACTGTTTCCTCTGGACTCAGGTCACTGAAAAAATCCTGCCATCATTTTTTGGAAAACAAGTCAACGTTAGATTCTTATAAAACAAACATAGTAGACAACACAAGAATTTCAACTGCACAATGGAAAATCTCTTAACTATTTACCTTTCCATCAGATTTGGGCTTTCGCAGTTCAGGTGCATATGTCCTAATAGATGTTTCACTAAAAGCTAGAAAATAATGAACACACACACACTTTATTAAAATACAACAAAATTTCAACTACAATCATACTAAACGCCTTAGTTTTTAATACTCACACTCTGAGAAGGATTGAAAAACACCAGATTTACTCTTTGCTGTGGAAACAGAACAGAAAAGATGAGGATTTTTATAGAACTATACATCTACTAAATGTCTAAACCAAAACGTTCAAGAACACTGTCGATTACCTTTAAACAGAGAGCTTAGGGAGTATCCAGATCCCTGTTTGGACAGTGAAGGGGTCGTGTCTATTTTGGGAAAGCCCTGCTCACTGCCTGATCGGATACTGGATGCTGTCTCTTTTACTGACCAAGAGATGCCTACAAAGAAACACTCTTGAACTTTAAACAACACACAGATGAAGTGGAGACAAAGGCAAAGATGGGAAAAGACTACATACTTCCAACAGGCTCTCCACTCCAGTTGACTCTCTCAACATCATCTTCATCATCATCATCATCATACAACAAAAGACTGTTGACAGCCCGTTTGGACTCTTTTAGCTGAGAAATAAAAATAAAACATTGTCTGAATAACACGGGTCATTATGTCCAGTAATCAGGATGGATGGATAAATGGGCAGTGGACCCGGTAGGGTTGACCAGGATCAGGAACAATGAACTCACCCGTGAAAACTCATCGTCTTCATCATCAAACGTGAATGCTTTAAATTTGGAGCTGTTCCAGTACTCGTCATCCTCTGGTTTGGCTCGTGTCATCTATAAAATAAAAAAAAATGGGCTGAAGATCGGAGCACTTACTGTACCACAGCGATTCTTTTGATCTCAAGCGCAGAAGCTTTCAGGTTACATGACATGATAGCATGACGACATGACACACGACAACAAACATCGTACTAACTCTTCTTGCTATACCACGTCTTTATCTATATGATGCTGTCATCTTAAACTGCAGCTACGATTATTATTTCGAGGTTCGCTAACAATGTAATCTATAAGTAGGATTAATTATATGAATTGTGTGCTGCACATTTGATCACGAATAAGAAAAATAACAATATGATCATTTTACACTTGCTATATAACACACTAACCTTACTAAATATCCACACGGAACGTCAGATTTGTTTCCTGTTACTTCCTGGTAGTACCAACATGCCGCCAAAATAAAAGTCCTGATACATAAAAGCGTGTAAAACGTCATATAAATAGGCTAATTTTCTCACGCAGACGACTCTGTTATCGCGCTTTCACGCACACATCAATTTTCTCACGCATAGTAAAAAAACTACTGAAACACACTGCTTTTACCTATAAACAATCTTTTTTAGAAATTTGAAAAAATATAACGTAATAATTTTTCATAAAATGGCAAACATTGTTTTGATGTTTAAAACATTGTCAAATTGCTACAACTAAGAACACAGTTTTAAAACACTGCCCACCATTAAGATCACAGTGATGTATAATTGAAAGTGGTGAAATAATTGCCCAATACTAACTGTAAATATTGTACAACGCTAGCTGACCTTAATACCTGTTTGCCTCATTCACAACACTTGTTAATAGGTGTATTGACAACTACATCGAAATTCAGCGAGAGAATAGCTAAATACTGCGGAGCAGTATGCTTTCAAATCCTTCTCGCGATACTTTGATGTGCAGTAATACTCCATCAATCTGAGCAGAATCGCAGATGTTCACAAATGCTAAACACAAACTCCAGCGCGACACCTCAGGCACTGTAAGAACATCGAAATTGTAAGTAAAACATTTAATATTTATAAACTGTACATAAATGTGAAAACACCAACAGTAATATCCACTGTTACTGACACAGACGAAAATAAAAAGACAGACGCACAACACTAGGGGTAAAATCTTTCCGTGGCAGGGGCCACAAAACCTGCCACAAGATCCCTCACTATTCACAAACATCGGACACTCCGTTCGATTCAGAAGAGCAAACAAACAGGTAAATAATGCTTTTATTTACACATTTTTCTCACCGACTTACATTTTATTGCGCTGCTTTGATCCGTAATGGAGCGCGCGTCAAACCTGCCACAAGATCTCTACTGTTTACAGCGATCTGACCGTCTGTTCGAATTAGGAGAGCAAAGCATCAGTTAAATCATGATTTTATTTACACATTTTCCTCAACTTATATTTTATTTTGCTGGTTTTAACTTTATAGAAGCGCGCGTCAAATCTGCCTTAAGATCTAGCACTGTTTACAGCGATCTGACACTCCGTTTCATTAATAAGAGCAAACAAAGCAGTTAAATCATGCTTTTATTTACATATTTCCCTCCCAAACTTATATTTTATTGTGTGGTTTTTATCAGTAAAGGAGTGCGCGTCAAACCTGCTTCAACGGAGCATCAAATCTGTAAACAGTGAGAGATCTTGTGGCAGGTTGACGCTCCTTTAAAGTTAAAAACAGCGCAATAAAATATAAGTTAATGAGGAAAATGTGTAAATAAGAGAATTATTTAATTGTATGTTTACTCTTCTGAATAGATCGGAGTGTCAGATGTCTGTAAACAGAGAGAGATCTAGTGGCAGGATTTTGTGGCAGCTGCCCCTGCCACAGAAATATTTGATCCCCTCTCCAGACATACAGCGATGCACATAAATTATAATCAAAACTATAAAATGTCTATTTTTATTTTGTTAAACACCCTTCCGCCACGACGAGAAATCTCGCGCAAAGTTTAACTTAAATTAACCATTTAAGTGATACCAATCATAGTAGTAGGTGAAAACTTGGTAAATTTGCCTGAATTGCTAGAAGATGCCAAAAGTGATACTAAATAGAGACCCGTTTGACGGCAGAAAGAGACGGTCTTTTACTCAACTGAGCCGAATCAGTTGGATCTCTATAGGGGACCAAAACTGCCAATCACTAGTCCACACAACAAACATGTCCAGACATGACTCCGCTCCATGATGACGTCGCCAGTAAACAACGGGATTTTATGCAAAACGTTTATACAAAATATTTTAGACAAAACTAAAATACAGAGTTTTTATAAAAAAGACCAAAAATATAAATACACTTTTATCATTAGGAGTACATAAACTGTCAAAAAAAATTACACTAATAAAAAAAATAATAAAACGGGCGAGAAATGGGCGGAAATTATGCCCATATTAGGATTAGGATTTAGAACGTTGGACTGTATATAAGGAGAGCACAGCCTTAGTTTGTCAGCAGTTGATGGCGGTTTATTTGTGAGTTGCTTGAACACTTGAGGTGTACCAGCTTATCACAAATTTTAAATCGCTTCAGCTAGTGTGAATTTAAAAATGTTTTTGAAAAGTTACTACAATGCCTGCCGTCATATCGCAGATGCGTTTAGGAACTGTTCACCAGCACATCACAAGAACATGTCAGGGTGTTTGGTTGTGGATAATCTTCACCCAGATGTAAGCAAAGGACTGTTGTATGACAGATTTATTACATTTGGTCCCATCTGTTCGGTACATGTTATCAGACAAACATCAACCTGTCGCTTTTTTGGCACAGGTTGTGTGAAGTTTCAAAACGTTGCCGAAGCAGAGATTGCCATGGGCAATTTAATGTTTCAGCCCCTCTTAGGTGTGCCGATGCGAATTACGTGCTACCAGCGTGATCCCACAGTGCACCACAGCGGAGTCGTCAACCTGTTTATTAAGGGCCTGGCCAAGGACGTGGAAAGTAATGCCCTACGTGACAACTTTTCTGTCTTTGGGGAAGTACTGCACTGCAAAATAGCTAGTGACAGGTTGGGCTCACAGGGGTATGGGTTTGTTCAGTTTAAAACCATGATGGCAGCAATGGACGCAATTAGGAATCTGGATGGAATGCCGCTCAATGGCAAGAAGATTTCCATTGCACGTTTCAAGACCTTTACTGAACTTGAGGCTGAACAGGACAGGAAAAGAGAACAGAAATCTCTTCCTCCAAGTCTGTTGGTCTCTAATCTACCAAACTGTTTTACTAGTAAACAGCTCGGCAGATTATTTCATCCATTCGGGACCGTCCTCCGTGCCACCGTGATGATGGAGAATGGCCGCAGCAAAGGATTTGGAGTTGTATCTTTAAAAGATCATGAAGATACTGCAGATGCTTTGGCGACAATGAATGGCCACTGGGTTGGAACCAAGAAGCTGTTTGTAGCATTGTGTCACAATGTTGAGAAGATAATGAAAAGAGAAGAAGAGAGACGCAAGGCTGACATCAATCATCTGGTCCAGAAACCTGCATACACTCTTTCTCCTGGCTCCTTTGGTTCAATGCACAACAGGCTTTCACTGATCCCACCCACCACTCTACAAGACGTGAAGGGCATGCTACTGAAGGGAGAGAAATTCCAGCGACTGTTATCTGCCACCCGACTGGAACACTGTGAGGCTGACATCAATCCTCTGGTCCAGCGACCTGCATACACTTTGTCCAGCACTCTACAGGACATAAACATTCTTGCTGATCTACTGGACGATTTTAACTCACTGATTCGTCAGACGGCAGTACACAGCTCAAACCGCACTGACCAGGTTGCAGTTTTACAGGAACAAGTCAACCTGCCTGCTTTGAACTCCAGCCCCGCTCAGCAGGATGCAGTGGGTTTGCTTTGTCAGGGAGAGTATGCCACCCCACAGCATGCTCCCCTTATGCCAGTCAGACATCCTGCATCCCAGCCTGCAAAAAGCACATCAAAGCCAAAGTACTGTAAGGCACTTCAGAATATGGCTGATCTATACACAGCTAAGAATTCTATTAAAACAAGTGCCAAAAAGTCAAAACCATTGATGGAAACAATGAAAAGTGGTTTGACATCGGTTGTGAGCAGCCCTCTGACCTGGACCATCATTGGTGTGTATAATGTCATACGGTGGTAAGACGACACGCTGCAGCGAGAAGCAAGAAACAGAGCATTGAAGGAAATGTGCAAGGAAATGGGCAGTCCATCACCAAGTCCTCATCATGAAGATGGATCATCTCTACCAGAATTGCACATATAAAAACTGTGAAAATTGACTTGGCTAAAGTCTAAAAATCAAATTCTGAGATAACAAGTATTGAATTTGATTTCATCCAAAAAATAAAAGGATGTGAATAAAACTATGGTGTTTTATGTCATTACATTTTACATTATGATAATTTGTGATTCAAATGTCATTTTTAAAAATGTGAACTGACATATTAAACATTTCACACAAACATAGCACATTATAATATTACCCAGATTCATTTTCCATCGGCATCGAAGCGTTTTCCCCTCGAAACTTAGACTTAATTCTGCTGCTATAGGGTTCTCACACAGAGCAGTTCTATGTTTGACTATTTTTCACATATTGGTAATCCATTTCGCAGAATTGTAACCGTAACTTTCGAAGATCTTCATAAGGTCTTTAAGTAACTATTTAGACAAAGTCTTGCTTTCATAATCAGAATTTCCTTTGCTTCTCTTTGTGATCTTTCCTCTTTATCGCTTTATCTTTATTGCTATGTGATTTACTAATACTTGATCTTTTCTGTTCATATATTCTGGTTATTGTAAAACAAAGTTTTAAAGGCACTTTACCTGTTTTCAGATTGAGGGGGCAACTGGTGTACACAGAGGACACCAACACAAAGAACATGCAAGCTCCACATGAGAAGACATCAACTCTTCAATCAAGCCAGCTGGAGCTTGAACCAGGGATGTTTTTGTAGTGAGACACCATGCTCCCTAACAAACATAATTCACATTTCCTAATAAAACAGCTGAAAAGCCTTTTATTGGTACTCCGTGTACAGTATATGTTTTACTTGGCATATCTAATTTTAGGTTTTTATGAATATTATTTGTAATAATAACAAAAGACATATGGTACTTACATTTTTTTAAAACCATCAAAAATTCTGCACCCTTTAACTCTCTTCTACATACCTACAACCCATCCAGAACCCTACGCTCAACGAACGAACGTCGACTGGTGGTACCCTCACAGAAGGGCAGTAAATCTCTCACTCGCTCTTTCTCCTTCTCTGTCCCCGGCTTGTGGAATAATCTCCCTAACGCAATCCGTTCTGCCACATCCCTCACCTCCTTTAAGAAACAACTAAAAACACACCTCTTCCACGAACACCTGACATCATAATACAAAAAAAAAACTATTTTCTTTCCTCTACAGGTACTTATCCAGCACTGCAAAACATTGTAAACTTAGTAAAGCACTTCTTAGTACTATTGTTGCCGCTTTTGATGTATCGCTTCATTGTCTCCTAATATTTGTAAGTCGCTTTGGATAAAAGCGTCAGCTAAATGCCTAAATGTAAATGTAAATTGGCTTTTATCAATATATTTTGCTATAGATTAGTCTAGCTCCACAGGAAATACAACAAATACCACAACGATCAGCACATGAGACGTCCTGCCACAGACGCTCAATCCATTGGTTGTGAACACTTCTTCCTGTAATGAAGCTGTTCTTCTCTAAGGTGTAAAATGGGTGGGAACAGAGACAACTAACAGTCACTGTTACAACAGATAATTGTCAAATACTGCATAAATAAGCAAACATTTGGCTGAAACACATTTCCTCCAATACCTTTAATTTAAACATCTCAAAAACACACAAACTCTGGTAACTGTTGAGCACACGGTGTATCTAGTGTAAAAGTAGTATTTATTAAAATAAATATTTCAGAGACCAAAATCAAATTAATAGCGCTGTTTTGGCATGTGTTATGCACGTAAGTTTTTATGTATTTTTGGCCGCTAGATGTCGCAAAACATTAATAACAAAGACGTACCTTGATGACGCTGTAAAGAAGTGTGGAATGATGGGAGTTGTTGTTTTCACCTCCACTACCAATGGAAATCAAACAGATAATGACTCACAAATTAAAAAATAGTTAACTAAAGCATGTAGCTAAAGCATTTTTTTTAAATATTGTTTCAAAAACTGCTACTTCATTTAAATGTCGCTTGGCTTATCAACTTTATTTTCTTCACTACGTGACTTAAATTATTAGCCCGCTGAAGAGTGAGCCGTCCACGAGCGAGGAGAGTCATTCGCCCGCTGAGAAGAGCGAGGGGAGTCATTCGCCCGTTAAAGAGAGCGAGTCGTCCGCCGAGAGAGGAGAGTCATTCGCCGGCTGAGGAGATTCAGCTATTTTTACTTGATGTTAAGTCCTGTAGTAGTCTATACATGTATGATAATAAGTTGTACCTGCTGTACTTTAAATGTCTGCATTTGTAAAACACACTTTCGTTTATTTCATTAAAATGACAATAAAACGTGGGCTACGTTACAGTGCTTTAAGTGTGCTTTTACTTACTCTGTAAGTAACTGTATATTACGAATTACTGATCACTAAAACCTGTATCACCTTTGACCACATGGACAATAGAAGTAAAAGTCTTCAAATTTGAGTTAAAGATTGAATAGTTTAGCCACTTAAGAATAGCTTTGTTAAAACATTTCTTATGAATTTCAATACAGTACATAATTGTTACAGTATGTAATGCAAGTATGCAATATGCACTCATGTGATCATGTGCAACTGTAATTAAATTACTTTTTACCCACTCTTTATTGTTTAAGTTATTTAATTTCTTCATAATCCATTACACGCCTTTACCAAATGCCTATACAGTATCTTGTAGTCCTAAAACTATTTTGGGGCCTTTCTTAAGTTGTACTGTGTTGTATTATATTCAGTACTCCAGTTGAGCGGGATAGAAAGAGCAAAACGTCGACAACTCAGGCACTGTAAGAACATCGAAATTGTAAATAAAACATTTAATATTTCTAAACTATATCAGTACAGAAATGTTAAAACACCAACAGTAATATCCACTGTTACTGACACAAGACGAAAATAAAAAGACAGACGCACAACACTAGGGGTAAAATCTTTCCGTGGCAGGGGCAGCTGCCAACAAACCTGCCACAAGATCCCTCACTATTCACAAACATCGGACACTCCGTTCGATTCAGAAGAGCAAACAAACAGGTAAATAATGCTTTTATTTACACATTTTTCGCACCGACTTACATTTTATTGCGCTGCTTTGATCCGTAATGGAGCGCGCGTCAAACCTGCCACAAGATCTCTACTGTTTACAGCGATCTGACCGTCTGTTCGAATCAGGAGAGCAAAGCATCAGTTAAATCATGATTTTATTTACACATTTTCTTCCTTAACTTATATTTTATTGCGCTGTTTTTAACTTTAAAGAAGCGCGCGTCAAATCTGCCTTCTGATCTAGCACTGTTTACAGCGATCTGACACGTTTCATTAATAAGAGCAAACAAAGCAGTCAAATCATGCTTTTATTTACATATTTTCCTCCCTAACTTATATTTTATTGTGTGGTTTTTATCCGTAAAGGAGTGCGCGTCAAACCTGCTTCAACGGAGCGTCAACTCCGTAAACAGTGAGAGATCTTGTGGCAGGTTGACGCTCCTTTAAAGTTAAAAACAGAGCAATAAAATATAAGTTAATGAGGAAAATGTGTAAAAAGAGAATGATTTAATTGTTTGTTTACTCTTCTGAATAGATCGGAGTGTCAGATGTCTGTAAACAGTGAGAGATCTAGTGGCAGGATTTGTGGCAGCTGCCCCTGCCACAGAAATATTTGATCCCCTCTCCAGACATACAGCGATGCACATAAATTATAATCAAAACTATAAAATGTCTATTTTTTATTTTGTTAAACACCCTTCCGCCACGACGAGAAATCTCGCGCAAAGTTTAACTTAAATTAACCATTTAAGTGATACCAATCATAGTAGTAGGTGAAAACTTGGTAAATTTGCCTGAATTGCTAGAAGATGCCAAAAGTGATACTAAATAGAGACCCGTTTGACGGCAGAAAGAGACGGTCTTTTACTCAACTGAGCCGAATCAGTTGGATCTCTATAGGGGACCAAAACTGCCAATCACTAGTCCACACAACAAACATGTCCAGACATGACTCCGCTCCATGATGACGTCGCCAGTAAACAACGGGATTTTATGCAAAATGTTTATACAAAATATTTTAGACAAAACTAAAATACAGAGTTTTTATACAAAAGACCAAAAATATAAATACACTTTTAGCATTAGGAGTATGTAAAAAACTGTCAAAAAATAATTACACTAATAAAAAAATAATAAAACGGGCGAGAAATGGGCGGAAATTATGCCCATATTAGGATTAGGATTTAGAACGTTGGACTCTATATAAGGAGAGCACAGCCTTAGTTTGTCAGCAGTTGATGGCGGTTTATTTGTGAGTTGCTTGAACACTTGAGGTGTACCAGCTTATCACAGATTTTAAATCGCTTCAGCTAGTGTGAATTTAAAAATGTTTTTGAACAGTTACTACAATGCCTGCCGTCATATCGCAGATGCGTTTAGGAACTGTTCACCAGCACGTCACAAGAGCATGTGTTTGGTTGTGGATAATCTTCACCCAGATGTAAGCAAAGGACTGTTGTATGACAGATTTATTACATTTGGTCCCATCTGTTCGGTACATGTTATCAGACAAACATCAACCTGTCGCTTTTTTGGCACAGGTTGTGTGAAGTTTCAAAACGTTGCCGAAGCAGAGATTGCCATGGGCAATTTAATGTTTCAGCCCCTCTTAGGTGTGCCGATGCAAATTACGTGCTACCAGCGTGATCCCACAGTGCACCACCGCGGAGTCGGCAACCTGTTTATTAAGGGCCTGGCCAAGGACGTGGAAAGTAATGCCCTACGTGACAACTTTTCTGTCTTTGGGGAAGTACTGCACTGCAAAATAGCTAGTGACAGGTTGGGCTCACAGGGGTATGGGTTTGTTCAGTTTAAAACTATGATGGCAGCAATGGAAGCAATTAGGAATCTGGATGGAATGCCGCTCAATGGCAAGAAGATTTCCATTGCACGTTTCAAGACCTTTACTGAACTTGAGGCTAAACAGGACAGGAAAAGAGAACAGAAATCTCTTCCTCCAAGTCTGTTGGTCTCTAATCTACCAAACTGTTTTACTAGTAAACAGCTCGGCAGATTATTTCATCCATTCGGGACCGTCCTCCGTGCCACCGTGATGATGGAGAATGGCCGCAGCAAAGGATTTGGAGTTGTATCTTTAAAAGATCATGAAGATACTGCAAATGCTTTGGCGACAATGAATGGCCACTGGGTTGGAACCAAGAAGCTGTTTGTAGCATTGTGTCACGATGTTGAGAAGATAATGAAAAGAGAAGAAGAGAGACGCAAGACTGACATCAATCATCTGGTCCAGAAACCTGCATACACTCTTTCTCCTGGCTCCTTTGGTTCAATGCACAACAGGCTTTCACTGATCCCACCCACCACTCTACAAGACGTGAAGGGCATGCTACTGAAGGGAGAGAAATTCCAGCGACTGTTATCTGCCACCCGACTGGAACACTGTGAGGCTGACATCAATCCTCTGGTCCAGCGACTTGCATACACTTTGCCCAGCACTCTACAGGACGTTATGGCTTTGCTACTGCAGGGACAGAAAATCCAGCAAGTGATATCTTCCACTCAACAGGAACTCTGTAAGACTGTGATTGACCAAATGCCGGTCCAGCCCTTCAGCCATCCAGCTCTTAACCCTGGAAATTTGGTGGAGACACTGGACGCCATTAGATTAGCGGTGGAAAAAATGATCTCTGTCTGCACCAGCCAGCTTTTGGGGTTCCAGTCAAGCACACCACAAAATGCAGCGTGTTTCCAGAAAAACAGCATGTATTTAAACATTCTTGCTGATCTACTGGACGATTTTGGCTCACTGATTCATCAGACGGCAGTACACAGCTCAAACCGCACTGACCAGGTTGCAGTTTTACAGGAACAAGTCAACCTGCCTGCTTTGAGCTCCAGCCCCGCTCAGCAGGATGCAGTGGGTTTGCTTCGTCAGGGAGAGTATGCCACCCCACAGCATGCTCCCCTTATGCCAGTCAGACATCCTGCATCCCAGCCTGCAAAAAGCACATCAAAGCCAAAGTACTGTAAGGCACTTCAGAATATGGCTGATCTATACACAGCTAAGAATTCTATTAAAACAAGTGCCAAAAAGTCAAAACCATTGATGGAAACAATGAAAAGTGGTTTGACATCGGTTGTGAGCAGCCCTCTGACCTGGACCATCATTGGTGTGTATAATGTCATACGGCGGTAAGACGACACGCTGCAGCGAGAAGCAAGAAACAGAGCATTGAAGGAAATGTGCAAGGAAATAGGCAGTCCATCACCAAGTCCTCATCATGAAGATGGATCATCTCTACCAGAATTGCACATATAAAAACTGTGAAAATTAACTTGGTTAAAGTCTAAAAATCAAATTCTGAGATAACAAGTATTGAATTTGATTTCATCCAAAAAATAAAAGGATGTGAATAAAACTATGGTGTTTTATGTCATTACATTTTACATTATGATAATTTGTGATTCAAATGTCATTTTTAAAAATGTGAACTGACATATTAAACATTTCACAAAAACATAGCACACTATAATATTACCCGGATTCATATTTCCATCAGCCTCAAAGCGTTTTCCCCTCGAAACTTAAATCTGCTGCTATAGTGTTCTCACACAGAGCCGTTATGTGTTTGACTATTTTCCACATATTGGTAATCCATTTCGCTGACTACAGAATTGTAACCGTAACTTTCTAAATGTCATCATATCCTTTGCTTCTCTTTGTGATCTTTCCTCTTTATCCAGCTTTTAACATAAACATAAACTCACCTTTTTGCTATGGGCATTACTAATACCTGATCTTTTCTGTTCATATATTCTGGTTATTGTAAAACAAAGTTTTAAAGGCACTTTACCTGTTTTCAGATTGAGGGGGAAACTGGTGTACACAGAGGACACCAACACAAAGAACATGCAAACTCCACATGAGAAGACATCAACTCTTCAATCAAGCCAGCTGGAGCTTGAACCAGGGATGTTTTTGTGGTGAGACACCATGCTCCCTAACAAACATAATTCACATTTCCTAATAAAACAGCTGAAAAGCCTTTTATTGGTACTCCGTGTACAGTATATGTTTTACTTGGCATATCTAATTTTAGGTTTTTATGAATATTATTTGTAATAATAACAAAAGACATATGGTACTTACATTTTTTTAAAACCATCAAAAATTCTGCACCCTTTAACTCTCTTCTACATACCTACAACCCATCCAGAACCCTACGCTCAACGAACGAACGTCGACTGGTGGTACCCTCACAGAAGGGCAGTAAATCTCTCTCTCGCTCTTTCTCCTTCTCTGTCCCCGGCTTGTGGAATAATCTCCCTAACGCAATCCGTTCTGCCACATCCCTCACCTCCTTTAAGAAACAACTAAAAACACACCTCTTCCACGAACACCTGACATCATAATACAAAAAAACTTTTTCTTCCTCTACAGGTACTTATCCAGCACTGCAAAACATTGTAAACTTAGTAAAGCACTTCTTAGTACTATTGTTGCCGCTTTTGATGTATCGCTTCATTGTCTCCTAATATTTGTAAGTCGCTTTGGATAAAAGCGTCAGCTAAATGCCTAAATGTAAATGTAAATTGGCTTTTATCAATATATTTTGCTATAGATTAGTCTAGCTCCACAGGAAATACAACAAATACCACAACGATCAGCACATGAGACGTCCTGCCACAGACGCTCAATCCATTGGTTGTGAACACTTCTTCCTGTAATGAAGCTGTTCTTCTCTAAGGTGTAAAATGGGTGGGAACAGAGACAACTAACAGTCACTGTTACAACAGATAATTGTCAAATACTGCATAAATAAGCAAACATTTGGCTGAAACACATTTCCTCCAATACCTTTAATTTAAACATCTCAAAAACACACAAACTCTGGTAACTGTTGAGCACACGGTGTATCTAGTGTAAAATTATTATTTATGAATAAAGAAGTATTTATGAATAATTTTAAAATAAATATTTCAGAGACCAAAATCAAATTAATAGCGCTGTTTTGGCATGTGTTATGCACGTAAGTTTTTATGTATTTTTGGCCGCTAGATGTCGCAAAACATTAATAACAAAGACGTACCTTGATGACGCTGTAAAGAAGTGTGGAATGATGGGAGTGGTTGTTTTCACCTCCACTACCAATGGAAATCAAACAGATAATGACTCACAAATCATCAGAAAATAAAGTTTAATAAAATATTTTATTAAAAACAGTTATGTTATAGCTAAAGCCTGTAGCTAAAGCAGTTTTAAAAAATATGGTTTCAAAAACTGCTACTTCATTTAAATGTCGCTTGGCTTATCAACTTTTTTTCTTTACTGCGTGACTTAAGTTATTAGCCCGCTGAAGAGAGTATTAGCCCGCTGAGGAGTGCGAGCCGTCCATTCGAGCGAAAGGAGCGGGCCTTCCGCCCGCTGAGAATTCGCCCGCTAAAGAGAGCGAGTCATTCGCCGGCTGAGGAAAGTCATTCGCCCGCTAAAGAGTGCGAGCCGTCCGCCGAGAGAGGAGAGCTATTCGCCGGCTGAGGAAAGCGAGCCGTCTGCCGAGCGAGGAGAGTTATTCGCCCGCTGAGGAGATTCAGCTATTTTTACTTCTGATGTTAAGTCCTGTAGTAGTCTATACATGTATGATAATAAGTTGTACCTGCTGTACTTTAAATGTCTGCATTTGTAAAACACACTTTCGTTTATTTCATTAAAATGACAATAAAACGTACTCGACTTACTCTGTAAGTAACTGTATATTAAGAATTACTGATCACTAAAACCTGTGACCTTTGACAATAAGACTAAAAGTCTTCATATTTGAGTTAAAGATTAAATAGTTTAGCCACTTAAGAATAGCTTAGTTAAAACATTTCTTATGAATTTCAATACAGTACATAATTGTTACAGTATGTAATGCAGTATGCAGTAAGTATGCACTCATGTGATCATGTGCAACTGTAATTAAATTACTTTTTACACACTCTTTATTGTTTAAGTTATTTCATTTCTTCATAATCCATTACACGCCTTTACCAAATGCCTATACAGTATCTTGTAGGCCTAAAACTATTTTGGGGCCTTTCTTAAGTTGTACTTTGTTGTATTATATTCAGTACTCCAGTTGAGCGGGACAGAAAGAGCAAAACGTCTTTACATGTAATTTTAAATCTGTATTGACTTTCTTCTGTGTAACACAAAAAATATTTTTAAAAAACAGTTGTAACAAACGACATTGTCCCCTACTGACTTACATTGTATGGACAAAACCATACAAGGACATTTCACATTTTCCATATGCAGGTTTTGAATATTATGAGCGTCAATGAATGATAAAAAAACCCTCTAATTTCTGGGTTAACCTTTAAAGTGCCACTTTGGAAAGAAATTCTAGCCATTTCCATCCAGTGTTTAAGAACAGAAAGTGCCACCATGTAAGCCTGTGACTGCATATGGACTAAATTGATGTGTTTTGGTTGCGTATTAGTTTTTAATTATTAACCCACTCATTTTACAAAGAAGTCGCCTCCATTCTATTTTTTTAAATCGACCACTGATTATATTACTTGCATGTAATTCACTAGTATAAAACAGTGTCATCCCAAAGCATTAGTACATTATTAGGAATGATGATACACTCTTAAAAAAGGTGCTTCAGAAGGTTCTTTACAGCGATGCCATAGAAGAACCATTTTCGGTTCCCCAAAGAACTTTTCTGTCAAATGTTCCCACAGAGACTTTCACTTTTGTGACACAGAAAGGTTCTTTGGATGTTAAAGTTTCTTTATGGAACCATTCAGGTAAAAATGGTTCTTCTATGGCATGATGAAGCACCTTTATTTTTTAAGAGTTTACCAATATACCAAAATGTATAGCACTTAAAATCTTGACCAATGCTCTGACAGTTTAGCAGCAGTTAAGATCTGAAAGTTCCAAAATAAAAATGTAAAAAAAAAAAAAAATCTATTTTCAGTGCAGGTATAAATAATATTAAAAAGAACATTTTTCAAGTACATACTGATTCAACAAAAAAGCACAACAGGTACTCTTTTATTGTTTGTTCAAATTTATGTGGCTAACAAGTCAATAATTACAAAGATTTCCACCTGTGATTTTTTCTCTTTTAAAGTAAAAGCAGTAGTGTTCTGAGGAGAATCTTGATCATCTGATGAAGCAGACAAGTAGAATATGGGGGAAACAGAAAGAAAAAACATCCACACAAAATCAATTCCTTGGACTAAAACGTGTGCAATTTCTTACAGTGTTGAAGAAGGGCAGGGGAAAACATAATATCTAATCATCAGCCTTATTAAAACCACTGAAATGCTTGAGCGGACAGTTTATTACTGAAAACAAAGTTGGCACAGAAGGCACACTCGAGTGATAATGGATATGCCAGCCATGCTTATATTTCCTCAAACATATATAATAAGCATCCTGATAGCAGTCTTTAACAGTGACGGTCCCACATGGCTGTTTGACGGGCTTTCATGTGTATAAACCAAAGTCAGAGCATGGCTATAGTCTGATAACCTTATCACATATATTTTTTAAACTTTTATTTTTAAATAGAGCACACAAAGCAGCAGCTTAAGAGGAACTACTGAAATCCTATGAATAATCCGAGCTGTGTGCTGTTCTCTTTTTTTAATAATTATTATTATAACACTTATCTATATGTAAAGTCTGTTCCTTTTGTTGGTTTATTTCCTCCCGGTAATAAGCAGTGTTCCACCAACTAGATATTTTTGTGGGAAACATCTAAGTTAAAACGTGAATATTATAAAGGCTGGTTTAAAATGCAGAACTGGAGAGAGAGAAATAGAGAAAGAGAGATTTTATAACAATAAAAGTGCCCTCTGGTTTGTCCCCCAAAGTCCGACAGAATCGTTGTCTTTGTGTCACTGATCTATTGCTCATTTGAGATGAGTCGAGCCATTTCACTGGTCCCTGAAGAGCAGTGAGGAATTGTGTTACTTTGTTTATATAAGAATGTCACTATATGTTCTATATCCTCAGTTCGTTTCTTCCAGTCTGCTTCTCTCTTCAGCCCCCTTGATGAGTGTTAAACTTCCTGATAATATACATTTAAAACAGCGTAAGAAGTCTCTGTGCCCCAACTCTGTACTCTGTGAAGAAAAGCTAATAATCCTCTATGACAGATCGGTTCAAGAGTACAGAATCAAGCAATTCTGACACAGCAGATGCATCTGTTCATTTACTAAAGTAAATAATATTAAAAAAAAACTTGCAGGAGCATGGCATGAAATTAAGATTTAAAATAAAAAAAGTCCATTATACTGTTAAATCTGACCCTGTTAGTAATAACGCCACAACATCTCCACCAAGGGCAGGCTTTGTTTTTTGGATGATGGGTGGATCTGGAGCTCTTGCCCATGTCTGGCAGCACACACCAATTGGAGGAGCGCGTTCCACTTGTGGCGATATTTCCACTCTGCTGCGTCTACCCGGCAGCAGGGACGAGGGAAACTTTAGGCCCGCGTGGAGGATGAGCAGGCGAGTCTTGGCACTTCACAGGGAGTACTAGCAGAGCAGATGGATACGCGGGGTGCCTGACGTGCACGCAGGGTGGAAAAGGGTGTTTTTCCTGCTCAGCCATCCAGGGTTTGATCCAGGCTGTCCAGGGTGAGCTGACTGCGGTGAGGAGAGTTGGGGCTCGGGGGGCTGCTGGGGTTGGAGCTGTTGGAGGGGGTGGAGTGTTTGGTGGAGTCAGAGTCAGGGCTACAGGAGAAAAACAAGCACAGGGATGGGATTAACAAACGTGTGAAGTCAAAACTATTTCATGCATTTATTATCTACACCACTTGTCCCAACTGAGGTCATAGTGAATGACCATATGCCAGGTATCTCAGGCTGAGATGCATCACAAGGCTAGCCAATCATTCAAAATGATGCAAATTTTAAGGATAACTTTAAGGTCTACACTAATCTGGATACATTTGAAAACAGTGTTTTTGTACACACTAGCATTTTCTAAACATTGCTCATCCACGTTAAAACGTGTAAAAACTTCTACGTCCCTGTACTATAAATGAGTAAAACGTAAGACACTGACGCTTCATTTCCATTAAGTGCCCTCTAACCTTTATTTACTGACATGTGAGAAATAATGTACCGCCAGCCGGTTGTTATTGCAGAATAAACCCAGACCGAGTGATCAGCACCCTGACGCAAAGCTAAGTAGTTTTATATCACTCTGCTGGGGTTTATTTTGTGATAACAACCAGCTGGCTGTACATTATCCTGCTTGTGACACAGCTTACCACATAAGTAAATCTTTAGACACAAAATATTAATTTGAAATGTTTTCGTAGCTTATTTGTGACAAATACAAACCTTCCACTAGGAAAAAACTGTTTTCATACTGGCTTTAGCCAAGACACGACACTCTGTTTAAATGTGTGTCACAATCTCATATTTGTTACTAATTAGGCATATTTCTATCTAATTTATTATTTAGTAAATTACTTTCAGGGTCAAGTTTAATTAAGTGTCATTTGTTTTGAGCGGTTGTTACTAGGAAATAATATACCTTAGAATGCCGCAACTGGCCAATCAGAATTAAGTATTCTAGTATAGAATATAGTATACTATTTTAGTTATACTAAATACTATTTTTATAATACTATTTTAGTATACTAAAAGGTATTCCAGAATTGCGTGTAAACTGTAGAGCTGTTAAAATGTACAACTTCATTCACCGTCTTGCTTTGAGTTAAATGGGACACATGACTGCATCACATAACTAAAAATGTGTCATTGAGATCTAAAGTGAAATGTATCCACATTGGGGAGAGTTTTAAAAAAATTGCATTTTCGTTGACACAAGAGCTGTCTTAAAAGCCAAAATGAGAGAATGTATTAGTCTGGACAAGGCCTAGGATGTATTCTCCAAATTAAATAAACAGTGACAGGAAGCCTGAGCATTTGCCGAGCTTTTGAGTTTTACTATAATAACTGGGGCAGCTATTACAGACCACAAAATCAGGACACAAGAGAGTCTCTCAGTGACCAAAAGCACCTCAAAGCTCCATAACATCCACCATGTGCAAAACAAGCCTTCCAAATCTGGGGCGATTGAAATAAACTCATATTTGTGTTACCTCTCTTTCATAGTCTTGATCTTGATCAGAAATACTGCGAGATGAGCCCGCTCCTCCAAAATCTCCTCCTCCTTCAAAAGCAAAAGATAAATGTAAGTTTTACTATATTAGTTGTGTGAATAGGGCATATTTTAATTAAACTTTGTCTATTTCTGTTCGAAGGGAGTTAAACCCACCTGAGGCAGTGCGGGTGATGTGGGTCTTGCTTTTCTGTTGCCGTGAGATACTGGATAAGGGGCGTGGCTTGTCTTTAGATGGGTCATCCTGAGAGGGCATCACGCTCTGTAGCAGAGATACATAAGAGTCAGACACTAACATATGAAGCAGGCCACAGACAAAACGTTTATACATTATATTATTATTTATTCAATCTATTTCAAGATCAAAAAGTATTAATATCAACATTTTTTTTAAAACATCTCTACTATAATCGGTTATATAGACTAGTAAACACAAATACATTTGTCCACATATCTTCACACTGTTTTTTTTAAACTCATTTATTTCTTGAAATGCTTATTAAAACACAACTACTTCTGATCTTCACCCCCAAAAAACACCCAGAGTCCCTTCGTCCATTCCTGAACGAAGAGTTCAGCAGAACAGATATGACATAAAATAGCAGGAGAGGGAGGAAAGGAAGTGGGCGGAACAGGGATGGGAAATGGGGAGAAAAAGGAAGAGGAAGTGGGGGGGTGCTAGCCTACCCTTCCCAGGGAGGATGTGGAAGGAGAGGAGGAAGAAGAGGAGAACTGAAGCAGGCTCTGCTGTGAAGAAGGCTCTTTCTGCAGATAGAGCCCGGCAGAGACGGGACTCATGTGATAGACGTGCTCAAAGTTGGTCGGAGGGGAGATCAGGGCGTGATGGCGAGAGGATGAGGGGGAGGGAGTCTCGCTCTGCTGCTGCCACGGCAACCAGAGGACAGAGCGAATCCACAACCAGAGAGAAATCAGAAGTGAACAGGAAAAAAGAGAGAAAAAGGGAGTGAGGGTGAAAAAGTGGGGCTGGCTGGCTTTGAATAAGAAACATGCAGAGAGAAGGGAAAGATTTTGGTGCTGTGGTGCTAAAATGGAGTAAAGGATGTTAGTGATGTAACTTATACAGTATAATTTGCATAATCAGGCCCTTTTAAAAGCAGTGGTAATGCACTGCACACATCTGATCTCCTACAGTATCTGAAACGATGGATTCAAGTGACCCCTGAAATGAATTTTGAGACCTAAAGTGAGCAGGTACTGAGGGACTCAGCAACACATCTTGGAGAAACCTGAGCTTTAGGGTTTGCTCAAGGATTTACTAGTGAACACCATGAGGATTTTAAAATCATCAGGGATCTTGTGTATCAGTTTAGCATCAAAGTGCTTATACACTTAGATTCCTTGAACTGAGCAGAATGTGTTGATCTGAAATTGATCTCCTGATCTTTACAAAGCCAGAATAAAGACAATACCAGAGGCAGGTCCATGAGAACTTGCATGCCATCGCCTGGGCCCATGTGAGCAACGTGATTGAAGTTGGTGGGATTGGAGATCAGCTTTGATCTCATTTCAGGATCCCTCAGCATCTCCCTATTGAACAATGAGACAAACGATGTAAGATACAAGAAGCGATGCAGAAGTGGTGCATTATGGGAAATGAACTTCTGTAAGGATATCTGACCTTCTCTGCTGTAGTCGCTCCTCTTCTGGCACTTTAAAGAGGAATTTCCTCTTGCTGCGTGTCCTCACCATCAGCTTCTTGCTGTTGTCTGAGGTCTCTGGGATGGCCAGTTCACAGCCCTCTGCAGAAACAACAGAATAATAGAGCGAATGAGGTGCGAGAACAGGAAGAAAGGAATAAAATGTTGAAAAAAATGTACCAAATAAACCTCAGATGGTATACGTGTAATATTACATTTAGCTTTCAAAACAAACGAAACAGGAACAAAATGATAATTGGGGCTTAGAGAGATATAGAGGCCGGGCTCATGTCATAGAAGTCCAATATTGTTGAAATATTGATGCCCAGGAATTTTTTTTTTACTTTGCCACACTTTCCAATGTTAGGTAAAGAAAGTTAATTTTGCTTATCAGTGACAGCAGTCGTGGGATTGTGAGCTCCCAGCCGCAGTGAATGTACAGTCAAAGCTGTTGGCTGTGAGCCTGGAGGAGGTGTGACGAATGAGGTCATTACGGTTTACCAAACAAAAGTGTCTTTATCGACAGGGCGATCTGCCAGTGTGGGTAGGAAGTGAATAGTAAATGGTGCAGAGAGGTGGAGCTTTACATTTAATTATCTGGATGGCTCTTATAGAGAGACATGTATGAGTGAACGCTGTTGTCTTTAAGTATAAGCATGTGTGAGCTTGCTTATATATCTGGAAAGAAATGACTGACACCATCAACAGACCTGATGAGTTGTTGCTGAAGTAGATGAGACGGGGCTGCTCGGTGCCCAACAAGTTCAGACTGCCCTCAACATTCAAGGGACGAATCTATAGACAGATCAGATTTTACAGCATAAACAAATATATACAATATCAAAAATCCAATTATCTTCATTAGCTCTGAAACAACTATATTTAAACTGGGACTTCACTCACCTTTCTTAATGAAATGGTCTGGACCCATTCTGTGGTGTGGACATCAAACACATCTACCCCATAATCACCGTACACCGTCAGATAGTTGGAATTTGAGCCTGCAATGTAAATATTGGTTTATATACAGTACCAGTCAAAAGTTTGGAAACCATAAAATACAATTGTAAATGTGGGAATTAGGTTGTGACTAAAAGCATCCAAAATAAATGAGCACACTGTTAGATTTGATCATCTTCAAAAGTAGTCACCCTTTGTCTAAAACTTGTAAAATCATACTCTTGACATTTTATCATCCAGCTTCTTGAGGCCATAACCTGGGAAGCTTTTCAAACAGAACTGAATGAATTTCTATCTATGCTGGTCTCTTATTGGCTGGTATTTATTCAAGTTATCCATTTAAAAAATATTTCTAGAATAAAATTACATTTTTGTCTACATAAGTCATTTCAAACATTGAAATATACACCTTCAGATTAAAAGATTTTTATTTTGTGTACTGTATCTCATACCTCATATTTATGATGAATTAACACGGAAAACCGTATGTTTCTCAAACACAGAGTGAACCGAGTCTTAACCAGGCGCAAAACGACAAGATTCTGATTTGCAGCCAATCAAAACAAACGTCTGGACATGCTCTCTGTTTGCACGCTTGTAACACGCCTAAGGAGCGTAAAACTAAGAACATACATTTTGTGTTTTCATGACTTCCATGACGTTTCTCCAGATGGGATTTTTGTTATGGTTGTCGTGTTGAAACTTGAAGGATTTGTCATTTAATAGTCAATGTTTCTCAACATCTACGGTCACTTTCTACTATGTTTGTCCACGTGTGATGTTTAATATACATGAGAAATGGGATTTTGGTAAATGAGCTTTTGTGAAATAGAAACTAAGTAATCAAAGCAACAAATGTAACATGTTGCTCGTTGCTGTTGGTTATAGGACAGCAGCTTGGATTAAAGATATCTTGCCTTGTTAGGACACTGTGTGACTTAATAAAACTTGTAAAACAGTTGGTCGTTCTGCATTTATCTCTCCTTTTAATCTCATATTTGTCCTCGACTTTCCTACCTCCTCTCCGTTTTGCTCTCTCCTCAATTCTTTCCTAATCCTCTCATCCAAGTCTATACATGAAAAACACTGGAATTTAAGGAGGTTTGACTGCAAATCAATATTGCACTTTCCACACAATCTCTCAGACACTTACTGCAGGCAAGTGGTGTGGTTGGCCACATCAGCTCCTGCGTTCGAGACCTCCGTCCCTGCGCATCCACGTACACTCCCAGCTGACTGAAGCACAGCAGAAATTCATTGGCTCCCACCTCCATGGCGTGCAGGGCGTCCAAGGGCTGTTGGGCCAAAAACGCTAGCGAAGGATCTGCCGGGCTCACCAGACTTACAGGGGAAGATTCTCCTTGCATGGCCAGCAAAGCAAAGCCTGACGGGTAACCCACGCACAACCGATCCCGAACGATTCCCAGCCACTGGGCGATACCCGGTGCCTGCACCTCCCACAGTTTGCGATGATGTGGCTTTGCACGAGTGATTTCGTAGCAGAGGACTTGTCTTTTCACAGACGCTAGAAGGCACGACGGGCCACCCGGGCGTAGGGTACCTATGGTCAGAGCCTGGCAGCCTTTTGTTTCCGTGAGCTTGGCATCGAAAGTGGAGTCAGCACCGTCCAGCACCGCCCAGGGGTATAGGTGGACGTGTCGGTTACGGCCACAAAGCAGGGCTACCATCTTCTCTTTGGGGATGGGCTCGATCTGGCAGACTTTTTTACAGTCTGCAGCACGGACAATTACTGAAAGAGCATCATGGAAAATTAGAACATTCTGGAAGAGTTTATAAAGAACATAATAGGAGAAAATTATGGACCGACAGGCTTACCATCTCTGGTGATCTCAACTACAAACAGGCCTTCTTCAGTCCCCAAGGCAATTCTCTCTCGATCTTAAAAGCAGATAAAAGCAGTTTATTAGAGAACGAAACAGAACAAAGATAGATTGTGAACTCTCACTCCCCCCATCACATCACATACTTCAGTACCAAGTACTAAAAACAAACGTAATTCTTGGTCAAACTGCCAAAAAACGACCACGGCACTCACCTACGATGGCAGCAGAAAGTGTCGTTTTGATGGCGGGCAGGCTGCTGTCGTAAGCCTCGTGCAGGAGATGAACCACGCGGTTCTTCAGGCGGTTCTTGGCCAAGATGTTCTGCAGGCCCTCCAGGATTCCAACCCACTTTCTCTTCTCCGCCTCGCTCTCGGCCAACACCAGAAGAGGCACAGGGCGGATTGGGGAGTTTAGAGCGGATGATGTTACCTGCACAGTTTCGGGAAAACGGTCAATTATCCGAATGATGCACAAACGTGCAATCGTAACAATGGACCTTTTTTCTGGAGCATACCCTGAATATGCAGGGAACGTCTTTACGGCTAGCATGTATCACGTCGGACGCCAACACAGAGCTTACAGAAAATTCCTCATCTCTGAAAAAAAACAAACAAAAAAAAACAATGAGAAACATGAAATTTAAGACCTAACATAAAATCGGTTCAAAACAATTTCTATTTTTTCTTTATTATTTCTATTATTTTTATCGTTTCATTAATATATTGCGCATTTTTGTCCTCACAGTTAGATCACATCAACTGTTTTAATTTTTGTATTTTAATTACAAACAGCACATGCTTTTATGTCTGATAAGGCAGACTAGGGGTACTAAATGTAATGTACTAGAAAAACATATTTTTTCCATTGTGCTACGAATGACAATGTTTTCAAAACGTGTTCATGTGAGACACAAAAATGACCAAAAACGCTGTATAATGCATGTCACTTTGTAAAGAAACATACATATATGCATCCCCATGCATGTCTATAGACTGAACACGCAATACATATGTGTGATTTTTGTATTTCTGAGATGATAACCGTATCATTTCCAAAAAGTTGAATTCTAAACTTTAAAAAAAGTCACAATTTTCCAGGCCCCCAAAATGCTATTGTCACGACCAAAATGTTTAGCATTTTTTGTTAAAAGCAGTGTTGTATAATATAAATACAATAAATTTCTATCCATGACTATTCATTCTGCTTTATTCATTAGAATTTTAATTTGCTTTTGCTGTTTAATGAGTAATAATTTTATGCCCTGCAAGAACATTTTCTAGATAAGCAGATCATAACATTATTATTGACCTGTGTGTATGTGATATGACAACATGACTAGCTCTGACCTTAAGTCGAGGACTTGACTAGCCCATACAACGGGCTGAGTGGACTTCCCTTCAGGCACCTCATAGAGGAAGAGTTTACAGTCACACACTACGGCATAAGCCCTCTGCCAGCCCTTCTTCACTCCTGTGGGCTTTGGGATCTATAAGAGGAGCAATTACATCATTTTACCATACTAGATTTATAAGCTCAGTACAAAGTAAACAAGTTTATTTTAAGTTCATTACTGTTCATGTTCATACAATCATAAAAAAAAAAACATACAATATAATGTGACATTTCAACCCTCAACCCTTGGAGAAAACATACAGTATTACAACAATATCATTCTCACCCTGACAAAGCCTTTGTAGGCCGTGCCAATGCCCCTCTGCACATCAATACCCAGAGGTCTCTTGGCCTGCTCTGGAGGGATGGGGCAAACCTGCTGCGTTGTCTTTACAGAACACGTGGCAGATGAAAGAGCATACTAAAAGACGAGACGGATACAATGAGGAACTATTAAACGCTCACTTACACACACACAGTTCACATAAGTCTTTATACATTTTCATTGACTTTCTGATTAGACCTGGACATGTTAAAATCAAAGGCTCTTTATCTTCTCCATAAAAGCTGCCATTTTGTTTAAACTCAGCTTCTTTCAAATCAAAGGCACGGTATCTTTGATTTATCATCAGTCTGGCTGGCTCACCTTCGCAGGCGTATCCTTGTCGGATCTGTCCCACCATCAGTGAAGTACAGTGAGTGCACTGGGTCGGGCTAGAGAAGGTCTTGATGCTCAGCTGGTGAGCTTTAGGCTATAGACGCGAACAAAATATAAACAGTCAGCACAATAAGCACAAACCAAGCTAAAAACACTGAACTGATAGGAATACGTCCGACTGTGATGATCTGAACTGAAACGAGGAATGGCTTCAGATACATCAGACGGTGGTTGGTGAATGAACATGTACCTTTGGTCCACTAAGAGTGGGCTGATAAAGTGGAGACGGAGCAGCAGGGGTGGTAGCTTGAGGCTTCACTGGTTCCTAGAGTAATAAAGAGCAGTTACAAATCATGAACATAATGACTAAAATCAATCACCAATGTATCAGACAGGAAGTCTAAGAGTGACGGAATGTAATAGGAAGCGAGAGGTGGACACTCACATCCTGTTCTGAAGCCACCGTTGGAGAGGTTTCCGACTTCTGGGGTGTGGCATCCACTTCACCAACAGAGCTTGTCTGGAGGGAAAGACGGCAGGGATGAAATAGCTCAATGTGTGTGAGTAACATATGTTGTATGCTATTTTTAGTCCAGATACACAACATCTTTTGTTTTTCCTGTTGCTCACATTCATGACAAACACAGCAGGCTCAAAAGTTTTTTTCATCTTCATTTAAGCCTCACAAAATGTTCACACTGTGATTACATTTGTAAAGACATTAGATTATGTAAATGTTCACGTTTCAAAATGTTTTGTGGTTGCCAGGGTGTTGCTATGGGGTTGCTAAGGTCTTCTACAAAAAGCTGTGAAAAAAGTGTTTTGGTTGGTTGCTAGATGGATTCTGTAATGTTCTGGATGGTTAAAGACAAAATCAAGAATTCATCACCAAGTTTTTAAGATGATATGATATTCACTAGACACAGGGCTTGAATGTCTCACTGTAGATCCAGCCTCATCTCATTTATTAAGTATTTTACAAGTATTACGTATTTTTTAAGTCATTTATTAAGTATTTTACAAGGTATCTAACTTGTATGAATTTGTACAATTGTTATTGTGCAATTAAGCCCCTTCCCCAACTCTAACATCATACTAAAACATACAAATGAGATTGTACAAATCGATACGAATTAGTTGTAAATCAGAACCGTGTACAGATCTACAGATGTTTTCTTTTCCTTTATTTGCCTTTCATACACATACACGCACAGTGTAACAAATTATGTGCTGAAGTTTAGAGTTTGGACTTTGTCCACACCCCCTAACCTCAAGTATGTGCAATTAAGTCTTATCAAACACCACTAATCGCATGGGGTTTTGTGAGTTTGGACTAAATGTATAACCTTCTGTGGAGTAACACATTGTCCCACACTGGGAACAATTTTTGGCAAAATGTATAACCTTCTGTGGAGTAACCCAAATCCTCAAAATGCATTTGTGAAACCAAACACTACAGCATCATTCTGACCTTCAATAAAAGTCTAAAACAACCAAACTAACTGTGTGTCTGTGACAACTAATTGCACAGCAATAAGGGATGACAGAGAAATCATAAAAAATAATTAACATTAAACTAACTCTCAGTGGTTTACACTATTCAAGCACATACAAAAGCCATCACTGCTGTTATTCTTATTCATGAAACGTTCCCCAACTGACTAATCTTTCATTCATTTTATTTCATTCGGTTTATTATACCGCTGGCTGCCTCAGTAATTCAACCCACACTACAGGATGTTTATTCTCCAACATCGCTCTCAGGGTTATCTAACACGGTTTAGTGCGACTCCAGTTGGTCAAATGAAGAGTGATGTTATTTGTGTTATCCCTGTAAGGGGTTAAAAGAAAATAAAGACATGGTTATTGCTAACAAATGAATGCTAAACCTGAGTCATCCTCTAACCGTTAGCGTACAAATAGATTGAAATGCATCTAGCATCCATACGCATTATGACAAAAACATGGTCAGCAGACAAAAAAGATGTAATAAACTGGTTGGCATGACTGTATGCAAGTTGTAAAGCAGATGGTATTTAAATGTTAGATTCTAATAGGTTGAAATAATATGTTATTATCTTATATGTAATTTAGACAAAGAAACTACAATGAGCAGCTATGGACAGCTTGACCATCATCAAAAGTTTTTTGCCTGCTGACGGATGACTACTACTAAGGTTAAAGGTCACAGCGATGTGCTACTTTAAACTTACTTCATCCCAAAGCGCAAGCAGAGATGATGCGGATGAAGAGGATACGGAGTCCTTTTTCAAGAGGATAAAAATAAGATGACAGGTAATACAGGTTTTCTTGTTGTTTTCAACTTGCTTTGACTTTAGGCCTACTTCATGTAACCTGTCGATCTCGTCTGCTGTTCTAAACTCAGGCGATACGACTTTTCGGAAGCAGTTTTAGCTTTGGACTCCTGTAATCATCGGTTTGCCTTGATCTGTGATTGGGTGTTTATTAGTGCATGATGGGTCACTGGGAACTACAATGACTCTATAATTGTTGTCCATTAGACTTAGTCATCAGCTTCTTTTCCAATGTAAACTGTGACTGTGCTACTTAATAACTGTTGGTAAGAGTGATTTCATCATGTGGCAAGGCTTGGCATCATACATTAAGGCTGTTTTGCACAATACGTGGTAACCACAACTTCCCAGTTTATTCTCAATTAGAAAAATACAGCAGAGCAGAGCCATCGTTGCACATCAAAATCTGTCCCACATTGTGCTGCATTCTTAAAAGGAATAGTTCACCCAAAAATTGGACCCTGTTGACTTTCCATAGTAGAAAAAAAACCCTACTATGGTCAAGTCAATGGAGTCCATTTTTGGGTAAACTATTCCTTTAATATAGGAAATAGTGAATGATTAAACCAGAGGACACAACAACAAATTGTTATAATAAGCTTACCGTTGTGAATTAATTTAGAATAAGAGTACAGTTTTAAATATTTGACTATATTTTTAACTAAAAAGTTATGAATTTCAGCAATAAGAAAAATGTGTATTTAATTTTGTTAGTATTGTTATCTATTACTTGCATGCAACATGAAACATAATATTGCCTCGTTCAGAGATTTAGTGTGTTTCACTTTCTTGCTTACACTGGAAAAAATGGAAAATAACTGTAGTCATAAGCGATCTTGTCGCATACCACATTAAACACCCCTAGGACTGCAGATGACTGTGGTGATTAAGTTAATCAGGAATCCCTAGAACCAGTATAAACCTGCCAGTGGCTAGACATACATAATCTTATTATAATCATTTATAATGTTTTTATGTGGCTACTATAGACATTATCTCATCGTTCTGATAAACAACTAACTTGTTCTGTGATGTTCTGAGGTCCAGAGGTTATTATAATGATGCCATAGACAAAGAGAGGCTTGTTCAAAGCAGTAATGCATCAGCCTGATATAATAAGAAACACTCACTCTGAATGTCAGGTCATGAGCGAGAGGGGAGGTATTGAAGTACTCGAAGATAGAGTCCTGAAAGTCTGGTAGCTTCAGGCCTACAGATGAGAGTACAACAAATTGTAAGGAGAGATAATAAACTACGCAAGAAAAAAATTTATTCACTTAAAAATCAAACAAGACATCAGATCAGAGGTATTAGATTATCAGTATTATTACCTTTGTCTGACCGTGAACGGCTCTCCTCCATTTCCTTCTTCATGATCTCCAGCTGTTCCTCCAACTCTCTGTTCTTTGCATCTGTATCCTTTAGTTTGCTGTGGGAGAGGATAAATCATACTGCAAAACTCTTCACCACTGTATTTATATTTTAATTCAAACTTGTCTTAGTGCTGTATGTGTATGAGAGAGGTCTAAAAATGTTGATCTTTATATTTAGAACAACTGCAAGTTCAACTTCGTTAAGAAACATGCAGCTACTTGAATTTAACCTGGAAACTTCAGATTTACATTTTAAGACCATTTTTTCATACTCTAAAAACTTAGCTTGAAAAATAGCTTGTCCAGGTCTATTAACAACATTCTGAATAAATAAAAGGTTTTTTAACATTGCACCATTAAAGACTGACCTCTCAAACGAGATGTTGGCAGCTTTGACTTTGCGCAGCTCTTCCTGAACCAGTTGCTTGGCACGGATTTCAGCTTCCAAGGCCGACTGCAACTCAAGACGAGCGGACATGTCCAATTTTTGACTGCGGCGAACCTTCCACAAGGGATCCTGGTCAAGAGAAGGAGATGCAATTTTTAAAGACAAACCCAAAATAAAATCTTTCACTAAATTACATTTAAGAAAATACTTAATGATTTCATTAGCTTTACTCTAAAGCAGATATTTTCGATGGTTTAGATTGGAGTCTAGAATAAACTGCCTAACAGATGACAAAGCCAAAAAACTAAGTAAACCCCCTTTAATATACTGTAGTACACATAATATAATACATAATTTAAATTATAAAACAATATTTCTAAGATCATTTTATTGTAAAAAGTGAAATAACACTCAAAAGTCCATCACGAACTCAAAAAAGCAGAATGCATGAAAAATGCCGCCCATAAAGAACCCTTTGCTGAATAAAATGTAATCCCTTAAGATGCATTTTCCATAAATCCAAAGACTCATGAGGGTCTTATCTTAGATCTCCAAGCGTTTAATAGCTATTGATCTCAGCTGTCAGCAAGCCATTCCAGCACTTACACGTGTGGATACAAAACAAGATTTGTCTCCATGAAATATGCGGCAACGAGATGGTGATTAACGAAAGAGAGACGGTCAATGGCTGAGGACAGCTGAAGATGAGGAATGAGAGAGGAGGATTACATCCATTTTAGTGATCAAACACATTTTAGGAATTGATGATGCCTCATGCGTGTGGCTTCTGCCTATGTGACTTCACAGCTGATGGGAAGTGGGCAGCGGCGACGGGCATTCACGGGATGTTACTGGCAGAACTCATCAGCTTTACATTAGAGCTCTGAGACGGCGGGTCTCGTCCAGCAACACACTCACGATCTGGCATTATACTGCGGAACTCAGGCTTTTGTTCAAGCTTATCAAGTTAATGAGTTCTCAGTGTGACTGATTTGATATCCATCCAGCAGACGGAAAGCAGAGCGTAGAAGAACAATGGAGACGTGTTTATCTGAAATGTTTCCCATGTTTTATGAAGTATGGTTTGCAATGAAAAGAGCTGATGCAGCATTTCCATTCATCTGCCCTTTGACGTTTTTAGAAAGTCACATTTTTTACAAACTAAATAATTTGACGAGTGCTCTTTTCTGTTCTGTGATGATGTATTTTCTTATTCAAACAGGAAGCTTGGGCAGAATGTGCAATGGCTCATACTTCATTTGTTTGTAAAGAGCCTTTCGGAATAGTTACAGCTTCACACTGTGTGCTAACCAAAGACAATTCGACGCCACGGCATGTGATAAAAAGTATCCTTTCCATTTAATGGAGATTTAAGAGCTGTGAAAGCAATATACTCAGAGTGACAGTGGACGCTTTTGTAGAAATGATTTTAACTCAATCGATGAAGGTTCTTCACCTTACAAATAATAATAATAAAACGTGGATGAGTAGAGACTGATTATAGAAGTTTAAAATCTGAAATTATATGAAAAAAAAGAAAAAGACATAAAATCTGTGTCTGAAATGCAAGAGGGTGCGTGAAAAACAACAAAAAAATCTTTTCTGATCATCCGTGTTCGCATCCCGCTTTTTTAACATTCAGTGTGGACAGTGGATCACTAAAATCATACTGCGTTACGTTAGGTTAGAACACAATGTTCAAGCATAATTTAAAGGAGTTGGTTGAAAGTTGTATGGGGGAGGGGCATTGTCATTCTAGAAGCCATTTCATTGGACAGAAATTTGTGTAGTGCAAGATGAGTCATCAGTAAGTTTGCTCTATTCTCCCAGAGAAGAAATCAGTTAAAAGTTAATTTCGTCAACTTTTTTTAAAGCTAACAAACATGGACAAAAAGTGACAAATCAAAAAATAATTTGATATTTTTTAACAAGGCCTGGACAGATGAATGACAAATTGACTAGCCAATTGCCAAGCAGACAATCTTGTGCTCCGCCTTCTTTCTGAAACAGCTCCGCACTTATTGGAGGCTTGTTGGAGACACTCACCCGCTTGGTGACCCGAGGTGCCACCATAGACCTCTGGGTTGGGATGTTTACTCCAGGGCCTTGCTGATATAGTAATTAAAGTTACCAAAAATAAAAAGAAACAGAATATAAAACTGAACATACCTATTCATCAGCTTCCCTAAGAGACATTATGAAGTAACACTGAGTCGGATAAGAAATGCTTTATCTAGACCTTTCAAGAAATTATCCTCAAATAAACAAAATCACAAGAGGACATTTTATTGAATTGAATTTCATATTATCTAAGGTCAATGACCCAAACATTTATGACTGTACCAGTTGCCAAGTTCAAAGGCGTCTATGTCAACCATATCCTGTAGCAACCCAATAATTTAGCCAATTAGATCAATTTGAGAATAAACAATGTTGACCACATTCTTTGATTATGGCTTCGGTCCAAACCTTCTTGGCTAACAATCAATAGCTCTCATCAGCAGATCAGAAACCTAATCAGAAATGTAAATGTAATGCCAATCTCCTCCCTACAGTTTGTTCCTAACCTCCTTAATGCATGATAATAAATCAAATGTGACCCTGCCTCACCTACAACACTAATATGTCATTTCCCTTTAATCAATTTCCATTAGATTTGCTATTTAAAGCACTCAACAGAACACACTTATCTTGATCTTAATTTTATCAGCCTACGCTGTTACTGTGCTATGGCTCAGCGGGAGAGCGCTTTCCACTGACTGACAAATTTAGAAGTTATCTCCTCAGGAGACTAGAAAGTGGAGCACAATAGCAGATCAACCTTTTAACTGGTTGTTTGGCGTGAAAGTCTGATTATGCAGCTGCAAGAAGGTGTTGTGATCTGAGAATAAGAGATATGTTATGTTTACCAGCGTTCTAGATCCCAGACTGGAGCTACGAAGAGACTCTAACTCCTCTGTCATCTTGGAGGCCAGAGCCTGAAGATATCCACGAGCATCTTTCTCATCGCTCACCCTACAAACACACACTCATATGTATCTTATCCATTCAATTGCTGCACATGCAAGTCAAAATTTAAATAATGTTACTGAAGAAAAGTTTGGTTGAAGAGTTACAAACTCTTTATAAACCTTGTATGATTAAAGCAAATCTGGACCTTTCTTACCATTGGATGATCTCAGCGATCTGCGCCTCCCAATGTGCTACGCTCTCTTTTTTGGATGCGAGGTCTTGGAGCTCATCCTCCAGCTGTCTGTTCTGAGCGGTCAACTTGTCCACGAATGTGCAGAGCTGCAAAAAAGATTTTAGAGTTAACGTTAACTAAAGCTCACATCCGTGTCACTTAAACAGACTGATACTCAACGCTGTGTCTGACCAACAAGAAAGAAGCCCTCTTACTCTGTCTGTTTCTGCCGTGAGTTTACGGTTTTCCTCAGTCAGGAGATTGCGTTCACGTTCGTACTTGTCTTTAAGGGTTCCCGTAGCCTCATCCATCTCAGTTTGCCTGCAGATTTATAGAGAATTAACATGTAAGGTTTTGCAATGCCTGATATATTTATAATGCAATATAAATTTATTTTAGACAATATCTCCTCATCAGCTGATGTTGAACAATTCAAAGTAGCTAAATATGATCCCATTAACCAGCCTAACTAATATATCGATTTGTCAGTAACTGCTTTTGCTTTCACAGAGCATTAGTGCACTAATACTCCTCACCGCTCTCTCTTGGCTTTTTCCAGTTTGTCTTTAAGCACTAACAGCTCTTTTTGCATGGACAGCTGCTGGCCTTCAGAGTCATGAAGTTCCTTCCTCAGGTTCTTCAGCTCTGTAGTGTGAGAAGCTTCACGCCTCACCAGCTCCTCCTCATAAAACAGCACCTTTTTATCCAGCTCCGACTTCAACTTGGTGAGCTCCTGTTGGGTCTCTGACCCGAGGCCTGAGGCGCGACCGCTTCCCTGCTTCACCTGAAAGAAAAAGCGAAAGGTTAACATTCTGTAAGTGTGAAAATCATCTATATAAATCTGTTTTTGTCCTAACCGGCCACAACAAGGCTAATGCTTTGATGTCATTTGTTGTTATATTTCTATTTCTGAAGTGCTTCTATAAGAAGCCCCACACATGGTATCTGATTGGCCAAATACCGCGCCACCAAATTTTGATTGGCTATTATTTAGCTGCAGCACACAGATATTTAGCTTTTCGTGTGGACAAACTATTTTATTACTAGAAACTTACTGCATTAAGAGACCAAGGTTCTAAATATTTAATACATGTACACGCACAGTGGATTAACATATAGATTGAACAGACATACAGTAACAGGATGGAAGGGGAGGAGTGAGGAGGCATGGACAGTTACATACAGATGGAAGAAACATAAAACACAACAGGAACATCCCACTAAAAATAACCACACAGGATATCCCACGTGAAGCAGAAGAAAGAGACTGCAAAGAGGGAAAGTACAGTGACATATGATGTTACAGAATAAAAGGAAGAAGCCCAGGATGCATAAAAAATAGACAACACAACAAAGTAAAGAAGGGGTAGATAGTGATTACAAGCTAATCTCACAGAAATCTGTATGTTTTTCACATTGTAGCTAATTTGTATGAATTAATACAATGTAAACCGTTCAAAAACATGAGAAAAGAAACACTATTAGTAAACATGAACTGTTAAAGCCCACCCCTAACATCACTAAGGAGAAGGCAAATCATACCAAAATGTGCGACTGAGATTGTATGAATTCATACAAATTAGCCACCTCGTAAAATACGTAATAACTCCTGTGAGATTGTGTTGGTAATTTTCATGAATTCTTTTCACCCCAAAATGCCTAAAACCAAAGAAATTTTATTATGCTTGAAGAAAAGTTACAATATTCTAGTCACCCCTTAAAATTCAGACTGTTCGGTGAACCCTGTTTGAAAAATAATTATTTTCACAATCCCACTTGAAAAAGGATCAATACAGCTTTACATTTCAAAGGCGTTTGTGCAAATGTGTTATTTGTTATACTGCATTTATGCCTTGTATAGACCTTGAATGAAAATACCACCACAATGTAATACATTTTTGAATTAAATATAACCTAAACAAAGTCAAGATCTTAGAGATAATTGAGGAGCGATTTCTATAGTAGTCTAATACACTACACATACACTTATGCATTCAGCAGACCAAAGGCAACATATAGGATTTGCATTTTATCACTATGTTAATGTCCTGGTAATCAAACCCATGACCTTGCAGTTGCTAGCATCACATGGCTCTAAAGGACTCTAGAGTCAGGCAGAGTGTGAGAGATGTGACCTCTGACCTTGAGTGTTTCCAGCTCGCTTTCCAGTTGTTTAGAGTAGCTTTCACTGTGCTCCCTGAGCTTACGTTCCTTAGAGGCTTCGGCACGTGCGTCCTCCAGCTGAGACTCCAACTATCACACACACAACAAAAACAACATGAATAAAAACTCACACTGGTCATTCTTCACCTATAAACCCTAATTACAACCAGACACAAACTCTGTGTGACATTCCAGTACTGAAATACTACACATCTGATATGTCTCATTTTGATCTCAGGGAGTCGTATGTCCTTCAATTCCTGACATCAAGACTTCCTGTAAGTAGAGCAACAATTCCACTTGCCCCAAGACACATCCGCCCAGAGAGAGAGAAAGAACGAAAGAGAGATATAAAAGATGACAATAAAAGAGGGAGGGTACGGTGGCTGGGATTGCGGAAAAGCCAGTGATTTCCCCGTTTCCCCAAACCAGCTGCAGTCAGCAGTGAGCCTGAACGGCGGTCAGTGCCGCCCATCTGGTTCTGGTTAGCCACCGAGGTCCAGGGGAGGTCATGGGGTCCGTAAGTCTGGTCTGCGGGGAGAGGAGGCGGTGGGGAGGGCCGGCGAGGAGGGGCGTGAAGACATTCCTGTTGTCGTCTAGGGAGATCCGAAGCTGCCGAGCTAGAATAAGGAGTTGCATTCCCTGTTTCTCTGTGGAGCGTGACTGATGATCTTCAAAAATGTACTGCCTTCCAAAACCTATCTGACTAACGGAGTCATAAACACTCGATGGGATTGAAAATTATTAAAATCCCCTAACAATTAATCTTCATTTGCTTTGAAAACAGATCCAAAAGCCATCATAACATTACAAGAAGGGCACGACCCTCACCCTTTCAATCATGTTAACATTTTCACGTCACGTTAATCAAAATATACACCGACGTCTCAAGCGCATACGTTGTGAGACGTATCAGAGCCCCTCCCCCTGCGTCTCACCTCCTTGCGGGCCTTCTCAGTTTTGCGAATATCTTGACGCATGGTGTCCATCTTCTGCATCACCACCTCCATCTCCTCCTCTTTGTCACGCAGCTGACGCGACAGACGCTGCTTCTGCGAGCGCAGCTCGGCCATGCGCTCGTTCACCTCGGAGAACTCCTGCATGGCCAGTTTCCTCTGCTGGTGGGCGTCCTTCAGCTCCTTGGTCTGAGACTTCAGCCGGTCCAGAGCCTCCACCAGTTGCTAAGAAGAGAAATGAAAAGAGATTTTAGCATGACAAAGCTAACATCTTCAGGCCAGGGAAAGGCAAGTGCAGGTGCAAGGATCTGAGAAGACGATACCAGAGAAACGGATGTGCGGATTAAAGTGCGTGAGAGAGAGAAGTCGTGGAAGGAGAGAAAAAGAGCAGCCGTGCCTGGAGAGAAGGAACTGAAAAAGAGGTTGAGTGAGAAATAGAAATTGTCAAGAGAATTGGGAATTGGGAGCTAGAAAACCGCACGCACACATGTACAGACGATACATCGGCCTATAAACGTAAGTGGGTGTTGAGAATTTTGACGTGCCCTATGTGAGGAGGCTATGACATTAATTGTGACGAAGGAGACATGTGTTTATAAATGTCCTGATTTTATAAGGCTGACGTCTGTTTCATACCGCACACGTACGCAGACTATGTAAGCAGCGCATAGGCAGAGTGGAACCAGTATAAAAAACATGCAGTTTTTTATTTTAAATACATTAAACAAAACCTCTTAAAGAAGCTTATTTTACTATCAGTTTGAAAAGTTATGAGAAAATGATGAGGGTCATAGTGTTCCCTTCCCAAATATACAACATAAGTACATAACATGATGGGCACATATATTTTTATATTAAAACTATTTTACCATGATAAAATTACTCTTTAAATTAAGCAAGACATAATAATTTTGCTGAGGAACAAATCTGAGAGGTTAATTTCTCTTACTGCAAAAAATTAGGTGATGTAGAAAGTGTTTTCATCAGTTCTTACCCATGTGAAAACAAAAGCCATTTTAGAGAATACAAGAAGTTTCGACTCATTCATACCTTATGAATATCCTCTTTCTCCTGCTTCAGGGCTCTGACTTGCTTGTCCAGGGCTTTAAGTTTGGTGGAGGAACTTTCAAAATCCTGTCGAAGAGTCACTGCCTCCTCTAGCTGGTGCTCCAGCCTATCAGAGTCTGAGGAGGAACACATAACTCAGCGTGAGCTTTGATATGATTGGCTGCCGACTCAAAAACAGGCTAGTACGATAACAGATGAATCAATTAACTATTTCTTTTTTCTCTTTTTTATTTCATATCAAACTCAAAGCTCTTCTTTAAATAATGTATAAACTGGAGGCTATAAAATCAAATATTAAAGTTAATGAAAGTACATCAGCAGGTACACAAACATCTACCCCTCTGAGCATAGTAAAACAGTATGTTTTCTTATATGAATTTAATCATAATACAGTTTCTAAATACCGTTCTTATAAAATATAATTGTTTGCATTATATGTAGCACTTCAAAGCTAAATTTACCCAGCAAACATTTTCCTAGTCAACATGATAGCATGTGTGCACGTTCACTCACGGAAGTCTTTGAAGTTTAAATGCCTGTGAAATTTAAGTACTTGCTAGACTTTACAATTATATTAACAGGTAAAAATGTATCTGTGTAATGCAAGTCATGCACAAGGTAAAAACCTCCCTTAACCGCATTAAATGGAGCAAGCAATCTGTCAAAGCACATGACATGGCAACCCACAGGAAACTTGATGCTTATAACTCTCTGTGAAGCTCCTGTGCTTTGGATAATTTGGGTTGTGAAAATGTTTGTGGTTTTCAATTAATCAATCATGCAATTAGTTAGTATTAAGCATTATTACTTCCACAAAGATTTTTAACAGTTTAACCAATTAATTTTGCAGACCTAAATAAAAAATGTATGGCTAAAACATTCTAACAAGTCTAATAAGTGTTGATGACCTTATAGAGTTCACAGCCTTTAATAAATAACTTGGCATGCATGTAGTCCAGACTCATACCATAGACTATAATGTAATATATTTAAACGGTAATTAGATGACATCTCACCTGCCAGCTTCTTTTTTAGTCGATCGATTTCCTCATTCAGTTTTTTAATCTCTTTATCACGGCCGAGTGTGCCAGCCCCACGGCCAGACCCATGAAGAGACTGAACCGCCTGAGTGGATTCTAGGAAATCCCACAAAAATAAATAAATAAGAGGACACTCGCAAAGAGAAAGTTTAAGTCCTGCTTTAAGAATAAGTTTTACTATTTTATACTAAACACTCGTACCACAGTCTGTGACCAATCATTTAGTCAGTTTCATAATCCTTGACTTCATTAAAAAATACTGTAGTAGATGAAGTTTATTATTACCATTTTCTAATGTTATAAAAGGACAGTGTAATGTTTCCATAAATGTCAGGTGGATTACCCTGCAACTTGCGGCTGAGCTCTTGTTTCTCTTGCTCCAGGCAGCGAATCCTCTTCTCAAAGGCCTCTACCTGTAGACCCCCGTCCTGGAGATCTTCCCCGGCACCGTCTGCCATCGCTACCCTCCTCACGCTGCTGCGGTCTGAAAAGCAGCTCTCTGTGGTGTAAGTGAAACCCACAAATGGCAGATGCTGCCCGGTGAAACCTGTGTGCGATACTGGGGGAGCGATGTCCTGAAAGTGCATAGGACACAAAGAGAGGTCAAAGGTCAAACAAGAACAATTACTAGAAATTCATAAGAAATGGTTCAAATTGTATTCAAAAAACAAATGTAACATGCCAAACACATTTTAATGACAGTTTTAATAATTATTTCAATGAAAAGGTGAAGTGAAAAAATGTATAAGACCTAAAATGTATGGACAGTCACATGGTATACAGAAAAAAAAAATGTTTCTGGTCCATTTTCAGTTTCACACTGCTAAAAATGCTTTAATAACATTAAAACTAACAGTATTTCTAAGTGACACCAACCGGGTTTTTCAGCACATCATCGTCCACGTCAAAGTTGGAGGTGTCTGACGGAGAGCTCACGTCAGGGATGTACGGTGCTTCCATGTTGCGGATGTTCTCCCAGCTGATGCCCGTGAAGAACGGGTGTTTCTTAAACTCCTCGATGCCGTGCTGACCCAGCCTGCGTTCCCTGCTGCAGATCAGCCGCTGGATCAGGTCTTTAGCATCCTCAGACACATCCGTGATATGGGACGGGAACTGGAAACGCTCCTGAATAGCACAAATCAGACCAGATTACAACAAACCGTATCAAGATTTTCCAAGATTTTTAAACATCACATTCCCTCCCACACACCAACCCATACTGTATACATTTAATTTAGAAAATATGTAAACACGTGAACACCCACAACTCATTTACAAAAAATACCAATGTAATGAGGCACGTGTTAGCATCAGGTTTTATTTTTAAAAAGCTAAATACTGTTTACATGCTCCCAGTAGATCAGGGCTGGGCAGATGACAACTAAACAAACACCAAACAATGTGCAAATCATGACGCCTACCTCATGGTTCATGATCTTTCCATAAGTCTCCACCAAGGACTCGGCATAGAAGGGCGTCTCCCCGTAGAGCATCTCGTACATACAGACGCCTAAAGACCACCAGTCACACTCGGGCCCGTACTTCCCCATGCCATCCTCCATGGCCTGCAGGATCTCTGGAGAGATGTAGTCTGGAGTCCCCACAGCCACCGACGACTGGACCTACACAGAGGAAAACAGGAAGTGAGGTCACAAATGATGTTGAGATTTAATAAAAAATAAAATATAGAGACATGGAAAGGCATGTGGGTGTGGTACATGTATGGTGACACTTTTACCAAGACTACAAAATCATGACTATAAAGAACATTCTAGGTATGTAATATTCATCATGCCAAGTCTTGCTCAATCTCACTCATAAAACACATGCTAAGTAAATATACAAAGCACTCGAAACATGCACAATGCCTTGACCTCAGGTTATTTTTCAAGAATGATTTATTGGTCTTGCACTTATGGGTGTGTACAACTTTTCTGGAACAATAAAAAGCTGTTTAGAACTGGCATGTTACCTCCCCCTAATACCACCTGTCTCTAACCATCAATAGTAAGTAACAAATCATGGTTCACAGTTGTCAAGTAAACGATTTGCTACAAAGGGACAAGCTCTTTTACGGTAGATATTCCACCTTTCTGATTCAACAGGAAATGCATCATAGAAAAGTGTTTGGAACAGGTGGAACACTTATTTCACATCAATATTTCAATTCTAATCTAATCAAGACCAACTATATATTGATGGAAAAGGCTAAGATTTAAAAATAAATATTGTTAATGTTATTTTGAAAAATACTTAAAATTAAAAAAAATATTAAAAAGATTAAGAAATTTTTAAAAACATTTAAATATCTAAAAAAAGTTTAAAAAATATTGTTTTGAATAGTGCATTTTCATGTGTATGCTCAATATGTGCAGTGACGATTATCGGGTTAAACTCACTAGGCGTTTCAAAGGGGAGATCAATACTGTGACTCAGTTATGTGACTGCCATTTAAATGACTCAAAGTAAAATTCCAAAGGCATTTTGAGAAAACACCTCCATATATAGAAAACATTTAAATCTCATGTTTAGAATAGCTTTCTAAACCTGCAGTCTGTAACTTTTGCCTCTATATCACCTTGCCTGTTTAAAACATAAAATTGCAGGTTACGTTACTAATCTGTATATGGGTTGTATATAAGTTGAATTGATATCAAACTGTCTAAATTAGTCTATAAAATCATACTCGACAGCTCAACTTAAATATTATAATTATATGCTTAAATCTGGGTAAGATAAGCGTATAGTTGTGAAAACTGTTTTTATGCACTGATTTTTGATTATTTTAACCAAAAAAAGTTACAGATTAGAGCTTTAATGTAACTGCAATACTGGTATTAGATATTCTGAGAACATCTTGACTTTCACAAGCCTATTACAGAGAGCCTAGTGCTAATGTGAAGTAATGAAGGAATTCAGGGACAGCAGAACTGCAGCTCTCTCATCTAACTGTCATCAGTCACACACAAATACACAGCACATTTAACAGATGAGTGCTGAGATAGCTGCCTGAAGTGTGGAGGAGTGCAGCAGACAGCTGATGATAAGACAGGGAGAAACAGGAAGTGTCCGCTCTGCTACTCGATCAATCTTCCTGCACTTTTAATTGTTGTTTTGATTTTTATTTACTGTATACAAAATCGCCACTTCCCTACTATTTCCCTACAGAATGCGAATATCAATGTGCAAAATAAATACAGTACAGTACAGTAGCTGAGTTTTAGTTTACACTCCAAACGGACTAGGAAACATGAACACAGTGTTTAAATACATCTTTAATAATAATTTTTAATTTGTAATATCTTTAATTTGTAAATTCAGCAAAGTTGGATGACACTTTTAACTGGGACTGTACGTTTCAATCAAGATTTTTCAGTATGCATGTATCAGATGGACACTATACTGTCCTATATAGTAACAGAAGCTACAGAACCACCAAATTAAAAAACTGTGAGCTGGCAGCTCTTATGATATAGTTACTGAGAAATTAAGTAAAAAATTAGCCCTAGTGTTTAACAACATCAGAGTGAATTATTTCCACAGCTGTTGTTAGTACGTCAACAACGTCACAAGTGGATCACATGACAATGCAAACATGGTGCATGTGGTACACCCGGACTGTATGCATACTGCACTCGAGCATACTACATAGATCGCATTGATTAACAGTCAAAAAGTAAACAATTAATCTGAAAAATCTTAATCTAATCTACTACGTGATTTCGGTGGAAAGGGTTGTGTATGTGTGTCAATCATTCACCTGTTAAATCTTGTACTGATCCCAGTGGATAACCAGTATACATTTTTGAAATGGTCAAAGTTGATCCAGATATCAAAAACTATTTGTTATGGAACACAAAACATGAAGATGAAACCTGCATGAGGTCTTTTTCAGCCTGTCTACAAGCTGCTGGCACACAGGAAGCATGCAAACAGCAGCAGATAAAAGCTGTTTTGGCCTTGGTCTTGTTATCAGTGCACTATGGTGACTCATCAGTCTGTGAGCCAGAGGGGTGGGCACTGAGGGCCTTTCTAATTAGCCCTCCCCCTTTCCAGGGCAGCAGGGCCAAAAACCAACTCTATCAATGTCAGAAGAACAGAGAGGAGAGAGCAGAGGCGGTGCTTTCACCATACAGGGGGAAGACCACCCTGTTAGGGTGACAAATGGCTGGAGTTTTAGTGCGACACTATGGATCTTTATATAAAATACTCACCGTGCCATCTTGCATCATCTTCAAACAAGAGCCGAAGTCTGCAAGGCGGATGTGACCGTTCATGTCTAGCAGAACATTGTCGGGTTTTATGTCCCTGTGGAAAACAAAACAAAAGTTTTAATATTTCACAGTTCAATACGTATTAAAGGAATAGTTTCGGTGTCATGTTGTTCCAAACCTGTACATCTTTTTTCTACTGCAATACAAAAATACTTTAGCACTTTATACTTTAAGTATATTTTAAGTTTATACTTTTTTCTTTTCTCCATACACTTTTTGACCATTTTGAAGCTTAAAAGCTTCTGATCACCATTCATCTTCTTTGTAGTCAATACAACATGTGCGCTATCTTTGCATTACAAAAAGTAATTTGGATTGCAATTCACTGATAAACTCCTCGATTACAGTTAAGTACAATTTTGTTTGTCTGTATTCAAGTTCTGTCACACTTAGGGATGTAACAACACAGATGCAAAGTAACGATTGTACTTTTTATTTTGCATTTTAACACAAAAATAAAAAATTTGTTCTCTCAAAGTTTAGCTTTTTTAATTCCTAGTATTTTAAGTTTGAGTTAAAATTCTATCTAATTTTTGATGACATATCTATTAATTTTTTATTCGTTTACATTTACATACAAAAAGTTTTGTTTCTTTAACAAAATAAGCAATTGTTAATGTTTTAGAAATACATTTTAAATTTCGGTTTCATTTCTACATTTTGTTTAAAATATTTACATTCAATCATATGCTTAAACCCAGTGTTCTGTATCATATCACACCAAATCAATTACACTAACGGTATGTTAACTAACAAATACGATTTTGGTAACTTGTTGTTACTGCATTTTTGTCAGTGTTAATGCCAAGTGCACTGTTTGAAAAAAGCAACAAACACACTTCCTAACATCTCTCTGTGACTCTCAAGTGACTAAATTCAGCCATACAGCTTATAAAGTTATAAAGAATGTTAAACAGTAAAGTTAAATAATTGATTCATCAATAAACTGGCATCTCACACAGCTGATTTTGCCCTTCACTGAGAGACATTTTAATCCAGTGGGTAACCCACCCCGATGGTTGCTGCTCTCCAGGGTGCCTTTTTCTCCATGCCCAGCCAATGCCCTGCTCTCCATGTAAACAGCCACCCTTTGTTCACCCTCCTTCGCTATTTTTTCTCACACACACACACAGTCCCTGTCTATCTATGACTGGGCCACACACACAGTGCCCTCTGTTTTACAATCCTGGCACCATGGTGAGCACAGCGGGTACAGAGTAAACATGGTGTCAAAACTCATCACACTATCACACACGCCCTCACACAACCACATGCACAAATAACACCATTCACAATATCACAGGCTGTCTAACAGGCTCAGTTTAGGCTAAAATGGAGAAATTAGAGCTTTGTCATTACTACTGTCAGCTGCTGTGATTTGCCAGGCTGGTCACCAGTGGTCCCAGAAAGCGATAAATACACATATACAATATATTGCTGAGGTGGACAAAGGATCTACACTCAAAAAAAAGCAAAAGGGACCTGGTAAATGTGAAAATGATGGAGGTGGGCTGTTGTGATTGGCTGTGGCAATATACTTAAAGCCACTGATGGTGTCAGAAGGGAAACACCACAGAAAGGAAGAGGGGGCTCAGCTGGACCGGATGGCAACCCTGTACGAACAGCCAGGAAGAGGCCCCTGAACCAGATCTGCAGGCCTGAACAAACCACGGCCATCTGTAATCATTTCATTAAATGCTTTATGTGGGTGTGGTGCTGTGGATCTACAGTGTGCCCAACAGAGACAATAAACACTCGGTCTTGCCTCTGTGTACATGACCATATCCCTGGGTAGATCTTTATTTGGCATGTGTTTTGTCTGGATCTAGTCTTGCGTGAATGACTTCAACCATCTGCATAAAGTCTGATACACATTACAGCATATTCTGGTTAAAAACGGCACACAGGAAGGGATTGCCTGACCAAAGTGTCCAACTACATTTTATTTCGTGATGTAGTTAAGAAACATCAGCTCTTGCCACTCGTCTGTGATTCTGACTCTTATTTTCCTAACGCATACACACATACTGTACAGTCATTTCACCTGTGTACGTAGCGCTGCTGATGGATGGAGTGGATAGCAAGAACCATTTCCGCCACGTAAAACTTGGACATGTCCTCCGGGAGTCGGTCCTCAAATTTACTGAGCAAAGTCAACAGGTCACCGCCCACATAATAATCCATCACCAAGTACTGCGGGAGGGAAATTATCATTTCTCATCATACAAACAATGATTCAGCACTTCACATATTCATGAAAAGAAATCTAAGAATAGGACAGTTATATTGATCACACAATGGCATGCAGGATGCATTATGCTATCCCTCCAGTGCTCTGTATTAAATGTGTTAAAAAGTGCTATGGCATATATTAACGCTATTAGCAAATGGGTATATGGAGGGTTGGAGATGCACACCAGGTAGTTGTCATCCTGAAAGGCGTAATGCAGGGTAGTGATCCACTGGCAGTCTCCATTTACCAGGACGTCCCGCTCTTCTCTGAAACAAGCCGTCTATGGAAGATCCAAACAGATTCATTAGATGCCATTGTAGGCCACATTTTTACATTTTTGTTAAATCCTGATATTTATTTAAATAACAGCCTTCTGCAGATTAATAACAGCACAAGGCCACATGAAATTGAAATGATTTAGATTAATTGTTTAAGCCTAGGATGAAGAGTGTTTCTGTAACTCATTTAATAAATGAATAACCTGCAGCAATGACATAACATGGCTTTCCCAAACTCACTTAGAAGTGGATATCTCTGCCATGTCTACATCTAATAGCTGTTTGAATCAAGACCTAGGGGGGAGTTGGAATAAAAGAAGCCAAGGGAAGCTCATAGAGGATTAATGACAAGCCCATGTGACAAAAGTTCTTCTGACATGTCTCTGGGAGGCCGTAAGCACTGTTTTACAGTTGTTCGTACTAAAAATGACTCAAGAAGAAGCCCAAGTAGAAAGATAAAGTACTACAATACATTCCTTAGAGACATTTGGTTGCAATATTTATGCCATTCATATTAAAATAATTATACTGGCTATACTTGACCGGCCCTGGGTAAAATCCAGAAACTAAAATGACTAGACTAAAAATGACTACAGAGATATAGGCTCAGAAAATGAAACATTAAGAAATAAAATCAAAATCTCTCTATATAGAAAAAAACACAAATACACAATACTTTCACGTAAATGATGACTAGATTTAAACCACAGCCAATAATTGTGTTTCTTTCTTGCATTTGACATTTTAATCTACTGTATAAAATGGACATAAAACAGACGTCTGTTTATCTGCAAACGTCTGTTTATCTGAGTGAAACAGCTTCTGGAATGAAAAAATGTAGGACGGGACCTGATCTTGTCATTTGGGAATTTATTTGATCGTTGGAAGTTAAAGGGGTAAAAAACTGCCTGGCCATTGGACAGTCAATCTAGTCCCGCCCTCAAACGGAGACATCATGAAGAAACCTTGTTATGGGGTTAATGTTTTTGATACAAAATTATTACAAGGACACAAAAATAAAAAATAATGACTAAAAAAAATTAAGAACTAGTTAAGAGCTAAGAAGAAAGATCTTTACCTCAGCCCTCTTTAGCATCTCCCACTTGTTGAGGATCTTCATGGCGTATACGCGCTCTGTGTGTTTCATCTTCACCACGGCAACCTACGGACGAGAGGAGGAGGGGGTTAGTCGATGCATACAAACAAACCAAAACTCAGCGTGATTCACAAGCTGGGGGGATTCTGACAATTCTCATCGCCCTTATTTATTCATTTATGCACTCGTGGCCCACTTAGACCGAAATCCCTGCAGGGAGGAAAGTAAGACTCTGAATGAGATGCTTTTGATCTTTGATGATTCTGAAAGGCAAATAACAGGAACGCTGAGGTTTGAGACTGCTAAACTGTTGCCTGAAGAGGAAGGGTGGCACTTTAGGACCGGCTAATTTAGGCCAACATATGTCAAGTGGGGTGTGTGAGGGTGACTAAGGTCTTCCATTCGGGAGGAGAGGATTTGAGGAAAGTGACTGGATGCAGGAGTGTCCTGGTGGAGGTTATTCACATGGGGTGGAGAAAGCCAACACCCAGCCTGCAGGAGGACACGCCAGTCTGGGAAGATACACGGATCATGAATGCAGTGAGGGACTGTGATGATGGTGATGATAACAGATAGCTTCTCACTCTTTAAGTCCAAGAAATTCAGAATTTATGGCATTTGTGTTAAACTCATCATTTAAAAGTAAGAGTCTGTGTCTAAACCCAAATGACAAATTTATATATAGCACTTTTTACAATTTTGCATTGTTGCAAAACAGCTTTACACACATAATAGTAAAAGAAGTAAAGAAAATGTAATTGTGACCATGCATGTAAAAATCCAGCATTTTTTGTGATTTTAATATTTTCTTCATTAAAATCATCATACATAAAGCATAATACTTTCTGTGAAATTATAACCTTAATATCTTTAATATTAAGTGACTAAGGCCATGACAAAGTTTTGAATTAATTATTAAAATCAAACTTTGATGCCGTTATCTCATAATTAGATTGTGAGACTTTAGCCTGGATTTTACAGACAGGATCACAGTAATGAAAAATATGGAAAACATACAATACCTGCTTTTATTGCAATAAGATTTACATTAATGAAACTAACTGAAGGTAGTTGTCTATAAGATTGTGATTGGATTCTAAATAGAAATATGACTAAACTGATGACAAATACATCAAATGTAAACCCTTTGGGGAAGTGGAAGGGCATCAGAAACGCCGGTCATTTCAACCAAAGGCTTGTGCTTACATTTACGCGTGTCACAATAGGCCAGTATTGACAATAACTATGATATTTAAAAAAATCATGATATCAACATCATGTCAATCACAGACATGATAATATTACAAGTTTTGCCTTAAGAGCCACAATGATTACAAACTCTCTTTCCACCTCCCTTCACTTTTCACTGGACAAAAAAAGAGAAAACTCAACACACTAATAGCATTTGTTATTTTCCTCTAAAAACAATTTAAATAGATATTGTGACTGTATTGTGAATCGTGAATTCTTTAGCCAATATAATTGTATAGTCAAATTCTGATATTGTGACAGCCCTAAAATACACATGCGTTTTATGACAAGAAAATGTATCAAAAGAAATGAGAGTAAAAAGCATCAAAAGGCAAAGTTTCAAAAGTTTAAACCTTGTGTAACAAGTTTTGATGGAGCCATTTGAACATGATGGTGGGAAAGATGCATGACCTAAATTTGGTCATACGGCCAAGACTTTGGAAGACTTTTAGGAACTTGTCAGCCTGTGGTCACAGCATGCTTTTACTGTACAAAAAGGGAAGCATTAACATTCTGCATGACCCTTACTTCAAATCGTGCCACACAATTTCTGTTTTTCACTGTTTGTGACCTTTGTTATTCTTCTATCTTCTATCGTCCACCAACTGGCTATTTGTGACTGTTAAGTGGCGTCATGAATTTTCCTGTACTTTGTCTTACTGCTCGGTACACATCACATGATGTGTGTTTACTCTCAGTGTAACCCGCACACGGACCCACACCCGCATACCTGAGCGCAATGTGCTGCTTCAGCACAGCGCAAACTGCAACTTTGCATACTAACGGCAAACAACAAGCCATGCTGGCGTTTTCACCGCTTTGATGTCTTTCGGAGTTTGTGCACACGTATCAAAGTATTTGGAAAGTACACTTTGACAACAAAATCAAACAGAGGCTTAATCACACACACAGTGTCTTTATCAGTCAGGCTTCTAACCACACCAGATAACTGACCTCATTACAAAAACAAACCGAACCCAGAGCGCTCAGAAACCCCCCGAATCCTCCTCCCTCCATGTGTCCTGTTCTCTTTCCCTCTCTCCTTTTTTAGACACACGTTTTCACAAAGACAGTCAGCCTGACCTGATTCAAAATGCATGGGAGGCACATGAAGAAATGGAGAGGATAGGGTGACCGGTGTGGATTTGTGCTATAATGTGATTGGTCACAGGAAGTCACAGTTAGGCTTTTAATTCAAGACACAGTACATGTATGGAAACCACAGGGTCTTGAGGGAGGTCAGAGTGGATTTTGATGGAAAGATCTATACAGTGAGATGGGAGCTGAGAAACCTTACAACACTGTGGAGATGGAAGGGTTTGCATCGATGCATAATTGAATAATGACAGGCTAATTGAAACCCAGAGGTTTTATGATGCAAACATGTGAGAAAATTAGGTTGTTGGAACACCTCCAATAGTGGGTGAAATAAATAAAATAACCAGTCATAAAAATGGTCGTCAAAAATTCATTTCTGCATTACCAATATAAGGAAAAACTTGAATTATTATCCCAATGACACTGTATTTATTCACAGTCTTCCACACCATATTAACGATAAATGGTCGATAACCATTATGGTTTTGTTTCCCAATATGATATTATATTGGCTTAATTTACCAGAGTATTCAAGCTGTTGTCACATAGGGTTATAAAAAATACATTTACATAAATCATTGCTGCAATAAAAGTAAAAAAATCTAACGTTTTTTACGATTCAGTGAAATGTATTTAATGTATTACGTTACATTACATTTAGTTTAAATTAACACTTTGCAATAAGACTGTATCTGTTAACATTTATTATCTATATTAGTTAACATAAAATAACAATTGACAATACTTCTACAGCACTTATTAATCTTAGTTTATGTTAGTTTTGGCATGTACATTTTGTAAATCTAACATTTTATAAAATTAGTAAATGGACAATAAACTAACATGAACTTTATTGGCATTAACTAACAAAGATTACTAAATGCCAAAAAACTATATTGCTCATTGTTAGTAAATATTAGCTAATGTATTTACTAATATTAACAAATACAACCTTACTGTAACTGTTTGAATGTATTTAATGTGTTATGCCATGTATTATGTTCCAATGCCTTAGTAATATGACCAACAAAGTGGTAAATAACTCAATTTTATTTATTCGCCAAACCCTCTTGCCTCTTGGTGCACCGGTGACAATGAAAAACACTAGCAGACCGTCTCATATCTCAAAATCCAATAAATCTTCCCAAAAATTGTATTACTGGACTCTGTTCTAATCATACCAAGCCTTTTGCTAGATATTACGTTAATATTGGGCAAGCCAGCACCAAATAATAACACAATTTAAGATGCTTTGGAGACAGCAGTAGCCCTGCAGTAATATCAGCTATAGGCCTTCGCATGAGAAGTTGTACTCTGACCTCCATGTAGTCTGTGAATCTCAGTTAATAAAACAACCTGCCGACAATTTTAATTACATCAGCGTACCTTTAAAAAACAGAAGCTGTCGTTTTCTGTAAATCAATAGGGAGGTACTTTGACCCAATCATTCACTACATGAGAGATTTAGTGCACTAACTCAATACAACAGATAAAGTTTATCCATCACACGTAGAGCGTCGACTGTTCAGCCGTCATTACAGGCTGTTTTGTGTGCCCTGTAATGACTCACTGTGACATTATGTAAAAGTGTCTGCCTCATTCCAGTTCCGCTTGCTTCCACTCCCTGTTCCATGTTTTTCTTTCTTATTCTATTCAACAGGGCAATTATTCAAGTAAGCATCAGGCGAGGCAAAGAGGAGTGCCACTGAATGTGCCAACCATTATGAGACATTCGCATGAGCTAGTCTTTAAAGTAACAGTTTAGCTAAAGACCAACATTCGGCCATTTACTCGATGTCATGTCAAAACCTGTACACTATTTCTTGTGTGGAAGAAAAAACACATGCATTGAAAATCTTTTAAAATTTCCTTATAAATTCAAATGTGTGTCACTGTAGTCTACTAGACATGCAATGGCACAATATCACCAAACATGGCATCTATATAAACACAAATTAAATTGAACTAAATGTGTAGGGTTTTTTGGTGAAAAATTACCTAATTTGGTCTGTTTCTCACTCAAAGCCATTGTGTGGCTTAAGAAGTCATAAAGACTGCATTAATCACATGTCTTTTTTGGACTTCAACGGCACCCCCCCAACATTGTATAGATAAGAACAGCCAAACATTCTGGCTAAACATCTCTTTTGTGTAAGAAAGCCTAGAACGACATGAGCCAACAATTCCTTTAAGCGGTCCTGAATACCAGGCCTTTGGTTGGGAGACCGCCATCAACCCTAAACAGGAAATGCAAGAGATTTATCTGGAAGTACATCCTGTAACGTTAGAGCGGCAGGAAACGATTGGGAGAGGGAACAGAACAGCAGCACAATGTTCACACATAAGCATGAGCGCAGAAACCGACACAAGCTACAACACAGGCTAACAATAGTCTGGCCTGATGACAGAAACACTGCGAAAAAAAAAGCCAAAGATCTGAGTCATCGTTAAAGCCACGTGACTGGTTAAAAAAAAAAACAGGGAGCGAGAAGGAAGGTCATTGAGGTTTTGGTGGCTGAGGAGGGGACGCTGAACAGAGCAAAAGGCAGAACACTATTTTTGTCAGAGTAACTCCTCAGAGACGTCCTGGTTTCCTGAGCCTTTCCTGGAAGCTGCTCCGTCCTGCCTCGCTTCCTGTGCCACCGCTGACATTCCTGCCAGAAATCCATTGTAAGAAGAACTCTGTTGTAAAGCGTGTTAGATGAACAGCTCATCTGTTCGCATAAAGGTCCTCTTTCCTGCCTCTTCAATCGTCAGCTGGAGACAGCGGGCAAAACCGAAACAAAACCAACTGGAAAACGGGCAGGTGAACACAGGAACTTCTGCTCATTCGCATGAACACAGAACACTGAAATGAAGTCTCATTCTGCTCTTAATCAAAAAAAATTACAATTAGGCATCATATATACTTTTATTTTAGTGGCGTTGACCTCATTAAAAAAGCAAACATGGATGCATTTCCTAAGGAAATGAGTCATGAAATGAGAATTCATTTATTTACAAGGGAGGTATTATGACAACAGAAATGTGTGACACAGCAGAATGCTTTCCTCTCCAAAATAGGAAATATCTGATATTCTGCAGCGCCATGCACCAACCTATCTTAACCTCCAGAAATAAAGCAGAAAAGTTTTTTTTAAACTCACTTACACACCAACTTGAAAAGGTGGTGTGGACTACATTTCATGTAAACTTAGAAATCTGTGCAATCCGTGCCACGTGTGAAATCGTATACTCCCCGTCACATTTATTGTCCTGATCATGTCTCGGAATAAAATACTTTTTTACTTGTTATGCATTTGTGAAAGACAATACTAGTCTATGTGTAATCCGTGGATGTTCCTTTTTTTTTTTTATTTGAAAAAAAAAATTTTTTTAAATTATTTAATTTTATAAATGTAGTACAAATGCATTCAGTTGACTATACAATTATTTGAAACTAGAGTATGACTAGTTTCTCTTTAAAAACTGCATTCACTGTAAACACATTAATTTGATCATTTAAACCTTTCGTGGTTCGGACCCAAAACTATACACAAAATTTATGCATTTGGGAGAGGAGTTTATCCAAAGCACCTAAAATGAGCGACATGAGCAGAAACAATCCAATTCCTCATTGCTGCACAGGAAAGAGATCATGGAAAAAAAAAGTGTAAATCAGAAAAGTCAAAGTGGCAGAAACAGAAAGCTACTTTAGGGTTTAATAAACACTGAAAGCCTTTAACTGCAGGAACGAGTAGCACATTCCACCGTAAAACAAACGATCCATCTAAAATACCTAGATTTGAGCCGGCCCAAGAATAGCAGTCAAACGCCAGTCCGAGCCACCAGGGAATTAGCAGGGGGAGAAACGGGAAAATAAGATGAGAGGAAGGGGTTCGTTTGTGGTTGCCGATAAGATGCTTGGAAGGTACACAAATACTTCTCTGATAGTTTGGGGTTTTCGTTGGACACGCGAAATGGGTCAGGGAAACAAAGCTTAGGAATACCAAAACAAACCACACAATATGGGAAAGTCTGGAGTGATTTCAGAGGTGATTTCCCTGTGCTTTGAAGCGTGCCAAAAACACTGTCTGATTTTGTAAGCCTCTCACCAGAGAAACATGCCTGACAGCGCAAGAGTCCTGAGTTTCTTACCTCTCCAAAAGCTCCTCTGCCAATCACTTTGAGCATCTCGAAGTCGTCTCGGTGGAGGCGCATGTCCTTCACGGTGGTTGTGAACGGTTTCACTGCAAAAAGAAAGAAAGAGAGAGCGTTATCTTCTTAAATCAGCTAGCATCACCCCTTACATGGTTATTAAAATTAAACATTTGTATGAATTACATAATATAGCAAACAATTCATTAAATTAAGAGAAATGATAGTTAGTCCTTAAATTAAAAAAATCAGTAACTTCAATATTTTGCTTATCAACAATTTATTATTATACATCATAAATCAACAAATCAAAGTTAACGTAAAAGTTACTAATTACAAACAGTAGCTACATGTGTGTGACTACAAGAAACAAAAGAGATAAAACAAACAATGCATCCTAAACAGTGTACACTACATTTCACGTTGTTAAACTGTCCTCCCTCCTGCTTTACGAGACACCGCTGGGGGGCTGGCCATCGCCCAAGACACAGCTGAGCCAGCCTGAACGCCTCGCCATATGAGGACATACGCCGAGTCTCATGCTGTTACAAAAGGCATTTATCACTCATAAGGGCCCTTAACTCTAAACACAAGCCAGGCCTGCGCTTCAGTCGGAACCACACGCTCAAAGATGCATGGAAAAAACATCATCTGCTTTTAATGAGAAGATTCCTCAGTGACCCAGCATCCACTGACAGTTTTAGAGCCCAGCGTACGCAATGAAAGCCCACTGGCGGGTCACTTCTAAAAGAGACACGACGTCTCAGAAAGAAATCAGTCGTTATCACTTCAAGAATCTAGCAAAACTTACGAGATGTTTATGAGCGCTTTATAATGTTGATTTATGAACCACACTGATTTTCCACAGTACACATCTAACCCACTGAACACACAAGCAAGGGTTAAGAACAGACGTCAGCAGATTTTTGGCTTCAAAAAGGACACCACTGTCTTGTTAGTTAGACTGATGGCAGACGGTCTGGATTTCAAAGCAGTTTTTATTGGCCAAGGACTGCGCTAGAGTCCATCTGACTGAAACGTAAAGCAACCAATCACAGTTTGTTTAGTTCAGTGTGAAAATATGAAGTCGACACCACTCCTGGAAATCCTGTAGAACTATATCTACAAACCAATCTAAGACGTATGACGACTTAAAACGTGTTTCCAATTTTGTGTGCCGCATACGTCAGATATTCAACCTGTGGGCATGACGTCTGAGACTTTTTGTTTGAAAATGACAGCTTGAATTCAGTCACATATCTAAAATTGTTGGATAAAATCACAATTAAATGACCTGTTTCACAAATAAATAATCAACAATTTATCATCACACTAAAAAACAGGTTGACAAGCGTCTCACAAGACTTCATAAAAAGCCCCTCCACCAGAGAATCATCGTCTTAATCGACTGATGATCTGGATGATGTTATCTTTGGCTGACTGTAGAACAAAGCACAGTTTAGTACAAGACTTGTTTGTGAATTTAAAACTTTAGACAGATCTCTGTTTTGTTGTAGGCATAAAGTAAACAGGATATTCTTCTCTTGAACACTGCCAAACAGCTGCAAAGTGAACCAGAACCCAAGTCTGCAGTGGTGAGAGGATTCTCATAGACTGCTCCCAATGTAACTAATGTTTATTGATTGCTATGACCAATGTTATAAACTCACGGCCACTATCTGGGCCAAAAACCTATTTACTAGCATACAAAATACTTTTAATCACTCCTTGGGGAGAAAAAAAAACTGTGTTACATATTTAAAATTGTATCTTTTGTTTTCATGTAATCTGATAATCCTCTCAGCCCCCCCCAAATATAATAAAGCATTTCTGTAAGTCTTCAGGTCATTTATTTTAAATTACAATAATCTCTCATCTCTCAAAATACTAAATGATTATGGCAAAATCAGTACACCAGCTGGACAACTAGAAATATTAAAACAACGCTCCTGTGGCCAAGACAAACAGAGGCAAAGTCGAACCTTTTGCGAAATGAAAGTGAAATTAATTGCGAGTCAAATTAATATTTAACAGACAAAATCAAATATAATAAATAAATAAAATCTGAAATACAAAAACAATTCTAATAAATAAAAAAGATGTAAACCAGTACATTGTAGTACAGGTGTTTTCCTCACTTAAACATAAATAAATTCTATTACATTGGCATAAATTGTATTGTTTTACATTATTTATTTATTAAACATTTATTGTTATACATGGTAATCCTGATGAACTGCAATTATAAACAGAGCAAAATAAACTTTAAACACGTTTAACAAAGAATTAAACTGAAACGCCACAAGGAATTGATGCAATGAAAATAACAGCATGTAACAAAACAAAAACACTATTACCACAACAATAATAATTTTCTAACATTTTAGCTTGCAACAAATATTCAGTCCTGAATAAGCCTTAACACTCCAATCTAACAGAAAAGCAAATCATTCATGTATTTTGGGTTGGACACTTAAGCCCGTTTGCCTAATAGCCGATCAATGTCTGTCGACTCACAGGAGTCAAATGAAACCCTGCGAGACGCCTCCTGTCCTTTGACTGCTAATGTGGTTTGTGCTTTTCAAGTCAGGTCCATTAACAAAATAGCCAATCTGGTGGGGACACAGGTGCAAACATATAAAGACTTGAGGACATCACTACTACAACACAAGCAGAGTAATCCAACAGGGTTAAGGTAACACTTTGACAAACTGCAACCTATACAGAGCTTGACTTAACGTATTACTTCCTGTATCCAGAAGATTTATGCAGTGAGCATGCACAGTCCATCAGATGTGACACTGGAGCTCTGTGGACAATAACAGATGATGTAATAAAATGGATGAAGCAGGTTTACCTCATCACTCACTGCAGTCCTCATAAATACCTTCACACACCTCAAAAATCAAATGACGTCTTCATAAAATACTTGCTTTATGAGTTTAAAATAGACTGCTTCATACCATGCGTCTGCATCTGAGTCGAGCATCTCCAATCGATATGACACAATTAAATATTTAACAATGATGACGGGTCACAGCGAAGCTCGCTAATGCCACACACAAAACTTTGCACTGTGTTATGGCCAAGATGTTTTAGAGGTCAGATCAACATCCTTTACTTTTAATTAATGCAGCTCTGAAATATTTAAAGGTGCAATTTTATCAAGTACAAGAGTAGCTCAATTCAACTAGAACCAAATCTGAGCATCAGGCGCAGCATCATCAGGTCAATAAATTGATTGACTCTGGACAATCTGCTTATCTAACCTTACCAATGAAAGACAAGGGAGTGTTCAGAAACCACAATTAAAAATGGTTTTATTTTTGCAGTTCCGTGTGGTGACGTTGGTAAAGCAGAAATCACACACTTCACCTTTAAAGAACTGACCTTATGCAATGATGGGCCTGATTTATTACATCAATCAGTACAAGTAAACCGCTCTGTGCTGGTGAACCACAGAAACAGAAACTCCTGTTTCAAACAAATGGTGATTTGAATGACTGTGGCTCTCTGGATGGAAAATTTCCCAGCAGCACGCGCCTCTGAGCTTACTAGAGAAAAGCGTTTCCAAAACATGCTGAACGTATGACCGAAAGAACTTCCGTTAAAAATCTCGCCGTCAAGAGACTGCAACATTACTTTCACGTTCATTACCAACAGATTTCATTCATCGAAAGCGAATTTCACAACAGAGAACATTAGAAGACTATTGTTTAAAGATGGCAGCTATCCTCTGGGTCTGGATAACACAGACCACGCTGTTCTGCCATACACACCAGGTCACAACACACAACTAGAGAGGCCACACTATGATCACGGGATGAAACCAATGTTTATCCAACTAACAGTTAGTGCAGTCATGAAAAATTCTATTGCGTAAATCCCAAACGTGCAGAAACATAAAACAGAGAACAGACAGAACACGACTTGTGGACTCATGAAAGATATATTTGTGTATCTGAAAACAAATATGCATTGGTTGATGCTCTGGAAGGGGTTTTGAATGGTTACACTATTTATCCCCACTGGATTCAAATATAATGTGTTTTAATAACCTTTTTTATATTGCAGTTGCTTTGTCTATTGCAATCATTAAAAAAGCCTTGGAATCATACAATTATATAATATGTGACAACTAATATGTGTTACGTAAGTCATAGTCATTGTGCATGACACTTCTGTAAGTAGAAGCGATTAAATTAATTAAGCATTATTTCCAATTATTTCTCTGACATCATGATGTCATCGTGTCCGTCCAAAACTTGTTGAATTTTCTTCAAAAACATTAAAAACAGGCTACTACTAATGGGTAAACGATAAAAATGATAAATAATGCCATAGTCTTACCTACAATTTAATTCACAGTTTATTTAATTGTTAGCTACTAGATAAGTTACCAATAAAATGTTGAGATTCAGAGTACTTGATCAGATGCTTGAGGATGTTACCATAGGGATGTATAGATGCCATATTAGACACATCAACCATTTTTTGCACTGACACTGCACAGATTCTGGGTATAAAACAGCAGGATTTTAAATTCTAAATTTTAAATTAAATTTAAAACAATATAATGTTGTGTTAGCTAACGCCTTTGTCTTCTTTTATTGCATTAGTTTATCAAATATAACATTTGGGATTACACAATTTATTCTATTAATGTATTTCTATGGACGTTACTGTTGTAGTTAACTGGCCAACAGGCGCAAGGGACGTGAAAATGGTGGAGTTTACGACCATGTTCAGCTTTGCAGTTGAATATGCTGCTCAAGACGCTGCTTCTCCTTAGCAACACATCTTTTATTTATTAATTGGCTCTGTGTGCATCTTAACAAGCATCTCATAAATTAGCATTTAAAAGTGTTTCACACTGAACGTAAAGTATGCCATTGTAATCTATTAAAAATACACCTGCAGCTTGCCCGATAGATGTTTCAGAGCAGCAGAATAAACTGATTAGAAAATACACCAGTCTGTGAGCATATGCATAATACATTCCTTGGAAAGCCTAAGCCTGTCCACCACTGCATTGCTGCATATGCAGTTTTATGCTGTAGATGAACTTTATCCATAAATGACCAGCAAACTCACAAAGAGACTATAGATTGGAAACAAAAAGCAACCAGCATAAAACTGAGGCCAACATTATTCCACGAGCCACAGTCTCAAAGCGCTTTTAAACACATATCGCTCATCATATGATGTCTTTATGAGAGACATATATGCCTTAATGTATTAAAGTCCAAAGCTACATAACCTAGATGCATGCATGTGGCACCATGTTATATCAAAACAGAGACTAGGTCAAGCTATGTCAAATACAGAACTTCAATAACTTTCCCTGGATCAGGCATTGTTAATGAAATAATAGTACCAGTCAACATCCAACAGTCAAATAAATAACAGCTGATAAAGAGCTTGAATTGACAAACATATAAAGGGATTTTGACCAGAGATTTTGCAGCTGACTTGGATTTAATAAATGTTCTATTTATTGTAGATAATAACAATTTACAACAATAATAAACGACATTTTATCATTATATAAATTTGTGCATTGACCATACTAGTGACTTGTGACACTTATGGGGGAATACGCGAATACTGACTGCATGACGTCACAAAGTTTTTTATGCATTTTTGCGACTAACCGACCAATGGAAATTTATTCGACCAAGCCTTTTCTTATCGACTAGTTTAGTTGACTATTTGGGGGCAGCCCTACAACGAGTGCAATATTGATGTACTCAATCAGTGAGCAAGGCTGACAGCCACAAAATGGCTTATTAAACATTGATAAGGAAGTCATCCCGAGACAGTTACGACTGATGAACGTTCAGAGGATGAAGGCGAAGAAAAGTGGGGGGTGGTTGCAGGAGGTAAAAGCATAAGGGCCCCGCCCAGGGTTAATCCATTATCCTGCACCAGCTGCCACGCGCTCCCAGCCCCCACCAAACCAGCCATTTACTGGCAGCTTCCTGCTGAGCCGGCTCACTGCCAGGCAGACCAGAGGTGGGCGCGTGGCTGGATCCCCTGTTCTGAGGTGAGCTGGTGTGATTTCTCCTGTTTAAAGTTGAGGTAAGCACACAGGTTAAAGTTATGGACAGCTGAGTGCTAAGGGCATCTTCTGGTAAATAGGAGAACTCTTCATTTGAGAAGGCAAACCAGTTAATGAGGAGGGTTAATGTTATGTTTTAGGTCTAAATCTTAAGACCATAAATGTGCCTGGTAGCCTAGAAGCCAAGACTACAACCCTATTAATCCACATATTCCTGCAGGTTGATTATGATAACCATTTTTTTCAATTTTGACATCATGGAATGTAAATGTAAATGGAAGTAAATGGAATGTGCGATAGCTCAGCCCATAACAACATTTTGTGTAAACATGCTGCAATGATTTCATAAATCAGATCAAAACAGACAGGAAGACATGGGCGTTGTTATGGTTCCTCCACATCAAATGCCAAATTATGTCAATTATATAAATTGTGGTACCAATAAAGTCAATCGATACCAGTTCTGCTTTAGGATGAATAAATAAACTGTTTAGCATCCACATTCGATTTTACATTAAGTATCCGCAGTCACCTGTAACGGCTCTGTCCATTAACTGCTTTTTCTCAATTTCTGCAGAGTAAATTAAATAAAAAACAACTTCCATGTATCATTTATTTACTTCTCCTCCTGTGAGCTAAAATAAGTCATGACACAGAGGAAAGCATGATATAACCGAATTATTACTGTCATCCTTCCTCTGTCTAGCTGCCGGACACATGTATGGAGTTTTCAATTCATTAACTTTACCAAAGTGTCAATAATTATGAGTTATGAAACTCTATGAATGATTGAGTTATAGTAAGAAAATATGATTACATTGTTCCAAAGTTAAATAGTGAGTAATGAGTAAACTTTTCTTTTTATGATGATTCAACTGTGTGCATTGATGGTAATGATGCACATAACCATCATTACCCAGCAGTATAAAACTACAACGGCTGCTGCTGCTGCTTAGACGACTTCAACACAGGGTCATCAATTCAGCCCCACTAAAAGTTAAAACAACATTAAAGATATATAAGACTACAACATTTATTGTATAACTGATCCAGCAATAGCTATAAAAACAGCTAAAATTCTTTAACAACATTAAATCGGAATGCAGCTTGTGTTACACAACAATGAAGATCTAGAAGACAGAAATAAACGGGAAGTTGGGAAAAAACGTGTTGCCTCCCACCACTAAAGGAATGATGGTAACAGTCACCAATTGCATCAATTGGGTCAGTGACTTTCCAAAAAGACAATGCCATGTGTCTCAGGAACCAGCCTCTGTGTTATTCTTTCCTCAGCTGTTGAGGCAGACATTTACACAAGTCACATCCATCATGTACAACTAGGTGTTTCATGGGAAAAAAGAAACAAAAACACTTGCGTCCAGTCAAAATGGTGCAAATTCCCTTGAACACAAAACTGAACACAACTGATCAAACAGTATCTAAAACTGACCTCGGTTTACATGGAAAGCAAAATCACACAGGAGAAACTTAGCAAGTTTATCATATCAAACACTTCTTACAGTAAAGATTTTAATGGTGTGTATTTAAATCTTATCAGAATAATAGGTTGACAGTAACAGTGCCTCTGCAAAATGTCACACAGAGCATTAAAGAAAGGACATCACTGATCTACAGTTCAAATATCCTTGGGGGGTTGGCACGTAACTAATAAGGATCCTGTCCATGCCTTTTTATTATGAAATTCTATGAGGAATGGCAGGAACATGCTTAGCGGTTACGACAAAACAACCATCGTCTTTGGGCGAGTCAAAGAGCTTGGGGGAGAAGAAAAACATTATTGGAGCTGTTCGGGCATGACAGATCTGAATCTGTGTGCTAGAATGACCTTGAACGGAGAAAAGCCGTGTTCACCTTTGCTCTCGATCAAATCATGAAAAGAAAACGGTTGACAAAAACAATGACGTTCTAGTACAATTTGTACCTGCAATTTTAAAAAACACACACAGAAAATGTGCATGTGCAAATGGCAATGTATGAAGATGTATTAGAAGAGTTTTTGCATAAGCCCATTTTTAAATGCATATTAAATTGCTTTATAGTAGAAAAATATTTGTTGTGCTTATTTAGGGTTTATTCTTTATTTAAACAATAATATATAATAAGTAATAATGAATATTATATCCCAAGCAACATCCGCTGTATTACCTTATCTGGAAAAAAGGTTAACCGATTCATCAGAGAGCATACATATCAGTTATCAGATATATATATATCTTGAATGAAAGGGACTGGGATCGGTTTCCACCAGTCTTGATGGCAATAAATCAATAGTCATATCAGCAAAAATCCTGATCGGAGCACCCCAGTTAATATCCACAAAGGAAAGTGTTGGAATGGGATCAGGTGAACTCAAAACAGACTAGGGCTGTCAAACGACTAATCGTGATTATTTGCATCCAGAATAAAGGTTTGTGTTTACATAATATATGTCTGTGTACTGTACATAATTATAAACGCAAGTGCAAAATTAATATGTATTTTATATTTATATTTAAGAAAAATATAAAAATAATAAATATTTATACATTTGAGTAAATATTAATTTACATTATTGGTAAAAATAAATAAATACATCAAAATATTTCCTAAATGTAAACATATGTATGTGTGTTTTTGTGTTTATAAATACAAAAATTATATGCACAGTACACAGACGTATATTATGTAAACACAAACTAATGCTTCCTTAATACCTGCTATTGACCAGTGACTTAAGCACACCACTAATTAGCCAGTTATGAAAATATACAGTCTCACATCGCTGTGTGATGCAAGCAACAGTGGTCCACTGTAGAGTCAAAGTATCATGAACCAGTGAAGCTCTGGAGAGCTGGACAGCTAATCTGTGTCATGCTCGTGGCTGTCGGCCTGAAAGCGGAGGAGGGGAAGAAGGGGGAGGGTAGATCGCCCACACATGCCTTGCATTGGGGGAGGATATTAGCAGGAATGAATGGAATTCTCCTCAGTCCAGCCGCTGCTTCAGATCAGGTGACTTTAATTCCCGAGGGACACAAACTTTGCTACATCGTCTGATCCTCTAAAGCATTACAATTATAATCTACCAAGCGACACGGTGAGGGTGCGAGAATCGCCATGCACGAAAATCCTTGGCGCTTTTGTGCATGCATCAATAAAGATCTAGGCTGAACACCATTTGTTCTGAAAGGCATTCCTGACACAAGCCCTGTCCTGACTCCTCTCCTAAAGCACGCAGAGTACATGTCAGAGAGGTATGTGTCGATTCAGGGTGGCCTGCGTTGATGCCTCACACAGTACAGACCATTTGGTGGTTCACAGCCAGCAAAAGCTTGTGTTCTGGATAGAGGACATACCAGACGTTTCCAATGAAATAGGAGTTGCAGCTCATTTCCTACTTCAAACCCAGAGCTGGATTTAGTCTCAGTGCAGCATAATTATTCAAGATTTGTCTTCTTGCAATTTATAAGAGTCTCGTGAAATCGAATTTGGATTTTTATAGAAAGAGACACTACCTTCCCACAAATACTGCTTAACAAATGAAAGTTGAATTATGAATTAATTTATTAATCTATTGCTTTGGAATTTAAAGCTGAAATCTATTTACTAAAAATTATAATAAAATATTATTTGAAAAAATGCGTGCTGGATTGAAAGCTTTAAGTGATTTTTTAAATGCCAGTAGGCATTTTACTTTACTTCACTAAAGGGCAGTTTCCCCTACAGAGTCTAGATTAATCCAGGACTAGGCCTTAATCAAATTAGAACAATTTTTACAAACACACCTTACAAAAAACATTACTGAATCTTAAGACAAGGCAATGGCACTGATATATTTTAAGATATCTTAGAGCAAGTTGTTTTCAGTTAAGACACTTAAAAAATGCATTTTAGTCTGAGACAAGGCTTAAACCCTGTCCGAGAAACCGGCCCTGTGTATCAATGCAAGTACCACTATCTGTATGTCATTGGGCTTTTGCTTACGGTTGACTTTTGCATGCTCAGCTTTATCGCATCAACAACAATCTCTCATTCAATCGCTGCAAATCGCTGTCAGTGTGAAAACCCATTTAGATTTTTTTACAGGCGCGGTTAAAACATCTGTGAGAGTGTGAACAATAAAATTAACCATCTAAAACCCTGAATAGCTTACTATGGCTAATTAGCATATAATTGCAGATCTTGCTGTGTTTAGCAGCAGTTTAATGCATGATGAGGTTTCAAATTAGGCAACACAGAACGAAAAACTTTATGGATCAGCTCCATTTAAAGATATTTTAATTAACGAGAATTATAATGATATTTTTATTTAACATACCATAAAAGCAAAAAATGCTTGGTAAGGCCTTTAAAACAGTGTACGTGTCAGAACTACAACCAGGAATGTCCTGAAAATGAGACAAACAGAAAATCTCAGCAGGTGCGAGACTTAAAAAGCACTGGCGTATAAACAGAACACCCGGCCAAAACCTGAGCTTACACACTTCAATCTAAGCTTACAACACTTCACCTTCTCTATAGCTAGCAGTTTCAAGTAAAGTTCTGCTGAAAAATACAAACTGGTAAAAAATACATTTGAATCTGATATTTGCATAGTAGTGGCTTCTGATATTGTAGTAATTTGTTTACAGTGTAAACTGCCCGCGCAGAAAGTAGTTCAGCAACCATGGACGTTATTTTAACTATTAAATTTTGTCACAGAAACATATCATTTTACATACAGTGCAAACTAAATGTGGGATCATATTAAATTTAATTGACTGGGTATTACATTTAAAACTGCTCCTAGGACTATACAGTACAAAAATCTATTAAGATCTTAATGTTTTGTATATTGACTAACTTAAATGCTTTTTATTTGCCAAAGCACGACTGCCGTATCTATGAATGGTTACTGTAATGTTCAGCTTTTGCTAAAGCAGAATCTAAGCACTTTTTAAAATGAGTTAATCCAAATAGCCATAACGGCAATCTCGACTACTTCGGTTTACTGTGCATCCCTTGTTTGATGGTTTTAGTTATTATTACTGTGAAAGTAGGCTAGACGAACAGCATCACCCACCAGTGGGAATAAGAGGCTGCTGTAAACAAGGACGAGTGCACCGTCTGCTTCACGCTGTAACATAAAAATGATTCCCACATCACTAGGTCAAGGTTTTTCTTTTCTATGTTGTAGATGCTTTCAAGATCTTGCTTTAGAAATTCAGTGTTACAGAGGTAAAAGCTCATGATGGGAATACCCTTAAGACCTCTGTCTCACACTTGACTACTAACAGCTATGATGTTTTGAGGCTGGCACTGATAGACAGCACTCATCTCATGTGCAAATGCCAGCTGGGAAGGCAGGTACTGTTTGCACAGCCCCACTCCCTATTTTAAAGAGCTGAAATACAATAGAGAAGCATAACCAGCTTTGCAACTTTGTTAGGACAGTAGCGTGAACAGTATGGTACACTTCTGTTTGTGTACAAACAGTAGAAGAAATTCTGGGTGTGACTGGTAGAGGAGAGCTAGCGATGGCAAGGTTCAATTGCATTTATATTTGGCAGAAATCTTTTTTAAAAGTAAATTATAGTGCATTAAAGATTAAGATTTTAAGATATGGTATGTTTTTTTCTTATCGGTTTGTGCATGACTTTAAACCTATGACCCTTGCATTGCTAGAGCCATACTTTACCAATTAACCTTCACAAACACATACGGATGAAATGTTTAGTTGAAACACACTCTATAATGCTTTGGATAAAAGCATCTGCTAAAGGCAGATGGGTGGATTTGGAGACACTAAAGGATCTGACTTTTCTACACAGGGTGGAATGTGGTGTGGTTACTTGCCGTTTTCACGCACTTCATAACATAACATTCGTTGTTGTGTTTATGATGAGAAAACTTGCCAGGCCTGTGGCAAAATCAGTCTAAATGAACACAATAGATTTATGTGCCCCATGCATATATGCCTTTCACTTGCAACAATGCTGCCAAATACAATACACAATATCAAATTGCATAAGTTGGAGCGGTGCAAGTCTGTGCATCTAGCAACTGTGACAACATTGAGAGTTCACGTCAAAACCTGCCATGAAGGGTAAATACTAGCCGATGTGTTTATTCGGTTTAATCCTCTCCTTTAATTAGTCTTCAGTCTGCTGTCATGGAGGAAGTCAGGCATAAACACCTGCATACCGCTTACTATATCGCCCACTAAACTTGGCAAGCCAGATCACAACGTTATGCCATGTCTGTAAGCTCACATGAATAGAATTCAGAGACCTTTGGTAAACAAGTTGTGTGTTAGCTTTGAGGCAAACTATATGCTTTTATTCCAAAATGTTGACAAATGTAACTTTTAACGGATGTATGTAGGGCTGAGCTTTATAAAGGTATATACTGATACAATATAAAATGTCAACCACAACAGAATTTACTATTCTGTGGTATTTAAATAAGTGGGTGTGGCTAATTCACAAGTCTCGTTTCCTGCACGTTAGAGTAAGATACTGCATGTGAGTGTGAAGAAACATGGAGAAAGACAAACACACAAACAGCACCCACCCCTAGATGTATCCATGCTATATGTTGTTACAAGTGTATCTTGTAACAGAAAAACAGATCAAAAATACTGATGACCCTGCACCAACACAGATTTTTGTCCAATCAAACGCTCTATAGAATAAGAATGCCCCTCCCCCAACTACAAACTGCAACAGACTAACAAGTAGCATGTTGGGTGTAAAAAATATGGAGACAAGCCTATGGACATGTCCTGCCTAAACTTCCTATTTCAATTGGAAGTCTGTCAACCAAAAAGCAAACTGCACTTGTCAATTCAAATGAGTTTTTAAACCAGGCAAAAAAGACAGACATTGCGAAGATTAATAAGTGTCCTGCTTATTTATTCTGCAAGAGTTTCCAATTATGACTTCTGTTATTAAGAGATATAAACGGCAAGTAATAAATCCATAAATTAGGCAAGCTTGGCTTCCAGCAACACTCTTACAGATAACAAAATGGATTCATGTGCTATAACACTAATTCGGATTCATTAGCATTTCTTGTGCAACACCATACAGGAATTTCTCCAGTCTGAGCTCGTCCTCACAGAACTTGGACAAGAGCCCTGGTGAGGCAAAACGGACTGTGAACAAAGATTTAGTCAATACCAGAACGTGAGACATGGTCAATATGTCTATCGGTGATAATGAGGTGTAAATCTGGCAGGAATCTCGAGACAAAATATTCATTTGAAAAAAAGTCCACAACTAAAGAAAATTTGGCATGTGGAGGCCAGATGACATGCTTGCTAAACTATCATTTGAAGATCTCTGCTCAAGAGACACTTATAAAGAGAATGTATTGAGGGCAACCACCCTGCCAATACTGCACTTAGCTTTAGTAAATCAGTTGTGTTTAACCGGCATAACACGTCACAAGATAATCATTAACTTTCACAATCAAGGTCATCATAAGAAAGCGTGTTGCCTACCAACACTGTAGTAAGACGAGGACTGAGCAGTTTATGACTTCCAGTAAGTGGGTCATACTACAGATCACTGACAGTGATGGGATGTGAGGTGGCACCTTTGCGTGACGGGTTTCTTGAGGACAGTGGTGCAGATACACCGGGGTGTAATCTTATTACTGACGTCAACTAAACACCCAAGACAGTGAATCCACTAACTATACTGGCCAGCCACAACTGAAGGGACCAGGAAGGGAGTGACAAAGGGGGGCTTCCCATTACAGTTCTCTTCTCTTTCTGGTTTACACTTTAATCTGCAGTCTGTTAAGAGATGATCACCTTAAATGTAAGGCAATCCCGTCATGATGATTAATCAGCTTTACATTCACATTAATGCATTTGGCAGATGCTTTTATCTAAGGCGAGTTACAGTATACATTTTTTTGATCATTATATGTGTTTCCTGGACATCGAACCCATGACCTTTGGGCTGCTAATGCAACGCTCTACCAATTGAAGTACATAAACAGCTTAACTCTCATGCAAATATTGATGGCAATAAGATCAACAAATGTAACAGAAAAAGGAACAATGAACACTTTTTTACATTTACGTAAAAGTAAAACCTGTTGGTTAGTTTGTCATATCTGATAAAATTTACATTGCATTTATATCCTAATTTCTGACATGGAGGGAGACAAGCATCTGTCCAAACACAGTCTTTAAAGACAGTGACAGGAAAAACAGCACCTCCCTTAAATAAATGCCTTTCACGATACAATTTGGGAAAAGTCATAACGAACGTAAAACAAGGGGGAATGGGTGCAAGTTATCCTCATAATAATTTAATGCATCTAACAATTTAGGCCCTATATTAATTTCTACTTATGGCTATTGAACTAGGTGACAAGTCGTATTGTTCCATCAACGAGGCCCAAAAGACAACATCGTGCCAGTCATTCTGACAATAGCCACATGATAAACAGGTCTTAAAGGGAAGCCAACTTTTTATTACATTTAAATATATATTTGAAAAGACAAACTTACCCCATTCCAAAAATTCCGCCACGTGTTTTTCTCGTTTTAAAGGCGTGTTGCTGCACTCATTGTATAGACATATGAGAATATCCAGGAGCGCTTCCACACTCAGCGACTTCTCGTTTTTCTGACGGCCATCCAGCAGCAACTGCTCCAACTTCTTTAGACGCACCTTCGCAGACATTTTCTACCGATTTAGCGGCCCGACTACCACTCCCGAATCCAGAAACGATAAAATAACGGTTCTTAAATGTAATATAACGGAAATTAGCGTGCGCCCGGGGCGCAACAGACAGAAATCGTATTTATATGGCTGATTTCTGTGGAGCTCTGAAGTCCCAGACTCCAACTGCTAGCCAGCCATCCAGCTAGCCAGCTAGCAAAATGTGCCCAACATTGTGCTCAGATAAACGAGGATCTAAGGCGCTCAACCCCGCTGTTATGCACTGGTTTCCACAGTTCCACCCCCTCCTCAGTCCCGGGGCCCTGTCGGCTCCATTCGCCTTAATCCCGACAAATCTGTACTTTCCACTTTGCGGGATGTGTCAGGGATTTTTCTCCCGTCGAATCTCAGGATGACTGGACGCTCATTCCGCTCGGCTGGAAAGCTCCAATAATAAACTCCCTAATGAAGAACTACGGTTACCTTTAACCTGTACAAATATGCCCCCCAAAAACCGGGAGCTTTATTTTAAGGTAGGCGAATCCCTGCGTGCAAGCTGCTGCTAGCCGGTGTGGCTCTCAGTGAAGCCGAATATGGCTGCATTCGTGTTCACCCTTGTCTAGCGCTCCCGAACGAAGAATCCAGACCCGGGATAGCGGAGCCCCGCCCACCCGCACCGGAAGTGCTGGGATATATGACGCCATTGTGTGATTGACATCGGGAGCCAGCTTGCACTGACCTCATCAGGAGCTTGCATATACACTGACTTACCAGACTTGATCCCTGTACGTGTCTGTCTATAAGTTTGTCCTGTTAATTACACTGTAAATCTTGCTCACATTATCAGTAAAGAGAATTTATAAATTGCTAATTACTGTAATTGTTCTTATGTTGTCTTCTGTATTTTAATTTAGCAAAGTGTTTGCGTGTCTGAAGTGTAAGGAACACACATAAGCCTCTCATAGCAATTACAAACCAACAGTTATAATCATTGCGTTGTCATTCACTAAACCATTAGTGTCTGACCTTTTCCCATCATTGCAATATGCTCTTATGGTTCAACTACATTATTTATGATCATTATCAATGGCCAAAAGGTTGTACACTTTAGACATCCGTTTTAACTTAATATGATTTTACAAAGACCATGTTATGCACGATATTTTTATGTGCGAGATAAAACATTGATGCGACTATGCCCTTTTTTTAAAAACAGCATGAACATTGCATTCTACATTGTGAATTACATAGAAAATTCTTATATGTCTGTATATTATGGAAATAAATCCCACTTAATGCATTCAAACCAATAACCTACCAACCAGGGTACCATAATCACCACCGACATGCAGACTCTTAAGCACCATACTGTCATTGGTTTGAAAACATTGACCTCTGCTGGTGAGAATAAACTGGTGTATTTTCCGTCCTCCCAGTTTCTCCAGATGAATTGCAGACAGCTTTGGGAGACGGAATAATGTTAGCGGCTGTTCAATACTTTGTAAGCAGCGAGCTTCAAGTCTGTGTGCCAGCTTGTTAGTATCAGAACGGATTATTTTCGCTGCTTTTCCATATATTTTGTGCCCTTGAGTCCATTAGCTAGGAGAAAGTGTAAAGCTTATTTCAACATTGCTTTTCCCCTTTTTGGTCCATTTTTCCAACGCCTTTGTGAGTAACGTTATGCTTTACCTTGCGTTCCTCTTATCCAATCATTTTCAAGCTTACTGCCTCTGTTGCCAAGCAATACGAATTCACAAAGGGAAGCCCCTTCTAATATATAAAAGCATTATACAGCTCTAACTGTGAGATGCTTTAGTGGCAAACATTACAGTAAATTGCTGTTATTTTATGTGGCTTTAATTATGGAAGAAGGGTTTAAGTATCAGATTTAACTAAAGCTTCTTGGTATACATATTTGTAGTTTTCATGTTCAGAATATCATGCTAAATATTCATATTCACTCTTTGTTTGCTGTTATCTCGATAATATTTATTAGTTTCACATGTGATAGAAATCTGTAGGTCTGAAAGTCTGTAGGTGCATTTTGAAGTTTGTTACATTTGTTGTACACTAGATGGCGCACCAGAGCTTTTTATCTGTTGACGGTACAGGTAAGATGTGAAGGTAGTGTGAAGTTCATTCATCCATTCATGAATCTTACATCAAAGCTGCTCTTCTTACTCACTTTTTATGGTTTACCATTGATTATTTTTGAAACATGTCACTTACTAATTTAGCAGGCACTTTATCTACATCATAAATTTAGCAGGCACATTTATTTACAAAAATACATCACTGTAACATTTTTTATTTATGAAGTGAAAAGCCTTTTCTTCAAACTTTTGAATGTAGTGCAATTTAATGAATGTAGTATAATGTGTTTCTAAAACTGTAACTGATTTCTAATTGCCTGTCCTATACAGGCCATCCCACTCATCCATCTACACTTAAAACCAACCATTCAAACTGTTTTTGTTATATACATTCATCATCTTGATACATTCATAATACACTCATTTAAGAACACAAAGATAATAAAAGATATTCCCACATGAGCCTGAAGTGTTAATTGGTTGAATGAATAGAGAATGTCAGAAAACAGGTCTCAAGTGACTTTATATAAGATGGTAAAATTACTGAAGTAAAGGTCATTGTACACCCCCACATATGCAGAACTCTTTATTCAAAGGGACAGGGCATAAAAGACTGGGAATGAGAGGATGAGGTCTTGATTTTACTCAAGAAAAGTGTTTGATCCAGTTTAATGGTCCGAAGATTTAAAAAAGCAGATCTGAGAAAATAAACATACATTTGTTAATCATGAGTACATTTTTTATTTTCTTATCTCTATTGGAGGAATACACAATCATTACACTCGACACTTTGTGTTTAAAAATTAACATTCACAGAGGTGTATGTGTCAAAAAGGATACCTTTCCTTGTCAAGTTACAGAGCCACTGGAAAAATCTACCTGCCAAGAGCATGAGATCTGGATCCTGTGCTGGGAGATGATCGCTTAAAAAGGAGCATCTCCTTTTACCTGTTACTCACTGTGACATCACCATCATCATCATCAGGTTTGAGCCAATAGGAGTGTGAGATCTACTGTATGGCCTTTTACTTTTTGCCCTGTTTTACATTGTGCGGCCAATCACGCTGTGCAATTCGACACACAAATGTCAGCACGTAAGACACCAGACTAATAGGTAAGTGAATATGTGAACTCTAGAGGTCTTGACTTTTTCCATCACATATACGGTACATCTTACTGTAAACTGGTTAAAACATTCAAACCAAAACACTCAACAGTTTATTTTCTTCACAATTGTTCACCATAACAATCACCATATCAAGTGCTGGTATGCCATGTGTTTTACATATGTTTGTAGATCACTGCAGTCATAATTCTTGGTGAATCAGTTCACAGAAATCACACTTCCACATATTTGTTTTCTCAGAATGTGTGAAACTTGGACCAGCTATAGTGACATGTGCTCTGCTTTATATCAAGGTGTGGCTATGAATTGTATGACAACTATCCTTACTTGGAAAATAAATAACAACATTGCATTAACATGTAGCATGTTTTTATTTGTTTTAAAATAAATTGTTGTGAAAAAATAATTCTTGAACTGTGAAGAATGCCTTCTGTCTTCATTTTTCACCCTAATGTCATTCTAATGCTGTATCACTTGCTTCTGTTGAACCCAAAAGAAGATATTTTTAGAATTTGTTTGTCTCAGTGGTTTTGTGTCATTACAATGTACGTTGTACGACGGAAGTCAATGAGTATCTTCATTTGTAGCCCACAGAAATGTAAAAAATGTTTGTTTTTGGTGAAATATCCTTTTAAATAACTTTTAACTTGCTGTCGTTTATCTTTTATATGACTGCTGTGATCAGAATGACAAATGCGCAACAATAAGCAACTCTAAACTACAATTGTAAAAGAAACAGAGAAACAGCCCTTTCTCTCTCTCACACACACACACGTGCGCGCGCGCAGACAGACGTGCTCTTGTGACTCGGGTGGTTGCGCATGAAATTACAGTCGCGATCTCAGTCGTGCGCTCTGAGGTGACAGACAGGGAAAATATCACTTCAGTCTACTGCACTACATATCCACTGGAAAGCGCAACAGTCACGGGCTTTTCAAAAAGAAGCAACACTTCTGAAGGCTACAGGTATGATGAGCACTTTACTCAGCATCAGGTTCAGTTCCGTACGCTATGAGCGGCAACGCAATAGTCAACTCATTCATTCATCATTGCAGGATGTGCAGCGATATAGACAGTTTTTATTTAAAGAAGTACGCTGTGCATGCCGTTGTGTCATCGACTAAACTAGTTAAAAAGAGCGTTTTGCAACATAAATGTTTTTGAAAGAGTAGATGCGTTCCGTTATACGCTAAAAAGCGTTTAAACCAAACAGAATATGAAGAAAACTTACGTTTTGATTCATCTCTTGCTGCCATTTAACTGTCATGTAAATGTGTTTTTTGCGTCCATATCAAGCAAAATAAATATATATTATTATAATATATATTATATCTATATCTAAAATCTCTATATCTACATTCTTATTTAGTTTTATTGATTTATGCATTTGGACTTAACTTCTTGTTGTTATTATAGATGGATACTACCTGACATAAAAACAGTCCAACTCGCTTTTAATTTTTTTATATTCTTCTATTACATCTTTTTAATATTTCTCAGTTCTCTGACGAACCCGCAGATGCATTGTGTTATTAGTGATCAAATACACATTTCACTTTATGATTTCTTTTGGTAATTTGCAAGTAATGGCTCTTAACACTTTTGCTTATTCATTCATCTGTTGTTTCCAACTTTGCATGCAATTATGTGTTTTTGTTTCTGGGTGTGACTTTGTTTTGCTGGTGTTTCGGATTCAAGCTCTGGCTTTTGCCACGCAGATGTTTTTGCAACAGCCACTTATTTCACAGCTAACCTGTCATTTAAAGTGTTTGGTTTATCTGTGAGTGCTTGGTTACTAATGTTTAGGTATGAGATTGTGAGTGAGGTTTCGCAATTGATTCAAGGTGACTGTAGCTTTTGTCAGTTGAGTACCTTTCATTTGCCTAGATTTGAGTAAGATTTTCCATGCCACCAGGAAAGAGGTGAACTCTTTGCACCCAGTCATATTAAATTATTCAGATACCATCTCTATTTTTCACCCAGTATCATTAAGCCATGCAAAGCGACATAGTTTTAATTGGTAGAAGAGTTATAAAAATGTCTGTATATCTTTTTGTTGTTACAATGGTTACAGATTCATTGGCCATTTTTAACATTTCTTGAACTACTTACGCACAAAAGTCCAATATCTCACCATTAACACCTGCAATGTCTTTTGGGATTGCCCCTCTGAAAATATTTTGACGGGCATATGTAGTCTTTGTGTGTTCGCTTACAAAGCCGGTCTTCCACTGCGCTTTGTCTGACTATAAATGGCACCGAGCACATGCACGGCCCTTTGATCCCTCACTCAAGTCCTCTTTTGTCTTTGCCTCTCACTCTCACCAATGCAAAATCCTGAATGCTAACAAGAGTCTGGGTAGAATGAGCTGCGTTTGTGCTGGTCACATCAACATAATAGCCAACATGAATAATTTGTCCATTTTCAAACCAACATTAAAGAGAAGGAACACAAACAGCTTAGTTTCTTTATTTGTCTGCCATCCAGCATCTGTGCGGTACTAATTAATCTCAATGGTGCTTTTGATAACAAAAAAAGTGCATTTATTTATTTATCAAATGATTTCTCATAATCAGGCTTTGAACTCTTGTGATCTTTGATAACAACATCACTGGTTGTGGGTCTGTTTTATCAGGCGTAGACTGACCGCTCTTTGGTCATCATAGTTCATTTATTTATTGTTTTATTTTCACTAGCCTTTAATCCTTTTTCTTTTATAGTACTGCATATTGCTGCTTTCTTTCATCTGTTCACCCAACCCCATCTTTGATTTATTTGAGTCACCCAGTGTCCATGGAATCAAGGGTAAAGTACTGATAATGACAATATAATATCCCTTCCACTGAAACCCTTGGTTTCTCATATAAAAAGTGTGGCTGATCTGTTGTTCAGAAACTCATTTTATCTGTCACCTGCGTGGCTTTAGAGCTTTGCTGCCCCCTGTTACATCAAAGCACAAGAAACATCACTGTGGTCTCCTCACAGTCTTATCTCAGCCCAGATATTGGCTTTATCCATGCAAATCATCAGGTGATAGCATGTCTGTCGTCAGATTTAAAACTGGTTATAGACTGCATTTGTTTAGGAGAGTGACATGGACAGATAGATGGTGAATGATAGCAAATAAGTCGCTTTTGCATGTATGCATAGGCTTTTGTAATGAGTTCTTGATCCAATCAATAAACTATTTTACATAAAATGACTCATACACTATAAAACAAACTGATTGTTATTGTACACCAATGTACCCGTGTCGTGATGGAGCATGTGCACGTTTTCATGGGAAATGGCCATCTTAGTCACCCGGCCATTTGCACAGGATGGTGTGCATCCAGTACGTGCCATGTGGAGGAGCCACCAGGACCACCAGCTGCTCCACATCACATTTTAGATCATGTGGCAATTCAGATAACACCAGAATCTTTTCAGTCAATAGTTAATGTGCTGCAGGTGCTTCTGTATTGGAAAAATAAATAAAAGGAAGCTTGATAGTTTAGCAAATTTGTACACCTGTGACAAACATAAATTAGTCTGACTCACTAAAAAAAATCAAACTGTACACATGTGACATTTGTGTAATGTAAGCATCTGTATTCGTTCAATTATTTCTTTTAAAAAATACTGAATTTTAAAACATAGTCTTTGACCTGGTTTTTCAAAGCGGAACCTAGATTTCATCATTTTAGGTGTTGCTGGCAATTGGATGTTCAGTACCATTCAATTTTCATCTCCCAGATGGGATTGGAATGAATCAGAGAACATCTTCAATATCATTGCTACCCGTTGCATGTATGCATGCTCTTGATTTTAGCTGATGAGTATGAAAGTAATTTCCTTCGAAAATGGTCAAAAAGCTGATTTGAATAACAAACTACGTGAGAACGTGCTCTGCTGGCAGTCGTGGTAGGTCTGCGCCGATTGGCTGGATGCCTTTGGCAGAATCTTTTCATAGATGAGAAAATAACCCAGCTGTGGTTATCGCAGGTGGCTCAACTGAATCAGTCTTTTCCACATTCATAAGCAAATGAGTGGACTCGGCGACACTGTCAGAGTGTAAATTCACTTTCTCTTGACTCTTGTAGGTTTCAGTTTGTCACTGGGCAGCATGACGGATGTGATGAACAGCTGTGATTCTGCAGTGGGAGATTTCAGTGTGGCCGGTGCATCTGAGGAACAGAACATCTCTTTTCAGGTGAGCTTCTGCTTCTTGAGGTGAACTGATTCATTGCACGTATATGTTACGCTACAAAAAATAAGGATGCTACAAAAAGATATTTTGTCATAGAAGAACCATTTTTGGTTCCCCAAAGAACCATTCTGTCAAAGAACCATTTTCTACTTACCTTTTCTAGTTTAACATGTTAAATGTCACCATTCCACGGTGGAACACTTTTCACTGTTCACTTTAATATTTCATAGTTGAATTCCAATCTAATCATGACAAACTATAAATTGATGGAAATGTCTAGGACTCAAGAATTAATATTTAACAATTATAAACATGAACAAAAAAACACCTAAAATTGTAAGTTTGGATGGTGCAGTTTTATATGCATGCTCAATATCTGCAGTGACAGTTATCACGATAAAGATTATATTCAATAAAATTAAAAAAGCTTCATTTTTAGGTTTCAGTCCCTATTTTGTTCTTTATTTGAGAAAAGTGCCTGATATAAATGTGTTACTCAAAAGCTCAACACATCAACAATTGCATATATATTTAAAGTCACACACACGCAAACACACCCCACTTGTCCTATCTGGTTACCCGATAGATAACTGTAATAAGACTCTTTGGACAAGATCTATTCCTGACTTTATCTCCATCATTTCAGCCTGATTAGTGTCTCTTTCATTTTGCTCGCATCACTGCAAAAAGCCAATCAGATGCCTGCTCGCTCAGGAAGCCTGGATGCATTCAGATTCCACACAGATACTCGAGAGAGACTGGAAAGGTCACAATCTTTTCAGGAAACGATCATCATTATCCTCTCTGTACCACAGGATGAGCAGTGCTATTATATGGCTGCTGAATGAACCCTGTGTATCAATGTATCATTCGCTCATGTTGTGTTAGCCAGCAGTGAGCTCTTTCTGTGCTGGGTAAACCAACATGCCAATGCACACCAGGACTCAAATAAGGACGGTCCAAGGCCAGTATAACACAGCTTCGGGCCAGAAGACGAAGCTGTCACCCACTCTGGCCAAAGCTGTATTTATGTTGTCAGTTTAGTTTGAATGCGCATAGAGCTGTTGAGCGAGCAGAGGTGCAAAAGAGCGGGGGACGTGCACACATGATGTGTTTTTTGCATTCAAAACAGCTAGACATACTGTGATAAAATGCAGAACTGCATTGCAAACGTGATGTGGTTGTGAAAATGTGTCGTTTATAGTGTAAGACCCTGAGAAACACAATGATACATTATAATTCGCTATTTGTAAAGCTACATACATGACACCTGACAGGCATTTTGAGAAGGAATTACTTAAAATAGAATAATAATAAATAAAATAATAAAAGTCAATAAATAAATAAATATTTATAAAAAATGTTTTAACCTGATAACTGTCGCTGCACATATTGAGCATACACATGAAAATGCATCCAACTGCAAATTTGTACATATAGTTTTTATCTTTTTATTTAATTTTAATTTATTTTTAAAATAACATTAATATTAACCTTTTTATTTTTTTATGTTTACTATTATGGAAATTTCTCAAATATTTATTCTTATTTGTTCTATTGTTTTTCTATTAAGTCTTAGACCTTTCCATATAGTTTGTCATGATTCAATTAGAATTCAAATACGAAATATTAAAGTAAGTAGTAAAATAACGTAAGTGTTCCACCTGCGGAACGGTGACAATTAACAGGTTAAAATTACAAAAATATAGAAGAATTACCAAAACATTCATATTTTTGTTATTATTTTTAATATTAATATGTATTCTTTTTTCTGAAAATGTTGCAAGGGCAAGTTTAAAATATTATTATTATCGAGTCCTTCACATGCTTCCGTTGTAAGTATACTGTAGATGTTCTCAGACAATTCAAGGCTCCCTCGATACCCACATGACCAAACACATACAGGCATTCATAAATGCACTCAAGATGCTCTTGTTCCCACTTCACTGTAATTCTGGAGCAATAATCATACACAACGCGAGTCGTATCCTACTCTCATGAACGCTAAACAAGGCAGTAGGACTCAGGCATGGCGTGAGGTGAATGCCAAACATCTCATTAATAGAGATCCATCATGCAGCTCTTGATAGAACCGCTGGCTGAACATGCTTGAGGGAGCTTTGATAAATATATATTTACTCCTTTCATAAATGATTGCCTAGGAAACAGGTGCTAGAATAGACAGACATTCTCAGGTAGATTTTGGCATTGAATGTGTCCCAGCGTAAACCGGTTAAGATACTGATCTCTGATCTCACAGAAATTTGCAACTGTTATACAAGCTAATTTGTATGATGTGAAACTATTTTGGATTATTTTTCATTTTTTTAAGTAAACATAAGAGTGTCTCATTATTTACATGCTTTAATAACCCTGCTGAAAAACATGAATTTCCACACTTTTCTAGGCTGGTTTATGCTGGATAGTTTTGATGCTGATGGAGCAGATAGAAATATAATGAAGAAATATACTGTATAAAACACACTCTTGTTGTGGCCCTTATGTGACAGATCTTCCCAGATTCCCATGAAAGGTTTCCCAAGCTTTCCAAACGGCTGCCGTCCATCGTGGTGGAACCCACTGAGAGTGGGGAGGTGGAGAGCGGGGAACTGCGCTGGCCACCTGATGATCTGAGTCCAACAGATGATCCAAGAGACAAACAGGCCCAGGCTGCAAGTAAGCTTTATCACAGTAGACAAACTGAGCATGAAAAATTACACTTCGTAACAAACATAGGCAACAGTATATGATGACATGCTTTCTGATTTTAAATTATACACTTTTTGTATTCATTTTATAATGTACACACTAAAAAATGCTGGGTTATTTTTAACCCATGATTGGGCCAAAAAAGAGACAAACTCTATGCTTACCCTATGCTGGGTTGTTTTAGTCCATATTGCTGGGATGTTTCAACCCAGGATTGGGTCAAATATGTTGGGTTCGTCCCTTTTAGAACACACCATGGGTTAAAAATAACCCAGCATTTTTTAGTGTCATATTTACTTAACCACAGCTCTGCAAAAACTTGCAGGTTTAAAGGTTTTATTGTTGTTCTCTAAGGTTTAAGGATGATAATTGACAATATTAGGTTGCCTGAGATTGGCAATTTTGAATTTTTGGTACGCAGAGGAACTTTATATTATTGTACGTTTGCATGCATGAATGAATACAGAGCAAAATAAATGTAACACCAAGTCTGAACTACAACCAACTAGTTTATTAGATTATAAATGTATTCGATTATTACTAGATTATTTGTGAATTTCAAATACCTTTAGTAACAATTTTTGTATCTTAACTGCTGAGATCATCTGGTGTAGCTGTAGTTTACCTGGTAAAGGATGCTAGCAATGCCAAAGTTATGGTTTGATTCTCAACACACACATTTATAAAATACAGACCTTAAATGTAGTGTAAGTCACTTTGGATAAGATGCCAAATACATGAAAAAGTTCGAGAGATGAAATATATGTTTTTATTCCAGGTGAGAAGCCCACAGAAGACAGCAAAGAGGAAAAGTAATGGGCAATGGTTGGCACGATCCAGCCAATCACTGTGAATGTCTTCATTATGGACAGGAGTGAACGGGAGACTCCACCAGTTAGGTCTGCCCATCATCCACACTAGAGCCGCCCACCTATTGACCTTCACTCCCCTAGGTGGAGCCGAGGCCCAAGAGACTGTTTTAACTGAACTAGCTCATGTGCCAAACTCTAGTGGTAGTCCGCTGCTGTGACTGAGCTGTAAATGGTCTCCAATAACATCATAATCCATGATACCCATTAGAACGCTGTATGCCTGATAAATTATACATTGGCATTAACTACCGTATTTATTTGCTTTAAACCAAAGTCTTTCATTTCTTCCTATCAGAAGCACATAACTTCATGACATTCATTTAATGTATTATATCTATATCAAGCGCACATATATGGATTTTAAGTAATGTAAATAAACTACAGTGCTGTGGAAATGGCTTCTTCCCCAATGTAGATTTCTCACCCAATGTACAGTAGATTTCTCTTCTAGCGTGTCGTCACAAACACTTACATTCCGCTCTGTCAAAAAGTAATATTGGGTCTTTTATAACACGCTTTTCAGATATACTTGCACATACAGTACCAGTCAAAAGTTTGAAAACACTTACTCACTCTGTATAATGCCATGTTATATTTTATTGCATTTCATATCATTTAGCTTCTCGAGGTCTCAACCTGGGAAGCTTTTTAAACAGCACTGGAGGAATTTCTAAATATACTGGACTCTTATCGGCTGCTTTTTATTTATTTAGTCCAAGTAATCCATTTCAAAAATATTATTATTATTTATTATTATTATTTACATTATTATTTATTATTCTCAATTAAGAAATTAATATGTTGGCATAATTATATTATAAAGTATTTTCGAACATTAAAATATACACATTCAAATAAAAAGGTTTTTAAGATCAAACATTTTTGTCAATTGTGTCTAAACGTTTGACTGGTACTGTATTTCAACTGCCGGCTGTTGCTAATGTGTGTTTGTCAGAACTGCTGTAAATGTTTTTTGCCTTCTAGTAACACTTCATAATTTCAATAACATTATTGTTTGTATGTAAGTTTGGACTCTAATTATTTAACCCATCAAATGTCACCTTCCTAAGGCAAATCTCTGCAATGCTGTAAATCTGTGGAAAATCACAATATGACGTCACAAATCTGATGCTTTTCTTTTAATGTTTAGTTTTGCAAATTAAGTATTTACAATCTGTCTGGGAGTGAACGTGGTACATTTATTTTTACATGCATGCTCAGACGGTCCATCAAAAGAACATGCAGGATCAGCTTTGACATATGAAGCGCCTCCGGTGGGCACATGTCAGGTATTAGTGCTCTTTGATGAATTCTGTGTCGACACGAGTTTGAGTTTAGTTATTCTAGCCTAACAGCAGATGCGTCTCTAAGCAGTTGTACTCACAATAACCATTTATTACTAAGCTTTGAATAAATGTGAGAAGATTCCTAAACAGACACTGCAGCACACGTCTAAAAGTGATCTGTTTAAAATGAGTTTCCCAGAATGCATTGCGCTGACCTTTTCCGGGGCTTGGGTTTGCTGCCTCCTCTCTAAATGAATCGGAGAGCCATCTATGTTCAGGTGCAGAAAACTGTCACTTTGGATTTGCACTTTTCAGTGGACACTCCTTGGGCAGACCACTAAAAGTACAGCGTCTGTGAGAAAAGGAGGCTCCAGGGAAATGAGACACTGCCATCTATAGCCATCTACAGTAGGACTACTGACCTGACAGGCTGGAGATTATTCTCACTCAATTTTCTCTCATGGACAAACCACCTTGTCTGGAGCCGCACGTTCTGAAAATAAACCCGTCACTCTCAAAAGAAACTTGAAGACACCAAAGCTCGCTCTTGTGAGAGGTATTACAGTTCCCGGTCACGGAAGCTTCCGGTATGAGTCGGCTCTGATTTATAAGTGTTCCTACGCGTGCTCATGCACCCACACGCACAAAAATACACAACTACAGCCAACACATTTTAACAATCTTAAGTTTTTTCGGATGATCTACAATGAAGGTTGCAACTGAATCACGCATCGTTGGTGTATTAGGACGTAGTAAGAAGAAGATGTCATTATTCTTCAATCTTGATCTTCAGCCTCCGTTTAGTAATTAGTCTTGCACGCACTTCTAGTTTAGTCTTCTGGATTAATACAGCTCCTTTGACTTCCAGCTCAAAAGAAGTTTCAAACCCACGCCAACTCTGCTTCAATAATATGTCAATCGGCGCTGACAGCAGGACGCGAAACATGTACTGGCAGCGGGACGCACGGCATCTACTTATTATAAAGTGAACATTACACACCTGCCCCATTGCTCAGTCCCACACCGCCCACTTCCATTTGGCTTTTTTATTTATTTCATCTCTCTCTCATTCTCTCGCTCGTCTGCTGGAGAGCTCTTCTGATGTGCTTGTCCTTTGGGACTTTGAGCGGCGGTGTTACCATAGCAACCACCTTGTCAAGCAGCCATCAGAGCCGCGTCTTTCTCCAGCGGCAGCTCACCGCCGAGCGCTCCTCCCCACTGACCCACTCAGATCGTTTGACTTTCATACACTTTCCTGCTATATTAATAACGCTATTAATCAGAGGTGACGGGAAAAATAGTGTAATGCTTCTTTGAGAGCTGTAAAGTGCTGTTGAAACTTGTGATTGGTCGAGTGTGGGAAGGCTTTTGTAATGTGTTTACTTAAACGTGATTTCTAATGTAGACCAACATGCCTGCTGTGAGCTTTTGGTTAGGCAGAAACAGCCTTCACATGCACACACAAACATTTCTGACCTTTCAGTCAATAATACATGTCTTTCTACACATACTCCAAACATTTCTATGCATTACTGATCTCTTTAAAGCTATAGGCAATGGTTTTCATATATATATGGCATGTTCTAAATATTACAAATACATATCTTCTGTGGAAGACTATAAATTGTGTGACCAGTCATTGCATCCGGTCAAAATACACTGATAGCGTGTCCTAACTGTTTGGGCATCTATGAATTTGCATAACACCATGCACTCTGGTAGTGGATAAACAACAAGCATTGTAACTGTTGATTACATTCAGTACACTGCAAAGAACTTCATATTTTAGTTTATTTTTCTTTTTTAATACAAATGTTTGAAAATTCCTAAATCAGAATACATTTAGGCATACTTGAAAAGCAATTTAATTATATTTATATACTATATTTTAAACTAAGCAACTTAATATATTAAGTTTTGTTTTTCTGAGACAATTCAAAATTAAAATTTATTTTATGCTTAAACCAAGCAAAATTATTTATTAATGGTCGAAATGTACTTTAATTATGTTTAGTGAAATAAGTTGAAACTTGAATTAAGATCATTTTTTGGCAGATACTTTTTTGTTGAGAATTTTGATATCTATATTGGAAAACAAGGCAAAAATACTAATACTGTGTTTTATGTACTGTAATGTTCTCATACTGGTGAAAGAGATTGTAATAATTGATATGAGAGAGATAAGGGAAGATAAGGGATCCTCTCAAAGCTAGCTTGCTCTTGCTAGCCTGTATGAAACTGCCTACCCTAGCTTTTAATCAAAATTTTAACTTTGTCATTTACAGTCAATTATGTTGTCTTTAAGGCAATCTACAGTATATGCTAAGTGTGTCTATGATGGACATCAAAATCAAAACTAATGCTTAATACAAAAAGGAATTAAGAAACTTGTGTCATAAAGGTGGCTTTGCCCCTGTTGATGAGTCATCCTGAACTACAAAAAGTTTTGTCCAATCAAATTATTTCTTAAATGAGAATGTCCCGCCCAACTTTTACCACTTGTTAGCAGCTACAGTAGCATACCATGGTTTTGTGGCATTGTTAACTAAAGTAGAATAAAAAAATTGAATTTTATTAAAAATACAAAAGGAAATCTGTCAACAAGTGAGATTTTCAAGCTCAGTGCAGATGCTCAAACTATTGATCTTCCATGCAGCATTGCAAAAAACCACTGAGGCCAGGGTTTGGGGCCTGAAGAAAGAGCTTACGATTAGTGATTAGACCAGCGTAATCAAATCCGCCGTTTTCAAGCTGACACACAATTATGTCACAGACGAGCAATTCTGAAGAGTAATTTACAGCGGCGAGAGAGGGAGAGGTGAGATTGGATGACAGAAAGTTCAAAAACATCAAAAGAGAACTGATGATGTTCTTTGTTCTGTCTCTTGAGCTGCAGAAATAAAAAGCCTGAGGTGAAATGTCAGCATATGAAATTACTGCACAATCTTGCCTTCTTGTGTGGTTTGGTCTTCTATTGTGTAACCAGCGAGTTCCTATTGTGCGTCATTTTTTGATTTGTCTGCTGAGGTCAGATGGCAAAAGAACAAAGAAGATGTTAGTGCAATTCAGGTGCCAATAAATCTGAAATATGGCTCACATGTCACAAACTTTCAGCTTTAGTGATCTGTGTCATATTGAAGATGTTCTATACTGTAGATTTATAATGTATAATTTCAGACCACATTTGTCCATTCCTATATTTAGCTATGTCTGGATCACCTGAGACATCCAGGCTCATAATGCCATGTACATGCCAAAACTGTGAATTTGACTCTAAAATCCATCCCGACATCAGTTTGTGTTTGTGGATTTGCGGTGAAGGGTTCTCAGGCGGTTCCTCTCCACCGTGGGACTGCAGAGCTTCATGATGTGCAGCTCAGCTGGGATGAAAGAACACACACTGAGTCAAAGTTCACACTGCTACCTGCCAGCCACCCAGATGCCACACTAAAATAACAGCTGATATTTACGGTGGAAATGTCAAACCCAGTTGTTTCTTCCAGCTGGGCTGAGCTCTGGCTATACACACACGCACACAATGGTTGTGAGAATTATGTAATGGGATTTTAGGCATATGGAATACATAAGCCACATTTGTTCAGCAATAATGTGATTATTGAAATATTAAAGTAATATATATATATATATATATATATATATATATATATATATATATATTATAAAAAATATATTAAATATTATATAAATAGTTATGGTATAAAAAGGTAAAACAGAAATGATGTGAACCTTCGACAGAAAGAGGTTCTTCTATAAACAATTTACAATTTTTCACAGGACTAAATCACTGTATCCTCTTTCCTATGTGGCTACATTAATCTGTATGTAATGGCATCAGTCATTTAATCAAACTCATGATATGCTTGGCTTGACTCAAATCTAAATAAATTCTCAGAGGGAGATTTTAGAAACAAGAGGACACACACACAGCACACTTGCTCTCATCACTTTTAAATCCTTCACACCTGAGTGGCCAACTGTGTCTCAACAGGATATGAAACCTCTTTCCATGAATAAACATGGCTGTCCAGTGCTGAGCAATTTCTCGTTTGAGTGTTACAAATCCAATTACCACTGAACAGCAGCGCTCCTTTAGTCACAATCATTTCTCTCTTATTTTCTCTCTCACACATATTCTCTTTTCAACCAGATCTAGAGCTAATAGTGGTCATAGCCTGTGTTTTCTGGCTTTTTCGATCAAACTGTCCGCTATTTTGAAGGAGATTTAGGCATCAAACCGTGTTGTCTTTATGTTTTTAAGTTAAGCTATGCTTTTATCAATGATTGTCTCTTTTAACATTTGTTTTTGGTTGTTACCTGTCATTGTTTGATTCTCCTTTCTTGTTTTAATCACTATCACAGAATAATGTCAAAAAGGCTAAACATAAAAATGTATAAAATCCTGTTGCTAAGTACTATACGTAAGTGCATGGCGCTAGCAACGCCAAGGTCATGGGTTCAATACCAGGGATTGCACATACTCACGACTATAGGTATATTATTACGCACTGTAAGGTGCTTTGGAAAAAAAACGCTGACAAATGCATAAATGTATATAACGAAGCAATGTCTACTGGGGTTTACTGTAAAGATAAAATCAGATGTTGAGGGGTTTTTTTTCAAACTAGTCATACAAATGTAAGCATTAAAATAATTTAAAAGGAATAATAATTTTATTTCAAGTCAGCAATTATGGGAATGTGGTGATCATGTAAAAACATCCCAGTGGGTGTCAACTTACAGTCGTCTCAGATCTTTTTGCTAAAATTGGTTTTAGAAGAAGTAAAAATAGAAACAAATCAGACTATTATTTAAATACATGACAAGTATGGAGGTGTTTAATGAATGTACTGTAGATTGTGTGGATAAAATGATCTGGATTTGGGTAAAACTGATGAAAAATGTTTGAGTTCATATTGCAAATCTTTGATAATATTGACTTTTAATTGCAGACTTGCCAGATTTGAGCTCAGTTTGTGACACTGTAGAGATGTCTTCTGAAATGCTAATGGAGATATTTGTGAGATTTTTCAGAAAACATATCTGAGATGCAGGAGAGCATTTAATCTCACTGATGTCTAGGAGAAACGATTTGGATAAAGAGATCTCATCTGTGACTTTTCTTTCTTATTAAATGAATCAACAGGTTATGCACAAACCTGTGCTGTTCAATGTGAGCACTAGTGCATGCTATCATAAAACAAAAGAGTGATACCAAATGTAATAATAAAAAAACATAATAAACTTTTAGTTTTATTGTCATCATTCATTTTCAATTCAACCTTTAGCTATGGCGATAATATGATTTGTAATGAAGATATTCAGACCCCGCTCTGTATTTGTGTTCATAACCCCAATTTTACACCATTACCACAAACATATTCTTTACTGTATAATACATCATGTGAGAACACCCTGATGTGGATGGAAGACTGGACATGTTTAAATATTCAGTTCTTTCTACCAAGATTTGAATTTCATCCTGGGTGTCTGACCCATGAAATGAAGAGAATAGATAGTCTGGCCTCAATTAGTGGCTGTCTGCAGGCATCATCTCTGATGGCCATATTCAGCGGTCAGTCAGCCTGTGGCGTTTATTGAAAAATGAAAAGAAGAAAATACACATCTACAGCTGGGAGTAATGGAGTGTTTGGGTAACATGTTTGGAATATACCATTATATATTTGCAGCTCCCCTGTTTTCGTTAGTTGCTAGTACATCTAAAAAACTAATATTTTGACAGCTTCAGTCCCCTATTACTTATATGAAAACATTTCAAAATTCACCTTTTGGTGTTTTACAGAAGAAAGACAATTCAGACAGGTTCAGAATGGCATGAAAATAGAAAATAGGAAATGTTTCCTTTAAGCTCCTGTTTTCTACTATTTAATTTATAAGTATTTATCCTCCACCGTGATGCAACATGGCACAGTGGAAACAGTCCCAAAACCCACGGATGTCCTTCTAGCTGCCGCTAAAACCATTTATGACAGAATAAATCCTTTAGCTGACAACTCGAATCTTGTGGAGGTGTACGATGATTCAAGATGATTCTCAGTGAAGCCCACCTGTTATCTGCGGAGGACAATAAACTCATCGCACCCTCCGGGTCACGTTTCAGAGTGGCCATCCACGGCTGGTGAATGCATTCACAATCACTCCCAATCATTACAATCTCATCAAGGAAGAGAGAGCTGGAGAGATTCAAGCCCCCCCAACCCGAGTCCCATTCAAATCATCTCTATCCCCTCTTATCATTATAACCCCGGGCACATATGTAGAGTGAGACCAGGAGAAAGAGGAGCTTGCATGACTGGAGGAGAGATAGATTGAGGTGGTGAAGGGGTAGAGAGAGATTGTGCGAGCGCAGGGTTGGTGTTCGGCTCGTGTCAGAAGCAGATTAAAATTCATACAGTCTAATCAGCTGCTAAATTTAACCTTGTCAGCCAGACCCCTATTCTGTTCTCTCTCACACACACACATTTTACCACCTTATTATGCTATCGTTCAGACCCTCTGATAGAGCATGTGAATTTAGCAGAACTCGATTCATAACTGCCTCCGCTTATGAATGTGACCCTACATGTGAGGAAGGAGATATTTATATTGTATACAAAAGATGTTTGACCATGTGTATATATTAGTTCAAAATAAAGAAATGGTATAAATAACTCAATAGTGTTACTTCAAAGAGTAATAGTGACTCATTAGTGATGTCACTATATTCCGGTATTGACAATAACCTTGATATTATGATTATTAATTTTGTTTGGCAAAATATCTGATATGTAAAAATGATTCAATATACTGTATTAATATGAAGTATACTGTATTATATATTAATATACTGTATATATATATATATATATATATATATATATATATATTTGATTTTTTTTAAAAGCTGTATTTTGAATTTTGCACTGCATTGATGTTTTAGTGTTAACAGTGTCCTTAAAAATCTACAGACAATGTACTCGCAGAAAATTACCAGTACATTAGAGTTTTTACAGTTTGTATTAATACTGCACTTAATTACAAATAATTTACATGTATTTAACATTTTAGAGCCATAATGGTTACAAACTCTTTTTCTCTGCCTCTCACTTGTAAGTGATTTATTGACCTTGATTTATTGAAAAAGAGAAAACACAAAATCTATAAATATGAATTTGACAAATAGCATTATTTATTACTTTAAAAAATCAATATATATCATAATAATATTGTTATTGTGAATTATTTTGGCCACAATAACCATGTAGTGAAAATCGGATATCGTGACAGCCCTACCTCTCATATACATTTATTATGTATAGTAAACCTGTAACAATTACAACATTCTAAGCAGACAAACAAGAGAAAAAAAAAGAAAATGTAAGTGTTAATACGCAGATGCTAAAGTGTTCTAGACAGTGTTCTTGATATGTTCGTGTTAAGTTTACAGAAGGAATAAAGATCTTTAAAGTTCTTGCAGGCACTAAGAGTAAGAAAAAGTTTCTCAGAGAAGAGAATTCTGAACAGGCTCTTCAGATCTAGTTAAGCATCTAAAACTCCTTATGCTGCCCTATAAAACCTTTAATTTTACAGTAATATGGTAACATTGAACCCTCATCCAATGCCTTGACTGTCTATTTTAAAAAGTTCTTCTGTCTCAATAAAACCTATTATTATCTACTCGATGTATATGATCATCTCATAAGGAAGTGTGTGTTCTATCAGAAAAATTACTCTTCTTGCATCACCAGCAAGAAAATGTGTTTTATGTCATTTGCAATTACACCGTGTCATAGGTCACGAGTCTCTGAATCATATGACTTTTCCCTCAGATGATAATAGATCTTGATGTTCATTCAAATAATCAAGATTGCGGGTAGTTCATTTCCATAGGGGTCGTTTCCTGTTAACTTTAATTTCCTTTAGATGAAATTACTGAGAAGTCATGCTGACCTCAATTTCTTTTTATAAATAACCTGTAACAGACTTTCTTTTTCTTTTCTTTTCGCACTGCCTACATAGGGAAGTATAAAAACACCCTAGTTTAATAGTCGAGACACTTTTCTTTTGGGGTTTCTCCAAATGATTTGGGGTTTAAAGGAATAGTTCATATTATTCACTTACTTCCATGCAGTATCTGTTATATCTTGTATGAATCACAAAAGAAAATAATCTTTTTATGTCCATAGTAGTAACTATTTTTACAAAAATTGGTTTTAAAGCACTTTAAAAGTAGTCCACATAATTTGTGTGCCATATTTAAAGTCCTCTGACATCATACAACAGCTTTGTATATGAATCACACTAAAATGTATGTCATTATTCATTATAAATTTCCCCTTTAATGAATAGATCAGCTGGATCTTTTCAATGAAACTGTCGATCTGGTTCACAAACCAGAGTGATTCATTCCAGAACGGTCCAGTTTTCAAGTTTGCTGATTCACTGATCTAATAGCTTTACATCTATGGTCACAATGAACTGTCAAAAAAGACCTGCATGAAGGTTCCTCAACATGTCATTTTTTAGGTTTTACATACATGTGGGTGAAAAATGAGAGTGGCAGAATTTTCTACCGTGGATGAATTACTCCTTGGACTGCCTGGACAGCTGTCAAAAAAGCAATTTACAATATTAAATTTACAATATTAAAAGATAGGGTCTATGACACTGTGATTTGTATGATCGCAGGCAATTATAGTACATGCATTCCAAACAGCACTTTTAGAAGAATCCTACGAGACACTTTTGGCAAGTCTAATGTTGTTGTGCCATTTGAAAAGAGGGAATGACTGAGGTGAATAAGTTGGGATAATGAGCACATTTACATTATAAGCTTGTGGATGAGCCTCGGGGAGCCTGATTAGGAATTGCCCTCTGGTTACCAAGGTGATTATTATTCTTATTGAGTCGGCAAGACAGTAGCAGGATTTCCAAATGCAGACTTCTGGAAATGCAAATGCATTCTCTTGGAAGTGTCGAGCAGTCTGCAGAGAGACTGAGTCCACTGGCAAACAGCTAATGAGGCATAAAGTGAATGCAACTAAATGTCTCCAGAGGTCCACTGGCCAGTTAATATCAGTGGAGATTTCCAGTACATTTATACCTCAGGATAACTTTAGTATGTAGGTCTGTAAGGCAAGTGGACAGGAAATTATATAACCCAAAAATTTTCTTTCTTTAATGTACATGTCTATTGACCAGATCAAGGATGCTGTAGTTACAACATCTAATGGCAGGGACTTATTGGATCATGCTCACCTGTCAAAAACAGACCCTCTCACACGCTCATGACTATAATAAACTTTTTTTTTAAAAACACTTGCAATATACTTTTGCGCTTACCAAGACAGTATACATTTCTTAAGATTAAGTCCATAAATTATATTTCATATGTACTTTAATTTAAAGAAAGGCTTGTGTTTTCTCAGCTATTATTCATGATTTTTCCATCAACATTTGTTCACTTTATTATTAATTACTAAAAATTATTCCTCTGCAGAAGATATTTTGAAGAACATAACAAAACAACATTGGCCCTCATTGACTTTCACTGTATGGACACAAAAAAAAACCTTGAGACATTTCTCAAAATATCTTCTTTTGTGTTTCACAGAATAAAGAGACATATACAGCTTTTGATTTGCCTTTAAACTGCATATTAATATGCAGCATTAAATCATCCATATTTTTCCAGTAGACTAAGTATTTTTAAGCAAAACCTAAACAGCTTTTCGCATTGGAGATGCCTATGTCTTAGCATCTTTGCTGACACAGAGCTGACACCACCATCCTCCACTGGAAGAAAGAGAGGCATTGTGTTCAGACTTTATCAATGATGGGAATCACAGTTCCGAGGTCAGTTTTTATAATGTGGTGATAGCATACTGTCTATTACAATTTCTATTATATTCAAATATTTACATACATGTGAATTTACTAAAAGTAAAACAGACATTTTCAACACAAAATAATTTGTGTTTTATTCTAGAAGTCACTAACTGTTGTTGGCAAGTTTGATGGTGAACGTGAATAAACAGATGATGGAACAGATGCAGAATTGCCCCCGCTAGATAACATGTGCAACAGCCTTTAAGCAAACACACACAGATTCGTCATCGGTCTAAGGATGACTGTGAGCCGGGTGATACACATGAAGGTGACATGCACGTGTCAGGCTTTCTCATGGTGGGCTTCACACGCACTTCCTTTTCTACTACTGGGTGTACTTATTATTTCTTAACATAAGTACATTGTGATTGTTTTCTTTTTTTTGTTGGTATATGATGACCTTTTATAGACTGAATCTGTTCAAGGAACACTATTAGCTTTTTTATTTGTTGTCATTAGAAGCACTTCTGCATTGTTCATGAGACCTCAAATATTTGCTTTGATTTTATTATGACTTGTACTGTGTGAGAATGTTGTTTCAAAGTGAACTAGTGACCTCTACTGGCCAAAAAAACACCTTTCATCCACTAGATGTCACTGTGTGATTCAATGACTGGAAACATTAAAGGGATAGTTCAAAATGATTAAAAACTGTTAAGTAAAAATTGTTTTATTATTTACTCACCCTCATGTCATGTCAAATCTGTATAACTGTCTTGCTTCACCAGAACACAGAAGAAAATATTTTGCAGAACGCTGGTTACCGGCACCCATTTACATTCATAGTATGGACACAAGATACAATGGTCAATGGGTGCTGGTAACCAGTGTTTTGCAAGATATCTTCTTTTGTGTTTCACAAAAGAAAGAATCATATACAGGGTTTGAATGACATAAGAGTGAAAAAATTATGACATAAAAAGAGAAAAAAAATGGATTTAATATTGACAAGAATAAGACAGAATATTATTATTAGTATTGTTATTAGAATATTATTAGTAAATGGGTTTCTTCATTACATTTATTAACTTTAAGGTTCAGACAAAGTTTTGTATTTAAATTCTTTTTAAATAATGTTTTGTTTTGGGTGCAATAAACATTTTGTGATCATGCACATACACATTTCTTTTAGGGCAAAGTGGTCCAGCTGGTCTGGTAAAGTGAGCAATCCCTGCATCTAAATTTTAAACACGTTTACTAAAATATATTCTATATATATATATACACACATGTATAAATGTACAAAAACCCCAAAACATGTATACATACTTGTTCTTTACTCCACATGCCTTGCCTTCAATGGGATGTGGCCACATCCACCCATGTCATATTACCTTAACTATGTTAAGACTTAAAAACAGACCCTTAAACACAAGACCATTGACAGTGTATAATCTTTGAGCAGAGTGCAATCAAGATTAAGTGGCCCATTTTACCTGAATGTCCAATTTATCTGAATTCATCCTATAAAAATATTTATATACAATTATATACAAATACTTTATACACATTTAGCACATATTTATGGATAATTATGTATTGAATAAGAATATATTGAATACTATAGGGAATATTGTAAATTTATATCCATATATAACTATACAATATTATAAGCATTGTGTCCAAATAAAATAACATTAACACCACTAGATGTCACTGTCCGACTGTTCACTAGTACACCCTCTCTGGTGACTACCCATTTCTCAACTCATTTTCATGTCGTGGGTCATAAAAGATCGTGGGTCATAGTTCAGAATACAGATAAAATTTTCTTTTCTTTATAGTGTCCTCGATATGCTCTAAATGAACAAAGAGAAACATGTCAGAAGTAAAAAGTAAAGCCACATTAAAATGCCGTGGAGGCAGCAGAGAGAACAAGGCCTCTGTGAGAAATCACAAGGTTTCTGGGAAACTGCTTGGAAAAGTCTGTTCGCCTAGAATAGACTGTTGGCATGTTTATCACCCAGCTTTTATCACCCAGGGATGTTTTAAGCAATATAAAGCAAGTTTCCATCTGTTCTCTTATTGGTTGCTTTTTATAGTTTTTTTTGTTTTGTTTTATTAAATGAAATATGTTTCATTTGTAGGTATAAGAGGATTATAAAAATTGCAGTTTGCTTTCATTTTAACACCCTGATTATTCACAAAACAAATGTTTCTCCATTTAACAACCCACTAATCTTAAGAAATATCATCCAGTTCCTGCACATCTGTCTTCCAGTATCCACATATTTAACCCTTTTCCAGCAGTGATTCCATGATGCTGAAGTCTATTTTTTACACTGATGTGAACATTTTCATAGAATGTATCCCTTACAAGTTTTACGAACAATCTGTTTATATTTTACTAACCCCCTGTTGAGTCCAAACATCACAAAACAGCCTAATCTCCCTGTAATGGAATACAGTATACATACCCATAGACCATACAACAACTTGTTTTTAAATATAATATCCTATTAGGGTTAGCCTAATATGTTGTTTTCACCCCAGGAAACGCAATCAAAGCATCTAAAGATGTCATGCTAAACAAAAAAGAAGATTAAAAACAGGACTGCCTGTAAGAGTTAAGCCTTTTGATCACATGGTGCTTGTCACTAGCCTATAAAAGGGCACTATAATAGGCGGTAGGCTATAAATAAAGCTAAGCTGCTAGAAACTCAAAAAGCGGTTGAAAGCTACAAAAGTATCTGACTCTGGACACACTTGTGGTGCTTATTTTATTGTTAACAATGGCATTTAGGAAACTAAAAAAAGGTAAGACAAATTTTCCTTAACAGCCTATTAATCTACTGTACAATAGCATAAAACAGTGCTTATCTAAAAGACTTATCGAACATTTGTATAATGTCTGTATAACATCCGATAATTTTGCATTATAGGTGTAACACGGGTTGTGAATGCTCGCGAAGGTAAGTTTTATTGTATTGATACAAGCATAACCATGGCTTTTAATTTGTACTCATCACGTTTTACTTGGCTATTCGATGTGTATGCATGGATTCATTTCGGTGTACAGTACACAGACACAGTCTCTTTCGTTGCTGTTAAGGAGAGCAAAGATTGACAACATAGGACAATGACTCGCACCGACAGCAGCTTTGCAGATTTGTTTTCCAAAATTGTAGCTTTCTGACCGACGCCTGTTTTACAGAGAGAGCGTGACGTTACTATCTGCACTGCTGTATTTAAAATGACACTCCAGTTTCCGTTTGTATGTGTCAGATCCACATTACCGTTCTTCGCACATACTGCCAAATCAAATGACAATGCAGTTTTGCTATAAGTCGTCAAACTCAGCGCATAGTTACAGGAGCTGTCAGGTTTAAAGATCCTAAACTAACGGAAAATACTAACGGATACTGATGCTATTGTCGGGTGTGTTTATACTCGCAAAATAATAACAGAATAGAGTGCAGAGACGCCTGTATTGAGCTATTGGTGAAGCGTCATCATTATCACCAAAAGAATGGCAAAATACGCCAACGTTTATTACTAATTGACAAATACATTTTGAAATTGCTGTTTCTATATTACTTAAAAATGGAAAAACAAATTAGTAGATTATCTATTTGGATGCTTTGTCGTCAACTTTGTGTTAATTCTTTTACTTAAAACAATGTAACGTTACAGGAGGGACGGGTGATGACGTGTGAGGTTTTTACCAAGAGTTTTTAACATACTGATACCTCAGATGTCAATATTTAATGGTTTAATGTTTTTTTTGTGGCATTTTTGTGTGTTTAAAGCATATTTATTAAGGTCAGGTACTGACCTTAATAAAAGGTCAAAGTCAGTTTTATTGTCACATCACCGCAGCACATGTGCCTTGGAGAGTGAAATTCTTGGGAGAGTGCTCCAGAAAATTGCAGAAACAGTTAACTGTTCAGAATTGTCAAGTCAATAACAGTCCACATTCCATGTTTACTAATGGACACAAGGAAATTACAATAAAATAACTATTTTATGTTCTTTAAAGAGTCTCTTTAAATATCTTTTTCATTTAGTGGGTATCTGCTTCTGGTTTGTGCATTTAATTAACAGAAATCTTGTGCATAGACTGATTTTTTTTATGTCTGGACTCTTGGGGCTTTGGTAAAATATAAACAGATATATATTGGTTCATATATTGGCATATTGGTAATAAATATGCAAGAATTTCTATATCAAGTTCATGTCCATAATGCTGTACTTGCCCTGATGTTTTAAGCATGTTAAAAGCTTTTTTAACATAAATACTAATAAACTAATATCTAATAAACTAATACTAATACAACAATTTTTAAGTTAATGTTCTTTATTGATTTTTATTATGAGTGAACTGTTGTTTATTACTTATTGGCGTACATTTTTATTTTTGGTAATTCTCTTTCAGAAGTGGCCCTTGACAGCACTACAAATTCCCCTGCTGCTCCAGAAAAGCAATGTCAGAAAAACAAACACAAAACCAAAATATCAGATAAAAGATCTTTTTTGGACTTTATAAAACTCAAGAAGAAGTCAAAATGTGCAGCTCTCTCCCCTGAAATGCTATCAGGTAAAATGCTGTAAATTTATGATTGCCAAAGTAAGTTGTAAAATTTATTTATAAAGTTAAACTTCTTTTTGTGCGTTACTATAATGCACACACAGAAATTAGCAGAAGGTTCGTTTTGAAAAATAAATAAATAAAAATGAATGCTCTTACATACTGCAGAAGACCTTGTTTTCAATGAGAATCTGGAACAGTATCGTTTACCTGAAGCACAGAAGCAGCTGGTGGCAGCTGAAGAACTTATCTTTGGTTCGAATAAAGCAGCCAGAACTGAGGAACAGGAAGACAAACTGCAGACAGACTATGAAATCTTCATTCTGCATATGAAGATGATCATCTATGAGTCGTTTAAAGATGACAACCAGGAGAAACTCAAGAATGCTTTGACTTCCATACTTCAGGAGGAGGCCCAGGACAGACGCTGGAGGAATGTGGACCTTGAGGAACGTCCACCTTGGAGGCCGACGAGGTGCAGAGAAATCCACGATTCGTTACTCCAGACTGTTGTGGAGGAGCGAATGAAGAACGCAGATGAACAGGAGAATGGGGCAGACAAGCTGTCCTCTTCCTCAAAGAGAGAGGTGTGCCGAATGGGCAAACAAGTACAAAAAGATCTGCTCATTGTGGTCAGAAAGATGAGAGAATTTTACCCACCAGACTTTGGCATTTGTAGAACGTATGCCCAGCTTTACCATCAAGCGTTCTCTACCAAACTCCAACAGCTAGCCAGATCCAGTATTGATTTTGAGGATTGCCACTACATATTGAGTTGGATTTTCAATTATTACCCGAGGTAAGAAGCAGTGAAAAATATTGTCATGATAGGAAAGTCACTGATTTTAAATGCAAAACATAGAAAATAGAAAAAACATGATAGAAATAGATAATAGATTTTTTTTTTAATTATAAATAAAATTGACAACTTTGTCTTGACCATAGGAGTGATACGAACCCTCTAAAAAGCTTTGTGATCAGCCTTTTAATGCACTTTTAAATTCATAGAGCCTGAACTCATCTATTTTTCCGCATTTCAAAAATTTCTAAACAAGGGACTGAATTATGTGTTTATAGTGATGTGCTGAAGCACAAAGAACTGAATCAGCACATTGACAATTCATCGCTTGGACCTCTGCTGCCTGAAGAAGATCTTAAAACATTACAGGAACAGTACTTTTCACACAAAGAGGTAATTTAGTAGATGATTGATAAATTAGCACATTATTAAAAAAACAAGATTCTATTCAACAGGTTATTAGTTTATTAAAATGATGTCATCATAATTAAAAATGGCAGCATCTGCTGTATATTTTAAATGATATTTCCTTTGATTTCTGTTATCAGAATGAAGTCAGAATGTGGTTGTCCAATGCTTTTGAGAAAGAAGTGAAGAAATGGAGAGATGGCATTGAACCAGAACTGATGGATGGATACTACTACAGCAATTTTGCTGTTGATGTTATACCTGTAGGTTTTGGATTATAGTGACTTTCTTAACATCTTTTTTTATTTATGCAGGTCATGATCAACACATTTTTTGAGGTCATGCGTTCAAATTAAATAACATCTATTTCCTGTAGATTATGCATAAAATAAAATGTCAAAGTGCCCAAGTCATTAAGTTACTAAATTTTGTTTTCTAGCTTATTGATTTAACTGTGAAAGAGATCAAGGCGAAGGGCTGTGAACATAAATCTGGGCAAATTCTATGCCAGCTGGACAGTTTCCTAATAAGGTAAATAGATTGATATTACTTTTACATTTTTGCATTCTGTAAGAACCAGTATTCAAAGTGACATGCATGTTTAAATGTTTTATATTTAAAACAAAAAAAGGAACAAATAAATGAATGCAGGAACATATAAGCATATTATACTAAAATGTTTCTCCTTGTTTTTCCATGGCAGCTATATGAAAAGCTTGGAGGATCATATTAAAACAAAACAAGAAAGTGTTCCTAAAATTCTAAGTGCTAATGTAGTTAACATCCATCAGTTTAGGTGAGTGTGTCTGATTTATGAAATTTTCTTTAAGGCTTTATTGCAGAAATGATTTGTGTAATAGATGTATTTCTATTGTTTTTAAAAACATTTATATAGTTTGAATGTGCAGTTACAATATAATGTAATTATTTATAGTTTGCTTAATTAAAAAAAAACAAATGCTTCGTATTTGCATAATTGTGTGCTGCTCATATTTGAAAATTACAAAAACTCTGTTATCTGTAAACATGCAATATGCTATCAGTAATTAAATAAAATCATACTGAAGCAATTATTATATTTCTATATCCTCAGGGATTATATACAAAGAGAAAAAAATCTTTTCCCAGAAGAGACTAGAACAGAACACCTGGCCACATTAACAAACATCAAAGGAGTTTGTCACACATATTTTCTCAGTCGAATTTACACAAAAATGAAGGTTAGTAAAGAAAGTGACTTATTTACCCCGTGCTATACTGTCCTAATAGACATTTTGTACTTTATTTAAGTAAATGACCAGTGAGGAAGTGTTCAAAACATACAGCAGTACATTAATGGATAATAAACGTTAGTGTTAGTATTTAGTTAACTTATACATAAATATAAAAGTGATAAACGTCATCTCGTCGATTAACAAAATTATAAATGACTTTTTACCTACTGTATTAGTCTTGGTAACACTTTCCAGTAAAAGTGTTTTTATTATTTTGCAGTTGCATAATAGTTCCAGTTCTAGTTTTTTGTTTTTTTCTGCACAGCCGCTCTATTGCAAGCTTTGGACTCAAGCCTGGATTGCAGGGAACCAAGAGGTTATGGAAGAGCTGGTGAAAGCGCTTGAAAACCACATCGATAATTTGAAAGAGCTGAAGCCTGTCTGCCGTGAGGTCAGAAGCGCTAGCACATAAAACATAGTTTTATAATAGTAAATGGATTGAGTGAAAATGACTTTAAGACTAGATGAAGTAATTGCAAAAAGAAGCATAAGATTAATTTTGAGAAAAGGTCCAACACCATGTGTTTGTAAATGCCAATTGCACATTTTATTATGTATTATAATACAAAGATATTCCTACATACAATTGTGTGTAAAGTGTGTCAAAATGTCCAAATAGTCTGTGTCTATCTGTGTATAGGACCTGATGGGCGAGCTGCATCTACAAGTAATGACTGAGTATGTGAAGCAAATGATGAAGAGAAAACTGAAGCTGAATAACAAAGAACAGCAACAGAAAACTGCTGAGTTTATGTGCCAAGACAACAGAAGAATCTGCTCTCTGTTTGCCAAAGCGGTCAGAGAACAACCACACACCCTACTCTGTGACATCAGACCATTGGTTTACAGTTACATAAATCAAATGTTGCCTAAATGCAGTAAATTTTTTATGTACTTTTTTTCTTCACAAGGGGTCTAAAGAGAAATGGCTTTCCGAAATCCTGCCCAGACTATCAGAGATTCTGAGACTTCAGGACCCTGGGAGCCTGCAACTAGAGATAATTACACTGACAAAAGTCTATCCTGACCTTGGGTAAGTCTATTAAGGCTTTTTTTAACAATGCAAGTGCGTGTCTCCAATGTTAAATTATGGAAAAGAATAAAAGGAAAATCCACTCGGCCACATCCTGTCGCCAACTGTTGCTGTCATATCCTGTCACCAGCTCTTATTGAAAACTGCACGTTTGGGTGTGGCAAAGTGTGATAATTTTACACAAGAGGCCGACGATTTTGTCTTGCCTGTGCAAAATCAAAATAAGCTGCCTCTATAATCATAACAGGCATTAGTCATAATGTTTACAGATTGCTTTGTAAAACATTTGCTTCATTAATCATTTTGTTTTCGTTCTCTGCTAGTGAGCAGCATGTTCTCGCCATCTTAAACCTGAAAACCAACCTTTCAAGTGGAGATCTGCGCAGGATCAAAGGGTCTTTAAGTGAGAACAGGGAGACGCTGGATGCTGAGTCTTCCATTTCCTTCTTTTCCAGAGTAACTGTGAAGAAGAAAATCCTTTAAGTGCCCTGTTTTAGCCAAGCTGTTGCATTACACTAATGCTATAGTATGTCAATGTTATACACACCGTGATTTGTGATCAGTATTTAGAAACTTAATATAAAGTATTCCACTGTTTCCACTGCACATGTACTGCATGAGTGCACAAGTATTGCATGAGTACTGCACTCTTTACAGCAGGGATGGGCAAACCGGTCCTGGAGGGCCGCTGTCCTGCAAAGTTTAGCTCCAGCTTGCCTCAACACACCTGCTTCAAAGTTTCTTGTATGCCTAATTAGACCTTGATTAGTGTGTTTAATTGGGGTTGGAACTAAACTCTGCAGGACAGCGGCCCTCCAGGACCGAGTTTGTCCATCCCTGCTTTACAGGTAACACTAGCACTTAAAGGTTACTGACGACAAAAGCTGTAGATTACGTAACTGTTTAGATGAACAATTACTATATATAAGCATGTTTCACATGAACTTCACCGTGGGAATCGTCAAAATCTAAAATAAATCAAACTATGTTGTATTTTACCATCTACCTTTGTCTACTTGCACTTGGACTTGCACTTGGACTTGCAACCACAAAGTTGCTGGTTCGATTCCCAGTACCAGCAGGAAACAACTGAGGTGCCCTTGAGCAAGACACCTTACCCCTAATCGCTCCCAGTGTGCCACTGGTAAAGTTGTAAGTCGCTTTGGATAAAAGCGTCAGCTAAATGGGTAAATGTAAATGTAGATCTTGGAAAAAGTATCTTATACTTTGGCATCGCAGTCATATTCAAATGGTGGACCACGGTCAGTGTCCGGACACAGCAAAGGTCTATTGTAAGGTCTCACACCAGGATGCTTTTGAAACATTGTTGAAATAGCCATATTCTAAATGTACAATATGTTGCTAAATGTACCAAAGTTTTCAGAAGGCTTCAATCAAAAAGGGGTTCTGTAATACACGAAAACGCACAAAATGTGATAATTGTGTGCCTGATTTGTGTATATTGATGTATAATATAATATACAGTGGTGCTTGAAAGTTGAGAGTTTTTGGTTGTTTTACCGTGCTTTTCTTATTTTATCATCACCTGCTTTTTATATATTAAATGTCAGATGTGTGTTGATCATTAGCATATGGTTGTTAATTTTGTGAATAGCCAAAAAACTACATGGAAGATTAAATTAGTGTGTAAAAGTAAGTGAAGCCCCAGCTGCACTGGTAATTTCAAGTGGGTAACAGATTTAGATTAAACACATTTAGGTGCTTAGTTAATCAGTTAAGCAGACCAATCAAATTAGACAAAGAGAGGAAACCAACCAAACCACTGTTATACCAAGGAGTCAAACAATGCCAAGAGAAAAGGAGATAACCGAGGAATCAGGAAGAAGGTGGTGATGGCTGCGGAAGGCTATAAGGCCAAAACAATCCAGTCACTATAAGACAAATAATCTACAAATGGAGAGTATTCAACATGAACACAACTCTGTCTAGGGGTAGACACCCACCAAAACAATCATCAAGAAGCACCAAAAAAAAAAATTAGGTAAAGGCCAACCCACACATCACCTATAGAGAGTTGCAGACCTCTCTGGCATTCAATCTGATGTCTTATTACCTATTAACTTAGTATATTATGATTATATTTTATTGTAATCTTTTTTGTCTAAAACAAAATGATCTTTTGTAATAGTGACAACTAGTAGTTGTCATATATTTTAAACATATGTATGTTTAAGCATATATATTTTAAACAATTTTATTTTGCTCTAAATGGTAGTTAAACTCGGGGGGGGGTCTCGCCCGGGGAGTAATTCAATGTAGAACCGCCACTGCTATCAGCGATGACTCAATGGGCTTTTCTGAGTGTATCACTGAAAGGAATCTTTGTTTTATTACAATAGGATGCCTGGGCAAAAAGTGTGTGTTGGTGGCTGGTTTCATTGTTTCCAGTAGAAATTCATGTGGTCTTGATTGTTGTAAAAACAGCAGTCAAAGGTTTACACTATTTTCCACATATTTTCCACATGTTTTTTTCACATATATTTCCACAATCGTAATATACCAAATATACCAAGACAATGAAAGAATGCGAAAGGAATTATAGGAATGGGTGGGGAATGGAAATTCTGGTGAAAATGGAAGTTGGAAAAAAGGCTTGAAAAATGTAATCCTTCCATTAATGGAAATAATAATCATTTCAATAATCAGTAATCATATTAATCATAATCAGCATTTTTATTTAGGTATAGCTTTGTAAATAAATTTAATAAATTAATTTGATCTGTATTCACCATATTGCTATATTTTGATTAAAAAAGTTGAATAATATGCTTATAAATCCAACTTCTTCATAGTCTTTATAATATATTGCTTGTTTTTAAACTAATTTTCTTCCCATTTTAATCATAGCATCAGTCATTTTACTTTTTGTTTTGTTGGGTGTTTTACTGCAATAAACATATTTGTAAATGCCTGTTTCAGTTTTACTTTCTCTTTCACTCCTCTTACCAGAAAATGTAATAGAAGCCTGGGAGCTGACTCATCCAGGGGCTTTTCCTCAGAATAGCATTAGTGTATTGGCCATGTTATCCTTAAACAGATGCAATAGTGCCATCTGCTGTACAGTATATTTGTCAAATCACAGGTCAGCGTTTAAAGACACACTGTGTATTAGATTGAATTTTTCTCCAATAGAAGAAATTTTCTACAATGTTGAGAAGCATTAAGTATCCATTCTTTTGCTCTCTTGATAACACAATATCATTGATTACTAATCTAAAAACTACAGCTAAAAATCAAGCTGTTCTATCACTCTTCCAAATAACCAAATAACAGAAGGGCAATGTTTGGCCCAAACCAAATATGTCCTAACTCCAACATCCCCATTCCCATGGTGATGGAGCTGCTTTTAGGGGGAATAGAGAAATAGAGGAAATGGGGAATAACAACATGTCTATTCCCAGGGTCATTTTGAAAATGTATATTTCTCCTTTTAATGTTAAAGGTTATTAAAAAGAGAATGTGGTAAAATGTAATATTTTAGTCTTGTGACACCTAAAATCCATTGTATGGTTGTAAGAATTAAGCTCCAGTACTTTTGGCAATGGCAGAGAAGCATTCAATACGTTGTTACTATTGCAAAAAAACAACAACTGAGTGAACATTATCTTGAGATTATTGTACATCTGTTTGAATTAGCTATGAATTTGCTATGAATTAGTATGTGAGGAATTATTGGAAGTTCTAAACAGATTCACAGGAATGTCTGTACTAGATATCATATAAAAATGTTAACAAAATATGTTTATCAGCAACTAACAATCATGACTAAGTTCACAGAGGAATAAAAATTCTCCACATTTGTGAGATGTAAGAGTCATTTTGCACATCACTGCACATGTGTGATGAGCTCATGTTTTTATCAACAACACTGCCTTCTGTACTGCACAGTCAAATCAATAAATTTTGGATAATATAAGATAAACTAACACTACATACATACTGATGTATAATTAATGTAGATTCTTTGGAAACACATGGAAGCAAAGTCACATTGTTCTGCTATTAGGCTATGCCAGCTATCTTGCTATAAAAACAACAGCATTCCACTCATTATAATTAGATTACATTGTGGTATTGGTAGCAGTAAGAACAGGCATAAGATACACACTAATCAAATAAAAGATATGGTTGTTTTTTTTGCTGTTGATGTATGACTTTTTTTGTTCATGAAAGATAAAGGTTTTTGCCACTGTCCTCTACAACAGTAAACCCTCATAATGCCACAGGTAATCCTATGGAAGCACACTGGCTGTTTGTCCTCTGCATTCCTCTTCACTAGCCCGCATCAGGATGTGCTTTGCCAGGAACTAATTTTCTTCCCATTTTAATCATAGCATCAGTCATTTTACTTTTTGTTTTGTTGGGTGTTTTACTGCAATTAACATTTTTATAAATGCCTGTTTCAGTTTTACTTCCTCTTTCACTCCTCTTTCCAGAAAATGTAATAGAAGCCTGGGAGCTGACTCATCCAGGGGCTTTTCCTCAGAATAGCATTAGTGTATTGGCCATGTTATCCTTAAACAGATGCAATAGTGCCATCTGCTGTACAGTATATTTGTCAAATCACAGGTCAGGTTTTAAAAACACAATGTGTATTAAATTGAATTTTTCTCCAATAGAGTATGATGTATGACTTTTTTGTTCATGAAAGATAAAGGTTTTTGCCACTGTCCTCTACAACAGTAAACCCTCATAATGCCACAGGTAATCCTATGGAAGCACACTGGCTGTTTGTCCTCTGCATTCCGCATCAGGATGTGCTTTGCCAGGAATCTTTTGTTTCACACTTATTTGTAAACACATCCAGAGAATTCAAGCTGTTTACATTCTTTGGTTGTTTGGTATTTTGTGTTGCTTCTTAAAGCATGGTATACAGTACTTTACAAATTTCTAAATATTAATTATGAATTTAAAGCTATATTAGTAAGGAGCTCTCAAAGCTGCAATGGATTTTATGTACAGTTAAAATGTACTAACCATGCAATTTCATGCACATGTAAACCTTACCATGAAAAAGTTTTTACCAAAGGTTTTCACCATACTAATAGCTCAATATTAGGTGGAAGTCTCTTTAAAAGTTTTAAAGCACTTCTTTTATTTTTAAAGCATGATTTTTCATGGTCAAAGAAGTGCCACATTCGCAATTGTCATGTCCATAATGGTCCACATTCTTCATAAATAGGCACATGAAAATGAAACTATTTTATGTTCTATGAAGAGCCATTCCTTCTTCATTTGTTGGATATTATTGCTTCTGGTTTGTACATTTTAATTCACAGAAATCCTACAAAGCATTGTCTGTAAAAACATGTTTTTTTTTTAATTAATCTTTTAACTAGTATCACATCCATGATGACGCTGGAATTGCCCATCCCTAACTCGCACACAGCACGGCCAGTTTATGGGTCAAATATCTAGGGCCACTTCATGTGTTTTTTGGTCACATTTTAAACTATATTTTGTAAATGTGCCCTTTAAACGCATTAGTAATTTCACAGCATATTGATCAAGTCTATTGAACAAAATTACTATTCTATCGATTAAACAAAGTATTTATTTACATATTATAATGAATTATTGCGGCTATTAATAACTAGATAGAAAAGTTTGTCAAGACAAACTTTAGGTTGGCTTGAGAAAGCCTAGCCTGTAAATTTTAAGCAGTTGTAAAAGCTTAATCTAATCTTTAAATAGATTAGATAGATGTTTCGTGCATAATTAGCAAGTTACTAGCATGGTTCTAGTTGCTAGGCTTGGCTAGATAGATAGATAAATAGATTAGAAATATTAGATAGAATGGAAGTTTGAATGGATTAGAAATAGTACATAGAAGGGAAGCTTCATTTAGTCTGGGAGATTTGACAGTTTGAATTTTGACAGTTGGAGTTTGAAGAGTGGTGGCTCATTTAAACATTCCGCCATTGAAAGTCTATGGGATTTTTAGATTTTTAATCTTTAATTTTATGAAAACTATAAGTCGGATCACTTAGAAAAGAGATAGCAATCTAAGTGAGATCAGTCTGAAGAGCTGGACTGAGTTTGGTGGTTCTAGCTTGAAAGCTCTAGGAGGAGTAGCGTTCAGAAATTTTAACTAAGAAGAATAATAATAAGCTTAAGTAGCAGATCAGTAGGTTGGCTTTCTCAAGCCAACCTAAATATAAACACACTTTTATGGGCAATTAGCTCCCTCACAATTTTATGGTAATCAAATCACCAATAAAAAAGGTGATGTCATTTTGTCACATTTACACAAAAGATGAAGGCTACTCTAATTCACCCTCATCAAATCAGCTGTAATTGCCCTGAAAGCTGTGTATTATTCAGTATCTCTTGCTATAATAGAGTATTATATTTATGAATATTTTTATAGACCTAGTGTCAACAATAGATGAATAGTTAACTCTTGAACTGTGCAATTAGCCTATTCTATGCAAAAAATACCTTATGATAGTAAAAAGCAAATATTTTAAAGTGATATTTTTAATGACACAGATATGTAGCTTTGGCTGAATCTGCTACTATTCTCTACACAAATCTGTGAGTGAACTTCGATTTAAAGAAGAGTTAATAATAAGTAACAATTTCACAAGTTACAGTGGTAAAATCACCTCAGTCTTCAAGAAGTTTCCGTTGCTTTCCTCCGCTCTGGGGGATGTGGGTGTTTTAACACCCACACTTTTCCCAGTGAGAGGGTTCAACACCCACTTTTTCTGCAGTTTTTCTGCAGTTTTGCACAAATGCCTTACAGCAGTCGCTCCTCCGTTTCTCTGGCCGCTCTGTGTCTGCTTCCTCTCCCCTCCCTCTCAAACATGACTTTGAGTGTGACCGGCTGATGATTGGCTGTTCTGCCTTAAGTCCCGCCTCTCTTGGTGTGTTAGATTTATCGGTCAGCTCGTGCTGAGGAGGCGGGAACTTATGGTTATGGTTATTTACATTTCCCTTTTCCAGGTACTTTGAATGAGTGTTTATGCTTTCGAGGTTTAAATAAGCTTGATATGTGTTTGGGAAGATGTTCTGTTTATGTTTTGTTCTTAATATATGTTGTTTGTATATCTGGAGTTTGTAACAAAAATAATTTCCCCCTGGGATTATTAAAGTATTTCTGATTCTGATTGTTTAGCAAGTCTACTGTTGTGTATTTTCACAACAGAGTTTTGACTTATTTTCTGTGTGTTCTGTGGGTTTTTATACTTTTCTAGTATCACTCATTTAAATGGGAAGCTTTTTATATCTTGTATGTTATACCTTTTGTACCCTTCTGTCATTGTATTCATCGTTTTTATTGTTAACGAACAAACCACATCCATCCCCCGCACTTTTGAAAAGCTTGCTACGCCCCTGCCTCCGCTTCAGGCTTTGTGGAGTACATTTTACTTGCCTTCTTCATTTTTTCAATTAATTAAATGAGAAAAAACAAAGAAAATAATTGGACAATTGTGTTTAAATTTACGTTTGTATTTAAAAGCAAGAAATGACAAGAAAACCGCAGGTAAACTTACTAAATTAAACATGTTAAGTAAAACGACAAAATATTATTTGCTTGAAAAAATAAATAATGTTAGCTTTATTTACAAAAAACATAATTTATTACAGTGTATGATAATATAATAAAATAAAGTGGTTCAGATTGATATATATACTACAGTATAGTATTGGTTTTATTAAGAGTGTTAAGAGATTCAGAACGCATTGGTGTGATGTCATCACGCCACGCCCTTTTAATTTGCATAAAACCACATACGTAAAAACGTGCAATTTCTTGAGATAAAAAACGTACGAATTCCACCAAAGTTTTTATATATTTACAAAGTATGAAATGTATTTTATACTGTAGATATAAATACTATAAATCTAAGTCATAAAATCAACAACACAATTACGACCTACCGTCATGTAAATACCAACGACAAAAGGGTAGTATATATATCAAGAGTTTAGAGTCAGTTTTCGGTACGGAGTGGACTCTTAAAGTCCGCGAAGGAACACAGGCACAATCCTTCCCTTTCCGTAGTACTGGGGAGCAGTCTCGCATGTTGACTAACTGCTTGAGACACAGATTCCCCAATTTTTTTCCATTTAGGATCCATTTAGTTTTATACTACGGGGCAGTTGAATGCTTCATGCTTCGTATGGATGTCTTCTTAAACAGTTTGTTGACATTTCTTTTTACATTTAAATCTTGACTGGCAGGTGAAATGACAGCTCTATCCAACGCGCGCTGATTTTAACGCGTCCCACACATCTCCTTATAAAGGAATTACAACACTTTTCTATTCTGCATTTCTTCGTATAGATGTCTTCTTATGCACCATCGACATTTTTTCACCGTTTGAAGGGCTCCAAAGGCTGTGATCTCAACTGGAGGTTTTTTTTTCGCTTGACAGCTCCATCCAACCTGCCAAACTTAACGCGACCCACACCTCTCCTATAAAGAAATTATAATCATTTGTTATTCTGCACTTTTTTCGTACACTCTTAGAAAGATGTGTTAAAATGGACTCAAACTGTGTTAAATTCTTACACATCAATGGGTGAGTTCCAGGACAACATTTGTTGTGTTCATTTCAACACATTCACTGTGTTAATGATTTCAACACAGTAAATATGTTACAAAGGTTAAAATAAAAGTGTGTAATACTAACACATTATGCGCTGTTCTTGGCTACAAATTTGTGGTACCTTGGATTAAAAATGTGGTACTTTTTGGCATAAAATCAGTTAAATAAAACAAAATAATTTGAGTTCAAAACATTTAATGTCAAGAATATTAACAATAACATTCATCACAATGCACAGAATATAGCATAGGGTATTTTTTCTAATTTCATTAGCCATAACATTTTATATCATCTTAAAACTATGTATCTGGGATTGACATAGATCTGATCATCCAAATAATTTGTCTGAATGTCGAGGGGTCGGTTATCAGACAGACCAGAAGGAATCCTGACTAGTTTGTACTCTTCCATCCTTTGTACTACATATGAATAAAACTGATCATAAAAATATTTAACATGAACAATCCTTAAAAAAGCCAACAAAATGTTTTTGTCTACCATTGGGAATAAATGAACAACTTCCCCATACACTGGTTCCTGTTCAGAAGTGGGTAACATCAAAATGCTCCCTGTTCTATATGTGTTCACTGAAACTGACTGAATTTGACAGGGATGGCATGTCAATGAAACGGGGATCTGTTGGCAAATGTCACCAACTGTTGGTGACTCCATATTGATCCAGTTCCTATGATGATTTTCCATTGCGTTTCTGATGGAGGAAATGTTCTCAAATGATGGCTTCATTCTCTTGATGAAAGTCAACCATGGGTCTTCATCAGCAGTTGAAGTTGCTGAGGCTCCTGTTGACACACTGCAAGGAGCTTTGCGTTTTTTCTGATAGCGTCGCTGTCCCTCTTCAAGGTGCCGTCCCATATTTCGAAGCTTCATTTCGATGAATCCTTTATGGGACAGAGGGTCATACAGATGCTCCTACAAGTTTTTGAACAACACACATTTGCCAATAAAATATACATTTCAGCAGAACTGTGAGCCAAATTATGGTAGATTTAGTTTTAATACTTACATATCTTTCATTCTCTCCAGCAGTCCTGAGATTTAGAGAGGGAAAAACTGCAATCAAAGATTTTGCTAAATTCAACTTGTCTGCAGTAGGGGTAACTGTTTGAGACAAAAGCATGACACACATGCAAGTAAAGTGCAATGGAAAGTGCAGGAATCCATTATGAAGATGACAGCACATTTGAATTGAATTAAAGTACAGTAAATCACAGACTGAAATATTTGAAATTATAATTATTTACTGTATTGCATATATGTATATGCAAATTATTGCAATACTGTATTGATTTCCAGCACCCTAGTTTATGGTGCATCACTTTAAATCATATCACAAGTTACAGTAATGAATAGAATCTGTACTTAAAACATGACAAACTTACAATCCATGTTTTGCAACAAGATCACCAATGCTGATAGTGATGATTTTTCTTCTTGCCTCTGTAGATAACACGCCTGTACGCTGATATTCGGCTATTGTATTTGATGCCTTCCTGGTCAAGAAGGACTGTAATGGCAGCGAGTCTTCAGTCTAATAAAGAATAAAATTAACAGATTGAAAGTTTAGAATGATTAATTTAGTTTAAATAAATTATTTAGTGAGAGTGTTACTGCAGTGCTCACCTGAATGTTTTCAGTATGGGGAGGCTGAATCGGGATGACTTGTAGGCTGATTACAGTGGCAACAACTTGATCACAATCAAGGTACTCATTGAAGTCTTTTTTTATATTTCAGGAATCGTTCTAACTGAACAGTATGGGGGAATTCTGAATAAGAGTTTCCCAAAAGTTGTGAAGCATCACAGATGTGGAAAATATTTTTGCATATTGGTGAATTGTCTTTATAGATGCTAACAAGTACAGATTTGGTCTGTTGTCCAGTAACCAAATTCCCAGGTGTCACTGGCCCAGGATCATATTCAGCTGGGTCCATTTTCTGTGTATAAACAAATATGCATTATTTTACAATTATTATAAAATGACAAAGACACATTACATTGTTATGTAGATTAGCACTGCCTCATAAACAGACGATTATTCTCATGAAAATTCACATGATATGGCATGAAGAACACAGACAATTCATATGTTGCAATCATGTGTTTATTTTTCTGTTTCATCAGTCCGTGTGTCTCAGTCTCTCTAACATCTCTATCTGCAGGTTATCCTGCTAATTTTGTCCATATTAAGAATTTCATATGATTTTACTTTTACGAGTGTTTAATGCTACATAAAGCTCACATGGCCCCATTTTCAATAAAAAAGTAGAAAAAATAATTCTCTCTAAATAAAGTAAAACATATGATCATCCATAAGTTGTGTACAACTGAGCATACTTTAGTACTAAAACGACGTTGTTTAGGACTGATCTATTTTTTTCTTGTGGCGAACACATTATCAGACCTATATCATGACAAACATTTTGGGTCAAGCCTGGTACGGTTTTGACAGTGGAGAGGTTGTGAACCGCAACACAAGCAATCATTCAAGCCAGGAAAATTTAACGATATATGGCGTTTTGACATTCAAGTTAATACATTTGATATCTTACTGGTGTGCTAAAATGGCGCCAAGACGTAAGACACAACATTTAATCATTAATGTTCATTTTAAATCCACTACTAATTACACTTTTGAGATAATCCCTACCAAATTTACCACAGTTTTACCACAAATTTTACATAACCGGCATTACTGATACCGATTTCACTGTTCACTAACAACATCTAAAGGTAATATTGAGAAAAACAGGGGACTAAGGTCCCATTTAATGTTGCTTTGTAACTTTGCATGCAGTATTTAGTCCTTTAAATATAAATTCTTATCTTAAATTGTATGTGTTAAAGGTGCTTCGTGCCTTGATATTATAATTATTACCACTATGATAATCGTCAATCATTGCCAATCGACTTTTTGGCCGCCAATATTTGCTAAAACCTGTTTTTTAAACCACACCAAGCCTATTTAAACTAAAAGCAGCAAAAACTTTTTTTTTTTTTTTTTGCATATAAATATCAGTTAAAAACGATTTCAAGTACAACTTACCTCAAGAATCTTCTTATCATTCACCGTCACAACTTGTCTCCTCTGTATTCCGTTGCAAAAAGGCTGTTTTGAAGTACTGAGGAGAATTCACTCGTCAATGTCGAATGGCGGCCAATCACATAAAAGATGGCGGGCTAAGGACTGTTTAAAGGAGCCGATCGAGTTGAGCTCGTGCAGTTAGGTGTCAGTCTGCAATAACAAAGCTAATCGGTATCCCCTATTGGTGCTTGAAATTATTACAATACTTTAAAGTTCGTTTTTAAGATTTCACATCATGTTAGCTTACAGTAACTTACCAACAGGCATCTTGGACGTGACATCAAATGCGCCGAATTTAACGCGTCCTCCAGATCTCCTACAAACAAATGATAAAACTTTTTCGTTTTATAAAGTGTGTATTAAAGAGAGAAAAAAACATGTTCAAATCATTCTTCAAGTCATTCTTCACATTCCGATGTACACGGTAACACTTTATAATAAGGTGCTATTTGTGACGGAGTGCACATACCCGCCTTACTGAGTTCTGCTTATCAACGTACAACGTCATTAACAGTTGCGTAGTGGTAAAGCAGCTGTCGTAGTTATTTTTGACAGGAGTTCGAATCCGCCTTTTGCTGAGCTTTCTTTTTTCTTCCTTTTCAAATGTCTAATACTAATACAGCATTTATTAATGGTAGTTCATGTTCATTTTAGCATTTACTAACACAGTATTAAAATCAAACGTTGTCACTGTTAACATTAGGTAATGCACCATAAACTAACATGAACGACTGTATTGACATGAACCAATATTAACGAAAGTTAATAAATGCTGAAAAAATAAATTGTCCATTGTTAGCTAATAAAAGCATTTACTAATGCTAACAAAACACACCTTATTTTAAAGTGTTATCATGTATACATTAATTAATACATGTAACAATCTTCTTTTGCGCTGGCCAGAGCTCTTTATAACATATTAAAAGCAACCCGTAGGCTAACTATGCAACTGGACATTAACGACTTTGTTTACGTGGATATTTATGTGTGTTTATGTGTTTTACGGGAATGTTTGTTTCTTTCTGGGTCACTATCCTTGTATGGGTACCCGTTGTACGCCGAAAAATCAACTGCTAATATGTTGTTAACATTGACGAGACCACAGGAGGACATTATTCATAACATTACTCCGTTATAAGAAATCGGCTGCAGCAACCACCAGACAGCTTAACTCTACACCTTAGTGCAGACATACCTGAATGGATTAACAGTAACAATAAGTAACAATAAGTAACAATTTCACAAGTTACCCTGGTAAAATCACCTCTGTCTTCAATTAATTAAATGAGAAGTTTCCGTTTGTATTTCCTGATAAGAAAACCGCAGAGTAAACTCTAGGCTTTGTGGAGTTTGACATTTGTTAGCTTGCCTTCTTTACATTTGATCAATTGAATTAAACAGCATGAGATTGGTTTTAAAAGTGTTACAAAGAAAATGGTAATTGGTGTTTAAATTTACGTTCGGTTCCACCAAAGTTTTTATATATTTACAAAGTGGACTCTTTCTAAGTCAACGCGAAGGAACACAGGGCAGTTTGACGGACAATCCTTCCCTTTCCGTAGTGCCAGGGAGCAGTCTCGCAGGTTGACTAACTGCAGCTGTCCGTGCTTGAGATACAGGTTTCCCAATTTTTTATACTACGGGGCAGTTGAATGCTTCATGCTTCGTATGGATGTCTTCTTAAACAGTCTGTTGACATTTTTTTTTTACATTTAAATGGTTCAAAATACTGTGATCTTGACTGGCAGGTGAAATGACAGCTCCATCCAACCCGCGCCGATTTTAACGCGTCCCACACATCTCCTTATAAAGAAATTATAACACTTTTCTATTCTGCATTTCTTCGTATAGATGTCTTCTTATGCACCATCGACATTTTTTCACCGTTTGAAGGGCTCCAAAGGTTGTGATCTCAACTGGAGGTTTTTTTTCGCTTGACAGCTCCATCCAACGCGCCAACCTTAACGCGTCCCACACCTCTCCTATAAAGAAATTATAGTCATTTGTTATTCTGCACTTTTTTCGTATCGATGTCTTCTTATGCACCATGCACATTTTGTAAAAAAAAAATAACATAAATGTTTCTATGGATAAAAGATTCTCTAATCTTCACTGGCAGGTCTTTTTTCTTTAACTGACAGCTGAATTAAGTGCACCGAATTTAACGCGTCCTCCAGCTCTCCTACAAACAAATGATAAAACTTTTATAAAGTGTGTATTAAAGAGAGAAAAAAACATGTTCAAATCACTCTTCAAGTCATTCTTCATATGGTAGAAGGTAACACTTTGTCTTGACTAGTTTGTCAAGACAAACTTTAGGTTGGCAATGAAGTTTACGGAAGTTTGAATGGATTAGAAATAGTACATAGAAGGGAAGCTTCATTTAGTCTGGGAGATTTGAGTTTGAAATTTTAACAGAAATTTTAACTAAGAAGAATAATAATAAGCTTAAGTAGCAGATCAGTAGGTTGGCTTTCTCAAGCCAACCTAATTACTATAGCGTTTTGTGTCATTTGATTGATTGCAAATTTGACAAATAACGAAAAACACACGGAGGTTTAAGCCAATCAAAACAACGGCTTATACAAAGGGGCGGGGCTAGTTTGTAGCCGAGTTAAGGTTGAAAGTCACGCGCTCATTGTGGCTTACGAGTGGAAGCGTGTGAGAGGTGAGTTTAACTGAATGAAAACACACCGACAAAAACTATGAAAAATATGTTTTTAAATCTACTCATGTCGCGTTTGACGTCAAAATATTTTTTAGACTCTAAATAAAAAGATGCTGCGTTCTACGTAGCTGTTAAATCATACCATATGTTAGCTGACTAGCTTTTAAACGTCACTCATGTTTAAACACAACTATATTAGTTTGTTGTTGGGATTGAATACAAACATTGCTGGTTGGATTGTTTTTCTCACTTGTGTTGTTTTCGTTCAGGTCCCCTGTGTTGAGGGCGTCGTGAGTTATCTCCCCAGGGTTTATCACTCTGCTTCGCAAGGTGTAGCCCAGCTGTTGCGACCGCTTATCTATCGCTTCAAACTAATCTGACCAGTCGAAACCAGCAGTTCACCTCTTCTCAGGGCGACTAGCGGTGTGTTTATGTCTTTGTTTTGCGAAAACGGTGAGTACCTGGACGACAGGAGCTACGGATGGGAAAGGTACGTAAATTTTGTTATTTCTAACGCAATACCTCTCGTGTGTGCGTGTGTTCTCGCGATACTTGGACTGTTAAATCATGTCTGCGTGTGTTGTGTGCGCATCAGTTTAATATGTTACATATTGCAGCGATTAAAATGGCGTCCTCCGTTGCTCCTGTGCTGTGACGCACTCTGCAGCATGGAGTTGCTTAACAACGGCCTGTTTGGGATTTCATCCCATTACTTTGAAACCGCATACTTAGAAATTATGTTTGTTATCCCTGCTTTATACTTTTCTCTGAAGTGTGATGTACATGACATTTAGCGTACTTTTGGGCTGGGTTGTACATTTATTGCACGTAGCGTACTCCTTTATCACTTTCACGAGTGGCTCTATGAGATTAAGTATTCACTCTTAAAAAGAGTGGGCCGGTTTCAAGTTCTACTTCTGCTGGAGTTGATACCAGTCATGTAATTGTGCCAAATTGTAGGTGCTCTCTGTATTAAGCTCTTAATCCTTATATTCGTTTTATTTCCATTTCCCAGTGCTATAGTGCAGCTGTCAGTACCTGTTTGGGGGGAACTTAGTCAACGAGCTGGAAGCCTGGCGCCTCAGTGGCCGTACCCTTTTCATGTCAGAGATCGAGTACTTCTGCAGTTGTTTATGTCATCCCCTGCTCGCCAACCAGAAGACACTAATAATTGCCAATTCAAGATCTTCTCATCCTGCTGATAAACCATACAGGAAGCCAAAATGTCCATCAACGTCAACCGCAGCGTGTTAGACCAGTTCTACCGCTATAAAATGCCCCGTCTGATTGCTAAGGTGGGCAAATAAATGTGGACAAAGAACAGTTGTCTTTGCCATTATAACAGTATATAAGTTAGTCATTTAGATATATTTGTAATAATGAGGGTTCAAAAATGTAAGTCATGTTTTTTCTCACCAGGTTGAAGGCAAGGGGAATGGAATTAAGACAGTTATAGTCAACATGGTTGATGTTGCCAAGGCTCTGAACAGGCCTCCAACATGTGAGAATTGCATTTAAAAGCCTGATTCTGTTCAATCTAAAGTTGGCATTTCACAAGACTTTATACTGTTGTTTATTTTCAGATCCTACCAAATTCTTTGGTTGTGAATTGGGAGCTCAGACCCAGTTCGATGCCAAGAATGACCGCTACATCGTCAATGGATCACACGAGGCAAACAAACTGCAAGATATGCTAGATGGATTCATCCGCAAGTTTGTGCTTTGTCCCGAATGTGACAATCCGGAAACTGATTTGGTAAATAAACAAGTAATGCTTTTCCCCAGTCCATTTACATTTCACTTTATACTTTTTTCAACTTTCAACTTTAGTGTCAACTTTAATGCTGTTTTTTGCCCACAATATATGGAACACTTTGCTTTGACCATGACCTACTGAAGATGAATGTGTGTTAGACAAACATGATGGTTTGCTTTAAAATTGTTGAACTGGATGCCCCCGATGCACTGGGTGCCCTTTATGTTTGTTTGCATGTTGCTGAGTATGCTGGTCTCTGCAGGGTCATTCGTATAGCTTGTGTGTGCTTTTTTTGCAGGTGTCCATGGAAAAGTTTGGGTTATTAGCTGTACACAAACTTCAGTCTCCTGTGGCTGTCAAATTCATTGTTACATTATTCAATCTCTAGTGTGAAGTTGGCAAAAGAGGCTTTAAAAAGATTTTTAGAACCGAATATGTAGATGCAAAAGCATGCTGTCCTTAGGCTTTTGTTTGCCATAACATTTCTCTGCAATGCAGTACTGATATCCAGAGATTCAGAATGGTTCCAGCTGATCTGCTGTCTGTCTTTTAGGGCAGCCTGCCATATATTCTCTCTGTAAGGTTTTCCACTGTAAATGGGAAATAAGGCAGAGGCCTATACTCGAATATGGGGTAAAACAAACATTTGCCAGCAGCAGAATTCACTCCACTGTTTTTGATTACTGTTGAAAAGTCATGAGAGCTTTAATTTGCCACAGTTTTTAACTTCTTCTGGTTCTGCAGGATCCATTGTTTATCAATAAATGCAACATAAGGTTTAAATGATTAATATCATTGTTATCAATAAACATGAGGTTTCATTTTCTCATCTTTTTTTCTGTAGCATATTAATCCCAAGAAGCAGACCATTGGAAACTCCTGTAAGGCCTGTGGGTACCGAGGCATGTTGGACACCAGACACAAACTCTGCACCTTTATTCTCAAGAATCCACCTGGTAAATACAAACTGTAAAGGGATTATGAATTATAGTTTTATAACTGAAGTCATCTTTAATTTGTTATGGCTTCGTGACAAGATCCTTTTTGAGGCATGAAAAAGATTAAAACAAAAATTCTCATGGACAAACTAAATGTCCTGTGACATTCACTTGTGTTGTAAATGAATTGCAATTTCCATTTGCATGGTGTGATCGTTGACAATACCCATAAAGTTGCTCATAGGACACAGCTATGTCATGTTTTAGCTGCACACTGAATGAACATGCAAATAGCCACACTGTCAACCATGTGGATGCATTATAGTGAACTTTGTTGGTTTTGATCCTTTTTTTCTCCTTTTCTCGTTGCACAGAGAATGATAGTGGGTCTGTGAAAAAGGAGAAAGAAAAGAAGAATCGTAAGAAGGACAAAGAGAACGGCTCCAGCGGTGGAGAGGCCGGCAACCATAATGACATTGATGCCCCTGATGCTGTGGTAATGCTGTGTGACAAAACTAAGCACTCTTTAAACGCATACAGGGCTTTATTATTTTTATATTTTTATGGTGATCTTAATTGTGGCAGGACGGTGATGATGATGACGACGACTGGGCAGAGGAGACCACAGAGGAGGCCCAGCGGCGTAGGATGGAGGAGATCAGCGAGCATGCAAAGGGCCTCACGCTCAGCGAAGACCTGGAAAAGTCACTCGAGGAGAGGGTCAACATATTTTACAACTTTGTGAAGGTATTTTTCTTAATGTTGGAACAGTTTATTGTAAGATGTATGATTTAGCCTCTATCTTTTTGTTTCTACAGCAAAAGAAGGACAGTGGAGCAATTGACACCACAGATAAAGACATTTTGGCTGAGGCTGAAAGGCTGGATGTGAAGGCAATGGGTCCTCTGATCCTGAGTGAGCTCCTCTTTGATGAAAATATTCGTGAACAGATCAAGAAGTACAAGCGTCACTTCCTCAGGGTATGTATCCCCTGCTGTGTGTCACTTGAAATCTGCTTGTTTGCTATTAAAGTGCAACAAAAGACATCTTTTTACAATTCTTCTTAAAGTATCTCTTCCATAGATGTCATCAAAGTACACAACTTGCATTTTAAAATGCTATTGTCATACTGGCTTGTTAATGCATGGTAAGTTTTATATTGTAGTTTTATTTGTTTTCACAGTTCTGCCACAATAATAAGAAGGCTCAGAAATATCTGCTGGGTGGATTTGAGTGCCTGGTGAAGCTGCATCAGAGTCAGCTCCTGCCCCGAGTCTCCATTATACTCAAAGACTTGTATGACGCAGACCTGCTGGAAGAAGATGTCATTCTTGCATGGGCTGAAAAGGTATAGCAAAAGTCATGTTATAAAATTCTTGCTAGATACTGGGAGTTAGAGCAGATGGATACTGAGAGTTGTGCAGTAAAGTGTCTTTGCTGTTTACACTCATGCAACAAGAACTGATAGAGATAGAGATTTGGTTATAGGTTAACTTTGCATCATTTGGAAATTGATTTACATTGCAAATGTGTCATAAATATAGGACTGGCTTCCTGTATGGTTTATTATCAGGGTGAGGACATGGTAGGGGAGATGTGGTCTGTAACCTGTTGCCAGGCAACACTTGGCATGTCTTTGTCACCTTAACCTGAGGATCCAGAGGGGGAAATATAAAATATAATATAAATATAATGATCACCTGCAAGTGTCCATGGTCTGATAAATTACACTGATACCAGCAAGCGTACTTTGTTCCTAAGCACTTTAATGTTCATTTTATAAGTTTACATGCACAACCAGTCTTGAAAGGTAAAATAGTCAACAAATTTTCCTGTCTTTTAAAGAGCTTTGTTCCAGCACTCGTCTCAAGCTCTTAGTTAACCACCCAACCAAACTATAAAATCTGGGGTAAATTTAGGAGGAGGAAGGGTGCCAGGACTAGTCACTAGTGTTAAATAGTCGGTTTCTGATGCATTTCTGAATGTTTTTGCTGTAGGTCTCCAAGAAGTACGTCTCCAAAGAGTTGGCAAAGGAGATTCATGTCAAGGCTGAGCCCTTTGTTACATGGCTCAAGGAGGCAGAGGAGGAGAGTGAGGGCAGTGAAGAAGAAGATAATGATGAAGACAATGTTGAGGTAATTTTGTTATACTTGAGTTATTTTTGTATAAACATCAATGTGTATGTATATTTGTGTGTCTAATCATCACTGGTGTTTGTGTATATATTGAAATTTACTTTTTCTCTTTCCCCAGGTGGTATATTCTTCCTCTGCCCGCGAGCTAAAAATAGAGACCACAAAACCTGCGAAGTCGGACCGTGAGGAGGATGACATTGATATTGATGCCATTTAAAGATGAAACCAAAAAGCTTAAGTTGCCTATTAACATACTGCTAAGCTTATTTTTGTCAGATGCATGCCTTTCACCTCCATTGGCCTTCTCTTCAGCTGTAGTGCTGTGCTGAAAGCATCTTATTTTAATCATACGCCTCATATGAATTGTTGCTGTTCTTTGTAAGCATGAGATTCTTGGATTATAGCGCGTAAAATGCACATGATTTCCCTTGTATTTTTGCAATGATTAAAGATTTGACTGTGAATTCCACCCTGTCTCCAGTTGATTCTCATACATAGACATTCATGGATTTCAGCTTAATTTAACTTGTCAACTTTGTTTTCAGCTTTTTATTTATATGAGATACAGAGAGTTGTTGAAATGTTTTAGTGTATGGGTTTATATGCAGTAAAGAACTGAGTTTCCAAACCAGGCATTTAGTTACCTTTAATGTAATGAAGCACATTGAATGTAAAATATCACTTATGAGACTTTTTGACAGGGTAAAATCAGACATTAGATCATAAAATCCAGAACGTGTAAATCTAATCCAAAGAAATACCCAAGACAAATCACAACAATCTGCACACGTCCATATAGAAAGTAATAATTCCCTTCCTAATAACAGAAACAATTCTGCAAGCAACTAACTACAAACTATTTTAGCAACATTTATATCAAAGAACATTTTTTTTTTTCACTTCAGTCTTTGCACCAGCTGGAAACGGATCACAGTGTTTTTGCCCTACAAAGGGCTTTTTGTTAAATAGTATTTTCCAAAAGTACAAAATACATGAATACTGGACTATTCTATTAAGATTTTGGCACACACATTTTTTAATATAAATTATAAATAATTTCACATTGTGCAAAATGCAGATAAGCTAAAACATCCTACAAGTCCAATATTTTATCTCTCTATCCTGATTTGCTTACATTGATCTTAGTGCAACATAGAGGTAGTCCCAAAACTACCTACTTCTCTTCATTAACACTTAATAATGTTAATCTGCCAACTTAAAATTGCATTTAACTATTTACCAAAGAAGTTTATGAGAAAAAGCAAAACACTACAGGCAACTGCTACTAACGTCCCTTCAAATTTTCATTACACACACCATCTTGTTAAACATTCAGTTAATGCAAATATCTCTTTTGTTAAAGAAAGATTAAAATTTAAAGGAAAGCATGGGTTTTTTTTTCTTTGAACACTGGTTTTTAGATGACAAGAATAAAGTTATTACTGACATCTTTGCCAGAAGAGGGCACCATTGGCTTAGTCAGCTATAATTTTAACGTTTGGGCTACCACTGTCCCACTGTAGCATCGTTTCCCATATTGCTTTTGGTATATTCGGCTTTGGCACGGTACCATGGATACTCACTTTTTGACTCAAGAAATCACCTTGACTCTTAATTGCCAACTATTATCAGAATTACTTTATAAATAAGATTCATGGCACTGGAAACAGATCAGTGCTACATGCTCCGAAACCCTCCCATGAAAAACTAAAATAAGAAAGGCTGCATATTTATAACTGATCCTACAGTAAGGGCTGCGTTATCTCACTGTTGGAGAGATGCAGAGGGGGGAGCTGCCTTTGTGTCACCTGTTTCACAAAGATAAAAAGAAACCCGACCACGAGGGCGGTGCCAAGAATGGATCCCACAGCCCAAGCGTAAGAAGGCTCCCTGGGCACGGGTGGGAGTACTGGCTTTGGGGTTGAGGTTTCCACTAAAAGTTCTTGGACCCTTGACAAAGAGCCATTGTTGGGCAAGGGCTTGAGACCAAGAATGAAGCACATGAGCGGGTAGAGGTCGACAGAGTTCATGGAGGCCTTGGTGTAGTCACTACGGAAAGCAGGTCCGCGGGCAACAAAAACAGGGTGCATGCTGGGAAGGCTGTTGTTATAACCATGGTTTCCCACTGTAAAAATTCAAGCACATAAGAATTATATAATTGAGTATAATAGTCACAAATGTCCTATATCAATCCATAACATTTAACTTAATAAATGATGTTTAAATATTTTTACGCACACATAAAAGATCCATTTCTGTTCTGCATGACCGTCCATCCCTCTTTGACCTCTATGATGATCGGCATTATCCTGACATTGTGTTTGTAGTGGTAATGATCTGGAATCTCCTCTTTCTTATACACAACCATGTTAGGATTTGCGTTCTTCAATAACCTGTAGACCTCTTTAAGTTTGCCTAAGAAAAAATAACACTCGATGAACAAACCAGCATTTGACACCAAAAATGATCACATTACTATCACTATTTCTAGTGCGGTACACAATCACATTACAAACTTACCTTCTTTGGGCAAAATCCCAACGACGGGGCTCTTGTCTATCCATGTGTAAAGATCACGACTAACATAAGTGTCCAGCTCAATAATCTTATCATGTGATAACTGTGTCATTCCATGATCACTTGTAACAATAAGATTGATCTTCTCATAGAGACCAGCTGTTTTGAGCCGGTCCCTGAGGAATCCCAATTTCTCGTCAATATCTGCTATGACAACATCCATTAGTGGACTCTCCGGTCCCAAATTATGGCCACTCTCATCTGGCTCCTCCCAGTACAAGACACCAAAATTGATGGCCTCTGGCCCTAAGAACCAGTCAATGAGTTTCTCAACTCGGCTCTCAAAGGGCATTGATGCATTATACATCAGGTAATGCGTTGGGTACGCCCCACCAATCGCCACATCCGATCCAGGCCACATGGCAGCTCCGCTCTTCCGCCCAGCCTTTTGATTGGTCACCCACAACGGCACAGCCTCCTCCCACCACCACGCATCATACACTTCCGGCCCTTCCATGGAAAAGGACCGGTTACGAATGGGGTCATACATTTCATTAGCAACAATGCCATGGGTTTCAGCATGCAATCCTGTCACTAAGGTGTAGTGGTTAGGGTAGGTCTTGGTGATGTAGGTGTTCTCCACTTGCTCCACCTGTACACCCTCTTCCATCAGTGCGCGGAAATTTGGCGTGGGTACACGGTTCACATAATCCCACCGGAAGCCATCAAAGGACACCAGTAACAGCTTGCTCTGTTCCTCCTGCTGAGAGCTAGACGCCAGTAGCAGAACTAATAAGGAACACAGGAAGCAGCTCTTAATCACTAGGAGGTCTGGCATGATGCAAGATAGTCTGTGAAAGAGGGACCTACGAAAAACAAATAAATGAATTATAAGCATGAGCATGAAAGTATTTAAATATGTAGTTGTGTAAACAAGCGAATGTGAATGTATTTATAGTCTGAAAAATTTGGAAAAAAAATAAATAACTGAGAGACGGATATTATCATGTCAGTGATTTGGTTAAAATAATTTTTTTCATGGTAAGGTTGACATTTTCATGGAATCGCCCATATCCAGGTATTCTAGACATTCCTTTATACATATGAATAAATGGTTACGGACCCAGTGCAAATTAAAAACATACTTTCATGGACGAACTATAATAATTTAAAAGCCAATTTTTGGTTTTACATTATTTAATACTGGTAAATGCAGAACTGCATTATCTTTCAAATAAAATAAATGAGAAATTAGTCACTGATCGCCTAAAATATATAAAAATACACTATAAAGTTGGAAAATACGCACGTTTGACTATTATTTAAAATAAAACATCATTTTAATTCTCGTTTTAATAAAAATGTAAGCATTCACACCGTTGTCTTTCCTAAATACTGTATGTAAGGTTCTGCATGGACATACGATTATGCTTTCAATAAAGGATTTCATATCTAGTCATGGCTGACTTTCAGCGCGACTGCTCTGTTAACAGGTGCATTTCTCTTACAAACATGTAGCGACTAGATACATTTCAGACTATAAACACAGTAAATCCGCGCGTCAATTGAAGCAATACAAATCAAATGACACATCTGTACGGTGCGTCAGTGAAAATGGGACACGATGACATCATTCACAATACAGCGCGCATATCTGCCGTATAAGAAATCGTCGCTCTGTTATTTACTTTTGATTTAAATTACTCTGCAAAACAACCCCAATCGGGCCTAAAATCGTATTCAATCTCATAAATTGACCCACGGACTTCGGCATTGAACGGTAGCTGCTGCAAACGAGCGAAACAGCTCAAGTTAGCGCAGTGCACGGTCTGTGACAGCGGTCTATCTCATTACTATACATAATGAAAATGCTGCTGATATCATGCGCTTTCATTGACGAAACGATCGAGTGGCTGTAAAATTTAACAAATCTTCCCATGCGTACAAGCAATAGTTCGTCTTACCTCTGTGTGGACGATATCTATCTGCAAAAATAAACAGAGGGTCGAACACAGGAAGTCCCGCCCATTTCTTGCTCATCAAATAATGTTCTCGATGTTCTCGAAAAAAAAAAACATGCAAACCGTAAAATTATTGATAAACGACTAGACAACACAATTTTAGTTTATTTTCATTTAATAGCTTGTTTGTGTGGACCTGCAGTGATGTGTAAATTGCAAATCTCAAAGATTATGAAGAAACTTTAGTTCTAGCGTTTAGCTTTAGTGCTATCGTTTAGGCATTCAAATAGCATCCGCATGCTAATTTATATTATTATATAAGTTTATAAAGTGCTTTTCGTGCTCAGCAGTCTGTGAAGTGACACGGACAACATTCCCCAGCAGAGGTCAGACAAACACAACAAACGCTAGCCATTAATTCAGCATTAATCCAACAATATGCGTTTTCACTGTCTGTGTTATTAGAAATAAGGAAATTGACGTGATATCTCAGCAATGTGGTGACTTTTATTTTGCAATGAACTGTTCTGCACAATACTACACAATACTGAACTATAATACACATTCGCTGTTGGCCCATCTGTCAATTTATTTAATTATTTATTATTCTTAACTTTAGAATATTAATGCAAGAGGACAAAGACTGGTAGCCTATATCGTGTAACTGTCCTAAATCTGAACTTTTTTTGGCTGTGAGATCCGGGGATGCTGGTGTTCTCTCGGCTTTGAGAAGATTCTTTAACGTCTCCAAGACAACCACAACCTGACGCAACTCTCGCCCCTCCTCCATTCAAGCTCTCATCTCATTCAAGAAACAAGTGTAAAGTTAAAGCAGTGCTGATCTGCTCTCCGGCAGAGGCGAGGAGCGCAATGCTGCGTGATAAACTACTATGAAGGTAATCACATTTATTCTTATTTTTCACTTTATAGCTGCTGTCTGCATTAAGTGAACGTTCTCTCTGAACTGCACGCGAACTTAATCGTTTAATAGAATGAAATCAATGTTTAGATAATAATTCATGTGAGGACATTTTTACTGCCAATATGAGGTTTACTATTTAACTGGTTGATGCATGGCTTGAGGTTTGCTAATCAACTTGAAAGTTTCACGTTATTTATATCACACTTGATCATCTTGAATTAGCTCCTTTATTCACCTTGTATACATTTTCTTTTTAAAGAAATGTGGTTCTTTAACACAATAAAGTAGTTTTAAGTTCCTGAATTGTCTAGACAGGTTATTTACCACCCAAACAGGTTTACTAAGATTGTATTTACAGTTAATCATTACTATGTGATAGATGAGTAATTGTAAAAGAGAAATGTGCCCAGATGAAAGTTGCAAGTACTTTAGGAAAAGACTGGTCATGAAACAAGTCTCTGGCTGGATCAGTTCGTTTCTATTCCAAATACGACAACAGTTTTGTGCTGAGAGAACAAGATTTGCACTTGAGTAAATACAGTTAAGTTAACCACATCCAATCAGATGTGGATAGATTCTGTTTGGCCCACGAGCATTTAATATGTCTGGAAAAGAGAGAATTTTTCCCTTACGTTCTGCACTTACTTCAAACAGTGTGGAAAGATACAGCACACAAAACTATTATTGTCTATCATAAAATGCCACAATAGGATTTGCGGGAAAAAAATAAAATAATGATTAACCTATTATATCTAATGTTAGACTCTCACCACCTGATGTGTGTTTTTCTGCTTTTTTAGACTAGTGACATATACACTTTAAAAATGTTGGGTTGGACCATTAGTTTCTCCTTATTTGACCCAACATAGATTAAACCAACCCAAGAGTTTCCCAATTAGTTATCATTAGTAGAACCTGTACCCCGTCCTTGTTGAAACATGTTGTTGTTTCGTTTTTGGGAGTTTTAAAAGGTATGAATAGATCACCCCGCCACACACAGAGCTTGAACAGTGCAGGAGGTTGAGCAACATGCTAAATGAGGCAAATCATAAGATCGTGATTAGTCACGGGGGCCGTGCAGAGGTTAAAGTGGTACCAATTAGGAACCAGTGTTCCCCAACATCCAACCTCCTCTTATGGGCAGGAAGTGTTCCAAAAGCAGTTGGGGTGATGTAATACGCCAAAGACTATATCACACACAGATCAGACGGAGAGAAGTTTGCGGGAAAGCATTAAGTGTGGGTGGTCCTGAGACCAATTACATTATAATCACAATGCTAATGTTTCGTTAAAGTATGGGTGCTCATGGGATATATAGTTTTGTGATTCTGTATTTGTTGGTAGTTTGGCTTATAAATATCATTTTAACTTCATAATGAAAGACTGTGATTCATTGGCATTATGTCTTGTGGTCATTATCACAGGTCTGGCTGTTAGTGAGTAGTGCCGTTTCAATGCTGACTCATAGGCGCTGCTTTGTTGCTATGGCAACCGCTAGCTTTCTCAGATCCAGAGTGTGATATGAGGCATAGACGGAAAGTTTAAGCCATGATTTTTTCTAGTAGACATGGATGTGGATGTAGGCTATATATTTTACATACATAAAAATAATTTATATCAAATACCTAATATGCTTTTATCTTCTTTTTAGTCATTTATTTGTCTTTTCTCATATGTAAAAAGTGATTAAAAAATATGGTCTTTGATCAAATGGATCTAGATGACAGCTGGAAAAGATGCAACGCCAATATTTGCATCATTGATTTATTTTACAGCCCCACAGGCGCAGCATCCTGGTGGCTATTAGCAAGTCCAAAGATCAACCACATCTTTATTGCTCAAACAAGACAATAAGATCATATGACCCTATAAATTGATTTTCTGTTTATTTTTGTCAGCACCGTTCACTTTCTCAAAAGACCATGGATGCAAGTTCAATCCCTCAGATCAATATAGAGGATTATGATGGGCTTGAGGTGGCCCCAGATGATCACTTGAGAACATTGAAAGCATTGACGGAGAAGTTAAGACTTGAAACCAGAAGGCCATCCTATCTTGAGTGGAAGGCACGGGTGGAAGCTCAAAACTCCAAAGGCTTAGCGGTTTCAGAGGGGTCATCAGAGCTGGAGAGAAATGCTGGGCCGAAGCCCAGTGGAAAACCTCAGAGGAATATCCAGAATTCTGAAGTGACTACAGGAAACAAGCTAACTACGAGAAGCCTGGGAGAATTTGGAAATATTGACGAAGCTCTTGTCTGGCTTAGAAAAGAACTGGTAAGTTAAATAACTTCTTGATTTGGTTACCACAGTTAAAATCCAATTCACAAAATTTCACAAATGTGTTTTGATATATACATTTTTTCTGCCATCTGGAGTTCAGTTAGTGGAGCATTGCGCAAAGGTTGTGGGTTTGATTTGAGAGAACACACAAACTGAAAAAAACATGTATAGATTGAATGCACTGAAAGTCGCTTTGAATAAAAGCAATTCCATTCAAATGTTTTTACCAAAGCATTTCACCATACTGATAGCTCAGATGTCAATATTTGGTAGTTTAAATACCCATATAAGGGTTTGTAAAGCATTTTTGTGTTTAAACATTTTTTCATAGTGACGTAAGGTGCTTTTTTTTTTAGAATCGTCACATCTATAACAGTCGATATTCCTCATGAATTAAAATAAAATAACTATTTTATGTTCTTTGAGGAGTCATCTCTTTTCCATTTGTTGGGTTTTTTTTCTGGTGTGTGCATTTTAATTCACAGAGATCCTACAAAGTATGTTGCCTCTCAAAAATGTGTGTTTTGTTATTTAACAACCATAATGCATGTATATTTTCATTTATTAAAAGATAACTCATGTATAGACTGACATTTTTCTGCTGTCTAGACTCTATCAGCAGGGCTTTAGTAAAATATAAACACATGGTTCAATATATTGGTAATAAATACTATCTGTGAGAATTTATATTTCAGGTTTTGACTGAAAATGTCACATCCATAATGCTGGAATTGCCCAAATGTAAATTTATTTGCCAAATATTACTAATAACTTAAAATAGTATATTTCTGTAAATGAACGAAACAAACAGTATCAGCATTAGTTAGCTAATTTGAATAAAACAGTGTGAATAAATGTGCATATTTCCATTACCACATCATTGCGTGAGATTTTTATTCATGTGTTCAGTAGGGATGCTGAGCAGATGAGCATGAGTCTGTTTCCTGTGTAATCACTTGGCCATGTGGCACATGGCATATTTGTATGCACAGTTTATGATGGCTAGGATACACAATGTGGTTCCTTTCGTCACAGCAGAGCCTATTCTTCCATTGCTTTTGCTCTGTGTGTGTCCATGCACAGTTGGGCACAGAAAATTGGACACAGTAACAAAGAATCCAAGACAGTTATGGTGGGAGAGGACTTTTGAGGACCGTAAATTAAGGCCCCTCATTAATTTTCTTGTGTCTTTACAGTCAACCTCTCAGAATAATGAGTTTGTAGTTATAGAGACATTAGAAAAAAGTACCTCTAGTCTTTAGCATTATAAAGTAACCTTTAGATTGATTCATTTCCTCTATTATTATCTATTATTAATCCATAGATGGAGATGCGTATTCAGGACCAGCAGTTGGCCCGCCAGCTCATGCGACTGCGTGGTGACATCAACAAGCTCAAAGTGGAGCAGACGTGTCATCTGCATCAGCGGATGCTCAATGATGCCACGTTTGGCCTGGAGGAACGTGACGAGCTGTCAGATCTGTTGTGCGATGGACCCGTCACTCCCGGATTTGGTCTTTCCTCACCACTGCGTCTCATTGGTGTAACAAAGATGAACATCAACTCTAGACGCTTTTCTCTTTGCTAGCCAACTAGTCTGTGTATAAACATGAGGTTAACAATGCCATGTGCATGTAAAATTATCATGGCAAAGTATCAATTAGCTTACATGCAAATAAGAGAGTGTGACTCGGGTTGAAGATCCAAGCGAAGGATTTTGAGAACATGAATTGTGATGAACGTTCTGTGCCTTTTACTTTGTTTGCTTGTGCCAGTGAAACCACTTAAATTGATACAATGGACAATGACTTCTAATAAATGTCTGATCCATTACCCATGGCTCTAAGCCTTAGATACAATCTTTGTTGTAGTCATAAGATTAACTAGAGACACTTCTGTTATTTACCACTCAGCCTTAATACAGTTTCTGTATATATACAGAATTTCTTTCACATTTAAGCTATTTAAATGTATACATTATTGTACATGAATAAACTCTTAGGACTTTCATTAGTTTTTCATTAGTGGTCAGTATAAGGAAATAGTCTTAAAAATGAGGCAATTTCACAAGATTTTATCCTGTAAATTTTCATATTTGGGCTAACTGTATGACAGTGCCAATAACTGTATATAGATAAAAACAGACCCTTGGTATATGGTATTTTGGTAAAATTATGTACACTTCATATTTACTGTTACGTCTGTAAGACACAGTATGATAACAGTAAACATATGCATACAAAAGAATGTTTTCATCAAAGAGGATTTTATATAAATTTACCCATATAATCATGTAATAAATGGCTTTAATATATCATTGTGATGTTGGTCTGTCAGTATGGAAGGTATCAAGATGAGTTATCATTTTCCCTTGTGTACATTAAGCTGATGCCAATCTCTAAGTATGCAACCAATTACTTTTAATTGGTTCCATTTAGGCTGATCTGGGACTTTGGAACATCGAATCTGTAGCTCGGCTTTATTTTAATGGCTTGTTGCAGTAAACAAATGCTTTACCATACTGTATGTGCACGAAAACTGCAGTAATAAGTGCCATTACAAGACTTCTGGGGATTTAGTGGTTTGTTTTTGATCACAAATATTGTTGTTCAGTGGATATTGTTAATCTTATTTAACAATTGAAGAGCTAATATTTGATGATGTGGTGAATAACTCCAATGGCAAAAATGCCATTCTCATTCACGTTTCTTTAAAAGATGGAGTGAAACCGGCTCGGGAACAAAAGCTGACTGGGTGTGTTTCAACCCAAAGTCTTTCAGGAAGGTAATGTTTCACGTCCCTTCTCAGTAACTGGCTTTTGTTTGGGTCCAAACAATCATCATCTGGAGTGCATTACACAGTGGGCGTATTGTCTCACAATTAGTTTTAATACTTTTCCTGATTATTATATTTATATCAGATTTATATATGTCTTCATAAATTAACAAGACACCTGCCATTTCTGACCTATTGTCCACCACACAATGTCTGCTGAGACTATTGGGCTTCTGTGTATCACTGTCTCCAATGCAGCTGTCGTGTCCTAATAACACCTAACATGACATATGCTCCCAGCTCCTTGTTAGCTCGGGTTTAGGGTGCTGACCTTTGACCCCCTTTGTGTGTCATTACAGCAGTTCCTTTTGTCAGAACGAGCTCCTTAGCTACAGTGAGGAATGAGGATCTTATGCATGCATGCGCCCTGGAATCACAAACATGTGCTTTGTGAATGTGGAAGCTAGACGGAGCGTCTATTAGTGACCAAAGTTTCTTTTCTCCATGTATGTCTTTGAGAGCAGTGTTATAAATACTGGAGCTATTACTTTCTGCTTGAATACACTTTTGGCACAGTAGTTTTAAGAACTGCCAATGCCAATAAACAACAATGTTAGTTCATGTACAATTAAAGAAATGAATGTTGGCACGATTATATTTTTATCTACAAAAGTAATTCCAAAAATTGAAATATACACCTTCAGATTAAAAAATATTTAAGATCATGAAAAACATTTTTGTCAATTGTGTCTAAACTACTGACACAGTGTATAATATGCCAAAGTCTGTTCTCCAGAGTGTCTATTTAAGAAAAACATTTTCTTTAAAAATACTTGTACATAAAAGATTTTAAATGACAGCTTTAGCTTTATAGCACAGGTTTATCTCATCTACAGTAAGACCTTCATGGGTCACTCCAGAGCAATGACCTCTAGGAAATGTCCACTAATAAGGTAGAAGGACATCACTGTTGGATACATTTAATCCTCTTTATCATTCCGTGATACCTGCATGCTGAGATACAGCAAGCAGGCTTATTCCTAGGTTAGGGATTTTGCTTAAATGCTATTTTTGTTATAGGATCCTTGTTAGTTTTGTGGGTCATTGCACAAGATGTTGCAGTTGTTAAAGCAGATACACTCTAAAAACAGATGTGTTAAAAATAACACAAGATGTGTCTAGTTAGGGACAACACACAGATGTGATTAAAAAACTAGACACATCTTTGTGTTAATTTAAAAACAACACATTTTGTGTTACTTTCAACTCAACATGTGTTGTCCCTTTTATGCATTTAACACAAAATGACACATTATGTGTTAAACAGCATAACACAAAAAATGTATTAAAAATAACACATCCTTTTTAAAATGTATAAACAAAAATAAACACAGCGACCCGCTCGGTGAGCAGAACAGACGTGTGAAGGATGAATAGATTATTATTATGCCGAATGATATGGTGGCCAATCTGTAACACTGAGTGCCCCCTGCTGGATAAAAAACACACACGACCCAATAAGAAAATTCTTTTCCATATTCTTCCCATTTCACTTTTCATCTGCTTAAGATGCAGGAGTTAAATCTTGTAAATTTAACAGTATTAAAAAGACACAAGGCTACTCAAAGTTAAGCAAGTTTTGAAGGAAACACTAGAAGCACTGTGAAATTTGGTAAATACATTGTTTGTGAAAATAACCATATAGTTTCACTAAAAAAATGTTTAAATGATACATAAAGCAGTAAGAAACGATAATTTAAGTGCTGCACTTTTTAATAAACTCATACTTCAGTCATGTTCTGTACAGATTACAGAATATTTCTTACATCCCTGTTGGATGATACAGCGAGCAGGTATTCTGCAAGGCACAAATGTTTGATGTCTGAAAACTGAAAAATAAATGACAAGACATGGATTTAATGCAGTGTACAGAATATTGCATTCTCAATCAGCCAGAAACCTGACTTTGTCAAACATCCACATTTTCCAAGTTTTCAGTCAAAACAAAAAATATATAGTGCTACATTTCCTACCTGAAGAAACCCACATGATAATATTTGATAATATTTCAACTATATATATATATATATAGACTCTTATACTTAAAGGGATAGTTCACGCAAAAATATAAATTCTCTCAACATTTACTTACACTCATGTCATTCTAAACCTGTGTAGCTTTTTTTTATTTATTTTTTTATTTATTTTTATTTAAGAAGGCTGGTAACTATACAACACTGCCCCCCATTGGTTTCCATTACATGGACACAAAACCAGAGACATTTTAAAAAATATTTTCTTTTGTAATACAGGTTTTTAATGACATAAGGGTGAGTAAATAAAAACAGAATTTTTTGTTTGGGATTAAACTAACCTTTCACAAGTAAAACTATGCTTATAATGTTAAAAGTAAAAAGTGTAACAAACAAACATTTACATTTCAGATAATATAAAGGTGTAAAATGAACTCTGAGGATCAAGTTTTGATTAGCACTTCAGTAAAAGAGGAAATACACTGCATTTCCTTTCCATTGGGCCATAAAACCCATATTAGCATTTTAAAAGGCATCCATAACATGGTTCGAGAAGGCCGCCTGGCAATGCTCCACACTCCAGGTAGAATAAACTCCTTCACACTGATCACAAGACATATGTTCACCTCAAGCACAAATTTTACTTTTAAATGAGATCTCAGATCAACTGGTCTCAGATCAGCATGAAAGAGCCAGATCTACCAGCCCCACAGTCCTCATTAGTGGTAGCAGATACTGCCAATAAACAAGAATATAACTGCTGTCCACAGCAATAGAGAATCACACGTCTTGAAAAATCACGATCATCAAATCTGAATGATAACGTTGTGGTCATATATCACAACTTGTAAAGTGGTCTTCATACATTATACAAGTACAGTATTGAAATCCAGCATTGACAGATCTGATGGACAGCAATACGGACCAAAAGCCCATGTGATTATCTCAAGTGGTGATTGGCTAAAGCACACTACAAGTCCCTGACGTACTGCTGTGACATCAAGACGATACACCGTCCTGGTCCATACTGCTTCCTAATGCTTCAATGTCATTGCTGATGTCTGAAATCATGCGGTCCCACTCGTCACCCTCAGATGTTGCCGTTCCCTCATCGGAGCCACCCGCAGCTCCGTTTCCATTGGTCGTGGAGTCTGACGCAGAGCTCGCAGTGCGTTTGTAACGCCCGAAACTGTCCGTTATGATGCCACGGCCGTCCTTTACGCCGATGGTTTCCAAAAAGTTCTCAAAGTGCTGGCTGTCCTTCTCAGGAATGAATGGTCTCAGTCCTACAGTGGAGAAACCCAAACAGAAGAAATAACAGATGAAAAGATTCTCCTTTCAGAGTTTATTGTACTATATAAATAGACATTTTAGCTAGTCCAAAAAAGTAAACAGAGGATGAAAAAGACACTATTGGTCCAGTTTGTACGTAACTAATAATAAAAGAAAGATGTGAAAGAGGAAGTGGAGTGGGGCAGCACATGTGGCTCTACATAAATAAGAGGAGAAGTCTATTTTTAAAGTTCTTGATCATTTCAGTTTTAACTAGTGCAGAATGTTTTAACTTTTTTTTTTTTAAATCTGACACATAAAATATAAAAGGCTTTGTTGTTTGTAGATCCTGTTGCTGACGAGGTAATGGCAACAATTCTACACCTATAAGGAAACTTGTAATCTGTAGGCGTTATCAGTCATTTTCTATGTAAACAGAATGTTTACCTAGATAAAGCGACAAAATTATAGAAAATTAGTAGAAACAAGAGAGAGACACAAGTAGAAAATAACACAACTAATGCCACAAAAAAATGACTGGCATAATAAGACAAAGTGGACTAAAAATATGAAAATAAGAGATTAAAGTTGTCTTACATCAAAACCACCTAGATTTATTGCCAGGTTCAGACGACACAATATTTACAACAGTCTGTTATGACAGTCACTGTGTCAGATTATACGATGAAAGAAACATGTCAGACTACACAGCGCTTCCTGTCCCATCTTTAACGGCGTGTGTGATGTCATCACACAATTACAAAGGTGTAACTAGTGATCGACTTGGAGTGTAAACAAACATTGGCAGCATGTTTTGTATTGGCTGTTGTTGAAAGTCCAAAAAAAAAATTGCACGTAGGAGGAACTTACCGAGGAGGAGGAACTTCCTGCTATCTCCGTACAGCTGCCGCAGGTTGATGCAAAACTCATGGATGGACGCCCCGTCTCTGTACTCATGTAAAAGTGTGGCAAACTGCTGGATTTCCTGTGAGGACAACTTTGTCCTCAACTATTGTCAAGGATGACAGAAAACAATGAATAAAAAAACACATTAGTGTAAACGTAGCCTTAAATGCATGACGGGATCATTTGTCTGTGTGACAATTAACATCATTTACTCCAAATAAATTTGCTGACTTAAATGTATAGACCCGTAAACAACACTCACTGTGGTCATGTAGTCTTGTAGCAGTTCTGCAGCTGTTGTACTAAGTTCACTCTCACTAACTGTTTTGGTTTGCGGTGAGGTCGGGGTGGAGGAAGGGGAGGGGCAAGAGGAATGCCCCGCCTCCAGAGAACTCTGAAATGAACTGTGCACAAAAACATAATTGCTCAACTCAACAGAAAATGTGCCACATTACAACACATAACAAAAGCAGAAACGGTACTTACAATGTGCTGGTTTCTGCCTCAAACACTTCTTTGACATCTTTGTTGGAGGAGTCCTCTTTCATTTGGCAAAAAAATAAATACATTTAGAGAGCAACCATGCTGATGTTCGCGAAACAGTTTCGAGGTCAGAACAATATTTTGAAAATTAAACTTCATGATGCTTAAATACGATTCCAATGAACCACCACATTGTGGTCTGTGGTTTTGAGCGAGCCCAAATTTACTGGAAAGTCCCAGTTTACTCACCACTATAGATTGAGACGTGTCTAGTGGGGGTTGTGGCTCCATCAAAGATAGCCCTGTCCAGGAAGTCAATGGTGGACTCGGTGTAGACGATCTGGAAGACTTGACTGAGGAGTAGGCAGAGCTCTTCTGCTGCAGCCTGCAAAACCAAATCTAACTTTAATAACCACACCACTGCTATGCTTTATTACATCTGAGGTAACCGTGTATATTACAGGCCAACCGCAGATATGGACAAGCTTCAGCATTTATAAAAGCAAGGCCTTAAATGACCTAAAAACAAAAACTCAGCAGGATGAAGACAGGCATCAATGACATTGTTAGTTTTGAAACCTATTGTTTTTGCATGTCATGTTTTAATTTGTCAGATTTGTCCACAAATAAAGGACAAGATTCACATAATAGTCTAAATTTGGGTCTGTTCCTCACACAAACCTACTGAATGATGTCAAACCGATGTTTCATGTCCCATGAAATCATACCAGACAGCTCAAATTATTTTAGGCTTGCCTTTGTAAATCAGGATAAAGTACAAACTGTACAAAGACAGAGGTTTTTTACATGCTTGCTCAAAAAACGATTTTTGTTTACTTATAACCAAAATTGAGCTTCAACACAAAAGGTTATTTACCTGTGAGGTCTCTCACTATGAGTTTTAAAAGCAATTTTAATGTTTAAAGCATAATTTTTTAATAGACATTTTCAAAACGATCACATCCATACCAGTCAATATTTTTTATAAAGAGGCACATAAAAAACAAAACCCGATATGTTTTTGAGAGTTATTTCTTCTCCATTTGTGGGGTATTATTGCTTTAGGTTTGTGCATTTAATTCACAAAAATCCTACAAAGTATGTTATCTCTTCAAAAACGTTTTTGTCATTTTGTGAAAATGTCACATCCCTAACACTGGAAATGCCTAGTTGTTGTAAACGAATGAAAATGAATGTCTACCTTGTTATCGACAGCCAGCACGAGCAGACAGCAGACCTCCACCAGCACGCCCCCGCTCTCTGACAGAGAACTCAGTGTGGGAGACTTTGACATCTCTGTACTGTGACATGGAGAACCTCCGGGCTCCTGAGCTACAAATACAATCACACAAAACACAAAAAATCCAAAACGTGCTCATTGATTTGTTTAGTTTTTGTGATTAGTCAACAATCAAACGGCAATACCACGTAATACTTGTGGGTTGCCCATATGACAGTGTACCTGTTTTAAGCACCACTAGGTGGAGTGAGTCGTCTCTAATGTAGGACACGGCCGCAATGTCGTGGATGGGGACACGAAGAATAATGTCCTCTCCGTCACGCCACACGAGCTTCACATTGTACGCAGACAGACTGACAACAGCGTCCTGCTCTGATGTCAGCTGCCCTGCCAACTGATGAGACTTCTACAAATGATGGATAACAGACAACAGGAGTTTGATCTCACAGATGTACGGTGCATATTGCTAAAATCAAAATGCCTATGACAAGAGATGCTTACCCTGGCATTGTCAATAAGTTGTAAAACTTCTGTGCGACTGGAGGGATTGAGATATCCAGGAACTGAGGTTAGCTGTCCCAGATACTAAAATAAAACAACACACACCGTTTTACTTTGCATATAGTCTTTGATTTGAAGAAATGCAGATGCTTTTGGAGAAAAACCATTTAAGAGAGAATCAAAATAGTCTAAATGAGATCTTCTTGTAATGACATCAGCAGTTTATTATAGCAGATGGTGTCAAATTCTGAGCTTTGATCCAAAATTAGTATATTAACCCAATTCGGAGAAAGACACGATGAGTCTTTAGATGAGCCGTGGAGTGAAAAGGATGAAAACAACACAATTAGCACAGTACCAAATGCAATATTGTTTGTCCGACAATTTCATTTGAATGGTTTTATGTTTCCAGCAGTATGAAACTTTTGTGATGGGCAAAAACCATGTTCTCATTACGAGTAAACTTGTATTCATTGTAGTCTGGCTCACATTTACTTTTACATTTAATACGTTTGTTTAAGGTTTTCAAAACGAAAAGACTGTCACACAACATGTTGAAATCTTCATTTTGCTTTGACCAGTTTATATGAAGTATATACCAAGAGTTGCATCAAAAAACTTGAGCAATAAATGTGTGACACAATTCTATAGTTAGTTACATTTTATTGTATGCATTCAGCATTTCGCTTCCCTGGCGTCCATGACCCATCAGGTAGACCTGCACCGTCACTACCATAGATAAAAATGGAACATCCATACCGTTGCAACCTTATTACAATTTCATTTAATAATGCATCTGCAATGTTTTCACACACTCGACACTATAAGCCCGAACAACAAAACCACGAATAAGGACAATAATACCTTAACTTCCTTTTCGATGTAGTCATTGAGCAAGATATCTGGGTCGATCCGGTGGTCCGGGAGAGACAGAGAGAATGTGTGGAGGGCCCTGCGTTCCGTGGACTTCTCCAAAGCCTTCTTATCTCGCCCCTTCTCTCCTTTCAGAAACACCCGCTTGAACGGAGACACGATACCTGGCTGCAGAGAAAGAGGAAATCATGTCACGACTAGAGAAAGACAATTTTAGGCTTTTATTAGCCAAAGAAATCTTGCTGACGTGCTCTATAAATGGCACATGTACTCCACACACTGAATTTCCACTAACTACATCTTTAATTTTCGTGATCTGAGCTGACAAAGCAACCGTTACTACAACAAGCTCAAGCCAGTGAATCCATCAGTCGCCGTGGAAGTTGACACAACAAGTTCTGTGACATGCGGTTTGTTTTACATCCACAGCTTATTCAGAAGGAATGTAAATGCACTGCCCTTTCTCCTAAAAGCACCAATGGGAACAAAAACAAGGCGATACGTAGTCAATACTAATCTCTGCATTACATTGGTTTTTCTAAAACCATATCCCTCTGCAAAAGAAAATGAGATAAACATTTGCGGACAAAAATGCTGCCGTTTACAGTGTGGTAAACGGCACCACTAATGTCATCTTACAATCCAAACGAAAAGTCTCTAAGCTCTTCTATGGTTAAGACTGGAAAGCGAATGTTAATCCATGCTATTTTTCAAAGTTGGAGGATTTGTAACGGTGAACTGCACATTAAAAATGATTTCTGAGAGCCCTACCTCTGTCTCCATGACCGGTCACCACAGCAACACAATGAAAACGGGCAACGTTCGGCAGCTGTCCTCTTTAACCCGCCTCATCTACTGTTTCGAGAGCAGCACGGAGCAACAGGACGCGTGTGGCTCATGACAAATGAGAGCGGCCCGCTCCCTCCAAAGAGAAAAAGAAACCACACCCCCACGACAAACACGCGTCCTACCGCACACGTTCTCAAACTACACTTATACTTTATGCAATCAGGAAGAAGACAAACCACAGTTTCCTGTGATGAAACACCCAAACAAACTTTAAGCATGTGAACTAGACCTGCATTAGGTTTAATTTCCAACTGCCTTACGCAAAAGATGGATCTCTTATTAATATACGTGTATGATTACTGACACTGGAAAAAATACAAAAAAATGCAAAATACTCTACTAAGTAGGAAATAATTGACAATAATGAGGAACTACCAAAAAAATAACAATAATGCCATCTAAAGTCTAGTAATACAGGCTGGTCTAAACTTCTTTTAGTGTATAAAACATAAAAACATCCTAGCCTGTAAATTATAACCTTCAATGTTTTCAAGACTGTAAAAGTATGTTATATTGTCTCAGACAAGCTTAATGGTCTCTCTTACTCAATTATTAAAAAGTCAAGGAAAGATACACTAAAGGAACATTATTATTTTATGAGTCTATTTCCCTCTGAAATTTCAGAAAACAACGCCACAGGTGACCCTCTCCTGTTCTGGATTAAACAGAAATGTTGTTTAGTTATTACAGGGACTTTATATCAAAACCTGAGTTACTGGTGTTTACATTAGTGAGAGATTATACAAATAAATACATCTGAAACGCATGCATCGTCTGTTCTGCACAAAGCATTATTTTAACAACTGAATTCCCAATTATGGATTTCATATACAAGGTATAGGAATTCAAAGATAAACTAACCAACAAACAACCAGATTTTCTTTTTAATCAGACTGATATTTACAATTTACAACGACTCAATGGCTCCACCCTGTGGCCACCGGGAAGCATCTAATCCGCATCTAACAAGACATTTGACACCAAACAAATCTGAGAAAATACATCAAACATACATTCTACAACAGTTATCAATCAGATAAACGACGGCCTTAACTTCTGAAAGCATAAATTAGACAATGTCCTACAAAATGTAATTTTAGCTCATGACAGACGATGAGCTAAATTTAGACTATGACGGGGGAGAGAAATATGAGCCACCGTAGTTGCAGACACACAGGGGGCGTCACATCCTGTCTGAATCTTTAGAGTCCAGCCCTGAACTCTCAATCCTCCCCGGTGTATGACGAAACTCATAACGTGGAAACACACGATACAAGACTAATGTGATTAAAAGGGTCATTGTAAGTACACTGTGTGTGATGCTCCTATTGTTTACATCAGATCATTGCCAATTACTGCAGGCTTAATACATACAGATGGATACGTTAATCTCTGACGCAAGAATAACTATAACACACGTATGCCACGTATTTATCAGCTTTAACTATAATATGTATATTATCATATTATGTGTACAGTACCAGTCAAAGGTTTAAACTGTTTCTCATGATCTTAAAAATCTTTAATCGGAAGGTGTATATTTCAATGTTTGATATAACTTTCGTAGACAAAACTTATGTAAACATGTTAATTTTCTTTATTAGAAAACGAACATTTTATTAAAAAGTATTTTTGAAATGGATTACTTGGAGCATACAATAACGAATAAAAATCAGCCAATAAGAGTCCAGCATAGAGAAAAATTCATTCAGTGCTGTTAAAAAAGACATCAAGAAGCTGAATGATATAATATCAAGAGAATGATTTTGCAAATTCTAGACAAAGGGTGACTACATTTAAAGATGCTAAAATATAACATAGTGTTTATTTATTTTGCATGCTTACAGTCACAACATAATTCCCACAGTTAAAATTGTAGTATTTCATGGTTTTTATGAGTGTACTACTATTCTAAAATGTAGAAAGATCTAAACAACACTAAGTAAGTGTTTACAAACTTGGCGGGTACTATATGCGGGAGAGCGACTGCCTTTAAGCAAATTTACCATGATTTCATTATAGTAAAAGTGCAGAATTCATGTATTTTTGGCGGATGAATTATCATATTACACTAGTTTTACTACAGTAAAAATATGATGTTTAGGCTATGGCTACTATAGTGACAATGGTAAAATTGTAGTTACTGTATTTTTAATGATAACAAATGCATGCGTTAAAATATAGTTACTGTAGTAAAAACGTGGTTACATCTAGTAGATGAGATGTGTGACAATCACAGTAAGCATATATGCTGAGATTCTCGCATCAGTGCTTTTCAGTTTTTCTTACCTAATCCTATGAATAACGTAGAGATAATCATTGATATCAATAATATGTGTTTCGGGTGCTTGTGCAGCTGTTGATTCGCTGCTAGGCCAATACTTTACAGTTACTCACTAGTTTCACAAATCAAGTACGCGTACAACCCCGTAGTCTTACAGTACGCTAGGTGTTACTTACCTTTTTAACTTTCTTTACATCATCCTCCATCTCTACGTGCGGTTTTTCCTCATTTTAACTATATTTGATCAGGAGCGATGTCCACGGGTTTAGTGCCATCTGCCTTATACACGTCAACGGTGGCGCTTTACCAATCTAAACTAAACAAACCGCCCCGGCAGAGTAAAACCCGATCCATATCACGCGTTCGTGGATCGGAAATAAACGACTCACTCTCTTTATTAAGCCCCAAACACCGAGTTATATAAAAGTGGGAAGAGACGGGCCAAATACGATAAAATAAAACAAAAACAGCAGCAAACTTTTCAATAGTGCCGCCATTTTGGGCGTAGGGTCCCTACCCATAGTGCTTTGCGAAACAAACGGAAAACCTCATAAGTTCTTATTTATCCACAAACTAACCAAACGTTTATGATATGTTGTAAATGCTGTACGTCGTCTTTATACTGTAAAAATGAAATATATTACGTTCAGTAGATAATTTATTTACAAAACAGCTGATAAGCAATCGTTCAATAACTTTCCCTTACAATAATATACCATAAAACCGTCTTTTTTGTACAATAGTCATTATATTTGCAAACTCTTTGACAATCTTTCTAGCGTTTTATTTTTTATTTATTTGTTTATTTATTTACTGTGTTGTGCTTAACTAACTGCCCATACTGGCATACAGATAATACCCATACACATAAAATGCACTATCCGAACTACAATTTTTTATTTTAGATATTTAATTTTTTTAATATTTTTAAAATAACATTAACATTTTTTATTTAGTAACAACATTTTTATTTGAGCTAAGCAAAAACTGTTGTTTGTTTGAAAATGGCTTGTATTTTTTATATGGATATATATATGATTGAAGCAATTTGATGATAAAATGAATTATAATAATGCTGTATCTTTATTAAACAACAATTTGTTACTCTGGGAAATCTATTTCTATCATATCAGTATACATTCACATACACATCTGAACATATACATTAGTATATAACCACTTTTGATCTGTCGCTGAGCAAATTGTGCATAAACGTAAAGCATATATATATATATATATATATATATATATACTCACTTTCAAATACTATACTTATTTTTTCCAGTCTGCAGAGATGAAAAGTCTGATATATAGATCTAGTAAGGCTCAAAATATTCTTTTTTAATATGATATTCCCTTTTTCATCTAAAAACAAAAGTTTACAAAAACAACGGTAGCACCATATGTTGTCAGTATTAGTAATATTTTTCCCAGAAAATAAGATCTTATGCATAACTCAGTGTTGTTCTCAAATAATGGCAATCAAACAAAACAATTTACTTTCATTTGTATTTGACAACATCAAATAAATCTTTTTTCCAACATAAGTAATGAGTACAGTCAGTTAAGAAAAGAACAACTAGTATCAAATAATTTGCTCAATACCTTTCTGCCATCTTTCTTGAATACCCCATGTGAGAATTACAATGACAATCTAACACAATCTGTTCTACAGGTATATTACCCGTTTCCAACAGCATGAATAACACCTAATCAGCAGCAATTCATCTGACAACCATAATCATTTATAAGATCATATTCCAATAAAATATATAACCAGAGCTACAATAACAGAAGAAATACATATAGTTTTAGGACATAGAAATGACAGGAATATACAACACATCAATCACCTTCTAAATGTTTAGCAATTCCTTTTATCAGAACTACTTTTATGCCCATGAATGAATGTTAAAATGATGCATTTTTATCTATTTTTTAATTTGAAACCCTAGTGCAAATTAAAAACATCCATACACTAATAAAACAAAGATACATAAAATGAACAAAATCTGGGGAAGAAGCAAAAACTTTACATATTTTCTGCACCAATGCTTCTTTGTGCAACTTATAACGTAATAAATGGCACCATATATCAGTGAGCGATGTTTGGCTGTAAACTGTGTTGAGGTGCTTATTCTTCCAGAGAGGAAAGTGTCCGTGAGCTTGAGGAAGCAGGTCCATCAGATGGTGGCTTTGCTTAGTGGGCCACAACGTGGGTCCTGCAGTCCACATACTGTGGTAGCACCTTTAGAACATGTTCAAAAGCACCAGGTCAAGAAACGAAAATGCACCGTTTTGTTTTTGTTTGTCGTCTGAACATTTGGCTCTATGTAAATAACGTTAATAATAAACCACTGCACAGGTCAAAACTGGATGAACACATAAATGTTCTTAGAGAACCCTGGAACGATGGCTGGTGCGTTGAATTGAAGAAAACATGCACGTGTGTTGGAGGGGTCACTATAGGATGCATTTTGCGGGCATGCTAAGAATCCAAAAGATGTAAAAGCAGTCTGAAGATGGTTTAGCACTAAAGGACACATATATATACTCTGATGTGTCCAATGCCATCTCAGATTTAGGTTAAAATATTTTACCCAGTAAGCACCATGTCTACATATCCCATTTCCTCTATTCTTATTGGTCTACACATATTTTTTTTTCATTTTCGCAGGCAAAAATCCATTTGGCTAGACATTTTTGTTCACAAGACAAACGACAGAGAGAGAAGATTAACTTGTTGGCACTACAGCTCATTCATTTTGCAAGACAGAGGAAGGCATAGACAGAAGTACATTAACAATCATCAAATAAATTGCTAACGTCGTCATAACTGTTTTGTATTACCCAAACAAATCAATTAAATCAACGGACTGTCTTTTTAAATCCAATCACAAACGAAATAGTCGAGTCTCTTGTAACCGGTCTGGATATTTCTTATATATCAGGAAAGGTGTGGAACCCAACATTCAAGTAGATGTTAAGTATTGCCTTTCGTTTATAATACGCTGATCGGTCAGTTTCACGAAAAATGTACCCAGAGGCAGAAACGTGAGCACTGCTGAATGCATTTCCTGTGCAGATATGGGCAAAATTGACTGGCTGGTTACAGTACTGAGTGAAATATGAAAAAGATAGAGACATTGGCATTGTTGTTTGCTGCACTGGCTGCCATGGCTACACAAAAGCACCCAATAGGACAAGGCACCACAAAGTATTATTATAGACTGGTCCCACTTACCCACCCCACCCTGAATAAATAGTGGCATGACTTTATTATTGACTGATTTTACTCTGCAGGAATACAGCAACGTAACTTGATTGGCTAATAAGGCAGTCATCTAAAACTAACCCATTCAGAGATCTTTTTGTGCTATATTTTTGTAACCCCCATACCGAATATTTCACTCACTAGTCATCAAACTAACAGTGAATGATGAATTATAAAATAAAATATCACAGTGTAGTTGAAAGTATTACCTGGTCAAATGTTTATCTCTCTTACCTCAGAATGTTATTAGTAACTGATACTGACTATGAACTTATCATGGGATGCCAGGCAGCCAAGTCACCCAACCACAGAAACGCAACTTTCGATTACAACATAATAGGTGATATCCCAGCAAACAACAGTGCATCAATGTGCCAAGCACCTACAGGATTGGAATATCTTATACAGGCACAATAAGGGATCGGGAAGAGGCTAAGGCAGGTTTGCTTGGATATCAGACCTGATATTGCAAGTGTTGTGAGATCTGTTTGCAATTTGATGCATTTTTTAAAGTATTATTCTATGAAGTTGCCTGCCCGTCCCCAATTCCCTTTGGCCAGCCTAAAAATCCAAGTTGTTACCCCAAAACATAGTCTTTGCATCAGAATATCCCAGATGACACACACACATGAGAGAGGTGGAGGGCTCAGAGCAGCAACCAACGATAGAGCTGAAGTTTCAGAGGTAAGACTTCTGAAGTTTCTTTTCCATCCCTGGCAAAAAACCCTCCACCTCATCAACTACAACCAATCTGAAGTCTGCTTTTAAATTTCTAGCAGGCACAAAGGGGTTTGTAGCAGCCCATGCAGTGAAACTTGGCATCCCATGTTATAGTGTTTACGATAATCCTGCTGAGACAAACTGAATACTACACAATGGAATTTTGAGCAGTTTAAACTACAAACCACAACAGAAAGACCTTGGCCCTCACTGAGAAATTCATTCTTTATGTAACTAGGGGGATTACCTCACATTTATAGCTAAACAAACTCATGTGGCTTTTTAAGAGGTCTGCCATTAAGCAGACACGATATTTTTTAAGTGCACCTTGTATAGGATGTTAACAAAATGTAAAAATGGTACATTTGATTCAATTACAAATGAGGAAGTCCTCATTCATTATTTGGAACATGGCAACCCAGTTAATACTCAATATGTGCAACCTTGCCATGCAATCTATGGTGTAAATTTATACATACATTTATCCAATTTCAGGAGAAAAACACATCTTCAAAAAATATTGCAAAGTATTGAAACTTACTTTGACAATAAATAAAAAATATAAATAATTGTTTAGCACGTCAAGAAACCAGTGAAAATGAATCATTTACATATGTCATGACTCTTTCAGAAATGGTTTGCCATTTTCTGAAGAAAAGTTAAAAATGTGACTTCCATTCATACAGGGAATGATGGAGGATTACTAAAGGTTAGACTTCATCACAAACATTTCTCTATTATTTCAATTAGTAGGACTGGTTTTAAACACATACAAAAATATGTCCCATTTTGCAATCTGTTTTTCATCTAGCGCACTCTCTTTACTACACATGGGTAAAAAATATAATGCAACAAATTATATATTTAGCTCAGAGTGGAGAAAATCACATCCCTAGCGGCTTTCAATTAGTAAAAGACTACTTCAGACAAATTTTAAGGCTGTTATGATGTTCAAAACGCCAGTGGCAGTGTTATATGGTAGGTAAACACAAATTTTACACCAAATATTAAATGACATCATTGCTCTTCATCTTTTGGTTTTATGAATTCTATAACTTACATTGTACTTGATTGTACTTTTTTACTTTAAGGAACAATTTAATCAGCATGTTTAAAATAAATGGGCCACTGTGTGCTTGTCAATTCAATGTGCTTTTCGGTATCTATCATTTACATCAGCTGTATTCATCATCACAACCGTTTAAAAAAAGTAGGCACAAAATGGTCAAAATGAAATCAGAATGAGGATGTTAAAGACTATGTTCCTCCATCATTCCCATCATGCATTGCACGTCAAAGGTGACAGGGCCATAAACACGATTATACATACACATTAGTAGAACACTCACATCATAATTACCCAAACTAGGGAATGTTGTATTTCTGATTATATGTTCTCCATCTCTATACTGTGTTTGTCAAAATATATGTAGAATATTCTCTGTTTAGACTCTTTGTAGACCTTAGATGCACTCTCAGAACTTGAGGGTACAACTAAATAAATATTTTGAAGAAAAAGCACCAAGGGAAGTGGAGAACCAGAGAGGGCATGAGAAAGGGAGGCATGGAATGCCTTTATAGGGAGGACTCATATTGGAGCAGCTCGTAGAGGAGGGGTCCGTCCCTGTACCTGATGCCCACCGCATTGGGGCTGATGTACTGAAGGATGTTTATGGTCCTCCGCAAGCGCCGGTCCACAAAGTGAGCATCCCAGGCTGGGTAGCGCTTCCTGGGCATGTCAATCTTGATTAGGGGCCCCTCGGGGGGAATGGGCCTGCCCGCCGCATCAGTGGGCTCTGTGGATCTCACCTGGAACACCGGAAGGCAGGTATCTGTGGCAGCTTCCTCTGGCTCTCCATAGTCTCCTGAAGCCATGCCTCGTGTCGGGGTGGCTTGGGAGCCCCGAGGACCTGGTGTGGGAGCCATCGGCTCGGCCTCTGGTGGTAAGGGGAGGCCCCAGAGCAACTCGGCACAACAGGAACTGGCCAGCACCCTCAGCCTGGGACCCATGGGATGCAGAACCCCATAATAAAGAACCATGCAGGCCACTCCAGACACAAAGCAGAGGAAGACGCTGCAGAGAGCCGACGCAGCGTAAGAGTCGGTTGTGACCGGGTCTCTGTAGGCGTACCACAGAGCAGTCAGGATGGTATTTTCCACCAGCACCAATGAATAATAAACCACCATGCGATATCTGGTCCTTCCCTCCTTGACGTTAAACCAGCAGAAGACATAGACCAAGCCTACCACCATGTTGAATAGCACCTCCTCCCATTTGGACATGCAGAAGTCGGTGCCTCCGTGGATTACCCAGAAGGCCATGGCACACCAGTGCAGCACCACAAAAATGCCAAAGTAGAGGTGGAAAACTGAGGCGAAGAGGGCGAAAGACAGCGCCCGGGAGGAAATAGTGAAGAAACGCCACATAAGATGCACCAGTGCTCCCCGGTAGCTCATGCTCTTTTGGTCGTCGCGGGAATCACGCAGAAGCTTGTGGTATGAGGCCAGAACCAAAGAAAGAGAGAGAAGAGACGCAACTGCCGACACACCTGAAAAATAGGAACAGAGTCATAATATTATTATTTATAAAAGTGTAACTGCTGTCTTTGATAATTGAATAATGATTAAATAATGGTTGAATAATAAAGCACAACAATCAATTATTTATATTTATATTACATAATTAAAATCTATTTTAAAAGGATTTAAAAAAGGATTATGAATATGTGCACAGACGTAAATGTTTTTACAGATTAAAATGACAAAATCATAACTCTATTTTTTTTCTTCATTATTCCTTAGTAGTAGGTATTCAAACCCTTTATTGTGTTTTGTGGGGGTGGGTTAAATTTCCACTCCCATTTAAAGCTGCAATTTCTAATTTTATTGGTTAAAAATAAAGAAAACACAGTTAGTTAGCAAGTACATCAGTGTTTAAATAAGTATTCTTATCTTACCCAGATTTACAATGGTAAGCCTATAATAATAATTTATAATTTCAGATGTCGGTTGGGATTTTGTGGATAATGTCAGCAGGTTTTCAACCCACATAACATAACCTGCAATTTTCAAACAGACATGGCGATAAACAGGCAAAAGTTAGAAATCGCAGCTTTAAAGAGTTAATTAGACACAAGTTATTGAAATGTTTTAAATTGTTGGTTATTTAATCACTTTGCAACATTTGTACTTTTTTCCAAATATAACATAAAACACCTGCATCCAGTAATGCTAATAAAACGGTTAAACACACACACACACACACACACACACACACACACACACTATTAATCATTTCTTATCTTTCTATTTTTTGCTATGTATCTTTTATCTGACATACAGCTATGTTTACTATTCATCCTGTTGATGCTGATACTTCACTGAGTTCATAAAGCCATCTGCACCGCTGGCAAAGATGTCAACTCAGACATGAGAAATGATCCTACACCTCAGATTATCTGCAGCACAGCAGAAAAATCCTCTCCTCCACAAACACAGCTGATAATTCGAAGAGTCTTAGAAAGGGCTGGTCTCACACTCAAGATTCACTTACAAATCAGCTCTTTTTCCACATGCACACTATGGCTTTGCTATGATGTGCCCTGCTTTTAAATTATTAAGGTAGCCATTGGACCTGTTGATCAATTAATACAGCATAAAGCTGTGGGATGCAGTTGGTCATATTTTGTTGTCACTTGAAACGCTAACCTAACTGTAGATTTTGGCCATGTATCATGTTGTTCCAGAGCCCTAAGTCACGCTCATGAAATATTAAAGGTGCGTTTTCAGCAACATTTCTAATCAGGAAACAGCAAGGCTTGGGAATGTAATGCATATGACAAATTACCCACACTACTGCAAAGTAAATCAAGTCAATTTGAAACAACTCTCACTAATGGAATAAATAATCTATAATTGCTTCTACACCACAATCATTAAATACAAAAACGTAACAAATAAATATTTCTACTGAAGAAGTGTAAATTATGTATCATATTTCTCTTGTTTCCCCAGTGACATTGACACATTTTGGGGCAATCACATCTGTCACACACAGGCAGTGCTGGTTACAAATGTCAACGGTCTCAGTATATAGCCTTGAGGCATTCCTTACACTGCAGCGTTTCGGCCCGGTTCTTCTGGATCATGATGCAGAGCTGGAGCACAAGCTGAGGAGCGCTCTCCAGAAATGTCTCCAGCAGATGGAGCATGCTGACATCAGCATACTCATACATCATGGCCCAGTAGAAGCGTCGCTGGTTCTCCTTCTGTCTGCGGCTCTGGATGCCGAGGTACATGGTTCTGATGTACCTACAGAGGTGCAGATGCAGAAGGAAAGGAAAGCAGTAGTGGTATGAGACTGGAATAAATAGAAAGGGGTTATATAGATTACATTTCAGATTAAGAAAATGATAGCAAGCAAGCTGGGGGAAACACAGAGAAAATAAGAAAAAGGGGAGGGATCAGTTAAACCAGATTTTAAGTTATCAGTTAAACTGATTTCAAATGTCTGATATATTAATGTAAATATTCAGTGGGTCCAAATGTATGTTTCTCATTCAATACAAAATGTTTTAATCACAAATTATTTTATCAACATACAATTTAATAATAAACTGTACATTTATTCCTGTGGAAATACAGATTATCAATCTAGTTCTATCTTTTCTGCTCATCCTGTGTAAGAGACACCACTCGGCGCAGAACCAGTCGGTGGTTGACGGATATCTGTCTGGGTGTTGACAGAGACGGGTGCTCTGTGTCAACAACTGTCAGGAATTGATTGATCTACTTGGAGGGAATGATCTTTTAAGGTACAACATTGTTCAGCCACACAATATATACTGTTTGGAGGCCACAATCTTGGGCCACATTTCTCTCTCAGTTCTTGCCTCAAGCTCAATTATGACACTTTCATGGGAGAAGCTGAGAAATAAAGAATGTTGAATCTAATAGAAGAAAATTACATTCAGTCATAACAACAGGACTGGGATTCAGAAGTCATCAGGAGGTAAATGGCACTCACAGACCCAGCTTCTGAGAAAATGAAACCACTTGTAAAAGAGATGCAATGACGCTATTACACCACTAGAGGGGTCACTTCACTGTTATGTAAAACAGGTTTGCTCAACATAATCTTTGTAAATGTCAGACATTCTATTACTGAAAGAAAGATTTTTTGGAATTTCACCACTAAAATGTTTTTAAATAGTGTTTGTAAAATCACTATGCTTTGTAAACGTATTAGCTGCTTTGTACAAAAAAGCTCTCGAGGCAGTTTTTTGACATTAGATTGGCTATGATGAGGTTTTTAGTCAGAAAAAATGCCATACAAATGTTTTTTAAAATAATAAAACACTTTCAGTACTTCAGTATCAAGGTCCATAATTTTTTATCAACAATGACAATCATCTGAGAATCATCAACAATGACAAGCATTTGATTAAATACTACACATGATTGTTACTCAGTCAAACAATGTAACACACAGCACAGTCACAGGACCCGTGAAAACACACACACACACACACACACACACACACACACACACACACACACACACACACACACACACTTATGCACAAACTTCAAAGTTAGTCACAGATGCCGTCCCGTCCCATTGGCTCCAGTCCATGACAATGGTGACAAGCCTAATCGCTTGCCATCGTAGCTCTATGTTTCTTTCATCTCTGCTTTTCCATTCTGTTCATCCAATATGTTCCTCATGGTTTACTCATCAACACCGTCTGTAAACGCAACCCGCCTCCCTCCTCTCCACCTCTCACCAGACCACTAAATCACGAAATGGCATGTAGTTACACAGAAATCTAATATGCAGTGAATTTTTTTGCTTCTCATTTCTAATGTTTCAAGTATGAATTTTGATTTTTTAAAAATGACTGCAGCAGATCCTAAATCAGAATTAAAGGGGCAGCTGCTGGTTGAAGTTGCTGTGACATCACTTCTCTGGCTGCCATAATTCCACCATCTGCTTGGAGCTGCTTATACACTGAAAGCGTTCACACCGCAGTGTTCACACCGATCACGCTGCTGCATCTGCTCTCTAGTTTAATGTACACATTAACTACACAACTCCTCTACAGCTGCTCTGTAGTCACACACACAATAACTAGTAAATACACACACAGAGATCACCAGCCTCCACTAGCTCCTTTTTTATTTACCATCCTCAGGATAACACTTCAGCAAATTTTAGGCACAGGGTGACTGCACTGTAGATGCTAAAATATAAAAAGGTTTGATTAATCTTGCCATTTTTGTTTTCAAAACATAATTCCCATAATGACATTTGTGTTTGCTTTGATGAGTCGAGGTTTGAGTTTATTTGACTATTAGGGCAATTCTAGTGTTACGAATATTGTATTTAAATAAATAAAAATTCTCATAGAATGTACTTATTACCAATATAATGTCTTAAATATTTTCTAAAACCTCTGTTTATAGAGTCTAGACATAAAGAAATATCAGTCTATTCACATATTTTATATTTAAGAGGAGGGAATTATGGCATTACGGATGTGAGTAAGGATGCATGCTTTTTGAGAGACATTATTTCTGTAAATTAAAATGCACAAACCAGAAACAATAATACAGAACAAAAAGAGACTCCTATAAAACATTTGAACTATCAGTTCGCTATTTATGTAGCTTTGGTAAAAACTTTTTTTTATTGTAAGGTTTACATTTACAAAAAATTTTTAGTAAAGTAAGTGATTTAGAGAATCTAAACTCTGATAATTAATTTTTAAATTCAACAAAACAAAACAGAAGATGAATTTGACTGGTAACAATTTTTTTGTTAATGTAACTCCTTTTAAATACGTTTCTTTATGGTCATCCTAATTTTGTATTATTATATCCTACACCATGGTATGGATTATCATATTTTTAAATAAATGTATTGGAATGTATTTAGCCATACAGTATGCCATATATGGTGCTATATATTACTGTAAAATGCATAAAGACATGCTCATTAGCACGCATACTTAACATGCTCCTGCTTCACTTTTAACAATTTTTGTAATGTTTCAATTTTAACATCCTGTCCATCATTGTTTCTCGAACAATAGCCTAATTATCTTCTTACCAGTGTATACAGTAGCTATTGTCTCTCTCTCACATAAATTGTCTCCCAAAATGAGAGCTCGTCTCAATGACTCTTAAGAAACCATTGGTTTTGTGAAGCCAGCGTGCCTTTACGATCATTTACTGGAATGTGTTTTCAATGGAGCCTAATCTGCCTCTGTCATGCACTGCTCTCATGAAGCTAATTACAACTATCATCATCTTTGCATTTGTTGCAAAGTGTAATGGCTGCAACAGGAGTTAGTAATTATGTACAAGGAGGAACGCTTGATGGCAAACACCATAAAACGGAAACAAAAGGACATTATTCTACACAGCGGCAAATGGCATTATGTTTCTTTGTGAGTTAATTTTCTGCAGTGTGCTGCTTCACATCACAGCACGGAATGATACAGAAGCATGTTTTGCTTCTTATTTTTATTTAATGCTTTGTGAGATATTTTGTGTGTCTACATTGCCTTCCCTGGCCTGTCAAATGCTCTTTGGGTTGGTTCAAAATGGAGAAGTGTGGAGAGTAGAATAAAAGTAAATACTGTAAAGCAGGTCAAGTGATGCTTCAAAAAGTTTATTGGAGAATAGGAAGTTGTCCTTGAAAAAATATTTAACTAACATTCTTACACTGTGCACAAGCATTTGAAAACCATTATTTTATAAAAAAAAAACAACAACAACATTATTTTATGAGAATCACATCACCCAAATATATTGAATTATTGAAATTCAAACCTTGGAGTTGTCACACCACAAAAAGATCACACCTGAGCATAAGGTCTCTGATTATAGTATGAGAGCAGGTGTGAGCCATCGAGAATCATCCCGACAGAGCACCTGATCTCTATTATACTTAATTGACATTCAGAGTAACTTCATTGACATTCTGAGACAACAGTTGTAAAGCAGTTTTAAAGACTTGAGGTTAGGTGTTGTGTGTTAGTTCATTTAGAGCAGGGATGGGCAAACTCGGTCCTGGAGGGCCGCTGTCCTGCAGAGTTTAGTTCCAACCCCAATTAAACACACCTGAACCAGCTAATCAAGGTCTAATTAGGCATACAAGAAACTTTGAAGCAGGTGTGTTGAGGCAAGCTGGAGCTAAACTTTGCAGGACAGCTGCCCTCCAGGACCGAGTTTGCCCAGCCCTGATTTAGAGGGTGATTACACCATTTCCAACTACAAACCAAGAGTTCTATGTGTTTTGGCCATTCATCACACAACAATGACTTTTGAAAACAGGTTTTAAAGTAAAAGTTATTTTAAACAATGATACTATTGTTATCTTAATGCAAACTACAAAAAAGTAAAACGTTTATGCTTGTCTGTGACTATAACCAAGTGACTATAACCAAAACAACAATTGATCCATTTTATTTATTGTATTTATTGTTACCTTTATTTTACAATGACAATGGAGAAATATGTTTGAATAGATATGTGAGACAGTTAAATGAGGTGTAACACTACACCAATAAGCAAGCAATGAGCAACCACTCAATGGGTGAAGATACGTAAAATAATATCTCAAAGCTGGGAAGGTCAACTTTTACATTGTGTCCTAATCAAACGTGACAAAAGGTATCTTTTCCATGGTAATCAGGGTCTTTGTTCTAACCAGTCGCGACAGCGGTTTCCATTTCTGCGACGTCGTGGCTGACAGCACCACCCGCACATCGATCTCATTCGCTGAAAGTTCTGCATGTCATAAATATTAATCATCAAACATGGTTGAGGATGGACTGATGATAGAAATTTACATTCAGAAATGATTGGCTGCGTTCCTATTTGAAGGCTGCGTCCTTCGAAGGATGCGGACTTCGCGCAATGAATCTCGGGATAGCCGTGGCTGCGAAGGATTCATTCGTTCTATCCTTCGCAGCCAATGGAAAGAAGGACGCATTTTGAGGCTGCATTCGAAGCAGCCTTCGAATTGGGACAGTTTGCGCCCTTCAGTCGCGGTCATGTTTTGTGATTGACTATAGCGCCACGCCCCTTTATCGCGTTCAGTGTGAACAGTCAAATTGCTTATTACTGCGATCATATCGCGTCGCGTCTGGTTGGGACACGGTGTTAGAATGCCTTCAGAGGCTTGTCTGATTCAGGTGAGGCTTAAAGCATTTGTTCCTGAAATACACATTTTGTCTCCTCCTATTGTATGATATGTAGCCCTGTCATGTAAGACAGGGTTATTTTTCCCAAGCATGAACATCTCGTGTGATACTACTAAATCTCACATAGAATAGTACATGCTGACTGAAATCCATTATTTAGACCTTTGACTTCTGATGACCTTTGACAGGTGTCGGTTACCCCACAGCACAGCGCCTCAGATGGTGAAAGAAAAAAGAGAGAGAAGAAAGTGAAGGGCTGATGTGAGAGGAGAACTGAATTGGGTGAGAAGAGTGGAGCTATGGATCAATAGCTCAGGCTTTTCAGGAGATGCATCATAACCAGAGGTAACATCTGGCATTCACTGACATTTTCTGTTAGCCTGGTAAATGTCAGGTGTGCTAACAAACAAACCCGCCAATATGCACCTTGACCCCCACGTTCTCATGCTCCTCAAATGTTGGATCAGTGCGAACCCCTGAAAGCCCGCTTTTGACTTGTGTGCTGTAGGCCTGTGCTCTTAAATTGAATTCACAAGCCCTAATTTATTCATTAGGAGGCTGTTTATTTGTTGCTTTATCAATTAATATCAATACTGTAGCATATATGGGAATTGAATATGGTGGCTAAGGGATCATCTAAAAAGTTCCACATTTTGTATTAATGAACCTGCAACTTGATTGGTGGCGACAGTCAAATATCTATTTCAAGATGACACACACGACACAACACTGTTTTTTTTAACACATCTATATGACACTTAACTCTAAAACATAAATACAGGTTGTAATAGTGTTTTTATTTTCAGATGAGGGCAACCTCATCAAGTTACCAGTCTTGACATTAACACGTATTAAATATAAAAGCTATTGCGATGGCCCTGGTTCAATACATGGCTCCCCTTGAAATATTTCGCTCACGCCTCGTTTGCTAGCCTGCAAGGCCTCTGTCATTCCAGGTCATGCCCGAGCGCTCTGCCCGTCTGTCCATCTACACCGCAGACACAGACCATTTCCTCATGCATGCAACCAAGCTCAGGACTAATGTCTAGCAGGACATATGGTGCATTAGCTTTGCTTAATTAACTATTGCTGGAGGGCCACACATTGTTTGGATAGGTATGAGTTTGTGGGTTCTTCAGTGTAATCACCAACCAGTATGATGAGCTAAACTGGGTAATATGCTGGGCTGGAGTATGTTTATACAAATTACTGGTAAAGCATGACGTTATCAGTGCCAGAGCCAAAATGGGCAAATACCTTTTATTCACATTTGTGCAGTATTATAGAATTTAATGAGCTTAATTGTGTGTGGGCTTTGTGTGTTAGACAGGGCACAGATGAGTCACTAAATGACTCATTGAGCTGAGGTAAGAGGGAACACTTTCTTCAGATAGTACCCTTTAGGCCCTCCACACCACCTGCTGATCGCTCCTCTAACTTCGGAGCATCCCTTTCATTTTTCCCTTTAATATCTGTTTGCTATTGATTTATGATTCCATTTTCCCCCATTCCTTGTTGTAATCATAATTTATCGCCTGCTCCTCTCCTGTCTCATTTTCACACTTTCATTCCTGTACTATCTCTCCTGATTATTTGTCTCTGCTGAGGTTCTCTTTGATTATGCAGAACGTCCCCGTCCCTGCGCATCTTCAGTATTTATAGCTGCGGTCCTATTCACTGTGAGAGAAAAACACGCAAATGGCTGGGAATTAAATTTGAGCTTTTATGAAAATGTGACAGTTCTAGATTTAGAGACGATCCGTTTTCCCTGGAGAAGAAGGAAGAAAGTGGCTCCCATTACATCATTGTGATGGCAACAATGTGGGCATAAATGCCTCCCGATGGGGCACAAAAGCTTCCCATGTATCAAAGCAGTACACAACACTTTTATGACATAGTATACGATGAATCAAAGACCCAAGAAGAGGCAGTAAGTCACTGCCAACCAGTAACGGCCACGGCTGCACCATTACACAGCTGAATATATGCATGATGCTAGTTTGAAAAACACAGACATGCAAGAATGCTCCGGATGCAAACAAATGATAGGAGACCAGGACGAATAGAATAGATCTATCCACCTCAAGCTGAGAAAGAAGAAATTAATTTTGCAGCCATGATCAAATCAACATTTATCAATCTGGGACTTAAAATTAAAATTGTACTAAAATTGATAAATAAAAACCGCCTCAGAGAGAGTGGGAGAGAAAAGGACATTTGCGCATTTGTTTGCGTGAGTGTGTCTCCCACTGCCTCACGCCTCACAGTCAATGGAGCTGTGAGTCTCTCACGCTCTGATTCTCTTCACGCTCTTTTGTCACTATTAGCAACCGCCCGCTCACATCTCAGCCTGAGTCAACATCACATGAGTTCATGTTGAGGAGAGAGAGTGAATGCGAGGAGGAGGATGTTGTCACTGTGAAGAGTCTGTCAGAATTAATTATTTGAATATTATTTTGAAATACAAATGCTGACAACTTTCTAAAATCTTTTTCTTAATGAGCATTTTTGTCTTGCTTTCCTGTTAAAATTTCTTTATAACACCATTAAAAAAAGATAAATGTACTTGAGAAGCAAAAGTGAGGAAAATAATTAGACTATGAATAATAAAATAATTTGCTAACAAATCTGAAATTAAGTTTATTCTTCTTACCTAATTAGCTAATTGTTATGGCAAATTACCCCTTTTGCACACTAATATATTTCCTAGAAACCTAATAGCTTACACATGATCTTATTTTGCTTTTCAAATAAATTAATCTTGTTAACAGGATGGTTAGAAAATTTTACCAGGAAACAAGAAAAAACGAATTAAGTACAAGAAGAAATTGCAAGAGATTAAAAACAAAAAAACAAAAACAGCTGCACACAACGTGTTGGAAAAGTGTTAATGTGAAATAATGTAAATGTGCAGAGTATAGATTTCACTTTTTATGACCATTTATGACAAGAAAGTTCATGTTTTTTTTTTCACAATTAAGATTGCACATATGATGCATGATTTCCTTACACTGATGGGTTTTTGCAGGAGCAATACTGCATGAGATGGTTATGAACGATTTCTGATTGGATTCCAAAATTTGCATGTGCAATAATGTTAACAGGTGAATCTGACAAAATCTAGCAGTACCCCATGCAATACGTGTTTAAAACATCTCCAATGTCCTCGTAGGCCTCCGTGTCCTACTTCCACAGCAGAAATCTTCAGCTACAAAACAGCCTTACATGCTAGCCCATCATCTCGGTTAAAGAATATTCACATTGCTGCTTTCTGCCCTGGGGACCTTGAGAACAGCTAATTGCCTAGAAAGTGTGGCCTTTTGATTCAGCTTTCCATACAGCCAGTGAAAGGCTATGTCGGGGAATTCTCTTGATGTAAATGTAGTTTAGTGCCCGTGGCAATTCCTCTCCATCGATTGTGAACATACAATCCATTAACAGTGGGCTAGATTTGAGCTAATTTAGTTGGCTGGCATATGTGGTGATTATTAAGCCTTATGTAGCCAGTAAATACTTTCACGCTTAGAGTTTAATTGATTTCATGTATCTGCATGCTCGAGCAATGGCATTTTTGAAGGCTTGTGGATAGAGAATAACAGCAACGTCTATTCTTTCGAATATGGGCACAAGTGATTGGAGCGGTTGCTGAGTTTCAAAGAGATTCAAGAATGCAAGAGTGATATAATGACAGCTGAGCACACTTTGATTCCAAACAAAGGGAATATAGACCATTTTTGGCAGTATGGAGAAGAGTTGGATTTTCTCTGCCTTCTTTGGGGCTTTTGAGAGTTCCTGTCAACCAGTCACGGGCCCAGACTAAGCCAGGATTAAAAGAAAGCACTTGACCTACTTGCTTTTTAGGAGAACGCTTCGACTTCCCGTCTTTCCATTTCAGTCGCTTTAAAGTGCAGTTTTTTTGTATCGAAGACCGTAATTACGACAGGTGGCTTATGGTTTCCGAACCCTCCAGACAGCAAAGCAACCCAAATCGCTTATCAATACTATCTCCTGGAGGCTGAGGGGTCATTAGATTTGTGCCTGCTAGTTTGCAGTCAGTCGAGGAACACTAGCTGAGCACACAAACTTAGGTGGAGCATTTGCTAGTGTCTGCATTTATAAGCAGGCAATTTGTCATTCTAAGTAGCGTGGCTTCAGTGTTGTGTTTTGCACAAAGGCTGAGCTAAAATATCTCAAAAAGGACTTTTTTCCCCTCAAATAACAGCTGACTGGAGAGAGCTGGTAAAATTTGTACGCAGCAGTGGAAATATTAAAATGTGCACACAGAAACCAGAATGTCCTTTAGGGTTATATGAAACATTTATGCATATCAACACATCATTTTTGAGCTTATCTGTGATGTTACAGCTTTGAAGGTTAAGGAAAAAACAGTGCTTCAGTACTTTAGAGCTCCAGTGGTTATAGATCATTGGAAAATTGGAATATTTAGGAATTAAACCTGAATATATGTCTAGAAAATAAATGTTTCTTGTTTTACTCAACTCAACTTAAATATTTAATTGCTCGTGTGAAGTAAAAGCCTTGTAAATGCTTATTCATTAAGGTTTCTGAATGGTTGTTTGTCAGGCGGTATGGTTCCAAAAAGAAAAGATGGTTCTTTGACTGAAAGGTTCTTTGAGGGACCAGAATGGTTCTTCTCATTCAATGGTTCTTCTCATTCTCATTTAATAGTGTAGTGAGATAGTAATGTCTGATTTGTTGAAGAATCATTCTTTCGTTTAAATGAATCGGTCTTGTCAATTAATAGGCAAGTTCGGGTCAATGAATCACTCGAACCTGTTCACAAATGAGCAAATGATTAATTGGTAAATCAGTCTGAATTCGAATACATTTACATTTATCACAAATGGTTGGTCATGGTGATAAAAATGTATTGGACGAAAATAATATGAATTCTGTAAACAGAGAGAATGGAAGTAAAAATTCTGGTGATGGGTGGAATGCAAAATATCTGCAAGAAAATAAAAAGTAATAAATAAATAATTAAATAATACAAATGTAAGGAATAAGAAGGGAAAGAGAAAGGGCGAGCAAAGAGACCTACAAGGTAAACTCATCACCAACACCCAATGTAATTTTCTGGCTCTGTGCCTTCATCTCGGCGTCTCTGGGGCTTCTTTACCATTCCGCTCACACGCGAACACACTCATGCCCACTCCATCTATCAGACCGTACCATTTCATAAGCCCCCCTCCCCCAGACAAACCCTTCTGGACACATCCACTCTGCATTCCCGCATAGGGGAGACTGGGAGTGGGGAAGTGAGGGGAACAAGATGTTGGGAGGTTCAGAGGGAGGGCTGCACACGCTAGGAGCGACTGTAAACTGTATTTAAGCGTCACTGTAATGTAACAGGAAAAAAAGGGGAACGTGAGAAAGAAACAGCAGCTGCTTTGCTCTGTGCAGGTCTCTGAGGAGGGAACGTGTGGAGTGTTTGATAGTTCATCTGTAGCGTTTGAGGAAGCGTTGATAGAGTTTCTCTCTCCCCCGACACTTTGTAGCTTAGCGGTGCCTTTGTGTTTGCGTAAGGGAACATCTGCATGCTTACTTTCATGAAAACGTTCTGTCAAAAACGTGCAAATCAGGGTGTCCTGTTTTCTGACATGCTTACCTTGGAGAAACTTTTTGAGATTTGGGGGAAAGACTTGTCGTTGTAAATTGACTCCCATGGGGAAGAAGCCTGTGGAGCTCAAAGTGCAGATATGAATCAGTTACAAATGATAAATACACTGTTTTGCTTTATGCGCATGTTTGATTCCTCTGTCTTTGATAGAGGTCTTCTGCGATCGCCGGTTGACAAATCATTCATCAAAATGAATCTTCTCTGTCTTGTCATCCAGCCTGAGGCAGGTCCTCTCACCTCGCTGGGCTAATAGCATCACACTGTTGACTTAGAGGCGGCTGAGGAGAGGCATGCCGACCGCAGGGTGTCTCCTGACACAAAGCGTATGTCCTATGAGTCAGTCTGGCCGTGACGACAGACCAGTCATCAGCTTGCTGTGCTGCTGGATACCAGAACCTCGTGTCACATTGACGCAATTTACAGAGCTGTAATAAGAATGCAAAGGTTGCATCCCAGTATGTGTACTATTGGTGTTAAATAGTGTGCAAGAATAGGATTAGTGCATCCCAGATCATATATTTTACTCCTAAAAAGTCTTAAAATAAAAAAGATGCTTCACGTTGCCATAGAAGAACCAATTTTGAACCTTAGAACCCTAACCTGTTATCTGTCACCGTTCCACAGGTGGAACACTTGTTTCACTAGTCACTTTATTATTCCAAAGTATTTTCACAATTGAATTCATGAAATCTAATCATGACCAACCATATATTGATGAAAAGGTCTAAGACTCAGGAATGAATATTTGACAAATTTTCATAACAATAAAAAATAAAATGTTAATATTAATGTTGTTATTATAAGATACATTTTTACTTATTTAAAAAAAATGTATCTAATATCTAAATTTCCAAAAATTGTAGCTTGTTTGGTGCATTTTCATGTGTTTGCATAATATGTGCAGTAAAAGTTACCAGGTTAAACATTTAAAGAACCTTTCTGTTTCACACAAGGACCTCTGTGGTGGAAAATGGTTCTTAGGCTATGAACAGGTAAAAAAGAAATGGCTCCTTTAAAAACCTTTAAAGGAAAAAAAAAACAAAAAAACCTTTTGAAACACCTTTATTTTTTAGAGTAAAGTATGCATGCTTTTTCAGGTAATACTGCCCACAAACCCTTGCACTTTTGATTTTGAATGCAGATTTTATTTGTTTGAACCAAAAAGTGTTTTTTTTTTTACTGACAATGAATTTTGTAATACAGGGTTGTGTACGTGCTAATGGAGATGTCAAAGCAGTTTCCTCCTGTGGTCTTGAGGTCATGTCCCAAACCCATACACCCTACTATCCTGTAGGTGCACTTCACTGTCCTATCATAATGAAAGCAAAACATAAGGCCCAAAAATGATCGAAATGAAATTCAAACTCTCAACAGTCAATTAGCTGATGCCCTGCTGTAAGGTTTTGATACTCATTTAGAAGCTACAAATGAACATCTGTTGTCTTCTTCAAACCCCCTGCTAGGATTTATCCTGCAGATCACAAACAATCTGACAATATCTCACTGCACATTCACACATGCAAGCTCTCTCTCTCTCTCTCTCTCTCTCTCTCTCACACACACACACACACACACACACACACACACACACACACACACACACACACACCTCTGAGACTAAAAAGGATAAATTGTGAATCTTGAGTATGTGGGTCTCTGTGTCAATCCATTCATAAGAAAGGCCTTGTGTGCAGTTTTCATTTGAACATATACAACATACTGTAGTAGTTTTGCATAAAATGACTAGTTAAACAGAAGATTGATATTTGCTTAACTGCACTTTATTATAATATAATGCAGATGACTACTAGATCTAATATTCAGTTCAGTGTTCATTTACTTTGATGCAGTCCAGTTTTAAGTGACATTGGGATTCTTTAAATGATTCTGAATTATTGACTAAATTTAACTCGTTAACTGTCATCGTTCCACAGGTGAAACACTTTAATTTACTATTCACTTAATCTTTTATAGCTGAATATTAATCTTATCATGACAAACTATATTTTGATAGGCTCAAGAATAAATATTTCACAAATTTTAAAGCAATAAAAAAGTTTAAAACATAAAAATAAAATATCAAAAATAAAAATTTTCATGTGCATGCTCAATATGATCAGATATTTAGCCATATACAAATACACAAAAGACAAATGATAAAATATGCGTGCAAAAATGTGTAGAAAATGGATTTCACCTACATAATCTAACACATATATCCATTCTTGTGATGTGAATTTACATGTATTTTCATGTATTATAAAATTTGTTTTCATGACATATATATATATATATATATATATATGAAAATATTAATCATATATATTATGTGCATAACTACGTCTGTAATCTCAGACAAACCAAATCCGTCTCTAGTGAGCACACACACACACACACACACACAAGCTCATCTCTACATGAGAACATGTCCTTTAACTCCGAACTGCTTATAGTGAACACGGATCCTTCATTGATCGTTAAGGTGGCAACAGTACAGAGATAAATGAAAAGAGTCAAAAGGGACAAAAGAAAAAAGAGAAATAAAGAGCGATAAGTAGTAGATAAAAAAGACAAGTCAGGCTATAGGTGGCTGAACAACACAGTGTAATGAACATCAATACAGATAGCGGAGGAACGCGAGACGAGAAGAAAATTAGAAAAGAGAGAAGGAGAAAAAGGTCAAATAAACAGTGGTGACAAAGCCTTCTGGATCATCAATCACCCACGTCTAAGTCTGTTAGTCAACCGCATTCTGTTCCAACATAAAAAAGCGAGCGTGCGCCAAACACGCTCCCTGTCAAAACATTATGATTCCACTCACACGAATTGGCTATCTTAATGTTCCCTCTGAGTCACACGGGCAGATGAATTTTATCAGCAACACTTACTTACTAATACTGGATTGTGATTTTAAAGGTCAGGTGTCCACGGTAAGACACGCAGAGGAGCGTTTCTTTGGGAATAAAATGTTGATAATGGGTCATCACTCCGGTCTATACTGCAGGTAGCCGTGGCTGACTTCTAAGATCACTATTTTAAGGTAGATAACATTATAATTTCCCACTATATTCGGCCACCTACATTCCGGCCTATGATTCACTGCGAGTCACATTACCAGCTTTGCGTCGGTGTGCCTGAATGCACATTGACAGCCAATTTCAGTTCACCACAAACAAATACATATCTGTCTGGGTTTGTTTAACACAGTTTATGTTTGTTTGATACCAGCCTTGCGTATCTACGCATCTGCCATGTTCACTTACAGTATTTACAAAATACACATATTTGTGATTATTATTGGCCTAAAATAGGGCAATGCTGTTGTCAAATATTGCTGCCCACTTCTGAGTCACATTACAAAACAACATTATTAATTGCTGTAGTTTGTTGCCACTTCCAACCGAACCTCTACATCAATAATGTGAAAATGCACTTTTCCTCCATAGACATACAAGTGTGTCAGATTTATTCATTGGTTTTGAAGTCCATTATTACATAAACAAGGGAATGAAATCGTGCAACTTTGCAAGTCTTGTATAAATTATCAACAATTTTGGCTGTTTGTCTGGTGAGATCTGGCGAGAACACTTGTTTCTCCATTGTGTGTATGGTTTTGAGTCGGGCCAAGATGGTGGATACATATGGCACATGTTCCATATTCAGTCACACTATTGATACATTTTTTCTGCTACAGCAAGGCATCTATGAACATATTGGTGCGCATTTGCAAAGATGATGCGCATGTGTGTGGGTTTTGCCCAACATGCAGAATAACTGCATAAATAACAAATTTTAACAAATTTAAAACTCCTGACACATTATTTTAAATAATCTTTGCTTGTGGTGCAAGATGGTGTGGTGTGGATGCAAGGGCCAAAGCTTTATGTTTACTGTACATAGACATTCAACTAACCTGCCAATTGTCACAGCACAAATTGAGTATACATATGAAAATGTAGGAGCTAAAAAAAAATTTTCATATAGTATTTTTTATATTATAACATAATTAGAAATTATTATTTTGATATTTGAACATTTTTCATTCTTTTAATTTTTTTCTTTATTCATTATATTGGTATTTTTATGTTTTGTTTATGTTTATTATGAAAATTTGTCAAACATTTTATTTTGAGTTTTATACCTTTCCTTGTCATGATTAGATTAAAATTCAACTATGAAATATTAAAGTAAATAGGGAAATAACATAGGTGTTCCTCCTGAGAAGCGGTGACAGTTAACAGGTTAAAAATAACTGCAAACAAATTTCAAATATCCTGCATAAATGATTGACACTTGTTTGCAAAGTGGATGAGCTTTCAATCAAAATGTTTCTAAATTTCATAAAGGAGACAGTGGTATCAAGAAGAAAATAAAGACAAGATAGACAAAGACAGATTAAAATAAGTGTTTGCAATATGTGGACCCAGACATGTGAACTTTATTCTGATGGGAAAGCATAGTAACCATTACCCTGCTATTAAAACCTCACATGTCATTCAAATGCGACATTAATGCATGAAACCGCTGTTCATGTACAGGCACTCAGTCGGAAAGCCTAGAATAATCTGAAAATATCGTTTTTTTAAAGGGAATTAAAACATAATGTTTAGCACTCCAGAGACACTGATTGAGACGTTCTCGATAGAAACGTTAGACCGCTTTTGTTCCTAACATGCTTCAAGCAGTCCACATCCCGTCAGGCGGCAAGCCCTTGAAGCATTTTATTTCTGAAAAAAAAACCTGTCAGAGTGACACATTGAGAACAAATTGAAGAAGACAACTGCTTGAAATCCAGCGCTCAGCTGCTAAAGCAGGAGAAAGTCGCTGACACCAACAGTGGGCAGAAAATAAAGACGAGCCCACAATCTTCTCCGCCCGTCCACATCGGCTTAAGCGCTCATCTCTGACAATCACCCTCAAACACTCTCTGTGGGGTATCTCTGCCGGACACCTGGAAAGAAACCCCTCCAGAGCTTGAAGTGCATGCAGGAAATGGAAAAATTATTTTTGTCTGTGATCAAAGTTTTGGTGTCACCTCCACTGCAGGCACCTGGTGGGAGACGGATGCAGCGGGTGGGTGAATGAAGGGAACGGAAGAGGAGTGGAGTTGCAGTAACTGTATGCTCCAGAAAAACAGATGCTTACTATACTAAGCTTACTATAAACAATGAGTCATCTTAAAACAATGCTCTATATTAGTCAATTAATTATAACTGCTCATTATTATTTAATTGAATATAAAAATCAACATAAATTTGCTAATATTTAATCCAAAATAAACTTAAGCAATGCATGCACTCCATAAGTTTATGTAAACCTGATGATTTATTGTCTAATTCGTCATAATGTTTCTCTGTTTATTTCCTTGTTTTGACACAATTGACAAAAAATGTTTCTCATGTTTCTCATCTTAAAAACCATTTAATTTGAATGTGTATATTTCAATACTTGAAATTACTTTTGTAATCACTTAAAAATATATTAATTACTTAATTGCTTAAAAATATAACTTAATAATTTACAAATTAATTTATTTAATTATAAAACTAAATTCTGTCTGATATCTTATTTTGTGTTCCTCTGAAAAAATAAAGTCAAATGTATTGCAAATGACATGAAGATGAGTTGACACAGAATTCTTTTTGTTCTTCCATCCATATTTAACTTTATAATAGACTCAGATGAGAAACTTTTGAACAAACTGCAGATGACAGAAGAAGAGCAGAAAGCACATTTTCTGATGTTTGCACATCTAATGTCTTGATTTAATTTAGTGTAACTCAATTTAATTTTCTTTTGCTCTTTATATAATTCAGTACAATTCTGTTACAGCAGACTCTCACTCTCTCTCTCTCTCTCTCTCTCTCTCTCTCTCTCTCTCTCTCTCTCTCTCTGTATGCCTCCATCAGAGAGCAGAGTGTGATGCTTTTAGAGATATAGCAGCTCCCCGCACAGCCTGAGGCCATACAAACAGCCCACGACAGCCTCACAGGGGCCTAGTGTCAAAGTATAGTAACCATGATGAGCACAGTTCCACAGTATTCTTTGTGGGAAATGCTGGTTTTAACCTTTTTTCTCTCTCTTGTGAGTTCACGGTGGAAGAGGATCTACAATGCCAATACAAACCACCATGTAGTGAGACTGAGCAACTGTAACAAAAAATGTCTTAAATTACAAACGTAGCACATGCTCAGAAAAGCTTTTGTGATGTGAAAATACATTTGTGATCATTTTATTTCTGCTGTCTAACTTTCTGGTACATGAATTTAATGATTTTATTAAAGTTATCTTTAACTACCAAGCTAGAGATAAGCTTGGTAGTTAAAAGTTAACTTTAATAACAGATTAAAGAATAAACGCTAGTTCTGTTTCGCAAGACATTAAAAGTCATGCAATTTTTAAGTTGCTATCTGTGACTTGTCTGTTTAAAGCAAAAAACGGCAGGTTACTTTATGTACTTACAGTATATTTATGTAGATTGAAATCAAATACATTTTTATATACAACTTTTCATTTAGCAGACACTTTTATTCGTAATTGTACCCAACAACTCAAATTATGATATAATTATTACTATTATTATTATAAATCTTTATTATAAGCTTACCGTTGGGTAAGGTTAGGAGACAGTTTTGAAAGCAATTTTTTGTACGCTTGCTCGGTTGAATTTTCAGTGGATATTCCGTATAGCAGACTTTGAATATTAAATGTAATATTATGAGGAAGTCTACTAATATACTGTATTAATGGTTATTGTTGGCAGATAGTTTCAAATAATGTCAAGCTGAAAATCAGTGATGTATAAAGGATTAGAATCAGAACAGCAGTTTACTGATCTTGGGGGATTTTACATTCTCAACTAGGACATGGTGCTTCTCTGTCAACCCAACTGTACCATCTGTCCAATCTGTATTGCAAACACCCAATAGCCCATAAACTCATACTCAAATTTGCTCCCCAAAGAATACAGAGTCCCCAAAGTAGACATTTCATCAGTCTATTCCTAGTACAGGATTAGCAGACCGTATCCTCCTCTGTAGGGAGATGCAGTGCCAACTCTGGAAGCATCGCTGTCCCTGTTTTTGTGATTGACACCTCAATGAGAGATGTGCATCATCTCTTGCCTTCTGATACCTGGCCTGGTTTTCAGTATAGGGGGCATCCGCTTCTTGAAATCATGCATTATAGTCTTGTTTACAGCTGATTTGTAAGTTGTAATGGTGCACAAGTACAGGATTATCGAAAGATAAGGCACTCATCATTATTGGATATAGTTGTCATTTATGATGAGGACAGATATTTACCATGACTGAGATTCATTTTGCCCAACTCCCCTCATCACTTTAAATTAGCACAGATGTATCCAAAACTAAGAAAACAGCTTCAGTAATACAATTATAATACAAAAAATATATAATTTTTTAGCCTGATACTGTCAACGCAGATATTCAGTATATCTGAACTACGTTTTTAAAGTTTCTAAATTTTAGATATTAGATTTTTTAAAAACGTTTTTACTTTTTTCTTTTTTGGTATTTTTTATAAATTACAGTAACATTAACATTTTTTTATTTTTTTTATTGTTGTTAAAATTTGTCAAATATTTTATCTTGAGTCTTATACCTTTCCATCAATATAGTTTGTCATGATTAAAATTAAACTATAAAATATTAAAGTGAATAGGTAAATAACGTAGGTGTTCCACCTGCGGAACGGTGACCATTAACATGTTAAAAGTATAAAAAGTAAATAAATAAAAAGTATTTTCAGACATTTTAATTGGTCAGCAAGAATTATCAAATTACTGTGTATAGATTCAATGCTGAAAAAAGCCACTAAGCGTGTTATTAAAATGGTTGTTTAAATAATTTTTTGTTGTTCTAATTAATGTTATTATCTAGTTTCTATAGTTTTTACATACTCCACAACACATCTGATAAATCTCCAAACCAATCACATTTACTATATATTTATCAAACCAGTTAAATGATTCCTTTCAATTATTATGCACAACATAATTAACGTCACAAGTATTGTGCCATTGTGTGACATCACAAACAATGGCTGCGGCAACTAAAATGGTTTCTTTTATCAGCCTAAAAAATACAGCTGTCTGATGTTATATCTTTTTCTCTCTATCCTGAATGCTCTTGTTGCAGCTTTACTGCTTTGCTGTACTGCTGCGTCTCAGTGGAGCTGAGCAAGAGTGACCTCGCAATCGACTGCTAATACAACTGTCATCGCCTCACAGCACCTGCTAGAAACAAGCACAGGGAGGGCGAACAGAGCGGGAGAGAGAGAGAGAGAGAGAGAGAGAGAGAGAGAGAGAGAGAGAGAGAGAGAGAGAGAGAGAGAGAGAGAGAGAGAGAGAGAGAGAGAGAGAGAGAGAGAGAGAGAGAGAGAGAGAGAGAGAGGGGAATAAAACATGGTGGAATGGGAGTATACGTCTGCATGTTTGCTTGACAGGAAACTAGTGAGAAAAGACTAGGGACTAGAGAGAGAATAAAGAGAAGCAAACAAAGGGTGTCATAGCAGCAAGTATCAAGGTTAAGTATTCATCTCCTGACATTACAGCCTCCCAAATCTTAGTACTCATGTGTGAAGGTGTAAAGTGAATTTCAGCCTGATATGTTTTTGAGACGTACTGTGATATAATGGGGGTCGGCCTGTGAATTTGTAGGGCCCTACGGAATCATAAACATGGCCCCAGTTGTGTAAATATTGCAGTAAGTGAATATCAGTTTAAAAAAACATCTAAAAAATATAGTTTCGAAAATAAATTACTACATAAATTGGTAAATATTTGTTTTAATTAATGACATTTATATATGTAATAAACAGCTCTCAAAGAGCAGATCTTTGCTGATTTGAAGATTTTCAAAGCTCTAGTTTTATTCAGTTTTAATCAACCAATCCAATAATGTCACAATGTGCCACTTTATTTAATTGTAGATGATATACTGTAATATACATTCCTGCCCCAGACATTTTGATTTACTCGTGTTTTTGACCATCTCACGAAGATCTTCTTCCTGAGCAACATCTGGGCTGAATATTACAACATAAAAAACATTTTTTGTGTTCCTGTAACTTCATTTGTAAAGCATTCAAAAAACCGGACAAAGGGTTCAATTCCCAAAAAACACACTGGTGATGTTTATTGCTAAAATGTATAGCTTGAAAGTTTTGTGCTGTAAGTCAATTTGGATAAAAGCGTCTGCCTAAATGTGGATGTGAAATGTATAGGGCTTACTGCATAACTAAGATCTGACAAAGACGTTTCTCCACTTCAGTTATCGTTTTACTTCAGCCGGGGTTTGAGGTTTGTTATAACAAAACCACCTTGCATAGTTTTTCCATAATCCTTAGATTAGGGTTTTGCATGGATCTGAAATTTATAACATCACATACCAGCATAAGCTTTCCTCTGTGTGTTGGGATTTTCTCCAAAAGATTGCTTGAGTAAGCACACGAGAAACAATCAAAAACATTGAGATCCCCCAACATTCACATAGTGAATAAAGATAAAGATACAGAAAATATCACAAGTGTGATCCAGTGAGAGCTGAGCAAGCAGGAAAACCGAGCATGGTAGAGAAAGGGAGAGGTGGGATACGACTGCAAGAGAAAGAAAGACAGTGAAAAATAGAGAAAGTAGATGCTTGTGGCATGACTTAATACACATGAGTGGAGGGCAGTGAGTGTGGTTGTAGGGCATTACATTTAAACACTATCAGCTTGAACGGTCACTGTAATGCTCTCCATTAAAAGTAGGTCAGTTTTAGCACTGGGGCATTACTTCTAAGAGGCCTCGTCCAGATTTAATGCGCTATCAAAAAAGGGTTTCTTCTCCCTATTGCAGGAGGAAAGAGAGTGTTTCAAATACAAGCTTTTCAAATCACTGACTTCAAGCGAGCTGAAGCAAAGCAAAGTTCAGTCCGTCTGAATACTCAATATGCCTTGCATGTCAATTTTTGTGGCAGTTTTTCAGTCCAAACAGTCTAGTCCAATTATTATGTTTGATTATGTAACATGATAATGTTAGTTAAGGTTTCTCATACAAAACTGTTCCTGCTACCGTATCTTTAAGATGTATTGTATTACATTTTACTGTTATTTCATGGTGATTGTATGCAGTATTTAAATGTGAATGCAGTAATATTAAATTGCCATAGATATAGTTAGGGTTAGTAGTAGAATATTACTATTTTAAATAATTACTGAATAAATTGCAATAAATATTAAACAAGCATTAAAACAATGATAAATGTTTATATGTTAATATTAATGTCACTGTATTAAATTTTAATACAGTTTATTGATATATTTGCTCCCAGGTTTAATGTTTAATAAACTAACATTAAACTATCAACAGAATGTTAAATGTAACATTATTAAATCATTATAATTTCACAAATTTGATGTTACAATCTGATGTTGATTCAGTATCACTTTTGCAACACATATTTTATTTCAACCATTAAGTCTTACTATTGCTATAGGATAGTAAACATCCTGCTTTGTCTACAGATAAGACAGAACTGTTCCCTTTTTCCATTTGATCAAAGATAAGTGTATCAATACTACACAACTAAAAGACAAACCAAATAATAAAGTTTTAGGTATCGGAACTGGAGTAACTGGTGCAGCGGTCTGGCTTCCAGTTCCACCCACACAGTCTTTGCATACTGGAGCCAATCCTGGCACTCATACAGAACAGATCACATCAGAAATCAAGATAAAAAGTAAAAAAAAAGAGTAAAAAATACATCTAAATTTATCACAACTGGATTTTATGTGTACTGTCCATTGGAGGTTGGGGTACTGGGAGGGACTGGGGCAGCACTGGGGTAGGTATGTTAAAATAGACCTAAAACAGCTGTAGACACTTAGTAAACTTTAAATGTGTAAAAGACTATTGGGAAAAAGGCAGACTATAGTGTACTGTAAATAAAAAAATGTTACAATTTCTACTGGAACACAGCAGCTAAACAGCTTCTTGCCCTGACAGCCAGCAGCAAACTCCTTATCGTCTGAATGATATTTAGATTCTTTCTCCATGGCTATAAAAATAGCACACTTTAATCATGGCTATATAAATAACCACTTCAGCACTTTTGAAGGTATTTTACACACAGACAATCATCTTCGCATTCAGGTCACCCTCTTTTTTGTATCATCAGCCATGAACATGACTCACTGAATAAGCAGGATTTCCTTGAAAGTATTCAGTGTTTTTACAGTGATTTAGCATCAGATGCTCCTTGTAAGAACTGTGCACAGTCAGCTGCATATATAGGATTTAACACTGTTTTAACACAGTTCAGCTCTTGCTTTGCACGTTCTAATTTAATAGAAAGAGTAATGAAAGAGCAGAATGATGTTTATAAGATGAGGATGAGACATCACAGAGCACGGATTCTCTTTTAGCTCTGCGGGGAGGTTTATCTACCCCTGGTTATCTGTGCTTTATCTGTCCTACTCCTACAGGCATATTATATTTATGTAAGAGGATGAGTGTTATGTGAAGAAACAGAATTCTTTAGTTTGAAATTATGAATATTTCCCTGTCCGCCTTGATGGTGATCTTTTTGAGGTCTTACTCCTGGCTTAAGGATGAAAGGGATCAGATTTTAGAATTAAGAAGGCAATGAAATTTTTGGTGTTTACATAATATTATATTTTAAAGGGGCACACACTCATTTTAAGGTTTTAAAAACGACTGCAGTTCAAATATAAAAGCCTAAAATATGTATCACTGCAACTTTTAATAAAGTAAAATCACTAAAAGCATTCCTTCCGCTGGAAAAAATAGTCCCTGACCGTCCGATATATGTTTGTGTTGCTATGGAGGGTTGTTAAGTGTTCTGCACAGTGATGCACAGAATCATTTAGTGAAGCGCTCATTTCTTTTATCATGAATAAAACACCAATCAGAATCAAGGACTGGAACTAACCGTTTTATAATGACCAAACAATATAAACAAGAAATGCAAACAACATAAACACATCTCTGGATGACCCACTCAGACTCATCATCAGTGCTGAGCTGACAGAATATTTGAGTAAATAAGTCTGAGATCACAAGTGTGAGATATATGTCATATGTATGTGGAGGTGCAGCTGTGGGTCATCGTGTGATGATTGCTAATGATGAGTGGGCGGCTGGCGAGTGAACGAGTTGATGTTTGTCTCTTTGTCAAGCCTCAGATCACACATCCGTCTGTCATCACCCTTATTGATTGATGCGGTAAGAGAGATAGTTACCAATGACTGTTAGCTGGAAAAGAGCTTTTAACCCATTCAGTACCAACCTCTTAAACTGAAAGTAAAACTTGGGTGTTAAAAACAATTGCCTTGATGTTAATTTTTTGTACAGTGAAAGTCAAACATGAGTTGTGTGACTGTATTGTTTACAGCCATTAATCACCACACAAAAAATGGAAAAAGACGATTTGACATTTTTATGATAGCTTCTTTGGTGTTTCATGAAAGAAATTTCTCAGATTTCTCAGTTTTGACTCATTTTAATGAAGGTGGGAAGATGATGAATTTTCAGTTGGACTGAACAGATTTGGATATTTGAGTGGGTGAGTTCATGCCACAAACATTTTTAGATAAACATTTTGTTTATTTTGTTAACCTTAATAATCATCCAAATTAATTATCAAAGATACATTTATATCTCCTTAGAAGTTGCATTCAAAATTCAATTGGCTGAGAAATCTGAGGGGGCCTGTGGGAAATTAATCTCGTCTAACATTTCCAAAAAATTATGTGGGAATGATTTACAGGAATAGTTCACTAAAAATAAAACATAAATTATTTATTAAATAAAACATAAATTCCCTCTTAATTTATTCACTCTCAAAACCTGATTCTTCTCTGGAAAACATGAGAAGATATTTTGAGAAATGTTTCAGTGGTTTTGTGTCTATACAGAGGAAGTCAATGAGGGCCAATGTAGTTTGGAAGAAAGCAAGTGATACAGATTTGGAATTACATAAGGGTGAATAAATGATAAAAGTTGTAGGCATTTGTAGAAATGTACACTGTACCCATTAACTGTATTTAAACTCGAATACATTAAAACAGACTGCACTGTATAAAGGGCAGTAATAATTACAACTATAAATGGCAGTGATAAAAAAACAAATTAAAACTACATACTCATAATTGTAAACCCAGCTGGTGTGATCAAACACATACAAATTATTCATAGCGCTCTGTGGTCCAATCTGTAAACATGCTCACAAATTACTCATTACAATCAACAGCCAAGATAACAGAAGCACACATAAATTACCCCGTTCGATCTTCACACAAATTATTAACAATTGAAAACAATTGCATTTTAACAATTTTGACACTTAACAATTGCATTTGACTTGTAAGCAGGACTGATTCTAACATGACTACATCATGTAAATATCTCCTGCTTTCAATGCCAAGGTTGTTTTAGCACACAAGCTGCGACAGTTTATCATATTGGCACATATACAGAACTGCTCATAAGTTTAAATTTCCCTTGAGGAATCATTACTCATATGTTTTTTTATTATTTTGTAATGCCCTAATAAAGCTGTTTGACACAACAGATATTTACAATTATGTAAAAAGACAAAATAAAAACAAAACTATAGTAATATTGCTTTTTTTAACCTGATAACTCTCACTGCACATATTGAGCATACATAGGAAACTGCACTACATTTTTTATTTTACATATTAAATATTGTTATTAATATTGTTTTAATTTTAGGAATTTTGGAAATAACATTAAAATGACCATGTTTTATGTTTATTGCAATGACCATTTGTCAAATATTTATTTTTATTTTAGACCCATTCATCCATATATAGTTTGTCATGATTAGAGTAGAATTCAACTATGAAATATTAAAGTGAATAGTAAAATAACCTAAGTGTTCCACCTGTGGAACATTGACAGTTTACGTCACTTTGAATGTTGCCTCTTTATGGTCGTGCATTAGTCTCTGGTTTAACCTAAACCCAACGTTCTTGTCAAAAATATTTCAGCTACAGATGCTATCATTTTCCAGCATGCTCTGCACATTTGAGTTCTTTTTCAAAGTGGCTCAAGGTTTCAGACTCTGTTGAGGGACTCATTTACACTAATGCTTTTAACTTCAGCAACTTACAGTGAATTTAAAGTGAAAGAAATGTAAATATCTGCAGTCCAGCTACTTCTATATATTAAATCAAATTTTTTTCTCTATTATTTTTAAATCTGAAGTTTGTAATTTTTCTAAATTAAAATACAGACAAAGCAACAGTGCTTTAGGGAGGGACTATGCGTTGCATCAAAAGATGTATTAAAATACAGCTTCATAAAATGCTAAACATAAACAGATCTGAAAAAAGAGGTGTATGTAAATGAATAACCCCAACTGTATACTACACACATACAGTAAGTATGCATCTTTATGACATGATTGTATATTGTATATTTCTGTGTGTTTGTGTGTGTGAATGAATGTATAGAGTGTTCTGTAGCTGATCTTTGAGTCGGTTCTGCAATGCTTGCCATACATAAAACTCTAGCAGAGTTTACTGTAAGCACATCAAAGCATATGTCAGCAGTGTAATACATTGATCAGCCCACTCACTGCTGGGTCTTCAGTACTCGCTATACAGTAAAAGCTGTTTAGCTGAAAAAGGCTCTTGAGAAGCCAGTTAAACTATAAAGAGGTCCTTACAAAGACTAGGTAGACTCTTTACTGCACAGCACAAGAGACTAAGTTAATTGTGCTGAACTCATCTATATTTATTTATGTTGTGTTATTGCAGTGGAGAATACATAGATGAAAATGTTATTGCTTAGAGAGTGCTCTTTGCTAACATTTAATAAGAATACAGCGCTATAAATGAATGTGGATATCATAGCTCTGTTCATTTGATCTTGAAAGAATTTCATGAGAAATTAGTTCATATTAAAATCTTTGGCTTTATGAATCAGACATTAGTGTCATAAGCTTGGGGCATTATAGAGATCTTATCTACAACTCTGAAACTTGTGAGAAGGCACATTAGGGTTGGCAAAAAATATGAAACAGAAGGTGTCTTGTATGGGACACTATAAATTGGGCCAAAATACAGAATGTCCCGGCTAATGCAGGACAGTTGGCAACACTAAGAAACAGGTGAAATCACTCTCAATTTGTGCTCTCTATTTAAACACATGGCCGTCTGCAAGACAACAATTGAGACATTAATGAGATCTTACTTGCAAAAATGTTTCCTGTTAGCAATATTTTTGGGATTTAATGACTGATTTCATGTTTTTTGTGATTGTGAACATCATATCAGGTACTCAGGTACTCAGTGCTATACAACTTGCATAGACATATCTTAAAATGTATAATTGTGTTTGTTTTGTCTCAAGATGCACACCATTTATGTTTTTTGTAAAGGAACGTTTACAACAACACTTTAACACTTACAGACTGTGTAACACTCTCAAACAAACACCACACAACATTCTTAAACAGTGTAAGACTCTAAAACAAAAACTCTTAAACATCACTATGCAACACTCTCAAACTACTCTATACAACACTCAACAAACACTATGTAACACTCTCAAACTACTTAATACAGCACTCAACAATCAAACAAACACTATAAATTAAACACTATAATACACTTCCCAACACATCCAACTTCCCAAGCAAACACTTCCAAACACACACTTTAACACTCATGCTCTCAAAAACACTCCAACAAACATTGTTACACTCTCAAACAAACACTATAAGACTCTCAAACAAACACTATACAGCACTCTCAGACAACATTATACAACACTTTAAACATTAGAGAGATATACTCCACTCAAACAAACACTATAGGCCTACATCACTCTTACATAAACACTTTAGTACTCTCAACAAATACTAAGGCACAGTCTCAAACAGCACTGTAGGACACTCCATCAAACACTGATACACTCCCGAACAAACACTCTACAACAATCTCGACCAAACACTATATATAATACCTGACTGTATCCCTGTTAGAGGTGTGAGACTGAGAGGACAAACAGGAGTGAACGGGGACAGTGTGCTTGTGTGTCTGAGATTACTAGAGGTGATAGAGTATAGCGGGAGGGCGGGTGTGTGCTCTAAACGTCACAGACAGGAGAAAAAGTCTCCAATAATGGGAAGGCCGACAGATGCTCCACTTTCCTTGACAAAAATGGAGGTCAAGTGGAGATTTATGTTAAAGGGAAAACAGCCGGCGAGGGAGAGAAGGAAAAGGTTCATATTATGACTTTAACTAGTGGATGGGGAGGACAGAGCAGCAAGGCAATGATTTGAGCGAGACAGAACTGGCAAGACAAAAGGCAGAAATAAAGCAGTGTAGATTATTGCAGTGTTTCCAAGTCTTTTTTTCTTACAGTATGTACCCCCACAGCCTCATCAGTAAGACTCAAGTACCACTTCATCAACACCAAGCCAGAATTGTGTTTCATTTAGCTTTATCATTATAGTAGATATCATTAAGCATGATAATTAACATTGTTAAAAGGCCACCATTACAATAATTCACTCTTAAACAAAAACAATCAATACTGAAGCAGTATTAACACTCAAAAGACTTTTATTTTATATTATAACTGCACATACTGACATGCAACAGTTTTTGGTCTATAATGTAAACGAGTTCACGTTCCTGATGTAAATAAAATGCATAATGTAAAAGTTGTGGTCTGTATGGTAATGAAGTTCAGGTATGATCTTGTCTTGAATGACTCTCCTGCTCTGATTTAATTATGGATTATTGTCACTCTGTATGATTCCCCACAAGGTTTTATGATAATCAAACCATTTGGGTTAATGAATTTTTTCCAATATAATACATTCTATAAGTTGTTCCATGCTGAAAATACCAGGATAGATTTCAATTCGCATTTATGTTGGTTTGATGTGATGTGACCCATCACGTCCATGCTGTTCTTAAACTGCAAAACTTAGCTGGTTAGTTTTTCTGGTAATGCTGATTGACCAAAAAAGCCTTGCTGGTTAAGCTGGTCACGAAGCCTTGTTGGAACACCAGTATCCAAAACACAACATATGCTGGTGAATGAACATTTCAGCAGGGAAGGTTTGGAGCCCCATGGTGTTGTTATGTATTACTGATTCACAGCGCATTTCAAGTCGTGAGAATTTTGAGCCAATGCACATTTGTAGTCATTGATACAAAGTTGTCCCAAATTGGAAAGACTTGATTTTTATATCTCAGCAGCCAGAGAGCTTGGAGGATTGCACATAACTAACTCACAAAAAGCGCATCGGGCTGCTTAATCGAGCATTATCCCCGTTTATCTCTCAAGACTCTTGCATTGACTGACTTTCAAGTAAAGGATGCTGGGAAAGGCTGGAGGTCTTGGCAGTTGAGCTGGTGGCGCATCATAATGGTTACCGAAGCCAACCAAGACATTGTCACGTTCTTCAAAACATCCAACTGAAGCTTTTCTCATATAGGCTGAGAATCTTACTTAATAAATGCACATGTTCTGTAGCTTGTAAGGATTTGTCTGTCGGTTAGAGGCAGTTGCAGAGATTTATGGAATCCCACTTTACACATTTTGGGTTTCAACACAAAAATAATTTTAATAACAAGTAGCTGACTAGTGACATAATCAGTTCAGTTTTTAATATTAGGAATGTGATGAAACTGATAAGACCTTATTTTAAGACCAGATTAAAAAAGATACATGAACAATGACATTGAGCACAGAAATAATATTGTATTTTGGAACAATGTCACAATACTAGGACCATGTAGACATTTGCAGCTAGTATCATGAAATTACAAAACATTTTACACCCATTTTTACACCCTAGAATGGAAAACTAAACTAATTTAAACATGATACCTTGTTACTTGATCTGATTTGTCCTCAGTGGTATATTTCTAAAACAAACCTATGTATAAAGGGAAGCCTTACTACTAACCCAGTTTCACTTGTAACTTTTTTAAACTTTATTTCAAGAGCATTCTTTTTCTGACCATTTTACCTCAGACTATCTTTCTGCAGACTTTGGCTTTTGCATTTATTACAAATTTAGGCAGTAAACTGTTCTGTATTGCCAGCAGCACTTGATTCACAGTAAAAAAAAAAGGCAAGACATTTTTTACACACATTTTGCATACAGCAAAACAGCAAAAGATATAAACCATTTACACTAGGTCTAGTGAGCACATAATGTTTTCAAATCGTATAAACCACTGGTTGCATAGCAACCACAGAAAGTGAGCATCAGCAGACGAAACCCTATGGGGTAAAGACTGGACAGAACCATAAAGTAATGCAAATTATACAAACCTTATACAAACATATATCATAAAAATATAAATGCCATTTAAATGTTAATACAAGTTGGATGTTATTAACCTGAACATTTTGGGGGTTTGTATGCACCAAATTTGTTGCATGTTGCATTTATATATTAAAAATAGAAATTCTTTTTGTACGCACACGTGGAGAGAGAGAGAGAGAGAGAGAGAGAGAGAGAGAGAGAGAGAGAGAGGCACCTTTGAAGCGATGACATCATAACAATTGTGAGACACGAAACACAGAAAACCTCATCTTTCATCTCTTAGCACTATAGGCACAGCATCAAGGGGAAAACGTGAACGCGAGCGACATGAATAATGCGTGCCATCGAAATCGAGCTAAATTGCGCAATCGTACAACTAAAGCAGACGCTGTGAATTGAGCCACTGCGTCTGTCTGCTGCAGGAAAACTGTCGCATCACGTCTATTGGATAAGACATTAAACCCAGTATGTCACGGGCGATCTCCAATCCAAACCAAATTCTGCGTCCTATTTTCTGCATCCCAATAGATCGCCTGTCAGTTGAAAGCACATATTGTACCGACTGTTATCATCGCGTACTTTCCTCCGTTGATGCGACCTATTCTTACAACTTATGTAGATGTATTATTAAGGACAAATGGATCATGAATCGCAAATGATGTCGATGCTGTCGAGGGGAAATCTCGTTCCCGAGAGACGGGTAGCCTGAGAAAGCCGATTCCCGTCTCGCCAGTAGTCTCAGAGTTGTGCAGCCTGTTTTCATGCGGAGGGGGGTGAATGAATCCTCAGATGCACTATGAGAGATCCAAGACTCACCTCGGTTATATAGTATGTACTCTACCACAGCACCCTTACGCATACTAATGCCAGTGTTGCAAGGGAGCATTTACAGTCAGGTCTTTTTTCATTCACAGAAAAGCACATGTTGGGCATGTTTGGCACAGCTGTGTGTTTTACACGTTACACTCTCTGAACAGAGAGTAATGAGTGTAGTAAGCAGTTACGTCTACTCTGGCCTGCGCTTACAGAGGGTTATATAAGGTGATGGGGTACAAAAAGGGGTACATTGCGCTCGTACACAGCTTACCTCCATACTTGTCCCATCTGAAGAATGTGTATGATCGTCTGCCAGATCCACACTGATGCGCGACAGCATCTGGCCCTGCCGTATACCCTTGTGCTCGGACTCACCGTGGCTCTCCGGCTGCTGAGACCCTCCACGGTACCCAAACCGCCCCCCGTGTAATCCTGCACGAACCACCTGAAGCTCAGGATCTGAACCAGGACAGACGGCACCAGCACGAAGAACAGCGTGAGTCCGAACCAGAGGTAGTCCTGCTTGGTGTAATAGTCGACCGCGAGCCACAAATCAGTGCCAACGTCCCAAAAGAAAACCAGCAACGCGAGGACGATCCACAGGCAGTCCAACCACAGGCGCTCCTCGTGAGGTGGCCGCCTTACGTCTCTCCCCTTCCCCTGGAGGTAATGCAGACAGGCGCTTCGGCAGCCCCAGTAGCACGATGAGGTGTTGCAGCAGTGGCATATGTGGAAGGAGCTGCCCTGCCTGGGGTCGTCCTCGCAGCCGCCCACCGCCTCGTCCAGGTTGTGCAGCTGGGCGAAACCGGTGACGACCCCCCGACCGTCGGATTTCGCTGCCATCTTGCTCTCCAAAGCTCACACCTCCGGTTTCCGAGGCTCGTGACGTCACTTCCCTGACACCTGTTTTACAGAGTACCCCTAATGAGGTAGCCATGGAGTTGCGGGGCGACCGTGGCGCTTCCAGAGGCGAGCGTGCCTCTCCGCGGCAGAGAGGCTGTGCATCCTCTTACAGCGCCAACAGCAGCCAGACTCACCCCTGATGTAGACCTCGACCAGCACGGGTCAGAGATGAACTCCTGAAAGCAGTTTGTTGGGAGCGCGCTGCAGCTGTCACCTGCGCATTCTGTTTGCACCCTATACAGGGAGCGCTGGACTGATCCCTGAGACACCCAACGCGACTGACAAGTGAGACTGTGGCTCGGTCGAAGTCTGGACTGAAGACGTGTCTCTTTACTCACTGGTGATGCCACCTAGTGTTTCGATTCGCACCTCGGATCTTGGGGTATACTCAATGATGTAATGCTGTAGTGAGCGCGCCACTCGTGTTTTTAACCCCTTCCAGTATCATTTATGCAGATGGTCATTTTAATGGTCAATGCTCCGTTTCAACTCCGGGCTAAAGCAGCGTGGCATATTTCAAGACGAACAAATCTCAAAACGTGCCTAGTACAACTAGAAAGTAAGCGCAGAGCGCGCGATGCCGTGTTTTACATGAACAGATCGCGCATCTGTGCCGTCCAGCTTGTGATAAACATGTCTCGACAGTGAAAACAAGACAAGCTGAAATATTGGTAAACGTAACAGAAGCAATAATGTAAGATTTGGTGCGAGACATGTTGTGATAACAGAAGAGTCCTTATGGGAACGCGCGTGTGCTGTCCATGGTGCTGACGCTCATTACGCGCTCATTTGAGACTTCTGTTTCTCCCTATAGCTCGCCCTTCCCATGAGAGCATGTTAAAAATCACACTGGGTATATACCACTTGCTAGACTATTCACAATTCAGTATTTTATTCGTTGAAAACACATGGCATCATGCTGTAGAGTGATACTTTAATCTATTTCTCAAGTTTCAGTCAAACTCTCTTTCATGGTCTGAGTGTTAAAAGAGACAAGCAGAGCATTAGTTAGCATTAGTAATACTTGCCAAAGCATTGCTGTTATCCTAACAGAAAAACATACCACCATGTAGTTCTTAAGCTCTGATTACAAAACGAAGCATGCCTTGTCTGCCAGCAAAGCAGAGCCTGATCTGCAAAGCAGCACACAATGTGCTACATTTGTCCATTACCACCCCTAGAACTCACCCTCCCACAAACCATTATAAATCCACAACACCTGCCGAAGCCTCAGGGAAGCATTACCAGGATTAAGATGGTTACATTACTAAGACAATCTCACACTACAATTCCATTGGCTGCCAATAGGCTTAGATCCTAAGGCAGGGGCATGGTGGCATTATAGTGTTCATAATCTTTATTACAACGATCCTTTGCTAATTAATTTAGAGGAGTAGAGTGTACAATGTTAATGAACAGATATGTGGCAGAAAAACATTACCCTTTAACCCTTTTTATTTTAATAGTGCAATTGGTTTAAATTGCACAGGGCATTTGACGTGACTTTTTTGACTATGAGATTTTCTCGGCAGTTCAGAGAATGTAAAGTGTGCATTAGTACCTCATCAAGAATTCACAAACGGTTCCTGGACATTGTTAAAGAATGTTTGGCAATGATTCATAAATGCAGTGACTATAAATTCTCTGTTGTGTGGTGCAGGTCTGCTAAGAAGTTATTCATGTTAGATACGCTGTCAAAGTCTTATATGGCTTGAGAGCTGAGGAAATGTCACAGAAATGTTTGATGTGCACCATAATCTGGATTAACCATCATATCTCAGTGACTAAAATAAGACACTATCAATGTCACCCCAGTCAAAGACAAACGAATTGTGTGTGTCATGGTTTTCTATCTAATGGGCTTTGGGCACCAAATTAACATGCTCTGTCACATAACAGTTATAACAGACAATTGCATTATTAAAGCAAACCTTTGCAAACATTTTTTGTTGTCACGCAGCTATGTAAAGGATTGATATGCTGTTTTATGAGCTAATAATGTATGCTTTTGTATGCCTGACTTCACAGTCAATTCTTACACAGGCAAAAATATCAGCTCTCAGTCAGGGGAGCTTTTACCCCACAAACTGCATGCATTTTTAATGAGAGCAAATGGAGCTGCATATTTTTGGGGAGAAGTGTGGGGTTCATGGCACACGTGTAACTCAAGCTAAATAATGCAGAGACTGTAATCGCTCGCGGCTCTCAAGAGACGACAGACACTCGTCTCTCGTTTCAACAGGAGGCCACTCTGTTCTCAGCAGGCTTCTGCAAAGACCACAGCAGGAGCTGTGTTGTAGATTCTCACAGGTGTGCACATGTAGACACATGTGGTGCACACACACACACATGTCTACACCATCAGTGAAATGTGGAATTCTGTACTTATTTTTCCAGATGCCCCTGCATTTAAGTAAATGCTGCTCACTAAGGATTTCAAATTTCAAAATATATATACAGATGTGTGACGTGTGTCTTTGTCTGTCACAATAATGTTGTATTAGTTTTGTCTTTATAATAATTTATTTTAGAATATATTGTGTATGATGCTTACTGTATATTATCATTCTGAAGAATTATGGTAGACATAGTTGTCTAAGCTTGTACTTATTTATTAAATAAGCCTTACCAGACTTGTGAAAGTGCACAAAATAAAAATAAATATTATCTAGGTATTTCATGTGTTGTTATTGCGTATATACAGAGAACAATTGCAATATTAAGTAGTCTTTGACATGTTTTTATTGTATAGCCTACATTTACCATAATTTACATTTGACAAGACAACGTTATTAATCATCTCTATTCTGTTTACAATATAGTTAAAACTTCTGTATTTTGCATTCAGTGTTTAGTGTTTTGTTACTCTATTATCTTATTCCAACAGCAGTGGCAGGATGGTTTATATCTGGTTGGCCCGTAAACAGTAGCCATGGTTTTCTTTACCAAAATGGGGGTTTTCTGTTGACACGGTAGAGAAACAGTTTATCAGAAAATGCAAATACTTTATATATTTTATGTAGTATAAATGTATATATGACTTCCATATAATGAGTATATATGACTTCCTTTCTTCAGCTGAGCATGAATGAAAAGTTTGTATGCAGGATCCAAAATGATAAAGCCATAAAAATCGAATACATTCATAATAAAAAAAATATAATATTAATTATATAATGAGTATTAATTTATATAATTAGTTAAATAATAATAATAATTTGTAGTAATAATAATTACTGAATTTATGTTAGAGTAGTACTTCATGTACTATCCGGCTTCGGTAATTTCACCCAAGTCAGTAGGTGGCGATATTGCTTCACATTTGTTTGCGGACTGCCGTTCAATCCAGCAAAGGAGTGAAGACAAGGAAGTAGAGGGGTCAGGTGAGAGAAATTGTGTTGTTACTGCAACAAAATAATCTAAGTGCATGGTTTTAAATTACGTATTATTATTTACAGTTTATATTGCTTCTGCGTTTTTTTGACTGATTGCATCTGACTGATTTTCGACGTAAGAATGAGTTATTCTGTCAAAGCGATGTAAAGCTAGTCATCCCGTTTATTTTCATAATTAAGTGCGATTGCACAGCGAGCAAAAAATATATATAATAGATACACTGATGCTGCATAGTAACTGTAACGACATGCATATGTACTCCAGTACGAATGCGGGATATAAAGAGATGAATGTTGATGTGATCCATGCTGTAGATGTAGCGAGCGTTGCATCTTGTTTTGTAATCTAATACAGCTGCTGAGATCTACACTACTGCAAGATATATTTATGATAACAAAACGGATAATATTAATAAGTACTATTGCTCGATATTGCTGTATTTACGTGTATTAAACTCAGAGTCGTTTAACAGCTTTTGTTTAGCATGCAAGGGCCTGGATTGGAATTTATATATTCGTGTTTTTAGAACCTAGCCAAGCTTAATTGAGTATAAGTAGACTTTATTTAAATCACCAAATATTTACATATGAGCTATCAGTATGGTTAAAACCTTTGGTAACAAATACTTTTTGATGCTAAGGTTGACATTTGCATGGTATTGCACTGCTATCAGGTCTCTTTAACCTCTCTCTGAACAATGGAGTTTGCTGAGCTCATCAAAACCCCTCGTGTGGACGGGGTGATCCTCCACCGACCCTTCATGCCCAAGGTAGAGGGAACTCTTTGTCTGACAGGACATCACCTCATCCTGTCCTCTCGCCAGGACAACACAGAGGAACTTTGGCTGCTCCATGCCAACATTGACTCCATTGAAAAAAGGTGCTTCTGTGCTTCATTAATCTTTGTTAATGAAGATTATTACTTGTACGAGTACATTTTTTACATTTTCAATAGTTGTTGTATAACAGTCACATAACATTTATTTTGTTATGAACTAACAATATTATTGTTGTTCATTTTAGTTTGTTATACCTAATGCATGCTATTGTAAAATATTACCCTTTTTTGTGTGCAGATTTATTGGATCACTTGGAACTATTATTGTAAAATGTAAAGACCTGCGAGTGATTCAACTGGACATACCCGGCATGGAGGAGTGTCTCAATATTGCCAGCTCAATTGAAGTGAGATAACACATCGTCACACATTAAAGAAAATAATCATAAATGGACAAATTCTCGGTTTATGCTGTCGATGTTCAAGTTCATGTATGTTCGTCTTTCAGGCTTTATCCACACTAGACTCTGCTTCACTGAAGTATCCGTTCTTCTACCGTCCTCTCTTCGAGGTCATAGAGGATGGATGGCAGTTGTTCAAACCAGAAGATGCTTTCAAAGATCTGGAATCTATGGTATTGTTTTATCCCTGGAAGCCTTGACATTGAGATCAACACTTTGTTTTAACAAAAGTTCTCAGTGTTATGTGGTCTGTTTTTTTATAACATTCTCTCCGGGATGGTAGAAAGCAAATACTTGGGACTGCATGTTGCGTGTTTAAAATTTTAATAAAAATAAAGCTAGTATTTCTTAAATCAGTTTTAAACCCGGTCACCCTATTCAGAATTGTGGATTAAAGCTTCAGTATTTACGAATAGTTTTTAAGAGAGTGTAATTGCATATCATTGTATATGAATAATAAATCTAGGAATGTGAGCATCATAACAAATGATGTAAACGGAAGAATATGATAATACTTAAACACATGGGGTTGTATGACGGGGTTCATAAAACGGTAATGTTGGCATGTATTGTATCATTGACAGCAGTTTTACTCCCTCATCTATTTTCAGGGTTAGAAGTAGATTTGTTTTACAGACTATACACTTAAGGGGATACTTCACCCAACTAAAATAAATTATCATTATTATATACTCATGATCATGTCTGTACAAACCTGTATGACATTCTGTCTTTTATATCTTTCTGCTCAAAATACAAAAGAAGATAGTTTGAGAAAAGTTTTGAGCAACCTCCATTGTATGTGGACACTAAAACATTTATCAAAATATCTTCTTTTGTCTTTCACAGAAGAATTAGTCATATACAGGCTTTCAACAACATGAGGGTGAATAAATGATGGGAGATTTTTTTTTTTGGATCTCTTTAATGTCCAAGATCTAAAGTTGATACTGAGTTCTTCTGTTTTCTTTCAGACAGATGAATGGAGACTAAGTGAGGTAAATAAAGACTTCAGTGTGTGTCCCTCGTATCCCTCCTTACTGACCGTGCCCAAAGACATCGATGATGAAACTCTCTGCAAAGCTGCTTCCTTCCGCCACGGTGGCCGTTTTCCTGTGCTCAGTTACTATCACAAGAAAAATGGCATGGTCAGTGCTTCTCTTTTTGGAAATGCTGTTTGTGCTGCTGTGTTGTAAGGGTGTATTTAATACAGATCTGATTATGTCATCTATCATCCCCAGGTCATGATGCGAGCAGGGCAGCCGCTAACTGGAACCAATGGGCGTCGCTGCAAAGAAGACGAAAAACTGATCAATGCCACACTTTGCGCAGGGAAGCGCGGTTACATCATCGACACACGGACGATAGCTGTGGCGCAACAGGCTAAAGCCCGCGGAGGAGGATTCGAACAGGAAGCTAACTACCCACAGTGGAGGAGGATCCATAAAGCTATTGAGAGGTTTGTAAACACCTAATTCAACGTAACTTGACATTTGAAACGGCGTGAGGTTTTGTCCAAGAGCCGCCCATTTAGACCGGAATAAACCATTTGACAGACACGTAAAGCGGTCAGTCACAGTTTGTTTTGTTTTTACATGTCACTTAAAGGGATAGTTCACCCAAAATAAAAGTTCTTTCATCATTTATTCACCCTTGTGTCATCCCAAACCTGTATGACTTTCATTCTTCTGCAGAACACAGTTGATGATGTATTAAGAAATATTGGCAACCAAACAACATTGGCTACCATTGATTTCCGTTACATGACACAATATTTTATTTATAGATATTATAATCCTCATAATATCTTCGAGTCATATAAGTCATAAAAAGGTTTTGAATGACATAAGGGCAAATTAATGATGACAGAATTTAAATTTTTTGGAGGACCAGATGTAGCATAAAGGGATAGTTTACCCAAAAATAAAAATGATGTCATAATTATTTCACCCTTATGTCATTCAAACCCTGTATATGATTCTTTCTTTTGTGGAACACAAAAGAAGATATTTTGCAAAACTCTGGTTACCGGCACCCATTGACTTCCATTGTACCCTGTGTCCATACTATAAAAGTGAATGGGTGCCGGAAACCGAAAATATCATCTTGTGTGTTCTGCTGAAGCAAGAAAGTCATACAGGTTTGACATGACATGAGGGCGAGTAAATAATAAAATAATTTTTATTTTTGGGTGAACTATCCCTTTACCGATTTCTAAAATCTGTCCCTTGTTCTCTCACAGGTCCAGCGTTCTTCAAGAGAGTCTGATAAAGCTGGTGGAGGCCTGCAATGATCAGTCACACAGCATGGACCGCTGGCTTAGTAAACTCGAGGCTTCCAACTGGCAAAGTCATGTTAAAGAAATCCTCACCACCGCTTGTCTGGCTGCACAGTGTATCGACAGGTGCATCTTTTCTTTTTTTCATACACACACAAAGCATGGCACCATGTTGTGTGACTGTTAATTACTGTTTTTCTGGCTTTAACCCTATTCTAAGTTAATTATAAAAGCTGCTGCTGCTCTATTTCTCCCCACATTTGTTGGGGTGGTAATTACTGATGTTGACGTGCTGTAATCATCATTAGTTTCGTGCCACCACGGCTGTTTCTACTGGTTCATTATCGAGTTTGTGGTATTGTTGGTGTGAAGTAGATTAATTCCTGTGTAAGAGTCAAGTAATAATAGCATAGCATCACTCTGGAACTTGAACCCACCACTACTATCTATTCTAAGCTGTGATTTAATGCAGCAGACAGGGAATTTAGTTTATAAGCACTTCTATAAATATTTGGCACTTATGTATTTTTGAATGGTTGTCAATGGGGTAAGATCTTTTTTGGTCTATATCGAGTAGTTATAATTTTTACCAGCCGCTTACTGGGCCATGCTAACCATCCATCCTTGAACCCTTGATTTGGACACATTTGTCACCTCGCCTCGGCTCATGCCGTTGGTTAAGCCAGCTAAAAACAAACAAGCAAAGTTTTGAAAGAATCACAGTGTTTATCATGTGCGGAAAGAAGATTACAGTTGACTGTAGTCTTCTGGGCTGCATTGCTTTTAGGAACTTGTTTTATTCTGTTGCTGAAGCCGGTATGGCGTTAAAAAAGAATAGAAAGAAAAAAAATCCACTTGTGCTTTGGGCAAATGTTTATTCCGGTTTGTGCGTCTTGTTTTTTAGGGAAGGTGCTTCTGTCCTGGTTCATGGCACAGAGGGCACAGATTCCACATTGCAGGTGACATCACTGGCCCAGATCATCCTCGATCCAGCGTGCAGAACCATTCGTGGCTTCGAGATGTTGATTGAACGAGAATGGTTGCAGGTGAGAGATGTTATTCATTGTTGCTTCTTTGTAAAATAAGGTATGACCTCTGACCTGGTAACGTTCACCTCTAGGCCGGTCACCCGTTCCAGCAGCGCTGCGCTCAGTCTGCGCATTCAAACGGAAAGCTGCGGAGTGAAGCTCCTGCGTTTCTTCTCTTCTTGGATTGTGTGTGGCAAATCCTGCGACAGTTCCCCTGTTCCTTCCAGTTCAATGAGAAGTTCCTCATCATGCTCTTCGAACATGCCTATGCCTCACAGTTCGGCACTTTCCTTGGAAACAGTGTGGCCGAGAGGTTAGCATTCTTCTCTATTACTGTCAGTTTCATATCCTCACATACTTCACAGCATACATCACCCTTCATCTTTAACCAGCCAAAACTTGACACTTGCACCAAAGCTCTGTGTAGGCTGTAAATCTGTCCGACTCTGACAGAGAAAAGATACGGTCAGAGATCAGGGGTCATCACCCCATCAGTCTACGCTTCTGCGTCAGCAGAGGTCATCTTGCAGCTGGCCTTGACCCTTTTGTGTTTGTCTCTTGTTTCCGAGCAGGGTAGTTTTGTAAATGTGTTGTGAAATGTTTTTCATTAGGTGGCTAAGTGTGTGTAACATACTGGCAATGTGACAGTGGTGTGATGTCAGAAATCTGACCTTTAGACCCAAATTTCATTTTGCGTTTCATTTCTTTGTGAACTTTTAATTGGAATTGACTTTTGTTAAAATGTCATATTTAAACATCAAACGGCTATATTATCTTTTTCAGTGTACATGTGGTTGTAAACATAACCTTACAAAAACTATTATGGGAAAATGATTGGAAAAATTATGTTGCCGGAGTACTTTTAACAATGAACTAAAAGCCCCGCAAAAGGACAATGCTTCTTTTTTACTTAAACATAACAAGAATAATGTCTATTTAAACTATCAGCACATTTTACTGACAAACATGTTTACAAATCTCAAGTTCATTCCTATCATACAAGGTTGTACAAGATAAAAATACCCAGTATCTGCAGTAAACTGTTTAATGTTTCAGGGTGAGGCTTCAGCTCTCTCAGAAGACCGTGTCTCTGTGGTCGTGGGTGAACAGACCTCAGGAGCTGGAGAAATTTCTCAACCCACTGTACGAGCCCAATAACCTGGTCATCTGGCCGTCTGTGGCACCTCAGAGTCTTCTGCTGTGGGAGGGTGAGCACTCATTTTTATCTCATTTTCTTAATATAAAAGTTGTTTTTAATATACAGTATAAAACTGTTGTATGCTTAAGGTGTATGCTTAAATTACCAAACAAAGTATTTTTTATATCATATTTAAAATAAAAAAACATTCGCCTGTAGGGGGCAGCAATGTGTGATGTTTGGTTTAGTGTTTCTGCTTTGAAGCATGTTAAAGATGTTTAAGTATGCGTGGATTGTAAAATCTAAAAATATTTTTTAAACCACCACAATGGCACGTCACATACTGTAGATAATGTATCACATGTGTCAGTTACACAAGTTGATGCCTTTTTCTTCTGAATTATAATTTGTCAATGTGGCAGTGTTGGATTTAAAGCTCTCTTTTGTTTGCTTAGCCATTAATGTGTGTCGTTATTATATAATGAAACCATTGTGTAAATTTTTCAACATGCAACAGACCCTGCTGCTACTCCAAACATACTGATCATCTAGAGATAAGCCTGACATTTGATTAAAGCAAAGTCATCTCTGAGTGTTAATAAGTCAAACAATATGAAGAGAAGTGGTGTTTAAGAATCATTTTGATAAATAAGGCAAAGCTAAAAATATGTAAAAATTATTTTTTTATTGTTAATTGTATGTAGAGAATATTTATCCCGAATTGCATGTCCCCTTTTGTTCTGTTTAGGATAAAGTGACATTGCAAAGATTTTATGTAGCATTAAGTGTTTTAAGTCTATAACATTACATTAGGATCTAAAAGTACTTGGTCATTTTATACTAAGGGTTTTGGTTTTGTATGGTTTGAAATTGTAGTTTCAAAATCTTTCAAAAGTCATGTGGAATTAACAGGCATGACAAATGCGTAACCCCATGACCTCTGTGCCATTCAGTTTTTAAGCCTCACCTACGAGCTTGTTTTAAAGGTACAGTGAAAGCTACTCTTTCAGCTGAAGCAGCCAAGCAGACACTGAGTTTAATACCGTGGGGGTTCACTTTCAGTCACACGAGCAGTTCTCATTTGCAAACTCACAGATATGTTTAGGACTTACAAATACATTACCAGTCAAAAGTTAAGACACATCTGCTCATACTTGTTCTTTAATATTACATTTCTTCACATGGAAGAATAGAAATTATGTAGTGAGTAAATTTTACATTTGAAACATCACCACCCTTTATTAATATTTTGTGGTGTCTTTAAAGCTAAAAGGCTATTTTTTTATTTCATCAAAACCAGATTTTCAAAACCAAATTTCTCATTATAGTGCCGGTTTTACATCTCTGGTTTCTCTTAAGGAACAAACCACTAACAGTTATATACCAGTCGACAGTAGGTTTAATGGTCAATGCCTATAATCAAAAAGCTCAGATATCGGCCGATATATCGGCCTTGGGGATATTTCGGTCTACCGCTCTTCTTTAAATTAGAAGGATTTAATATCACAAGTAACATAAAATAAATCAAGTATTTCCAAATATTTGTGTACATTCAGCATATAACAGAAGGGTGACTGTGTGGGGGAACACAGAATTCATTCCGGTGTGAATGAATGTGACTCATACCTACCAGCTGGTTTGATGGAAATAGTTTAAAATGCAGGGGCTAGCTGTCTACTTATATTTTGTAAATATTTAACTTGTATTTGAGGATTACATCTGAATGCATCTTCTGTTTGCAAGTTACTTAAAACCTTAATGTGTTGAACTGTTATGTTATGTTATGTTATGTTCTGTTTTAGGAAAGCAGCTGCATACTTATAAAGAAATAAAATGCTTTATTTTACGAAGTACATTATTATTTGGCATTTGCGATACCTTTGCATTTAAAAATTATTTTATTTAAGTCTCACACACACACACACACGCAGAATTTAAGAGGATTTACAACCATTAATCTAATGTTAATTTCACAGTTGAGTAGACAGGTGAGTATTGACCAGTATGCTCTGCTACCATCATTAGAAACGGTTATCTGTATTTGTGCTAAGAAACATGGGTGTGACCCTGACATAAGTCTTTGAAGATTCCAATCATGCTATATGGTTACATAACCCTATTGTACTGCAGGCTTTTGCGGGCTTGTGGCATTCTATACATGAAATCTTGCAAGGTACTATATTTACATGTTTTGTCCTAGGCAACTTTCCATATATAACAGGATAGATCATTGGTCAACGGCACATGATCTCCAGAACCTTATGGAACGCTTGTGACCGATTTAAAACCTGATGCTTTACGGTATGTTCCCATTTGAATGTGTGCTCTTCACCTTCTAGGAGTATTTCTTCGCTGGAATCGCTCCACCAAGTGTTTAGATGAGGCCTATCAGGAGATGGTCCATATTATCGAGTACAACAAAGAGCTGCAAGACAAAGTCAACAGTCTCCGGAGGCAGCTGGCACAGCTTGAGACAGAGGACAGCCCACTGCAAACACCGTAAAACATGTCAGCGCAACACACCGAGAGATTTTAACACTCCTGAATTTTTACCACATCTGTACTACTGAAATAACACTGTCATGTGCACATAGTGTATGTACACACACACATCCATGCTTCCTCTTTCTCATTCCATTGCTCAACTTTATTTACGTAACATGGTAAAGTTGCTTTCAGCAGGCATTAGAAATGGATTTGACTATATTGCCACTAGATTCGCTGCTGTATTAGTGTATATCATTGTGGTTGAATATTCACACTTAAACACTATGCCAGCTGTGCCGCACTCCTCCTTTTTGCCTGGTTGTTTCGGTCAAGCTAACAATCTTGTCATTTCACTACAGTCTTTGTTTAGAAATTGTGTGCTGTAGTTTACACGTTCTCAGAGAAAAGGGATTACTCATGTGCCATAGTTTATTTTAAGTCCTGTGCCACAAAGTGCAATAGACAATATAGCTATAAACCAAGCGGTTTTAAAAGGGAAAGAATTTGGAATTGACGGGCGATGATGAGACTGCCCTCTGGGTCTTACATAATCCATAACCTTCCATAACACCTTTTAGTTAGAATGTGACCACATGAATATGAGATTGTTTATTGGCACTTTCTGTTTTACACAAATATGATCTTTTTGTGCACTGGTAATATTCATTTTTGTATAGAATAAAGATATTTAGAGTATAGTTAATGATTATATAAGTGCATCTAAAGATAAAATGATTGTATCTAAAGATATCTGTTTATCTAAAGATGCATGCGAATGAATGAAGAATAATGCTTAAAGGTTTTTGGGTCCAGTTGTTTCACAATTCCAATATGTACTCCCTACACTAATTGTGTATTGACTTCTATAGCCTATACTGTACATTTCATCAAGTAGGTGTTATGGCATGTGTGAATAGCTTTTAGTTAAAGGTATAGGTTTTGATACTGGATACTGTATACTGGACATTGTTATCAGGTCTTTTGGTAATGTGCACAGGTTAATCATATTTTTTTTATTAATTGATGGCATTTTGGCACTTAGACTAACTGACGTATATCATTACAATTTGTCACTGTATAATTGTTTGTACACTATCATGCTTTGCTTTACAAAATGTATTATTGATAGAATTGTTAAGCTGAAGTATGTAATGTTCTGTGGGCATTAAAAAGAATGTTGTACATACGTTTGATGTTCACATTCTTAAATTGACATCGGGACACATCCCGTTTCCCAGAGTGACCCAGTGATAAAATGTTAATTATTAGTTGTGAATTTGACTTGGTATCTTATCAGCATGATAACACACATAATAAGGTCTTAGCTACTGTTTGCAAATAATTTTCCAACTAATTAGGACGAAATGGTGTCTAGACTTTTCTGGTAAAATATATAGTTTAAAATGATGTTTAAAATAATGGTTTGTTAGAAAATATATATATTTGAAAAATTGCATTTAAGTGCTACCCCGTGACTGCTTTTTATCTTTTTTAATACGGTTGATAAATTGTCTAAAAATAATAGGTTAACAGCAACATACTTTTATACTTTGTGTCTGCATAATAAGAGCTGTTTAAAGCACCCTGTCTCTCACCATGTAAACATATGTGCTCTTTCCCCGCCCATTATCAGCAACTTGCAGTATTTCCTGGAGGGTGGGCCTTATAAACATCCCAATATTGCTATACATGTACTCAAGTTTCAAATGCCCCCTATACAGCACCTCCCATGTGTCTGTGTCTGCGTCACTCTGTTGATATTCTCAAACGTCAAGTGACCAGAGTCACGTACTTTACACTGTGCAGTTAATTTCCTGTGTGTGTGATTTTCTCACACCTATTCCTGGAAATAATGTCTGGACCCAGCACATTGTATTCTCTTCTTTTAGTATATACAATATAATAAACACATTAGCAGAGTAACACAGAAACGTAATAACCAATAATAACCCCATGGGCAGATAACCCAAACAAGAGAGAAGTGTGTCACTTTGAGTTACTTATTAACAATTTAAGGCAGAGGGAAAGATGCTTTTATTAACCTTGTTGATAGAGGGGATTTGTCCTGCATCCATTATTACCTACACACATCAGGCATATGTCCTACCACTGATCTACTGAGACTTTTGAATGCACCTGAAGTGATAGAATTGCTTCTTTCAAAGATTTCTAAAGGTATAGATCTATTGACTTGATAGGAAGCTGTCAAGAATAGTGGAACTGGCATTTCAGCATTACAGAAAGACTTCACTGATGGAGCGTGGTAGATGGTAACCTAGCTCTGACGTATCTTCTAAGAACTGGCAAACAAATAGCTGATGCAAATTGAAAGGCTATTTTTTCTGGTAGGGTAACATTCCTCTCTTGTTTCTCCACGTATCTCCCTGGTTTTATGTAACAGTGTGTACAAAAATTATAAAAATGAGAACAATTTATTAAAACTGACCAGCATTCTCATGAGATGAAGAATCCAGTAACAAAAATGTCTAAGCTATAATTTAATCTTATTTTATACAAGGTGAGTCCCCTCTTCATGGGGTCGTATTAGTCGTATATAGTTACAAAATATACATTTCATTCAAATTTACCAACGTTTTAATTTTACAGAATGTATGCTGTGCATCATTCAACCCACAGTAACATCAAATAAATGCTTTTGGTGCTCCAGTTCTGTGGGGGCAGCAGATAATCATCAGCAAAAATAAACATAAAGATACTTACTCTACCTTTATGCTCAATGAGTTTGACCAAAATGTATATAAAATGACCAAAAAATGACCAGTGTTATTAAAACAAATATGAATACTATTAGCTAATTTATTGAAAGCGTTTTTACAAGCTAACTAAATCATTGCAAACCCATGACAGATTTGTAATTGTAAAATTATGGTTGTAAAATTATTATTGGTTAGCTAGTTTACTCAGGCATAGACATTAAGGTTGTTTATAATAAAAGCAACAAAACCTAAACTTGGTAGGAAAATAATGAATTAACAATCTTTAATTTAGCTACTGTTCTCTAAATATACATTGTCCTGATACAATGTGACATGAGAGTAGAAAAGATTGAATGTCCAAAGTTACGCTTTTATTACACAAGACAAAAAATAGGATTTAGATTGTTGACAGTTTTGGCATTTAATGTCCTTATGAGGATATATTATTCTACAACATAGATTTTATTTCTTTTCTTTAATATTTTCTTTTTGTTTTAGAGAGTGTGTTCTATTGCTTTACAGAGTCCTAATGTTTATGTTGGAGACTCCCCCACTTTACCACATGTACACAACCTTGCTTTCTCTCTCACTCCCCACCCCCAATTCTCTTAATTAAACATACTGTCCCGGTTCGGCTGTTTAACAGTCTGCATTCATTGAGAGGGGGTTAAACATGTGCACCCTGAAGAGACCCTCTCAGTCGTCATGTTTCACAGACGTCAAGAGGGCGTGGCCAAGACCTCACCTTCGCCGCTGACCAATCAGAGCGCCGCCGGCTTCTCTTGAAAGCCTCTTGGCCGGCGGATATAAAACCTCCGCTGTGAGCTGATGCAATACTGAAGATACTGAATGAAGCGTCAGTGACGAGAAACCGGATAAAGGAAGCTGCTCATCTAGCACAGAAAGGCACGTTTTCATCTGAATATATTCTGTCTACAGGTAAGTCAGTTCGATGTATTTAAATGTATGCCATTTTTGCTGTTAAACATATTTGCAAGAATCGGCGGCATCTGAACCGCGACACCGGTTTACTGTGGCCTGTTGATCGATTAAAACGCATAAACCGGTAGTGTATTTTATTTATTTATTTTTTTACCACCAATCACATTCCCAGTCCGTTTGGACTGTTCAAAGCGTTTCGGTCAAATTTCTGATTTTGTGTAATAAAATTTAAGTTATGATCTTCCGTTTTGTCGCTTCCGTTCCAGAAATTGAAAACTTAATTTTAATGTTAAATAAAACAGAAATCCGCGTGAAACAACGCGTTTCTATATGTTTTAAATGATCGTCCAGACGTTTTTTTGAAGGTGTCCATTCGTAGGGTGTAGTCGTCACGAGCACATGAGCTTCATCACGTTGTCCACGGAGCCGATTTTGAAGTTGCTGCCAGCAAAGAAGGGATGTAATTCCCAGTTGACCTTTCAGTTCAAGATCAACCCGACTGACATTACGAGTCTAACTGTGAGCAGTGTTCTTGTGAAACAAAGCAGGGGACACGTACAGAACAGCACAAACTTGGCACACAATGGAGACTTTTAGAGGTTGAGAGTGAGGGAGCGAGCGATGATGTGTTCTGCATCTTGGCACCGCGAACTACGTGCTGCCTCGCGCACAGTTCTCGTGTGCTGATTGGCTGTTTGTAAAGGCAGGGCAGTATAAATGCTCTCAAATTACACTTCTCTTTCCTTTCGAGCCGTATGATCTGTAAGGTAAGACGTTTGCAACGTTGACAGCTTGGAAATGCATTCATTTCTCAGTGTACTTTATGATTTCGTAAATAAAAGTTTGTTTTATTAAAAATGTGCCGTGATTTGTTTGGCCATGTTTCTTATGTTGGTTTCGTATGTAAACGGACTATTTTAAGCACCATGCGACTAGAAACGTGTTCGATGTTTGACTCTCATATAAATCGAGAATAGATTTTTACGATGCCATTTAATATCTAATATGTTTGCTTAATTTTAGAATGTCAGTGTTCAGCTTTTTCCTGTCATCTTAACTTTTCATTAAATGCTTCTTCTGCAATTTTAATATATAACGCCTGATGTTATATAGAGAATTTGTGATGTGAGAATAGAGAAATGGAAGATATTTGTACATCACAGGATTCCCCTTTTATGTGTGAAGTTAACTCAAGACCTGTCAATCTTGTATTTTGTATTCACAGGTCACTAGTATGCCAGTTGTCAGAGTCCTGAGTAAGGTGGCACAGCAGGCCCTGTTGGCCCCCGCGTGTGGATGTCAACCTCTGGCTGTGGCCGTCCGCAACATCAGCTTTTCCCCGCGCCAGGTCACCCCTGGATCTGATGCCAGCTTTCACTCCGTGTCCTTCTCAGAGACGGACCACCCCAAAGTTCTTATCACTGGTACAACACCTGTTTTCAAAGTGACCTCTCTCTAGTAACCTATGTATTACTCGCATGTTTTCAGCACAAATCTTACCTTCTTAGTGTTTTTTTTCCCATAATATTAGATCATTTATGTGTCTGGGTTTGTGTGTCTCTGTTAGGTGGCCTTGGGCAACTAGGGGTTGGGCTTGCGAAACTGTTGAGGTAAGCATGTGACATGAATAAATGTGTTCAGTTTTAGTTTGATTGTTGAAGTTTAACCATTTCAACTTTTACATAAAGAAGTTTATCGGCGATTTTAAACTCGACTTTCTTGTTTTACAGAAAGCGGTTTGGAAAAAACAATGTGATCCTCTCAGATATCAGAAAACCACCAAGCAGTGTCTTTCACAGTGGTGAGTCTTCTGTCTGTCTATTTGGATCCATGTTTAGTAATAATTTGTGGTTATACATCATCCAATTTAACAGAATGCCATGTCAAAGATAGTAAAACTAATGACTGAAATCAAACTGTTAATCAGATGCTCCTTATCTCAAAATTAGATTAAGACTTTGGTTTCACAGGCAGGGTCACAAATGTAAAAAAACAGTTGTATCAGTTAATGACAATTGACAAGTCAAGATGAATCTCATTCACTCAGGCCCCTTCATCTACTCTGACATTCTGGACTACAAGAACCTGAGAGAGATTGTAGTAAATAACAGGATCACCTGGTTGGTGCATTACAGCGCTCTTCTGAGTGCTGTCGGGGAAGCTAATGTTTCACTGGCACGAGCAGTCAACATCACAGGTACATGTTTTTCCACTTTTCCTGATAATTGTATTCATATCGAGTGTTTCTGTGACTCATCACTCATCTTGTATAATATTTTTTAGGTCTACACAACATCCTGGACATCGCTGCAGAACATGGGCTTCGACTCTTTGTCCCCAGCACCATCGGTGCCTTTGGACCAACTTCACCTCGGAATCCCACTCCAGACCTCTGTGTGCAGAGACCACGAACAATTTATGGCGTCTCCAAAGTCCATGCTGAGCTGATGGGCGAGGTAAGCCATAGGTTACCCTTCTGTGATTCCACAAACTTTTTTTGTTGAGTTGACCTTGTTATTGCCATGCCCTAATATTTCAACACTTGAAAAAACTGTGAGAACTAACCTTAACCTATTTTCTTATTTTACAGTACTACCACCACCGCTACGGTCTTGACTTCCGCTGTCTGCGGTACCCTGGCATTATCTCTGCAGACTCTCAACCTGGCGGTGGCACAACAGGTACGGTTAATACTGTACTTAATGCAGAACTGTGGCACACCTAATCTTTTGCAGTTTAATGCTAATACTCAGATGTAGGAATTCAGGTTTTGAATCATTTGAATAATAATTATACTCATAACCTGCACCAGTGTCACCTTGCTATTTATGCCACACAGATAACTAAACCTTTAAACATTCGTCCCTTAGATGACCTCAAAGTACATGTTGTTACATGTGGACATAAAAAGCAGTGAGTCATTTCCTTTGGTTTTTCCAGACTACGCTGTGCAGATTTTTCACGACGCTGTCAAGAGCGGCAAGTTTGAGTGCAACCTAAAACCAGACACCCGGCTGCCCATGATGTACATCGATGACTGTTTGCGGGCCACGCTGGAGGTGATGGAGGCCCCTGCAGAAACGCTTAGTATGCGTACCTACAACATCAACGCCATGAGCTTCACCCCAGACGAACTCGCTGTGGAGGTCCAAAAACAGCTGCCTGACCTGCAGGTCACATATGAGATTGATCATGTGCGACAGGCCATAGGTATGATCCAGTAATTTCCACCACACATCTACATTCATTTTGTCTCACAACTATCTTCAGTACAAAGCCATTTAATACAACTTCTTTGTTTTGTCTCTCCATAGCCGACAGCTGGCCCATGAACTTTGATGACACCAATGCCCGCAATGACTGGGGTTGGAAGCACGATTACGATCTGCCCGAACTGGTCCAAACAATGCTGAACTTCATCGGCTCAGACTCTCGAGTCGCCCAAGCCAACTAAGATTGATCTTGGACATTGAAAATATGTACATATCAGAAAGATTTTTAGCTACAGAGAAGAGAGATCCATGGTCTGTAAATAGTCATTTCCCTTATTGGCTAGCACAAAATGGGGTATAATTGTAAATTATACAAAGGGGTTGGGTCTCTCTTTTTCTTGGTCACGACAGAATACCATGCAAAGAGGTTTCTATCAGCGATCCACAGACCTTAAGAAAGTAGACTGGTGAAAAAGATAAAATGGAATGGTTTCAAAGCCTACGTGATCTTCCTGTACTCAGCAGTTAGTGACAGAAAGATCATTTTGCCTGTGTTAAGGCAAAACCAACCAAACAGAAATGAAAATCCAAAAATGCAGGTGGCAGCTCTTAAACCTTATGTTCCCAAGTTCTGTTACGATATAAGATTTTCTTTTTTTTTCCATAACAAAAATCAATTTACTGTACTTTTTCTTATATTGATATATTGAGCAGCAGTCATGTTCAGACTAGTTTATGATGAGTTGTTAAAATAATAGTTACAGTTGTTTAAATTGTTACGTTGAAAACTACTCAAGTCAAAAATGTATACCCATTTTAAAGTAAACAGGCAAAAACATTCTGTGGATTATACAGGGTGGGACTTAAATGTAGGTCCTCGGGGTAAGTAGTGGGTCGTCATGATAAATGACGTTATCAATTCCCATTTGGCTGCTTTTTCTCTCTTGTGCACTATCTATTTATTCTGCTCGCAAGCAAATGAAATGAACTTTTGCAAGATTCAGTCTTGCTCTACAACATTGCTGAATGCGTAAACAAGGTCATGTTTTGGCAAATGCATTTTTATTCTTGCGTTTGCCCATAAACTTTCTCACAGTGAATATATTGTCCTGTATGAAGGGGAGCGTGAGAGAACTTTAAATTATTATTTTTTTAATTAAGCTTTGCATCCACATCTTTTGTTCTTCTGATCACAAAACTTGTGCCAATAAAGCTTTTGGTTTCAAAAGTGTTGGTTTGTCTTTCAATTTACGTTTAATGCATTTGGACTTTGAAGACAAATGTTTTGTAATTGAAAAAACAATCACCATTTAAAATCTAGAAATTAAGGTTGGAAAGTAAATATTCTAAAAGGTCATTGGCGTGTATATAGTGATTATAACTCCCTGTGCGATCACTTTAAAATTATTGTTAAAATCCCTCTCATAGTTTTAAATGACTGGAAAAATCATCAAGACATTAGTCAATGGTATGGAAGCCCTGTTAAAAAGAACCTTGAATGTCTGGCTTGGTTTATTGAGTACGTGCCACATTGTAATCCTTGATTTGTGTTTATCTGTGCTTATAAGATAACGTTCTTCCTTGTCACTTCAGTTCAAGCCAATTACTTCATAATAGACTGAATTACCTGTAGTAATTAATTCTTGGCTATCTCTAAGCAATTCCAGAGTTATTTGCCTTATCTGGTGTAATGCCTTAAGCATGTTTTGATTGGAGTATTGCCATGTAAACGGTTCTCTTGAACAATGGCATCTGAACAACTCCATGTTCGCATTATTTAGTTTTCTAATGTACAAAGTAGGTTATGTAATTATGTGTTGGTACAATGTTGTATGGTATAACAAAGACTTGCCTTTCTTCTATAAACTGGGACAACATTAATATGAGGCCTAGATGCTGACATTGATTATATAAGTTTTTGGCAAAGCTGCCAACTAAGTAGGCCCTATAGGTTACTTCGTTTTACATTTGATTTGCAATGTGTGACTTAAAGTTACCTTTCATGGTCTAATTTTTATCTACTTATTCGTTTGAAAAACAGATTGCACAGTGTGCGGTGGGGTCATCTGGCGAAAGAAGCAGGCTGCCTTTTTGCCACCTGTAACATGAGAATTACACGTTATCCACCACCCAGATTTTATTTGAGGCCGATTTGAACCGTGAGAGAAATCCGATCTCATGCAACGTGTGATCGTGTGATCAGTGGACACAAATAACTTTGTTTGTCTGTACTGTTGCTTAATGTGATGTAATGCAATGGTGTGAGGCAAGCTAGTCATCTACACAAAATCACATGTAATAAAAATTAAAGTAACAAATGATTCTGTTTCCCAAAATATCCTTTACCTTTAAACATGATAGTTACTGTAGTTAAATCAATCTTTATCTGTCACATACATTTTCACTCTGTTGCAATAACACTGTTGCAAGAAATTAAGTCTTGTTTTATGAAAAAATAATACATTTAGGTGAGTTTATGCTTAAAACAAGCAAAAATGGGGTAAGAAAAAAAGGAACTCATTTCATTATCAGATATTTTTGCTTATTTTAAGCTAAACTCATTTTAATTAGATGTTTTTATTTCAGTAAACATGACCTAATATCTTAGGTAATTTTGCTCATCAAGTAAATGTATCTTGATTTAAGTATTTTATAGATATCTGTACTAAAAACAAGACAAAACTTGATATACTGTAGTGTTCATTGGGGTTTTGTAACAAAAGAAAGAAAAATGAATAAATAAATAATTGGGAAAAAAACCCTAAAAAAATAGTAAACCCACATCAAAAAAGACAAAATTCATTTTCTTGCTCTGTGAAATCTTTACAGGGATGAGGCTTGAATTTTAACACAAATCCAGTCAATGCAAAGCCATCTTTGTTTTTGTGACGAGTCATAAATCATCCAGGACAGCCACTGTAATGAAACCAAGAATCTCTCTCACACACACTCAAGCCTGACTGATTATGTAAAACTCTGCTTGACGTTTGTAACAGTGTGCTGTTTGACAATGGTGTGTTACCTCTGGGATGAAATGAGTGATCAGCTCTGGGGCTCAACACTTGAAAAATGAAATGCTAAATCATTGTGAAATAGAACGTCAACAGGTAATGTCCTGCATGGGGGTTAACTTTCAGAGCTGTGATTGGTCTAAAAGTGCTCACAATACATCTTGCAATACATCATGTTTTCCAAAACATGTAAGGGTAATGTAATTCAAAAAGATTACATAACTCTCATTTGCATGCCCACCCATTATGCCCAGCATAAGCTTTTCCCACTTGCCCCTTTCACCCAGGAACCATTAAAAGCTCCCTGGTGTTTTCAAGAACTGAGCACTCAAACTTAAATACCTCTGTGCTGTGGAAAAAGAGCCAACTTTCTTGTGAACTTTGTGGTAGGGACTGTCATGTTATGTAACCATTCATTGCATTGACACACCTTTCAACGTGTATGCTTCTCCACCAATACGAGAGACGGGTGAATGTCAACATGGTTGTCCACCCCCTTTTCTCACTGTATGAATATTAAATATCAGATCTGGCAGAAGTGTACTATGTGAAGGGGTCAGTATAAACACGCCTGGTGAGTTTCTTAAAGAGGGAAATGCCAAAGACTTTGCAGCTGTCATGTAGAATCCAGTTGCTATGGGAACACATACTGTAGCAACTATCCTCAACAAACCATATAAGGACTTCCATAGTTCTCTGTTCTGTTTTTTGTCCTTTAACTGCAATCTATTTTCAGGCAGTTTCTGATAAGTCCATCTGGGTAATTCCAGCATTACATATATTTTTAGTCGAAACTTAAAATATACATTCTCACAGAATGTATTTATTGCCAAAATATTGAACCATCTTTTTATATTTCAATACGCCCGTGCTGATAGAGTCAGGAAAAATCAATCTGAAAAAAGAAAATACTTCGGGAAGTGTAGGATTCCTTAAAATTAAAATGCACAAACCAGAAGCAATAATACCCACCAAATGGAGAAGAGATTACTCTTTAAAAAACAAAAATAGTTATTTAAAATAGTTAAAAAGTTATTTTATAGTTAAAAACTTTCATGTGCCTATTTATGAGGAATATGGACTGTCATGGATGTGACAATTCTGACAATAGCACTGACTATAAAAAGTCATGCCTTAAACATATATGGTATATATGGTATAAACCTTTTTCATAGTAAGGTTAAAATTTGCATGAATTTGCTGACATGTTCTCATTGTATGTTGCTATATTGCTGAGTAAATACTGATGCCATATACATTGGTGACATGTTTACAGTTCAGAGCAGGATCAATGACTAATTAAATGGGAATTCAATATGACATCTGCAGCTAACACAAGATGGAGTAACACTAATCACTTTGGCTCTTCCTTAACTGTATATTACTTTAGCTGGCAGATCACCACTAGCCTACTTAATCACCACTTTCTGTTGTGTTTTTACTCAGATCATTGCTAGACAGGTCACCAAGTAGTGTATGGTGGAATAAGAGGAGCTGTCTGCAGCAAAGCCATTTTTGTGTAACCTGGCCTTTACAGAATCATAATTGTCTATTAGAAATAAGAAAAAGGGTTATTTAATCTATAGTAGTTTGCTTTCAATTTAAGAAGTAGATATAGACTCATGAATATTATTTAGAATAAGTGTTTAAAATATCTTCTAAGAAGGTGACTTTTATGATAGCTCTAGATATGGGGCTGCACACAAAGTCTTTTTAGGTCTTATCATAACGTCCTGTACAAAACATTCCATACTCAAGGTGACACCTGCTGAAGCTCAGTCCAGAGAAGAGAGAGAGAGAGAGAGAGAGAGAGAGAGAGAGAGAGAGAGAGAGAGAGAGAGAGAGAGAGAGAGAGAGAGAGAGAGCTAGCCAAGCCCTACAACAGAGAAAACATTGTATGCAGATTGTATGCATTTATCATTCTTTTAAAACCAGAAAGTTAAATACATTCTACATTACTTGGTAGGATCAGTTTATTAACAACTTTTTAAAACGTTTTAATAAGTATTAATAATAATATTATACTATTTGTTAATAAATTACTAATATGTTAATATAAAAATATTAAATATGTTATAAAAACGTACGCAACAGTAATAACAATATTATAAATATGTTAAAAATTAACAACCGTAGACATGTATGGTTATATTGACTACTTTGCATTAATGGGAAGAAGTAATCTCACGCCATCTACTGTTTAAAAAACAAACCTACCTCATTATTCGTACTAATAATTGCATAAAGAATTTTGATTATTATTTTTTGAAAACGAAATAATTTTTTTATACATGGTTATATATTATATATATATAATTTTTAATGTTTCTATAATTACACACCTTCACTCACACACACACACATTTATTTTAATCAGGCACAAATACGACAGTCTTTCCGCTTTTCCTTCATGTGTTCGAGGACCCCTTAAAATGGCCATGCTTGCAGAACGTAAGTTTACATTTTAAAGTGTATTTTAAGACACATTCATATATTTAAACATTTTGGACAGTACAAATGATATAATCTCGTCTAAAATTAATATTTTATTTAGAATTCAAGTAATTTTGAGTTTTGTATGAGTTTTTAGCATGTTAGCTAACCTGCTAACATGGATATGAAAAGGAGTCATATGGGTTGTCAATGGATTGAATAACAATGATTATGGGTTTATAACATTTTAACATGGAATTTAAAGCGTTATTATTTCAGTCGTGTAAAGTGGGAGAATAATTTCCTTCTTACTGTTTTGATATTACTTTAGCTCGTCGTAAAGTGAAGTGGTCTGTAAACCCCAGAAACACTACATGGAGCAACGATGAGTCGAAGTTTGGCCAGAAGATGATGGAACGCATGGGGTGGTCCAAAGGAAAGGTAACAAGAAAAAGCCTATGAACTGTTAATAATTTTTACATAATCTGGGGTATTGTTGATTATAAATCTGGTACAGTTGTACACTGTGCCCTGTAGTCCTTCTCACTCTCATTCCTTCAAAAAATCTCATAGTATTCATGTATGCATGTATTCATGTGTCTCATTGGTTTGCCTGGCAGGGTCTTGGCAGAGATGAACAGGGGTCTACAGAAAACATAAAGGTTAAAGTAAAAAATGACCAGCTGGGTCTGGGCACTTCAGTTTACAATGAGGTGAGAAACCATCTGTATTTCTTTCTGTTCTAACGTAACTGTTCTAATAGGTCAGTCTCAACCACTGATCTATAATTAAGAACTGGATTGAGCGTGATGTCATAACATTAAAGCCACTGTGCTGCTGTGTTGGTATGCCCAAACATTCAGTTTGAGTTAAAAGGAAGTTATCAGACATTAATAAAAACTGTACCTTGCCTTCTTCACCTTTTTATTAACAATATGACAGTCTAGAAAGACAGGAAGCAATAGGGAGGAGGGAGTGCAGCAGCATTGGGATAAGGACCACAATTCATACTGTAAAATGCAAACATCCTAAAAATATAAATAGTTATATATTTAAAGTTAGGATTTTCATGCCTGTCAAACAGAAAGTGTTAACGTTCACATTCATACATATCAGGTCAGTGAACGGATGAGAGTCCTCGGCTTGCATATTACAGTACAAATCTAAATACAGATTTATGCTTTAAATAAGCACATATAAATTTGTCTCGTACTGTTTTTCACTGTGGGTACGGTGCATTGTGTTTATAATATACTTTTTGTTCATACATTAACTAAAATTCAGCTTCACCTCCTATTGCTGATTTAGCATTCTATGTGCAGTCCTGTTACATAAGGGTCAGTGGTTTAAACACCTGCTGTTAATAATGGTGCTGTTTGTATTATTAGGACAACTGGATTGCCCATCAGGATGACTTTAACCAGCTTCTTGCTGAGCTTAACAGCTGTCATGGACAAAACCACACTGAAAGTAAGCTACATACCATTATGATTTTTTTCTTTAAAAAAGGCTTTAGAGCTTTAAAGTATTCATGGATTGCTTTAAAGTCCTCTAAGTCCAGCTCTCAAATGTTTTAATTCTTCTAATGTTCACTAGGTGGTGCCGTAATGACATTTATGGATATGTCTGTTTTAGTTGTACATTGTGCGAAGTGCAGATTCGTTAATTAAACTTTAACAATTGATAGTATTTTTTGATAGTTCATACGTGATAGTACTATCATTATTGATACTCATGAATGCATTTTTAAAATTATTATTGTGATTATTCCTTTGTGGTTAATAATTGTGATATTATTTTGCTATGATTCTTTGTGTACCTTCAGAGCCTATGGAGGAACAGTCGCAGGCTTTCGGTTTGGAGGAAAAATCTAAGACATCCAGAAAAAGGGTCCATTACACGAAATTTGCCAGGGGTGAGTATACAATGTCATGACTTTTTGCAGATTTGCCACTTGGCTATAGGCTGCTATTGTTAGCTAACTGTACATCATAATTCTATCATTTTAAATTAATATTTTTTTGTGCTTTGATTTTGTTCTTTGGCTTTTTAGATCATTTGAGTTGCTGCCTAAATGGTGAATTTTATCTATTAGTAAAAGAAAGTGTTAGAAAGTGTAGTGAATTTTGTATAATTTACACAAAATGTTAAAATACATTTTAAAAACATTCCTGCAGCACAAAAAAACATTTTTTGTATTTAATGTATTTTTAAATTTCCTACATAATTTCCCTCTCCTCTCGGTCCTGATCCATCGCTTCCTGTAACTGAACGTTGTGTGTTTTGGCATGTATAACAGCAGCTCATGGGTCACTGCTGCAGTAGATCAGCATGATAAAATTGTTCGGTCAGCTTAACCAGGAGTCTGGGCCGCCCCAACAACAGGGAGTCACTCATAAAGCAAGCTGTTGGCTTGTTTGTCTACATATAAGTCACAGACCTGAATAAATAACCTGCTGTACCAAATGGCTTTTGAAGTTGATTTGACAGTTCATGAACATTCTCAGTGAATGCTTGTGTCTTGTATAGTTCCCTTACTTTTCCAACATGGATATCAGGGCAGAACGATGTTGTTGTTCTCTTACGAGTGTGGAATTTATTTGGCTTCGGATCTAAACGTTAAAATGACTGTTTGATATTTTGAATGATATTTTAGACATTTTGTTTTCCATGATGAGTGTTTATAAAAATGCCAGGAATGTGGGAAAAAGCCCTTCGTCCCTTATCACCTGAGCAGACAGCGTAGCATGCCGTTCCTAAGCTTGACTTCCTGTTTCCTGTGAGGAGCACAGGCCAATGCGTTTATTTCTCAAAATGGCTTCAATCAGCACTTGATGAGTCCGACAGATAATACAGCATCCAAAACAATGTTGTTGTCGTCTCTTTTGTGTTTTTTTTTTAGTTTAACTGCAAGTTAGGCCATGCTCTGTGCATGCAAGAGCTTGGATGTGTCCTGTGTCCAGAGAGGACATCCCACACAAAAGCTAATCAACAGTTTCTTGGTAATTGAACCTCATTAACCCCATGTCCATGACCTCAGCTCAACTCTGGTTATATGGTGCCCTCTGTCTCAATAAGTCACATTTTATGTCTTCCTGGGTTAAGAAAGGATCAGTCAGAGTCGTTAACAGAAAAGGTTTTTTTCTTTGATTGACAGTGACATTGTAAATGCTTGTCGCCTTTAGTCCCACAAATATTTTTTTTTATTTTTTTGTCATTTTAAACAAAATCCATCTTAGTTTTGATTTTTTTGCAATCATGACAGTGACCCTATGACATCTCTTATTAATACTAGGAAGACTTTGTTTTTAACATATGATCTTGTAATGTAATGTAATCCAGAGCGAGTCTGATTAATCTACTGAAGGCTTATATTGCCGTGTCTAAAAGTGAAACTAAGCCGTCTTGAAAATATGTCAAACATTAGTTGTTACAACTGCTAATGTACTTGTGCTATGTTGTCATGCCGATTGACTCGTTGTGTTGTTTCATCAGGGTTCCGCCCATGTCCCCTGGGGCGCTTTTGTTGATTGGATCAACTTTTGGTGATGTTAGTTGCTCTGCAACACACAGCAAGCCTCACCTTTTCTATGTTTTGAGGGTACGCCCCACAGAAGCAGTTGCCTTGGCAAAGAAGTTTTAGCAAAATTGTACATTTTATCCTTTAAGTTGCCTTTCCGAGTAATTGTATATCTTTTGATTTAAGTTGAAGCAGTGAAACCCATAGTATCGACTCGTATCAAAGCCTTTTGATATAAGAACATATGCTTTGTAATCAGATACACATTTTTGCATATACATTTCTTACAAAAAACATGTCCTAAATAGTTTATAATGGAAGGGAAAATGAACAAGCTTTGAAACTACTTACCCAGAGTGCACCACATGAGGTTGGTCAGGAGAATGCCCAAAGTGTGCAGAGCTAAAAACGTTTTTTAAGGATAAGCTATTTTGAAGAATCTAAAATATAATTTCACTAAAAATAAATCAAGGGAAAGAATGAGAATTACGTATAGTTTAGATGACTTAATAATTATTTAAAAATGTGCATAATAATAACTGAAGAATGAATATGGTTTATTAAACCGTTTTTAAACATTTTGCCTTAATCCTTTGGAATTGTGGATAACCTCACTAAACTGCACAGTATGGAGGTAGCCACGAAGTACAGAAGGTTGTTTCAAAGATTGATGGTTTCAAACCAGGAGAAAGGCACCAGCATCTCCATTGCCCATCTTAGGCACAAACAGTGTAAACCAGTAACCCAGATTTAATTGGTTGCCATTCATCAACCTATCCAGTATTTTTTGATACGAGTTGAACTGCAAGCATTTCATCATGTGTGTTGCTGAGTGGGTCAAGCTGTTATACAGATCCATGAATAATTAACCTGATTTCTTTTGAAAGGCATAACTAGCATGTGTAATATTTTATTTCCATTTCCTTCTCAGACTGTTAAAAGAACATCTCCACTTACTGGTCTGACTGATGTTCTTGTCACGTTTTGTTCCTGGAAACCACTTTTTTCTTGTTTAATTGTAACTTAAAAGCTCAGAAGTTATCCAGTTGTCTTGTGAGGCAGTCAATTAGCATTTCACCTGTCAGCTTAGCAAGTCGATCCGAGAAAGCCGCTGTGATTGGTAATCTGGTTTGGCGAGAGTTTCGTCACATTCGTTGCTATCTCGACAGTGACCCCGCTGTGTTTCATAACGCTTGTGTGTAAGCAGACCATACTGTCACTTTTCAGACAAATGTGTATTTACCACCATAGCCACTGTTGGTTGATAGATCACTGTGCCAAATGTGAAGAGGTCATTTGTGGGCTCCACTTGATGTCCACTGTGATCAGTGAAAAGCCTGTGCACCCTGGCCTTTTGTTTAGACTGCCTACAGGATACTTTAGTTACTTGAAGGCAAGGTCTCTCCTTTGAAAGCCAAGCTGAAAAAGATCCTAGAGCAATAAATAAGTGAGCGTTATCAGGAGCCGCTTGGAGGAAGAGGATGCAGCTGGACGAACAGGACTCGAGGCTGAGACGGGCGCCCGGGCGCTCCTGGAGCCTTTGAGCTGCTGGAAAACGGGAGGTGCGAGGCGGGGCCGCCCCTGCACCGTTTGTTTTTCCTCGGTCGTTTCATCCCCTGCATCCACGCAACGTGCCCTCTATTACCTCTCAACCTTTCCTCTCGGCAGGAGTTCAAAACTGTCCTGTGACCTTTATCCATTTAAATCAATAATTAACCTAGTTCAATGGCGCTAGCAAAATATTCGTTTGTCGCGACCAGGAACGCTTTTTATCTCTCAAAAGTTTGCGAAAATCCCAACAAACATGTTTCATGATAAACTTCTTTTAAACGTGTACGTTTGTTTGTCCGAACCGTCTGCAGGTGATAATGCAGGCTTAAGTGAATCCTGCTGCCATCGCCGGGTCAAATTGAAGCAGATGTCTAATATGTGTTTATATAAATGTTCCATTGTGTGGTGTAATGTCAGATCTATAATAAGTCTGTTTTAACCTTTTCTCACAGGAAAGGACCTGTCTAACCGCAGTGAAACAGACATGGCTTGTATTTTTGGAAAGAGATCGAAACGAGACAGAAAAACCCAAGATAAGGTGAGCATTTTATTATTTCAAAAATTTAAATTTCATTCATTTTCAAAATTGTTTCAAAAGTTTGGCCCACCTGTAAGCACACTTTACCTCTGTCACGTGACCCGCACGCAGCAGACTGATAATCAGCCGTGTCATAACGTGCAGTCTGACTCCACACGAGAGTCACTGTAGGCTGGAATACCGTGTAAATCCACTTAACGGATTTGCACCCTCTCTCTGCGCCTTTACCCTTTAGTCCTGTCAACCACCACTGTGGTCAGATCAGGTTGTGTATTTCTGATTATGCGCCAGTGGGCACGATCAAAGTACATTTATCCTTCATCATCCTCCCATGTGCAGAAAGCGGTGAAATAAGCCAAAAACAGAATTGCTGATGATCCCCTCAAATCTTGGAGAGTTGCTTGGGAACTTTCTAAAGGATTACTTTGGGGTTTGTGGCTTACATGGCTTAAAAGTGGTTCTACCAGCCTGGGAAGTGTATGTGTATTTCTTTTTGGGGTCCTTCTAAATTTGGAATTATTTCATTTTTATTATGGCGCTTTAGAGTATTTAAAGTTTTATGCAATTGCCAGACACTCTATTCAATGCATCTTCAAACACATGAACTTTGCATTTCTAACCAGTGACTGCTAAACCAATCACAATTCAGTATGTAAATATTGCAATATTGTAAAAAATTATATTTTTACGGCAGTTAAATTAAGCTTCATAAATTGTAAACACAAGTGTTTCTAGTATCAATACAACCCAACTTCACAAGAACCATAGTCATTTTTCAGCATGCTGTGTATTTGACGACAAACACATCAGACAGGTACTTGCTTAGATGTGTCTCTTCATGTGTTGGTTATTTTTGTGTATGTGTGTTTTGGTTTTAGTGATCTAGTTGCTAAGCACCACTGTGACATTGCACATAGATGAGCTCATAGATATTGTGAGAATTTTTGCTACGTGCTGATGGGTTATGATGTAAAATAAATAGATGAGCATAGTCGTAGGTTTAAAGTTTGGTTTTTTTGTGAACTGCAGGAGATCATGTCAACTATAGCATGATGTTAAAGGGATTTATCTTAATAACGTGTTGCTTTCACTTCTAGATTTTTTTAAAGACATCTCCTAAGCTCGTCAAGGCTGCATTTATTTGATCAAAAATATGTTGCAAAATGTTATTACAATATAAAATAATGTTTTTATATGAATATACTTCAAAATATAATTTATTCCTGTGACGCAAAGCTGAATTTTCTTCAGCTTTCACTCCAGTCTTAAGTGTCACATCATCCTACAAAAATCATTCTAATATTTTGATTAATTATCAGTGCTGAAAGTAACAATATACACTACTATTCAAAAGTTTGGGGTCAGTACACTTTTATTCCTTCTTTTTTGAAAGTAATTAATACTTTTATTCATCAAGGATGTGTTAAATTAATAAAAGTAATGGCATAGATTTACATTGTTAAAAAATATTTATATTTTGAATAAATGCTCTTCTTTTTAACTTGTTATTCATCAAAGAATCAAGGGTTAACAAAAATATAATAAAAATAAATAAATAAAATAAGAATAAATCAGAATATTAGAATGATTTCTGAAGGATCATGTGACACTTAAGACTGGAGTGACAGCTGATGAAAATTCAGCTTTGCATCACAGGAATAAATTATATTTTGAAGTATATTAATATAAAAACCTTTATTTTATATTGTAATAACATTTTGCAATACTCCTGTTTTTTTTCTGTATTTTTAATCAAATAAATGCAGCCTTGATGAGCGTATGAGTCTTCTTTAAAAAACATTACAAGTCTTACTGATCCCAAATCTTGAGCGGCAGTGTGTATATAATGTGTGTGTGTCTAATAATTATAATGTGTGTATTGCATGTTTGCCAATGTACCCGATTCTCTTTGTGACCATGTATTCTGCAGCGTTTATGACACGTATCCGTTACATACACAGCTAATGTACGTGCTGCATGTCTGAAGCCCCAAAACTTTTGCCACCTGAACAACCCGTTTACTGAGAAGCCACAACACAATAGCAGCGCTTCATGCTTTGCTTAAAATTGGAACTGCCGGCAGTGTGTTATTTTCATTTTTTTCTTCTGCTAATCGTTTTGTTGCAGTTTGTTATTGTCCTGCTCTGGAGGGACTTCATTGACCGGATTGAAAACCAATCTGAACGGGCTCACAATGGCATCCCAAGAGGCCGTGCGACGAAGGGCTGGTGGCAAGCCCTGTAAAAGAGGGGCATTTAGGCCTGCATAGGAAGGCAGTGAGGGGGCGTTTGTTTGTGTGTGTATTGTGTGCTTGTGCAGCGATATAGGCAGGGGAAATTTTTTTACATCGGTTCATAGGTGCATCCTGGGTTCATAACACGACAACTTGACGTCTAACGTAGGTCGAATGGTAAAAGCATTAGTCTTAAGCACACAGGGATTGTAAGACCTTGTTAAGCCCAAGACATCATTAAGCTCATTCCATACCGTTTTTTGGCCTAACTAGTTTGTGTGATGTTAGTTGATGACACCAAGAATTGTGTCATTGTGAAATCATAATTGCAGTAAATGGCGATCTCAGAAGCCAGGTCTTGGCCGACCTCTCTCTCTCTCCCCCACCTCTTACACCAGGGGTTTTCCTTCTTTCTCTCAGAGCTTCCTGCTAGTCTCTTATCTCCTGTCACAGTGTTCTGACACACACACATATGCACAGGAGGGGTTGTTTTAAGACACCCCTTCCCTTCAGACGTCTCATTACCTTGATTTAAAGAGCTGTTTTGGAAAGGCATAATGTGGGTTTAAAGTTACAAATTAGGATTTGATGTTAATTTAAAAGTAGTTTACTTGTCATACAACAATAGATTTATTTTTACATTTTCATTTATGCATTTGGCAATACCTTACAGGGATTCAGGGTATGTCGCTGGGATTGACCTTTGCACTGCTGACCCAATAGAACTACAAGAATCTCTGTTATTTGAGATTTTTGACAATTAGTTTTTAATACTTTTAGCAGCTGCGCTTTAATTGACTTGCAAACAAGTTGCTAGTGTTTTTTTTTTTTTCATTGAGCTTTGTCTTTTTAAGTTGACATAAGTTAAATGTTTAAGATGTTTAAAAAAATTGATGTTTGTGTTCGTTCTATTGTATCCATCTAGCTGTCAAGAAAAAATTATTGGAAGATGAACCCAAAATCAGCGTAATTATCCCGTGTGTACCTTAGGTCAGATTTATTTTTGGGCTTTTGCCTTTATTTAAGAGGGAGGACAGAAGAAGAAAAAAGAAGAGGGGGGTGCGTGGCACATTCAGGGGGGTGGGCAAATTGTTTAATCTTTGTCGAAATCTAGCAGCGTTTCTTATTCAGATATACTTGCTTTGAATTTAAAAGATTATGATGGGCACTATAATGAATGGCTTGTAAGAGCTTGTCGGAGAGGCAACAGCATCAAGAAACATACCGCATGGGGCTCTGCCTGTCATCCATCACATCTTTTTACTCCTTCAACAGCCTGTGTGGGAAGATATCAATGGCTGAAAATGTGATCAGCATTGGCAGATATTTTTGTAATAGTTCCTCCTTAAAACTCGATTGTGTTTTTGTATTCTTAGCTTTGAGTATTTATTCTTGATGTCTCTCATATTCTGTATATTCTTCCCATCTCTCTCTCTCTCTTTCTCTCTCGTTGACTTGTTCTCTTCTCGAGGGCCTTAGTTAGGCTGTAAGGTAGTGTCTATGGAGTCCTGAGGAGTGGGTGTGATTTATCTCCCTCGGCCCCTCCGTAGCCCCCTCCACTGCGGCAGGCCCAAAGGAAAGAGCCGAGTTTGCTCGAACGTGGCTGGGTTTGCGAGGCCCCAGCATTAGCTGAAATAAACCCTCCTGCTGCTGGTGAAAAATGTCCTGTGATTGGCTAATTAATCAGTCAAAAGGGGAGCGTCGCGGCCTGTGACTTGAGGGACCCGAGCAGGCGACCGCTGAGGGCCCGCTGATAAATGGATTCCCGCCTGCTTCATACATCAGTGAAACTTAGTCATTTTTTACCACTGCTCTTTGCGTCAATGGTGGATCGCTAAGGCCTATGCTTATATATTTGGTGTGAAACTCCATCTGTATGTGTGGAATGTTTCAAACAATCGTCTGATATCCTCTGCCCACTTAACGTTCTTTCATAAATGTTGTCTATTCAGCACTGTGCTCATCAGATTATTTTGGTTCAATATTTTGCCCTAGATTTTCATTTTGAATGCGTTTTCAAAGCATTGGGATATACAGTTTTATGTGTAATGCACTTGATTAAGCCATTAAGTAAAAGATTAAGTAAAATTAAGCCATTTTTCACTATGATTGATCATTTTTTATAGCTATTTCTATATTTCTGTACTATTTATTACATTGTAAGCTAAAAAGCTTGTTTGGTACCTGTTGCTGAGGTCCCCTGCTTAGGAGAAAATATTTAACCATTTTTTAACCAGTTGTTAGAATATGTTACCGATTCTTTTCGATTTGTTCATTGGGTAAAACCCATTTATTTACCATAAACAGGAATATTGTATTAGCCTGTGTGTTAAGGGGTTGTTCTAATGTCCTGTATTGTGTTACCTACTCATTAGACCTTGAGAACAGGGGCCCGTCCAAGTACAAAAAACTCCTTACTTGACCGGTTTAGTTTGATTTATTAGGATCGGACATAGTGTGTAGATAAATTCGTACACACACGTTCTGAACAGTCTTTTCAGTTAAAATGGGGCATAAATGTTACATGATTTTGTTATGAATGTAATGAATTGTGGATTTCTATTCTGAAGTAAGCACCGAGTCAGTTTGGCTCCTGTCAGGCTGTCGGGCATCTCCTCTCACTGTGATTCCAAGGGTTGGCGTGACCCCCGTGTCCTCTCCCACTCCCACATCGGCTCGAACACAAAGCTTCTAACTAGAGGGTGGTACCTGTAGCTGTTCTGAATCAGCCCACGCCCGTCCTTATGAAGGATTGCTGGCCAGTTGACTCACCCGTTCCCCCATCGCCACCACCTCTTCAAATGAGCAGGAGAGGCTCCACCATTTGGCAGATGTGGTGAAAGGGTGAGAGGCACCGCTGCCATTGGCCGCATGGGAGTCGGGTAGTGGGCGGGGCCAAAGGGGCTGAAATGCTGCTGATGATGCAAAACTTGAGCCCCGTATATGCCAAAAGGCCAATGGAGCAATCATAGAAGAACCGCTGAGTGTAATCCGTATTCAATTTTATTGTGTTAATTTCTAATTGCATATATTTAGAGATGATTGGCAAGCAAGGTTTTAAGTTATTATATGGTGAGGATGAGCTTCAATTCCCATTTTTTTTGGCTGAAAAATAGCTTTTATATTTTTACAAGTTAAACATATACCCTGAATCAGCAAGTTTGAATCTCCCTTCGTCCGCCTTTTATAATTTCTTGTCCTTTCTCGTTTTTTTTTTTTCCCGTTTTTTTTCTCAGTGAATAGTAAAAAAGCATTAAAATTGAACATTCATTTGAAAAGTTTTAGTATTTGTATTTCAAGTTCATTACATCATCAGCTTCACAAAGCTAATTTAAGACTTTGGTCCTGACCAAGCACAAATCCTGTCTGGTTTTAATGGACTGCAGTGCAGACTGGCACGTTGTGACCATGTGGTCCAGCATGTTTAAGTTCTCTGCTAATGTAGTAACCAACGCCTTTGCGCCGTTGTTCAAAGACATGTTTGTTTTCAAGCGGGAGAGCCCTAATATGTTCTCAGATAACATCTAATTGCCTCAAACAAAAGCATGGCCTCTCTCGCGCTGTTGACGGGTTGCGTTGCTGCCGCTACAGAATAATAACGAATGGGCCTAAAATGACTGTTTGCTACATGCCCTCTGGCAACTGGCTTGAAGCCTATACCAATCCACTGACACGTACAAATTAGTGCGAAAATAGGAACGACATTAACAAAAATAGGTAACCGAAATGGCCAACCTCTGCAGTCATTATTGGCTAAGCAGGACTGCCCCGGCATGGTGATTACAATACGAACAGAGAAAGCTAACCGCCTGATGCTCTTAAGAGCCGCGCCACCACTGTTTTCATGGGGCCCGGCTTGCATTTAATCACCACTGGTTTAATCTAATAAATCACAGCAGGGCAGAGAATAAATGGTGCGTCCTCCATCTTAGGGCTGACACATCAGCTCCTCGGAGGGCACGGAGAGGCAAGCACTTTACATTGTAAAGCAAGCATAGTTTAGTGATGATGCCCTATGCAGAGCGTTGTCGCCATTTGTTACTCGTGATAAGTAATGTAAAGTCTGGGGTTGGTGGAGAGGTCTGCATCAGTGTTACCGTTTGCATTCGTTGTAGGTCTGTAGGTTCATTTTTGTCTCTTCGATCTGTTTGATGTTTTTTGTACATAATAATAAGAATAATAAGAATAATAACAATAATAATAATAATAATAACAAGAATAATAATAATAATAATAATAACAAGAATAATACTACTACTACTACTACTACTAATAATAATAATAATAATAACAATAATAATAATAATAACAACAACAATAATAATAATAATAATAATAACAAGAATAATACAAGATAATAATAACAAGAATAATACAAGATAATAATAATACAAATGTATTTGTGACAGTCAAATCAATCGATCAAAGAGGACAACAACACTAAACATAATTTTAAAGTATAACATTAATCAAATGATGGGATGTAATTGGTGTATTTGCTTTGCTTTACCTTATTACATTAAAGTCACGTAACGTCTTGTATTACGATACATGTTAAAATGCTCATTAAACCATGGAAAGCACTGTATTGCGTGGGTGCCACCTGTTTCGCTGTCCACCCACGTGAATGGTATGAAGGATGGTGCGGCGGGTCCTTTCTCCTCATCAGGGAGGGACAGCTGGGTAGTCTGGGTCTCGATCCATAAGCCCAGGCCACCACCAAATTTATAATGATGGCAGGACAATGAAAACGCATTCGCACAAGAAGCTGTCTTCCAAATATAATTTCGATAATGTCTATTGGTCGCAACTGTAATGGGCTGGAGTCATTTTGTTTAGAATATAGTTTAACTTTGAATTCTCAAAGGAGTAAATTAGTGTCGATGCTTCTAGCCCTAAAATCATATTTAAATAACAATAAAAAATAACTTAATGTTCTTTGTGTTTTGTAGATTTTTTTTTGTTGCTCATTTTGTTTTGTTTTTTAAAGTTGATCATTTAAAGGTGCAATCTGTAACTTGCCTCTCTTTCGCAATCTCCCTAAAATTGCAATTTGTTTTGATGTTTTGAGTCTATCAACAGGGCTAAATATAAACAGAGGGTAAATACATTGGAAATAAATACATTCTGTAAGCATTTATATGTCAAAATTTTGACAATGCTGATATTACCTTATTAGAAATTAGAACAAATGCAGTTATTTTAATTATATGCATCTAAGAAAGATCAGATAAAAGTGCAGAAATACAGAACTATGAGATAATTTTATTAGGTGTTGGTAAGATCAGAAAATGTTTTGAAGCAAGAGAGGTAAAAGCATCAGTTGTCAATGTTACGGAAAGAGATAGTCTTGACTTTGCTTACTCTACTTGTTGTGCAATAATGCTAGCTTGAGGATGTTAAATAAAGTATTGCAAACACATTCATACTAGAAATAATAATAACTTTATATATAGCACTGTGTTATTGTACCATATTGCAGTCTTTAATCCCCGGACACTAGAAGATCTCATTGCTGACGCAGCATTGCTGGTGTTAAACTAGCGCAGTCAGAGCGCCGTGTCTCTATGCAGGAGGAATATTACTTTTACGTTATAAATTAGGAACTATTTGACATGGCACAGAGCAGGACAAATTAGTTGCAGCTTTCAGCAGCAAATTCCAAAGTGTTGTCACGATCCATTTTTTTGTTTGTAAAACACACTCAAAGGCATTCGTCAACATTTTTTTCACCTTCCGCGGCTGGTCTGCTGCGGTGTGTTGGTGTCAGCGCCGATGTCTTATTCCTTACTTTCCTCAGCCTTTTGAATACCCCCCTCCCAATCCCAGATCCAACCCTAAACCCCCAGCGACAAAAACCGCCCATGCCTGGGGAGAGCAGAGCAGGAAGGAGCCCGTAGCTGCTGCTGCTGCAAGGGCCTTATCTGAACGCTGCACACAGTTCAGGGAACGCATCCTCTTCCTGGGGCCTCCCATCTGCCAGGAGGAGAGAGAGAGAAAAGAAAAGAGAAAAGAGTTTGAGAAAATCAAGTGCATTTTTTTGTGCGCCACAGTTGGAATCCTGGTGTTGTGTTAAGTCTACATCTGCTCTCGCCTTGTTTGTTTGTGCGCACATGTATGCGCTCGCATGCGGGTGGTATAACCCGATCCATGCTCAGCACTGTTGAGGGATTGCTTCTAGCAACATTTCTCTCGGCACATTAGAGAGATAAGGCTAATGGAGGTCCCCAGGCGGCGAGACATCGCGCCACACACACTATCATCACCTCTCTGATGAAGAGGATTTCCCCACTCACTCCATCCCTCTTCTCATGCTCCCTTAACTCTTTCTCTCCAGAGAGTCATTTCACAGTTCACTCTAAATACCCCCTAGTCGTTTCTCTGCAGCATGACTTCTGAACGCCTCTCGCGGCTTCTTAAACCAGAAGGAATGCTGAAATCTGCTGAAGCGTCTTTGGGTTTCCTCTGGGCAGCTTTTCAACTTTTGAGAGCCGTGTAGCAGCAACTTGTAGCCACTGTGACCAATGTCTGTCTGTCTGTAATGGATTAGACATTGGGAATCAAACCAAACCTCTGTCCTGTGCATTGCACAAAAAGTCTTTGTTAATTTTGTTTACATTTTTGTGTTTGTTTTTAATGCATTTTTTGCTCTAAATTCTTAACGTTTGATTGTTCTTGTATTTCTCGTTTTCTTTAGGAAAGCAGTGGATCTGACTCTCAAGAAGAGAAGGAAGATAAAAATGATACAGAAAATAATCCAGACCCAGAGGAAGAAGTAAAGACGGTGACAAGCACACTGAACATGAAAGAGTACTTTGCCCAGCGCATGGCGCAGATCAAGGGATCTCAGGCGGGAAAGTCTTCACCTGGGGTCAGCAGCAATACACCATCTCTGCCTGTCTGTCTGTCTGTCTGTCTGTTTGTCTGTCTGTAACACGTTAAGCATTGGTGCTCAAGCAGGAGATTGGAGTTCGAGTCCATCCTATATCATGTCATGATCCTGTTCCCCTTTTTTTCTCTATGATTTGTATTTTCTCTCAACTTGGAATTAAATCTGTAATTTTTGTGCATTTAATCAGCAATCATAATGAAAATAATAATAACATTAAAACTTAAGAAGCACAAACACATGTATATAGAGTTAAAGAATGATCGAATGCTTTTTAACCTTTACAGCATTGCACATATAAAGAGCACTATGGCCATACAAAACTCTTGCGACCTGTGTATATTTTATACAAAAAATGAGCCCAAACACTGAGTTTTTTCATCGTATTAGTCCCCCGATACGTCTTTTGAAAAATGCCGTTTTCACCAGCATCGCCGGCATAATGTAGAGCAGCATCGTGGTTTAGCGCAGGTATTCTTCACCGCAAATCATTATGCATTGAGGAGGCCATTAGCACAATGAAGATGAATGAGAGCACGAGTCAGCGTGATAAAGTATTGCAGGACCACGCTTTAATCTAAAGCGTTCCTCTGTGGTCTTTCAACATAGTCACTGTGTCTTGCCATACTGTGCTTTGTTATGATTAAGCTGTATGTTGTGTTGGAACGTTCTTTCTCTCCCTTAATGCGCATAATAACCGTCTCAGTTTGACAGTCACTCATCAGGCGAGTTTTTCAGGACTTCGCTGTGTAAATCAGCCGTTTAGGCAGTAGCTTATCTGATGCTTTTTAAATCCGAGGACTGATTCCTGTTTAGTAGGTTCAATGACCTAACACAGGCTTGGTTTGTGTTTATTTTTTCATATAATGAAAAACGAATATTTTTTTGTATTTTAAAAGTTTGTGGGTTTGTGTTTTTAAACATTTGTTGTATCTTATTTTTAGTTTAGTCAGCTTTGTAGATGTCTCTTACATGATAAGCAGCTTGTGCTTCACACACTTTTGTGTGATGTCATTAGATACTTGGGACAAGTCTCTGCAAGACGTGACATTGATTGACAGCCACTGTTGAAGTATTTAATGACACACGCACCTAGGGAGGAGCTGTATGTGGGTGTGCGCATGATGGTGCGGTTGGTTGTAAAAGGATCGAGTGTTTGTTTCTAACTACATTTATAGATGTATATAGATTTATAGAAGTGCTTTCAAGATTTCCTGGGAATCAAACCTCTGACCTTGGTGGTGTTTGTACCACTCACTAAGTTGATCATATTCTGTGTTGATGCGTTATATTTGTCTTTTTTGCTTGATCTAAATTTTAAATGTCTGATTGTTTTGCAAATTTCTCATTTTATTTAGGGAAGCAGTGGATCTGACTCTCAGGAAGAGAGGGAAGATGAAGATAATCCCAACCAAGAGACACAAATTAAGACAGTGACAAGCACACTGAACATGAAAGAGTATTTTGCCCAGCGCATGGCCCAGATCAAGAAAGCTAAGGCAGCAAACGGCTCTGCTGCATCTTCACCCGGGGTCAGCAGCAATGCAGCATCTCCATCTGACTCCACGGAAGACTCTACACACACTAGTGATACGAAACGGTCTAAGAAAAGAAAACAAAGTGGCAAGTTGCTCAAAGAGAGAGCAGAAGAAGCAGAGGAAACCAGAGAAAAAGACAAAAAGAAAAAAAAAGACAAAAAGAAAAAGCGTAAGCAGATGAGTGACTGAGAAAGATGGTTTTCTAGAACACATTACTCTTGACTATTTGATATCTTGGTCATTTTAATATTGCGCTTACCAAAATAAGCCCATGAATTGATTATTGATCATTGGTTTCAATTTCTATATTTAAAGTACATGACAAAACAACATTAAAATAATGAAACTTTATGTGCTTCTGTGTATTTATTTATTCAAAGAAATGCTGAAGGCACTTCAAGAATAGAAAATGCGCCCCTACATCCTAAACGGGTGATTCCCATCTCTTTCAGGATGTCAAACATGATTAAAAAAATTATTTTATCAACAAAATTCATTATTCTACATTAAAAACAAGGGCTGATATGTTTAAAAGCATTTATTTTAAACCTATTACTAACAATTTTTTTGATTTAAAAAAGAAAAGGCCTTAAAAAAATCTCATTACCATGACTAGTAAAACTGTCAAAAAAATTAGACATTAATATGGTATATTTTAACAGAAAATTTACTATAAAAATATAGTATTTTTTTGAATGTGGAAAAATGCCTGTATCGGTAATGAGAAGTTGTGACACTGTATCACAGTGTGACGAGAGAATATTAAGTTTTTAACTACAGAATAAAAAAGAAATCTTTTTATCTGGTAGCCATTTGAAAGATGTGCTTCTTTACACGAAATCAAACTTAAATATCTGTTTGTGTGTGTAAACGGTCCGGTGTGTGTAAATGTTAATTGTATTTATGTAATTAAAAAGTGGTTTTAATTATGACTTTACTTGTTTTGACAATATAGAGCATTAGATTAGATAATCAGTTGAGGAAAAATGTGATCTACATCTAGATCAAATAGCGAATACTTCTATTCCAACATGCATCTTTATAAAGCATCTTTATTTTTTCCAACCCTGTTTAATACTGGAGTTTAATGTGATGTATTATCACAATGTCACTTAATGGTTAGCCTGACATCATCTTGTCAATTTGAATATATAATATAGCCCACTTATTAATAGCTTATGAATAGAAAAATCTCAAAATTGATCTCAAAAGCAAGATTTTGTCATATTCATTCAAATATTAAGGTGTTGGTTTAAAACGGTCCATGTCCCATGTTGTGAAATAAATAGCGAGTTACAGCACCCACCTCACCGGAATGTCATTATTCACATGTGTAATTTTAAAGTTAAGTAACACACAATAACTATTATATATTTAAGATCACTCTCAATACATAAATAGTTCAATACATTTTCCTAAATCGCTCTTAATTTTGACTTGAAAAACAGAGGTAGATGAAAATTTGCCGTTTGCCCCTGACCCAAAATGTCATTAATATTTACAGTCAATATGATTCACACAATTGGACAGTTTTGGAACATGGAGCATGTGGCTTAATTTTAATCTTACCTATTATGCACATATCCTCAACGATGACACTATATAAATAAGCTTTCTTTGTTTCTCTGTGATTGATGATATACCACTCAATGTATGCTTGCTTTTCTTTGTTACACCAGTGTATTTATCCTAATGGTAATGTTGTCCATTGGGCCCGGCTTACCTAATGTATGTTAAGTATATATGTCTGAAGTCTTGAGCTGGTGCAGAATAACTGGCAACAAATATAGTGCTTTTGTTTAATATCCTAATGACTTTGTCACATGGTCAATATTGATCCTCTGGAAATCTGCAACACCAGAGGATGTCCTGTTTTATGAAATTAATCAAATTCAGGGAAGCTGACGTTCGCTCGTACTGTTTGTTCACCTTTGTGGGCATATGTTGAGCATTCGTGAAAGAAACAGCTTAGCATAAACGGAGAGGGTAACGTCTTCAAGTATAGCCGTTTTGAGAGGACATCAGAAACCCCAACAAGATAATCTTGTTTGGATTATGAGTGGGTGTACGGAGCAAAAAAGAGGGGAAAGGAAACAGCTTATGTTACTTGGAACAATAATTCACATGGCAACAGCTTAGTCAGTTTACATGTTATGATTGTCAACAAAATTGTTTTTCTGAGAGTAAATCTGAAAGCATCATCTAACCCATTTGTGGTGATGAAATAATAGAGCTACATCCCACTTGAGCCCACGGTTTATGTCCAGAAGTGTCTTTTCATTTATGTTTACTGGAATAATCTAAAATGCTTAAAAATCATTTTAATTGTTTATTAAAAATAACATCTTATAGTTGAATTTCTTGACCAAGTCCGATATATAAGATACTCAACACAAACAGGCTGGCCTTTATATTCCCGATATAAATAAATGAAACTGCATTCAAATAGTTTACTATGTCATCATAAGTTTCTGTTTTCCAGTGAGAACATAATTTGTAACCTCCAGTTTGTCACACCCAAACAGAGTTACAGGCAGGGAAAGAAGGAAGTGTAGTGTCATATTCTGTAGCATGTTTTTGCAATCTGGGGCATCAGGATCCTGTTCCTGCAAATAATGAATCCTACGTTTTAATGATGTCCATCCTCTGGTTCTGGTCATCCTTAATTGCATTGAAACTTCTGAAAACATCTAAAAGCAAAAAGGAAGTTAATGTCATTCACAGAATGATACTATTTCTAACAGTATTTAAACATGGTTATGGGCTCAGTGTCTCTGTTCATATTCTCTTGAGTAGAGCATTGGTTTATTCTGAACTCTTCCTGTCTTCCTGCACCTTTCATGAAGGGCCACCAGTAAAACTGTCAACAGGAACTTCTTGTCTGACAGTGTCCCGTCTGCTGACTGTGGGGAGCAATCAATATGGTGAAAAAAATGATACATTTTTCTGTTCCGTCCAGATCAAAGATGAAAAGGTGTAAAAATAAAGGTGTTATCTACAGCTATCTACAAAAGATCCCAGAAGTCAGTGACGTACACACAGAGACTGAGTTTTTTAAGATGTGAATCATTGTGTAGAATGACCGGTTTTGATGAGTAAGTGATGTAGATCCTGTGTGGGGAAAAATTCTTCTGTGTCACTCTCGATGGAAATTAAATAACAGTTACCTGCATTTCAGCTCAGTGAATAAGGAGACGCTGTCCCAGAGAGAATAACACACGTCATCAGTTCGGTTTAACCTGCTTAATGGACACCTGAACATGGACAAGCCCCAACAAAACATGTTTGAACATTTCTTCCGACTAAAAATAGCACTCCATTCAAATACATATTTTAACACTAGTATTACTTACGTGCTGATAATTACAACAAAACTTTATGAACTTGTTTACTTTAAAGCTGTCATTTGGAAAATGAACCACGATTTAACTTAATAAAAGTGTAACCTATGTATTTTGGCAGATGATTTGGCATTTGTATAAACATGTATATCATTTTTATAAGCTATACCACAAATATCTTAATTAAGCATTGGTTAGTGTGAAAAAAATTGTGGTTACAATCTTAAAAATAAAGGTTCCTAAAAGGTTCCTTGTCTGGCTGTATGGTTTTGTAAAGATTCTTTAACAACTACAGATCGTTTTTGTTGACAATAAAAGGTAAAAAGGAAATGATTCTTTTAAGAACATTTCACTGAAAACTTCTTAATGGAACCAAAATGATTATTCTATGGCATCAAGGAATCCGTAATAGCACCTTTATTTTTTATTTTTTTTACCACAAATAAACCGGATTGGTTACTTTAGTAAAACCATGGTTATGTGTAAAATGACATCTGTAAAATGAATGAATGAACAATATAGCTTAAAATCTATACGCAACAACATCGATTGAAAACAATTTACATTTGTCATTTGTCTCTACCAATACCATCAAAGTCATTAAAACAACCCAACCAACAGCTCGTGACGTGATTTTATAGTAAATCGTGCTGAAATATTTTTGTCACAGATTTTTTCTGTCGTGGATCTCAGGTTGCAGTCAAGGAGGAGCTGAAATCCTCCCGTGGGCCTGTGCTGGAAGCTGCTGCTCTCATATAAAGCGCTTCCCCATGCCGGAGGAAACAGTGAACCACAGCTTCAGAGCGCAATACACCAGTTCAGAGGTCTCTGCTCGACCACCAGCTGCTCATTCAAACTCATCTCTTATTACTTAATTACTTTCATTTAGATTATAACGAAAAACGAAAGTAAATCTCTAGGTCCCGCTCGCACTCGAGAGACAAAGTTTAAGAGACAAGGGAAGCTGAAGTTTGCAGTACGCACATGGCTGCCCTGATAAGCGCGTATTCCTCCTGGCCGGAGAGCTTTGAGTGTTCTGCGGGAAACGGGGACTTACCTGACGGACACACCTCCCACAGAGCTCCCGCGGACAAGGTGTCGGAGCCGCGCATCAGGAGACCCATGAACGCGTTCATGGTGTGGGCCAAAGATGAGCGCAAGAGACTCGCGGTTCAGAATCCAGATCTACACAATGCGGAGCTTAGCAAGATGCTGGGTAAGACATAATATTATTATTATTGTTGTTATTATTATTATTATTATTATTATTATTGTGTTAATGTACTTTTGAGACGTGTGCTTTTACATGTATCTTTATTGCTGATCCTAATATCACGGACTCTTTACATAAACATTTACAAAGTTCTCTATTTGCCTATGAGTAATTATAAAATTTAGAGCAAATTTTTCTGTAAGGTGTGACAATTAAAATTACAACGAGAACCGTAATCATGACAGAAACAAACTTTTTAACGCATTTCAGAGTTGAATAAACCTTTAGATTTTTCACAGTGCATTTAATTGTTTTCCAGTCAGACACACATTTATAATTTCAAGTTAAATCATATAGATCACTTAGTTTTCTTAGTGAGATAATAAAGTCTGACCCTTAGGTTTGTATAAGAAGTCACTTTGAAAAAAACAATAAGCTTGATATAACAATTTTAATTTGTGTGAATTCAAATGATTTCCGTTTTTCTTTTAAGAGTATTTTGAAAAGTTTAGATAGGCCTATATTTAAGCAGTTGCGCATTTAGGAAATTTATTTAAACTTCTTCTAAACGGTTGCTACAGAAAAATAATTTCTGATATTTGAAAGTGTTGACAGCCTTAGAACTGCAAAGATTTTGACATTCCACTTTGAAAAGTCAAATACATAATTACTGTAAAAATGAAAAGAAAAAGTAAATGTTATATTTACATTTTTAGTAAAAAATAAAAATGTAGTGTAAAAGTATTTTGCATTGAAATGAAAAAAATAATAATATCAATAATTTCCATATTTAGTATTTTTTATTATATTACTTATTTATTTTAATATTTATGTTGAAACAAGCCAGCAGTGTTTGCTTTAAATCTAAGCAAACAACTTAATATGTCTCTGCAGCTATGCTTTTAATAAACTGTGAAATAAGTTTTTGGTGATGTTAATGTGATTGTTAATGGAATGGTTTGTAATTAGGGAATCCTTAAAATCACAACAACATCAGTATTTAATCTCTTCTCAAGAACATATAAAAGCATAATTAAGCATAATTTCTCACACATCTGTTCTTTTCGTCCTTTTAAACAGGAAAGTCATGGAAAGCTTTAACTCCACCGCAGAAGAGACCATACGTGGAGGAAGCGGAACGGCTGAGGGTACAGCACATGCAGGACTACCCCAATTACAAGTACCGCCCTCGTAGAAAGAAGCAGCTAAAACGCATTTGTAAACGCGTGGACCCTGGCTTCCTCCTGACAACTCTCGGTCCAGACCAGAATTCCCTTCCAGACCCCCGGGGTTGCTGTCACCCCCTTGACAAAGATGATGAGGGTGGTGTAAGTAGCAGCGGTGGATTCAGTTCTCCTAATGCAACTCTACCTGGTGTGAGGGTCTTCAGAGATCCTGCAAGTTCCAACAGCAGCTTTGATACCTACCCGTACGGCTTGCCCACACCACCTGAGATGTCACCTCTAGATGCCGTGGATCATGAACATCAATCCTACTACTCGTCCTCCAGCTCAGTTTCCAGTTCCTGTTCATCCTCCACCTCTTGCCCAGAAGACAGACGTCCCACCCCAGGCCACATGAGCAGCCCACCTCCTTACCATCCCGACTACTCGCAACAAGCGACTCTACACTGTGGGAGCTCACATATGGGCCACATCTCAATGTCTCACCAGGGAAGTGGGGCGACCCTCATCCCCGCTCCTCCGCTTTCCTATTACAGCCCGTCGTTTCCCCAAGTTCCGATTCACCACGGGCATCACGGGCACCTGGGTCAGCTGTCGCCTCCTCCAGAGCAGGGGCATCTAGAGAGTTTAGACCAACTGAGCCAGGCCGAATTGCTAGGTGAGGTAGATCGAGATGAGTTTGACCAATATCTAAATTCCACAAGCTATCACCCTGAGCATGGTGGGATGACAGTCACAGGACACATCCAGGTAACGCCGGCATCCGTTTGCTCCAGCAGCGCTACGGAAACCAGCCTCATCTCCGTATTGGCCGATGCCACGGCAGCCTACTACAACAACTACAGCATTTCATAAACAGCAAAACAAAGACAACTGACACAGACAGAAACTGTGTGCTGTTCACTGGTCAGCCGTGTGACTGACAGGTAAACAAAAGGGGCGCTATGGAAGGAACGGAAAAGAGAAGCTACAGGAAGTCAATGGACACCTCAGGGATGCACAGATAAAAAAACTAAAGTTCATTCCCATCTTTGTTTCCAAAAAAAGAACGGAAGTAAAAAAATGGACAAACAGAAATGTTTCATATCTCTCATATCTTGCCACAGAAGCATGTACATATGCTATAAAGCTTATTTATATATCGAATTGCTTTGCATTAAAGCTTATTGTATTGCTTTTTTCAGTCCAGATATATTCTTTTTTTTCCAACCTCAATTGTTTTACCTCAAGAATTATTTAAGTGAGGCTGGTCTCTTTTGTATATCCTTTATAGGACATTATTTTGAAGGAATTGCCCTTTGTGTTTTATTTACGTTCATTTTAAAAAATATATGTACTCATAAACAGTTAAGAAAATAATAAATATTATTGTATGCCTGTTTAGGTTTGCCACATTAATTTAATTAAAATAAAATATTGAGTTCATACATTTAGCATTTTCGATTTTGATATCCACACTGATAAGGTGGATGAAGAAAGAAATGATATTGTTGTTGAAGCCCTTTCTTGATAATAGACTTTGAGTTGTCAGATTTCATGATGAATTGCATTGTGTATGCCCATATAAATACAGCACAGTGACTCTGTCTGTAGTTCTGGACGTGAGAAAAAAGTGTTGCAGATGCTCTTGTTCATTTTGTAAAATATTAAATATGAATGTTCTGAGGTTCCTTCTGAACTAGACCCAGCTAAATAAAAACACAAAATAAATACAGGTCAAATGACTCGTGCTTCTGTAATTCACAAATTTTGACTTAATCCATTTTATTTAATTTATTTAATTATTATTATCATCACCCATGACCCAATGTCTGCTTTAATTATGCCAAGTAAGAGAATAATAACACACAAGCGTTGTAGTTATTTTCTTGGAATATTTTGTCCAACAGTTTACTGTATATTTATTTTTATACAGTTTTGTTCATTTTTTGAAGCATTTTAAACACATTTCTCTAATCGGTACTGATTCATTGTACTACTTTGCACAGTTCCATCAAGAACCTGACCTCTAAAATGTTGTTGTGCACGCCAGGCTGTTGCTATAACCACGGCACTGGAAACTGACGGTAACCACCCTGTGTTCTCAGTTTGCTATCACCAACACCCATTATGCACTCAGTTTCACTCCTCTGCGGATCAGAGGATTAGTGTAAAACAGGCTCTGCTGTTTTTTTTCCCCGCCTCCATCTCTACGGGCCTTTTGTTTCTCCGTCTTATTCTGGGTGCGTGTCTTAAGCAGAATGTTGGAACACCCCTCCTACCCAACCTTCACCCCCCTCTCCTGCCTGTCCTATCTTGCTGATGCAGACTTTCATAATCTCTGCGAAATAAATAAATACACCTCGTCCCCGTCAACTGTTCTACACGTTCATCGTTTTTCTTGTTCTCCCTCTGTCTTTCTCCCTCTATTTTCAAATTCTTTCTCTTTTTTGATAAAAGGAATCTGAAACGGGGAGGGGTACGATTGGGGTGTGCAATGGCGGGCGTTTGACAAATCCTGGAGTCTGGCTTGGTCTTCCTGCATTTTTTGGGAACGTTTGAGTTGTGTTTCTTGTAAAGAGGATGTGGCGGAGAAGCAGTGTTTCCTGCCTGATAAGAGCAAAGCTTCTCTCCGTCAGGATGTTTAGGCCCCGGCCGGTCCCCGCATTAAAAGAGCCCGTGGCGAGGGAAAGGGAACCTGCTGTTCGTTTTAGCAGGGAGGAAACATGGCTCTCGTTGATTAATATCTCACACTGTGGTTTTTTTAGGGTTTCGATGTGACCCTCCTCTGGTCTGACCACACACGGGCTCAGCACAGATTTTCCTAATCTGTCTCTGTCACTGGTTCCAAAGACAAGTGGGTTCAGCTCATGGTTATGATGTGAGTTGGAAAACAAGTTGCTGTATTAATTTTTAGGAAACATTTTAATTGAGGCACATTCATCATATGTTAGTGACTCATGTGTTCTGGAAAATGGGGCGAATAGGGCCATCAGCCCTAGGCTGAGGCCTGACTTATGACTTTCGACCCAGACACCTTTGGGGTTGAGGTATAGTGGGCCGAATACAACCCATTTCACTGCCCTGGAGGAAGGGCACTGTGTCATAAAACATGTGCACTTCAACATTAGCAGAGCCATATCAATAAATTATATCCAGTATATCCAGTATTTTATTATATATTTGAGTAAATTAATGTTTGAGTAAGAATGTTCCAATGTACATTACTGATCAGTAGTTATGGTTACTTAAATGAAATGATTCTCATGTTCTGAAAATCTTTTGATCTGAAGGCATATTCCTCAATGTTTGAAATTTGTTTTGTGGAAAAATATATTTGTTCCAACATATTAATTTCTTTAATTACAAAACAACAAAACAAACAAATGGCAGAATAAGAGCCCAGAATAAACAGTAACTCATTCAATACTTAAAAAATCCCAAGGTGAGACCTCAAGAAGCTAGTTGATAAAATGCCAAAAGTACTTTTTTACAAACTCATGGCAAGGGTTTACCTACTTCAAATATTCTAAAATACAACACAGTTTTGATTATTTTTTCTTTTTCAGTCAAAACATAATTACCATTTGTGTTATTGTTTTGATTCCCAGTTGTGATGAGTTTATAATTATTACAAAATGTGGAAAAACATAAATAAATAATGAGAAAGTGACCCTAAACTTTGGAACAAAAGTGTATATTCTAAAATTTTGCTTTAGAAAGGTTTAACCAAAATATTATCCAGTTCCTTAGTTCTCATAAACACCACAAGCCATTGCAGCCACTGTGGAGACTGCTGACTTTTCAGGAAGCCGGGCCAAACAATCAGCTCATCTGCTACAATCTTTTCCTGTGTGAAACTTGAATAATTCTCCGTGTAACACACCAAGAATACACTGAACTCAATGTCACACACAGAATGGCCTCTATTTCCACAATCTATATATACAGTACGTCGGAGTTCTGGCTGCTCTTAGCATATGAAAATTACATTGAAAACCAGACCATTATAATATCATATTATTTTTGTATTGTAACATATTCATCTGTAATATATTTTTTAAATGTTCTCAGGATTTTTAAATTCCCAAATCCTGAACTGTTTGGCAAAGGCACCTACACTAATTAATTAATTACATTAATGACAGGTAATTTCTAAAACTAAGAATTAGTGATTCTGATTTAAAATTGTCTTTCTTACATGTTGTTTGGTAAAAAAATAAATCTATTAAATGTTTGGCCAAATAGGAATGACAATGGTAGCGAGGAAATAAATTCTTTGTTTTAAACATTTACAAGTTTAACATGATATTAAATTATTTTTAAAAAATCTTCTTAGTTGTTGAAATTCTGTTAAATCTTTCTTAAAGACACTCTTTAAAAAAACACAGTGCATTATCTATTCTACACTTTAAAACAAGAAGTATTTTTTATTGAAACATTTTCTTCTTGTCATGGAGACAAAACCACCCTTACATGTCTCAAAGGTATATAGTTTGAATAAACAAAGTTCCCCTTTTTAATGAGCTTTTCTTGTTTTTTCTTCCTGATTGCTCCCTGGATCGGCTCCATTTTCAGGTCAGTCCTGTGGAACGTGGATGTCAGGTAGTTTCAACTGCTTCCTGTTTCCCTAGCAGTGACGTCACATCACTGGGCAAATATGCAAGAGAGCTCTGCAGCACGCGCCATCTTCCTCACAACGGGTATCTGATGGTGTGACACTGTGTGGACGGCCTTGATGAGCACATCTGGGTAAAGTATTAGGTGTCCTGAGGGAGGGGGTTCATGCTTATTGACGCCCCTGTCGGAGACATACTGGCTCGAGCTCTCATCATAAACCCTACTGGGTGTGAACAAAGGCCACCTGATGACATCAGCCCTATTAATAAGTATGCTACACAGCACATACTGTAATATTGAATCAAGTGCAAGTAAACAGTAGAGCTGCGGATTTTCAACAGTAAACATTTATTTAATAAGGAATTGCGAGAGCTGCACACTTCACATGTATATTTTGGGCTTTTTAACTTTTTGGTTAAGAATTGTGGAGGCACCCACAATTAATATAATGTAATATTAATTAATTAATACAAATTAATTTCACAAAAAAAATAAAGTCTTCCAACCTAGGAAAATGCTTTTCTGTCATTAATCTCACCGTTTTGTTTTTCTTGGGCTTCAGGTCAGAACATACCTTGTTTAATGTATTTTAAATACAATTTCTGTATTTTTTTCACAGAGTTAAAATGTTGCACTTATTTACAGATATATATACTTCAAAAAATATGAAATAGCAAATAATATGTACAGTAGTATAACTATATGAATAACTATGGACAACAGTAAAAAAGTAAATCATAAATAAATCATAAATAAAATAAATACTGTGAATAGTGCTATAATATAATATCATTATAGATATTAATAATATGTAATATGTGATAATAGTAATATGTATATTGCATATATGTATAATAATAATAATAAGTTAACGAGGCGCCGACATTAATAATGAGATTAGCGATCGATTCGCACTTTAGACAGTTAACGTTGAAAAACACCGCGTCTTCACAAGATGGCTGCGTAAGCGGCAATAATACAACGGCGAGAATAAAGGTACGCCTTCTTTTTTTGCTTATACATTTGAGCGATTAGGAAACTTTACCACCACATTTCTACGTAGAACATGCCGTTTTAAATGGTGACTAGTGTTCAATTTGGCTGTAGTAATGGGCTGAAATAAACCAGGAAATGGCAAAATAAAATGTAGTCATGCTACAATGCATGCTGGGAACCTAAATTAAAAATGACAGTAAATTTGTCACTGTTACAGTTAATCCAGAAACATACAAAAGATGACTAAAATTCAGGCACAGTTAATAATTGTGATTCATTGTGAAAGCACCAAGCCACTACATCAGTCATTTTCCGGTCCTGTTCATTGTGTATGTCGCAGTATGCAGTTATCATTTAGTTGTAACATATTAGAGTTACATTGTAGAATGAAAAAAATAATTTAAATGTATGGTAACTATATACAATATATATATACAAACTGTTTTTATACATTGCAAACAAAGGTTTTCCTATTTGAATTGAAATGTATAAAACATAAAATAAACTGGGAATCCCTATAAATTATGCCTAAAATACATTTTCACAAACGCACAATTATGATGAAATTGAATGAATATTTAATCAATGTCACAAGAGGCAAATGCACATCATATCAACAGTTGTATTAATAAACACAGACTACTGTCCTGTACTGCAAAACTGCAAATGGTGCAACATCAAACTTTAAAAATGCCGTAAAAAATAAAATTTGCCCCCTTCCATGCATCATCAAGCATGAGTGTGTTAGTGTAACAAGACTTAGTTAAAATATCGAATAAAACAAATGGAGGTTCTCTCATTAGTTAGAAGATATTAAATGAAATGTGGCTCTCCATTCATTTATAAATGGTTGTACTGGTCTGTCAATGTGAATGTCACTATTCCTTAACACTACACTATTTGTGACAGTGTTGGTATTACAACAATTACAATATATTATAAAGATCCAATATAAATGTTTTATAAATTATGTGTTATATTACAAAAAAATATAAATTATTGTTAAAAAAGTCACACTGCTCTTATTTAAAGAACAGTTTTAAATTGTTCTTGCAAGTTTAAAAAGCAAGTGCCTCACATTAGTGCATTACAACAGTATGTCGTATGTCATATTCTCATGTCATACCTCCCAAACAGAACAAGACTCTCTGTCTGTCAATTGTGGTCATTGCACATACCTGCATGTGAATCCAGAAGAATAATAACCTGCTTACTATTCATATTTGGCATCTATTACTGGTGGCTGGGGATTATAGGTCTAGCAGTTCTCCTGCATTCACACATATTGTGGTAGAACAACAGACTCGGCAAGCAGATGTGGTGCAGGCGTGATGCAAGGCCAGCTAAAGAATGGACCAGACCCGGCCCAGGGCCCTGTGCCATGTGGTGGAGCCAGCGCACGGGTACAGATGGGAACCCCTGGAAAACTTGAGGGATGCTGCAAGCAGCCAACGGCCACCCACCTGTACCTGCATGTGAATACGCCAGACGTGTTGCGTCCAGCACCTGTTTACTGCAGATACTGGTGCCATTAACTGAGAAAATGAGGTTGGAGTTTCACTGCCAACCAGGAGAGAGAGAATATAACAAAATGGTTCCAATATACATTTTTTATGCCTAATTGCGAGATGTGTCTGAGAGGAATCACATTTTGCATGTACTGCACGAAACGGCTAAAGCAATTCAGCTAAAAAACGAAACGTCTGTAAATAAGTTTCTTTTTGCCTATATATCACCATCTCTGTTTAAAAACATAAAATTGTGACCCTGTCTGTTAAAACCAGGCTAAAGTCTAAAAATCTAATTCTGAGATAACAAGAATCAAAGTTTGATTTCACCTATTAATTTTACTATGTTTTTAACCTTTGACATGACCTTACTCGGACAATATTAAAGATATCAATGTTAAATTCACACATAATATTCCTTTCATTATGTAGAAAAATCTGAAAAATCACAAAAAATGACTTTAGCTGGGTTTTCACAGACTGGGTCACAATTATAGAAAACAAAAAATGTTTTGCTTTACATAAAAAAGTTACTTTAAATACTCGTTTTTATGTGGATTTAGGACTAATCACATTGACGAAACCCTACATGTCAAATAAACGTATAATTTAATATTATCAGCTTAACGTTGTGAATTAAGATAAGGAAAGTTTACACTAAATATTGGTCAATAACTGATTTTTGTTTATTTTAAACAAACAAAATTGAGATTGCAGCTTCGAATAAAACAACACTATTGTCAGGGTATAAACATGGAAGATATTCTGACAAAATGTTATTTCAAAGCTAAGAATAGCGTGTTCTCAGCAATTTATGTGACATTTGTGTCAGAAACTTCCTCACTTGTGACCTACCATGGCCATTAGGAGCTGACATGATGCTCCAATCAGTGTTCCAGAGCCCGATTCACAGCTCACCCACAGCTATGCTGATGCAGATAATGATACTGTGTACATCCCACCAGTGTCGCTGTGAGTCGACTGCAGTCTACAGGCTTGTTTTTGTAAAGCACAGGAGCTCCCAGGAGTGTCATAACTCTTAACCCCAATGTGGAGAAGGATGTTCCTATTGTGCTTCCTAATTGCAATGTGGATCTTTCATTTAGTCTGTGTAAAAGTGACGTCATTTCCTGTCCTGCTGCTGGCAGTAGTGTTGGTGACAACATAACACTCAGGAATTTTTTGTTCCAGTGATCTATGACCTGATTGAACCGCAAAAATGTATTCAGCTATTTGTTTTTTAACAAAGTCTTATAAATAATACAATCCTAAAGATGATACTCACTCTTCAACTTCTGTACATGTAAATGTTTTTATGTTTTGACATGTTTTTTTTGCTTGTTTAGCACAGTGGGATACTTGTAACTGATCCTTGTGATCTTACAACCAACATCTTGCTTAAGGTCCATAACTATTGTGTCTGTGTTTACTCAACTAATTTCCTGAAAGCACAGTAATGATTACGACGAGTGATGTCTTAAACGGTTTCATCCTGTTACGGCTGCTGTGGACTTTATACCTGCTTTGTAGACAAATCATACGTGTGAGAATGCATACGTGGTCAGTTATCATTCAGGCATTTGTCTGTGAAGACAAAAATGTTTGTGATATAGATCATCAAACTTTAACAATACACGTTTAAAATGAGTACACAGCACTTATTTGCAATGTAAAAGCATTGCGTTGTTTCTCAAATATGTTATTATGGCGAAAGAGAATTTCCGATGCCTTGATCCCATGTGTTTACAATGTGATAACAGGGGGAGGATCAGTAGCAGCTGACCTTGGCCACCGCACAAAGTAATATCATTTCCCCACATGTGAACAAACATTATGGGGTGATGTTGTTTATGAGTTTGCAAGGAATCTCTTCCTGGTGGATAGTCCGATCTGTTTCCTTAAGACTTGACTTCAAATGAACATCATGGAAATGAGTCATATTACCCCTGATGTCTGACAGTTTGTCGTGACGCATCTTGACAGGTGCATAACAGGATGTTAACTATAGTGTGCATAGATCGTCGTATGAAGGAATGAGAGACAAAAAGAAAAAAGGTCTGATGGTAAAATAGAATGAGTAATCTCAGCTGCACACTGTTATTGGCAAGGAGGAGAGAATAGTTTATGTACTGAATGTACAAGTGTGTTCATAAGCACATGCAAACTTGCAAATGTGTCCGAATTAATTCAGCTACTTCTTTATGCAAGTGCGTTTGATTATGGAAAAATTCTGAAATTAGCATTTGATAAAGTAAGTGTCTCATGTTCACAAAGACCTCTGGTTATACTCACCTTCCTCTATGCTCTCTTTCCTCTCTCTCAGTCTTTTTCCTTCCCCTTTAGTAATCACTCTCTCTCACATCCAGACATTCTTACAAAACAACTATTATTTTATGTTAAAAAATGTAATTCTGTTGCCTGAGAATACAGGTCATGGATATCAGCCTAAAGGGATAGTTCAACCAAAAATGATTTTTTTTATCATATACAGTACTTGCCGTCTTTCCACACCTGTATGTCTTTCTTTTATCTGCCGGACACAAACAAAGATATTTTAAAGAATGTTGGTAACCAAACAGCATTGGTCCCCATTAAAATCACTGAGACTTTTCTCAAAATATCTTCTTTTGTGTTGCTACAAAGAAAGAATCATACAGGTTTTGAATGACATGATGGTGAATGATGACAGAATTTTTATTACTTTTTACTATTCCTTTAACAGTTTGACAGATCTATATATTTACATGCAAATACATGAAACCATTGCCTATTTTATACATATCAGTTCATGGATTAATAAAATAAAAATAAAATACTTTATATGGATGGATGCACAGTAATACTGCAGAAACGCAAACAATCATTTTATTTGGTTTAATCTTAAAAGTTAATCACTTTGTGCCCTTAAAATTCTTTGAGCACTTTGCAATCTTAAGGCGATTTCTTAATTCAGGAAAGATCCAGAGGGTGAAGTCAGGGGTGTGAACAGTAAATATGGGGTGGAGAACATCAAGACGTTAGCTCCTGATTGACTGACTCAGGATCAGAACCTCACAGAGGTCCAGCAGCACATGACTCAGGAGAAAAAAATCTGTCCTCACTCACCCATCCGCTCTGCCAAGCTTCTTATGACACACAGACAGATGGCTTGAAAGGCAAGTTCACCTTAACAGTGTATGAGTGTATCTGCAGGAAGACAGTCTCTGGTGAATAAGCATTTTACGCCTGTAATTACAGGTTTCGTATGTGCAGTTTGTGATAAGAAAGTCATTAGCAAGTGACTAGCACTGAGTATGTTTCCAAGCTGTTTCCTGCTGTTACATAATTTATTGTTTGTATGCTGATTCCCAGCAGTCAGCCTGTGTTCATGATATATATCAGTGATTCCCAACCAGACGTACACATACCCTAAGGGGCAGTTGAGCTTTACTGAAAAAGGGTAGGGGTATAGGTTGGGAAACACTGATATATGTAATCAACCAGAGCAACTGAATCAATATTTATTTGCTGAAAAAAATAGTTGAGTCACACATTTAATAAACACTTGATTTAACAATAAATGTTTTTTTTATAAATCCCACATGAGCAGCTTTGCATTAGCTGCTGGTTGATGCCAGTTAGAAACTTGGATGTAGCCCTTAAATGTAATAATTTAGATCCGGTTTTTGAATTGAAGATTTTATTGCTACCTTAGTGAAAATAATCTTAGTTCAGATTAGAACTGTTGCCTCAGGATAGTAATCTAATATTATTGTAATTATTGCTGAATAAGAGAGCCATTAATCCATTTTCCATCTAGGCCACCTATTAAGTTAACTGGATCATCCCAGATACCCTCCTGATTCATGTTCTTAGCTTATACAGTGGATGTCTTATTACCTTTTCAGGCAACAAATTGGGGAGAAGAATCTCTTTTTTATGGTTCCATGATCCTTTACCCACCTTTGCACAGAGACTGCAATTGTTGTCTTAGTATCCCAAATCTTTTATGATTTTTCTGTCTGCATACATGTTGAAAAATGATAGTTATCTATTTTTTTTACATTCACAGTCAAATGTATTAAACAGATAATATGCAGAAATGCCAGTTATTTACTCATCCTCATGTTGTTCCATGTTGACTTACAGCCCGAGTCCTTAGTTTACTCAAAAATATTTTTTTCATCATTTATAAAAAATATTTAGTGACTTACAGCCCGAGTCCATAGTTCACCTAAAAATATTTTTCTGATTATTTATTTATCTTTATGTCATTTCAAACCTGCATGACTTTTTTTCTTCTGCAGAGCACAAAAGAAGATATTTTGAAAAATGTCTCAGATTTTGGGTCCACATTTACATTTACATTTAGGCATTTAGCTGACGCTTTTATCCAAAGCGACTTACAAATATTAGGAGACAATGAAGCGATACATCAAAAGCGGCAGTAATAGTACAAAGAAGTGCTTTCCTAAGTTTACAATGTTATGCAGTGCTAGATAAATACCTGTAGAGGAAGGAAAAGTTTTTTTTTTTTATGCTGTTAGGTGTTCGTGGAAAAGGTGCGTTTTTAGTAGTTTTTTAAAGGAGGTGAGGGATGTGGCAGACCGGATTGCGTTAAACATAATGGAAGTCAATGGCTAAATGTTGTTTGGTTACCAAGTTTTAAAAATCTTATTTTGTGTATAAATGATGGAAAAAATATTTTTTGGTGAACTATGCTTTTCAAGATCCTCAGCAAAATACTAATATCCAAGAAATTATTTGTGGCCTTTAGGGTGCTAAACGTTTGAGTGCAGTGGCCAAGTTCTAGTCATGTGTCCAAAGCCTCAGCAGATTCTGATGCAGTCTCAGGGTGATTAGAAAGGCTTTTCGTTCTATCCTTAGCATCTCAGGAGCGATTAGCAGGTAGGTCCCCAGTGGGAGAAGAGCTTCTCAGCTGGCATTTCATAGCAGCTCCTGCTCCTTTAAACCTATCAATGTGTAGAAAGAACCAGGATGGTTTTCTCTGCGTTAGGAACATGCTTGCGTCATGGTGAGTTTTTTTGAAATAGTATTTAGGCTTTTATTTAGAGGACAGTGGAGGCAGAAAGTAATGTTTGGAAGAAGTGGAACAGGGTATGTATTCAAACCCAGGACCATATGAGCAATCAGCTGTTTTGAATGCTGTGTGTATCATAGATCAGACTGCAAGAAACAGTTTAACTTCAGGTTCACAGGATTGATGTTAATTGAAACTGTAATTAATAATCCTTCAATCATTTTCCTGACATTTTGATTTCCACAAAGTAAAATAAATACCATAATCAACTACTATAGATACTTTTAAATGTGATAAGTAAGGAATATTTGTTTCTATTTATGCATGTTTCTAATGGGGTTCAAAAGATCAGAAATAAAAAATGAAAAAAAGGTAACAATGTTTATCTTTCAAAAATTCTTTCCAAATTTTATGGAATATTTACAGTTCTCAAATGCATCTGTAATGCTTTATACGCGCAGGATTGTATCAGTCAGTGCTGCTAAAAACTTTTTCAAACAAAGACTGCTTCATGCATATCCATAATGCCTAAAGCACTACCCTTAGCTCAGGATTGTTTAACATCTCTGCCGTATGCTGTTTTGACCCTACTAATGACCAGAAACACAGGAATGCATTTGTTTTGGGAAGCATAATTGATATCATATGAATAATATAATTCTGTTATCTTCAAATGCTTACATCAAACACAGATAATGAAACAGGCCTCTAGGTTTTGAAATCGATCAGAACTTTTTTGGACAGAGGGGTGCATGTTTTGGTCCTGGTACCATAATCTGGCAATCATTAAGATTTGAAGTGAAATTATTTTAAATTTTTTATTAAAAAACTCTTTATGTTTAAACATACAGTAATGTTAGAATGTCAATTGTTTTCCATCATTTCAATTTCTTTTTATAATTTTATCATTTTGCAAATTACAGTATTTTGATGGTTCTGTTAGTACTTCTGAATCGGTGACATTTACTGTTATTAAGAGTAGCGAAAGAGAGCATGAACTTTATCTGCATTTTTTACTGGATCAGAATATCGAATCAGAATACTTGTTATTCTGATTGTTAATCGTTTGGTTTTACTTTGCATACAGTACAATTTTTCTCATCTAATCCCCTTGCTTTCTTAATTCACATGTATAAATACTTAAATCAAAAGTAAGAGCAGGCTGCTCCTTCGGTATTATCCTGTCACGTTGCTTCTACTTTCTCTCTGCACTTGTAGATAAGCGTTTTAGTCTAATTCAGGCAAACCTTGTCTTCCATGTCTGCTCTTTTTATCCTGGCTTAGTCTCTGATATCTGTCCATCATTTCGCTGGCTTTATATTGCCCCCTCAGCCAAGTTTGCCAGACACAAATGTGCTGTCATTGTTTTCCAATGGTATTTCTGCAGATGGGCCTGTTTATGGTCAGACATCAATGCTTTTGATAGTAAATGTTGTTTTGGACAGTTACAGTGGTCAGAAACACTGGGGCTGTGTCCATTTCTATACAGTCAGCATATTCTGTCTTAAGTAAAAAGTTTTCGACCCTACCAAACTGAGACAAGACATTGTCTTGTATTTTTATATACGTGGAAAAAAGAATTTAGGTGTGTTTTCTGTCTTTCTGCAGAGTGAACAAGGAGGGGATGAATGAGTGTGAACTGCTGGATGCATATAGCACTATTCTCCAATGGTCATCTTATTCTCTGATTGAAACACCAAATTTGGCACCAACTATTGGATGAAGCTATAATGGGCTCCCACAAGCGAAGCTTTCAATGCTTTGATGCCATCCTGGATGATCCATCCCTCAAGCCTTCTTCGTCCTATGGACACCGGTCTGCAGCGTCCCACATGAGCTCTCCTGGTTCTAATAGACTGGAGCCGCTGGAGAACCGAGGATGCTATATGTGTGCCGATCACCAGCATGGCACATCGATGACCTCAGAGGCTTCAGGAGCTTACTCGACCCCATGGTATCATTTTCAGACACATCCACACGCTCACAAGTATATGAGCAGGAGGCCTACCCGACCAGAGGAAGTTCCTGGAGATGTTGAAGATCACCACTACCACCATCACAGGCACTCCAGGAGACTTGTGCTTGTGAAGAATAGTGACCCTTCGATCCGGAGGACCATTGTGCTGCACCGCAGGAGTTTGCGCAGTTTAGGCCTCTTCATGGAGGAGGTTTCCGAACTCATGCAGTGTCTCATCAGAAAATTATACACACTGGAAGGCCGCAAGGTAAGACGAGTGTCACCTGGTGATTCATTTATGAATTTTATAGAGAAAATGTTTAAAGCAAAGCAAATAAAAGCATTAATGTATTTCAAATGTTACTGGTATTAACTTTAATTTAATTGAATACATTTTAGTTTAATTATTACTATAATAAAATACTACACTTACTTATATTTAATATTTAACAATGTTTTATTATAACAATGTATAATGTCATTATAAAGTCTTAAACATGAGAACATGGGTTAATAAAACACAGTTTTCCATTAATCACATGTCTGTATAGGGATTATACTCTGTTCAATACACTTACATCTAGTATTTTAAACTATAGTTGCTTAGTTGTCTAGTAAGGTGGTGTTTGTGAGAGTTTTAGCAAGATTATGGAGGAGGATAAAATGTATTAGACTAAAAATGATGTACATTTACCATATTAAATATGCATAGTAAATAATATTTATGAAGACAAGCTGCTGGTTTGCATTAAGAGCAGATGTTCTAAGGACCTCTAGTGGTTAAAGTTGGAAAAATCTTATACAAATGTGTGTCTGAAGAAGTTATGCACCCTGAGTATCAAATCTGTTTTGTTTTTTATTTCAAATATCTGAAACATGTTTAGGGCAAATGTCTGTGTGAAAGACGCCGACCACGAACTGTGGAAGGTCTTCAGATTTGCTTCGATTTTGTTATTGCCTGCCAATATCATAAAAATTCTAACAAAGTCTAACAAACCGAATGACCTTACAGATTGAGTTGTATATATATATGAAGTGGTCATAATGATAACAAAAATAGTTGAGAAGGTCAGTAAGCATAAAGTTCATTACCACTCCAACTACTGCTTAAGGGCAAATGCCACAGACCACGGAAAAGGAAAAAATAAAGAATTAGAGTCTGCAGGTGGTTTGGGCAGATAAGAGGTGGACAGGGTGGCCAGGCCAGTGTAAGAAATAGGTCCTCGGGGACTGAGCTATGGCAACCCTGATAAAGGGTGAGAGTTTATACAGCCCTGAGGCCAACCAGAGGCTATCCCACGAAATCAAAATGTCGAAAAATGTCTCATGTGTTTGCACGCAATGATAAGGCTCAACATGCCACTTGCAAAGCAAGCCATACAATGTGCTGATCTATGGTGTCATGCTGTGGATGGAGAAAGTGCTGTCCCTTTAAAAGGGAAAGGGTTTTTTGGCTAAGAATCCACAGAATGTCTGGAGTTGATCCAGGCATTTCCTGCCCATCAGAGCTGGACTTGCTAGTCATTGCTGACTATATGGTCAGTTGTGCTGGTTCTCTGTGGGGCTACAGCAGGCACATCCTATTAGTACGGCCACAAGCATGTACCTTCCTTTAGAAAACATGCCGTAAAACAGCACACACCCCTCCGCAGGGGCTTGACTGATACATGGACAACATCACAAATGGCACAGAGACAATGCCAGAAATAGATCTAAAAGGGCCGGAGTAACGGTTTATTTGTCATTGGTTAAAAGTTGAACGTGTACTGTGAGAGAACTATCACAGTAGTATAACAATCGTGTCCTTGAAGGTTCATAAGGTTTGCCCTTCTGTTATAAAGTAATGCAAGTATTTAAGAAGAATGAATTCAAGTACATCAATGAGATTATTTTTAATGAACAATATAAGATGTTGTTCTCTGATCTCTTTCTGTGGTAAACTGGATGTTGCAGTGCTCCTTATTTCCACACAAACGGACTGTTTTTTGCCTAAAATTTTCCAAATAAAGATTTCTTAAGAGCTTAAATTTTTAATAAATGATTGGAATATTCCATCACAACTTTAAGTTTTAAATTTGAATGGAAATCGTAATTATTTTATCAGCCCGAAATACACTTTTTAATCTTTGAATGATTCTTTCCTCTGTTCTTGTCTTGAGGCAATCTGGATATTCCTTCACCGGTATATTTCCACAGCAGTGATACAGCATCCAGAGAATAACTATTAATCTTGCTCAAATCAGAGCTATTTTGAACCAACAGAAGCAGGTCAATGCCATGAAAACATACAGTTTGAAATACTCGCATTCTCTACACTTCCAATTAATTATCTTCAAACTCACCGGAAAATATTTTTGAAAAGTTTTGAAGATGCAGAAGTGCAAAGGATGCAGATTTGGAATAAAGTATGTATTGCGGTAAAGATTGAAATGTAATGTTGATGTGTGTTTACTCTTATGCTATACACTTTATAATACACTGTTGCTGCCTAGTCAACTTTACAAGTCATTTAAACTGTTTTTACAGTATTTCAACTAATTTCAACTCAAAATCAAGTTATAATTATTCAGTTAAAATGATTATAAATGAGTTGAAATAGTGTAAAAACAGTTTTCAATTTTAAGAGAGCAAACATTTTTTTACAATGTACTCACATTCTTTTGACTCCTCCCCAATTCCTCTCCAAAATTGGATGCAAAAAAGCAATATACTAGTCCAAACAATAGTTCTGTTTTTAGTCTGTGAGGTTCAATGCTTGTGACCTTTACAGCGAATGATGAAGCCAAGTGTTTGCCATAGTCAAGGATTGCTACCAAAATCATTCATTCGCTCATTTACTCTAAAAGCTCCAAGTGTGCTTTCATCACAGAGATTGAAAAGTAATGCTATTAAACAAGACCTCTAAAACAAATATGACTGATACATTTGAATAACTAAAAAACTTGTAAATAAATAAATACATATTAATTTATTAATAAAAAAATAAATACATTTAAATAAATAAAAAATGTAGATAGTGTTACAGATTTGCTGCTTTAAATACTGAACTTAAATCCCTATTTTGGTGGTTTTGAGTTTTACTGTTGTCAGCAAATTCATGATTGAGCTTCATTCATTATTTAGAGATACTATATGCTTTGTCACCTGAGGTGATCTTAAATGAAAATTCTGATTAAATCAGAAATACATATCTATTTAGGGAGAAACCCCTTTTAGATTGACTTATGACCCATTTGTTTGTATTTTTGTTTGCACGCTATTTGTTTGGTACTGACCCAGAGTTATACACTGAAAACACCCTGCATAATGGATCACACACATTTTCAGTTCACCGGTTAAATTATTAAAAAGTAGTGTGGGAAAATGTATTTACCAGATGGTTACACTTCCCATGGTCATTAACCTTTAATTTGTAGGGTTTTAATCCATCACAACACATTTCCTCATTAGAACTTGGCAGTTGTATTAAAATCCCTGCTGATTTCTTTCTAGCCAGATATTGCTGATCTTGATAAATTTAACTATGTCATATCTACCAGCACTTGTCTTTCCAACTCAGACTTGCCTGTTTTTCAGGTTGACAGTGTGCAAAGTCTGCTGCAGTGTGCTGGTATTTTGGTCTGTGTGGGACGTGAGCCTTTCCACCCACTTCTGCTGGACAGCATCAGAAAAAACTCAAACGACAAACTCCCAAAGCTAAACATAAAGTCACGCTCGAGTGTCAGCAGGGATGATAAGGGAGCCAAGAAAAATGGTAGGTCAGGAGTATCTAAAACACTGTATAACTGTCACAGTCCCATGTGTTTCCCCGGACTCCATTCCCCATAATCCTTTGCACTCCACTCACCTGTTCTCACTCACTCATTGTTTGTAATCACCCGCACCTGTACACCCTTATTATGAACCTTATTTAATCCTTGTGTTTGCCTTAGTTCATTGTCGTCTGTTTATGTTAGTTCTTGGTGTTGTGTGTCATGCTCTTTGGTTCCGTTGGATGTATTCCTGGTGTTATTCTGAAGTAAAGTCTTCATTGAAGTATTCCTGTCTCCACGACTCTTATCTCCACACGGACACCCGTGACAATAACTAAATGAACTATTTATTAGTATTAATATACTGTACAGTATGTTATTCATGTCAATATTCCATTTGTTTTATCAAATTGATACATTTTATACATTTTTATATTAGCATTTTTCACAGATAAACATTTTAGGGTTAATGTTTATAGGGTTCAAGATATGCTCTGAAGCTCATAATACTCATTAAACCATATGGCTGGTGGCATTTTGTATTTTCTTTGTAATTTCTGCTAAAGTTAAATGGACAAAATATATGGACATTCTGTATGCATGGAATAGAAATGGAAAATTATCATTTTTTATAATAACTTATAACAAGGTTGAGTGTTGGATATAGCACAAGGATCATTTAAGAATTTGAAGAAATTAAATAAGGCTACTTACTGTCATGCTGTAGTAAAAGTCTGAATGATGGAAATTTTGTTAAATACACATATTTTTATTGTTGTTTTTTTAATTAAAATCACATATTTACTTAATTATTTACTTAAAAATATTATTTTAGTTGCTGAATTCTAAACTAAAATGTCTTTAAGGGTGGGATAAATTACAATTCAAAATTAAAAAATTTTCATCTTCTATAATCTATAATCTAATAGTGCAACCAGATAATTCTGGTTTAAAAAAAATGTAAATCAGTAAATCATTGCACAAAGTGACACAGTTACTAACTTTGTATTGTTACTTGTATTGTTTGTTTTATAATTATTTATTGTGGATGCTTTATTACTTACAGTCAACTTTGGACTTGAAACAAAACGAAGCATGATTCATCCAAGATGCGATTCAAGCAACAGGTCAGCAAGGTCGGCGACGTCATCTACGAAGTTTCCAAGTGGACTTGAATCATTGCCTCCAGCGCATGCAAGCACTTGTCCTCATGCAAGAGAAGGTATGATGGATGATGACATTGAAAAGCGAGTCCTGGTTAACAAAGATGGAAGCCTGTCAATGGAGATGAAAGTGCGCTTCCGACTGCTACATGACGAGACGTTGCACTGGTCTACAGAGATCAAGAAGTCAACGAGCACTTTGAATGAATCCTATACAGCTCATGATGATGCATGTTGCCTCTCTCACGGCAGTGGAGAGAGCTGCTCAGAAGTAGAGTCTCTTTCTGCTGGTGAGGTGGACGAAACATACAACACCAAATGTTACCGAAGACATTTTGAGGAGCGACATTGCCAGCACTGCTGTGCTCGATGCCAGGAGTACGACATCTGGAAGAATCCAATGTTTCCTGATCAAACAGTCGTGAGACACATAAGATCCTCAAGCTCAAGCGCATCCTCACACAGAATAGTATCCAAGAAGGCATCTACAGAGAGCATGCACACAATGTCAAGTGAGGAAATTACTGAGCATCTATTTGAAAAGGCAACCTGCATTGAACAGACCTTTGGACAGCAGGTGGATGCCACTATTAAACACTGTGCCATCAACTGTTGCTGCAGACAAAGTCAAGTATCCTCAATGTCTACAAAATCAAAGAGCACAGGTTCTACAGAACAAAAGTATGAAGTACCAGAAAAGACTCTGGTATCTGATACTGATGAGAATAAACCTGATAACTCTAAAGACTTGCAAAAAGAGCAATTAAGTGTACAGATCACTCAACCTTTCGTGGAAGATGAGAGGCCAGTGTCCACTGTGAGCTCATCCTCACAGATTTTAGCATCGCTAAAGGAAGATCAAGATGAGGAAGATTTAGACATCGATCCAAGCATCTCAAGGGCGTCCCATGATGTAAGTGACCAGCAAGAGGATGAGGACAGAAAAGATGCTGAATCAAAGCCATGCTGTGCTACACCCTGCAGATCTTCTGCATCTATGACACATCTATCACCAAGACCACCAAGCAAAGCTTCACCACTGGGACATTCTAAAACATGCAGAGAGTTTACCCCTACAAAAATAGATGTGGATCTAGACAGTCAAAGTGTCAGGCCTTGCAGTGCAGAATCTGCTACATCCACAGCTCTGTCTGGATCCAAAAAGTGTAAATGTTCAAAAGACACAGAAAATAGTAAATTAATGGAAAATGATCAACCAGAAGAAGACTCTGAATCCAAAACCAATGTGCATAATGCAGAGATAGAAGAGAGGGCTATGAGCGAAATGTCAACCAAATCTAAAACTTCGACAAAATCATCATCAAAATTATCAACTTGTTCTCACAATCATGCTGCTGGTGAGAGTACTGAAGAACACAGTGAAATAACAGAAGAAAGATCATCAAGTGCTACATCTATTAAATCAAATACCTCTGGAAAATCAAATAAATCCAATGTTGCAGAAGTACTTGAACAGGAATGCTTAGCTATACAGGATGAAAGAACACCCAGTGCTATGTCAGTAGAATCCGAGAATTCAAAATCTCAAACGTCAGACAATTTACAGAACCAGGAGACTGAAGTGAGAACATCAAGTGTCATGTCTGTCAAATCATACACATCTGTAAAATCCAAAAAATCTGAAAATGGCGCTGATGATCTTGCAAAATTACAGGACGATGTTAATGAGAGGACAACAAGTGCAATGTCATGTAAATCAAATATTTCTGCAAAATCTAAAGAGTCACAGTCTGAACAAACCAAAGAACAAGATCAAATAGAGGATAGAGCTTTGAATGTTATATCTGCAATGACAAACAGGTCTGGAGATCAAACCGAGGTGAGGGCTTCCAGTGCCTTTTCACTAAAATCCAAATCTTCTGATAAATCTAAAATGTCAATTGAGCTCAGTGAGCTTGAGGAGCCTGAGCAAAACAGAACTTCCAGCAGAGTTTCTGTTAAATCACATATCTCCCAAAAATCCAAGTCAGAGATTTCAGAAGCAGCATCTTTCATAGACGAAGAAGAAGAAGAGTTGCAGGAACGAACAGCAAGTGGCATATCAGATACATCTGTGCAATCATACAAATCAACACATTCAGATGTTCCTCTAACATTAATGCAACCACATGATGCAGAGACAGAAGAAAGGACACAGAGTGGCATGTCCACTAAATCTGATGCTTCTTTAACAGTAGATGCACCTGAAGCAGCTCCTCAGTTGGATAATGAACAGCCGGGGGAGCGATCACAAAGCTCCATGTCATCAAAATCGCATATTTCTGCAACATCAAAAACTTCAGAAGGAGGTCAAGAAAAAAACAGAGCAAAGGATACAGAGGAAGTACAGGAAAGGGCATCAAGTGCTATTTCAGCAAAGTCTACCACATCTTCAAGATCAAGAAAATCTAAGACTACACCAACAACCATTGAAAGATCAGAAGAAGCAAGTGAACGAACTCCTAGTGCTATGTCAAGCAAATCAAAAGCTTCTCTGAAGTCAAATAAGTCCAAGGTGTCTTCTGCAGCTCCTGAAAAACAAATTGATGAAACAGGAAACAGAGCCTCCAGTGCTATGTCTGCTAAATCTGAAGTTTGCACAGATGTAGAGCAACTAGAACTAAGAGCATCAAGTGCAATGTCAGCTAAATCAAATGTCTCTGAAACATCTAATGGGACCAAAATGTCAGAGGTTGCAGAATATACAAAATTACAAGATCAAGACGATGACCACTTGTCTGCAGTATCACATACATCTGAAACATTAAGTATATCAAATGAACGTGACACAGCAGCTAAAGAGAAAGATGAAAGAACACCAAGTGCATTGTCAACAAAATCCAAATCCTCTGTGAAATCAGAGAAATCCAAAGCATCTGATTTGGCAGATGTTGATATTGTGGCTGAAGAACATGAAGATGATTTAAGATCTGCAAGTGCAATGTCTTCTAAATCAAATGTATCTGCAAAATCAGTAAAATCAGAGGTCTCTGAAGTGGTTGTAGAAGAACCTGTGAAAACAGAGAATCAAAAAGAAGGCAGAGCTCAGAGTTCATTGTCAGCAAAATCCAATCAGTCAGGAACCTCAGAAGTTACTGATGAAGTTGATGCCGCAGAAGATCAAACCCTGAGTGTCATGTCAACCAAATCCAATGCATCTAAAAGATCAAACAAATCAAACATTTCAGAAGTAAAAACTTTGCAGCAGGAAGCAGAAAACCAAACAGAAGAACGAGCTCAGAGTGCACTATCTGCAATATCTAATGTTTCTGCAAAGTCAAAGAAGTCAAATGCTTCTGCAGTAGTTGAAGCTGATGACAAGGATAAAACAGACAGAGCACCAAGTGCTATGTCGGGAAAATCTCATATTTCTACAAAATCCAGCATCTCTGTAAAGTCCACAGCCTCAAAACTTTCAGAAGTATCTCCACTAGAGCCTGATGATACAGAACGTGAAGAAAAAACGCCTAGTGTCATGTCCACTAAATCTAGTGTTTCAGCAAAATCAAATAAATCAAACTATTTAGAACTTGGTGATCCTACTGAAGCAGAGGTGCAAAACAAAAATAAACCTTCAAGTGTAAATTCATCTAAATCTAATACCTCTACAAAATCTAAAAGATCAAAAATATCACATAAGGAAAATGAAATCACAGCTGAGGGAGAGGTTACAGAAAGAGCTCTAAGTGCAATGTCTGCAAAATCTAATTCTTCTGTCAGAACCAAGACATCAAAAGTTTCAGAAATAATTATAGATGAGCCAAATGAGAAAAAAGTGGAGAGGGCATCAAGTTCTAGATCATTAAAATCTGATGTCTCTGGAAGATCTAAAAAATCAAATGCTTCAGAAGCTAGTCCAGAGGATGTTGTCAATGAAAATAAAGACAAGGAGGAAAGAACTGCAAGTGTTTTGTCCTCTCTTTCTAATTACTCTGAAATATCATTTAAGTCAAAAGATTCAGAGATAACTACTGGTGGACATGATGTAACAAGGACAAATGTAAAGGAGAGAGAGAGAACACCAAGTATAGCTTCAGTTTCATCAGTAAAATCTACGAGGTCAAACATTTCAAGTGTTTTTCCTGAGGAACCTGAAATCACAGGTAATGAAGATGGTGAAGCCTCGGTTAGGTCAAGCAAGGTGCTTCCTAAATCAAATGCTTCCACAAAGTCTAAGAACTCCCTCTTCTCAGAAGCTGAAGAGCCCAATGAAAGATCAACAAGTGTTTTGTCAAGTGCATCTGTAAAATCTAAAGCAGATGTCGAGAAAAAAACAAATAGATCATCAAGTCAGTTATCAGTGAAATCTAATGTATCTGCAAGGTCCAAGAAATCAAAAGTTTCAGAGTGTGAAGACCATGAAAATACACCTACAAATAACAGGGATCAGAGCCCAGTGTCAGGTCACTCAAAAGTATCCCAAGCAGCAAATTCAAATAAATGTGGTTGTGGAGCAATTTACAGGTCAAGTCCAATAGTGTTATCAGAAAAAGACTCTGACCATGAAGAGACACCCACAAGTCCTCTGTCTTTAAAGTCAACAAAGTCCAAAATAAGTTCAGCTGGGACTTCTTCCGAGCGAGTATTAACACCAACAAGCACCTCAGTTTCCATTGGGATTGTAGACGACTGTGACGCTGATGATGCTGAGAAAATAGATGAAGCTGTTTCAGTAAACTCAAGGACAGCTGCTTCATCAGAGACGGAAATATGTGCTAAATCTGACAAAGATTTATTAGAATCTGCAGTACAAATGGCAAATGAAAAAGCAACACAGACACCAGAGGAAAGACCTAAAAGTTTTACATCTGCTAAGTCAAATACCTCTGATAAATCTAAGTCCAAACACTCTCACTGCAGCTCTACATGGCTCCAAGACACAGCTCTAGACACAAATCAGAGAGATGAAGTAACAAGCAATGTATCTTCCAAAACAAAGAATTCATCAGCCAACGATTCAGTGAAGCAAAGCACCCCTAACCAAACAATTCTGTCATCTACTAAGGCATCCAATGCGTCTGAACACTCTTGTAGGGGGATTTCAGCAGAAAACGCTGCAATAACAGGTCAAGGGGCACTTGAAAGTCCAGATGTTGGCCATAAATCTCAAAGTATCTGTTCCAAATGCAGTTCTACACAAAACAGAGGAAAACCCTTAACAGGACAAGTTGCGCCTATTTCACCTGTTTCAAATGCCTCAGCTGTATCAGACTCTAGAAAATCTGGAACAAATGACAAAAATATTACAGAAATTATTGACAGACCAACCAGTAACATATCAAATTCATCATGTCATTTGCAAGTAAATGATCAAAAGATAAATGTGGAAGCCACAGTTAACAATGCAGATAGGCATTCAGCAAAAAGCAATAAATCATGCAAATCTACACAGAAAAATGAGGAGGATATGGTCAGGTGTCATTCAGCAACTTTGTCAGTCACCTCAGCGAACCGACTTAGTCCCAGTCCACCAAAATCACCCAAAAAATCCAAAAGACATGCTATTCTACTTGTAGACTCAAACAATACTATGTTATGTCAAACTGTTCCTGACAAAAGAGCTGAAAATGCTGACATAACAGACAATGACAACAAGAGTGAAAAAAGCAGCAGATGTAGAAAAAGGATAGGAAGCAGCTCTTCATGTCAGAGGATAAATGATGAGATGTCTGAGTTAAATCCTTCTTGCTTGCCAAATGCCTCTCCAACTGAGGTGGTGAATGAATGGCTGAAAAAAATTCCATCAGACACTGCCTTGTGTGATTTGGGGGATGAATACCATGAAAACTTTGATGGAATAGAACCACTTTGCACCTTGCATTTGCCTTTAGGAGATGAAAATGAACATGGAAGTGTGGAGGAAAATGATGTAATTAAACAAAACAATGTGGAGGATGTTCATGTGGCAAGTGAAGAAGCAGCTATTGAAAAAAAAGTTGAAGAGAATCATGCAGTTCGTGAAGATGACTGCCAATGCAGTCACCCTCAAGCAGGGGATGAACTAAAGGTTTTGGATTCCTCAGTCATGGTAATGAAAGTCTTGCTAAGTCCTAAAATTGACAGATGCAACAGTTTACCAGAGGTGTCTCTTGCATATGGCCGTAAACTCAGCACATCAGCGCAAGGTCTTTTAGATTGTCTGGCAAAACTGCAGTTGTTAGACTTTGGACCTAGTGATGAAAATTGTAAAAAAGCAAAATACCAAGAAATCATGAGCATGCTTAAGTCTCTTTGGCTTTGTGATCCAAAAGACAGTGAAAAAATATCTGAGAAGGGAAAATCTCAAGATCAACAGGCTCTGGATGAGGAATTCAAAGCTAGATCATCCTCAGGGGTAGATGTAAACAGTGGCTCAACCAGCTCTGGGAAAAGCAGTATTTTGGGTGGCACCCAAGCCCAAACCAAAATAGAATGTGAGAGCGTTGATCAACTCACAAAGGTACAGGAAGTTAATGAAACGGCAGAAACAAAATGTGAGTCAGCCACACCAGACACTGCAAGTCGAGCTCGGTGGACCCCTGAGGTTGGAGAAAAGGCAAAAATTAATGAAGAGAAGCTAAAAGATGATGTTGCAAGCTCTGATGAGACAATCAGGAATAATGATAGTCCAAGGGAACTCATGGAAACACCTCTCTCATCCAACAAGAGTTCTGGAAATAATCCTCAAAATAGGGAAACTGAAACTGATAATCAAGAGGATACAAGTTCAGGTAGCCAGCCAGTACCACAAAGACCTCAGTTATCAAAAAGAGTTTCTCAAGATCCTGATCCTATATGGGTGCTAAATTTACTGAATAAATTAGAAAAACAGTTTATGACACATTATGTCAATGCAATGGATGAGTTTAAAGTCCGCTGGAATCTGGATGACAATGAGCAGCTTGACATCATGATATGTGAGTTACAAGATGAGGTTCGCAGGCGTATACAATCCAGCGTCAACAGGGAGCTAAAGAAAATTAAAGGCAGAGCAGGAAGACCAAGACCACCAAAAGAAGCAATGTCACGTGAATCAACCGTTCAAACCGAGCAAAGACGAAGGCGTCTGAAAGTGATGCGCAATCAGTCAGTTGACCCACAACCTGCACAAAGTGAAGATGATTACACAGCGACAGGAACTGATTTTAGTGATCAACGCAGTGATGATGAATATTGCCCTTGTGACACGTGTTTAAAAAAGAAAATGCCATCAAAACCTGCTTTACCTGTGCAAATGTTGAATTTAGCACCTGTGATGATGGACTTTGATTTAAGAAGAATTCTTCAGATTAAGAAATCTGCTCCAAACAATGAAAAGATTGAGAAGATTGCCAGTGAATGCAAAGTCAGTAAAATAGAGGATCCAGAAGAAAATGGGGCTCTTGAGGCTGTCAAGGAGGAGGATGAGATAGAAGGAACAGATAAGGAAACTCTTGGAACTAACATCTTTAACATAGTAGCTGTGGAACTTGCTGAGATATCTGATCATGTAAAAGCTGAACAACATAAGGAAGCTGAAGAGAATGAGACAAGTGAAGTTAAAACTGCAGAGGAGAGTGAGACAGCTGAAGATGAAAGTACAGAAGACAGTGAGAGAGTTAAAGATGTAACTGCAGAGGAAAGTGAGACAGCTGAAGGTAAAAGTACAGAGGAGAGTGAAACAAATGAAGATGAAACTGCAGATGAAAGTGAGACAACCAAAGTTAAAAATGTAGGAAGAAGTAGTTCAGCTGAAGATGAAACTGCAGAAGAGAGTGAGACCACTAAAGTTAAAGCTGAAGAGGAGAGTGAGACAGCTGAAGATAAAACTGCAGATGATGATGAGACAACTGAAATTCAAACTGCAGAAGAGAGTGAGACAACTGAAGATAAAACTGCAGATGATGATGAGACAATTGAAGTTCAAACTGCAGAAGAGAGTGAGACAGCTGAAGATGAAACTGCTGAGGAGAGTGAGACAGCTGAGTATGAAAATGCTGAAGAGGATGAGACAACTGAAGTTAAAACTGCTGAGGAGAGTGAGACAGCTGAAGATGAAAGTGCAGAAGAGGGTGAGACAGCTGAAGTTAAAACTGCTGAGAGTGAGACCACTGAGGATGAAAGTGCAGAAGAGGGAGAGATAGCTGAAGTTAAAACTGCAGAGCAAAGTGAAGCAGCTGAAGATGAAACTGCAGAGGAGAGTGAGACAGCTGAAGATGAAACTGCAGATGAGACAACTGAAGTTAAAATGGCAGAGAAAAGTGAGACAGCTAAAGATGAAACTGCAGAAGGGAGTAGGAGAGTTGAAGATGTAACTGCAGAGGAGAGTGAAGCAGCTGAAGATGACACTACAGATGAGTGTGAGACAACTGAAGTTAAAACGGCAGAGGAAAGTGAAGCAGCTGAAGACGAAAATGCAAAAGAAAGTGAAACTGAAGTTAAAACTGCAGAAGAGAGTGAGACAGTTGAAGATGAAACAGCAGATGATAGTGAGACAACCGAAGTTAAAGCTGCAGAGAGTGAGACAGCTGAAGTTGAAACAGCAGATGATAGTGAGACAACCAAAGTTAAAGCTGCAGAAGAGACAGCTGAAGTTGAAACAGCAGATGATAGTGAGACAACCAAAGTTAAAGCTGCAGAGGAGAGTGAGACAGTTGAAGATGAAACAGCAGATGATAGTGAGACAACCGAAGTTAAAGCTGCAGAGGAGAGTGAGACAGCTGAAGATAAATCTTTGGAAGATGGACAAACTGCTGAAGAGGGAGATTTTCAAGAAGAGTGTGAGACATCTGTAAATGCATCTGTAGAAGAGGAAAGGACTGCAGGAGAGAGTGATACAGCTGATGATGAAACAACAGATGAAGTAGAAGCTGCTGAAAAAGATGATCAGACTGTTAAAACTAAAACTGCAGAAGACAGTGAGACAGCAGCAGAAAAGGATGACGATGAATCTGTAGATGAGGATACAAATAGCATTGACAATAAAGAGGACCTGGTTGAAAAAATAGTAACAGTTGATAATAAGAGAGCAGATGAAGATGAATCAGACACTGATAGTGATGAAGATGTTGCAGCAGATGACACAGATGATGTACAAACTGCAGAAGGTATGTCAGCTGAAGAAAAATCTGCTGTTGAAGATGTCACCACCAAAACAGAAGGAGAGCTCACTGATGATGCCGGAGAAGATACAGCTGAGGATCAGTCAGAAATTGAGGAGGTCAAGGAAACTGTTGGTCAAAAAACAGACGTTCTGTCTAATCCTGATGACACTGACTGTAATAATGTTATTGAACTAAAAACAGATAAGGAGGTGGTTGAAGAGGAAACTTCCTTTAAGAATGAGGGTGATGTTGTCATAGACAGTGTTGATGAAAAATGTAAAGAAAGTGGCAAAGAAGAAGAAGTTGAAGAGTTACTGACTGTTAAAGACTCTAATTTTGCAGACATTGGTGAATCAGCTGAAGGGGGAGATGAGGCTGAAGATGATACTGAGCCAGATATGGAAACAGATGATGGGGAACATAATCCAAAGGTTCAGGCTTTACCGTCTACGTTGCAGACAAAGCAAGAAGACGACCAAACTGATAAGGCAACAGTCACCTCATTTGATGCTGGGATAAATCACAACTCAGTGTATGATGCTGATGTAGAAGACTCAGAAACGGAGGTAAACAACCAGGTCCAGGATTTGAGTTCTGAGTCAGAGAGCAAGAGGAAGACTCCACACAAAACCTTTATAACGCTCGTTCACACACTGACTTTCCTAAAACGCACAGCCCCTGAATGGCCAAAGGTGAGAGAAGAAGAAGAAGGGGATGATGAAGAGGAACATGAAGACACTCCTGATGAGAGTGAAAATGCAGAAGACAGTTCATGTGTGGAGAAAGATGAGCATGAAGAGGTTAATGGAAAACAGAAGGGAAAACTTTCAGATATTACAGAGGATACAGCAGAAGGAGAGGATCAGGAAAATGAGACAGGCAACACAACCAAAGATTATTCTGGGGAAAGTGAATGGGAATCATCTGAAAATGCTTTGGAGAAACAATTCACAAAGTCATCCATGGAATCTCAGCCAGGTTCCTTCGACGAGGTTCTTGATGATCAGGTACAAAATCAAAAAGTTTCAAGTAGTGTGAAAACTAACTGATAGAATTCATCAACTTCTGAGAAATAAACCAAAGATGCTCTAAAGCATCTAAATGGTTAGAGGTTTCAGAGCGATGCTGTATATTATACCAAGGCATAAAACCTTAGCTTTTATTCAATAAACCTCATTGAAGGCTCATCAAGTTGAGCTTGGTTTTTAGAAAATATACATACTGGGTTACTTATTTACTTACCAAAGCGTAAACTTGCACTTTAATAAATATATCTGCACATTATACATGCAAAGCACAGTACTAATACTCAGGTACTGTAAAAGGGAATTTCTAAAACTTGAACTGCTACACACATTTCTAGCCTAAAAGAAAACCGGAGTTAGCACTTTCTTTGTTAAAACAACATATTAAATGTTTAATACAGTCAGTAGCCAGGTATGTAATGAACTGCGGACAAAGAAATTATAATATATCAGACTTAATATTTATTGTATATGTGTACTGTATGAAATGTATCTAAAATGTTCACCAACATGTACAGTAATGGTACTTGGCCTGATATATGAATGCATGAGAATGAATGTGTCTTATTCATATTCATGTCATATTGTGGCATCGCAGTAATGTGTAAAGGGTTAACTTCATGTTGTGTTTACACAAAACTCAATATTGGGGATGTACCTTCATTGCACTTTGCTGACCAAATGGTTGGTTCATTTATCAATGATCAATTCTATGTTACTTGAATGTACTAATATTCTGCCTGAAATAAATATATTTAAGCTAAAATGATTTACATTGTTTCTGTTTTTTTTTAAAGATTTAATATCACCAACAACACCAAGGTTGAAAAGTTTTTATCTAAGAATAATACAGGGTTCCGGAATACATTGTCATCTATATAAGGGCTTTGATAATTAAGTGCCAAAGAAAGATCACCTTGCTCTTCTATCCTTAGGAGTTGGAAGTTGAGCCAAGGACCTCACGTCTGCAGTAATCTCTGACGTATTATCTGCATGTCGAGCCAGTTTAGAGAGAGAATTAATAGCAGCAGTCTGGAAGTCTGATGTTTCATTACTAGTAAAGGCAGTAATGGTAGAAGACACAGTATTCTACAGAATGATAATATTTAAATGATTTTTATTTGTCAGATTTTCTAAAACAGTATTTCTAAAATACATTTTAAAAGTAAGATGTCTACTATAATTCTTTTTTTTAAATATATTTTTATAATATTATTTTTAATTATATATTTGAGTTATATAATTCTGATTTATATAATATTTGAGTTGATACTATAATTATTTAAGTTTAAATGTACACAATGTTTTTTTACACTAAGACAAAGGTCCATAATTCTGCTTGGGTTTTAGATCACCTATTACTCCCATTTGGATCTGGGATATTCTGTACTTGTCTACATATAGAATCTGTACAGAAGAATGTTGCTTAATTGAATTACAGAGTAATTTTTATTTTTAAGACTGAAAGTGTCTTTAAAGCATTAGCCAAGACAGTGCTAATAATGTCTGTCTGTAAAGTAATGCTATATTTACACTTCTATTCTAACCTGAAAGTTAGGTAAGAGGGTGATACAGACTTCACACTTCATATCATTATATATTAATGTTATCATAATCATCAATTAATCCCAGTTTCTCTTTCCAAAGCAAATTTCTTGCAAATAAATTTAACATGGGCTATGACAGACACCTGCCAATACATTACTTCAATGTTGCAGTTACCATCTGCTATCCACTGATATTACAAAAACCTCTGCTGCTCTGGTCAGTGTGTCTTTCAGAAGTTTTGAATGAGAGAAACTATTTCAAGGGACCTGACTTTGTCTCTGAACCTTCAATAGATCATACAATGACATTCGTGACACAATAAAAAATGCCCTCTGAAAATATTGAAGGTGAAAATCAGCAAACTATTAATAACCTGACCCACCTCATCCATCAACCACCTAGTTAAGAGTCAATTCCCAGCCACTGAGACATCTGAAACAACCTGCATTTTGTTTTCGCTCCCCAACTTTTTAACTGGCTGGCCGGTTCACTAAACAGGGCAGAGCCTGAGGATCCTGACCCAAGACAACTTCAATTACTCAGAAAGACTAACAAGTTAATATCCCTTCAAATAGCATCAGCTTTTAAAATTAAGTAGCACCTAATGGAGATTATATATTATTCTTGGACTTTTAATTACAGGCTGCTTTTGACAGGGTAAGTGTGTGGTTGGTTATGTGAAACTGTCCTAAGAGACTTCATTCCCTGCCTTTGCAGCACTGGAGTCACAGGTATACAGCCCCATTGGACAAGTCTGATGGATGGTCCTCTCTCGTTGAGTTTCCATCCTCTGCTTCCGGAGGGAATGTGACATAAATAATTGGTGTCACTCCCATCGACCGAGTGCCACACTCGAAGGCGGGGCTGAAGCAGCTGACAAAACACAGCTGTCCAATCTCAGCGCTCACAATATCCTGGATTGCTTTCCATCTTCTTACAGAGAACAAGATAAATGATGAGACCGCTTGCATTTTAACATCATGTGGTTAAACACAGAGACGGAAGAAATACACACAGTGATCATAAGCTAGTACAACACAGACGTAATTTTAATATAAAATAAGATAAAATGGGGTGTAAAATAAAACATCTATTATATTATGGTCTGTATTTTTATTATCTAAATTATATATTATAATGTTTATTATTTCTTGAAGTCCATTTATATTATCTTATTTCATTTCTGCAGAACTATCCTGTCAAAAAATAAATTAAAGTGAATCTTTTTTATTATTGACAAAATTAAATTGAAGTGGTTTAGTCTGTATACATGAAAATAACATTAAAGACACTAAAGTGTAATATAGAGAACTATATTAATAGTATGTAATGAATCATAATCAAAGAATGATGACAGACCAAGGATGTAATTATAGATGTTGAGATGCCTGTCTTGCAATCTGCAACTTTTGAGTTTATGTGGATTAAACTACAATGCCATATCACTCTGTTTGTGGACAAATCAACTTAGGCCGAAAATCATTAATCAAATAAAGATTCAGTAGATATGGAGTTAACTTGATAATGAATTTCTCTTTTCATAATTTACAGCACATTCATTTCACGTATGTGATTATTCAGCACATCACCGCAGTAAACACTTAACAATTGAATTGTTGTTGGTATTTAGAGGGTTTGGAACTAAAACTTGTGATGGTTTTCATGGCTGCCCAAATATGGCGATAAATAAGAAGATTGGAGGAAGCACCTGCTCACTAAAAAGGGGGGCTACTTCCACCCTCAACGTTAGGAGATATAGAAATCTATTCCGGAAGATAATGCAAGGGGTTTTCCCAGTTTTTCCCTGTTTACTTGAGTGTTATGCCTGAAACCAGCTGCACGAGTTGCTTACTGCGACTTCACACTCCCATGCTTCCAGATGTTCCAGGAAAAACAAGTGTGCCAGCCTGTCGGTCAAAAAAAGAGACATTTTAAGCTGTGTGCCAGAACTTCCTGCCTTAGTCTCTACACAGGTGGATGTCAATTACAAGTGTAACAAAGCACACTTTCCTTTTTTAGTATTACACTATGCTCCAGGCTTTCAGAACAGTTATTCACAAATATTTACTGAAGTGCAGTCACTTCATTTAAATAGTTAACACAAACAAAGTATGTTTATTATAAATTAAACGAGTGTGAATTTTTTAACTCTTTTTAACTCTCTTTTTAACTCTTTTTTTTAACTTCTTGATCCCAAGAAGTTTTGAATTTAAATGATGTTGAAGGTCAGTGAAAAAAAGGCCAATTATAAAAATATAATTGCATTATAACAATTATAGCAAAGCGTTTTAGAAGAATCCACAGAAAAACTCTGACATTTTAATAAAATACAGTTCTATACCATACATATAAATGGTTATTTGTATTATAATCATTAATATAAATGACTGATAAAGGGTGATATGCCAATTATGCAATGACATAAACACAAAGGTACAATTAAAACAGTATAAAAATGTTGCATTTAATATTACATAATAAGTGTTAATTGTAGATATATCATTAGTAATTCCTGACAACACAAAAGGCAAATTTTTCCTGAGAATGAGCCAATCACTGATCATTGTATCAATCCTGGCAAGTCTTTTCACAATATGAATACAGTGCCAAGGACATGTCTTTTCAGAGCATCAGCTCCTGACAAAAAGTGATTCCACAGAGGAAGTAACGTGCATTGGTGCTGGCAGCCACGGCTAAACTACAGGCCCTTGAGAGCATTGTCGAGTTTATTGTTATTGTGACTGATGTGTCCATGGTCTCATTTAATAAAGGCTGAATAAATGAGTGAGTCCCTGTCCGGCTTGATGTGTGAGAGGGGCAGAGGAGTTTTCCCACACGGTGAGAGGAAGAGAGAAAATGTTCTCACAGTATTTTGCTATTCCCCTTTTCATAGAGGAAGCCCCCACAAGGCCGTGAATAGGGGCTTCTTTCTCTTTTGTCCTCAGGTGCTGCTTGATTGGCATGGTTAAAACTGGGTCCACGCAAACACTGTGAGAAAGAAAAAGCTTTATTTACTGTACCTGTTTGTAAACACATAACCTGGTTTGATAGTACACATACATTTTGTATTACTGTACATCTACATCTGTGTTACTGTGGGGCTAGTTGTCACAGGGGCTAAGATTTAGAGTTAACAGCCCACAAATTTTTGTTTTCTTCTACAGACTTTTTGTCACCTACATAAGCAATAAGGTATAAGAGGCTGTGCTTTATCGTGAATAGGTCATGGCTGAGGGGCGTTGTTAGGCAACTTATTATTCACGATAAAGCACTAGCCTTGAGTACATTATTGCTTTTTAATGCAGATTTTTGTGCAGTGACATACAGAATCATTGGGTGAAGCGTTCATTGCTTTATTGTGAATACATTTTTATGTAAGATTGGGGCATTGTGTCATACTTTAGTGGTGCAAGCTGCCATGTGTTCTTAATTCTGTAGTTTTATACAATTGATTAAGTCCAGCTTCATGAATTGTTTTGTGTTTAATAGTTGCTTTCCTGTTTTAATTTCACTGACAAGTCCATAATAGAGCATTTAATGCCAAGTTTCCAACATGACATCTTCGTGTGACGTAGCCCATATATATGTCTAGGTCTATATATATATATATATATATATATATATATATATATATATAATGAGAAAACATTTTGCAGTGTTAGCACATTGTCGACAGCAGGTTCAGAGGTAGAACAGAGGTTCTCTCTTGCCACAATCTCTTTTCTCTGTGCTTCATTTCCACTGTTATTTAGGTTATACTGGTGGACAGGATGCAGTGTCTGGGGACCTGGGTTGTGGGGACGCAGTATCCGCAATCTCTGGGAAAACCAGAGGTGGGAAAAAGATAAATGCGTTACCAGGACACCCTCAACACAGCTCCCATCACACACCTGCACTGTATGTCAGTGGGGCCTCTTAGACTCCACATCATAGACACAGGTGGTCCACAAAAACTTTAAAGTTCCTGGTCAGAGTGACATTGTTATTTTGTTTATGCGGCATCAAAAAGTGATTCCCATAGGAAAAAATGACAGGAAACAACTTTGAAGTGATCTGAAATTTACTGTACTTCCTTGATATAATTGTTTATGTAGTTCTCGGATTAATGTGATAAATGTCTTCCTGATTATATGGGAAAAATGAAGCTTGCTAAGGATAAAACGATTAATCAACGACCTATTGTTTGATGTTTATGATAGTTTATTTCCTTTGTGACTCATAAAGTTCTTCAAATGTTTCAGCAGGAAACGCATTAAATGAAATGATGTCACCTTCAGACTCTCAGATATTTTATTTTATAGAAAAATCCAGCTCAATCATTTCCATCATGACACACAGGCAGGATTTTTAAAAGTTAAGGTACAAAAAAATTTGCATCAAAATTAAAAAAAATATCAAAAATATCTTTAGGCCATAATTAAATTTAAATAAGAAAACTGTCATCACCAGGACAAAAATAACCTAAAATAGCTAAAAAGCTAAAATAACCTCAAGAACGAGCTCAGAACAATGTATTTCCACATACCATGTTTTTAATATGAGGAACCAGACCGAAAGCTTTACGTTGTCTAAAAACTGAGCTTTCCTGCCCTCTAGTGGCGTTTTCTAATGGCATGGCAACAACTTTACATATGCCAAACAGAACCAGAAAAGAAGAGATCCTGGTTTATTATAATTTATTATTATAATTTTTATGAATCTTAATGAAGTCTTAGTGAAATGGGCTGTCACATTAAGGAAGCCACTCCTAAACCAGAAACAACATCAGAAGCGTCTCACCTGGGCAAAGGAGAAAAAGTACTGGACTGTTGATGAAAGTAAATTTTGCATTTCATTTGGAAATCAAGGTCCCAAAGTCTCCACTTTATCGCAAAGGTAAAGTTTCCACAGTCTGTAATAAAATGGGTTGCCATGTCATTTTCTGGTGTTGGTCCACTGTGCTTTATCAAGTTCAAAGTCAATGCAGCAGTCTACCTGGAGATCTTAGAGTAGGCTACTTCATATATACATAATAATTCTCAGCAATAAACTGGGAAAAGTCTTTCTAAAATGAATAGAAGTAATTACACTGGCAGAATAAATGCATTTCCTGTTGTTTCTGAAACTCCTCAATTACGTCAAGAAAGGTAATGTCTTTCTGCCTTCTGTAAATATTATTCAGCTGTAAGTGCTTGGTAAATAGCTATTGATGACTATTCTCTCTTAAATTAACCATGGTTTTACTACGGTAACCATAGTAATCACACATACCATAGTTTTACTACAGCCAATCTACAACATTTGCAATAAATGTATGCTAATAAACACGACAATCAAAAAATCAAAAACATTTACTTTAATAACATCATGGTAGATTTTCCTAAGGTTAAGCATGCGTGGATTATGTTCTTTCTCGCCATTGTTGGTGTTTTTATGATTTATTGATCTGACTTGTCGATTTATTTATTTATTTTTATTGCAATATACTGAACAATGATCAGAACATACAAAAAAGTGTAGTTGTTTGTGCTTATACAGTTAATTGCGCTTATACAAAAATAAACATAGAAAAGATCAGCTCAATAAACATAATATTTATACTTTACTTTAAGTTATTCAATGTAACACTTTTCTGTTTTAAACCTCCGTCTGAACCAACTTGTCAAAAGTTTGTGCATGTTAACATTCTTTTGTCGTTGTAATCCAGTATGTAGTAGATTTAACCAGGATTGTTTTTTATGGCAGCAGCTAAACATTTCATGCGTCAGGTGACATACTGTCATGCAGTGATGATGGATGCTGGTTATAAGCTGGAGTTTGATGGACAGGAGCTGTGGCACGTGGACCCTGCAGACTATAAAGCCAGAAGACGGTCGCCAGAGTTTTCACAGGACTGGCCACTCGACCGTCACCTGCCGTCTCCAGCTCACTACTCCATCGGAACATGCTTCTATAATATTCCTAACTGCATTACAGGAGAAAATTATCCCCCAGAATCTATCAGTAAGACCTTTTGACATTTTTTGTTTTTGAATGACCATGCTGAGAATCACTTTTAAGATGAATAAAATTTTGGTGTCACTTTACAATCAGATTGTATTTGCTAACGTTACTTAGGCCTATTGCATTAACTACCATGAAGAAACAACTTCTTTAGCATGTATTAATCTTAATTCTGTTAACATTACTTAATGCACAATGAATCAACATTAGAAAACATTAATAAATGCTGAAGAACTATATTACTCATTGTTCATGTTAGCTAATTCATCAACTAATGTTTAAAGTGTGTAAAGTGTTACAACAATCAACCATATTAGCACAATTATTTGTTTTACAAAATAAAAATGTTGTTTCTTTTGGCATCGATCTGGAATAAAACTTATCCTTTAATTATAGCACTTTATATAATACAAATTGCTTTAAAGCAGATTCATTTGCTCAGTTTCAGGTTGGTGAACACTTCAGACAGTTACTAATGTAGTGAAACTGATGTGGTCTACATCATATATCATATTTTGCTCTGTAATAAATTTAGAACACATCCCTTTGGACAGCTTTAGAGATTTATGCTTTACTTCAATCAAATCTGTACGAGTTCTCGTTTGTCAACAGTTCCTCCAACCTCACAGTTATACGCTAAGAATGACGTGAGGACTCCAAACACACTCGTCTGTTCTGTGACCGACTTTCATCCACCGCCTGTAAATATCTCATGGACTAGAAACGGAGAAGCAGTGAGTGACATTGACATCAGCGAGACTCAGTATTACAGCAATCCAGATTTCAGCTTTTGCATCTTCTCCTACCTGAACTGAGCGAGAAGACATCTACACTTGCACTGTGAGACACAAGGGTCTGGAACAGGGAATCATCAGGTTCTGGGGTGAGTTATACTGGCAGAAAAACTGACAGTTCTTCATAATGGTATCAGAAAATGTGCAGAAGTTATACATCCAAATTATTTTACAGTTTATTTCACATTTTTGCCTTCTGATTTAATTCATTATCATAGTCATTAGTTTTATCTGAGTTGATTACTTACCAATGATTATCATCTGTGTCTTGTTTAGTTCATTCTATCATCCTGTTGTGTGTTATGTTACTTACTAATTGTTTTATTAAAGTGAATGTCTGATTTTCAGTGTAAAGTGTTTCTTATAAACTCAACAACATGGTACATACAACAACGGTAAATTATTATAATTTTATTTTGATTGCACAACATTTTTTTTGGATTGCACATTTTTTTTTTAGTGCAGATTTTTTTTTAGATTGCACTTTTTTAGTTTGCACAAGTGTTGTTTTTTTTTTAGATTGCACAAGCATCAGCTCAGACATTGGCTGGGGATATTATCTGGTGTGCACAGGTCCTCGGGATGGGCATCGTCTCTCCGCAGACTTCACGAGAGGTCATCCTGTACACCTGTACTGGCATACCTTGGGCAGAAAGAGAGTTAATGGCATAGCTGCTGTTCATTACAGAAAATTATTATTTGCACGTAATTTCTTATTATTGCACTGCATTACGTTTATGCCTGGTTACAATTTAGAGGCCCAAATAGTGTCAGAGTTTTGTGATCTTACAAAGCGTGGTTGATTGTAAGAAGTTTTGTTAGGTAGCCAATGTAATGATTCAATTTAGGGTTATTAAATCATATTCTCTAAATCTCTAGCAGATTAATTTAAGACTAATCTTTTGGATCTAGAGTGTCATGTGTGTGTATTTTTTCTGTTGCTGCTGATCCTTCTTTTGTTTGATGATTTTACATGACTTGAATCTGTCCTCTTGCCATTCTTGAAAGTCCTTTGGGGAAGAGTTGCAAGAACCTGTAAACAAAGTTGACATAATAGTTAGTTTAGCTATAAACCATCAAAATGACTATTTTTAATGTCTGAGACATTTGGAGGCTGAAGCCTTCTTATACTACCATAATCTGTCCTTGTTCCTTAAAGCACCTTCTTGTATTAGGATAGAAATGACAATGTCCATTAGAAGGCATTAAAACAGTGCTACAGAGAATTTTGCATGTAATGTGTGTGTGTTCTGTTATGTTGGAATTATGAAAGCCAACTTACCTTCAATTTTCACCGTTTCACTCTTTTCCAGATGACTCAGAAGACTCGCCATCTGTGTCCTCTAGCTGAAACCAGTGGTGATGAAGCATCATGTCCAAAGGGATACGCTGCTCTGGTTCAGTCCGCAAGCACGCCCGCATCAAGCGGCAGCATTCTGTGCAGAAAGATAAAAGAGACTATTATCACCTCAAACTGTAAAAGTATTTGAATGAATTTTTGTGTCATCAACCACTTGGTTTTGCTATGTATATTGGTTGTGAAAAACTTACCTTCAGACATGCCCTCCTGATGAAAGATGTTGTTTTCGAGCCTGTAGCAGTCATCAGTACTAGGAAAGTTGCCACAGACCATTACGAAGAGGTAGCCAGCGAGTACACGGTTGCCGGCCCTGCATAGTACTCGCTTCTCGTATACGCTTCTGGGCAGAGGTACGCTTTTGTGCCGCCAACTTGGTGTAACCGGAGTCTTTCAAGACATCGCCGCACCCAAAGTCAATTAATTTCACCTCCATTGTCTTTGGGTTGATCAGGAGGTTGTCTAGTTTTATGTCTCTGTGAAAGACACCACGTTGATAGGACTCGTACGCGGCTGTGGTGGCCTGCCGTATGATGACCCTTGCCACGTTCTCACTGAGAATTTCCTTTTCCTCCATATAGTGACACATGTCCATGCAGGGGCGACATGCGCTCCAGAACCAAGAGGTAGCAGTCTTCCTGTTCCTCCCAATCCAAAATCTGGAGGATTTCTGGAACTTTGGGTCCTTTATTAGCCATGATATGGAGCGCAATTTCCAAAGGAAGAGGTTTAGGATGGTTCGGCTAGAAGAAAGACAGATTTCATCATGATTAGATGGAGGTGACCTAGCTCAGTCTTGGACAAACTTGATATCAATAGAAGTTTACTTAAGAAAAAACTAAGATGTTTTAAACTGATAAACAATAAGAACAGCCTACTTACAATTACCAAGCTCACTATCCATCTCCTCCTTGAAAACACATTTTACTGCCACCTGATGAACAAAACAAAACAGGGATTTGTGTTAGAACTTTTACATTCATTCAGAAGTCATATCATTATTAATCATGAACTGAGATGAAATCGTTAAAACAATATAGAGAGTTTTTGTGAGTTTAAACAGGTCAAAGAGTGAACATAAGATACACTAAGAAAGCTTGCAAAGGATAAAATAATGAGCAGGAGATAAAAACTTGAACAAAACACTTACCTCTAGGCCATCAAAAACACGCCGGCATTCAAGAACGGTTCCATAGCTTCCACTACCCAGGACTTTACCAATTTCATATTGGCAGTGGTTGATTTCTGTTAAAAGATAAATGTAGTTAATAGGCTGTACTGTTTGTATTTTAATAATTTTAAGATTGATTATAGTATCAATGTATAGTATAGTATGGTATATAATATAGCATAGTATCAACACAAAATGTTTGTGTTGTGTTATGTTTGGATATACATACTCACCTTCAATTCTCACTTCATCACCATCATAGTCCGAATCCTCATCGGACGAATTGTCGGGAGTTTGCTGGGGGGTACCGTCAACTTTTCCAGATGCGATATTGGCTGAATTATGATTAATATCATACTCGTCAGAAGACTCGCCATCTGTGTCCTCTAGCTGAAACCAGTTGTGATGAAGCATCATGTCCAAAGGGATACGCTGCTCTGGTTCAGTCCGCAAGCACGCCCGCATCAAGCGGCAGCATTCTGTGCAGAAAGGTAAAAGAGACTATTATAACCTCAAACTGTAAAAGTATTTGAATGAATTTTTCTGTCATCAACCACTTGGTTTTGCTATGTATATTGGTTGTGAAAAACTTACCTTCAGACATGCCCTCCTGATGAAAGATGTTGTTTTCGAGCCTGTAGCAGTCATCAGTACTAGGAAAGTTGCCACAGACCATTACGAAGAGGGTAACGCCCAGCGAGTACACGGTTGCCGGCCCTGCATAGTACTCGCTTCTCGTGTACGCTTCTGGGCAGAGGTACGCTTTTGTGCCCGCCAACTTGGTGTAACCGGAGTCTTTCAAGACATCGCCGCACCCAAAGTCAATTAATTTCACCTCCATTGTCTTTGGGTTGATCAGGAGGTTGTCTAGTTTTATGTCTCTGTGAAAGACACCACGTTGATAGGACTCGTACGCGGCTGTGGTGGCCTGCCGTATGATGACCCTTGCCACGTTCTCACTGAGAATTTCCTTTTCCTCCATATAGTGACACATGTCCATGCAGGGCGACATGCGCTCCAGAACCAAGAGGTAGCAGTCTTCCTGTTCCTCCCAATCCAAAATCTGGAGGATTTCTGGAACTTTGGGTCCTTTATTAGCCATGATATGGAGCGCAATTTCCAAAGGAAGAGGTTTAGGATGGTTTGGCTAGAAGAAAGACAGATTTCATCATGATTAGATGGAGGTGACCTAGCTCAGTCTTGGACAAACTTGATATCAATAGAAGTTTACTTAAGAAAAAAACTAAGATGTTTTAAACTGATAAACAATAAGAACAGCCTACTTACAATTACCAAGCGCTCACTATCCATCTCCTCCTTGAAAACACATTTTACTGCCACCTGATGAACAAAACAAAACAGGGATTTGTGTTAGAACTTTTTACATTCATTCAGAAGTCATATCATTATTAATCATGAACTGAGATGAAATGCGTTAAAAACAATATAGAGAGTTTTTGTGAGTTTAAACAGGTCAAAGAGTGAACATAAGATACACTAAGAAAGCTTGCAAAGGATAAAATAATGAGCAGGAGATAAAAACTTGAACAAAACACTTACCTCTAGGCCATCAAAAACACGCCGGCATTCAAGAACGGTTCCATAGCTTCCACTACCCAGGACTTTACCAATTTCATATTGGCAGTGGTTGATTTCTGTTAAAAGATAAATGTAGTTAATAGGCTGTACTGTTTGTATTTTAATAATTTTAAGATTGATTATAGTATCAATGTATAGTATAGTATGGTATATAATATAGCATAGTATCAACACAAAATGTTTGTGTTGTGTTATGTTTGGATATACATACTCACCTTCAATTCTCACTTCATCACCATCATAGTCCGAATCCTCATCGGACTAATTGTCGGAGTTTGCTGGGGGTACCGTCAACTTTTCCAGATCACGATATTGGCTGAATTATGATTAATATCATACTCGTCAGAAGACTTCGCCATCTGTGTCCTCTAGCTGAAACCAGTTGTGATGAAGCATCATGTCCAAAGGGATACGCTGCTCTGGTTCAGTCCATAAAGCACGCCAGCATCAAGCGGCAGCATTCTGTGCAGAAAGGTAAAAGAGACTATTATAACCTCAAACTGTAAAAGTATTTGAATGAATTTTTCTGTCATCAACCACTTGGTTTTGCTATGTATATTGGTTGTGAAAAACTTACCTTCAGACATGCCCTCCTGATGAAAGATGTTGTTTTCGAGCCTGTAGCAGTCATCAGTACTAGGAAAGTTGCCACAGACCATTCTGAAGAGGGTAACGCCAGCGAATACCACGGTTGCCGGCCCTGCATAGTACTAAGCTTCACCGTTATGCGCTTCTGGGCAGAGGTACGCTTTTGTGCCCGCCAACTTGGTGTAACCGGAGTCTTTCAAAACATCGCCGCACCCAAAGTCAATTAATTTCACCTCCATTGTCTTTGGGTTGATCAGGAGGTTGTCTAGTTTTATGTCTCTGTGAAAGACACCACGTTGATAGGACTCGTACGCGGCTGTGGTGGCCTGCCGTATGATGACCCTTGCCACGTTCTCACTGAGAATTTCCTTTTCCTCCATATAGTGACACATGTCCATGCAGGGCGACATGCGCTCCAGAACCAAGAGGTAGCAGTCTTCCTGTTCCTCCCAATCCAAAATCTGGAGGATTTCTGGAACTTTGGGTCCTTTATTAGCCATGATATGGGCGCAATTTCAAAGGAAGAGGTTTAGGATGGTTTGGCTAGAAGAAAGACAGATTTCATCATGATTAGATGGAGGTGACCTAGCTCAGTCTTGGACAAACTTGATATCAATAGAAGTTTACTTAAGAAAAAAACTAAGATGTTTTAAACTGATAAACAATAAGAACAGCCTACTTACAATTACCAAGCTCACTATCCATCTCCTCCTTGAAAACACATTTTACTGCCACCTGATGAACAAAACAAAACAGGGATTTGTGTTAGAACTTTTTACATTCATTCAGAAGTCATATCATTATTAATCATGAACTGAGATGAAATGCGTTAAAAACAATATAGAGAGTTTTTGTGAGTTTAAACAGGTCAAAGAGTGAACATAAGATACACTAAGAAAGCTTGCAAAGGATAAAATAATGAGCAGGAGATAAAAACTTGAACAAAACACTTACCTCTAGGCCATCAAAACACGCCCGGCATTCAAGAACGGTTCCATAGCTTCCACTACCCAGGACTTTACCAATTTCATATTGGCAGTGGTTGATTTCTGTTAAAAGATAAATGTAGTTAATAGGCTGTACTGTTTGTATTTTAATAATTTTAAGATTGATTATAGTATCAATGTATAGTATAGTATGGTATATAATATAGCATAGTATCAACACAAAATGTTTGTGTTGTGTTATGTTTGGATATACATACTCACCTTCAATTCTCACTTCATCACCATCATAGTCCGAATCCTCATCGGACGAATTGTCGGGAGTTTGCTGGGGGGTACCGTCAACTTTTCCAGATGCGATATTGGCTGAATTATGATTAATATCATACTTTCGTCAGAAGACTAGCCATCTGTGTCCTCTAGCTGAAACCAGTTGTGATGAAGCATCATGTCCAAAGGGATACGCTGCTCTGGTTCAGTCCATAAACACCGCCCGCATCAAGCGGCAGCATTCTGTGCAGAAAGGTAAAAGAGACTATTATAACCTCAAACTGTAAAAGTATTTGAATGAATTTTTCTGTCATCAACCACTTGGTTTTGCTATGTATATTGGTTGTGAAAAACTTACCTTCAGACATGCCCTCCTGATGAAAGATGTTGTTTTCGAGCCTGTAGCAGTCATCAGTACTAGGAAAGTTGCCACAGACCATTCTGAAGAGGAGTAGCATGCGAGTACACGGTTGCCGGCCCTGCATAGTACTCGCTTCTCGTGTACGCTTCTGGGCAGAGGTACGCTTTTGTGCCCGCCAACTTGGTGTAACCGGAGTCTTTCAAGACATCGCCGCACCCAAAGTCAATTAATTTCACCTCCATTGTCTTTGGGTTGATCAGGAGGTTGTCTAGTTTTATGTCTCTGTGAAAGACACCACGTTGATAGGACTTCGTCTGTGCGGCTGTGGTGGCCTGCCGTATGATGACCCTTGCCACGTTCTCACTGAGAATTTCCTTTTCCTCCATATAGTGACACATGTCCATGCAGGGCGACATGCGCTCCAGAACCAAGAGGTAGCAGTCTTCCTGTTCCTCCCAATCCAAAATCTGGAGGATTTCTGGAACTTTGGGTCCTTTATTAGCCATGATATGGGCGCTTAATTTCCAAAGGAAGAGGTTTAGGATGGTTCGGCTAGAAGAAAGACAGATTTCATCATGATTAGATGGAGGTGACCTAGCTCAGTCTTGGACAAACTTGATATCAATAGAAGTTTACTTAAGAAAAAAACTAAGATGTTTTAAACTGATAAACAATAAGAACAGCCTACTTACAATTACCAAGCTCACTATCCATCTCCTCCTTGAAAACACATTTTACTGCCACCTGATGAACAAAACAAAACAGGGATTTGTGTTAGAACTTTTTACATTCATTCAGAAGTCATATCATTATTAATCATGAACTGAGATGAAATGCAGTAAAAACAATCTAGAGTTTTTGTGAGTTTAAACAGGTCAAAGAGTGAACATAAGATACACTAAGAAAGCTTGCAAAGGATAAAATAATGAGCAGGAGATAAAAACTTGAACAAAACACTTACCTCTAGGCCATCAAAAACACGCCGGCATTCAAGAACGGTTCCATAGCTTCCACTACCCAGGACTTTACCAATTTCATATTGGCAGTGGTTGATTTCTGTTAAAAGATAAATGTAGTTAATAGGCTGTACTGTTCGTATTTTAATAATTTAAAGATTGATTATAGTATCAGTGTATAGTATAGTATGGTATATAATATAGCATAGTATCAACACAAAATGTTTGTGTTGTGTTATGTTTGGATATACATACTCACCTTCAATTCTCACTTCATCACCATCATAGTCCGAATCCTCATCGGACGAATTGTCGGGAGTTTGCTGGGGGGTAGCGTCATCTTTCTCCGGCTCCTCCTCGGCGGGACATGTTGAAACATGTCGAACGCTGTCTCCTTCCTCCAGCTCCGGCGTCTTTTCGGCCGGACTCGCTGGATCCTGCTGGTGGTTTTCCTCCAGCGACTCTTCGGCCGGCCATGCTGGTTCATGCTGGGGAACACTGTCGTCTTCCTCCAGCTCCAGCACTTCTTCGACCGGACTTACACGATCTTGCTGGTGGTTTTCCTCCAGCGACTCTTCGGCGGGACATGTTGAAACATGCTGGGGAACACTGTCGTCTTCCTCCAGCTCCGGCGCATCTTCCACCGGACTTACAGGATCTTGCTGGTGCTTTTCTTCCAGCACCTCCACGCCGATAAGATCCTTATTCTTTCTTTTTTCAAGGCATTCCGATATTTCCTGAGCCACTTTCACGAATAGTGAGTGAGCAACTTGTAAAGCAACAAGCGACATTGTCAATAAAGTAAAGATTGCGATAAAAGTTATAAGACTGCAAAAGCTGTAAAGACTTCCGAAGCTTGTAAAGAACACAAAAGCTGTAAAGACTTCCGAAGCTTGTAAAGAACACAAAAGCTGTAAACTGCTTCGCGCTGTTGCTTCGAATTTATAGCGTAAGCGACAAGATACGTCACTGGATGGAATCTTTTGCTACTATGACGTTCCAGTCAAAAACACAGAAAACATCTGTGCGTTGTGAAATCTTTCAGCGTTATAACTGCATCAGTATTTACCATAGAAATGCTGTAGTATTATAGTAAAATGTACAAAATCTTCACTATTTAATAAAGACGACACACACACAAAGCTTAATTAATAAAACAGAAACAGGTTTGGTAAATATTCAGTACAGCAATAAGCAGGACCGGCGCCACGGGGGGGCGTGTGGGGGCGACGCCCCCTCACCGGGACTTTCCCGCCCCCTCAGATCACCATGAATGTTAAAGTAATTTTAATGATAAATAAAATATTTTATTTAAAAAAAATTACATTTGCCAATTGCCCTTTCTTCCAGTTCCTAGAGTCGATATTAATCTTAAATAGCAACATTTTGAGTAAAGAAAAGTCTGTTAGGCAAAGTCGAATTTTGATTGGTCCTGTGGTTTGATTAAGCGCTTCCCCACCCACTCTAACGTCACATTACATTTCTCGCGCACCAGAACATACACAATTAATTACATTTTCGAAGCTACTACGGATGATCATTACTCTTGTTTCACAATGGATATTCGAAAGTGGATTAAAAAGACAGAGCCTACCATAACACCTGCTGCTGCTACTTCAAGTTCTGCTTCACCTGACCAGGCCAGCCATCGACTGGTGGCAACTCAGCAAAGGCTCGCCGTCACTGTCCAGTGCCACTGGTCTCGGTAAAGGCAAGTTTCTTTAAAACAGTTTCAAAGAAACAGCAACATAAAAATGACTGTCAATTTTCTACAAGACTCACCGGTCGCGATTCATGTCCAGCTTTGCTTCCTCATGCTCTGTGGTAAGCAGTGTTATCTATTTTCAATGGAAAGTAGCTAAAGTCTGCCGAAAAGTCAAATGTCGCCAAGTCAGGTAAATCGCATATTAATGACGTAATGACGCCGTGTTTTGCATTCTGTTGGTTGTACTTTATAACTGTTTCCCCTAATCCGTGCGCACACAATGTCCAATAAAACTGTTATCAATTAACGAAGAAGAAGCGGTAAAATTAAATGGTTTTATTTCAAACAAAGGAGAAGCAGGTCAGGGGGATTGGTCTGTGGCAACACCGTTTGCACATAGCGAATTCACGTCTATGTAGATGCCGTGCGGTCGCTGGAATGTGCCCTCACTGATCAGAGCAGACATAACTGCTGTACCGGAAAGCAAGACCTCGCTCTGGCGCTCGCATTGGCGGCATTTGGAAAGTTGCTAAAAGGTTTGTCCAAAAGTCCGCTAGGCTTTGTCGCTAAAGGGTCTGAAAAGTCTAAATCTAGCGACAAAGTCGGTTGGCAAGGCTGGTAAGGCTGTTTTTTTTTGTTTGTTTTTTGCATTCTTATTTCCTGTCCCTGTGTAGGCTCTTTTATTTTAGGCTATATGACTGTGTAAACAGCTCAGCAACCCTTTTATTTAAATGTTTAATGTAGGCCACACACAGTCCATTGCATTATGTACTTTAGTGTTTTCTAGACTCGATATTGTTTATTAAAATAAAAAAAACACCCTGTTTATGTGATCACCGCCCCCTTTCAGTATTTCACACGCCCCCTCTTCAGGACTCGGCTGGCGCCGGCTCTGGCAATAAGTGTATAAGTTTATTTATTAAATGGAGCAATACAATCGATCATTTAATTACAAAGAAAATCAAACGAATTCACAGTATAATAGCACAATAAGCAGACAAGAAATGACAGATAGTAGGCTAATATTTCAAATTACAGATCATAATATAATATATAAAACCTTCTCCAAATTATATTTCAAATTACTTAAACACAACATAAAATTAAGATAGCAGTTCACCAATGCAAAGACAACCTGTTTGATTTTTACACGTTTTACAAGTATTATAAATTCGGGAAATAAAAGTTTTTATAATCAATTCAATTTATTTTAAGGTTACTCTTCTTTTGATTGTTAATAATAAACTGAAGGCAAATGATACTCAACAATTAAGTATTTTTTCAGTTTATATAATTTACAGAACATACCACAACCAAAGTCTTCCAACTAAATAACGAGTATATGAATGCTTATGATTAAGGACTTACTACCACAAAACATTGTTTACAAAAGAATTTCACACTTTGAAATATAAAAGATTTTTAAGATCATAAGAAACATTTTTGTCAATTGTGTTTAAAGTTTTGACTGGTAGCCTACTGTTAAAAGCCGTTAAATGTGTGTGAGGAGGAAAATTCCTTTTATGGAAATTTGAGGCTGAGGATACAGGTGGAGAAACTCAGGCCTATATGAACCCAGAAATTAAATAATCAGTGCTTTATTTTCCCAATAATTAGAATGGGAAACTGAATCAACCTATTTTTTACACTTCTAATAACAACAATGATTTCTAACGTGTTTTGCGCCGCTATTTCTGCAAGGCTTTTGACACGCACTCCAGGGTTTTTCCTGGGTCAAAAATGGTCTTCGGTGGTGGCTAACAAACGTGGTCATCCACACATGATTAAAAGTATGCGAACTGCAAGATTCCAGAATAACCCCAAAGAAACAGTTTATCACAGGGGTATTCAAATACAATCTGAGAAGGTCCAGCCACACAAATTTCCTAAGTTGGAAAGGTCCAGGTAGACATGTAATTTATCAGTGACTAATACAGCACAGTAACAAATAAAGGACTATTATTAAATAGATTACACAAAGCCATTCTGACACATTTTTAGGAACTACAAACAACTATTTTTAATTGTTTAAAAAATTGACTTCAGACAGGAAGTAGACGCATTTCCGCACATGCGCGGTACAAATCGTGTTTCCGGTATGGATGGAGTAGCGACAGCACCGCAATTTACGGCACTTTATACAATATAAAAATATAAAAAAATATACTGTTGTTATAATACTAGTAATATGTGTTGGTGACACTACCCAATCTGTACCAATTAAAAAATTAAATTAAATAAACTTAAAAATCGATAACTTACCTTCACAGTCATGAACACGTTTTAAACATTATGATGTTTTAAAGCCTTTATTATATTTATTATTAATATTATTATTAGATTTATAAAATTAAAATTAAATTCGCTAGACCCCATTTGGGTAATATAGATGTGTATACAGGTGTGTGCTTTACATTTAAATTTCTAAAAGATATGTTGTACTTAATTCAGCATACTTTAAAAAAAATATCTGCATTTAAGAAACACACAAGATATTTATTGATTCAATTTATTTATTCATAAATGAATTAATTCCATATGAATTAAAAACATACACAGTCAGAAAACACAACAATATTTACCTAAAAAAAAAAATAATAATAATAATAAATAAATAAATAAATGTTACACATAAAATATCAACTTCAAAGAATACTCAAAGACTTTTTTCCATCAAAACGTTTGTTTTAGCAGCTTTCTTATTAAGCGATGAGCAGAGAGATTCATAAAATAATTTCAAATCAATACAAAGGATCCTAAAATTGGGCATAGAATCAGTAACTTTACACTTGTGAAGATGAAATAGGCCACAAAGGGTCAAGAGTTTTAACATATCATCCAGCTCCGTCCTCACTTTCCTACATCTGTAGAGGCTAGTGATGGGTCGTTCTTGAACGATTCGTTCATTTTGAACGAATCTTTAATGTGACTCGGGAAGAACGAGAACTTATTACACATATTTGGATAATTCTATGATCATTCTTAAATATGATCCAACATACAAAAAATACAGTTTTATTTTATAGTATTTTACTGATCCGGCAAGTGGTCACGTGACAAAAGAATGAACGACTCAAACCCGAAGACTCGAGAGATGAACTAATCAATTCTCTTTCCGGCTCTGGCTGCATTGGTTTAGCTTATGTGACTGTCACGTGATGAATGAACGACTCAAACCCGAAGACTTGTCAGATAAGAGGTGAGCCAGGTAAATGATGAATTAATCTTTTCTGTTTCTTATAGCATTATAGTTTGTATTGTTTGTAGTGTGATCAACGTTTGCATAAGTAGTGGATGTGTTAGGGAAGTAGCACGTAATATTTTAATTATATTTTGCTAAAATGAACGAAATGACTCGAAAAAAGATTCGTTCATTTTGCAGAACGAGACTCAAAGGTCCGAGTCAGTAAAATGATCCGAACTTCCCATCACTATAACAAAATGGCTTAAGCACACTTATGTTTTGAGGTGCTCTGAGTGTGAGTGACTGAACTGACATGCATGAATTCAGACAGCGAGTCTAGTGAGTTCAGCGTTGGACATGGGTGCGTTTTCCAAAAGCATCGATTCATTTGAACCGATTCATTTTAATGAACGGTTGAAACAGCAGATGGGGTACGTTTCCCAAAAGCATCGTTAGCCAGCTATGTTCGCAAGTTCGTTGAACTGTGTAGGTAACGACGGAACTTGCGACCATAGCTGGCTAACGATGCTTTTGGAAAATGCACCCCATCTGTTGTTTCAACCGTTCATTCAAATGAATCGGTTAAAGGAATCATTAGGTTGTGAATCGGACATTAACATAAGAGGACATTCGCAGTGACCATTCAACGTTTTAAGTATTCAAATTCTTATTTATTAAAAATAATAAATGGTAAAAAAATTATTTGGGAAAAAAAGATTAGCAAGTAATAATGTATATTTGGGGGATATTGGCCTAGTGGTTAGAACTCATGTCACGTGTTCAATAGTTTGTTGGTTGGAGCCCAATCCAACCCATGAATTATGAAAACAGGGAAACCTTATCAGACCCTTCTTATGCTTTTTCATGGAACACAGGAGAATGTTATCTGACAGTTATATTCTTAGAAATCAAAGAAATGTAGCAATGAGCAGGCTAAAAATGTCAGAACCTACTTATTGTAGGCTAGACATTGAGCAGCTTTCATTTTCAAACATGTATGAACTTTCTGTCTCATAGAAAACAGGGGGAACACTATCTGACAGGAACATTCTCAGTTGTCAGGATGTGTACCCCCCGACTATGACTCACATAATTAGATATAGAAGTCTCCAAACAAAACCACAAAGACCACAAGAAGCCCAGTGGCCTAGTGCTTAGAGCTCATAACACATGTTCAATGGTTTTGATCCCTGCCAAACCCATTAATTATGAAAATAACATTTTTAAAATTAAATTAAACACAGTAGAACATTATCTGACTGTTACAATCTCAGTAATCAAAGAAATGTAGCAATGAGCAGGCTAAAAATGTCAGAACCTACTTATTGTAGGCTAGACAGTGAGCATCTTAAATTTTGGTGTCAGGATGCGTTCCCCGTTCTATGACTCACATAATTAGATATAGAAGTCTACAAAACAAAACCTCAGAGAAAACAAGAAACCCAGTGGCCTTGTGCTTTGCGCGCATGACACATGTACAATTGGTTGTTGGTTTGATCCCTGCCCAACTCCTAAATTCTGAAAACAGGGAAACCTTATCAGACCCAGATTATGCTTTTTAATTAAACACAGGACGTTACCTGAGAGAGATTGTCAGTAATCAAAGAAATGTAGCAATGATCAGTCTAAATATGTCAGAACCTACTAATTGTAGGCTACACAGTGAGCAGCTTTAATTTTCAAACATGTATGAACTTTCTCTCTCATGGAAAACAGGGGAAACACTATCTGACACTATCAGACTAATCATCCAGATTATGCTGTTTTATTTAACACAGACAGTGGTGCATTTTTAGTATTTTGTAAAACCTATTTTACAGTGACTTATTGTGTTTTGACTAACTGCCAAACTTTCACTAACTCCTGACAGTCCTGGCCTAATGGTAGAGAATCAGCCTTGTGAGTCAAAGGTTGCCAGTTCCATTACCAGTGCCGGCAGAAAACAACTGAGATCCCCATGAGAAAAGCACCTAACCCCCAATTGCTCACCGGGCACTGCAGTGATGAGGCCCATTGCTCCGGGTGTGTGCGTGCGTTCACTACTCACTGCATGGGTTAAATGCAGATTCACATTTTGATGTTTGGGTCACCATACATTGACAAATAAGTCACTTTCACTTTATTGCACCTGTTTTAAATGTGCTTAATCTTTTTGACCACCAGAGGGCAGTAACGTATATATAATAAGGCCTTGAGGAACACAATCAATCAACACCTGTGCTGTGCTACAGCCTTGAAATTTTAACTTGACTATAGTTAAAGTTCTGTATATGCATCATGCATTGTACCTAATGAGGCATTTTATTTTACATAGCATTAATAAACAATAAACCTTTTAATTACCAAAAATAAATGATGAAATAATTGCCCACCAACAAATACTACTTACATAACCATTTTAACAAACATTATTAATCCTTAAAAATGCTATATACAATACTGAATTAAAGACAATAGTAAACATATTATATATATATATATATATATATATATATCCAACAGGATTTTAAACTAGCCTACCACATTTGGGCAGCACAGAAAATTAACAAAATGAATTATAACACAAGCAGAAAAAGTAAAAGGGAAAATCGCTGAGATCAAATTAGCTGAAGTTTAACTGAAGAAAACCACAGTGCCCTAAAGGGGAAATATGTCTGTATGGGCTAGTCAACAACATCCTGTCACAAATCTGCTGCTGAGTGCAAAAGTATTCATCTAGTCTTTAAGCACTTCACGTTTATCATAGCGTCTCGCCACAGATTCCTGGTCCTTATCTGGTCCATGAAGATTTTAAGTGTTTCATCAAGAGGAATTGTACATTTCTACAAAGCATGCCTTTAAAACAGAAAACTGAACCATCCCACCTTTTATTATGACTTTTTTGACTAAAATATTTTGTTTCCTGCAGCACATTTTCATATTTCAAGTGGTTATTTCTGTGTTTTTATGACACCCATTTTGGCACAGCAAACACACATATCGTACGTTTCTATAAATGTACTAATGTTGTTTCTTAAAATGACAGTTACTGAGAATGAGGACGTTGAAAATGTTGTTGTCCACAACTGTAATGTCTGACATCACATGCTCATCATTTGTATGCTGTAGTCTTAAGGCATCTGCACTGTTTGTGAATTAAGCACTAGCAGAGGAAAAGGAGGGAGGAGTAGGCTAAATAAACAGAACCAGTGATGTCTATTTATCTCTTTCAAGCTAATGTGGTCTCTCAGGGCACATGCTGGACCTCAAGTGCATCTTTGATTGCGTGTGAGAGTCTGCCTGTGAATGTCTACGTATGCATGTTTGTGTAAGTGACAGTGAAAAAGAACTGATTCATTTAAGAAATTAAGAATCTGAAGTTGGATTATGTCTTATTGTGTGCTGAGGCCACACAGGATAGTACAAGTAAGTACAAACCTTTGCACTTAATATTCATTTAGATTATGCATAGTTAGTGTAGAGAACTTATTTCTGTAGTTGTTTCTGAACTTGTAAATGTAGAAATTTGTTTGTCCAAAATCATCCATCATCTTTTAATAAATCCCTTTTACACATTAAATCCATTTATTTAGATTTTTTAGATTGTGTTATTTTCAGATTGTGTGATTTAGTAGTCTACAGCAGAACATTTACAGTTAAACTGTTTGCTGAGTACACCAAGCTAAAACATGTTCAACTCCTTTTACTCGGTTGTTTGTTTTCATTAGCTTCATTTTTAGTCCAATGGAGTTCAATGTTTTTTATAACAGGGTAAGCATAGTGGGCACATTCTCTAGTGTAAAACGTTTGGCTGTGACAATGTCATGTGATCTACAAATGGAAACATTACTTATGTTTTTTTTTTCGTTCTAATTAAAGTAAACCACAGTGATATTACCAGTGGTAATATTAAAATAGCATTTGGTCATATGAATAAGCTTGAAATGTTTTTTTCTCTTTTATTTAGCACCCAGTATGATGCCTCAGACTGTCTTCTGGACTATTACTGAAAATATTGTAGAGAACTGGGGAGACTAACACCTGTTATTATAGGTGGGATTTAATAGATGAGATTTTTATCAAATAAAAAATCATTGATTAAGACATGATGGTTTATTTTTAAGAATGGGTTGTGCGTGTAGTGACCAGAAACATCACAAAAACTCGAAAAATCAAGGAAAGGAACATTTTAATTCAACAAACACGTCTCATGTGAGTGAAGCTAATTTTTTTAAGTTTAGTCCACTGCGGTGGCTGTTAGTGAATGCTAATTTTGTTTGACTGCAATAAAATTAAACAGTGTAAATATTTATTTAAATGTATCATTCACTTATTGTATCAATTTATTTCCAGTTTTCAAGAGATCACAGCAACAATAATCTAGGTAATACATGTATATTATTTGCACAAAATTATTTGTGTTGATTGTTGGTGTTTTGTGAAGTTGTGTATGAATCAAATGTTTAATGGTCATAAGGCTGATGTTCGGCCAATTTTTGCAATAAGATATTGTGTTCATATATGTACTGCATATATGAACACATACAGTTCATTTTGAAGATGTTTTAATGTTTATGTCATTTATTCAAAATGCGTAAAACTGGTTCTATGTTTTTTAGAAGATATTGTTATCGCTCAGTATGACTTTCAGCCTGCTAGTGACAATGATCTGGAATTCAAAAAAGGAGACAGACTCAAGATTATCAAGGAGTGAGTAATATGGATCCACATTTAAAATACATGGAACTCCTCTAGACTTTAGAAAATTTAATAAAAGTTAATAAAAGTTTTAGTAACTGGTAGGGTTTAACGCTACAGTCGCAATGATGTTTGATTGCCAGGGGACCGACATAGTGTTAAAATGTATAGCATAAATGCATTGCAAGGTTCATTTGGATAAAAGTGTCTGTAAAATCCATAAATATAAAGGAAACTGAAAATCTATATTCTTGTTTGGATATCATTTTAAGGTGTGTAGCATATTAATGAAAGGGCTAACAAATTTATTTGTACTGTTGTAATTTACATTGAAAATGTGTCAGATACAATGACAAATTACAATAGCAAAACAAGTAAAAGATACATAACTAACTCATCCCTTTTTTTCTTAGAACTGGAGAATGGTGGTTGGCAAAATCCTTGGTCACAGGTTATGAGGGATATATTCCAAGTTCATATGTGGCAAAAGCAGAAACATTGGAGGTGGAGAGGTAGGTGGCTGAGAATTAATTTATTTTATTTTACTTTTGCTCTACTACTAAGTTCATTTTAAAGGGAGCCAGAGCAGTTGGACATACACCAATAGACATACATAAAAAAAGGAGTACTCAAGTGCTGCTGTATGAAATGCAAGCGCTCTTGGAACTTATTCGACTATTTTATAATATGCAAAGTTAATCTATAGAGAATGAAAGTATAACGTCATTGTCTCTGTTTTCCCCTTCAGATGGTTTTTCAAGAATATGAGTCGCAGAGATACTGAGCGACTTTTACTGGCCCCAGGAAACAAGACTGGTTCATTTCTTGTGCGAGAAAGTGAAACAACCAAAGGTCAGATGTCATGAACGTCGTGAAACTCTTTAGTATGTTTTCATGTGGTCATTGAATGTTATTACCTCGGCAGTTGATTGTCTACCTCATGAGCACTAGGTCAGTATTTCAATATTGCTGCTAGTGTTCAGAAAGGCAACATTTTAACACAATTTATTGCTATCTGTTTCAAAGACTTAACTTTTCCAGGCATAATGAGTGCAGTAAGAAATGCTTATAGCACAATATACAATTTCAATTCTGTGAAATAGAAATACAGAATGAACAACAACGTTGTCAGTATTTTGATCTCACTGAGCTTTTTAAAAAGTGTACATACTTGAACTTTTTACAGTTCACAGAGCCACACCCTTACTGGTTTACGAATTTAGCATCATCAGAGAACTGAAAGATCATTTTCTAAGAGCATAATATATTATTAGTCTTTTTGATTTTATTTATACTTGTAGAGCAAGGGCAGCTGCAGAAACCACCCTATTAAAGAACTGTTTACTGATTACTATAGTTAGATACTGTTGTAATGATAATCATAATACCTTACACTACAGTATGGTAATGATTGGGAGGCAAGCTTTAGTTTTAATCAAACAGTAGATTCAGTTCAATAATTCAAACGCAAGATTCAATAATTATATTAACTCTTAATTATAGTATTAAGTAATCTGTAAATTATCCGAGTTACGTCAAAAGATGTCATGAGACTAGAATGGTGGCATTTGAGCAAAATTTCAAGGATGTGATATTTGCGACAGAGATCAGAGATGCAAGTTTTGATGTTTTAGATTTTAGCTAAACCTTTACAACATATGGTTTAAATAAAAAGAAGACATACATTAATTATAATAAAATGATTGTAGATAATATAAAGCTAAAATACTGTACATACTAATTTAACATTTTATCCTCCTTCTTTTTCATGCTAAAATTTGCTGGTTCTGTTAGATGCTGATGTTTATAAGTGCATTTTAGTAAAGATCTAGGCCTAATAACTGATGTGTTTCTGTATAATCTGTGCAGGTGCTTTCTCGCTGTCTTTGAGAGATTCCAGTGCAGAACTGGGTGATGTGGTAAAGCATTATAAGATCCGTGCACTTGATAATGGAGGTTATTACATCTCTCCCTCAAAAACGTTTGCATCTCTACAGGAACTTGTGAATTATTACTCTAGTAAGTACAGTAAGAATACCAGTTTACTTATATCAAGGCACATTAAAGACCATTTTTGCAGCTTTAGCAATTTTGCTTTTAAGCTGATAAATCTGTAAGTTGCGTAATTGTCAAAATATTACTATGAAATATTATAAAATAAATTCCACCTAATTGTTAAAGAAGAATATGTAAAATGTGTAAAGTACTTTGCATAACCTTTTCTTAGTAATACATAATAAGGGTAAGATTTCTTTGTACCAGTGTCATGTAAGCTACTTTGGAATTAGCCAGTCAAGTACTGAAGGTAATTTACAGTATAGTATTACAGTATTACAGCTAGTTTTCTAAAAAAAAAAAGTGGTACTTGACTGGCTTTAGCTAATTATTTTTTAAAACATTTAATGCTACAGTATAGCTTTTTAATTAAATTGTTAACATTCAGCTGTAAAGCTGCCCATGCAATACAGCTGTACAGAAATATTTATTATATTTATTATAAACATTGTTTGGAGTAACATATTATTTCTTGTACATTACAAGACATTACTACAAACTTTATAATTAAAACAAAAAATTTAAACTATTAAATGTAATACTTTTATAGTAAACAAACTATTAAAATTTAAATGTTATATTGTATTATAATTATATATATATATATATATATATATGTTTGTTTACTATAAAAGTATTACATTTAATAGTTTTCATTTTTTTATTTTAATTATAAAGTTTGTAGTAATGTCTTGTGCTATTGCACAGCAGCATACAGTATCACAAAAATTGACAAAATAAGTGTTTGTTGTACTACAGTATGTAGGGTTGCCTGTTACTGGAGAAAAACAGACTATATTAAAGATATCAATGTTAAATTATCACAGAATGTTCTTTTCATTATGTAGAATGAATTTATGTGCAAAACAAAATTCTTTCACAGACTGATAAATAAAAATCCCAGGAGTGCAAGTTTTTACTACACGTTTTAAGTAGTATGCCACAGGCCCCTCTGTCTCCCCCACAGTATGCTCTCTGTGGTTTTAACTGTATGAACATGACACACACACTTGCTTTAACCACCAAACTATCAGGTCAACTTTAGTATTACTTTGTGTTCTGTTTCCTCTCATCACTTTGGTTAGCTTGTTTTTTTATAGAGTTGTTTGAGAGTCACCAGGGCCACACCTTATTTCCATATACAAGTTTTGGAGATCGTAACATTTCTTAACAGCCTTCTACAAAATCAGTAAATCAAAAATGACATGCTATTATTTTGGTCAAAACTACCTGTAAATGCTAGGCATTCCTGAACATTTGAATTATCCCAAACTTTTCTTGTTTACAGGGACAGCAGATGGTTTGTGTCAGAAATTAGGAAGTCCCTGTAAGAGCACTGCCCCTCAGAGACCCTGGGCCCAAGATGAGTGGGAAATTCCCAGGGACACTCTAAAGTTTGAGAAAAAACTTGGTGCTGGCCAGTTTGGAGAAGTGTGGATGGGTAAGAGACTGACAAAAAGTGTTCTTTTAAATGTAACGGGGCAAATTCTGCCTAGATATTGCTGATCTCACTATACTGGCCCTGATTAATGTACGTTTAAAGGCACGTGTCCGTGTCTCTTGTGGTTTATTACAATGTGTGTTATTGCCAAATTGAAGCTGCACAAATACAAACTTAAAACCTCTGACCTCTTTTAACCTACTGTATGTGTTTCTACATACTGTAAGAATCAAGGAGATACAAACTATTGAACAAGATGATATGTGTAAATTCAGTTACCTTTAATACTTACTGTTAAGATTGTATTTATTGGTGTTTTCAATAACAGGTATTTTGCATTATATCTAATTTCGAATTATGGATTAATAATATTATTTTTATATATATGCTCAATATTTCCAGTGACAATTATCAGGTTAAAAGATCTACTGCAACTGTAAGGCTAAACTTAGCCATAGTAGATGGAGTGTGGATTACTGCCATGAGCTTTTTTACTAATCCTTATAATATTTCACATCACTGAATGTGCCTGTGTCTCTTCTTCGTAGGGTACTATAAAAACAGGCAGAAAGTAGCAATTAAGACTTTAAAGGAAGGCAACATGGAGCCCGAGGGTTTTCTGCAGGAGGCAAACCTCATGAAGCAACTACAACATGAGAGACTGGTCAAACTGCACGCTGTGGTCACTAAAGAGCCTATCCTTATTGTCACAGAATACATGTCAAATGGTTAGTATCACCATACTGTTGTATTCTAACTCTAAACTACTTTGTTAATTTGTTAAATTGTGAAGTGACTGTACTTTTTTCTTTTCAAGGAAGTTTGTTGGATTTTCTAAAAACAGATGATGGTCATAAATTAAAACTGCCCAAGCTGATTGACATGGCTGCTCATGTATGAATTATTTATTCATTTTTGTAAATATGAAAATATGGATGTACATATATATATATATATATATATGACTGTATAACATAATTATGTTTTTTTGATGTCAACAGCTAGTAAAAATGAATATAGATTTGTATACCTATATTCTATATGTAAAATATTTCTTTATAAATATCTATATATATAGTATGATGCATATTTCAAGGTGGAGACATAATTTGTTATATTGTATGACAGGAACAGAGTGCATTTATCTGCATTTGCAATGATTGACAACCTGAATATTAAAAAGGTTAATATTAGGGTTAATTCAATTTCAGGTGCAGATGAATTTCAGTAAACTATTTTAGGAAACATTGTCTCACACTAGAGACTCTCTGGTCATATAAAGGAAACCGTTTTTGTACATATAGCGGAAATGCTTTTAGAATGCGTTTAACAACCTCCCCAAAATTAGATTTTTATCTTCCGGCAGGAACTTGCGTCAGATTTTCCATCAACCAGAAGCCCCAACCATGCAAGACTGTTCTTGTTTTTTTTGAGAAAGCAACTTCCTGTTAGAGACCACTTTGTACACTGTTTTATATAGTTTGCTTAGAAAGAAAAGACATTTGGCTGTGAAAGATGAAACTATTTGACTATTTGAGCCAAATCTGTTAATATATACAGTATTTCTAAACTAAAAATCAACCATTTAAAATAGGAAAGGTTCCATTACAGAACAATAAAATATGACACTTAAACAAATATTCAATCCTTTGAAAATTGAAAAGCAACAACATAACAATTACTTTCAATTATGTTGTTTAATATCAATTTTAAAATGGATAACAATTCACATTTACGATTCTGTCACAAATTAAATTAATAAGCAATTATCAGTCTGGATAATGCTTCTGTAATACAATTTTTACAAACTATAATAAAGTTATTGAATTTGTGAAAGATCTACAGTAATTACTTACATTAAAAGCTTAATAAGAAACTGCATTTGGTCTCACATATATATATATTGCATCTAAATTCCAAGAAAATGTTAATGTATTTTTAGCAATGTTTTGTTAATTCTTGTTTTTTGTGTATATAACTGACATTTTTAACTTGCCCAGTCATGAACTTTTTCTGTATTTTAGATTGCAGAAGGCATGGCTTACATAGAGAGAAAGAACTACATTCATAGAGACCTGCGTGCCGCTAATGTTCTAGTTTCTGAGACTCTACACTGCAAAATAGCAGATTTTGGCCTTGCCAGGATAATAGAGTCTGAATACACTGCACAAGAAGGTAAGTACACTGATTTAGTCCCATGACACATTGCTTATTCCACTACCACAGATTAATTGGCATCCTGTGCTTTCTGATGCAAAGAACTGTTTGTACTTACATACCTGACCTTTAAGAGTGGGTATATATTACTGATGTTCAAAATATCAAACAGAAGCTAAATATACTGTCTGGAACATGACAGATTTGACGTGAATTCTGTTTCTTTTTCTTACCACTTTAGTGTAGAATTTGCTTTCCATGTGGGTTTATCATCATCTATTCAGCTGATACTATGAGCCGTGGAAAATATTTTCCACCACGTAATTCAAATTAGTTTCTAATGCATACTGTATTATATCACTGTTCCACTTTACCAATTATATAAAAAGTTTCTTTACTTTAATTTCACCACCTATTTTAACCATCAGGTGCAAAATTCCCTATTAAGTGGACAGCACCCGAGGCCATTAATTTTGGTACTTTTACCATCAAATCAGATGTCTGGTCATTTGGAATTCTTCTGACAGAAATTATCACATATGGCAGAGTACCTTATCCAGGTAAGTGTTTTCTCACGGACTTCACTATAGCCATTCAACAGGTCATACTGTATGTGAAAGAAACATATTAAACATAGAAAATTATATCTTGCCATTACAATTAATTACATTGGATGATTTGTAATTTGTAAATCCAATAGTTTGAACCAAATACAACCTGTGTTCTTCACACTAATGTTAACTTAGGCATGACAAATCCGGAGGTGATCCGTAACCTCGACAGGAACTATAGGATGCCTTGTCCAGATGGCTGTCCGGGGGAGCTCTATGACATCATGTTGAAGTGTTGGAATGAAAGACCAGAGAACAGACCCACCTTTGATCACCTGCAGGATATACTCAATGACTTCTTCATTGCCACTGAGGGCCAATACGAGATGCATCCGTAGCTCCTGCACCCTCACTGAATAAACTACATGAATGTATACTGTTGATGAACTGAACAAGACGTACAGTATATACAGTATTATGCACAAATGTGGAGTGAAAAGACAGACTAAGCCAAAGGTAAAAGGTAAAAGATGAATTATGGGGAATGCATAAAATGCCGTAATTTCAGTAAATATGTCTTTTTTAACCTATTATGGTTTAATGTATTTCCAAAATGTTCTGTGTAGCCTATTTTATAATTTTTTAAAAGGTGTTGTAGGTGTGTTAAAATATTTTCTATTACAGCTTGGTATGCAGGTACATCTATGAGTCAACCATTGGTAGTTTGATTTCCCCAGAATTTGTAAAAATATCGCTGTAAGTTTGAGCATACCAGTATTAATCAGCCCAGTTTTCGTTTTGGGGCTGGTTGTTGACCACATGGGGAATCGCTTGTTATTTGAAGGTTTGCTGAAAACCTACTGGAAACCCAGTCATTTTTCATTACACACTTGATATTTTCAAGCACTTTGATACAACTTTTTGAAAATTCACCATGAGTTTCTGTTTGTAGCAGTCAATAAACAATATCACTCTTTACTCTGAAGTTTTAGTAAAACTGTTCACAAACATTTGATGTAGTTACTGTGGCTCCTTTGAACTCTTAACTAAAGCAAAAAAGAAATTAGATTCGACAACTGATTTAAGCTTCAGATTTACATGACTGTTTCATGCAGGAAACCATAAGATGAACACAGTCATTAGTCACACTTCCTCCTGGGATACACTGACTGTAAATGTTTAGTTTATTAGAAATAGTGATCTTATAAATGATCTTAAATGAAGTGATACTCCAGTAGAATGGAAGTCTATTCTGTACTTTCACTTTCAATTATGTACATAATATCATAAGTATGTTCATGCGATTAAACTTAAACTTTTGGCAGCAAAGAATATTTTACAATGTAGATTCAATGCTGTCTGAGAAATCTGTCAGTGTGAAGCTTGTGGTTCAGATTGCTAAAATGAATGTGAAGAGCACACACTGTATCACATACACACCCCCTCTGCCCGCTCTAAACTCACCCATGGGGATTTTACATGTTTAGAGATAACTGAATGAGAATGCAACCAACACCCAAGAGTTGCTCTAGTGGTTTCCGGTTAATCTGCAGTGGAAACAGGAAGCATTGAGTCAGCATTCCTCTCATGATAAACACTCTCAGGCTCGGAATTCCAAACATGCTCCAGAAGTTTTCCTCTACCTTTATGAAGGAAAATCTGTTTAAGCAAAACGCTTTATTTGGGGGAAACCTAGTTTTCTAATTGAGTAGCTTGAGCAAAGATGAGGTCATAGGTTTAGTTTTTGCGTTTTATTAGGAACGTGTTTACTCAAAGTCACTTTAGATAAAAGCATCTGCCAAATGCGTAAATGGAAATGAGTCATGATGCTTAAGATGTGTTATGAGTAGTGTAAGACACTGGACTCTAATCTTTCTTTTTATTTCTTAACATATTAAGTAACATTGCGCTGACAGAATGGAATTAACAGATGCTGATAAATGAATTAACTCATCAGTTATGATAAGACTGTTCACTGTGAGTGTAGCAGCTGGAGGGAAACGGTAAAAAGGAATCATTACCCAGAATGCATGTCACACTTGTTAATGAAGCCATTTCATGAAGCTTTTTATGGTAAAGAAAGATGCATCATTACATTTGTAGATGGGTCATTACATCTGTGTGCAAATGCGTGTGAGGGTTTACACGTCTGTCCGTTTTTCTTTTTCTAAATGAGACAAATGGGAAAGTTAGACTTTGTAGTCAGCACTATCTCTGGTTTGGTCACTTCATACTCACTACTAGAGTGTGATTTACACACAGAAGACCAATTAAAGTAATGCATAATCACAAATTGCTTATCTGCAAAAATGCCAGGCCATTATAAAGATTACAGCAGAGGCTTTTCTCAGAAAAATATACAATGAGCACCTCTTTGATTCAAACATCCAGGTTGGCATTTCGCCATCTGGCTACAAAATCTTCTTTTGCGTTCATTTGCTCTACATCACTTCCTGGAAGAAGCGAACTCTCAGATTCAGTCTGACTTTATGCCCAGTCAAAAAAATGAAAAATAGATCTATGTAGATTGGTTGTGATACCATAGTTAAAAAAGCTAGTCTGTTTCACTATCACCTTCAGCATTTGTACAGTAAACGCTTTAACTAAGAACATGTAATTAAATTTATAGAAAAGTATTAAAGAGTGTTCACCTCAATAAGTATTCACATCATGCTGTAGTTTGAATATCTGTTTGATTTGGTTGGAAAAATGGAGAATAAAAAATGGAGAAGCTTATCATGCACCTTCACATTTCTCTCTCTCTCTTCAACTCTTCAGCTCAGTCTCTCATTTCCACTAGGGGGTAGTCCAGCACAGTTCACATGTGACTCTTTCGTAGGACTGAACATCTTTAGGTACTGATAAGGTGCCAGATCACATTAACTGACATAATAAATTATCTCAGTTGAAACACAGCACTTTGCCAGGCTTCTGAAACTTGTGCGTTGTGTAAATGACTCATCTGCCAGGCGGCGATCCTTAACGTCTCTTAATAAGCAAGATTGCTGACATTGTCTGTGGGTCAGCTTTTTAAAACTCATATTTTTTACAATAGACTATCAGTCTATACACCTAACATCACAGACTATTACAGTTAATTATATGAATGTGTCTGCTTAAAAGCTGAATGGCCACCAAACATCTTTGCTTGTTGTTGTGTCTCTCTATAACATTTTGTCATTGAGTTTGTCATTCATATCACATATGCAATTTTCAAAAGTAATATAGACAATACAATACAATCAATTAAAAAATCCTATTTTTAGCACAATGTATAAGGTGTTTTTTGGTAGACAAACATCATTCAATGAAAACACATTAGTACTCTCTGTTCACAGTGCATTTGCATGCAACCTCTGTCCTTGAGTCGACTTTGCTTTGCGCTGTTTCATTTACGTCCCCCAGATGGAAGACCAAATATTCTCCCCACAATCACTCCATCCCTCCCTCCTTTACTCACCATCAGTGGAGAGAGAGTGATATGAATACAAAGCAGTAAGGAATACAATATGATTATTTTCCCAGTCCAGCAGTAGATTCAGGGTGATACATATGATCTTTTTTTTATTTGACACTTGAGTAAACTAGCAGAACTCTCTCTCTCTCTTTCTGTGTGTATGTGTTAAATCACTTACAGTGCCCTGCCTAACGCATTTAAAAGCAACTTTTTATTTGCTAAAATATGCTGTGGCATACAAATCAATCTTCTCTTTTGAGCTCCACAAAAATGGGGGAAAATCACATCTGAATTGTGAATAAAGCTAATATACCTTCCTCTTACTACTGTTGTCGCAATAGGTGGGACCAAAAATGTTAAAATGTGTCAAACTAAAGTCGACATGAATCAAAATTTAATTCATTTATTTTTTAATCTTATTGAACAACCTGATTATGAAATATAAATAGATTGTGAACAGTGTTTCATGTCTGTTTAAAAAAGACAGCCAAAGTCCTTGGCTTGTAATGTCTCCCTCAAACTAGATCATGGTACCAATGTAACTGTATAGCTTTCTATTCTGCATTGTGTCATGCCAATACAAGGTGGGATGATGGAAGACACTGAACAGTAGCAAACTGGCTCTGCAAGAGCATTTCTTTCGTCTCAAAAAGTTTACTTCACAACCCAGTTAACACTCTTCTTTACAGGAGAGTAAAGGAAAAGACTAAATCTATGAGCATATAGCAAAAAATCTAAAGAAAAGTAACTTTCAAAAGTAACAAAACAAATTACATGACATACATATTAGGGGGAAACAGTATGAATGAGTGCATACTATTACACTTTACAGACCCTTCTTAATATTTCATATTTAACATATTAAATAGCAAATTAATGAATTCAACTTTACATGAATCCCATCAAAACCAATAAATTAACAAAAAAAATATATAATTATATAACTTAACATGGTTCTTACGATAATGCAGATCCATATCTGGCCTGCAACATGCCCCTATCTCATTCAGTGAAATCAAATCTTGTCTTGTTCTACCTGTGTTTGGACAATTGCTATTTGAACTTCATTACCCATAATCCTTTGCTGTTCTCATTCCCTGTAATTACCTGCACCTGTGCTTTGTTACCTTGTTTGCTCCTTGTTTGTATGGATGGTTACGCTGTGTTTTTGGTCATGTGATTCTGCTTTTTGTTCATGTTTTGGATTATTTATATTAAAATCCTGCACTTGGATCCATATACCGTCATTCCTCATCATAACAATCATGGAGAAGTAAATTTCAGTTTTAGATTTGTCATCAAGTAAAATTAGAAATTTTTAAATATAGATGTCCCTGGAGTTTACCTACAATATAACCTCAGCCACAGAATAATGAATGTGAATGATTGATTTTCCACTCTAGGAGAAGTAGCAACCTTTGTTTAAATATTCATGTTTCTATGACATTGAATGCTGCCCTTGGTAGTGATGAAATTAAACATGGTTTCTTTTTCTGCTTCCTGCAAAGACAATTAGAAAGCTTTTGAGAGACAGTATGTTGCAGCTAAAAATCAATATCTGTGCTTACCTTTTTTAGTTTTTTCCAAACAAAATTAAATTTTGTTTTGTTGTGAGAAGAATTTCTTGGCTAACTGGAATCAATTGGAAATAACATATCTACAGCTATTTTTTTCAAGGTGAGTACATTAGTCTTCAGTTTTAAGTTCTACAGCTCTAAAGGGTGTGTTGCACTTAATAATATTGCCAGCACTGAACAAATCTAAACGACGAACCAATTACTTTGCTATTCCCTCTGGTTGAAAATACAAAAAATATAAATTATTTGTCATATAGCAGCATAAAATGTTCAGGACAAACCTGATTGTGTGACTTGTATTACCCCATAGAAGATACTGAAGCTTTTTGAATACTCTTTTCATTCAGTGCCATTCACTATCATCTTTAAATACTATAATTCTCCTTCAGAGCTACAATTTTCTTGTTGATTTGTGTAACTAAGTGTTATGTTTTTTAGAAAGAGATGGTTTGTTCAATAGGTTTGAGGAACACATCCAATGATCAATCTGACACTGTGGGTGAACCCATTAAATTACAAAAACCATTTTACTCCGCACTAATTAACTTATGTCTGCCTTTATCAGATGCCAGATGATATGCTCTGTTACAAGTTTCATTGTCTTTAAAATACCATAACCATGTTTGGTACCATAAACCATATTTTAATGAGCTTCTGGAACACATTGTATGTGTGACTAATTTAAATAAATCACACATAGTGTTTGAAATGTATCACTTGCCATGCCTTTGAAAAAGGGCAAATTACTTATCCATGGCCTCATGATTTTCCACTTCATAGGTGTGTGAAGGACATTAAAAAACTTTTCATTTAAGGATCCGCAGTCTGAAAGGTGTAGCAGAATCATCACAATGCAGTCTTGCAAGCTAAACATTTTTATGTCAAGGCTGTGTTACATCCTGAGTAGACCGTTCAGTCTTTCTAATATACTTGTATATAGTTACATCAATAGTGACACCTTGTGATTAAATTAGAATAGAATTCGTCAACATTATAAAAGTAACTGTATTGCAGACCTAAAAATAAATGCGAAATAAACGTATTTATTCGTGAACAAATGAAACCGATATTATTATTATGGTGTTGTTTAAGTTCAGCAAGGCGTTTAGTAAGTTGTGGTAAAATACACCGGACAAGGTTGTTAATGAGACAATAATCATGTTGATAACCCCAGAGAAAAACAACATTATCCAATCCACTGTCAGCCAATAAGATGCTAATCCCATTTACCCACGTTTCACGTAAATTTAACATCTGCCTAGAATAGTTGGCTCTGAGTATAAAGGATTTCACTACACGTCACTTCTTCGTAAATGATCGTAGTCTGTGACCGGGATCAAGCCTATTCATCCCCCAATAAATGGAAGGCAGAAGTAAGATTGATGAGTAATTAAACTCGCGCAATAGGTTTTGTCCTGTAGCGCAATGCTGAGTAAAGGAAATCATTGTGGAATATTGCGACACGGGAATCTCCACATGCTTTGATTCGTGCACGTTTATAAATATATATATATCTGTCCTGTCTCGGTGCCGCGCATTCGCGCTCCGCAGCTGTGGAGCTGACCGAGGTGCTGAACACACTCGCTCGGTTAGTCATCTTAACCACGGCTCACTGGACACAATAACGTCTGGATCTCAAAACCTCCCACTCCAACCTTGTAACCTGAGATTTCGAGGAAAGCCAGAACTAGTCGAGCGACATGAAACCGCGGAGAATTTTAGCTTAACAAACATTGCATTTAAGTCAGTATTAAACCTGCTGCTGACATGGACATTCGGGCACGTGCTCTTATAACAGAGTCGTTGAACATTATGTCCATCGTGAGATTCTTGCGTTTTACTTACTTAATTTAATATGTTTTACTTGCATGAGTACGTCATTTTTCATAATGTTATAAACAAAGGCGTGTCAAAAGCGTGAAGACGAAGACATTAATTTGGAATTTTGACATTTTAATTGGAAGAAAGAAAACTAGCCAGGCTGAGACATGGCTCGTCTTCTTGTTCTCGTTAACTCTGTCGGACTGTTGCTCTTCGGTACTGAAATGTTTCTGGTGGGAGCAAGTAAGTTATTTTTACCATTAAACATTTGTTTGAGTTAACGAGACCGTGTTCTGTCTCGCAAATGTCTGGATGCACGTGACTGAAAGCTTGTTGTGATTAACTGAACATTTGCTGTGTTTTGTGTTGGCATTTTCAGGCGTCTGTAAATCTCTGAAGCAGAATAATGCCATACAATAGGCTACATTAATAATACTATTGTTAAATACAAAACAAGAGGACACTAAAGCCCAAAAGCCTTCCTTATTTTACATGCTTTTTTGGCAAGACAATTTACTATAAGGTGTGCTTTTTGAGATTGAAAGATTTTTGAAACTTCGTATTAAGCCGTTTTGTTGTTTCACAGAATATTAATGCATTGTTTTAGTTTGTTAGTTTTACGTTTATAGTTTTAGAATGTTCAGAGTATTTCTTTTTGTGTTGCTGATTGTCCCTTTTAAGTTGTGTATTGCTGTTAAAACGTGCATGCTTAGTTGGGAGTTCATTCATCCACTATAATTGCCCAAAGTAAAAACTTTAATTTGCATTTTTTAAGTTTGCATTTTTATACAGTGCAATTTAGTGCAATATAGAAAACTGCAATTCTGAATGTAGGGTTTTTTTTAATATTACGGTTAAATCTTGTAACATCTTTTTATAGCTTTTCTTTTCGCCTTGTCAGTTAGACTCATGAAGAATTTTCATCCATGCTGTGGAAGTCATTTTCTGTGTTACTCTGATCCATTCTCTTTCTTTCTCCTGATTGAGTCATCTGGGATTGTGTGGTGGCTTTGATAAGGTAGTATCTGGCGTTGAGGTTCTCACTTGCACAGCTGATCTTTTTGAAGTCTGAACACTCTGCTTAAAGTTGCTTGGCTCTCTTGAAAAAATCTCATCTTTTGAAATAAAGAATAGATTACAACAGTCAGAAGAAACAAAACAAAAATGCGCTATGATCATTCTTATTCACTGCATAATAGTAAAATGAATCACTAGTGCGTGCAACACTGAAGAACCATTACATTAATCTTTTCCTAGTTAAGATCGTAATCTCAAACTGTAATGTATGTAAACTGTAGGGAGCTACATCATGTCTAGTGCAACCGCTGCTCAGCAAGATGGACTGAATTAAATATGCATTATGTGAGAAATGTGTTTTAAGTCTTGCAGATCATGGAAATCTGTATTTTAGGAACAAGAGTGACTTATGATCTTTGTTTCTTTACCTTGAGACAGACACCTAAAATGAGCTAGTTATTGTCAAAAAGAGATTTGCAAGCACATACAGTATGGATTATTTTTAGGTGTCTGCTTACTTTTGCTCATATGTAGTGACTATTGAAAGGATTTGTTCAGACATTACGAACTGTCAATCTTCCAGCATTGTGTCTGGCCAGTAGTAAGGTGATAGGTGAATTGCATTTCCAGGCCAGACCTGGTGTACTCTGGTCAGCAATTACATTAACCTTAAACTGCAACATGCTCCTATTCTGTCCCCTGTGGACCCAGTAAGGTGCAATGTTCATGGATCACTGCTAAATGAGATATAAACCACTCAAGTGTGTTTACATGGCTGAGATGTCTGTGTCGGCTGGAAATGAGGTTTCATTTGTCCACAGGTGATATGGTGGAGGATGGCATACACGCTTGTATCATAGTACACTGTAATCTTTTTTGGATAAAGATTTGGATAATATTTTTGGAGAAGCACGGAAATGTAAAATGTTACTGAAACTAAAACTGGAAATGTTTTGACTAAATGTTTTTGATTGTAAATTCTTTGAGGTTAAATAGAAATAGAATTCATGGAATATAATAAAAAGGATGATTTTATTGTATTTTTAATAAATTAGATTAATTAAACATGAATCTGCAGCACATTTTATTCATTTACCTAATTGTGGTTTAAATTGTTGTGACCACACACACATGCAATTCAAATGCATACTGTACTATTCGGATAAATACAAATTCCAGAGCAAAACATCAAATGTGAGATATTGTTTTAGATCTTAAGAATGCAGTATAAGTTCTCATATTTTTAGCTGTACTGATGTGGGCTGGGGATCTGTCGCCTACATGTATAGATTCAAGTTTAATCCTAGACTCAAATTCTCCGGTTTGCAGACTTTGCAGGCTGATCACAAATAACTGTTCAAGGGCGCTGTAGGGTTATTTGGAGTCACAGTGACACCTTGTTCCAGAAAATGCAATGTTGTTCCCCCGAGACATGTTCCCGCTTTGGCTTTGTGTTGATAAAACGTTCTGAAGCTCCATCTGTGATTGCATTATCCACCCTAAGATGCATGACATTGAATGAAATGTATCATGTAGCAAGAACCCGTCAGCACAATCCATTCCATGCCTTTAGGTCCTTAAAGCACTAGATAGATAACATAGCGTTTGAGGGAGGCTGTGAAGACAAATTACTGGGGATTGTGTTTTCTTAATTGCTGCTGCAGCATTCATTTAAATCCACACTTCAGATAAAAAAGCAATTGTTCAGGAATCAATATTCACACTTGCTGTTTAAGCAAGAGGTTGGTAATATTTAACCCGGTGTCTACGACCAGGAATCGATGCTCAAAAGCATTTTTTAACATTTTATTTGTGATGTTATACTCATACCACTATGGTTTTGACATTTGATGCTTATTCACCATTTTATCTGACAAGTCTCTAAAAATGATAGAGAGATCTAGACGACTCTGAGTGTTTATACTGCTCTCATTCTTTGGTGGATTGTAGCTGAATGTTCCTCACGTGTTAAAGGTCTCTTTATAAGAGCTTTTTGACGTGCCTGTATCTGCTCTCAGGACAGTTTGTGAAGTGTCAGTTTCCTGTGAAATATTCTGTAAGGATGTCTGGGTCCTGTGGGGTCTCTGGCTTTTTACTCGTATACTCAATGTGTTACCCAGAGTGACCTGGGCTCTTTCTTCTGTTATGTAACTGCTTTGAGTGAATGTGACTTGTGCTTAAGTAACTGAGCTATACAGATATACTGTAGCAACCAAGTATAAACAGCATAAAATAAGAAGTCAATATAGAAATATATTAGTCAAAGTAATTTTAAAGTAATAGTTAATCTGAAAAAGGCTGTGTGCACAGTGTCTAAGTTTCTGTTCTTCAGACAAAGTTTCATACATTTAGGCAGTAAAATAAAACACTGCTTTTAAGCTGTAACAGTAAACGCTGACAGTGCCACCATAACTCATGTCTTCATTTATCCAAACAATTATTTTCCACATCACTAAAGAGCAAATGCCTGGCCATGCATCACAATTTATTTGAAACTACATTCAGGCACGTGTAACCTCTATTACTTCAAGGACAATGAGCTCTCAGGGTGGAAAAACAAGGTAAATTACATGGCTGAAATGAAAACAACCTGATGAATGGTTTCATAACCTTCTATTCCTGGTCAGCGAGAAACAAAGTTATTGTATTTGTATGAGGAGGACCTGTGTGTGACTTAATGTGGTGCTTGGCAATTCATTATGTGTCATTAGTTCCTTCCGTACATTCATTTGGCATCAATCTGTGCTGTTAGCATAATGCATTCATGGTGACTGTGAACGTGATATATTTTTAGACCGACAGTTTGTTTCAGCTTTCTGTGATGAATTACAATTTTAAGTTTGAGGAGAGATGATTAAACTGATCCTGAGGCAAAGACACATTAAATATCTTGTGAAAAAACGTGATGCCTGTGGATGTTTCTTGATATCAGTTTATGAAAATCATAAAACGTCAGTGAGCATCTGCTGGACAGCTGGAATGAGACTGTTTCGGCACAAAGCTACAATTTGTATTTTTTTATGAATCAAAATATAAAATATAAATGTATAAATTTATATATACATTTATTTATATATAAATATATGTTTATTTTATATTTTTACATTTATAAAATAATTTTTTATTCATTTACTAATGGACAAATATAACATGTAGTTCTACCATTACATCACAAATTGGCAAATTGCATCCAATGCAACTTTAAGTTCCTTCAATACATTTTTTGTCAGTATGTGCTTTTTCCAGATATTTATACTCCTAACTTTTGTGTTGCTAACACAATGCTCTATGGATAAACAATGCTTTGCCAATTAAATTTCATATTGAATTCTCTGAATTTTGTTTGCCTAATTTGGTATCTTGGTAAATCTGAGCACAGTTTAAGACTTTCTTGAGCTTTCTTCTACAACTCTAGAGGCGACACATGTGAGATTACTAAGATTTTTAGCTCGGGGAAATAATTTGAGAAGCAGAAGACTTGAACAAAAATCTCTTTTGCACTCCATTTCATCTCATCAATATCTAAGACTCTTTCCGGCCATTATGGCTGCTGGAAATATATCATCCTATGTCCCCAGCCAGCATAGTTGTAGATCCTACATCCTCACAATAAACCCACATTATTGCACAGAAAAACAAACATCTAGCTGCAAATCTGGAGACTCATTAAAATAAATGGTTAGATGCATTGCACCCACAGACACTTTGATGTCACAGTGAGCCTTTACCAAGGTGGTCCTGTCGTCCCTGAAAATGATTATCCGTGGTGCAGAGCTGAAGATGAACCTCTTTCTATCCAATTTGCACAGTCATCACTGAAGGCCCCTAGCAAGGAGAACCAGCATAATCACCCCTGACCCCTATTGGCTATGATCATAACTGTATGGAGAGCAGCGCCTGATGCCACTAGTGACCTCCCACAGCGTCAACACAGGACATTGATTATTAGTCTTACACTAAACACGGTCCTCCAGCATTGTAATGCATTATGGGATTTGTGGCTCATGATTGCAGAATAGCAAGAACTAGGAACAGCAACAAATATTGATCCAAAAATGGTACATGCTTGTTTTATATTTTTGCTGCCTAATTTTTATTTTGGTATTGTGGAAATTTGAAATTGCTGTGTGACATGCTTAAATTGATTTCAAAGCAGTTGTTATGTAAGACAGGTAAGGGTTGCATTTGCTATTGTTTGTTATCGCACAGGTTTAGGAACAGAAACAAAAAGTTCCTGTATCCATTTTTGCGATTTCCCACACAAACACACAAAGTCCATTAGAGAACAGCTTCAGGAGATGCTTAAAATGCTCATGCGGTTCAATTCAGTTCAGCGCTTTTCCATTTTCTCCAGAACGACAGAGGCATGTGCTCAAGTATTGGATCTGTCTCTGTGCTCCTCTGCTTTTTCGGAGACTAATTAGCTTGTCTATTACATCCTAAATCATGATCGAGGGCCCTACAGCTGAGCTGAATTTTTAAAAAAGGCCCACGTAAAAGTAATATAAGACGAGTAATAATAGAGCACTTGTATTGTACAACCCTTAATTTTTGTATGTTTCCAAAACGTGGTGAACTTTGCTACTTTAATTAAATCCTAAAACCTTACATTCAATCTTACATTCAAACGTTAAAATAATATTTTGATTTAGTCCAATGTACTGACATTCATGGATATCTGTGAGTTTATTGACTTATATGTGTATATACAGTTACGTGCTGCTGGTTTTTTTTAACTCAGCATTGAGTCAAATATTGTCAAATCCAACCATTCTACATTTATTTAAATTAACAGAAAAAATTCATCCATTTTTGACCCAACCATGGGTAAAACAACCCAACTTTTATAGTTATAGTGTTTTATTTGTATCCATGAAGTGTTTTGTAAAGTGATCCATATTTTATTGATCGCAACATAAGAAGAAAAACATTAGTCATGTGGCCAGGCAAGCAAACTTCAAAAGGATAGTCTAACTGAAAATAAAAAATCTCTCATCATTTTTTTACCCTCATGTCTTTCAAAACTTGACCTTTGTCTGTGGACTACAAAAGAAGATATTTTAAGAAATGTTTTGTGTCTGTACAATGGAAGTGGTTACCTGTGTTCTTCAAAGTGTCCTCTGTTGTGTTTGGCAGAAGAAAGAAAGTCGTACAGCTTTAGAATGAAATAAGGATGAGTAAATAATCAAAATTTGGGTAAACGATCCCTTAAAAGAGAGTTTTAAATGTAAAGCATGTTGGCCAGAGGCATTGTCCTTGCATTTAACTTCACATAAACATCTCTGGTTTACTGGAGTTGCTTTAAGAGAGAGCTGATAACTACCCAGAGAAAGGAGATCAAGCCATAGATGTGTTTACAGTCCAAATCTGATTGGTTAGATTGAAAAGCTTTCTTGGCAAGAAATGCAGACAGCCTATAAAAAGAGTATAAACAGAGCGCAGCAACATATTTCAGACCTGTGGATTAATGTTGTTTGTTTCATAGGAATGTAATAGCTTGTCCATGACTGGTTCATGGAATTCTGTTGGAAAGTAATATTGCAGGTTATTGCTTTCAAAACATTTTAGGAGCATTTATCTTGGCTGTAAAATAATAGTCTCTCTGCACCAAGATTAGAGTGGAATTGCTTTGTCAATATAAAAGTATATTAATATATCAAAGAAATCCTCTATAACATTATCGCCCTATAATAATGTTAACCCTATAATATAATGATGACATACAGTATAACATTTATATACAGTATAACAGTATAACAGACCTGTCAGTCTGACAAATTTAAAATTATTTTTAATATTTTTAATATTACATACTGCCATGATATTGCTCATAAAATTAAGGATACACTGTATTGCATTTACTATAAATAGCTCTGTGATGAAGTGGCCACCTGTCCAGGGCGTTTTACTGCCTTGTCCCAAGATACTTTCCCCCAGCCCCAATCGGAGGTATAGCAATATACAGTAAGGGTATAGTGGCATGAATGATGGATAAGTGGTATAGATGATGAATAGAACAATGATTTGATAAATGGATGTGTCGTTAACAGGCTACTTGAATGATATTTCACTTATAAGCAAACAAGATTCTGCTATTATTAACTCCTTTTAATAGATTGACATCTAGGTGGAAACTTAAATATTATTTCTTTGTATGGTCTCTAGACCGTCCACCTGCTCCAGTGAACGTGTCTGTCATGCACCTGAGAGCCGATTCAGCAACAGTGTCCTGGGAGGTACCTGAAGGTGACATTATCATTGGCTTTTCCATTTCTCAACAGGTAAATCAAAAGTTTCATTATTTTATGATCTTTTTGTACCTAAAATTATTAATTTCTGACAAAATGCTTCACTCTATTTGTGTTTATATAACATGTTAATTTTATTTTCACAATTATTAGAAACAGCTACTTATGCAAAACTTTTACACATTAATATATAACGTCTCCCTGATGCGTTTATGTAAAAGTTATACTATAGTAGTAGACAGAGTAAGATTCACAGTTTGCAAATGTAGATGTAAAATCTGTCACATCCTCCATATAAAATGTACCATTGTTTTTCACTGAAATTAAATAAAGATATTTATTTAAAGCTGACCTGATTTCATGTTCCAGCAGTTACAAATGTATCTGTCAATCATGTTATGCAATACATTGTCTGCACGTATGTAATGGCTTGTGAAGGCGACATTCACGGATTAATGTATTATTCATTTAGCCAAGAACTTCCATCAGACACCCCCACACCTACAGTAGGCTGCCTCACAGCCCAAGGGCAGTGAAAAGTGATCTATTTGCAGACTTTAAAGAGCAACACGGCTAGAGTTAAATAAAACACTAAGTGTGCAGAATTATCGCGTATGTTAAATAGACCCTCCTGTTTGGCTGTTTTAAGAAATTTTTTCAGTGCCCTAACGTGCAAGCATTTGTGAGAAACATTTTCACTGAGTTAACGATAATACAACGCGTGCAGTTTTTTCCAAAAAAGAAAGACTGTACATTTTAAATGCTAAAAGTAGGGAGCACACTAGCAAAAACAGTAAAAAAATTATTTGCTGCTTTAAGTTTTTACTAAACCATTTTAACTGTTTTTACATTATTTCAACTCATCAAATTAAGTTAAAAATATAAATTTGCCATTGGTCAAAAATAGTTAGTTAAAATGACTTGTTAAGCCTAGTTGATTGCAATGATATTTTTACAGTACTGTATATAAAGAGAAGTTAAGCCAACAGGCTTGGACAAAAAAGCCACAAACTCTAATTTTGTCTCTATCAGAGAATGGACAGCAAAATGCAGAGGTTTATCAGAGAGGTCAACACCACCAGTAGATCGTGCGTGCTGTGGGACCTGGAGGAAGAGACAGATTACATTATCCAGGTGCAGTCCATCGGCTTGTACGGCGAGAGTCAAGCCAGCAAACGCATCCATTTCAGAACACTTAAGAAAACTGACCGCTTCCCCTCAAACAGTTCAAACCAAGGTAAAAACCCTCTACTAGTTTTATTCTGGAGCAGCAGTTCGTCATTGCTTGACACATTGCTTGCATGTGAAACGTGCATGTTCATCATGCCACGGTGCAATGACCTTTCAATCCTCAGTGACCTCAATCCTCAAAACCTAATTAATTACACGGTTGCAGGTACCTTGTTACCGCCTTTCCGTTCAGCTTCGGTTTCTAATAAGCTGGCTGTGTCTGTGTGGAATCTGCTGTATATCGATGCAGTTATGACTGATGGGCCCTAATGGCAGTCCAATTATGTGGATTATTAAAACCCTTTCCAATGTTGTGTTGTTGATACGAGGTGGTGCTGAATATATTCTCAGATTTACTCTGCTATATACAGACATGCTGAAAACCAGGTAAATGGAGTCGCTTTCATCAGAGAAGCTATTTTTGCCAGCCAAGTTGAAAAACAAAACACAACTTTCAGGTATATACGCACCGTCGCAGATGGAGCGCTCAACATTAATCATCAGATCATTCACAGATGCACGTAGTTCAGAACTGTGCTCAATATGTCATTAATGTTCTTCTGCATTGGACTAAAATGAGATATTCAGAGCACTAAGAATAAATCATGTTATTTGATCTGAAGAGATGTTGCTTTTGACTCTTGCTGGTACAGAAAGATGTGCAATTAGGTTAATAGGAAACATTTCTTTCGTTTTTGAATAATAGCAACATTCAGATATATTTTAAAGGTTCTTTATGATTAAAACATGCACCATAAAAGTGTCATAAAAGTCATCAATTTGATTTTCAGACTCTATTCAAGTCATGTACAGTCACACAAAATAATAATTTTCCCCTTTAATAAGCTGGTAACTGCAGCGACCGGATCATTAAATCAGCACTGAACCTAAGAATCAGATTAACCAGTTTTGTGAATGACTCATTCGGGCTCGTTTTGTGAACTGGGTCAACGTACCTCCAAAATATGCTTGAAAAATATGTTCTCGCATCCTTCGTGAAGCTTGAAAGCCAAAATTCGTATTCATTGTAGTTACATGAAAAAGAGCATCATTACAATTTTATTTTTCTGTTCCATTGAAGAAAGGATGTCATAGGGTTTTAAAGCAACATGAGGGGTGAAGGATAGTATCTACATTTTTGTGTGAAGTATTCCATTAAGTTTCCTCTTGGCTGCCAGCTGTGTATACTGTGAATCCAAAATCTAAATCTGAATCTGCTCATCTTTCACCGTTCCTTATGAGGAACACCTATGTTATTTCCCTATTAACTTTAATATTTCATAGTTGAATTTCTGTCTAATCATGACAAACTATTAATTGATGTAAAGGTAAAAGACTCAGCATGAAATAATTGGCCAATTTTTTCACAATAAACATAAACAAAAAATAATTAAAAAGAGAAGTCTTTTTAGAAGACAATGTTTGAAAAAATATATATCTAAAAAAAGATATTTTTATGTGTATATTTAATTTCTGCTGTGACAATTATCAGGTTAAAAAATAAGATATTTTTCATACATCATTTTTTAAATCATTTTACAGTGACTGAAGATTACCTCACACAATCTTTCTTTCTTACATATTCAGGATTGAACTAAACTGTTTATATGTTGTCCAATGAAAAAACACTTTTCAATAACCTAAAAATTAGGGGGATGTGGTTCTTTATGGTGGTCAAATGTAATTTCTTTAAATGATCAAAATGATAAAAGATGAATAATTTTCCTCAAATTGTTTTACAATATATTGCAGCGCTGAACTGTTTTACATAGTGACAATACAGTGTGACAAACACAAGTTCATTTACAGTAATGCAATGCCATTAAGCAGTTTTAAAATTCTTAAAAAATTATTTTACCCCAGCGTTCTAGTATATGTGTTTAGACAGGCATACTGCACAAAAAAAAATTATTTTACATTCCTGCATTTGGTAGACACTTATCTGAAGTAATTTAAGTTATGTAAAGTAACTTAAAGTGTATCCAAGGTGTATGTTTTATCAGTATGTGTTTGCATGGGATCAAACCCATAATCTTTGCGCTGTTAACTCAATGTTTACTTTCATAGTAGTTTATAGTATTCGTGATTTAGTCGCAGAAAGATGCAGCTCTCAAACTTTCACCTTGCTGCAATAGCCCGAGAAATTTTCTTTAAGCGTGCTAAGTCACTGGAGTAATCTGTCTTGTTTTCTGACTCCAGACAGTTTCACCTTCATCTCTGTGTTGCTGCTGCATTTTTGGCCCTCCTCATCTGAAGAACATTCCCATTGGACTCAATTACTGTGATGCTTCAAAGGACTCAGTCTGTAAAAGTAAAAGTTGAAGACTTAACATCAAAGACTTGGTTCTGCAGTTCTAACAAACAAATAAACAAACCTGTGCATTCTGATGAGAAGAGACCCATCAATTATTACTACAATACATTGACAAAGTGCAATCTGCAACAAGCGGTCACGATACTCTCCCTGTAATATTGGTTTGTGAAGGTTTTGTTGGCACTTCTGTCATTCTTCATGAGAAGGTTAATGTGATGCAACAGCGTCTTTAAAATGAGCGGAACAAATGAACAGATGTCTCGCACCGATCCTTCTGCCAAAGTAAATCATAAGCATGATGCTGTCTGGCATATACCAGTTCTTTTAATAAATGCTTTTAAAAGCTTCCCAGTTGTTGTTTAGAATATAACCAGTTTAATGCACAACACGGCCTCTCACATGAGCCTTTTATCTCTGGAGAGATGTGGTGAGGGCGCATCAAACCTGCTTAACAATTTCACGTTATGCAGCAAAGACAGCTTTGATTCTATTCCATCATTTTCCACAGATGAGCAAGAACCCGCACACGTGTTTTATAAATATTCATCGGGCTGATGAGTGGAGTGATTTGCCTGCCATCCAGTGTGCGATTCTTCAGAAAGAAACGGAAGAAGAGCGCTGATCTCAATACTGTGAGACTGTAATTGGAATTCACTTTGATAGGGTGATCTCTCCAGTAATTGGCTGACTGGGCAGACGCCCCGAAACCCACCCCATTGCTTTATCAATTTATGACAGCAGGTGTCTCGGTGCCAAGACTGCGTTCATGCTGAAAGAAATATCAATTGGGAAGAGTGGTGTTCTGGAACAACTCCACGCAGGTAAAAGATATTTAGAGGAGGAAATGAGCCTGCAGTCAATCCTTTTAACACTGGATTAATGATGAAGACAGATGGCTGGTTACAGCAGCACTTCCTCTAGGCTGCGTTTGGATGGTGCTGGTGATTGGAATGCTGGGTAATTGACCAGCTTTGGGCTACATGCTTGAGGCCAATTAAATCGCATTAGCATCTGGTCGCATACTGGAGGCATATTAATTTTATTGTTTTGTCCTGTGTACTTTAAGGTCATAAAAAATGTTTAAGTATAAAGACATTTTGCATTAAATGCATTAAATGTCCTGTCCCAGTTGAATATGCACAAATGTCACTCAATTGGAAATTGTCCAATGTGATTGCACAAGTGTAGAATAATGTTCAGTTTGTGTTCTGTTTCAGGTTAAGTTTGGCTTGTTTCTCTGTTTTTATTAGTTTCTGTTCCATGTACTGCATGTTTATTTGGTTACCGAATAGGCGCCTTTCAGTTGCCATGGTTACACACCAGCCACACCTGCTTCTAGTTTAGTTTTCTGTGCATTTATACACCCATTTCAAAAGTGTTTGTTGGCTTTTGTTATAGATATGTGAAGTTCATGATCAATTGTTCCTTCGCTTGTGGGTTCCGGAGTGTTTCGCTAAAGTGAAACTTGAACTTTTCGTGATTTGCAGACAGCAGGATTAACTATGTGTCATTTTATTAAGAGAGCAAGAACTCACAACAGGGTTAGGACACACAAACCCCAGGCAACAGGCGTGCTTAAAATAAAATCCAGAGAGAGTAGGAAAGTAGAAAATAGGGGAAAACTTTTCTGTCTGTGTTTGATTGTTCTGGTGACAGTGTGCAAGCTATAATTAAACCCTTAATTAAATGAATTTCACCCTTTAAAATAAAGGTGCTTCACAATGCTGGGCTGGAACTAATCGTGTCTCTGCCTTATTGAATGCATCTGGATCATTCACCTTTTGCACTACATATCCCATAATCATTTGCATAGACTCAATACTTTCAATTCCCCTTGTTAATTTGTGTATAAATTACCCATGTGTTTCCTTTGTCTGAGGTCAGTCGTTGATGCTTCATGTTCCTGGTCTCTTGGTTTATCTGGGGCAAAAGCAGTTTGTACTTATAAGTACAAATAAGATTAAGCAAATTCATATAGAATAGTTACCATGACATGCAATTCTCAAAACAAGCCCAACACAGTTACTCAACCAATGCTGTGAGATTGGGGCGGGACCATGTTTTTGTCAACCAATGACTGGTTTGAAAACATTATTGACAATTCAGATGTGGCTAGTATTAAACACTACACCTGTGAAGAGTAAGTTCACCCAAAAATAAGAATTCTGTCATCCATCTGTTTCATCTGTTTACCCAGTTTCACGCAAGCATGAGTCTCTTTAATCTGTACAACATCTAAACAACATTTATTATTATAACAATTATTTTTAGGTGAACTTTTCTTTTAATATTCACTATCAAATCTTTCCATTTGTTTAAAGAGTAAAATCTGTCTGTGCTCCACTTCAGATTTAATACCCTAAAGTACCTGAAGTGTACCTGTAAATTAGTTTCCTGCCTTGATCCAAAAAGAAAGTAGAAGGGACTTTTTGATATTGAGACAGGGATTTCATGAGAATGAAGTGGAACACAGTCAGTATTACACATAAATCACCATTCAGTTTTCAGTGCAATTACTTATCAATAGATGATCCATTCCTTTTTTAATAGATGACCCTACTGTGCAAGGCCTGGATAAAGCTAGACACCTCCAGACAGGAGAGATGATCATCATTGTGGTGGTGCTTCTCATGTGGGCAGGTGAGACGATGATGTCACCTCCAAGAAAATGTGAGAGAGAGAGAGAGAGAGAGAGAGAGAGAGAGAGAGAGAGAGAGAGATTAATTTGTCATGGATCTGTTAATGGTTATTAATTTTTCACCCGACTGGTTTTAAAAGCACTTGAGGTAAGCAGTTCTTAGAAATCCACTTTACATGCCGACTCCGAAATGCATGAAAACCCATAATTTGCATTAAAGTGATTAAAATATGAAAACTGAGAAGAACATGGGAATAGAGAAGCGTGTCTCTTCTTATGTAAGGCACTTAACCAGCCACCTTACTGTCACAAATTATTTCATGCACTCAATTGCAACTGTCACTCCAGCAGACAGGGAATGTCTTTGCACAGCTTGACTACTAAAAAAAATCTGTTTGCATCTCCCAGTCCAAAGGTTGGAGAACTTGTTCAACATGAAGAGCAGGGAAAGCCCCACAACCTGACTAAAGACCATTTAAAGTGGCTTAGCATGTCTCTTTTTATACAGAGTAATACATAGAAATGCTAAGAACCAATTTATATAACTACTTCTGAATATTAAATTACCCTGTTTATGCCATTTCACCATATAAACACTTAAAATATGATTTGATTCTGATTGACAGTTTCAGAATAATTGATGCAACATCATTTTTTAAACAATTTGTCACAGCTTAATTTCATTACAAGCAAAACTTTTATTAATACATGTATTTAGTATCACATTAATAGCAGGAAAATCTCTAGCATGCTTTGCATTGGACTGAAAGAAGAGCATAAGTGTTGAAAATGTCATAATTTACAGTATTCACCCTCATGCCGTTCAGTACCTGTATATGAATGAATTTTAGCTTTTACCTTTTGAGTAAGATGAAAAATGGGAAACTCTTTAGGTTGGAATTAAGTGTACAGTGTACATGCTAAAGCAATGATCCATCCTTTTTAATGCATCCCCTTAACACCACCGTACCGTACGCTACCGTAACATGCGCTATTGATCACAAAGTTAACTGCCAGAAATTCACCGGGGGTTGATTTGTCACGGCTAATTTTATTAGAATGTACTCAATTCCATTAGGTTTCTGCTGCACATGGTATTTGAGTGGAGTTCAAATTTTAATTTAATGTCAAGAAAAGCAATTTCCAATATGTGCAGTCCACAATTAAATTAACATTCAGCCAAATCATAAATTTTACAGTGAATGTCTGCTTACATTTAATTACAGAACCCACTATATCAGTCAACTTCTGACTTCCTCAATCACTAAACATGGCAACTCCATTTCAGAAACAAAAAACAGAATATTGATTGTACACTATTGAAAGACTTCATATGTGTACTGATGTGTACTGTAAATATGGATAGATAAACAACACGCTGTAGTTAGATATTTGCATTCATCAAGTGCTTTTATAGTAATTTTACGCCTTTAGCATCTGAATTCAGCATCTGTGCATTTTATTAACAGTGGTGAGAGAGGGATAGTGTATGTTTTATTCAGTGTTCATCTCTTACGGGTTCAATGCTTCAGTGACAGAGTCTGTCTCTACAGTTGTATTAGAATCTCTATTGGGAATTTTCACCATGTCTTCTGTGTGTGTCTGCAGCTGTAATTGCCCTGTTTTGCCGTCAGTATGACATTATAAAGGATAATGATTCCAGCAACAGTAAAGAGAAGGTAAAACCATCCTCAGAGAGAAGTACACCAGAGCATCACAGCGGAGGATTGCTCCGGAGCAAGGTGGGACATCTCTGAATCTGACTGAGCATGTCATTCTTAACATCAAAGCAAATCTGTCAGAAGACATTTGTCTTAAAGCGATAGGTGACCCCAAAATGAATATTCATAACATTAAAAATATGTCTTTTAAAAGACATACGGGTTAGTTAATTATGACAGAGTTTTTATTTTTCCGTAAACTCTCATTTGTCATCATTATGGGAGATTTTTATATTTTGTGTAGGAAGAAAATTCATAACTGAGAACTTCTTATTATCCTTTTTTGACAGCAATACGGTGAATTAGATTGCAAATAAAGAGACGGAAGTCTTCTGTCTCAAATCTCTTTTGAACATTTTAAGACTAAGACTTCACAAACTTTACTTTTGTGTCAGCTCTAATAGCCTTAAAAAATACATCTTTTACATCAGATTAGACCAGATATTCCCAATATATTTGTTTTATAACATCTGTGGATTTGCTGTTCCCTCTTCTTCCTTTTTGCGTAATGTGTTTCTTTGTAAATTTCATCATACATCCCCTGAGTTTTTAATGAACAGAGTAACACAACCATTTAATGATCTGAAGATGAGAAATGAAACTCAAACTTCAGAAAGTAAAAAGGCATTTAGATAGCTATCCATCTCACTTTTCTGAAAGGTTCTCTGGCCACTACCTGTCAATACCACAGACTGATAAAACCTTTTTGTCATTTGTCTCATAAAACCTACTGGCAATGTGAACCAGACAATATGATGACCACAGTCTGACAGTCTGCTAACACTTGACTCTTGCTCATATCTTTAAGGGGGTAGTTCATCCAAAAATAACAAATCTGACAGATTTTAAATACCTGAAGATGACTGAAGATATTTTGAGAAATGTCTCAGTGGCTTTGTGTCCATACAATGGAAGTCTGGGGATCAATGTTGTTTGGTTACCAACATTTTTCAAAATATCTTCTTTTGTGTTCTGCAGAAGAAAGAAAGTCGAACAGGTTTGTAATGACAAAAGGGTGAATAAATTATGAAAGAGTTTTCATTTTTGGGTGACCTATCCCTTTAATGCCTTGTTTTGCTATACCTCTCATATGATCTGAGATCATAAACTAGCCTAATGTTGAGCCTTATTTCGGTTCAGCAAATGTTAGAATTTACTTTCCTTCTTATTGTCTGCTTAGATAAATAGCTTGCAAGAGAAATGTATATTTACAGCAATTTCCATAATGGTTATTTAGCATAATGTAATGTCGAATGTCATCTAAACATTAGAACTAAACTAACTAGAACTCAACATTTCTTTTGGTAATAAATTGTATCTTAATGCAGACTGGAGTGAAATGTCAAAAATATGCATGCCACTTAATTTTAGATTAAAATATAAATTTTAGCATATAAGTGCAGTGGATCAAACATCACAGTTAGTGACCTACTTCTGAAATAGATCTTGGCTAGAAAAACTACAGTTTGTCTTTGATCTCTTTCCCCCTGTTCCTCATTTTCACCCACTCCCTAGCTGTAACCCTTTACTTGGCTCTTTTCCTGTGAGAAATGCACAGCAATCAAAGAGCAAATGCTTCACAATTCACTTTATTCACTACGAACATTAAACACATGATAAAATCAATACTGGGCACTATGATGATGTCGCCCTTGTGCCTGACGACCCTAATGGCTTTCTGTTTTTCCTGTTTTACCAGCATATAGCTCTGCCACAAGCAAAAATAATGTACATTATCTCTTGTTATGTGAGCGCGGCCATATATACAACACACTCTAGCAGCAAAAACAGCCATCCTTTCCCAGTCTAATTCTGTACAAACGACTGCAGTTGTTGTGAAATGGACCCCTCAGAGGAGATTCACGCTCCTGTGTTTATCTTCTTGTCTGTTGCAGTTCCACCAGTCTGTGCCATCGATCAACATCATTGAGGTGTGATGGGAATATTGCAGACGCCAGTCACGCCCTCCATTGCTACACCCGCAGTTTCAGGATGAAAGTATATCGCTCATATCCTCCTATGTCAACACACAGTCTAAAATCCACCTGGAACAGCACGCCGGCTGTACTGTAATATTGGTTTCCACCCAAGCTAATGCTCAGCTCACCCATATGCACATGTATAGTAAAGCAATCTATCCCCACAGGAGGGGTGTAAATAACATATACAGTATTTATTAAACGACTGTATGTCTATATTATGATGGTACAATGGAAATCCTCTTGGATGCATTCTCTTGTGTTGGAATAGTAAGGAAAGTGTATTTTTGATATGCATTTGGCAAAGTATGGTCTCTACTCTTTAGTAAGTTGTTGTAGGGTTTTGTTGTTGTTGTTGCATGCACTTTTCATGGTCCAATAACTTGTTGGAACTGCTAAAGTTGTATAAAGTCATGCCATTAGATTTAGTGCTTATTATTTTTGGATTAGACTCTCTCTCAACGTCTGTCTCACAAAAACAAGATCATATTAGTTTTTCACTAAATCACAAAATTACTGGCAAGCTATACATAATTTATATTATAAAAGTATTATATTTAAGCTCTCTCATTGTTTATTCTCTCTTATGTCAAAACCTGTATATGACACTTTCTTCTGAAAAGAAGATATTTTGTAAAATGTCTCAGTGGTTTTGCATCCATGCAATGGAAGTTTGGTTACCAACTATCTTCAAAACATTTTTTTGTGTTCTGCAGAAGAAAGAAAGTCAAACAGGTTTGGTATGACATGATGTAAGTAAATGATGAGAATTTTTTTATTTGGGTGATCTGTTTCTTTAAACTGGTGGATTACAGTAATTTCTATTTACAAACTGTGTCATCAGTTTACCTCCTTAAAGACAACTAACAGTGTTTACAGTACATATCCTAAAAACAGTACATTCATATTTGTTTATTGTTTTCTCTAAAAGTTCTTTCAAATGCAAGTGGTGACCTACTAGTAAAAATAAGTGATAGAAGAAGCTGTTGAATATAAATAGTTTCATTCATGTCGCCTTTTGAACACAACTTCTAATGAAAGTGAATATTTTTTTCATAAATCCAGCTGTTAAGTGGACAGTTGTACAGTATGTACATGTGCATTCATATGTGAATTCCTACATTCTGCCCAAGTAAAATTGTATATAATAACTGTCACTGTGTAGTATGTAGAACATACGCTTGACTTCATCAAAAAATAGTTGCTGAATTTTTATTTGCTATAAAGAATATGCCATCTAACGTGCCAATCACCAGAAGCGCATGCATAGTTGTTAGCAATTAATCATATATTTTACATTTGATGCTCTCTGTTTCATCATGAATGAGGGACAAAAACCATTGCAGCTGATTTTGGTGTCTTCTATTTCTCTTAATCATTAATTTTAATAAAGGTAATGAAGGAAGTTGATTGAAGTTTGTGGTTTTCTCTTTCCTTTTGGCTTAATAATAGAGTTTATATAGATTCAGTAATATGACAGATGACAGATGAACTATACAAAAACTGAAAATGAGTTATTTCAGCACAGAGAAGTGGTAATGATGGGGAAATTAATTTAATGGTGCACCATTAAGCAAATTATGTTTAACACTTTTATAGGTAATTAATCAGTCCTATGAAAAGCTCCTTATAAAATAGCTCATTTCAAACTCTGCCTTAACTTCTTTGCCTTTTGTGTCAAACCCATAACACTTCTTAAAATCAAAGACAGCTTTACACTTTAATTATATGAAAAAAATATGTATAGGCTAATGAAAGAGAATAGTGACTGAGCCCGTCAGTTCTGTCTTTTCATGTAAGAAAGAAAAGTCACATGGGTTGGGACTCCATAAGGGTGAATCTATGATGACAGAATTTTTTTTTTTTTGGTGAACCGTCCCTTTAAGAAATTATAAATGACTCTTAACAAGAAATATTAAAATATTTGTAATCCCACATAATGGACTTCAAGCATATATAATCTATCTAATATATCTAATCTAATATATAAAAGCATAAAATATCACAAGAGTGCTATGTTATATGTTGAAGATTTGATTGGATTTGTTTATATTAGTCACAGTACTAAAATATGACAACCACTACATTTCTGAACAAACATCTTTATTGTACATATATATGCAACTGATTTCTAATTATTCAGCTCAACTTTCGCTTTCTGATGGTTAAATAATAAAATTAGTAAAAATCAATACATAAATTGCATAGATATTAATTATTTAGAACTCAAATAGCATCTTCATTGTTGTGTTTTCAATGTTTCTAGGTTGACAATATTTAAGAAATAATTTCTCTTTTTTATAAAGATATTTGTAAATGTTTGTTGTTGTTTGGATGTTGCAGTTCTGGTAAAAGACATTTAAAGTTCAGCTTTCACGGAATATCACAAACTGTTTCTTTCACTTAAATAAGCCAAAAATAAAAGAACAACCAAATATTTTAACATTGATATATTTAACATCAATATCCAAAATAAGGAAAAGACCACTAAGTAAATTAAAACCTGACCTATTCTGCTATCATATATCCACTTTCAGAAACTGTTGAAAGGAAATACTGCATTCAAAAATGCATTAAAATGAAAATGCTGAGAGATCCACTGGGATCTAAGACCTTCTTGAACTTTGAACAATTTTTCAGTGAGTGATGAAGAGATTCAAATCTTTCGAGTGTGCACCTTGGTCTTAAAAAGGGTGCAATGACAGCATAAAATGATTTAACACCTAATACTGTAGCTGCTGGAAATAGAGAGGATATCTCCAGGGAAAATGTTCTGAGGGCCAAAGTGTAATATTCTTTCGGTCAACACCTACAAATTTGATCAATTATGTTTACTGTTGACTTTGATCAGTGTGTTTCCCTGGAAATCAAACACATGACCTTGGTATTGTCAGCACTTTTCATTAACACTTGAGTTACTGGTACAAAACAGTTAAAACCGACAGAAATATGATCTTATTACATTTAATATAACAACAACCCCTCCACAAAATATTGTTTTTTTTGTTCGTAAAATTTTGACAATCCATTATTATACAATTCCCTGGATTATCACAGAGCTCAATACTTTTATTTAGTTGAATATTATCAGTGCTTTCATAATAAACATAATATTCAATTATCACTGGCTTTGTATTTGTCCCTTTATGAGATATCATTTAAATCTGCCATGAATTCTTAGTGATTTGACATCCATTACATTCCGATTAAAATCACAGTTTAATCCATGTTTGGCAAAGCCAAATGATGATTTTGTTCTCATTTTATATCTTCAGCCCTGGAGTACAGTAGATAAAATTGCATATACTGTATGTAGGTAAAAAATACATTTCACTAGTTTCAGATGAATAACCAATAATAACACAGGATGAAAAACTGCAGTGTAATTTTACATAATACTTACAATCTACACAATCTATTATTGGAAACCTGTCTATTTTGTATACCAAAAATATAAGAGAATTGCTGCAGAAGTGTTTTGAGGCCATTTGTATTGAAATTCAAAGATAAGTTCCACGGTGCACAAATCGTTTTAATGATTGCTTAAGCAAACATCCCCCCCACAATACTATATGTATATGAAATTCAACTTCAAAAACAAACGTTGTATGCAAATAAAATAATCCTAAAAAATCTACACAAGTGTTTGTAAATTGAGATTCTGAATCCTTGCCAGTGGCTTTGCAGTACAAAACACCTGCATGAGATAATCCTTTCAATCTGCCTTTCAGATGAGAATTTTGTTGACATGATTAGTTTAGTTTTAACACGGACTGAATATATTTGAATGCTGCGCTGATGGAGAGCGTTTCTGACTAGAATGTTTATTTGGTCTCTCTTTCAAGTACGTTTCCATTTATTGTTCCTTTAAATAAAACTGCTAAAAATAGCACCAATGCATTAATTTTTTTTTTTAAGGAATATGTAACAAATTTGTATGCTCCAGTTTAATGTGGCAACACATTATTTTATGATCTTACAGTGTTATTATGTGAGTTGCATTCAAGAGCTTATTGATTATACTGTCTGCTTTTGTAGTATTGTTTGTTGAAAGTTTCAAGTGTAGACACAATGGCAGTGTTTATTTCTGCAATTTTCTGTCACAAAAGCATGAGTTGGGCTTTGTATGAAGTGCTGAGATGTTTTGAGGACACTTTCTGATCGGCTGGTTAGAAAGTGTGTTTGTGTGTGTGTGTGTTCAGTCGGAGTCGTCACTGCTGAAGGATAAAAGATCTTCTGCTGGACTCACTGCTGCATCTTCAGACACGGTTCTGGTGCGGGACGTCGCCAGCCTGACAGAGGCAGCGGAGCGGAGATGAAAGATGGACAAAAGAGAGAGTGAAATCCAAGATTAATAATTCATATGTAAGAAAGGAAACCGACATCACTGTGGCTCTTACACTGTTCCAGCTGAGAAAAGTCTTTAAAGTCTTAAAAATACAGTCCAAGAGTTTACAAGTTACAATTTTCATTTTATAGTTTGCAAATTAATAGTTTGTAACTCTTTATTTTTAGTCTTTTTTTACATGTACCTACAACCAACCCCAACCCTATTTTAAGTACAAACTGTTAGACTGTAACAAGGACACCATAAAATAAAGTTTAACCTAATATTTTTTTATTATTACTAATTATATCATCAGTATAGTGATTTAAGTGGAATCTAACTTGAAAAAAATTAATTCATTAAATTGTGAACTTCAGAGGATAGGTTATTTTTATTATTCTATCTTGGCACATACTTTAAAGTAGTAGCTAAAAATCCACGCCATGAAAACAACATTTGATTGTTTGAGACTGACGCATAGTAATTATACAAAAGTCACATATAACACATATAAACAGAGAGATACTTCAGCATGCATCACATCTTTAATGAAAACAATGAATGTTTGAAGAGACATGTTGCCAGTAACCATAAATAAAACAACAAAGCAACAAAAGTTTTCTTTCATTTAGTCATTATAACACAACCTGAGACCTGAGTCTTTATTGCATCTCTTACCTCACTTACCTGCGTCCATCTCCTCCACCTCCATACTGCTGCATGGCAGGTGAGAAAGAGATCATATATATAATATGTTTACATCTATTACACTAGTTTTTATTATTATCATTATACACACTATTTAGGTTTGATGTGTGTCAGTAACTTAATTATTAAATGTTTAATCTAGAAAATGTGCATGCTGTTTTGCTGCTGAGTAATTGGGAGTGGTGATACGATATTTGGATTGATCTGATTTGCTTGAAAGAATCGTGGCTCTTGTGTGCATTACATTACTTGATCACTTGACATTACTTGATGACGTACATTGGCAAGATGAGAGAACAGTTTCTGACCTGCTGTATGCCAACAATGAAGTCATAGGCATAACAACCTTTACAACTGGAAACTTATACAGATATATAAGTTATAAGATATATAAGATACATAAACTTTTTTCTAGAAAAGCATATATACCAGGTAAGCACGTTTCTAAATTAAAAAGCTAAAAAAATCACTTGATGTTTGTGATTATATCATTGCAGTACTGTGTAATTTCAGTGTGTAATGTAATTTATGCATTTATGCATCATTCACTGTGGACTGACCAGTTAGCCAGTACACAGACTTACTTTAAAAAAATAATTAAAAATATTCACATTTGTTTTACCATTTTCCAGTCATTTGTCTTTCATTGACTGATTAGCTTGCAACTCTCAGAGGCTCAAGCCAATTCCAATCTCTAAATGAAGTAAGTGACAGAATTGTAAATGTATTAACATGCAGATGAAAATAAATGGCTGGCTACAGGGTTATACAAACCAAGAGCAAATATACACAGTGATTCTGTGATACTTATTAGACAGAACAAGTCATTTTTTCCAAACAGCGGCATTAAAAATGTACATAAAAGTATATATAATATAGCTATTCTGGGTGATACATATTCATTATAGAAGATATAGCTTTTGTAACACATTTTCATTGTTCAGCTTTACAATAAAAACATTTCACAGAACAGAAGATGCATGTGTCCTGCAGCACTACTGATAATTATTTCAGGTTCTCCCTTTATATTGATATTTTTTTATCTGTATGTAGTGACACTCAGAATAAGATTATTCTCCGTGTCCATTCATCTAAGCCATCGCTTAGGCTGCTAATGCATCTTAGTGTTCCTACTGTGTGCCAAATCTCTTTCTTTCCACACTTGATGAAGAAATAATGTCACACCTGAGGGAGTGCAAACTCATTAGCTGATTGTCTGAGGCTAAATATTTTCGAAAAAACGTCCACATTGGACAAAAGGAGATAATTATCTTTTGCTGAAAAGAAACGAAAGCTTAGACGTGAGCATTTGCAGGACAAGCGTGATGCATTTACATGGGGAAACAGAAGTAGAAAATAAATGTGAGCATTTGTTGCTTTAAATTCTGTGTGCAATTAAAATGCTCTTGGACTAAGAACTGTTTTTGGTCACAAAGTCATAAGGTAACAGTCAATTCTTTTAACTTGTGTATATGTATGCATAAGCATAAGTGTGAGGATGGAAACAAACATACCTTGAAAATGCATCATCGAGGCTTTCTTCCCCATCCTGGAAATAGAAAAGAGCACATTACAGAAATAACATATACACAATTAAATCAACTGTTAATTAAATACAGATCTGATATACAGTAGATCATGTGTGTTAATGTACCTTAATTGGAAGAGCATTGTGTTAGTAGTACAAAGGCATAAATACATATCCTACCACAAAGTTGTAATTAAGTAAACAATAGTAAACTGTAGTAGAAACTGACACTGCAACTTTTCAAGTGACGTAGTTCCATCTACATTTTTCCATTGGCACAACTGTTGATTAAACATTGTGGCAACAGTCTGTTCCTTTAAATGTACAGAATTTAATTGAGCCAGTTAAAAAATGTAGATGCAGCAAGTCACAAGAAAAGTTTGAGTTATTTTTTTTTTACAGTGAATAACCAGCCAACATATTTGAATAATTTCTCCAACAATTCTCCAACAAGTGTTTCAGATTTCCTCAGCATTTTCCAGGTACATGATCTGCTATAGCTTTTTGACAGTCATTATCTGAAACTTTCAGACTGAAGATCCTAATGAGGTTTAAAACCTGAACGAAATTCAATCACTGCGCTGAAAAGTAATTAACAAAACCGCAGTTGAACAGGATGTGCAGACAGGCTAATGGATCCAGTACCCAATAAAAGAGACCTGCTAAGTCAATGTCTTAGAAACCTATAGAGCCTCTTGAACTGGAATGGACAGCTCACCATCTAGTGGTCATAAAAATACGCTGGATAAATAAATCCTTCTTTACTGACAATTTACCATTGGTAACGGTAATTACGATATTTGACATGATATCAAAACAATTAACAATGTTGAAGCAGATATGTGGAAAAATAGTGGCTCTGTTTTAATTAAAATTGTCCACAACAGCATAACCTGGAGCGTCATATTTTGAGCATGATTTAAAACAACCTCTGCTCAACACACGTGTTCAGTCCAGCTCTATTAACACTGTAACCCTTAGATCAATTCTTTTAACAAAAGTTTAACAAATGCATGACATCATACCCAGGAGTCATTTTTGATTGGCCGTCTCCTAGTGTTGCTGCGCGGTGATGGTGAAAGGAAAGCAGGAAAGAAGGGCTTCTGAAGTTTGTGCTCAATTAAAGCCTGAGTCTTTTCCTCCTCTGTAATTAATAAATAAATAAAACACTGTGCTGAAAGAGCAGTATCTTAAATTACATAATTTATATACATAAACTATAATAACATTATAAATAATACATCATAATTTTAATACACAATAAAATGCTATATATATATATATATACATTTTTTATTACAATTAATTAATTATTAATATTTATTACTATTTATCAATAAAGGAACTGTAAAACTTAATATTTACATCTATTTAACAAAACTGTGAAAGAAATCAAGCAAACAATGTTGTACCTGAAACACTGTTTGGTTCGGATTCTGGCTGTGATTCAGGTTCTGAACAAGAATCACACGTGCGAGTTTTCTTACTTTTATCTGAAAAACAAAAGTTTTGCTTCCATCAGAATTGGTCTTTTTAAAGCATGGTCTGTGCTTTTGCCAAAGTACAGTAGGCAATATGCCATCAAATAAACAAGATACTGCAATATATAGTGTTGATTTATTTACATGTTCATCAGACTTCGATAAAATCTCACCTTCTTGTGCTATCTCCCACAAATCCAGAGCTACTTTAAAAGCTTGTGCAACTGTCAGGGTCACAGCCTGAGCCTGTGGATGACAGCAAAAAAGTACATTGGGATCTTTAATGTCCCTTTAATGTTGTCTTTAATGTTGTTGTCCACTAGATGACGCTAGATACTAAGTATAAATCAGGGAAAAGCCTGTGACTTTCCCAGTGATCTGTATTTCACAGCAAAAACACAAACCCTGGCAAAAGAACTAAACATTAACCAGGCAGCATTTCACAAACTGAAAAACTATTACAATGAAAACATACATACACCATAACAAAAAGTGTAAATCCATGCACATCTCAAAACACTCACTATTTTCTTTTTTTGGCACAGGTAGGCATGACACTCCAGAGTTTCATTGAATTGGCTTTGGGAGATGTAGGCGAAGACTTTATCCTGAGTTTTATCAGTTGTGCAGTATGATATTCTGCAGAGAAATGAAATACAAATTTGTGGACATTGTTTCCAGAAAAAATACAGACATATATAAATAAACAACAGTTGCAGTGTATATATTTGCAATTATATTTCAGGGGATTTAAAAGGAACTTAGGCAGCTGGTTATACAGTGCAAAGAAACTGCAACCTAAACATGCATGTTTGTATTAAATTTAAAGGCATGACCCTCTGTTCTAATATATGGAGTCATTTATAAATGTCAAGGAAAGGGCATTATTGCATTAACCATTTAGAATAGATTGTAACAGTGTTGAATCTTTAGCAGAGTTTGTAATCTCTCTAAAACGTTTGTGGCTAAACTGTTATAAGACTTTCCGGTTGTGTGATAATACCCTGTCAATCTTAAAGGGATAGTTCACCCAAAAATAAAAATGATGTCATCATTTATTCACCCTTATGTCATTCAAACCCTGTATATGATTATTTCTTTTGTGGAACACAAAAGAAGATATTTTGCAAAACGCTGGTTACCGGCACCCATTGACTTCCATTGTGCCTTGTGTCCATACTATGAAACTGAATGGGTGCCGGTAACCAGCGTTTTGCAAAATATCCGTGTTCTGCTGAAGCAAGAAAGTCATACAGGTTTGACATGACATGAGGGCGAGTAAATAAAATAATTTATCCCTTTAAGTGTTCATTTAGTTTCTGCAAAGACATGAGCGAGTAGAACATAAAAGCCATTGTACACCACAACAAGACTGAGCAAACATTGTGTACATTTGCAGTTACACAGCTAATGTTGGGATTATATCAGATTTACGATAATAAAGATAAAACAATAAACTTAGTAGTATAACATAAATATGAATAATCAGAAATGAAATAGAGGGTTTCTGCACATTAAGCACGATTGAAAATAAGAGCAGAACATCAAGAGAGATAGTCTGTGTGAAATAATGAGATCCATTAGACAAGAACTAGAGAAAGCCAAAAAGCTGTGATCTCATCTACAAGTGCCTCTGATGCACGACCTAAATAAAAATGCCCGAGACTCTCTCCATCTCCCCCCTTTCTCTCTCTGAACATGCAGGGTTTGGTGAATTATCATTTCTTCCTGTCTGTGGAGAATTGCACAACTTTATTAATGAAGAAGGAAAAGTCTGAGGGAAGGAAACTCTAAATATTTGCCTGAATTCTTATTCTCCTCTTTAACATAATGAAAGGATGATGAAATTATACTCACTATACTGCTTGTGACAACTTCCTGACACACTATAGGTATGGGAACAAATAGAAAGAAACTGAATCCAGGCCAAGCGGAAAGCACAGATACTATAAAGTGACCACAGTCTGAGCATTCATCATCTACAAAGTGACTCTGGCATTATCATGAAAGCATTTTGCTTTTGGAGCCTTTAGGCAAAAAGGATACATGCTTGTTAAATGCGGCCAGGTCACATGGAGTAAGAGAGCAAAAATGGAGGCCTAAATGACTAAAGGCTAACAAACATGACCTAGTGCCTTGTCACTCGCATATAGCTTTCAAATTGGCTGACACATTTTTGCATATAGAAACAATTTATGATGAATATGAGCCCATTCTCGGGTTATTTTTAAACATGGTGACATACATGCCCTTTGATGTTGTACTCAATATTGAAAAAGACATCCTTCTGAAACTGTTAAATAAATTAAATAATGCATTTTATTAAATAATATGAAAGAAACTCACATTTTTATTTTGCAAATTATTAAGTAAATTATTATCATTTCTATACCCTCTAAAAAATGCTTTAACTGTTGGGTTTTAAATTAACCCTCGTTGGGTTGTTTTAACCAAAAACCTTTGGGATAATTTAACCCAACTTGGGTTGGGCTTGTTATTTTTCAACCCAACGCTGGGTTGAAAATAACCCAGCATTTTTTAGAGTGTAATATTTAAACATTCATAGTCTTTGTTTATCCAGGAATTAAGACAAAGTCTAATAACTATGTAAAAGTGTGTCAAATAAATGAATAAAACTATGTCAAATTAATAAATAAAATAAAATAAATAAAAAAAATAAAATAAAAAACTATGTCAAATAGTCACTAGTGTTATCAGCGTTTTAAGTTCTTTTATACAGGTGTTTCAATTTCTTTCATTTTTATAATAAAATAATAAATTAAAGAACAGAAAATCTGTTGATCTGAACTGAATTCCAAAATCAACAATTTTAATCTTTTTTTCTTCAGAATTGCTTTAATTTACCCAGGCTCGCAGTGATGCTTATTGTTCCCTCGCAGTTTCTCTCTCTGATGGGTCTGTTTTTAAATACATTACAGTAGAATATGACACTTAGAAAAGAGAAGAAGCCAGACTGAGGTTTATTCTTTCCATGGTAATGAGGGACCGTAGTAAATCTCACTACACAAATCAGGATGTGTGGTTTAGCAAACAAAAGTCTTGCACGCAAATATAAATGTTTTCTTTTTAAACGAAATGCTGGCAGTAGTAAGTATTTTAATGAATGAAAAGGTACAGAATGATCACAAACTGTAGTGTGCATTGACCGTTATTTACATTTACATTTAGGCATTTAGCTGACGCTTTTATCCAAAGCGACTTACAAATATTAGGAGACAATGAAGCGATACATCAAAAGTGGCAACAATAGTACTAAGAAGTGCTTTACTAAGTTTACAATGTTTTGCAGTGCTGGATAAGTACCTGTAGCGGAGGAAAGAAGAGAGGGGTTTTTTTTGTGTTATGATGTCAGGTGTTCGTGGAAGAGGTGTGTTTTTAGCTGTTTCTTAAAGGAGGTGAGGGATGTGGCAGAACGGATTGCGTTAGGGAGATTATTCCACAAGCCGGGGACAGAGAAGGAGAAAGAGCGAGAGAGAGATTTAGTGCCCTTCTGTGAGGGTACCACCAGTCGACGTTCGTTCGCTGAGCGTAGGGTTCTGGATGGGTTGTAGATGTGTAGAAGAGAGTTAAAGTATGAGGGTGCAGAATTTGTGATGGTTTTAAATGTCAGCATTAATGATTTAAATTTAATGCGGGCAGCAACCGGTAGCCAATGGAGAGAGATGAAGAGAGGTGTGACGTGTGCTCTTTTGGGTTCCTGGAAAACAAGTCTAGCTGCTGCATTATGAAACAGAAACCACAAAAAAGACTCCGACAGCACTTCAACCTTTACTATTTCTGATGGAATAAAGCTGACAGCTCCCACCAAGACCAGACAAACAACATTATCTTTTTCCCTTCACTAAAAATAGAACGTCTGTCTTTTTCTTCATTATTTCTAGGCTGTGCACTGGGGGATGGGGCTCAAAGAAGTGAATAAAGACGAAGTATTCACATAATTTCCTTATTTTGAAACCCCTCTATCTTACTTGCAATGCTCCCATTTTCCTTACTGTCTGTATATGAAAAAGCAGGATACCCATAATTCTGTGCTTCTCCCCCCAAACGACTGTCCAAGCCCCCCTCAGGGCTCTGGGTTGAAATAGCATTTGTTATAGCATTCTGACTGAACTCTGATACAGCGTATCGTCCCCTGGCACTTGTGTTTATTTTCCAAGCCCCTTTGAAAGTCAAACTGAAGCTCCATGATCAAAGTCTACACTGATTACATTCTTCCACGTAAGACTCACTGCTCCGGGGTATTTTCTTTTATCCTGACCGAAGCATGCTTTACCTGGATCAGGATAATAAGACAGAAATAAAAATAACAAGAAGCCTGGTGCTGCGGAGAGCATTTTGTCCTGCTACATGAGCTCTCTGCGTTTCACTGTCCTACACAGGAATCCATATGTCATTACGTTAAATAGCCAGAACCCCACAGAGCATCCCTGATGGGTGTGAGCGGGACCGTATCGATGATGGAGGAGTTCCAGGTTCAAGGACATGAGTTTTGTTGTAGACCTGATGTTTCGCTGGCACAGAGATGGGAAATGAGACGTGTGATTTTTGTTGAGCATGGCATGATAAGTTGTGTTTGTATTCCTGTATTTTCAGAGTATGGAGTATCTTATTTATGAATTTACTCATTGACCATTACAAAGTATGTTCATTCAATAAGTGGATCCTACTTTTTATTTTTATTTTTAATCTGACAGCTACTGTAGCCTGTGGGATATTGGATATAGAACGTGTCCGGTGATTGTAAACTTTAGATTTTTTGTGGACTTGATGTACTTCCGTTTGTGTACTTTCGCATCGTAGAGAAGAATGCATATTTGGATGCAGGAATGAAGAGAGTGGTTTTGGAAGAGGATTAAGAAGAACTATGATTCCCATGACTGAGTCTCTGGTGTTGCTGATAAGGATGGATCAGCACTGGGACCCGCTTCAGCCCCCATCACACCCCACATTCCCCCCAGTATGATATAAGCCTTTTGTGCATATTTGACTGACAAACTTAAATGGTAATGATTCACTGGTTAGTGATCTGACTACTGAGGTCAATGTTGTTATCAATGTATCAATGGAACAGACCTTGACTGACTCATAATCTTTCAACTATTGATTGGAATTGAGGAAGGCATGACATTTTTACATAAGAATTTACTCTCCTTTTTTCCCAAAATTCAAGGATGTTCTGAAAAAGGCTATAAATGTTTTGTAGTTATCTAAATGTTTTAAATTATCCAAGTTTATTTAGGACACATTTTATTTAAAAAGGTTTATTATTAATATGACGGTATAAACTAAACTGTATTAGGTTATACCAACAAAATTGTATGAAAAATTGTATTGTATCAAACTTATTGTTTCAGATATTAATTGTATCAATTATTGTATGCATTGCACTAAAGTGTGCTAATTTGCTACTTTTATCATAGACACATACATCTTCAGTAAATCTGCTTTAGATCAAGATATTGTACACTATACAAATAAATATGAATTAAATTAAACTTAGTTTTGCATTAAACTGTCATTTATAAATGACCAGTACTGTATGTAAAACAAGGTTTAATACCTGTAAATGGAAACGTCCTCGATGAGGTCATTGGTCTCTGTGTCTGCGATGATGATTCCTTTAGGAGAAACAGTAAGGGTCACCTTTCTGAACTTCTTGGCACTGGCACGAGCCTGCGGTTGATGAACAAAATTGTGTTGCTTAGAGGTTGCTCATTCATACCTCGGCAGATTCATTTCAATTTTGTCTCAGATATATCTATGAGAAATAGATACACATCAGATAAATTTGTTGAGAAACGTTTAAGCTCAAAAACTCTCCATTTAATCTTATTGCCATATAGAAGGAACAGTTCAGATATGAAAAGATTTCCTCTGAGATTTTTGCATTCTCATGGGCAGAAACAATTTGTGTGCAGCATAGACAAACAACTTTGTAACAGTCAGCTTTGAAATGTCATTCATAACTCATCCACCACAAGCAATATCCTCAAAAGGTCAGCAAAGTCTGTGTGGGCCATTACCTGTAACAAGGCTGACTGTGTTGAAGTTACAGCGTTTCATATATAACATTCATTTTCAACTTGCTTACTATAGGTGATGTCACTGTGTTATTGTTATCAAGATATGTGTAGGCTACATTACTGTAATGAGGCCAGTATGGGACAAAAGGAAATTACAGTTTTTTGCAGAAGAGAATACACTGAACTTCTCAAGGACAAATGAAATCAGGCAAAGCGTATCTGGAGGGTCTTTCTTCCTCCCGGGAGACAGTCAACACTGATTTAAAACGCAAATGATGTGCTGTGAAACTCATCTAAGGGATTCAGAGCTTGGCAGTTCGCTTGGAAAGATAGATGTCACTTACGCTTTCCTACTCAGTGCTACTATATGAAAGAAATCTGTTTTCTAAGAAATAATGTCATTTCAATTTTAACAGTCCTGTTAGGGCTTTATGATGAGAAAAACATCAAATAAGCAGACAGAACTGCCATTCGGTTGTACTGTACAACATATTCTCACACAGAGGTAGACACTAAAAATATCATTTCTTTCAATAATTCATAAATGTAACTTTTGTGTGGTTTATGCTTAAAACAGGACACTTGCCAATGGGGTAAGAAAAAAGACCTATCTACTTAAATAGCTGCCCGTAAACATTGCAAAAATGGCCCCAAAATGCCCTGCTTTCTCTAAAATGACTTTGAAAACACTCAAGTTCAATGGCAGTGTAAATTAATCATATCATTATTCTTAAAAATCAAATAATTAATTATTTTTTACTACACTCTTGACCCTCTTTTTTACCGGGTTACTGACCGTGCTAACAATCCTCCTGATGGCAGCTGCCGCCATGTCTTCTCCTTTCGGCTGGCCAACTAAAGTCATGCCCAGATACTTCACATTGAACACCATTCCTTCCAGGAGCGTCTCCTTGGTGTCTGTCCAATTCTCCGGGAGCTCTGAAAACAAGAAATAAACATTTTTCAAACACTTTTAAGAAACACACAAACATTTTTAAAGCATGAAATACTAAAACGAATTGCATGAACGTTTATTGATCGTCACTGCTAGATATCACAGATGAAGTCATATTAAAATCCACATGAAATATTGTTCCAATTTTTTTACATTTTCATTCTTGTTTCCATGTTGGAGACATTCTAAAAACTGTGCCACACAGCGAGCTTTATATAGCTTTGCAGTCCCATTTGGGTCCAATACAAAACGCTGGAGGCTTGCAGAGCTAGATTGTCAGATGTGGACACAAGCTGTACATGACTATGAGACATTCACTTCCTTGCCATTGCAACTGTGATATAACAGTACTGTCACAATCAAACTGCATAAATATGCACATATTAGCATGCTGTGGAAGAATCACACGACATAAAGCTAAACCATCCCTCAGAAACACATCTTAACTGTACAAGAAAGCATCTTTGACATTTGATTTTAAGAATAATGATATGATTAATTTACACTGCCATTGAACTTGTTTTCAAAGTCATCTTAGAGAAATCAGGGCATTCAGGGCAATTTTTGCAATGTTTACAGGCAGCTATTTAAGTAGATACTTTCTTACCCCATTGGCAAGTGTCCTGTTTTAAGCATAAACCACACAAAAGTTTGTTACATTTATGCTTACGATTAATAAAACAAACTTGAAAGAAATTATATTTTTAGTCTCTACTTCAGTGTGAGAATATATTGTACAGTACAACCGAATGGCAGTTCTGTCTGCTTATTGTCTATTTGACATTAACATATATGTTTGAAGAAGTATGTGTTAAGATTAGTTCACTTTTAAAGTTTTAACCCAAAGTGCTTGGTTATATTCAACCCATTTTGGGGTCAAAAGGAATAAACACAAACATTGGGTTCTATATGATATTAGATATTAGTTATTAAATTAGCTTTTATATTTCCATGCTTGTGTCATTTTGTCTTTGTTTTGCTGTAAAGCTGCTTTAAAACATCAGTGCTACATTGTTAAAGCGCTATACAAATAAACTTGAACTTGATATATAGCGATGACATTTACGCATTTGGCAGTCACTATCATACTCTACATATTTCTGTGCAAATCCCTGAGATCAAACAGAAAAGCATGACAGAATTACAGAAAAGCATGCTGGGTGGTTTCAACCCATGGTTTGGTCAAATATGGACATTTTCTAGGTTAATTTAACACATTCTTTCTTTCACTGTACCCCAAATGGTTGCTAGGGAGTTAAGAAACCTCATCTAATATGACAGTGTCCTGTGTCCGGCTCTGACAGCTCTGTGCTTTCAGCCATCTGTCCCCCCAGCAGCACCAGCTGTTTGTGGCCAGAAAGGCAATTTCAACATCACACATTTTTCAACAGCAAGTAAATTATTAACCTATAAAGACATCAGCACTAGGCTGGTAGAAAACTCAATGCTCACTCAGCACTGCAGTCCTCTCAAAACTGCTAAAGTCCGTTTCAGATTGGCTACAGGGTATGAGAAAAAAGTAGCCAAAAAGCTCTAAGCGACGTTCCCTGGCATGTAAGCTCATTATGTTGCCTTGAACTGTTGCTGTGTATTTGTCACGCTGAAATCCTGAAGTGGGCATGCTGATACAACTTGGGCCAAGAATCTTTTTTCAGCAATAAAGCTGTAACAACTACAGGTACAGTATACGTAAGGCTGCTAAAATGAATAATTTATCAGATTAATGTTGATGCCCCTAAGCCTTTGCTAAAATTAGTTTGAAATAGAAGATGTTTAAGTTCATAAAACTTGGCAAAGGTTATACAACACAGTGAAACAAACGAAGTAATAAGGTCAAGAGTGATTTAACAGGTTTATCTAACATGCTGTTTAAAAGACAGTATTGGTTATTCGCTATGACAGTGGAATTTTTTAACAGCACATAATTGGATGTCTGGGTTGGTGTGTGTGTACGTGATAGAGTGATCCGATTTGTACAAACATAAAATGCGATTACTAAAGGCACCGAGATGTGCTGTAACCACATTTGTGTCTGCGGTAGACAAAAGCCACCTGGCATTAATCCACACTGATCTCATCACGGTGTAAAGGTTTCTGTGATGCAATGTTTACGCTTGTCATTAACAGAAATACACTTGTATACTTGCAATGCTATTTAGCATATTATTACCGTACAAAATAATCTTTTAGAGCAGAGCGTGGAAATCTGGAGATTAATATTGCCTCAAGATAAAAAAAACACATGCTAGATTAGACCTGAGAGAAACATTAGCAGGTAATTTTCTTCTTCATAAGGAGCTATGTGTGTGTCTTCAACCCACTGACATATTTGATAATTAGGCCTTTGGATGAACAGTCACACTGAAGTAAATCAATTGAGACTGTCACCTACAGTTAGTTATGAAGCCTAATGGTCTCATTTACACTCAAAAGTCAGATGAATACTCAAGCGTGTCACATCCCAGTAAATATAATGACTGCATTTGCATGATGAGATTTATTAAAACATGAGCTCACACATAAACACGGCCAGGACGGTTGCTCATAGCAACGGCTAAATCAAATGCCCAGATTTCTGAAAGGATGTTGAAGCTTTATGTGCACAAGAACCCTATTTACATTTTTATATATCGCATATATTGTGCAAAATAAACAGCATTCTAAGGAAAGTTTGTTTCTTACAAATAGACTATAAAAAAATTGACCTAATCTACAAACATGCTGACATAGAGTGGCAGAATAAAAAGACTAATAATCTCTCCTCTGACACTTAAAGTGTCCAAATAACGAGTGTTAGCAAGAATCTAGGACATACCTTGACAGAATATAGGTCGTGTGGAGAAGCAGAGAGGAAAGTAGAACTGATCCTAACAAGCCATTAGTGGAATGAAACACTTATAAATGTTATAACCTACCAAGAAACACGTGCTTTATTTGTAGTGCATTTTCACTTTCTTCATTTTCAATTGACAATACTGCATGTAACATACTGTATGATTTTTTGTTTACTGAATTTGGGTTACAGCACCAGAACACATTTTCTATAGACCATTTCACAAGATGTAAGCAACACTGGTCCAGAAGCACTTCCTGTTTCAGTTTTTTGTATTTCACATATGTAAATTAAATTAAATCTTAAAGATGTTTGTTAAACAAGTCAGTTGTAAATGTTCTATTGATTGTATTTTGTTCTGACATTTATGTAGTGTTAAAAAACTGAGACAGGAAGTGCTTCTGGACCAGTGCTGTTTACATCTTGCGAAATGGTCTATAGCAGTGGTTCTCAACTGGTGGGCCATAACTCAAAATCACATTGTAGGTTTGTTAAAATAATGAAAAGACAACCACTGGAACCTTTTCAAGTTGCATAATCTGATCTAATCCATCTGAATAGAGAGTGTATTGTTGAGAAGACAGGTCTTACTATTTTATTTTGTGCTCTTAGACTTTCCTGCTTTCCTGTAGCTCAATAGTAGGAACATGGCACTAGCAACACCAAGGTCATGGGTTCAATCCTATGGACTGCACATACTCAAAAACAAATGTACAGTATAATGCAATGCATGTTGCTTAGAGCACTTAAGAACACTTAGAGCTCTGGTAAACATACAGTACATGTATATTGTCCTTTCAGGACAATGCATGCAGAAGAGACAACAGGAGTGTCAGACCAAGATCTGTTGCCTAGCAACATATGTGTTACAATAGGGGGTGTGAGCATTAGCAGTCACAACCAAAAAGCATAAAACTAAGAAATTATTAATGACAGTGAAACAATTACAGATATTACAAAATATTATAAAAATTTTACAAAAAACTTCTATTCGTCAAATAAAAAATCCAGAAGAGGGAATTCCCAAGGCTTTCCTCATCGTGATGTTGATATAACTGCAAACAAAATACACATATTCATCAACACACAAAAGAAAAAAGTGGATCTCTTGCTTATCTAAAATGATTTTAAAAATGGACAAAAGATTTTGAAGTCTGTAGAGTCAATTCAGAGTCTTACTCCAATATGTTCTTCCGATTCAAACAGTTGATTAAAGCTAAAGAATTATTTGAGAAAAACAACATTCCTCCCCGACTACACTTTCTTTTTTTATTCAAGAACTTTCACGTCTGCAGAGGCCTGTAATTATGAGTGCTATCTCTCACATGCATGAATGCGCAAATGGAATTAATGAACAGAGGGAACGAGGTTTATCTTACGACTGAAGGAGGAAAGACAACATCTCCCTGAAGGCAACAAAAAGAGAACTGAATGAATTAATGACTTTTTGCTTTACTTCACAATCACTGGGAACTAATACACACAGGGCTGCCTTACCAACATAGCAAACATATTTATAGCAATATAATTGCCATTTGAGTTCCCTTTTGGTTAAAATGAAATACAAATATAAACACATAAATGTCAAAATGCAAATGAATTTGTTTATAGATTTTACATACAAACTAATGCAACTTCAGTAATGAGCTGCATAAATTAAATAATACTGCTACAGATTACAGACACTCTCCCTTCACACCTTTCATGAATATGTTTACAACAAAGCGTAAATCTCTATAATAATTTTCCCCACAAATCCTTTCCTAAATAAACAAAATGTAGGAACTTGCCTTTTGATCTCATCCTAATCCGAATGCAGTGCAGGTTTTTCTAAGCTGCTGTGTAAGAATGTTTATTTTTATATTTACAGAAGCTGTCTTATTAGCAGTACAATAACAACTCAGACTTTGGGCTTTCTTGTGTTTTATTTATGTACCTAAATAAACTACAAATATAAATTATAGTTCACATCATGCAGGCTAACATTTATAAAAGTATTTTCTGCATTTGTCCAAAACCGTTTTGTTTACGTGTAACTACAGATACAAAACAATAAAAAACAAAAAGCACATTTACAGTGGCCAAGATATGTTAACAAAGCAATAGACCATTGAAGGAATATAAGGAAAAGTTAAAGGCCATGTTTGAAACCGTTTATCAAGGTCTTCTGTTCAGAAGGAAGAAAACCTAGTCCTAGGCAAAAAATATTCAAAAGTCTTCAGGTACATTTTAAATAATTCATGCTAATAAACTCACCACAATAACTTTTATGTTTCTGTTTCATTTTATAGCTTTATCTTAAGGTTGTTATAAACCGACTAGCAAATGTTTTAATCCTAGTTTAGCTGAGCTTGTGTCTGGAATATTGATGGAGAAATCAATACAGTACAGTATACTGGCAAACACCAAACGTAAAGGGTTAAATCATGGTTTATTCAAGATGCAAGTAAATATTTAGATGGAAAAGCACTAAATCTCTAGCAGCCCAGTAATGGGCAAGAAGCCCTTCTCGGTGTATAGCCTACTTAGTCTTCACTACTGTATTGCATTTATATGATGATGCCCAATTATAAGAAATACACTAGTGTCTAAAACAGGGACTCAGCTGGTGTGTGTGGCATAAGTGACGTCCCTTGGGGTTTGGCTCTAATCCAACCACTCTATATCCTGCTAATTGGTGGATTTTGAGCTGGAGACCACATGCCCTACTCTCTTTCAGTAATGGGTGAGGTCAAAGGTCAAAGCACTGAAAACACTACCAGTGGATAAAGTGCCACAGCCACCTTAGCAAGATGAACTACTCCCAGCATGCCTTATGTCTTCTACTCCTATTACAAGATCCTTTTATATGTATGAGGATCCTCAATGTAAAGAACACATGCTAAGGTCCCATGTGTAAACTCTAGTAAAGAATCACTCCCGTAAAGAAACCAATCAGCTATTACTGGAATGGACATAAAAGTTGATTGAAACCCATTAGAGAGAGTTGATCAATCTGACAGTCAGATGAGTGAGAAGAAAAAGATCTCTTGATTCTCAGCTTTTCATTATTGTTGGAGCAGCAAAGATAAAAGAAAATGCAGCTGAAGTGACAGACAGACTCAGTGACAAGGTTCACCAGGGCTGATGTACCAGAAGCAGGAAATGCCAAAAATAGAATAAAAGAGATTTTTAAACAAGAGAATATCTTAATAGAAAACAGATACCTAAGAGAAAAGAGCTGTCAGACGAGTGGAAATGACAGATAGACAAAGTTAGAGACACATTTCCCTGATATATGTTCAGGATGTCAAACAGGAAGGAAGGTTTGGATGTCACTGATCTCGTTGTGAGCGGATGTGGAGGACCCCAGACGCTGTGATGCCAATACTTCTCATGCAGTATGTGCAGGTCTACGTTTTTTAAAGCATGACATTTCCTACTTTACATGCTGTTGGAACTGAGAGGTAGGATGTACATTTAAATGAGAAAAACTGGAAGGGAGAGAAGGGTTTAATGCAATTTAACTGAAGAGTTTGTAAGATAATAATGCTGTTGAGTTTTGGTGAACATGAAGCATGTTTGGAGAACAAAGAAAATCAATATTTGAGTTAAATGTAACACTGATCACAGCTAAATATTAATAGACCTGAACTTATTAAAAAACAATGCAACTTAAAATAATGATATAAGCATGAATTAATAGTTTACTCTATAGATGAATTTATGAAGCAGAGGTGTGTGTGTTTAATGACTAAATGGTTCAATAAAAATACTTTAACCTTTACCCTGATAACTGTCACAGCAAAAATTGAGTATACACATGAAAATGTGAACTACAATTATTTTTATTTTTAGATATTAGATTTTTTAAGTCTTATATATATATATATATATATATATATATATATATATATATATATATATATATATATATATATATATATATATATATATATATTTTAATTTGAGGTATTTTTTATAAATTACAGTAAGGTTAACATTTTTTAATTATTTTTTTAGTTTATGTTTATTGCTATTAAGATTTGTCAAAATTCAACTATGAAATAATAAAGTGAATAGGGAAAGAAGATTGGACAGAATAGTTCTTTAAGAAACCAAAATTGGTCCTTCTATGGCATCATATTAAGAACCTTGTGTGGCACCTTTATACCACCTTTAAAGTGTAGAAACACTTTACATTAATCTGATAATCAGATTATTTGTTATACTGACATTATTAACAAATATAAGTAAATAAAGTAATTAGATATAAGATACAAAGTATGATTTTTATTGCTTGCTTTTGGACACAGATTGTGTCTTGAATGTGGCCAGATACGCGTATGGTGCAGTTTCTCTCTCCAAAATCCCTTATACCTCTCTTTTATTCATAACCTGCAGGGAACAAACCACAGGGAGCCTCTATGTTCACAGAAATAACGACACAGACAAGAGAATAGACAGAAAGAAAGAGAGGTCTGAGGGGATTTTGTTTCTGTTTGTAAGTGATTTGAGAAATCAAAATAGGAGGGGAAAACAGGGGTGGGGATAGTCAGTGAGCTAAATTTCTCTTTGCTGACAGATGTGAGAGTCACAGTTCAAACAGAATGCATTTATATTTAATGCAGAAAAAAGAAAGCGTTCCAAAGCAACTGTCAAAATATAGCTCATAGTATTTCAGATCACAACTGAGAAGATTAAAACATAGGCAGTGAAAGTATGTAAATACAATTTACTCATACACATGTTATCTCCCTGTGTTAGGTCCTTAAACATCAAGTATTTTGTAAAGAAATAAAAACTATATTGGTCAACCTGAGTGGCCTGCATGTGCCAAAACTCAATGATAGACAGACAACACAAAGATGTCACAGTGTCTTATCTGAAGGTTATCACAATAACAATGTCTGAGAGTCACTAAGGCCAGAAGTAATAATGGAGTGTGTCTATTTCTCTCTGTCCCTGTGTTCCTTCCAGGTCAGTAGAGTCAAAATTAAGTTAGAGAAAAGGTAGTCTTATAATACTCTGTCTTCATAAAAGCTGTGCTTAGTGCCTTTAGCATCCGATACGCCATAAAATGGGCAGCAAGGAGGACGCCCTTATAAAACCTAATGGGGCTTTTTCACACTGCTAGTGTGTATACAGTAAATATGGGCACCTACAGTATATAAGTGACAAAATACATAAACAAGTGAAAAATATAATTGTGCCAACATATTCATTTCTTTTGTTAAAAAAGCAAAAAAAAATATTTTTGAGCCATAAGAGTCCAGCATGGATAGAAATTCCTTCAGTGCTGTTTAAAAAGCTTTCCAGGTTTCTCCAGGAACTGGATGAAACTTAAACACAAAGTGACTACTTTTGAAGATGCTAAAATATAACAAAGTGTTAATTTATCCCTTTTAGTCCTATTATTAAATAAAAATTATCATTTGTATCAGCCACTATAACATAAAGATGCACCTCAAACCCTCATTACACCTCATGTGTTTATGAAGAGTCTTGTCTAAAGGTATAAAAAGTAGGTGACTATTAATAATAGTTTATTAATACAAAAAGTCTAAAGTAAAGCGGTGTTCCATATGCCTTTAACCTAGAAATTATGCACACAAGTTACACTACACTACATATAAAGAAATTCAGAAACTGGACCACACATCAAGGTGTATTATATAGGACAGAATATCCCACCCACTTTGTATGTGTTTCCCTCACCCACTTTTAATAACAGAAAGTGAGGTCATTTTCCGGCTGTTAGTGTCCTTCAGAAGATGCCGACTGGACTTGTGTGTGATCAATGTGCTGACATTCTTTCTGTGATTGGTTCCACCAAATACTGCAACAAAACGTTTGCCTCACCTCAATAGGATCTGACACAACTACATAAGCTGAGAGGGTCTGACATATTGATCTTATGTCACACAGTATGAGCAGCCTTTGCTGCATTTAATGATGTTCACGGAAATCAGCACTTGATCAATACAGAAAAAGTCTGGCCTTAATCGTTTCAAGAACTGGATACAATGTGATTTTATTCTTCATAGACATCATCAATTTCTTTAGTCTTGTAAGAGTGTTTCACAAACTCTGTTGCTTATTTCTCAACCATTCAGGCATAATTGTTTCAGAAATTCTTTAAAACTGGGTAAAACTGGGTACTAGTATTTTAATCACAATAAAAGTCTCTGTCTCTAACAGTAAACACACCATCCCTATGATCTCAAAGAAATTGCTACATTACTCTTTTAGCAGCATGAAAGAGAAAATTACTTTGGTTTTACTGATGTCACATTCTATATGTCAATAACAAAATCAAACACACACTTTTTTCACTTTATAATATAACCCACACAAATGCAGTTTATTTATTGATTTAAATACACTGTTCACCCTCTTCCCTTTATTTCAGCATTGTTTGGCAAGAAAACACAAAGATCATTTTCAAAACTGCAAGCGGCAGCAACACCGTCTCAAGGCAACACTGCCTTTATCATACAGACACCATGCAGTCCATTTATTAGCATTGCCTCAGGAGCATCTCTATACCAAAAGACATTACTGATGCAGACAGTTCATATTGGTTAAAGTTAAACTTTAAACAATATTTTTATATCATCACTTCAATATAATTGTGAGACAAATGACCAAAATGCAATGGTTAAATGTTAAATTAAATGGTCTAAGAGTTAGACAAGACGTCTGTTTTGTCTTTCAAAACAAAAGTGCCATTTCTAACACCCCAAGTTTTTAAGTTATCAAACAAATGTGCAATATTTTAGTCATTTGTGAGCAATCGTGCCAGAAGACCAACAAGCAGTTTAGTAGTCCAAATTCTGAACAAGCAAATAAACCCTGTCTGTTTGAACACATCAAACACTGTCACTGAAATTCAACTTTAAGAGCGACAGACATTCACTATGAATCAAACCATTAAAAATTAATCCTCAATTCCCAAGACACAACCGTTGATTTTAATAATTCATCAAACTAGTTTCATTGGTTCTCAATCAAAAATATATTTCCTCATATGTAAAAGGCAGTGTGGAGGAACACTAGCTGTATTTTTGGCACAAAGTTCAAGTGGAAAACTGTAATGTTTTCTCCCCCAGAGTGGCTCCTGAACTTCACATCTCACACGTCAGAATGACAGCGTGCTGAGCCTCAAGCTCTCGTCTGTCAGTACTGATGTGACACGAGCTGTCTCATAATACACTGCCCTCTTTTCCATACAGGAGTGCTCAATTGTTCATCCTTAAAGAAATAACAAAAGCTGACAAGAGGAAGGAATTGATCAAGTAATTAAATCATTAAGGTTAAATGGGGGAAGTGTGATTTAGAGTCAGTGGGAGTGTGAAAGTCTGAAATGAAGGCTGTGATTTTATTAGTAAGGTTTGACCAGATGTCTCTGTGAGCCTGACCAAGTTTCAACACATTTCAAAACGGCAGCCAGCCGTAACAGTGCAGTAGTCACAGTGTCACTGGATGTTCTTCCCTTACAAAAATTAGCCATGGTTTTACTACAGTAATCATGGTTTTACTACGGTAATTGTAGAAAACCAAAATATTTTCCATTGTCTCACTACAACGACCATAGTTAAACACAATATTTGTCAATGATCATTATAAACTATGATAATACGAATGGTAATCAATCTGCAGAAAAATACCATTACTACACTTTACTTTAAAATCCATGGTAAACTTTCATATTAGTTATACATCTAGGAAGACAAAATGAGAAAAACATCTTTTATTTTAATAACCAGAGTGTTATCTATGGTCATTTTGAAATGACCAAGTATACAAAAACATTGCAGATATGGCATATAAAAGAAATCTTAAGCGATGTGCATATAGTTGTTAGAATCATACTGCAATAACCAAAAACACTGCGAAGGAAAAACAAGATAAATTGTTTGAAAGGAAGGCAGTTTCTTGCAAGAGAAGGCAACATTATGTCAAGCGTGATAGCATCCCATCGCATTTAACAGCCGCACTGATGCAGATCTACAGACCCACTATTCAGGCATAATGAATATACACAGCATTTACTCACTTTCATGCTTTGAGGTACCCCATGTGTGCCGCGGGACTCCCGGACTTTTTATGATCGCTCTCCCGGCTGATTTTAACGCATCCATGCTGGATGGGGGCTGAGGTGCCGTGATCCTCCTACTATGGGAATGATGGTAAAAGTAGATCGAGCATGCAACGAATGGAGCGAGTGGACACGAGCACCCCACAGTATAGACACCCAACACAGTCCTGTACAGTAATATTAACCCTTCACTGGACAGCCTCCGATCTGCGAGAGATCCACGAGACGCTCCGGTTACGAGACTCGTGACGTTTCACCACAGGAAAAAGATACCATGTAGCCATGAAAACACATGACTTCAAGACCATTCATACAATTACCCTGTCATGCTGACAATCAGTGTTTTTAACCCAATAATATAATGGAATTGGGGTTTTCTTGGGAAAATCTGATTAAACCGTGGACTGTGAATTAGTTTTACGTTGTTAGCTAATTATTCTTTTAAAAAATAATAAATAAATAAAAATGCTGAATACTTAAAACAATTAATAATTAATTCAACAAGTTATAGTTCATTCGTGGAAAAAATACGTAATTAGTTATCTCAATGCAGCCTTTTTTTACAATAACAAATGTTTAAAATGAGATATTTCTGTATATCATTTAATTTAATTTAGCTGTAGATTCATCCTTGTAAAAAGTCACATCTGTAAGTGTATATTTGTGTGAGCTCTGGCGCCCTCTGTCTGCCATTTACTGTTACAATAATTTTCGGAAATCAAATTACTGTACAACAAAACATTTTAGCATGCATTTAATACTGATATATTGAAATGCAGCAAAAAGCATACCCATCGTTCAAATCATTTTATTGGCGTACTGTATCATTCAATGTATCCGATCTGTAAAGTTCCTCAAGGTCAGTTTTGTACAAACCCATGAAATCTACAAAGTCATTTACATTTTAATATTTGGGCTGTTCTCTGGTCATTTTGAATAGGGTTTGAAAAATAGGCCTAAACCACCATTTTAAGTTTTTTCTTTAATGTTACTTGTGGAAAAAGACCTCAACACAATGTCTAGGTAGTCAGAATCTATAAGTTGTTCGAGATTTTATTGTGGTTTTATGTAAATTTATTTGCCTTAAGCCTTTACAGCCAAATGCGGTAAAGCGATCTCTTTAGTCAATGGGCTTTTTAAACTCTTAATTCTTTGGGTACTTAAAACTGGGATTTAAAACAAATGCTTTTACTGCAGAAATAAAGACCAAAATTGAACAGCTTGTGGTTAAAGAGTGTAGATCAATTAGAGCAATTCAGTATTGCTTCACGATTTTCTATACTGCACCCAAGAACAGTCCTTTTAATGTTTACCAGCCCAAAGATTATAAGCCTGGGATTTTGTATACAGAGGACATTGTATAAACAGTTGGGGAATCAATTTGAACCCAAACCCAAATTTGCATCTCCTTCATACAAAAGCAACAACAGCTTATGTAAAACCTTGCATCGTTCAAATGAATGAAGACCACAAGAGAAAGCTCATTACCCATATCTCATTCACAAGTCAGCTTTAGCCCTACAGCACACTCATCTTCAGCCAAAGAGTCATTGCATTTATTCATGATGGTGGTCACGTGTCACATCAGGTTACCAACCCTTGCAGTAGAAACCATGCTATTAATCCATTATTAGGGTTTTTTTTAAGAATCAGTCAGGGGCCATTAAATAAAATATTTTTTGATTAGCTTAAAGAAAAGCTACTCAAACAAATTAAATAGACCAGCATCCAATGTTTTCTATAATAAAAAATAGGTTAGCACTCCTCAAACTTGTTGACAAACATGCACTTGGTCATTTCAGGTTATATTATCATCCTTATCCCTCCATGGCATTTTGGCAGCTGCCATGGACTCTTTACCCCATGCTCTCTCTCGCTCTTTTCTCACTCATCTCTGTTGGTTTCCACATCGCTGACTCTCCGCATTAGCAGGCAGAGGCTGGAAGCACCGGATGGGAGTGGAGGTGGGCGGTGAAAGCAGTTGGTTCCCAGGAGTATATCAGACACTGTCCGTCTCAGGAACTGGCATGGGGTCTTCGCTCCCTGTCTGTTGAGAGGCACGTAGAGGTTCACAGGGCTGGCTGAGTGATTCTGAAGACAGGCTCTTACTAGACAGAATACTGCTGAGACTTGGCTTCCGTCCTCCCCGCGGCTGAGCCTCAATCTCCACACGGACTTCAATGTTGGTGCCTTCCCTGCTGTAAACAAACAGAAAAACAAACATGAGGATACATAAATATAAACACATGGTTCTCTGCTAGAAGTGTGTAAAAAAAGTTATTTGAAAGGATTGAAGCATTTAATCTTGAAATGCTGCATTAATATGAGCAAGACAATAATATTAACATAATATTTTTTAAAACAAGATTTAAAAAAAAATAAGTATATAAGATTGTACTGTAGCATTCAGTCAATTATTCTTATATTACCAAGATGGAAATTCAAAATAAGTGAATAAAACTACACAATGTACCAAAGTTGAAATAAAGTACAAAAAAAACCTTACAGTACCAGTAAAAAGTTGATGCAATTGACTAAATGTTTCTCATTATAGTACCACTATACTGTACCAGTGTTACATAATACAAGCACAGAGAGGCAGAGATCCAAATACAGTTTCTTAGTTTTAATGAAAATTTCAAGCACACAGGGCAAGAGCAAGACCAGAAGGACCAGAAAAAACAAAACGTCAACTGACAAAATAACAACTGAGAAGAGGGTATAAATACAAGGGTTAACAAGGCACAGGTGATGGCAATGAACAATGATAATGAGTCCGCAAAGCATTATGGGAGATGTAGTGAAAAGGTGATAAACGGTCCAAGCTGAGGAACAGGGCAAGACGGAGACACGAGGGAGACACAGACACAGGGATCCTGACAAGCAGTCAAAGGTTTGGACACAATTGACAAAAAATCTTTTAATCTTAATGTGTATGTTTCAGTGTTTGAAATTACTTGAATTGTGTCAATATATTAATTTATTTAATAAGAAAACTAACATATTATTTAAAAATATTTTTTTTAATGGATTACATGGACCAACTGATTAATAAAAAGTTCCTTCCATGCTGTATAAAAAGCTTCCCAGGTTTAGACCTCAAGAAGCTGGATAATAAAATGGCACATTGCACTTTTAAAGAATGCTAAAATATAACATAGTGTTTATTTATTTTGGATCCTTTTAGTCACAACATAATTCCCAAGGTTACAATTATTTATGTTCTGTTTAAACAACAGTAAATAAATGTTTTTAAACTTTTGACTGGTATACTGTAGGTGTGTAAAGGATTGCAATAAACTATTTTAAATATCTATAGGCAAAACTGTAATGGCATTATATCATGATTCAGATATCAATATAATATTCAATCACCAAATCCTAACATGAAAGTGACTATATCTTCTATGGTTTATATTTGCTCACCTTAGAGCAAATGTTTGTGTGCTAGTGAAGGCACACTCCTCAACTACATCCACTTCGTCTGACTGGACATCCTGCTCAGTGCTGTCAATATGTCTATCATTAGATGGTTTAATCGAGTCCTTTTCTCCTGACTGGTCCATACTGGTGCTGGGAAGCGGCAACACTTCCTCCACATTCACACTCACTTCCTGTACACTGCCGTCAGTTAGAGCTGGATTGGACTGGCCGGTCCAGTGGTCACTGACTACATGAGAAAATAGAAGATCTTCAAGAGAAGTTTAAATGTCATCAGATCAGGCCAAACTGCGTGTTTTATATTACATTACTAATCATTTCTGCATGCTACAATATAACAATTACAATATTTACATAATTGAATGCAGACTTAAATGTAAGGGTTATGCAAACTCATGTGTAAAGGTTAGTACTACAATAAAGCAGAACTTAATCCTGTTAGCAAACAGTGTTTTTACTTATTCATAGTATACCCTGATTTAAAAAAAACTGCCATCTTTTATAATAGACTTACAATTTGCAAGATCTTCCAGCTGTATATTCCGAACTTCAGGAGGTTCATGTTGTGGTCTGCACCAGCCATTCCGACACAAAGACATGGGCACTACCCCGTAGACATACGTCAACATAAGAGGCACTCCTACCCCTTAAAAAAATGAAAAAATTCTGTTAGTTACAGTTCCTTATAATATTCATAAAATATCTCATTAATGACTGTTAAGTTAATGCATGCATACACATTCAAATAGTTTATTTAAAAATCAAACCCAGATTGTTTAACAAAATTTTGCATTAGTTGTACAGTAAAATGTTAATATCAAATAAAAATGAACAAGTCAAACACTATCACTCGTAATGTTATTGTGAACCCCTGCAGAGGACTACATTATGGAAATCTTTACATTATAAATATGTATATGCACATAAAACTTATAGATTATATAAATATGCACCTATATGAGAGTCATCTACACAAATTTGCCAAACTCAATAAATGCATATTTAGCATTCTTTTATTTAAAACTACAAAAAAATACTGACAGTTTGAATGAATCCCCCTAATGAAACATACAGTACAGAGAACAGGTGATCTTATATGGACAATTAAGGAATAGGGGCAGTAAAGCAAATGTTGGCAGCATAAATGCACAGTGGCATGATGCAAACAGCAAACATAAGAACAACAGTTCACACACAATAAAAGGAGACAAAGGACCATAATTCTCCTGGTTATGGGTAAGAACAGAGTGGCATTGTTGGTACGAGCGTTCTCGGGGACAGGGCCCCAGTGTGGCTCTGCTGAGGAGAGGTCAGAGCCGCAGAACAGACAGGACTATTCAGAGTACTGAAGAGAGGAAACAGAAGATACGGCTTTGGGGAGAGTGCACAGCAGTGAATGTGCTGTGCATGATCTCAAGCTACGCTGTTGAGATCATTCTGGCATTGTAGCGGCAATCGGCTATAATCTGCCCTGAAGGACTCATGAGCATTAAAGCAGAAGATAGATGAGTCATCAGAAATGATTTGAGCGGTTTGGTGTAAGCGTTCATTAATTAATTAGTTCATTAATATGAAGGAAAAATGTGTGTTTGATTTTAAGCCTCAGTCTTTCTCATATAGGCTCTGCGGTGAGATGCAGACTTGTGTTCAGTGGCTTAATATGTCAAGACTCCAGAGCCATCAATACAGAAACGCTCAATGCTTTTACACTGTCATAACACAATTCTGCCCTTGTTTGTAGGTCAGGGCCTGTCCATCACAACATCCACATAAGCACTGAAAACCGAAAGCATTTAATGCTCATACTGTAACTATATTCATCTGCATCAAATGTCACGTCACGTGCAATTAGCAGAAAGAAATTCAGTTTCTTACCTACAGTAATGGCTGCTATGACTGGAGACACGAATACAGACATCATGACCCCGCTGGCCACTGTCAAGTAATGCTTACTTCCTGAGATATTGTTTTTCTTACAGCGGCCGTGGACCTGAGAGGAAAGAGAGAATTTTTAAAAAAAGTTTAAGAATATTTACAACATATATTACCAACACAAAGGTAAAGCTCCTACTGATAAAATGTGTAGTTTAATTTCGATAAAAGGGTCTGCTAAATGCATAAATGTAAACATTGCTCTCTTTTCCATTAAATGAATATGAATATGGACTAAAGCTGTAAATTGCTAGTACTCTGCCCAACATCTTCTATTCTGCCATTTGGGTTTGGAACAACACAATAATATCAATGACATCATTTTAAAGAGGTGTGTAAAGAAATTAGACGTTAGACTTACAAAGGTCATTTTTACAACTTTTGATTTACCTAAAAAAAGTTAGACTTTTAAAGTCATTAAGACCATAACGACCTCTATAAACTAATGCCACCTCCTTACTTTCTGTACTAAAGTTTTCTATATCACATTTACCTGCTGTGCGAAGAGAACAGGTCTGGTTAATTTACATAAATTAACATATATGCATTGGGCAGCACTTTTTTATGATAAGCGCACACACACAGGGACATGACCTTGTCTTTTAATAAACCCCGAGCTATTAGACGATCACCTGATCTATTGTACCGCAGAAAGGACAGATAAAGCAGGTCATGGTACGGGTTAGAGTAGTTTGAGTTATGCCAAGCTCATACTCGAAGACTGAAGGTCATTGCCTTCCACACATTTAAAAACTCACATTTATATTCTGTCACGCTGGTGCTCACTTTACAAAACTGATTGTAGACTATATGTGCATAAATCAATACAATGACTCTCCTCCCTGACTCTAGTTATGTACAATTATCACAAAAACTCACACACATATTGAAGCATGAACATTATTTGTGGTATGTCAACAAACAACACAGAAAATTAGCACAGTTTACACAAAACAAGAAAAACAAGTGAAGGTGTTCTTTCCCCACAATGCTTTGCATTACTTTGCAGTTTTATGGGCAAATAGACAAACCGGAGTATCTACAGCAAGTTGTCTATGGAAGTAGTAAGCAGCCATCCATTGTTTTTTTTTCTTGTTTTGTTTTCTCGTGATCCCTACTCTACTCATGATTTCTCGTGGTCTCGACTTAACTTTTTCAAAATCGTGAGATAACAAAAGTTGTTTTTTTACTACAAGTGTAGCTAATAATTGTCCACAATGGACAATAAAGTTGGACTGGATGTTTGTGAATTTAGGGACTGTCTCTAAAGTTATAATATACACGTTTCTAACTTTAATAGCATTTAACAGCTTATTTTAATTTAACAAAAATGTGCATTAGCTGACAACCACATGAACACTGTACAGTAGGTTTTGTGACCGTTTGTTGACTGTAAGTTATTCCATTTAAATGCTGTTTAAAGTAGTAAATGAATGTGTTTGTAACTTTAGAGACGGTCCCTAAATTCACCACTGGAGCAAATCCATGATCTAAGTAAAATCTAATTTGTTCATCTAATTTCTTTAAATATGGTTTTGCTGTCTCCAAACAAAATACCCTGTTATATTGAGTAAACATAACAACTTTGTTATCTCGAGATCATGAAAAAAAATAAAAGTAAACAATACTTTTACTTTTTTAAATCAAGGGGACCTATCTTGTTGTGCAATTGACTTTAAATAAGTTAAGATGTAGTTAAGTTTAGATGTTTACCTTTCGGCCCATATATATTGGGATGCCCACAATGATGACAGGTATTGCAATGCCTGCTATTAGTGAGATCACCACCGGAGCCCCAAGCAGCATGCCGACCTGCCACAAAACCTTTCGGGTCTGCGACCACGGCTTCTTTCCCCAGAAAGTACAGCCTGAGGGACTGTACGGGAAAAAGGTGAAAGACAAGGTAAGAAAGAGAATATACAAAGACAAAATAGAGATGTAGGCTACTGTAGGTTCTTGCAGCAGTTACATTCTGTCTTATATGTGGTTTTTCATTTTATCATACTCCCAGAAGCCTCCTCACACAGCTATGTACATGACATGGGGTTAAAGCTAAGAAAAGGCAGTAAAAAAGAACTAATTGCCAAAAAAGCCAGACACACACACAAACTCACATATGCTGTCTGACTGGATCAATAGGATCCAATTTTATGATCTCATTCTCGATTAGCCTCATCCACCGCCTGGGTGAATTAAATCCTTTAGAGCCAATGTCAATTTCTATTCTGTTACGTGTGCCAAAGTCAACAATGGAAAGTATGACAGGTAAATAACTTGAAAGTCATTCTGAGGTAATCTTTTACACATAACACTTAAGTAGATGAAAATGTGCAAAAGGAGCAACAAATGTTTTGCCCTTGTCTGCAGGTAACAGTCTGCCCATAAGTCAACATTTAGATATAAGTAAGACAATACCACCACAATAGTGTGTTATTCATCAAAATAATTAGGTGGTCATTTCTCTAAAATGAATTACAATTACACTTTATTTAGATGTGGCTCAAAGTCATTCATCAAAATAAAGAAAGGACGCTCTGTAAGTAAAGAATGTGGCAAGCAAGAATGGGTGTTTATTAAATGAATCAAATCTGCTTCTAGCAAATGATGGAGGTTTGGTTGTATGAAAATATAAGCAGAGATTTGTACTGATTAATTTAAGTTTACTGAAACTCACTCACCACTTCAGACACAAGAACATTGTAATAGATCAGCTTTTCAAGATCTGTGTAATTACAGTAATTAAGTAAATCTGATAATCAGGAATGTTCATGAAGTGGGCTAAACAAGCAAAGCTGTTTAATCACAGTAGGGTTGAAAAGCATATTTTTCATTCTTACGCTGCACAATTGCCCTGGTTTAGCTTGGCCTGAATGTGTTCAAATGTGGGTTAATAACAAAACACTAAAGCTACGCTGTTGCTATAAAAGCCACTCTGGTCTATGTTTAAATGTTTAGCTGTAGCCTACAGTACTTTGTGTAAATTTAATTTATACAGGTAGGTTTTAAAACTTCTTACTGTATCCTCAGACGGCTATTCAGTGCAGATTTGATACATACTGTACAGTAAAATAGCAGACACTATCTGAAAATCAGCAGTCCCAATCTCATTGGTTGGCTTTATGCAACTTCCAGAAATAACATTCCATAGTTTTTTATTAGTCTACCTGGAAACAAAGTTAAGTTAATGCAATCAAGAGTTTGTTTGAGGCACTTAGTATCAAGTATATTAGATATCCATAATCACAGTTCTATATTCCATTTCACATTTGTTCTAAACAGACATGTGGTGGGTCGATTTACATATAGGTCAGACAGTGTCTTCCTGTCTGAGTGGATGGTCAGAATAAGCTACAATGTGGGCCAGACTTTATGTTATTAATTCACACCAAAGATAAAAACAATTACTATAAAGATAATATTTTAAGCCTTTCTCATTTTAAGACAACAGCAGAGTCCATACCACAACTATAACAAAATCAACACAGAGGAATAATATTGTTTGGATAACTTTCAGAGTGATTTTTCTCCAGCTGATGCTCAATACAACATTAACAGTCAATCAAAATCCATTTGAATTTAAAGTTCAATCCAGCTAACAGGGAACGTTCCCACAACCAAAACAGAACGTTTGGAAAATGTGAAACTGCAGCGCACAAGCTTAGTATACATATAACGTCATTGTCCATTAGTGTTGACACTAATACACTGTAGTTATTGTTTTAGTGTGAACAGGCATTTAGTCAGAGGTCTGGTGATGCGAGACTTCTCTTACTGTAACTTGATGACTGCGGGTGTGCGTGTGTACCTGAGGTAGTGCACGTCCGTGATCTCCTGCATACACAGCCAACAGAACTGACAGGCACACACTGTACAATTCATTCTATTGCAGCTGCCATCATTAGTCTTCATAATATAGGCACCACAGCGGGGACAGGGCTTGATCTCTTCTGCATCTTTAACAGAGACTTCAGAAACTTCAGGAAGGTGTTCAGCTAGGTATACCAAAGAGAAATAGGCTAGGATCAATCATTGTGCCATACCTCCAGGTTCCTCGTTGAATACGTAGAGCGTGGAAAGATCGTTGGCCCCTAACGTGTGGCGGGCGCGTTGACGTCTGGCTTGGTCACAGGTCTGGTCTGGATGCCAAAGTTGCCGGCAGTGGTAGCAAAACTCTGTATCACAACCTTCCCGTCCACAACTTAGCTTGGGGCATTCGGCACAGCCGTAGGCTATCACCGCATAGCTAATAAATAATAAAAACAAAATAAGGATATTGCAAAGAACACTTTTGTTATTGCACACAAATGAGAATGTTGCATTTCATTCCAAATAATTGTGCTTTGGAGGTTCTAATGCAAAAGATGGAACTTAGATTATTTTACATAATACATGAATCAGCAAGATCTTTGAGTAAAGCCAAGTGTGCCATTCTTAAAACCAACTGAAACACACAATAAACAACTTTGATATAGGTCTGGACTACACAAGATTTTGATGCAGATCATGTCCCAATTTATTACGGTACAAGCTATAATTACTACACTAAAATATACAATGCCTTTAAGCTATTCAATGTTTTTACCTGATATCTGTCACAACAGAAATTGACTATACACATGAAAATGCAGTGCCAAACTAAATTTTTTTATTTTCAGATATTAGATATTTTTTCAAAATTTCATTTTAGGTATTTTTATAAATTACAGTAACGTTAACATTTTTTTATTATTATTTTTGTTTATGTTTATTGTTATGAAAATTAGTCAAATATTTCATCTTGAGTCTTATACCTGTCCATCAATTTTTAGTATGTCATGATTAGAATAAAAATCAACAATTAAATATTAAATATAATAGGGAAATAACATCAGTGTCCCTCCTGAGGAACGGTGACAGTTAACAGGTTAAAGGCCATTAGAACTTTTCATGTACTTTTGTTGGTTTTGTTGTTTCTGTTCTAAACTTTATGCTTGCTTTTTCATAGCAGAATGAATTTGTAACTTTCTTGTACAGTTTCGGTGAATGAGACCAGTTGTACTGGTTGATCAATATTTTAAATACATATAATCTGATATGTGAACATATGCCACTATCTAGCAGTTTCATCTGTCAGTGATGAATCCCGTACTGTTCTCTTCCTTCTCTCATCAGTCACAGTAGTAAAGAGAAAAGATGCTCTGAGGCCTCATGTGGCGTCACTGCAGGTGATACCTAATACTGCCTTGTTGACATGACACGGCAAACATCCCGCCAATCAGACACGGCTTCCCATCACTACCGTGATCCAGTTACCCGTGACGAAACCTGAAGCTTGCCTTCAGAACTATACATAATGCACCATAGAGAAGATAAACTGCTCCCCCTCCATCATTTTTCTGCTGTTTCTAACACGTCACGCTCATTGAATAGGGAACACCATGCTTTGCTGGAAAATCCAACTTAAACCAGCTGGATTAATGTAATTTGAATTCAATTCAGTCTTGGAAGGTCACGTCCTGGAAAGTTTAGTTCTAATGCTTCTCTTACACAGATGTTGCCTGTAGCAAGACCTTGATTTGCTGCTTAAAGTGTGTTTTGGGCCCTGAATTAAATAATGGTAATACAATTATTTTAAAGACAGAGATTTGGCACTTAGTGACACTAATGCGCTTACCTGCAGTCTGGTGCCGGGCACCAGCGTGTGTCTGGATCAGCAGCCAGAAACCGCCGCAGCTGGAACTCTTCAAAACGCTCCAGCAGAGCTCCATCATCCAGAATGGCACGGACGTCAGGCAGTGCCAAAGCTTCCGGGCACTGCGGGCAGGCAATGCCCACGCGGCTCTCCGAGATCTCGATGCGCAGGTACTGGCGTAAGCAGTCAGTGCAGGCCCGGTGCTGGCAGGAGGACAGGCGTGGGAAGTGGCCGCGCGGTTGACTGAGGAGGCAGAGCGGGCACTCCACCAGGTGCTCAAGTAGATGTTCCTGACTGGAGGAGGATAAGGACAGTACCCCCATAGAGCCACTGCTTCCACATTCAGCACCTTGCCCTCCATCTCCGCTTTCTTCACCTTTGCCCGGATCTCCTCCCTCCCTACCGGCCTCTCCACCAATGCCCCCTTCACTATGAGCCTGGTCCTGAAAGGAAACATATTACGTAGATGCGCATATGTGACATGTAAGATGAGGCAAATGAGAAAATGGCATGACCACTCTGTTTCTTGGCAACAGGAGAACAGAGACACTCACAGTAAACCTAATTAAATAAAATACCATTTTGGGGGAAGGGAGATGACAAAGTGTCTACTTGGTAACATTAAACATTACAGCCCAGTTACAGCCACACATACATCACTACAACATGTTTCAGGCAAATACAGAAAATGATTAAAATCCATGTACAGTTTACAGGGTTGAGAGAATAAATGTGCATGTCATCTTACTTTTTCCACATGCTCATTGGGAGTTAAAGTGATGGCCACCTCCTCCTTGTTTAAAGTACCAGTGGGCTTCTCAATCTTGGGGTCAGATTTGGGCTTTCGGCTGAAGAAGCTCAGAAAACTGAGGGACTGCGACTGCTGCTTGGGTCTTTTCATTTTTATAAAAAATTTGTCTTTGTCTTTGGATGTGTGTATGTTCGTTTAAGGAGTGATGCTGAATGTTGGTAAAGAGACCGCTGCGAGGAGGCAGGAAAGTTGTTTACAACAGCAGTCCTTGATTGATGTCATTGTTTACTTCTCATGTAAAGTCACGACTTGATCTACATGGATCTTTTCTTTAGTCATCCAAACAGATTTTCATACCTAAATAAAACACAAAGAAAAAATGTGAAAGTAAAATTGGTACTGTATCTCTATACTGTTACTGATTGTACATACAGTCCTGGCCTACAGTAATGTCCAACTTTGGATAATTGACGTCTTTGTTTTTTTATTAAAAATATTATTAAACATGTATTTAGGGCTTTGAATTCATGTTGCGTCATTTTATGTGGAGAAAAACTAAAGCTCAGCATTGGGAAGATTTTAAGGAGTCTTGGCAAAAATTACACATAACACAAGCTCAGTCAAGCCCCAGGAGAATGACTACAAAATTTTATTCCAAGAGAGGATCAACAAATATTAAGAACTGATACAATTTTAGTCAGTGGAGGCTTTACTTTACCCTTGAGTTTTCTGTATTTCTGTGCTTTTTGTGTATATTCAAAAGATCCCACATTCCCTGATATGTTGTAGTTAGCTTTTTGCCAAATCATTTCGTCCAATAAATTTAGCCTAATGTACATCTTGGGATATTGCACATACACTGCACTGAAAAGCAGTGTCACCTTTTGGAATCTATATATGTTTTAAACACAAACATATGTGCATTCATTATCTTGCTTGATAATGTATAATGTGGTTGCGTTTAATTCAACTGTTATCTTTAGGACTAATGGTCACTAAAGGCGCAGTATTGAAATCATTTTTACACAAGAATGTGCATTTCATTGACAATCTGGACATTATGGGGTTAATTGCAAACAATGTAATTAATTAATCTTCTAACTGGACATGCACTGTTACTGTCATATCAACAGTCAAATTGACAGAAAGATAGAAAAGTCAGGGAAAATACTGTGTACTCCAGACTGATGTCTTTTTTTATATAAAAGGATGCAGCGGGTGTGGGATTTCATGTAACCTTCAAAAGAAACTAAATATGAGGCTCTGCTACTGTCACACATCAGTTACTTCTATTATCAAAAAATGCACAAATCCACAGTTTTGCTGATGGAAAATATTGAGACGTGATCTTGCATTTAATTTCACAGTTAGCCTTAAACTATGCAAATCGAAAATGTAACATTGCCTATAAAGCCATTTAAAGAAGTAGTACTTGAAGTTATGTGGTCATTAGAACAAAAGAATGAGGACTACAGAAAAAAATCAATGACTGAAAAGACCTTCCATCTCCCTATATGACTCCCCCTGTGAATAGCCCACAGCATCTTGTGGTAATGGGTTTTACAATAAAACAACAACATTTCTCACCCTTCCCCTGAAAATAAATGTAAAGAAATTCCGACATTGTTTACATTTGTTGAATAGAGAAATACATATAAACATGATTCTCAATAAACATGTAGAAAAATCAAGATCCTGTAAAGATAATTAATAACGTATTTTGAATAATATAACAATATTATTTTCAATTAAGTGAGAAGTGTCAAACATAATAATATAATAAACTTGAAGATGAATGTCTTGAATTTACATCACTCAGCAGAACAAAACCAATTGAGAATATAGACTTACAATATAAAAAATCAACACATTCACATACAGGACTTTTTAATGCATTAGACTGTGAATCCAAAAACATGATTTATGTCAGACCGAGGCTACAGAAATAATAGCATACTGAATAGAGATTAAACTATTTCAGAGGCAGTGGGCCTGAACTGATGACTGAGCTCAAATGTGTTTTATGGCTTTTTTGACCGTAGAGTTAAATCCTGTGGCTAAGGTCTTTGGATAAGCTTATGTGTGTTTTTCCTCTTTGTTCCATGGACTGTTCCTGAATGTACCCTCAACAGTTTTCCTGTTTAACCACAAAAAGTTTGGCGACAACTTTGCAAACCAAAAATATCAAAGGCTGATGCAACGGTATTAATATGAAGGTTTTGAAGGACTGATATCAATCTCGTTTGGAGAAGAAGGGAAGCCCGGTGATACCTGACAAATAAGTCTCATCAGGACAGCATTGTTCCGATGTCGTTCTGGACGTTAGATGAGGACACACCTCCACATTTTGTCCAACAGCGCATCAGTGATCGCAGGCTGAGAGAGTTACAACGTTTTCACCAACTGTTACTTTAATAATACAGTAACACGCTGTACAAACCTTTAAATCCCACTGGCACGACTCCATACAGAAACACACGCATATGCGCTTTGGCTAAGCAGATCTCTCGGCTGTGCTAAAATATGACCGTTTATGCCCGAAATTAATTTCATTCATTAAAATTCGTTGTGTATAAACAGATTTTTAATAATTTATCAGAGGGTCTGATCAGGGCATCGCAACACCGCAGGGAGTGGCAAGGTTATTACGTATTGCAAGTCTCTGCCCTACGAATATACAATACTTTGAGGGTGAAATTCAGATTATGACAAAGAAAAAGGAAAAAATCATCTGACCAAAAGACCGCGCACAATAATTTTATGAAATCGCTCTTACCTCTGTTCGGCGTTATCTTATTGCAGCTCAGCACCATCAGTAGGCTCCTCCCACTGAGCGGCTAAGGACACACAGGCTACCGTGGCTCCTCCCACTGCTGTAAAACGTCGCCTATTTGCTTGTCTTTCAGCGTTTTTCTGGACCCTGTGGTCCGAGATGCGCCGTATGACGTTGGCGAGGAGATCCCCTTGAACCTCGAGGTTTCCTCCTAAGCACAGACTGCCTCAAGAGGTTGTAATAGGCTGCACGAGAGATGAATGTACCGCAGTCATCTGAACCAATGGGATGACGTAGAAATGGTTTATTTAGTAAATGTAAAATGTTGTGCAAATAAAGAGTAAGAATGTCAGTCGTTTATCGGACTTAAGTGACAACCAATTAAAATACTACAGTTTTAGAAAAACATAGACAAGTATTTTAAAACATATCCAAATGCTGTTTTATAATTATATAATCAGAATACTAGGCTGTATTATATAAGAAAAACGTATAATTAAATGTATGTAGACCTCAGCATTTTATTACTTAGAACTTCACAACTGTCCTATTATACAATATCCTATTGTTTGACATTATTGTACCGTTGTAGACTTTTGCTATTGTACAGCACAAAATTGTGGTTATGAATTCAAACAAGGACTGATTATAAACAAATATAACGACGACAACAACAATAATAATGTTGTTAATAATATAAAAAAAAATCAATTCAGTTTTATACAATATAACGTTGCTATATTGTATATACAAAAATACAGTAACATACAATAATAATTCAACACAATACAAAATACAAAATATAACACAATACAACTGTATACAACACACTGTTATTATAAGAAGAATAATATGTGTTGTGTTGTTGGTTTATAATCAGTTATAGCCATTGCAATTCAGTTATAGTCAGTTTTATATAAAAAATCAACGACTAATATATTTTAATATTTTGCCCTACAGTTTATCATCTGGCAACCTCTAAACATTACATATAAAGAAAAACATAACCAGAATTAAAATAAGGTAGCTGGTAGTCCCCGGAAATGCGTAACTGAAGGAAACGGATATACGCAACGTGGCGGAAGAAAAATGTATACAAAAGCAATTTGGAGATCAATTAAGTTATGAAAAAAAGAGCATTAATCGCCTTTCTTTGTGGTGGCTGTGTTATGGCATGGCGGACTGAGAGCACTAGTGCACTGTGCAGCGCTGTCATTTCGCCAGGACGAGGAGTGTTATTTGACGCGTCAGGCAGAAGGAGGAGGAGGTATATTTATGACATCTGCTGAGCTTGACAATATAGCTCGAGTAGGACATTTATATTTGTGTGTTGCATATCGACAGAATAAACAAACGTGCTGGGCGTAACATTTACACAGTTCGATACATGTACAGCATTAACACCGACACGTTTATCCTCGCCGCACTATGAGTTTTACATTTCTTTTAGTGCAGTAAATAACGTTTGTCCTTATTTGTCTTGAAGGATATCTGTCAGATTAGCACGTTAGCAGTTATACGTTGTGTAACTGTTACATGGCTTAAACTGCATATCAGGTTGAACGTGTCATTTTTAACGTTTTTAGAGACTGCTTTGAAGAATGAGTTGATCATTTTAAGGGAATCCAGAGGAAGTTGCGAATATAAAAGGCTGACTGGAAGATGCCAAGAAGAAAACAGCAGAATCCACAACCTGTGAAATGTAAGACGCTTTTTGATCTATTGTTGTCGGATAAACTGTTTTAAAAATGTTTCTTTGTTGTGGTTTAATGCAGAAAAACATCTTAGTGAGGTCGTCTTTACTAACAATTAGATGACTAATTTGCTCTTAAAATTGATTTATTTAAAGTATATATGCATGTGAGCAATGCCAGCCTTTCCATGACAAAATAAAGTGTTACCAAAGGCCATACTGATAGCTCAGATGTCAATATTCGGTGGTTAAAATACCCATGTGAGGTCTCTTTCAAAGTTTTTGAAGCATTTTGTTATGTTTAAAGCATGCTATTTCATAGGAAGGTAATGTGATGTTATTAAAATTGTCACATCCATAATAGTAGCCTACATATTCCTCATGATTGGTCACATGAAAATTAAAATATCCCTTCTCTTTGTTAAGTAATATTGCTTCTGGTTTGTGCATTTTAATTCACAGAAATCCTACAATGTTGCCTGTTCTTTTTTGTCACATCCATAACGCACATACAGTATGTTTCTATTTTTGAAAATAGAAAACTCATGCATGAAGTGATATATTTTATGTCCGGACTCTATCAACTATAAACAAATAGTGCAAACTTGCTAATAAATAAATATTATTCAATAGTGATCAGGCAAGATTCCTTTCATGATCATGTGTGATGTGTACTGATAAGTATCATTAAACTGTTAACATGGTTGACAAGAATAAGAGTTGCATCGGTGTCAGTGTTCATAAAGGAGCCACAACGTTTTGGCTCATATTTTTTTCTGCTTTCTTAAGCTGAAAAGAAAATAATTGCTTACTACTGCCTTCTCAAAATATAGGCGTAATTTTACTTTTACCCAGTAGATGGCAGTAGAATTACAGTAAACAAGCAAAGACGGGCCATAAAAAGACAGTTGTGCTTTATTGTTACAGGATTGTTTTTTATTCAAATTAGTTTTTTTTATTTTGTGGAAAGCACTTTTATAATGTAACACTAACACGCCTTTATAATTTCATGGACAGATTCATAGAAAATATCAGTTTGTCCTCAGGAGCAAGGAGAAAGATCCGTATACATTAAATAAGTAGCTTTTGCCTTAAGGTTCAATCAAAAGATTGCTGATGATGCAAAATATCAGCGATCATTTATTTAAATCACAACTAACTTAGAACATCATATTTTGTGCACCACTTGCCAGTGAAGCTTCAGTCTACCTTTAATGTTACCTTTAATTCTCAAATTGTGTAAAAAATAACACAAAAAAGGAGTCACCTATTTTATTTTAAAATTGATCAAAATGTCATTTCCACCACAGAATGCCATGAAGCACAATACATCATTTATAATGTGATGGAAATTACAGAGTGCTGAAAAAATGTGTGACCTTTAGAAAAATACAAAAATCAGAATCAGAATCAGAAAGAACTTTGTTGCCAGGAGTGTTTACACATACGAGGAATTTGTTATAGTGACAGAAGCTCCAGAGTGTTACAGAAAAACAGCGAGACACAGATGATAAAAAAGAATAAAGCTATGCTATACAATATACAATATAGACAATACAAAATGTGCAATATAGACAATACAATGTACAGTATGGACAGTACAAAATGTGCAATATAGACAATAAATGTACAATATAAACAATAAATGTACAATATAGACAGTACAAAATGTGCAATATAGACAATAAAATGTACAATATGGACAGTACAAAATGTGCAATATAGACAATAAATGTACAATATAGACAATACAAAATGTGCAATATAGACAATACAATGTACAATATAGACAATACAACGTACAGTATAGAAAATAGTGCAAAAATAGTAGGCATAACAGTATATAAAAAGACAGTTGAATGCGCATTTATGATATGTGCAAATTGAAATGAAAATGAAAATGACAGCATATGTATGAATGCTGCATACATGTTCAATGTTAGACATTGTAATAATTAGACAAATGAATTGTAGCTGTTTGTATTTAACAACATCTCTTTGCTTTCAGTGGATTCTGAAGATGGTTTAGGCACTGTACGTCCAGCAAGCCTTACCTTTGACAGCGACTTTCTCCTGGGACAAGAGCTTGAGTTCTCTGATCCTGACAATGACAACAAGATCATAGGCCTTGAAAAGTTCTCAGGTGAGTTGGATGAACTTCCCCAACCCAGTAAAGCAAATAATTTTTATTAATAAGTTTTTGCAAGAATTACCAAGACTGTTAATGGTTCCACCAGTAACCCTATCGTAAGGATTGTTAAAGCCCTTACAGTACATTTTAAGGACCGTCTTAAGAAGTACCAAATTCACTTGTTTGTGGTTTGTCATGGTTAGTCTTTATTCAGCACTAACACTAATTTTATATCAAAGGTGACAGCTGTGCTGGAACAGAAAAACATATTACCTGCTGTGGCATTTCATCACATTGAATGAATGAATCACATCCTTTAGTATGTCATTTAGATGAATATGAAGTAGTTTTGCTACAGGCATAGTTAAATAAGCAAATCTTGTCTTGATTAATACATTTTATTGATTAAGCTCATTTTACGAAAAGGTTCTATTTGTTAACGAAAGTAAATGTAATTGGCTAACATGAACTAACAATGGAAGTCAATGGTTGCTGGTAACCAGCATTTTGCAAAATATCTTTTTTTGTGTTCCACAAAAGAAATAATCATATACAGGGTTTGAATGACATAAGAGTGAAAAATTATGACATAATTTTTATTTTTGGGTGAACTATCCCTTTAAGTCATTGTGCAGATACACAACTGATAACAGATACAACATTTAATTTAAAAAATGTGTTAGTAAATGCTGAAATTAACATAAATGAATAATGTGAATAAATGCTGTAGAAGTATTAATAACTGATGTAGTCATAGGAAATTGTATGTATTGTTTACAAGGTGGCTAAATCAAATAAATTCATAGATATCATTTGTATGTAGTAGTACGATGTACCTTCTCCCCATTGACGTTGGGGATAGGCGTCGGCCTTTATTATTTATAAATGTTTCATATTTTTTCATAAGTTCATATGAAGTAGCCACCTCATAAATTACATATGAATTCTCGTGAGATCAGTTTGGTAATACAACCTTAGTGTTATAGAAATATGTTTTATTAAAAAGACAATCAACAAGAATTAGGAAAAAAGCTCTCGCCACTTTTAAGTGATGGCTAATGCCTTGTCTTAAAAATGAAAAATGTTTGGTGTATTTACTGGCATTCATGAGGGGGCCATATGTGCTTAGTATGGACAGAGACATCATCTGGAAAGATAGATCTTTAATGTTATTGCTTAATGTTATTATGCAGATGTAGTGCATTCGGTCTGTCAGCAAGCGCTGTGATCTTTCATGTACAGATGGCACATGAGAGGCCACTACCCAGGAAAATGTCTCTAGTTTTGGCATTTTCACAGAACGCATTATTTGAGATAAAAAATCAGTGCCTCCACTGTTATAGAAGGGTCATCAAGACAACTATCAAGCGCACATTATAATAAGACTTTTAGACATCATCATCATCATCATCATCATCATCATCATCTCTTTCTCAGGGTCTTTATCATGGTTGTCATCATCATCATCATCTCCCCTCATCATCATCATCATCATCATCATCATCATAGCCATTATAGTCATCATCATTATCATTAGGCTGGGTAATCATCCACCCGAGGTTTCAGAAACGGCCAATATATAGGGCTGCTCTGTCTTCAGATTCACATTTCTACATGTTAGATGTGCATGAGGACGGAGCTGGAAGGAATCACTGCTTTGTGTTTACCTGCTTTTACATGCTTTTTATCAAAAATATATCACTTTTTTCATTTTAGATTATTGGGTAAGTATAAATGCTGTTAAAACTTTGTGCTGAATTTGTTCTCTTTCTTGATGTTTTTATGGTTTTTAAATCTATCTTAGAGAGTTTAACTGTTTTTTGTCTACGGTTTTTTTTCTAGTTTTTGTCTAAGCATTTGTTAAAACCCTAGTCAGACTATTTTTATTGCTATGTTAATGTTACCATGAACTAAGTATTTGTAAGTCGTTTTGGATAAAAGTGTCTGCTAAATGTAAAACGTCTTTTTATCAGCTCTAAATGGTTTGTTTCTGTTGCATGATCTCAAAACCTAGAAAAGGAGTATATATACATATATGTAACACAGTGTTCTGCTGTTGTCCTGTACAGCTGACATCAGTCTGCCTGGCTTCCCCCTGGGAGACGAAGAGAGTTCCCCCTTCAGCCGCCTCAGCATGGAGAGCGACGCCGACGATCTTCGCGCAGCCGAAAGCGAGCATGAAGAGGGGGTTTCTGAGCCTGCCTTTCCCTCTTACCTCTCTTGCAGGGGCTGCGGTCAGCTCCTGGAAGATCCTCTGGGACCCGGCATGGATTTGGTGGGACCCTACTGCACACGCTGCTGCAAAGGGAGCCTGAATGGAACGGTGGACAGGAAGCTGTGCTCGGGCTTAGGCTTACCAGCGGAGTGCGGAAACGAGAGCGTCTGTGGCGACGATAGTTCCCTAAAGCTCCACTCGTGCACACTTTGTGGCTTTACATCACGCTATACCAACCACGTTAAGAGGCACATGAAAACGCACAACGGCGAAAAGCCGTACGGGTGTCCGCTTTGCTCATACGCGTCGGCACAGCTGGTGAACCTGCAAAGGCATTTGCGCATACACACGGGGGAAAAGCCCTATAAGTGCAATCATTGCACGTTTGCGTGCAGTTCCTTAGGAAACCTGAAGAGGCACCAACGCATGCATTTAGCCGTAAGCCCTGGTCAGCATGTCCCTCATCCGACAGGTGGGAACAATTTAAACCACACCGCAGCACTTACGAGAGAAAAGGAAGTGGTTCCCAGCCCCACCAAAGGTAAAGAAACTCAAAGTTTGTCCCTAAGAAGAAAAAATCATATTGCGTTTTACATTAAACGTAAATGCTCTTCAATTGCAGATGCTGTGCAGTCTGACCCACGTCCCCATGTGGGAAGAGATGGAAGCTACTTGCAGACCTTTGATGCCCTCAGGTTGCCGCAGCAGTCATCCGCAGGGGTGTTGCAGTCCGCACAGTCTGCTTCCGAACCTGCCGCCCTACCCCCTATGTTCTTCCCCTTCACCTGCCGGCTGTGCGGCATGGCCCTCGAGGACGAGGATGGATCCTCCGCCCAAATCTGTGCCAAGTGCACGCTGGAGATGCTGACTAAAGACACGTCAGGCTGCCCCGCCGAGCGAGGGGACAAGGTCTACACCTGTGCCGCCTGCCCCTTCCTCACGCACTACCCCAACCACCTGGCCCGCCACATGAAGACCCACAGCGGGGAGAAGCCATACAAGTGCCCGCAGTGCGACTACGCCTCCGCTCACTTCGACAACCTAAAGCGGCACCATCGAGTACACACCGGCGAAAAACCCTACAAATGCCACCTGTGCGACTATGCCTGCGGGAACCTGGCTAACCTAAAGAGGCACCAGCGGGTGCATTCCGGTGCCAAACCCTTTCAGTGCGCCATCTGCAACTACAGCTGCAACCAGAGCATGAACCTGAAGCGGCACATGTTGCGCCACACGGGGGAAAAGCCCCATAAGTGCCAAGAGTGCGGCTATACCACCGGCCACTGGGACAACTACAAACGACACCAGAAAAAGCACAGCCTCGCTGCCGATGGATGGGTTAAAGTGCAGGAAGATGTGGAGGATGAGGAAGAAGCGTAGCCTCTCGAGTTCCGATTATGGACAATTTGAGGTTTCGTAAGATGTAACCGTTACAGCATAAGCTTTGTTGGTTGTTATTTTGCCTTGTGTCCAGAATTATATTGTAATTATTTTAGCCATTTCTTGAAAATATCCAGAAGCTGCTATACGTAAAGTCATGCACAATTTCAAAGACAGTTAGCTGAATGTCTTAATGCCTTTGGAATAAGGCAGTTTGTTACCCAAAGCTCTCCAAGAGCATCCTGAGCCTGAACTTGGTTCATATATCAGTGCCAAACAGACATTACTGCACCACTGCCATAATAAAAAACTATAAACCTGGCAATATTGCATGCCTACTTATGTTTACGCCAGTTAAACACTACGTTTTTATTTGTTTCTTTTGTCAGAAAATACCTGCTGGTAAAATGCCTTGACAGAGCACTATTATTTTATTACATATCTTTTTGGTCTAAATAATTCTGGGGGGCTGTGTTGCCTTTTTGTGTGTTTGCCTTTTGTGTATTATGTTGACTGTGAAATGCCATGAGTTTACTTGAAGCAAAATGGTGCATAGTGAATATTTGTGTCATGCTAAACATATAGCTTTTATTTTTGTATGTGACTATTATTTTCATCTCTAAGGAATGTTTGGCATGAATTTGCCATCTGTGGCAGTGTTAGTTATATTGAAAGACAAGTGTGACCGTAAACCCAATTATGCAGTTAAACTTTCAGGTTGCCAAGAAATGACTTAAGATGAATAGAATTTTTTAGATGTGTGGTGCTTAAGTTTTTGTAATTATGCAGTGGTTTCATTAATGCCTTAAATATCTCAAAATAAAACATTTTGTGTTGAAACAAAGTTGCAATAAACTTCCTTGCCTCAGTTTCAGTCATGACCAGTAAAAAGTATGAGGAAGAAGCTCACCATAGGCCAACAGGATGTGATTAAGATGCCGAGACAGACAGTATGTAATCCTCACACTTCTATAATGAGAGCTGTAATCCTTCTCACACTGCCGAGAACAGAACCGGTAAACATGCAAATGAAGACTGAAGCTCCAGGCAGAACAGCGGCATTCGTGTCTCTTGCTGTGATCTGTAGCTGTTAGGAGAATGGAAGGTTTTGATCTTGCTTTTTTAACGTCAGAGCTCGTTTTGAGTTAAAATCTCATGCATATTAAAAATATTTGAACATTTAAATTTTAGGATGTAGAAAGCGCTCTATGCAATTCATGCTAATGGTGTATTTTTAGCGACAATCTTTTAAAATAATGTAAAATCTTAAGCATAAAAGCAGGTGTCATTTATTTACATTCTCTACTGATCAGAAGTTTTTAGGGTCTCTTAACTGAAACCTTCGCATGGTCTTAAAAATTTCATCTGCAGGCATATGCTTAAATGTTTTAAATTATTTTTCATAGATACAGATCTTTCATTACAATTTGTCTATTCTAAGCAAAGGGTACCTCACTGCACTTTAAATGGAAATAATGCATTATCATGGAAATTATTATAATACTGTTACTAGTTGATAATAAAATACATAGTAAAGGTAAATGTTGGTAAACTAAACCACGCGGCAGGTTTAAAGATACTGAAAACATAATTTTGTATTTTTCCAAGTTACAAAATAATTCCCAATATAGAAGTCACGCACCCATCATGCATGTGATATAAAAAAAACACGACACAATGAGTGGCATTGTTTGGCACCTAAATTTATTGAAACCCAGAAGGCTCTAAATTCCATTCTTTTATTTCTGAGAAGAAATCATGAATCATACTGATGAGCTTTATGAAAGACGTACACATTTAAGAGAACAGACAGTATGTCCTTCTCAATTTAGATCATGATGCTCGTAACTCAAAATCCCAAATTGCAGCCATTAGTTTAAAAATAAACCAGCCGCCCTTCACAGCACATCAGCAGAAGAGCAAACTTTGAATATAAACACAGTGTGCACGTGGAAGGAATTGTGCACGTCTGAAAAATGAAGGATTTGGGCATTTCATTCAACAAGACATGCAGTCAAATCTCCAGCATAAATGTGTTACAGCTATTTTACAAGCACCACATTATCACAGTCCTCTGAGATGATTGCCACAATGTATCTGGTAAAATACAAAATGTAAAAGAAAAAAGACTGGAATGATGTTTTACAAAAATCTATATAGTGTATTCAGACGATTCATGACATGATGATGTGGAATTTGTAAACACTTCTTTCTCAACAATTTTCTACAATTCTGTAAACAATGATAAATGTTAGTTTCTAATTATTTTATACAGCTTTGATTATATTTGATCAAATGTACTTGTAATATACTAAAGATAATACAGATTAGTAAATATTCAGAATACTTCTTTTTTAAATTGCATGTACATTTATAAAAGTGACATTACAATGAATTTATTTTTTGTGCAAAATGCTTTAGTGAGCTATAATTTTGGCATTTATGAGAAACCATTTCAATATACATGTTCGAATAACAGAACACAGACCAACACAAAAACCAAATGACACACCTCCAAACCTCTTGCGAATGTTCCAGGATGTTTTCCACAGTTAACATCTCAATAAATATCCAAGCCATTCAACCTTTCTTAATACTGTGCAAAAAACACGGGTTCAGCTAGTGCAGCGGGTCTACCGAAGAGAAGAAACGAGCAAGATTCAGAACACGGCTTTAAACCCACTTGTTCCCGGAGCTACATTTATTTTCACTTTGAGAAGTTGATCTGTAAGGCGGCTGAATCAGCGTAAGGCAGAGAAAAAGCAGGCCACAAACGAAAAGTGATTTTCTTTTTTACGTGCGGTTTCATCTAGAATAAGCACTGATGCCGCAATGAATATGCAACGGGCATCAGGTCGAGTTAGCGGTTTCATGACGTCTCCCGAACAAACACAGAGCTGCAGAGAACTACAGCACACAGTGGGTTGTTTTCACCCTTTTGCGCATGATGTCGGGAATCGCAAACGGTGGCACGTTGCAGGGTACGAAGCAAACCACGTCTCTATTAAGTAATATTCTCAATCAATTTTAAAAGGGAAACATAAACACAATTTGCTGGTATGGATCTCACTTCAATAGGTAATTGCAGTCATGAGCAAGAGAAAATGAGGTGGCAGGAATTCAATTTTATGCCTGCCCGATGATGAGATATAAGAGGAAAAGCACAGTTTTGTGTCTCTAGTAAGGAAGTACGATTCAATAGAGCCTATTTGCAGAAGGAACCGTCATCACAGCCTACACGTTACGTCTCTTTTGATCGCAGTAACTGAGGCAGCTTTGTAACCCTGCATTCTTTTAAAACTTTGACATTGTCGCCAATTATGCTACATTTGATTCGCTTATAATTTAACCGTAAAGAGTACTGAATAGGTAACTTGATTCCAAATTTTTGATAAGGAGAGTGTGTGTGTTTTCGAAACTAATAACAGAGCTGTAATGTTTGGTTTAGCTCTGTAGTAAATTTCCAAAAATGTTTCATAAAGGGAATTTTTACAATACTGCAGAACTGGGCATCTATAAAACTACACTCAGCTGAAAGAAACTAAATTTATCTGTGTTTGTTCCTTCGGTCTACGAGGGCGGCTCCATCACAGGTCATCGTCCCCGATTCCTTCAAAGGCGTAGTTTCCATGGAAATCATTGCCACTGATGTCGCTCGCCGAGTTAGAGGAACTGAGTCCTCTCAGGGAAACAGAAGACAGCTTGGTCTGAACAAAATAAGAGTTTAGGGTAAAACAATCAGTATACGACATATTTACATTGTATTACTGTATCCATGTAGATACTACAAAGGAAATCTAGCCAATGACATCACTCACAGAGAGTTTGACTACTTGTTCACGACTGGGATCAGGGGAATCCTAAAACACAGATTAACACGAGCACATTAATAATAGCACATATTCTGTAAAGTAAACAAAAAGTCCAGTTGTTCTGTAAAAAGCTTCATGCCCACCAGTAATGGAGGAGATTTTACAGTCTGCTGACTGTCAGATCGATGAACAGTTCCGTTCAGTCGCTTCTTCTGCATCTGCTAAAAACGCAAAACATTCACCGATGTGCAAAATATTCAACCTCAGGAGATCAATCCTAAAACAATCTTATAATAACAGTACAGTCCGTTGAGTAAATTGTCCTTGTGGCACAAACTGTTATCTACATCTCATGAGAGAGAGAAGAAAACCAGGCGTTTGGCAACTGATTAGGTGACCTTTGGCAATTCTATATATATTTTCATGATACAAACTCAAACGTACTGTTAGACAATAAACAGAGGCGAACTGACCTTTTTAATGCTCCCGCCAGATTTTTTCACCATAAGCTCATCTACCATCGACTGAAGACAAATGCTCATCATGATAGCCTGTAAAAAGATAGATCTCTGCGTCATAGAGAGCAGGACAAATATACACTGAATGCAAATATTAAAGCTGCAATCCGTAACATTTTTTACAGTTGAAATAAAAATCAAAACTGTGTCCTTTACTAAAACTTCACCCCTATTCATTTATAATAATGATTTATAATTAGAGCCGTCTAGTATAATTTCCTGTGAAATGTCAGATTGACATCATCAATTTGCATCAAGACAAATACCAGTTTGTTTACGTTGGCAAGGAATTAAAAACTAGATGGTGTTTGCTTTGTTGTCATACACAAACATAGCGTGATGGTCCAGGATACAGCACTAACCTGTGGACTGGTGATGGTGACCCACTGCAGGCGGTCTTTGCTCATCAAGTATTCGAAAGCCAGCTCTAGTTTCACATCACATTTAGTAGAACTGCTCGGGTTCGCAGTACCATTCGCCACCGGCACCTGCTGCAGAGTCACGTCGGGTCATTACAAACACCATAATCATTGTTATTAATGTGGAGGCAATTACACACACCATTTCTGAAATCCTCTAAATGGCAATTTCTATCAAACCTCAATTAGTCATCATTACAGTTCCTCAAATGTCATCTATCTCATAATCCCAACACACAAAAAGTGTGTCACTAAAATTGTTCCCGACGACACAAAACAGACAATTTGCCACCCGTTCTTTACGATCTACAGGAAGTCTTGTCGGTCTCATTAGAGACTACAGGCATGACATGGCTATTCAGTGTCCTCAGCACCAGGACTCGATCTCTGGAGACGGCCGTCGGTATGACACAGAGACCGAGCCAAGACCACTGCAGAGCTGAGCAGAGGCAACATCCTCTCTAATGAACACAAACACAGCTGTTTGCATTGGACTGAACTGAAAATATGTATCGTTTCCACATCCTCTTGAGATTCAGTTAGTTTATGTGCTGCGTTTGTTGTCAATCTGCCGTTTAAAAACAAGGAATGGAAAAACAGTTCTGGCTCTTAGCACATACTGTAGTGATTAATAATTATGTTTTTAACCCAATTTTAATTATTTAATTAATTATAACATACTGGGGATTGTAGAAAGCTGTGAAGGCATAATTCCATTAAATGTAAAGCAGGAATCTATAAGTCTATAAAAAAAACATATGAATGAATGAAAGAAGTGTCTGTTAGCTAGTAAAGGGGTGTTAGTGAAACATGGAGAATGAGCGCAGTGTCTCTTTTGCGGTTTTAAGTTTCTAAACTTCTCATTTTCAGCACAAAAATAGAATCCATCCAGACATGCAAAATGGGAACACAAATCAGATTTCTGTCTAAATACTTTTCTAATTGTAATAAAATATATATATCGCAAGGCACATTTGCTACAATAAAGGCGTCACATTTTTGATTTTTTAAATATTTGGTTTGTGTTTGAATGATTTTCAAATCACAGTCCGTTTAATTAATTTATACATTTATTTAATAAAAATAAAAAAAGGTCAAGCACTTTTTTAACTTTTACATTCACTTACAGAATGGACACAGAAATCTTTTTTTTTTGCTTGTAGGCTAAAATCGGTTACTTAGTTTGACATGCTAATCAATGGTTACATTTTAGCCTCCAATGAACAAATTTCTAGTTCATGAATTAAAACAGGAATAAAAAGTTTATAGATGTTTACATTATGCCAATTACAAGCAACATAGGCTAAACGTATGGTTTCACTTACCTCTTTATTCACATTTATGAAAAAAATGCTATTTATTTTTTTTAAAAAGGTTGACAAAAAAAATCATTTTGGACTGTCATGATATCAGATTTTCCCTACATGACTATTGTGGCAAAAAGAACATTTATTATATATATATTTTTTTATATCACTGTTATTGTCAAAATGTGTATCATGCATAATTTTTCTTTTAGTAAACAGTAAATGGGTCACACAGACTTGAACACCACACAAGGGCTAAATTACTGATACTAGTTTATCTAAATGATATGCAACATAAATATCTTCTTAATTAGTATGATGAAGTGTAAATGCAAAATGAATTCCCAAATTTCCTTCTTTCATCAAGCTGCTTTCATCTCTGACTCAAGCTAAACTTTACTAAACACAAGAACTGTTTGGGTTTGTGTGGCAACTTTTCAATTTTGTGTCAAAGAGAATGCCAGAATATGACATGAATAATGATGTTAACACGGCTTGACTTGAACTAAAAATATCTCTGAAGTCATAATAAAATCTGACAATTGTAAAGAACTGGCACACTATGTCAGTGCAAAAAAACATTATCTCCATTCCAGAGTTGAATACTTACAGATGACGTGACCCGCCAGCATCTCATGCGTGTGACTTTGAAGCTGCCCTCTTTCATCTGCTCGCTGGGCAGTTTGACATGAAAGTTGAGCTCGTTGTTGCCGGCGCCGACTATGACATGACAGCCCTTCTCTGGAAAATCTGTGATGCAAGGATCAAACTTGATGTAGCCGTAGTACTTCAGCGTCTGAGCCAATCTGATAAACTGTTGAACAAAGACACAGTAAAAAAAACATACATTGTTAGACATCTTTACATGCCTAACTGACACAAATGACAGTAATACCGAAGCGTCGCCAGCACACTTTCAGGTCTGGGTAAGAACTTTAATCTCTTTCTATTCGCAGACATGTGCGGGATCAAATAACATGCCTGGTGGAGCTCAGACGTACCTCTTTCTTTGAGCCTTTTCCTGCAGGGATTTGAGCTGTCTGTGCTGATCTTTATTCACCAGGATCCAGCCGCGCTCAATGTCAGACACCGTCTGAGGAGAAACAAAGAGTCATAGGAAAAACGTTTCTTGTTTTTCTTACACTGCAACTTTACTTCTGGATAACTAGTTTTTTAGGAGAAAGAACTCTCCTTTTCTAGCTTATGCCTGGCTCACACTACAGGATTTTTAGCCCGATTTAGCCCCGATTTTCCTCTCAGCAGAAATCTTGTCGAGCACCTCGATCGGTCCCGATGTTCGGCGCAGATTATCTCGTAATGTGAGGCGTTCACAGATCGAATCTTGCACCTCCCGATCTGCTCGCACAAAATCGGGGCCGCCCCGATTAATATCAAACATGTTTGATATTTAGGATTTTAAATTGGGATGATGACGTCATGATTACGTCAGTACATTCACAATAGCCAATAAGAAAAGTCTACAAGGAGACGGAAGTGACGAACATTTTGAAATGGCTTACCTTGAAACCTGTAGTAATACTGCACCGTTGGACTGCAGAGATGGAGGAGCAACTTGTTGAGATGTGGCAACAACATGATTGTCTATTTAATGCGTCTCGCTACAAACAATAAGTATCGATACAGCAAGTTGTCACGCTATAGTATCCATTCGCTTTTCCGCGTCTCCTCTAGATCGCGTGAGGCGCTCCCTCTGGCAAGATAATCTTAACAACATCTTGTAGTGTGTGATGCTCCAGAATTTCAAATCTTGTAGTGTGTGCATGTTTAAGATTTGAGGGTAAGATAATCTGCAAAGATTCTCCTTATGTGTGTGCTGCAACCAGATTTCATAATCGGTTAGGATTTTAAAAATCCTGTAGTGTGAGCCAGGCATTACAGAGACAGCTGTAATAAAGCTATTCATAGTTGATTTTTAAAAAGAGTAAACTTTGTGGTGCTTTCGATGTTTAAATATGTTACCTGAGCATATAAAAGGTTTAGGCCCACACGGTCATCCATGACATCGCTATCATACGCTGTGTCCCAGTAGCTAAGACAATGTGAGAGACAATAAAGACGTTATAGGAAGAACATACCACAATTTATCTTTACCCTTTCTGAGCACATCTCTGTTCTAATGCATTTGCTAAAGCCACAAGTACAGAACATGTACTTGCTCAGTAACTGATTTTGATCAGAATTGTCACATCCATAACAAATGTAACATTTTTTTTAATAGATAACTTGTGCATAAACTGATTTTTGATATCTGGACTCTATCAACAGGGCTAACAGCCAAATACTCAATATATTGGTAATAAATATATTCTCTTTGGGAATTTTTTGAGTTAAGTTTTAACTGAAAGTCCATAATACTGAAATTGCCCATATAATTTCATCCTTATATTCAAACTGAGACTCGACTCAAATAGGAGCAATTTTTGAGTTACATTTTCATGATCATTTCACTGTGAACTGTATGTTTTTGTCGTTTATCTATTTTCTATCCATTTTCCTCCTCTGTTGGCAGCCAATCAGCACAGCCAGATTTATAATCACCATTCCTGATCTACTGAACAGGTGGGATTTGGCCTGAAGCTTGTCTGTACTCCTCTGTAAAGTAGGTCAAGAGGCCTGTGGTTCTCTTCAGGGGAAAAAACTAAATACCAGCATCCTGTGACCTTTTTAGTATACAATAGTATACAATAAGATATAAGGTTTGACATATTATAGATGTGAGGTATTACATTTGCTAAGCCTCTAAAATGTGCTAAAAGGATGTTCATGTCATGTTCACATGACAATTTAATACCTGTGCTGTATGCTTATTTAATCTGGATTTAACCTCACAGGTGTTTTCATGTTTATTCTGGTGATATTACTAAAAAAATCCCACTAAAAAGATTCCCTTACATGAACCATGCACTCCAAAGGACATTTGATGAAAACACTGCAGTTAACAAAAAACTAATCTGCTTGGAACAACAACATGTATATGCTTTGCATGTTCATTTTCTGGTAAATAAATAATAGTATTTTTATTGCTTTAAAGCTTTTCTGAGATTTCTGAGACAACGCTTCAAAAACTGATTTAAAGGGGTTTGTAATAGGAATGTCTAAATTCAGCAAGGCCCAAAAACTCCCTATGAGTGAAGTACTAAGTCTTAAAGTCTGAATAAAAAATTAAATAACTGCAAGCTTCAGCCGAAGGGAACCACATGAGACTGCTGGGGTAACTATCATGCTTAACTCTACAACAGGAAGTCAAAATGTGCTTTTTTGGTAAGTTAAATAGGGTCAAAAACAAAGCCTAGTGGGACACCTCTTCCTAAAACATTTAGTCATAGAGAATTACCCTTGGATGTTAAAAGTTACTTCTAAGATTTATGATAAATATGGTATATAAATACTATACCAATATTATACAAATATCTCTACGTATTTATATAAGAATATAAGTATTTATATTTTTATAAATACATTGTATTTTTATACTTTGCAGTTGCATATAATGCACAAGAATCACCTTCAAAATGTTTTATTCTCAAGCAATAACCTTGTACCTTTTGCGGAGAACGATGTGGTAGTCAGAACTGTGCAGGCTGGTGACGGACACGTAGGGCAACTCAAATTCTTGCAGTTTTCTCACGTCTGTGGCACCATAGGAGGTTAGAGACATTTCATCGAGGGAATGAGAGACCAGATGAAATGTATGAGTGTCTTCAGACTCAAGGACATTTGGACAGTAATAACAATGACAACAAACAAAGTGAGAAGGAGGAGAGTCCATCTGGCTAAAGCCGTAGAGGCCACAAAAACATGTTTATCACTTTGTGTGAAAGAAAAGGAGGGACATAAGGAGGGAATGAGGGACAGAATAAATTCTGCAGCTGTTAGAAAAGATGTTTTATCTAGAGTCAGGAAGGAAGGGGAAATGGGATTTAGAACGGAAATGGGCACTAGGGTTTTTAGAAACACTAAAAACAGGAGAGTGAAAAGAGACAAATCTATAGCAAAGTGCATGCCTTCACAACTTTTTCATTCTACTCTTTGTCTTACCATTTCAGTAGGCTGACATTAGACAGCATGTTAGGACAAGAATGATATTATTTGATAGGAGTGTCTTTTTAAAGCAATAAGCCATGAGAGGTCGTGTGTCACAGTAAACTTATTAAGTGTATGGGGTAGAAGGGCAATAAGACAACATTATTAGCCAATACCTAAAAATACAATTGCACTGACAAGCACTGACATTCTAAACTATGCACATGACTTTTTCTGTACAGTTGACATTTTATTCACACAATATTTCTCAAAAGGTTCGAGACTTTACACAGATTTTTTTCAAACAAAGGCTAAGCAAAAATATGCTTTTTTAGTTTCGATTGTTCAGTTTCAGGTTCCAGAATTTTGTTGGTTTGCCTTTTACCAGATGAAGCGGATCACACTACCTTTCGTGGCTTGTTGTTAACACATGATAAAAACAGCAACCATATTGATTAACAATTATATTAACAAATAGTACCTCCACCAAACAATAAAGTTTATTTTGTTTACTGTAGGCCGTTTGTGGTTGCCAAGCCACCCAAAATGTGGTATTTTTATTTTTTTTGTATTTAGTAATTTTATAAAGCAGTCAAACATGCTTCATCCAATCACAATTTAGAGTCAAAAACTCTTTTTTTATAGTACATAATCAGTATGTTTTTATAGATGGTTTGTATGGTGGTTGCATGTGGTTGTCACTGTAAAGATCTCTATAGACACATTCAGACGTCTTGACTGTGGTATGTTAAATATTCACAAGAACTGTAATATTTTCTATGGCTGCTCTGTAAAATGTGACGTCCAACAAAACTTCAAAATAAAGCAGTATTTTCTGTTGTCACAATTCGCCAGCCAGCCAAACATGTTTTTGGCACAAATCTCCTGGTCTACACCATCTGTCTGCCCAAAAACGTGTTCTCTTCTCTGGCTAATACATTTTTTGTCAAAAGCATATTACTGCCAAAAATGAGCAGGGCGCCAAGATGGGCTATTGGGGAGGATTCTTATGGGGACTGGTTTTCATCATATCTGACAAGAATTCTGCATTCAGGTGAGGATCTGGCAACCAGCTGAGTGGGAGGCACACTGCATGTTATTCCACAGAGACACGCAATGATTCTGTTCTAAAATCAGTTAAACAATGACAAGGCGTATAAAAAGGATTATGGGAAATTTCCATAAACAAACCGACAGCATTATATCTTGATAGGCAGAAGGCTGCCAGACATCTGTATCAGATCAGAGAATAGATGCCCACCAGTTTCAAGAACTGGACCAACTCTGATGTCTGAAGAATAATAATAATCCCTCTGCCAAAATTCATCATTTGAAAGACTTACAGTTCCGTAACACACAAAAGACATCAGAAATGGGAACAAAATAACCAGGGAAAATGGCCTACTTCTTTACAATCCATTTACCCAATGCAATGAACTAATGATGTGTATTGTGCAAGAAATGAAATAATCTAGGCTTCAGAAACTCATCTCATTTGTCCCTTGGGGGTATTCAAAGAAGAATGATGTAGACATACTGGTCATTTAAGAAACTGCTGGAAGCCAGAACATTATCAAATATGAACTCAGCAAAGCTCAAACAACGCATTAAAGTGAGTGTAAAATCTGTTTCGTTTTGGATGGAGCAAGTTATCTTATCTCTGCATTTCAGCCAATGTACAATTAATCAATACAGTGACAACCAATTTAAATATTGCTGCTGCTGCTTTTTTCCTGCCAGCTCTTATAAAAACACTGTTTATAATAGACTAAAGAAGAAGCAATACAGCACATCTACTTGCACTGAAACCTTGTTTATTTTTCTATTATCTCTAGGCAACCATAATGCAGTACTTTATTTTGCTATGTGCATTTTATCTCAGCACTAAATATCTTTAAAGACGGAACAAAAAATTGTTTTGGTGGACACTTAGTTATCTGTTGTAACATACAGTATCTCCACATATGACCTATTTTTTAGTTCAAGTTTGACTGCTTGGAAAAGTACTTACACAATCTGACGTTATGTGCTAAAATAAAACACTTTAATATAATGATTTAATGTTTAGATGAACTGGATGTTTATTGAACTCCTGAACCCTAAATGTGAGCGGCAGTTATACTGATGGTTGCCTTAGCAAGCACAACTAAAATAACTTTAAGGTCTACAGCAGAGCCGTGTATTATGCCAACAACAGCTTGACCGAAGCTTCATCCACTTGAACTCGGTTTACTTTTGAGAAGAGTGGGTGGCGGCGTTCTCCACCGAACACAGCAGACTTCTCTTTTTAGCTGCCAGGATTGCGTTATTTGGATTTCGTCACCCAAACATAATGTTGACTTAGTCCAGATTTTGTTACAGATGAAGTCTACCACACATTACTTTAAGAAAGTCAGCAAAGGTCAAAGTTCATACTCACATGTACAGCCCCCATCTCCCCTCTCATGAACCAGGAAGAGGCTGAAGTATCCCACCAGCTCATCAGGAAGGTCGAGCTTTGAAGCCACAGCCTGCAGAGAATATTGTATGTGCCAGCATTAATTCACAATGCATTTAATATTACACAAAAAACATTAACGGGACAAAAAAATTATTATGTCACATTCCCGTGAGAATATACTGTACGTTTGCTTATGTAAGGAAAAAATACATTAGCATTCATAAGTGCAAGCACACATCACACAGACTATGTGTTTTTATTACACGGTGCTCCGGAATACTTGATTCTTATTGGCCAGCTGTAACATTCCAAGGTATAACACAGTTAACCAGGTACTGCATGTCAACTTATCCTTAAAAATAATTTACTTTAGAATAAATCAGATAGAAACATGCCTTATTAATAACATAGATGAGATTATACATTAATCATTTTCATCTTGCTTGAACACTGACTTTCGTGTTTGTGGTTTGTATTTGTTACAAATGATCTAATAAAAATTAATTTTGTGTCCAATAATTGTTTCATGTGGCAAGCTGTGTAATAAGCGGGATAACGTACAGCCACAACCAGCTTACGTATGAACTAAAAACAGTTTATGAACTAAAATGCCTGAACTAAAAGCACAAATTTTCCCGGCTTGTGAAATGAACAAACTGCTCTCTCCTCTCTAATAAAACACGGTTTTGTAAGAACGTGGTAATACCTACAGGCTTCAAATTCTCTTTTTATTCCTTTTTTAAGAAAAACAAAAGCACTTTTAAATAGATGTGTGTTTCACAATCAAAGTGTTAAACATTAGACCCTTGTAAGTCCCATGATCAAGTTATTCTTCAGTGCGTTTTTTATACAGAACACTTGACTTCCATCAGGTGCTAAAGGCCGCTTTAGGGCAGCCCTGTGGTTAAGAAGTACAGAAGAAAGCAGTTCTGTCCCGTGGCGGTGTGTGCTGTGTATGCCTGCAGGGTTCAGAGTGCATTTTAATGATCTTGGATCAGCAATAACTCAAAACGCACGCTTACACGAGAAAGCTGTGAGAAAAAGCTCCTTAATGCATCAAAGCTCTTAAGCTACGGGCACAAGTATGTGTTATTCTGTTCAGAGAGCTGATCTAAAAAAAATATCACAATGCCTTCATTGACAAGTGTAATTATGGATTTATAAAAGTAAATATATATTTAAATATATTATATTTGTAAACTATAAACCATATACGCAAGAAAAAGTGTTATTCGTGTATCTTTTATAGAAAATGTATTTAATGTACTTTAATGTATTAGCATATTTTTTGTATGAATTTAAAAAATAAATATTCCCTTGTTGAGCATTTATTCATGTTGGCTCTTTATTGAAATTAAATACGCCAGGCAGTCATAGATATTACTATTCAAAATAACAAAAAAAGGCATAAAACCAACATTGACGACGGACATTAGGAGCTTTGAGAACACGAGGAAGATAAAAGACATTCGGCTGATGAGTTCTTTGGAAAGAGGGACAACATTCTCACCTCAAGAACATCTTCGGTCTGGTCAGATGTGAGGATGTTGATTTTGACCTTCTGGCCATTGGACAGGTAGATTTCCAGCTGCACCTCTTCAGTGGGGATCTGCTGGGTCTCCTGTGTCAGATAAAGAAAGCATTGTTCTTCAAACACTTTTTGGAAAGACCTTTGTGTTGAAGTTAATTCATCTCCTGCTTCGTGGCAGATTCAGCTGATGACGGTGAACAATCTGACGAACATGCAGTACCAGTGACATCAATCACACCCTTTCGCGCACACTAAAAATGCAGGATGGGAAGGAGCTGTGTGGTCGAGATTTGATTTCCTGTGTCATCCACCATAGATTTCAAGGGGTGCTTCCGTTGTAGATTCACTTAAAACACGTTAATCATATACAGTATGTCATAGGTGGTTATGATGGTGGATGCAAGCAATGTTTTACACAATCGATTTTTCATAATTCTGAAATATGAACTGAAGATCAGGATAGAACACTTGGACGTGTGATTTTACAACCTACTGATGATATACAACAACATTTTAAATGGTCTGTGCCATCACATTTCTATACAGTGGTTCTATTGTAATTTAGACCCCCCCCCCAAAAACAGACGCATAAACACTGTATTTTGAATTTAAAACAGGAATGAGTTTGCAGCTCTGCATGAGCAAATAAACATAAACCCACATTTGCCAAAACACTACAGTGCTGACTAGAGCAGACTGTTATTTATGGATTAGCCTCACTGTTCTTTCACTCTCCTTTCTTTTGCTTTTTGCAGATTCATCTTTTTTTCTTTCCTGCATGTTTATCTCCCGCTGAGGCACAGGGCCTCAGAGCAACAGCTGATCTTTACAAAGATCGGAAAATGAAAAAAGCACAGCCAAGTCTAATCTCATATTCTGCTTTATGATGGGCAACTGGGGGATCTCGCTGAAGTATTCGCCTTACAGCGAGGTACAGGAATGTAGTGAACATGGCAGAGGTCTACGTAAATCAACTCACTAATATTTGTAACCTTCTCACTGTTTTATTAGGTTGTCTATTTTTTCATAACCTGCTGGGCGGTTCAATTCCCTCAATGTTTTTCTTCAATATTTATTGGCTTACTGCTTTATATGCTTTTGAATGCTTGGAATTCTTCGCATTACAGACATACATTCATATTATTAAGACATAATATGTTAGAAATGTAATTTATGTTGATGAAAAGTCTAATGAGACAGGGACGTGGGAAGGAAAACAATTATTTGGTTACATTTTACAAAAGGTTTCTTTTGCATCATGCAATATTATGATAACTACAGCACTTTCGTCCTATCTGTTATAGGTCATCTGTATTTGTTAACTTTGTGGAATACTTATTCAACATATTATATTCACATTTATTAAGATAGATATATACAGAAGGTATTTTTAAAGTAAAATAACAGCAAATAAAAAGAATATAGAGATTATCCACCTGTTGAGCTTTTCTCAAAAAGCTGTTAAACAGCTCACTTGATCCCAGAATGGAGTCTTGGCGAACTGTGGGAAATAAGAAATGAAAAGTTATTTGAAGGTTACAAGGAAGATACAATAAAAGCGTGCTATAATTTTATAATATAAAAAATTACAAGAGTAATAGTTTCAACAATTTTAGTACCATGTTACAATTACCACAGTGACAATGTTATCCCAATCAAGACAGTATCAAACTAGGGCAAACGAGCATAAAAACAACATTCATACATGTAAAGACTTTGAACCAGTTAATTATAACAAACCACACAAAACAAAGCAATTCACTGAAATGAATGACGCAATGCTACCTGAGAGAAAGGACAGTTTACAACAGTTCATTCAATACTAGCTTTGCACGACAAATGAATCGAGTAAAATGTGACATATAAAAACTTGATAAATAAATGTAATATGCCATATGTGATATGATAATGCTAAAGTTAGCAAAAACCATGTAAACCATGAAAACACAACTTTCTCATTCTTCTCTTTAAATCATAGTCTGGATATTTAAAAAAAATAATCAGACAAGCTTTTGAAACTTATTGAACCATAAAGACGACTTAAATGTTTTAATAATCAACTTTCAAAGTCAGCTTCCAGGAAATGCTGTACAGCCTTATTTCGTCAAAAATTCCACTATGGTTCCCTGAAAAATAAATGTTGGCACAACAGGAACTCTAATGTTTATTTTTACTTCCAATATAGCACACGGCCAAATAACCGCTTGAATACCTTGAATGACGCTTTGCACAAACTAACAAAATATTCACTGTGAACAGCTTGTGTGTTTTCGTTGGTTAATTTTCCATAACCGCGTTACTTAGTGATGTAACTGGGGGAGCCACAGCCAACAGCAGCTCCCAGACTGTGAGCAAATAAGCTCAACAAGGCTTAGCTTGTTCAATGGAAAGTGCCAGTGCTGGGATAGATTAGAGCGAGCGGTTCTTGGTGCTGCCAGCAACACTGATTTCCCTTTGTGTGTGGTAAAGCTCAACCTGTTACATGAAATGCATGGGAAACTCCTCAACACTGTACATCGCTAATAGTTCATTTCAATCATTAATTTTATTCTACATTTTCACACAGGAATGGCAGAATTAAATTAACCAGCTCTATTCTCTTTTACGAAGACGAATAATGACTCGCAACTGATCTTGCACTAAATGTTTTAAATTAGCATTAAAAATGTTAATGTTTGCATCAAATTTGTAAGCACTAAAATGAGATTTTAGTGCTTACGAGCCCACATTTAGTTCACAGTGATGTCATACTCATTCAGCACCTTAAAGCTGCAATCCGTAATGTTATTTGGTTAAAAGTAAACAAAAATTTGCTATTGAGCAAGTGATCAAGGATGTCTCAAGATCAGCTTTTAAAAATGATTTAGAATTTTACTTGTTTGCACGTTTCCATGAGAATTGTCAAAAATATGTTTATGTTTCTAACAGAGTTGGCGATATAGAGGTGCTTCTCACCAGCTTGCATGTACTTTTCTAGCAGTTCTCTCCTCTGATCGACTTCTGCCGGTGTAAGGGTGAAAATCTTCTTTGGTGGAAATGCCGGCACCACGTTGTTTCCATATTCTTTTTTTATCTGAAAGAACACAATTAAAAGTCCATTGTATTTATTGTAAATAAAAAACCCATTTTATCATTCTGTCAGAACAAAACTTTACAACTGGCCAATCCTGCAGTACTCTGTTGACTATAATGACTACTGGTCTCTCAGGCACCACAAGCTAATAAATCTCTTCACACTTCAGAGCATCTACTAAAACCACACCTGCTGTTGCTCCATCTGTGTCATTGTGGTTTTCTTCAATGGCACAACATAAGATGCATGATTATATGTATATTACACAAGTTACGTAAGCTGAAAATAAAGAAAAAAAAAACACTGAGAAAAATTACTATGAACAACAATTACTTTCAGGTGAGTAACCTTTGAGGTTAATTTTTAAGGGTTAAATGTATCACCACTTCATGACAACATCCACAAATTGCCTATGATCTGACTAGACCCTGAACGCCCTGTTACCTAGCAACAGTGAATGTCAAACAACAAAACATGATCTTGATGGTGAGATCACCAAAGTTTTTGCTTATTCACAAGGAAATATGACATTAGTAGTTAAGAAATTGGTTGGTTGTTAGGAGGTGTGAGAAAGAATCAATGGACAGGTTCCTATGAGAATGAGTCAAGAGGAAGGTAACCATGTTTCCAAAAGATATACTTTTCCATGTGCTCGTTTTAAAAAAAAGTCTAAACATTCAGATTTATGATAAAATGTTCTAAAATGAAAGTGACTTAGAGAGGGTTTACCTGTTCATGAAGCCCAAGAAGTTGGCTGTAACGTACACGACAATGCAAGACGCCATTGACATGGATATTGTAAGCCTGAGAAAGGGAAAAACACCACAGTCAGACTTTAAATAACAAAAACGTCCGTATTACTTAAATACAGCAGGAATGCAGCATAGTACAACTGTAAAGATGCAATAAAGATGGGTTTCAACACATGTTAGATCACAGAGTATTCTTAAAGGACTGTCAATCACCACAAGATGCTTTTCTTTACAAGATTTATGGCCATCACATCAGCACATCAGCCACAGTACCACAAAAATAATCTAAAGCAACTTCCCTTTATCTATTCATACCTTGAATTTTGTTTTGACTTCATAAATTCCTCTTTTCTCCAAAAAGTCAGTTTCTGAACATTTTTTCATCTTTCCAACTGTTGCTGATATTGCATCCATGCCAAAACAATCAGGAAGGCACATTTATCATATTACAATATTCACTGACTGTCCTCCACCATTTCTAGTCACAAGAATGTGAGCTGACGTTTTTTGTGTTATTAAAACAGTATTATTTCTGGTTTGGGCACATCAAAATCAGGAAACACATTTATTATTTATTGTCCAAATATTGTTGTTTTGTAAACATATCATATCCCACATCTTTAGCCGTTCAAGAAAGTGACACAATGGACTAGTATTCTTTGTGCAGTAAAAAGCAAACATGAAGGATGAAGCTTTAGTAAGTGCTGGTGTTTGTGCACCAGAAAACATTTCTCGGTGCATTCTTGTGGGTTGTGTGACTCTTAAAATCCGAATCTGCAATTTAAAAAGTTATGCACACAATAGTGGTCGTGACCTAAAAAGCATTTAATTTAGCTTCAAATATTTCTTCTTCAGAGAGTCTTTCTTTGTTTACTTGTAAATATGAATGGTCCTGATGCACTGAATTGCTATACAAGCATTCGTGTAATTACATGAAATTATAAAGACCTCTGTGAATCTGCACACCATGACCCACTTATTGGCAGCAAGGCATGCGCCTACCACAGTTCATACATATGAGTCATCAACAACATCAAATACAGAACAAGTACTGTATATTGACAAAAGTAGGATGAGACATCCTAATGAAAAAGGAAGAATGAGCATGCAGTTGTTCAGGAAGTTTGAACTATTGCACATTTTGCCATTTTGTTTAAACAGGAAGTCATTTACATTGCAAGCCCCTAACGTTTGAGGCTCCTCTGCACAATGTGCATATTTTGTGACCTGAGCAGCTTTAAAGCATACCACATAGCTTGAGAGGTAAGACTTTCTGAATAAACCACCCACAATATGGGAGAACGCTGAAACAAACTCACAGTGATTCAGATATGCACTCATTATGTATTTTCACTGTTAAAAATTAAAGAGCTAAAAAAGGTTCTCCATAGTGATGACATAGAAGAACCATTTTTGGTTCCCGAAATATCAATTCAGTCAACATTTGTCAAATAGAAATATTCTTTGGATGTTCTGTATGGTTCTGTATGTTACAAAACTTGTTATGTACAAAAACAAGGCTAAATTGTCAAGTTATCAGCTGGAAAACAAATGTAAGAGCAATGAAAAGTAAGTGTATAAAGTCATCACAGTGTGAAACAACTTCCCTGCAGTTCGCATCTGGACATCTGGCCAACTAATTTGTTTTCACTCACATCGCTCTTTACAGACTTATCTATTGACAACTTCACTGACAGTCTGTGGTGAAGAAATTCTCTCTGAATCTGTCATAAATGAACACAAACAACTCTTCCAGTCGATGTGTTAGGCCTGATTCATACCGAAAAGAAAAGCAAGCCCATAAATAATCTCATCCCTAATCCAAATCACTTCGTGTGTAAGGAGAATCAACAACATACTTTTCACATCTGTACTACATCTGCAAAGTTGGACTGCAATGTTTAAACAGAGTATGGCTTGTAATCAAACCTGTGCAAGCTCAGTGCAATACAGATGCATCTACAGGAACCAACGACTATTATGAAAAGGCCATTGTTGCTTAGAAGAATGAGCTGTCATGTTTCCAAGCTGACAACCCTGAGTAGTCAGCCTAATATTTATTCCAGTCTACAGCTGTGATAGATAACTGTAGACTGAAAGAAATGAAACCTTGCACAGCATAGCTGAGACTGAGGGAGAGATACCCCGAGAGCTGAGAGATAATGAATGCAATCTTGGACTCCAACTCACTCCCAAAGCTTGATGGGGTCAGTCTTTCGAAACAACCTTCCCTACTAACAATACGTTTTCACCTTCAGCTAGACGATCTCTTGTTATTCATTAAGTCCTCTGGTGTGACAGACACCTGGATTAAAGTTTAAATGTACAGTTTGGGAACTCTGCTGAGAAACACTTCCGCTAAATGCTGCTATGAACAATAACAATGAATCTTTTACGTCCAAAGAAAGTTCAATTGAAATAAAACGCAACATTAAATCTTTTAACTAGAGTTTACAGAAAAACATTCTACACGACAGTCGTACAAATGAATCCGCATCTACTTTAGACGTTTTAGCAGAGCCTTCAAACGAAAAAGCAAGCTGCATCGATCGCTTATTTGACCTCCACAATACTTACCACATATGTAGATCCGTTTTCATCGGATCGGACCTCCGTCTCGGGGATCGAGAAATGCATTTTCTACTGTACCACCCCAAGTTAAAAGCGAGAATATTCAAAGAGAAAGTCCTCGGTGTTGGTTTGCTGTCACGCAGGGACCAAACTGACTGGCTGAGAGCAACACTCGCAGTGAGTTCCTATGCTGTGGTCTCACCCAGCCTAGTCCAAATCAGCTGAATTCTATCACAAAAGTTCGCAAACTTTCCTAATGTTCAGGGCTGAACTTTTCCAAAAAAACATCTAAGCAGCAGCCATGTTGCGACTGAAGGTAATTCCACGTTCATTGTCAGTGTAGTATAAGACCGTTTCGCCAAATCTGTCCGCTCACTTCCTCGAGCACTGTAAAAGAATGTGAGGATGAAGTCTGCAAAACACGCAAGTGTCGTCGCAGGGCCCGCAGTCCAATTAACTTTCAGATTACTCCACGTAAAGGTGGTCCGCGTTTGTACAAAGCCCCCGTTTCTACCTATATTGGTACATACGGACGTGTATGGAGATGAAACAAATGAAGAATTGGCTTGTCGCAGCGTGCATTTCGAGATATATACTAGGCTCGTACGTAAGGTGTTATATTTGCTCTACATTGTAGCGAAACCTTCCAGCACTGTAGGCGAAGTCGCTCTCACGGCTATAATGTATTCAATATGTATCTGCTCTCAACCGAGGCATTGCAACAGTCCGCTGGATTATACCATTCAGCGCAGGGGGGGAGTCGTTGCGTAGAAAATGTTAATGTGAGATTTTTGGAATCGTAGCAGTTTGTTGTACACAATTTTCTCCATTTAATTAAATTTACATTTAAACATCAATGTGATTATTAACTTATATAAAGGTTCCTCTGTAGGTGGACATTTAAATGATCTAAAATGGCCCTGTGACACAAAAGCAATGCCTTCAGTTCAACTGCATAGAAAACATTTTAAACGCAGTTCAGTATATCAGTACAAGATAGGGGAACCAACGCTGTGGATAAATCATAGATGAAATTGTTTAAATATATTTTGGAGCGTTAACCTATTCAAATGGTTGAATGTATATTCAATATCATGAATATAAATTGTTTAGAGTAAACTTGATTTAAGTCTCAATAGATATCGTATTATTAGATGTGTGACGACACAGAAATAGATCAGTCTACCAGTGGCTTTGTGCTGTTAAAAGCCTAAACATCGGTGGTTTTGTGGGTGAATTGCAATAAAAATTTCACAAAGAAAGGCGAAAAATAGTCGCGCCGCGTCATGAATGAGGTCGTGAACCTTTTATGTCACGTGACCATTGAGTCACATGACTTACGCTTTTTTGCGAAAATGACAGCTGGCGATACAACATCTGCGTTATCGACAGTGTAGCCTATATATGTAATGTTTTATTTGTTTTATTCAGTGTTTGTGTCGGCAGTGAGGATACTGATGCACGGTATCCTCACTGATATGACACAGCTCTGTGTCATACATTAATACTGTAAATCATACATGAATATAACAATTTACAGTGTTGTCAGCGCTTTCATCGTTGTTGTGAAAACAGCAGCGTATTATAAACAAATACACAAATGTCAGATTTGCTTTAAACTGCATAACGGGCATCGTTCAAAATGTCTTATTCTATTGTTTTGTTTGTTTTTGCAGTAATGTTAAAGGTGCAAAGGAACTGTACGACAATGACAGCCCGGTCTGAAATCGCTGCTGTTTTAAAGATAATATCACCAATAATAGACACATTATAGGGTAAGAATGGATTTTCTGATGTCTCAAAATGTAATTATCCCATGCTTATTTTCTATTCGTAGATATAATTGTATTCGATCTGTGCTGTATTTCTGGTTGGACTTGGCAAATGTTCTTTTCGTCACGTAGAGCACGTAAAGTTTGATGCATCCACAGCAGTGATAATGTGTGTACCAGAGCAGATTTCATCAACCTAAACATACATTATTGTCACCACATGCACACCTACCAATAATAACTCTTGTTTACCTGACAACTGTTTTTTCCCAGATCTCTCCATCAATCACCAATCCAATCACCAATTTGATTTTTTTCAGGGTTTCAGGCATCTTACCCAAATGTGTGTTATAGTATTTGTAAGCACAGTATATAATTTTCACGACTCACAAATAAACACAAACAAGCATATAGTATTCATTTTATAAGTGGCAACACTGTACATGCTTATAAAACAGAAGTGTCTTCGCAGGCGGAGTGCAAAGAATCAAGCTTGTTTAAAAATTATGCAAGAGATGACCAATCAATATACAGTTATATAGTTAAATATACTAACGGTTAGCCATCTGCTGACCTTTGAGTTTCCTGTTCTGAATGGAGAAAAGCTTTCCATGGCAATTTTAGATGAACAAAACCCTTATTTATACATTTTATAAACTCCTTCATGAATGCTGACAAGTTTGGTTTTATAAAGGAAAAACTGACCATAGACTAAACTCTCTGATTATCTTTAGAGAACAGCCCCATTGTTGGCAGTGGTTTTAAACTCAGCCTATAAAATGATAAGTATTATAAAATGAAGTATTACTGTATGTGATCACAAAAAAACTATTATCGCACGTTTTGTTTTATATACGTTTAAAATGTTTTCTTAACGCTTCAAATGGCGAAGATATGTAGGTGTCAAAACCTACCACAGTTTATGATCAATAAACTCCACACTAATCACATTTACCTTGGAAACCTTGTATGTGAAATAAAGATCTGTCAACATGCCTGGATGTTCTATTATTAACACTACAAAGAAACAACAAACAACTGTTTTTTCCAAACAATTTATTTTTCTGTAGCTTTTCCAGGAATTGGTAATATTATAAACAAAACCCTTTATGCAATTTATTCAGCCTCTGAATGGTTTTAGCCACATTTGCACCTGAACTTTAACACACAATCCTTATTTTTTCTATGAATGGATTTCAGCAACGGTAACTAACCCAAAACGGTACAAAGATCTGTCCAATAGTGTTTATGCCTCATGATGTGCCAAACCTAAATTTCATGAATGTTCTTAATAAATGTTTTCTTTAAATAGTTTAATTTACAAGTAGCTTTTGGTTCTTGCGGTTCTCTTGATCACATTTACAATTCTTTCACTTCAATGCCAGAATTGTCCAAAGAAAATGCCTGAAAGACTGTCATGTTTAGATACTTGGAACTGGGTAAGTTAAATATTTCAAAATCATGAGAACATAAACATGTTCCGTTTTTAAGATATGTGTATTTCATGCCAAAAGCCCCTTGTTGAAAAGATGCAAAAGGGAAGCAGAACCGCATTCTGCTCGTTTGATCTTCACTGATCTACGTTCTTGACTCGCAGTACCACAGGCACAGAGGTGCAGGGGATCATGCCCAGATCCGTGATGACAAGGTCCACAAAGTCTGGTGGTGTCACGTCATACACCAAGTTCAGAAGCCCCAGTGAATTAACAGTCTGCCAGTCCTTTAGATGGGTCTTTCCATTTCGGGTCACAATCAGGTCATCAGGGTCATCTGTGAAAATTCAGTCTGATTTACTTTTCTTGACCTTTTTTGGCTACATTACTATAAATATTAAGTTTACTAGGTCTACCAACATAAGCTAAACATGACAAAGTTACCTAATTCATTGGACACAAAAGAATCCGTCTGCACTCGTTCACAGAACTTGTAGGTCTCACAGCAGACCAGCACTGGTACATTGTAGGCCTTCGCTACCAGGGCGATCTGGGAAGTTCCCACGCGTGACATTACATATCCATTGGCAAGGAGTGCATGGGCACCAAGGAATACCTTGGATACCTGGAAGAGTCCAAGTTCAACAAAATTTAACGGTTAACAACACCAGTTTTCCATATAATCATTTACAATAAAACTGTAATTAGAATCTACCATGAAATTAAGTATGCTTGTGCAATGCCAAATAAAGCCTGCATGGTGTTTTAAACTCCATAGTGTTGTTAATAAAAGCGCTTTACTTTGTCGGCTCTTGACTAACATATTCTTATAATCCCACTGCAGTTCTGACGCTAGGTTGCTGTGTATTCTTATTTACAATTTAGCAATTTTATGTACATGTCAGGCATACAAATCAATCATTTACAGCTAAAAACACTTTCCTACAAGTCAATTTGGTACGCACTTCAAAAAACCAAAACTGCAAAACGCTATGAGCTAAAAATAAAATGTGCTTGCAAGATCAAAGCAAGTAATGAGCTTTACCCAAAGAATTACTCACTTCAGGCAGGATGTAGGACAAGGCAGATATAAGCACATAGGTACACTGGATGCCTTTCTTTACCAGACGTCTCAGTGCTTCTCTGCCCTCCAACCTGGGCCGACTGTCCACAACTATGACTCTGAACTTCCTCTGCTTATCAAAAGCTTCACACAAAATGTGATTGACAAGCGAAGAGCTGTACAAATGACAACAAACAAACATATTTATCGCAGACATTAAGGAGTATGATTATTGTAGCTCATTTGGTAGATCATTTCATTAGCAACACAAAGGTCAAGGGTATGCACTTTAATTCATATTGGAAAACCGGGTCTTCCAAATACATAAATGTAAATGCATACAGTAAACAGTAAGAATGTTACAGACATACAAACACTAAAATATCTTACCATCCGTAAACAAGAATGACATCACCATTACTTATCTTCTCAATAGCACACTTAGAAATGGCTTGGGAAGCCAAAGTGATCTTCTCATTTATGTAATTATCAATACATAGCTGCAGTTTCTTTTTTGCCTGTTGTGAAAACACTGATTTTAGAAATCAACAGAACACAGCCATTCTGAGAAAAATACTGCATATAAACTTGTTATTTATAAAAATCCATACCTCTTCCTCTTTGCATTGACTAGGGATATTTGAAATTTCCTTCTTGATGTATTTGATTGCATTGCCCATACTCGCCGAAAGGGGGCGACACTGGCTGAGAAAACTGTCCAGGAATGAAGAATTGGCAATGTCAGTTTAACATGGTATTTTCATCATGTAAAATGTAAGATCAGAGGGTAAAAATATGAAATATATCTATTTGTGAGGTTGTGTAATATGAACCTGATATAGGGTGACAACTTATTCACAAGGTCCCTTGACAACTCCTCATTTGGAGGTGTGCTATAGTCTTGAATAACCTGTAAGAATGATTCAAACGTTAATTACACCCAATAGTTACCTGTTTATGTAAAAAGATTGATCTGAACATATGTCTTTTATGTACTTGCTCAATAACTTTTTTAACCAAATGCTACTAAATTGCAGAACAAGCAACATTTAAGGCAGACCAAGTTAGGAAAAATGCCAAATTAACTTCAGAATAACAACCTGCAGACTTTAAAATGCATTACCTCTTTAAAGGCATGTAGCAGGGACACAGATCGAGCATTGGATCCTGCTATAATGCCCTGAGAGTACTGCAGGCCCAACCGAACAATGGATGGGTGAATAACTGTTGCAGGGATGCTACAAATTAAACCATTAAAAAATATTGAGAAAATGTACCACAAAATTACCTCTAACATTATAGCCATCATTTTCTCATTTTTATTCAAACAAATCTATTACAGTATCCAGTACAGTAAGGTTACAGTACCTGATTTGTTGGGTAGGAGGGGCTTTTCGACTATATTGGTGTAGATGGGAAAACAGGCTGACCTTGTAGCCATAATCCAACCTCAGAGGAACCTTTGAGAACAGAGTGAACAACAGCATTTGGCATGAATATGGTTTGTTCGATTAGGGACAAACAGTCTGGAGGTCACATCCTCCCTGCTCAGATCAACAGCTGAGGCTGTAACAAAACACTGCACATAAACACATCCACAATGTGCAAAAATGAATGAAGAGGATCCACAAAGAGATCTGTCTAAAAACTATGCTAGTGCTATAGGTCTACATCTAACACACATAAATAAATGAAACGCATACACGTCTACAGCACTCAGTTCCCGAAAAAGTATTTGGACATTGAAAATGTAGGAATGTCATAGCATTACATAATAAAACATCAAACCGAGTGGCATTTGCAAACAAATGATGCTAGACTTTTTCTTTCTGCCATTTTTGCAATTACTTTTGATTGGTCAAACAGAAATTGAATAGAAATATGTTGTTTATATCATAAATGTGGATACTATGGATCTATTACATAATACAAAGACAGTCATACATTTTAAAGTGTTGCTTACATGTCCAAATTATTCTTCAGGACTAATTCATCACATGAAACACAATAAAATCACAATTGAGTACAATTATGATAAGGACACCCCAACATACTAAACATTCACAGAGAATAAAAATCACATTAAGTAAAAAGAAACATAATACACTGCACGCAAACGTTTGGAGCCAGACCTTGACTCCAGTTATATTTAAACAGCGTCCATGCCCTGACTTCTGTAAGACATAGGTGTGAAGGACCTGGGTTAAACATGCTGTAACTCAGAGTAGATTGAGTAGACCTGGATCAACAATCCGTCAACGGCAGGTAATCACACAAGACCGAAACCAGGAGACAGTGATATGTCTCACCTGTTGTCTCTCAAGCTTCTTGGCCAACTTCTTTAATGCAGCAGGATCATCCACTTGAACATGCTCTGGTAACCTTTTCACAACTGAGAGAGGGAGATGAAAACAAGGTTTACCACTACAATATTTCAATCACAGCTTTTATCCGAATGCTCTCATGTTAAGTTACCAGCTTGAAGCTCGCTGGGGGAGGCTTTAGACTTGCTGGAGGATGGCTGGCCTCCTTCTTTCTTGCCCTGTTTCGATACCCGTTCTGAGTCTTGCCGTGCACGACGCTCCGCTCGTAGCTCTGCTTTGGTCTTTGTGGGCTTCTCTGCAGCCGCAGGAGGTTCAGACACAGACGCATTTACAGGTGCCGGGGCCGCTGCAAGGGTCAAACAGGAAATTAACTTAATTAACAACAAAAGACAGGGCTATTGATAGTCATTTTTGCACATAGATTAAAAAAGCAATTAAGAAAATATTTAAAAAATCTTAATAATGGGGCAATTGCAGCCAAAAATGGTGTGATGGTAAAAAAATGTATAATGCATTTAAAATTTTACAATAAGTTAATGTTTGTAAAAGTTACATTTTTGTTAAACATTACAAGTTGTTAAAGTTAATTTTTAAATGTATTTTATGTATGAATAAAATGTATTTTAAAAGTTTAATAAACATTAGTTAATGTTGACATGAAAGAATAATGAACAACTGTATTTATAAAAAACTAACATTAACAAACTAAAAAAAAAAAAATATATATATATATATATTGTTGAATGTTCAACACATCAGAGGAATAGTTCACTTGGAAAAAAGTATTTTTATCATTAATGCCCCTTATGCCATTTATGTTCAACTAAAGAAAGTCATATAGACCTTTGATGGCATAAGGATGAGTAAATGACAAGAACATTTTCATTTTTCAAGGTTTTGGCTGGTTCATCTTCAGTAGACTTACCTTTATGCGCTGGGCTCTGTGTGGCGGGTTTTAACTTAATTAACAACAAAAGACAGGGCTATTGATAGTCATTTTTGCACATAGATTAAAAAAGCAATTAAGAAAATATTTAAAAAATCTTAATAATGGGGCAATTGCAGCCAAAAATGGTGTGATGGTAAAAAAATGTATAATGCATTTAAAATTTTACAATAAGTTAATGTTTGTAAAAGTTACATTTTTGTTAAACATTACAAGTTGTTAAAGTTAATTTTTAAATGTATTTTATGTATGAATAAAATGTATTTTAAAAGTTTAATAAACATTAGTTAATGTTGACATGAAAGAATAATGAACAACTGTATTTATAAAAAACTAACATTAACAAACTAAAAAAAAAATATATATATATATATATATATATTGTTGAATGTTCAACACATCAGAGGAATAGTTCACTTGGAAAAAAGTATTTTTATCATTAATGCCCCTTATGCCATTTATGTTCAGCTAAAGAAAGTCATATAGACCTTTGATGGCATAAGGATGAGTAAATGACAAGAACATTTTCATTTTTCAAGGTTTTGGCTGGTTCATCTTCAGTAGACTTACCTTTATGCGCTGGGCTCTGTGTGGCAGGTTTTGACGGTGGTGGAATTGACACTTTCTCCTTTTCTGGAGGACCCTTGTCATCTTTCTTGTTCTTTTTCTGATGCTTCTTCTCTTTCCTAAGACGCTGCTTCTCTTCTTTGGTTAGCTCCTTGCCTTCGGTCTACAGGTAAAATCACAAAATTCCAATTTTAAACAGTTCAATGTCATTGTTAATAAGAACATACGAGTTTCATTTATATTAACATTACTAAACAAATTGCTTACTAGCACAACTCAAATATCTACTATACATGGGTAGTTGACAAATAAATATGTGACAGCAAAAATGTAGAAAAAATTTAAAATGTACAAATAGCATGAGAGATTTATCTTACTGTACTTGTTAGGTTTTTTCCTAATTTTTTTTGTATGTCACACCATAAGACATAGACTTTTGTCAACCACCCAAATATCAACCTAGACAGCCTGATCCAAATGCTTTAAACACTTTTTGAGACACATTCTTTGCGTTTCACATTTTTCCTCAGCAACGAAATAGGTAATAAACACCTCCAAAGATATATAAGATAACATGAACATGAAGACTTACCTTGGCTCGTGTAATTTCTTGCATCTTTACAGCTTCTCCATCTATATCAACAAATCAACAGATCTTTAATACGTACACTAAGTAAGATCGCTGGTGACAAAAGACATTAATCTCACATAGACGTCAGAGAAGTTTGTCATGAGAGAAATGTTAGCACTGGTTTTGCAGTTTATTTCATCATGCTGGATCTTGTCAAACATAAACACGCTACTCACAGGCTATTCTTGGAAAAGACTACATGTAGAGATAATAGTTCAATCCGCGATTGTGACAACAGAGTTAGATTTCAATACGAGTTTAAATACTGTATGATGTCATTTCCACTGCACATATGCCAAGTTAGCTGTGTCATGGCAGAGTAACGGTAACCAGCTTAACTAACCAGAAATCAAGCTCTCCGGTAACGACAAGCGATAGTTTAAACACGCATTTAATTATTGTAACCACGTATTTTTAACGTGTAAATGTGTATATTTTACCTGTAGCATGGTTGATGCTATCAGCCTGTTTTCCATATAAGTCGGCCATGTTTCAATGTACTTCGCGATTTCTCGCTAATAAATTGCTGCCTAGAGAGTCTAGGGGAATTACACTGCCATCTAGTGATCTAGATCACTAAAACGATGTTTTCCTTTTTAAGGCAGGACAACTTAATCTTTCATAGAGAAAAACCTGAGGGACTATGGTGATTGGTCATGTCGATCGCCATCATCAATAGATAGATATGAATGTGACATATCTTGTACTTCACAAATCTAACGCAGTCCATAACGTTTGAACGTGACGTAAGCAACGCGATAGACGTGCCGAACAATGCATGGCGGCTTATATCCAAAATGCAATGCGCAATGACGTCGTTTCACAGACTCTATTGTAGTTGCGGTCGCTAATGTACGTTTTTAAGGCATACAAGAAAAATAAAGTTATTGTCAGAAGTGGGATTCGAACCCACGCCTCCAGAGGAGACTGCGACCTGAACGCAGCGCCTTAGACCGCTCGGCCATCCTGACATGAAACTACCCTTCACCGCCTGTGATGAAAAGTTTGTCACACGACATTTAGCATTGATTTACATAATTCACGCATTTTCTCTATTATTTACTATTTTACTATTTACTATTTAGTGTACATTATTGTGTCCCACCTCGTGGTGCTCTTACCCTATGATCTAAATGTGATAATAGTACACAATCAAGATTGGAAACGCCATCTGTTGGTCTCAGACGATCGTACACGCAAAAAGAAGGTAACACATTTACGCCTTCTAAAAACGATATATTCGTTGCTGTTAACAGCGATGATTTTGTTTTTATTTATAACCCGAGCTTTAAGTAATGAAAGGTTTTATGACGTACAGTTAATGATTAGATTCTCTAGGCGGTTTCACTACTTCCAGTACCTGTTTAAAGTCGCAAGATGGCGCTAAATCATTTTTATTTGCGTTGGCATGAAACGAGTAACCGCGGGGAGTCATAAAAGGGACATAAATCAAAAAGTTATCTCTCTACCAAGAACAGCTAAAGAATGGTTAATTAAAATAAACTTCCAATGTCAGAATAATGTATTAATATTAATTAAATGTTTCTAACAATGTCTTAAAAGCCAGGATTTGTATGACGGGTTTAACTGAAATACCATATTTTTTAAAGCAACAGACCCCATGATATAAAGCCAGATGCTTCTTTATTTGATTTTTACAAAATAAACAAATATAATGTAATAAGAATTTTATGTGCTATTTCACATTGGGGGAATATTTCCATAATTCCAAGAAAACAGATATATAAATAATAAAATGTATATTATGATATATTTGATTCCAGATTGGCCTATAATAAAGATTTATGTTTAAATCAAAGAAATTTGTATTAATATGTGAAGGTGGCATGAAACCTTAAAGAACCCATTTAGAAACGTAAAAAAGGTAAACATTTATTTCATTTGTTTGTGATCCAATATATAAAGAATAAATTTATTGGTGTTTAATTGATAGTAAAATGGTTAAAGTAATCATTTAGTGTGTGTATATTTAGAGTGCATAAAATGCTAGGTCTGTAATTGTCTTTTGAAAGACAAAATATAAAGCTGTTATTCCAGAAATTATGAAAGTGTTAAAAATGCTATATCCATGAGATGTGGCAGTTGTTTTTATAACTAAACATGAACATACACATTACCTGTGTATCCACTACTAATATAGATATTGAAATTAAATAAACAGGTGAATGTGTGCAAAGTTTATTTTCTAAAGAGTCCACAAGGTCAAATGGGCCCATAGTTGAAGAAACACCCAACACTTATTTACTATGAAATGAACTAAAAACATTTTGCAATATTAAGAGTTTATTAAAACAAAAACGTTAAAACATTTTCGACAACAGTTTATTCTACAAAAAAGCACACCATATTGAACAACTGTCTTATAATCTTTTGGGTCATATATGTTGGATGTATTCACGACGCAGTAGCTGGTTGAAGGGGACCAAACCTCGCAGAAACACCTGACTTGGTTCCATTTGACCAGCCACAGCAAGGTGTGTTGCTTCAGAGAGAGAAAATGGACAGGCACGGGAGTTTACATTCACATTTCATCATTCTACCATTGTTGGTGCTTACCTGTTAAGAAGACAAAATAAAAAATAAAATAGACTGACCGCTATGGCCCAGATTTGTTGTGTCTGCAGTTAAATGTCAGTTTCATTTCTAGTCCCATTAAATGGACTAACTGTCAAACACAGTTGTCAATTACTGACTGGAAATGTTGAAAATGTGCTGATAGGTGTGGAAATGAAATTGGTTGTATCACATTCTTTTGAAACCCCATGAGGTTTGTAATTCCCAGAAGGATTAGTGTAGTGAGATACAGCTGTACTTTGTCAATCTGCCCAGGGAACTTCCGTGGATCAGTGAGAGATGATCAGGGTGTGGAGGCCCATAGTATGTACCACATGGACAACACCTGATCCATGACCGTGTGCTAAAGCGGTTTAACATCACACTTTCCATCTCAGAATACTGTCTTAGCATTTTGTATATCAACTACACACATCTTTAAAATAGCTATGCAGACATTTTTGTACACATGTTGTAAAATGACTCATGTTTGGGTTTAATTGAATCACTCTTTTATTGCAGTCACAAGCTGTTTTGGTCCCTTGATGATAAATTCCCCCTTAAACCACACACTTCCTTACATTCCATAACCTGAGTATTCATATGGGCATATAAGGAAGCATGTCTTCACAAGGGGAAAAATCCTCACAGAGTACAAAAATACACAGATAATATTACTGAAGCATCATGTGTTCAATTATATAAAAGTAGTAAATAAATAATATATAAAGCCACACACGCTTCTTCTTTCATCACGCATTTGTGGAAACAAAATCCATTTTTGTTCCTGACAAAATAAAAATACACATTTTGTAGAATGAAACACAATACAGTTAATATGCAAAAAATATTAATTTACCTTGTTGCATGTTCTTTAGTGCCTAGTGACTGTCAAAGTAGTTGATGTGCAGAGGAGCGAGGACAAGATCAGCCAGACAAGCAGGAGAGGACTAACACTCTTACACGTCTTTCTCACATTTAAATAGGCTAGAAAGTGTGCCGCGTGGTAAGCTTGATACCAGCAAACTACCCGTTTTACTCATTCTTAAAGTGGGAGCTTGATATACAGTAGATCAAAGACGAGACACGACACCTCAGGTGAAAACCTGGCAATACAGTCATACCTCTACTTCCTTTAACAGCACCATTTCCATGTCTGGGGTGTAAAATCTTCCATTTCCCACCTCGTAAAACACAAGATGTCACCTAGCATCTATATCCAAATCAAAATTAGGCAATAGCCTATACTAGCCATCAATAAAAAAGCATTATTGGAGCAATTATTCAAAGAAAAACTCGAGAGGCCATTGATTTTTTTTCCACAAAAAAGAATACATAACAAAATAATTAAGACCGATTTTCCAATTCTTTTAAATTTCCTAACCAGATCTACCAATAAATGAAGACTCTCCCCACACCTTTTTCCTTCCATCTTTCCTCTTCTGTTGAGTGTTACAGTGTATCGTCCTCTTTGCATGACTGGTGGATTCTGCCCAGGCATTGCCACGTGCACCCGGCCTTTTCAAGCTCGAGCCTCCCTTATACTCCCCCCCTCTACCTCTGTGGCCTCCCACCTGTTGGTGTCCTTTAGAAGCCAGGGTCTCTCCTATGCCTCCTGTCCAACCCAATCAGGGCCGTGACAGGGGAGAGCGAGCCTGTGAAATCACACCTCTCAGCTGTTCACACTCGCCTCAAGATACCCTACACCCACAGCTCCCCTTTTACACCGAATTTCAATGGCTCCTTTAAAAGACATATACAGTAGATAGAAAAGGCAAAGACAGGAACCAGAAAACAACTCCAGAGAGGGGGTTTTAGGATGGAAAACTTAGGGATCAAAATGACTTTCATGCAATTGGTACAACATGGCAAGAGCAACAACGAGAGCATGATTTTAATTCTCAGGGAACACATGAAAATGTGGAAATTAGAATGCACTGTAAATTGTAAATAGCACCATCAGTAATGTCTGCATCAACTCATTATGTATGTATCAAGTCGTTATATTACACCATAATGATGCTCAAAGCTAAAAAGCATTCAAGAGTGTATTTTACTGACCCACTATTGTACTCAATAAAACATTTTAACACAGGTTATAGCGACAAAACCATTACTGAAAATGATTTTGAATCAGTTTAATAGACAATTTTTCTCACAAATAATAAAATGCTGTGCACATTAAACAATTGACTATTTGAACTGGCGAATTTACATACATTTCTTAGGAGCTATCTAGGATGTTCTCATTTTGCTTTAATGAAAGAATACACCTGAGATGACTCCAAAACCACGAAGATCCATGTTATCTTTCATACAAAGGAATTAAAGGTCATTGTAAACTCCCAATGTTAATTTGTTTACATCTGTTTACATTTTTTAAACCCTAATGCTTATGTAAAACAAATGTTTGAGAATATATAAAATATATATTAGGGCCATTGTTTTGTCTTAAGATTGTTTCTAAGGCACATTTATCAAAGCTACTAAAATGTCCTTTTTAACTACAGCTCTGTTTGTGAAAACAGGCCTAAACTATCATTCATTTCCTTATTTAAAACGTTTTGGGGTTTAAATTCACTGACATGACATCTCAAAAGTCTATTGAATGAAAATCAGAGACGTTACACAATAGTTGTTTAGTACTATATAACTGACTAAAAAGATCACAATTCAGTTCTATCCAGTTCTACCCCTTTTTGTTGCATGATGATACATTATGGATTAGCTGTACATTAAGTCACTTCAATGGAAGCAAAACAGTACATATATTTTAATTAACGATTAAGTGATTAGTGGCAAACATGAAAACACAATAAGAGTTCAAAGGGATTTCTTTATACAAACTGTTGTGTATCACATTCTTTTCAATATGATTCAATGACTCGTTATTTTATTCACTGTTTAGAAATGGCATATCTCTTTACCACGCTTGATGTCCTCAGACTAAGCCATCTACAATCTTTTAGAATTAACCCGACCTATCTCTCCAGAGGAAATGGGAGAGGTCAGAGTACATTTTCCCCTGCAACAAGCATGACAGTACCCCTGAAGTCAGCACCTGTGTTCTAAAAGCAGCCCAGGCAACAGGAGACCCCGGCCAGAGATGAGGCTTATTCTGAAACCCAACACTCTGCGCCCTTTAACAGTGTGTGTGACAGCCACAAATAGCAGCACGATCGCTCCAGCCAGGGATAGCACCATGCATGCATGCTTAACAATTACAATTTCTAGTGGCTGCACATGATAGTAACAAATTAAACATTTCCATACATCCTACATTGTTATAGAGGATTACAGCAGTAACTAATGCAGTCAGTAATAACTATAGGCCCTCATCACCTGTTACTAAAGATATCTCTCTATATAAAGCTTAGAACTCCAAATCAATCTCCATTTACATTCCAGGTTTTATTCAAGAAATACAGAAAGCGAGGCATATAAAATCTTCCATCAACAGTTGGTTTCAGTAGCTAATCCCAAGGAAGCTGTGCAAGCATTGCAAGGGTGTGTCTTTAATGCGTTACGGAAACAATAGGGAACAAGTGTGCATTAGGGTCAACATTAAAAAAAGGGTTGAAGAAGAACGTATGCTCCAAATCTGATCGGTGGGTTTATATTTAACTCAGGCAGTCAAGCTGGGCCCCAGAGTGCTAATAACTTTGTTCCTTTCTGTCACTAGCATTTGGCCAACAGCATCCCGGTTTATTCTAGGGGATCATTGCTCTCCCTCTTTCCGGAGGATGATATATAATTTTTCAGACTGTGCCATTCAGACAGCTGATTCCCAGTCCTACTTTGGGTTGAGAAACATTCTTTGAACACAGGTCGGGTTGGAGGATTTATTTTGTTTGTTAAATTAACTGCAGTGCTTATATAATTATATTATGTCAGAGCGACCAAATGGATTAACAAAGAAAAAAACAAAGGAATGTTTTATGCTATTGTCACATAAGAGATCTCTTAGTATCAAATATACTTGAATATATGTGACCCAGTCTGTGAAAACCCAGCTAAAGTCATTTTTTGTGATTATTTTTTGTTTTCTACATATAATCATTCTTCATAATGTAAAGAATTTAACACTGATATCTTTAATATTGTCTGAGCAAGGTCATGTCAAACATTGAAATGTTAGTGAACTTTATAGGTGAATTCAAATTTTGATGCCCATTATCTCAGAATTAGATTTTTAGACATTCGCCTGGTTTTCACAGACAGGGTTACATATCATTATCCTTCAGCAATGATTAAATTAACCAGATTCCTAGAAGGACTTTGTTTTTATTGTTATTTTAACTTATTATGAATATTTTTTTGTGAATCACTTCACTTTTAATTACCTTTGTGTATGAAATGTGATATATGAATAAACTTGCATTGCTTTGCCTTGTCTTGACTCCACAGAAGAAATTTAAAGCAACAAAACTCTCAAACTGCTCACATGTGCCATGATACCAAAGATTTCAAAATGATTTCTTATCAGAAAACCACATTATTTTAACTATGCTATCCACATTAATTGTAAAGCTTCTTAATCATGCTTTATACCACAATTTGTGTCTATTTTTATTCCTTCTAAGGAATTTCATACCAACATATATAACAAATCATAAGTGAAACATACCAAAAGTATTTAATGTAACATTTCGCAAACTCCATCATGTCTCTTGACCTATAAGAGCAATCTCTTAATATTAAAATTGCTTTGTATTGATTTGTTATATATGTTAAAGTGGAATTTAATGTTATGTACTGTACAGAATAAAAAAACAAGTGAATCTAGTAGGGAAACAGCACAATATATTAACTTTGAAAGTTTTGCCCTTCTTTAGGTATGACAGTTGCTGCCATTAAAGTTGACACAGCTGTCTCTGAGAGGCTGGTGCTGCTCTGTAAAGTATTGGAATAGAAAAGGTCAAAGGTGACTGGCATTTCAGTAGATGTAAAAACAGGTGCTAGCCCTAAACAGGTGAACACCTTTTCCCCTGTACCACAAAGATATCAGTAATTTGGATTTGCAAGTCCTTCTGTTTTCTTTCTTTCCATGTGTATAATTATGGGGAAATGTGCAGCACAAATTACACATATGCAGTTGACGGACACTTACTGTATATAGGCCAACATATAGCACAGACGGGCTTTATATTTATCAGTACACACTATCATTTGTAATCAAGCCCATGATTTAAGTACTATTCTCTATTAAGCATAATTCTGTCCAATTTGAGATATAGAATCTGGCTGGTATGAATATTATTCTGTTGAACACTTTCACAAGTATTATTTTTCACTCACAGGCTTAGTTTTTGCTGGTATGCTGGATGTTAATAAACAGCAGACCAAATGGTAATATGGCAGGAAATGCACCTCTGACCCCATCCTGTCACTCCTTAAAAGAACTACATGAAACAGACAGGGTGTCAAAATAGGATACTTGTTGCTTCAACTGGTGTCAGCAATCTCATTAAAAAGCGGGGGTGCCCACTAAATGACCGTGTGAGCACTGATGGTAACTGGGTCAAACCTGCGATAATCACACTGAATAACAATTGAACAAAGAAGAAAAAAGGTGTGTGGATGAATTCTGCATCAAACTGTACAATACTGTAAATTATTATGGAATTGTATTTTCACTGTGCACTATTTGATGTAGTCCTTAACAGCAGCTTTGTTGCTGTGTTGAAAAAACATTTTGTTGTAAAAATAACTTTTGGTGTGTTTTTATTGAATTCCTCAATAAAAAGATTTAAACCCACACAGAAAACATTTTGTAACTTGGGAAGGGCATTGCAATATGAAGCTGTCATGTAACATCAAAAAATAATTTGGTTTTCTTTAAACAACAAGATATTATTAAATAGTGTTTGATAAAAAACTAAAAATGTTTTTGCTTTTTTAATAAAAAGATTCTTCACATAACTCCATATGTCAACATGAATTATATCATTTTAATTGTGCATAAATTTGTTGTTCTAATTCACAAGCGGGAAATGACATGGGTAATCAGTTTCGTAATTGCATTGTCACATACAATAAATATCCCTTTATAGAATTAGCTAAGGAGTTATGAGAAAAATGCTTCTGTGCTATTGTTTTGCTTGTCAACTTAATCAAAGTAGAAGTATCAAAATGAAATGCCATTGCTTGTTATTTTTAAAAACTACGCTGAGGCCGGAGCTAGTGTTACATTTTTTACTTCAGTGAACAATTCTCAGGTTCATTTTTATACATTTACACACATACTTTAAAGTCTAACCCTACCTCGCCTGAATGTTTGCAAGTGCAGTTTATGTTTATAAGATTGGAATTTCACTTTGAAGACATTATTATTTATAATTGTTCTAATAAAATTGACATACAAAACCCCTTCCAGAAAAGGATGCCCTAAAACCTTGTAGTTACTGAGATATTTCCCTTCTAAGATATATTTCATATGTGACTACATGTATGTCCATATATCAATTATCTGAGCTTCCAAAATGACAAGCACACATGGACATCCCTTTGTCTGTGTTAATATAGAACCCATGTTTCTAACAAATAAACTTTGAACAATACTTGGAGAATGCTTAATATGTATATTTGCCCATGATCTTTAATTCACAAATATACCCAAGAACTTTTTAACATTTTTTTAAAATCAAACTCTTCATTGGGTGTCAGAACATCATTTATAACATATTTTAAATTATTTAAAGATAAACAAAACAAACAAAAATGGATAAAACAGGGAAACATTTAAATGCATTTAACATGCTGATTCCCTTTTTGATTGCCTCAAAGCTTTTAAAGACCTTGTTATAAAACATGCTTTAATAAACCGTCATATAATAAAACAGGTAGTTTTGGTAATAAATCAATAGTAGAAATGAAATATGACATTTATAAACGCATATATTTACTGGCCTCACAACCCAGCTGAATATCAGCTACGATTGGTGGAAATAGAAAGAGAGCAGCGCGCTGTACTTCCTATGTTTACTTACGGAGCAAGATGGCGGCGCCCATAGATCCACCAGCACGGAGCAAGGACAGTTTCTAAACCGGGCTTTATTTTTCTTTTTAAAAATATTTTTAAAGAAATTTAAAATGCAAGCGATTTTCAGAAATATCTGCAGTAGATTGCGCGCACATTTTTGGTAATGAAACGTCTGATTGTTGAAACGTCCACGTGTATATGTTTTTGAAGCCCCTGGTTGCGGTGTAAATAGGAATCAGAGGTAACTGTAAATACTATAGGCGGATAATATAACATCAGTGCGATCTCCCACTTTTATTAGTGTTGGAGATAGTTGAAAGTATCAGTCGCAGGCATGAGATGTGCGAAGGCACTTCAGCTCACCCTTGCGGTCATTAAACCAGATGCTGTGGCCCATCCTCTTATTCTGGAGGTGAGATAACACGAAATACTGCACTACAACTGTTATTCTCATTTTATACTCAATTCTAGAAAATAGTAAATTTGTGGTTATTATGGTTTTCCTACAAATATAAAAACTATGGTTGTTATAATCTAAATCATGATTACTTTTTATAACTTCCACCTATATTGTTTCTGTTTGGCTACATAGAATATCAGACAATAATCATCCTGCTGAATGTTTATCAAAAAGACAGATGCTTCCCCCACTGATCTGTGGAGAATTAAAGCCACATAATAATTTGTCTTCACTATTAAAATGAGGCCTTGTCTAATTTAATTTCCGTTGTCTGTATCTTCAAAGAGATAAAGTGTCTTTAATTAGCAACAATTTCCTCTTGTAACCTGGCTTGAATACTAGAGTCCAGACTCTTTTAATTTGCACGGGTGGATTTACAATTGAAATGTTTGTGTTTTCATTAAAGCTTTGCTTCATTTTTAAGCCTTTACCTTTTTTTTATTTTGTAACATTAAAACTCTTCTATTAACTCATCCCTGTGTGAAGGAAAGGGTTCAACAAATGTATGTGTTGCAAAAGTCCCTTAAGCTAATAAACTAAGTTAATTTGGGTTTTTTTCTAGGTTCTTCATCAGAAAATTCTAGAAAACTTCATTATTATCAGAAAGAAAGATCTGATGTGGAAAAAAGAAGATTCAGAAAGGTTTTATGCTGAACATGCAGGTAGAGGATATTTATATCGATATTTTTATTTTTGTATTATATTTATAATATTTATTATTTAATAAATAATGTTATTGTTTATTAAATAAATATTATTTAATAAAAACAATAACAACCTCAAGCAATGTGTTTAAGACAAACAATATTTAAGATATAGCTGCATGTGAAAACCCAGGTTTTAAGTCATTTTTATTTGTGACTTCCTGTTTTCTACACAAAATCATCTTGAATAATGGAAAGTACATTCTGTGAAAATATAACCTTGATATCTTTAATATTGACAGAGTAAGATTATGTCAAAAAATTAAATCATCCCTTAAGGTCATTACATGAATGAAAATGGTTTCTGTTACATTTTGAGATGGAATGGTTGGAAACATGTGTGGGTGTGTATCAATGATGTGTGATTTTACACAGGATGAGTCACACTTAAAGCTTCACAACCTGTTACTCAGTCTCAGCTTATCATCATATTCTGCTTTGAAGATTAAACAGCTGCCAAGTGTTCGTATGTTGGTATAATCTATTCAAAACCCTGCTTTGGCCAAGCAAGCAGATTGCAGCAAAAAGCTGCTGCGTAAACCACAACATCACCCTTGTTTAATTGTTTCTAGTAGATAAATTGTAAAAAATTCAATGCAAACACTTTATTCGTCATGTGTATTAATTATTCTCTGTTTTTATTTCACAGGGCGATTTTTCTATCAAAGACTGGTTGAATTCATGTCGAGGTACATTTTATTTTACCTTTAAGTTTGTCTTTTTTGTTTACTTTAATGATTTTCCTGCCTTCACAATGTCTTAAGTGATACAATTTATTATCTATGAAGGAATAAATAACAAATAATCTTGAGGTGTACATGTAAATATTTATTTGCTGGAACAGGATGTGCACTTTAACTAATGACAAAAAAAATCTGTGTTTATTGATCAATCTCATACATAAGCTGAAAGATATTTTAGTTTCTTTTCAAATTTTGCTCCATTCCAAATTCTCATTAACTTGCTGCTATCGCACATATAACCACACATTTCCACAATGTAAACATTTATCTCTTTCATCCATTAGCAGATTAACTTCATTATGCTGTAACATCTTTTTAACGTTTCAGCTCATTTTGGTGTTCCTTGTATTTCTGTTGCACACAAGACTGGGAAGAAGTGATCTATAATCTTAGAAATACTTAGCATTGTCTTTGTAATTATGTGTGGTGAAATCTTAATCAAAGGTCAACTATGTAATCCTTTCTACCCTCACGAGTTTCATAAGTCAAATTCTACAAATTTTATAGTTCTGTAGTGTATGCTACAGGCCTGCTGACCTTATTGTACAGTGTCTTATTGTATAGACACACTTTAAGATAATAATGAATGCGGATACTGTATAGTCTCTCATCTTTGGAGAGGGGATGGATTGTTAATGTTGCGAGTGGTCCAGTTTAGACAGTGAGGCTGATGTTACCATGGCACCCTGTTGTCAGGCCTCATCTTTGTCTCTGTGGAATCTGAAACATCACCGTAGCACTTGAACTGACCTGTGCTTAATTGTATTGTATCTAAAAAATTGTGTGTGTGGTTCTGTGAATTAAAGGATTAAATGACATATGTCCTGAAATTCGAATAATGTCTGTTATTTTCTGCTTGAATTTGATAAACGTAAACATGCTAAAAGATGGTTTTTAATTTACACACTGATTTACATTTTCCACATCAGTGGCCCAATGAGAGCTTACATACTAGCCAGGGAGGACGCTATCACTCACTGGAGAGGGATGATGGGCCCAACAAAAGTGTTCAGAGCCCGTTTCACTTCACCAGACAGCCTTCGGGGCCAGTATGGGTTGACTGACACCAGAAACACAACCCATGGTTCAGGTAACATAACTGCCTAAACAGATTGAAACAAATGAGTGTTAATGCAGTGGAAAAAACTCTGAAATGTAATTTATGACATTTCATATTACACATATCTTCAAGCTCAAAGAGCATTATCACAAATAATCACACACTTTTTATGTTTCAATGATAAAATTACAATACAATTAACCTTTGAAAAAAGAATAATGCTTGGGCTCAAGCGGAGGTAGCATTTTAATAATCATTCAAATAAGGTGTACATGATTTAATGGCATTGGCATTATATAGTCTTCTGTGTGCGGTTTAGATAATCCATTTTAATGGTGACATTAAAGGGATAGTTTACTCAAAAATAAAAATTGTAATCACTCTCATGTTGTTGTGAAACGCAAAAGAAGATATTCTGAAAAATGTGAGTGGTTTTGTGCCCACACAATGTAAGTTAATGGGAGCCAGCGTTGTTTGGTTACCAACATTCTTTAAAATATATTCATTTGTTTTCGGCAAAAGAAGGTCATACTGTTTTGAATGACATGAGAGTGAGTAAATGATGAAAGAATTTACATTTTTGACTAACTATCCCTTTATTACAGACTGTATTTTCTAAACTTTGTTTAGTATTTGAATATAACAAAAATGTTTGACCATTACTTTGAGGCAGGTCAACTATTTTTGAACCTTGTTTAGTATTTACATTCAAGACCTTGTCTTTCACACTCTTTCTTTCAGATTCCATTGAATCAGCGAGAAGAGAGATTGCGTTTTTCTTCCCAGAATTCCTTGCAGATGAGTGGATGAAAAGGGAGGAGCCAAGCTTTAGGTTGGGACCTGTTGAATATAATGTGCAAAGACAAATTCATACTCTACAGGAAACAGAACTCTGATCACTATGGAACATCTACAATGCTGTATTAATGTTACATTAACTTTGCCTTCACAACAAGTTGGTTCTTTGTGCTGTATTGTATTTATTTGTTCATTCTTCATTACCATTATGCTTACACAAGACTGCAGTCTAGTCCAGACTGTGTCTATACTGCATCTGATACAATACAATGTAATGTATAGTAAAAAAAATATGTAGTAGCCATGACATATTAACAAAATACAGATTTAGATCTTCTGGTTTACATAAACCAGTTGGCACTGTTCAGTTTCCCAGTCATAAGACTGTAAATGGTTGGGGAGCTTTGAAATTCGAAACGAACAAATGTTCCATTGATTACATTAATTTTAAAGTTTTTAAACAGTGTGTGGTCTTTTGATTGCAATGTTTTAGTATAATTTCTAAAATAATTTTACAATGTACTGACAATCTGCAGTAATCTAAAGAGTAATTCAGTTTTTACTGTCAGTAAACAGTTCTTCGATGGCAATATGAAAACAACAGATTATATATTATTCTTTCACACTGCTTTTCATTGTAGCTTTATACAGAAAAGTTTTAAAGTTTTAAACAGATGTTTTTTCTTGTAGTCATAAAATAATTTTACATAACACATCTCATTTTAAGACACATTCTTTGTTTCAAAGTGATGCCATTACAAGAGTACTTTGATGACTTTACCCTAAAAAAGAATATACTCTTTCAAGGCAACCATTGTGTGGTAACACTAATGTAAAGGACGTACAAATGAGCCCTGATTCTCATATACAGTACATATACATTATCACATAAAGACATCTAAAATAAACAAATAATAAATATAAAAAAAGTAACTTATTTCTACTTATAATATCCATAATCAACTTAAAAACACACTTTTGTTTTTTGTAATTTTTGCGGTTTAAATACTTTAAACCACATTTATCAATAAATAGACTCTCAAATCAATCAAATAACTCTGATTGCCTCATCTTTTAGTGCTTTCAATGTACAGTATGTACAGTACATTTACTAAGACTGATTGTATGCAATTAATAAAACAAACATCATGAAGAGGTACATAAACAGACATTATTAAAACAATCAAATGTCATCTGTAACTTAAGGATAATAATGAATCGACCGTTGAATGATACTGTTATTCACAGCACTGATGTAATTCTTCATTCAGGCCATCCCTGCTTTTAACTTCTTTGGTCCATAACATCTTCACCAAAGCTTTTTAAGAAATCCAAGATGGACTCTGTTTTAAGCAAATGAACATTTCTTTTGAGATCTTGTGTCTCATTGAGGCACCGAGTCAATCGCAACATCCATCAGACCGTCCACTGGTTTCATGACTTCATATGTGGTTTGTGACGTTTCCTTGATCTTTCCGCTTTTGTCCACCTTCCGGATACTCTGAGTCACAGTTATCGTAACCTGCTTGGTGGACATTCTGTTGTCCTGCCATTTGGTCTAATAGAAGACAGTGAAACATATGGTAATGATCAAATACAGAGCAACATTTGAAGATGACAAAAACACAATATCTAACAACACAAACATCTGAACGTATTGTAGAATATTAAAGATATTCATTAAAGACAGAAAGCCTTCTGCAATTTTCATATATCTTGAGGTTCGGAACAATTTTGTGATCAACAGGTTGTGATCCTATTGTGGTTTTTGAACGCTAGTGTTTTATAAGCTTAAGGTCTTCAATACTTTTAAAAGAAGATTCAACAGATATGCAACTTGTGTAATGCACATGATCAGTGCTTATAACTAAGACATTTCCCTTTCTTGAGGCAAATTGTTTTATGGTTTGTCTGGCTAAAAAATGGATTTTGGAGTGTAAGAAATCAACTTCAAGTGTAAAAAGATATTTCATGTACAAAGCAAAAGCAAAACCAATACATTCTATTGAAAATACTCACAATTTCCTCAGTTCGCAGCACACTTCTCCTCTGTAACGTGGTACCAGATGTGGACAGCACCTCCTGTTCTTGTGAAGAGAGTACTGCAGGGGTGCTTCCCGTTTTCATGTCATTGAGACCCACCTCGGACATGGCAGAACACACTTTCAGATACGCCTGGGCTGGAGCAGGCAGACCATCATCAAAGAGATCTTCAAGAGTTAATAATAAGGCAGTGAATAATAAGATGCAAAAAAATGAATTCTCTTAAAAATTAATACAATGGTGATAATTACTTCAGAATCAGATGGGCAGAGTTAAATAAAATCACAAGTTTGTACATATAACAAAACATGTCTACGAAAATGATCTCTCCCATTCATAGTCAAATTCTTCTGCTCCATCTTTTTATAATCTATTGGTTTAATAGATGCTATTATTTACACGTTATCATTACACAACATTGCTGCTCCATGAGTAACAACTGTGCACAAAGTGATAAGGAGTGCTTATTGTGTTCAGCCTTGCTATATTGTTGTATCACAGTATTGAAAGGATTTAATCATCTCCATGGCAACAAGAGGCCTACTGGAATGCATTGCACACCAAAAGCAGGTTCACAGGGATTGCACATAGTCAAAAAACTGTATAGTGTAATGTACTGTAGTCGCTTTGGATAAAAGGGTCCGTAAAATCTGTAAATTGGGGAAAAGGGACTAAGGAAAGATAGAGATTGTTTTGAAGTAATGTGTGAGTATATATAAGATGATTTGTTTAATTTCAACTAGGCTTTTTTTAATCATATAAATATATCTAAAAATGTTATAATCTTTATTCTCACCAAGGTTGGCAGTTTTCTCGGATGGAAAGCTCACTTCTGATGAGTTTTCTGAGGGAATGCTCTGGATGGAGGACAGTGGTATGTCTGTATCTGTGCTGGTCAGCCAAGTAGACTCGGTCTCTTTGGTCCAGCTTTCCATATATCTCGGCTCCAACACATCTGTCCTGGAACCTCCACAACCCATGATATCAAATCCAGCACCAGACCTACACAGCCTTGGATCCTTGGTCCATTACAACACCTCCCAAATGTCAAACCAAACAGGCATTAGACTCAATCTGTTTGCTACAGTGAGTTCACCACGTGAAGCTCTGCGATCGTCTTTCAGTCATGAATGTTATCAGTATTTATCAGTATTAAACATTGCGGTCTTTGGCTGTTAAGGATCAGTATAGGAATCCAATGGTCAAGTGTCAGGTAAAACGAGGAGATCCAATCTGTGGAGGAGAAATAATAGCCTGTGTTTGTCATTGTCCTAAAAAAATATTTAGATAAGTCCACTTGTGATCTAAAGTAAGCTGATTGAAATTTTCGATTACATAATTGGCTTTGGAATTATGCATAACACCAAAAACATCAACTTAGTATGTGAAATCTGTATGATGTATTGCCAGATAACATCCCACCAATAAATCCCATCACATTACCAGTAGAGAGAGAACAGTACAGTTTCCATTAAAACCAATACACAATTCCCATTATAACCTTTAAATCTATTAGAAATTCTCAAATGGTTTTTATTTTTCATCAGGTTAGTAGGATGAGGAAGGTCCTTGCGTTTCTCTGGTAGTTCAACACTTTCCTAATCCACAAATGACGTAAACAACGACGAGTTTGAGATTTCCTCCAGTCAACAAAAAACAAAAGGTAACAATATACAATTACAATCGACTCTTTAACGACTGATTAATAATTTAACCCTGTAAAACTCAATTAACAGTTTATATTGACATTCATTCAGTGCACAGAGCTCTAGTCACTCGAGCTGGATTTGTAATGTTAATTTGTTACACGAGCGCGTCATTATGTCGTATTTATAGCGTCAAAGAACGCACACTGCTCCCATACAGATTATATTAAATACGCTGGGATGTCAAATGCATGACCATTTAAATACAGCATGCCGGTTCCCGTTGCTTGCCGTTTTTTGCGAGATTTTGACACGAATCAGTGTCATTAAAAGAAAACAGGTTTTTTTCCGTAAATAATTAAAGCATTGAATTTATAAACACTCACCATTGTCCTGCTCTTCTTAAGACATCATTGGCAAGATCAGCATAGCAGCTGTACAGCGACGAGCAAAGCAAACAGTAAGTGATGACACTCCCCATCTCTCTCTCTCTCTCTCTCTCTCTCTCTCTCTCTCAGCATCAGCGCACCATTCTTAACATATCGAGGTGTGTGGCACAAAACATTTCTTAAAGAATAATAATAGCCTTAACAGTGCTGTTATTCCCCAGCCTGTATTACCTAAATGTCACAGATGGTTCAAAAATAAAGATGATGCTTTATGTGAAATACTGTTTGTAAACAACTGCATGTCATTGACTGATACTATACAGCAAGGTCCATTCCATATTAATTGATAAATAAATATTTATTTCAAGGTTTGAAAGGTTTTCCTTTTACAATGGCAAATTGTTGGCAATTGATTGTGATTGTGACATATTCTGACATTGAGATTCACCCTCATGTATGAAACCTATTTCTATTTCTAAAGTAAGTATTTTTTTAAATAAATAATTTAAAATTATGAGAATACTAATTGTGACAGTAAAATAGGACAAACAGCAAGGATAAGAACACAAAGCAAAGCACACTAACCTTCTATGCAAATCACTGTAGTACTTTAAAGGGAAAGAGGTTCAATTGGACTACAGCCAGTATGAAAGGAGCTGTGGTCATCAAAGCCCTTCAAACAAAGTCCCAGTACAGCTGTATGTGCAGCATGTGATTACTGTACATTTCCAGGTCTGCTCCAGGTAATCTTTCAGTAGGTGAGAGCACTATAGAGCGTCATCAAAATAGCTTTTACTACTCAGTAATGACACACAGAAACACTCATCTAACCAAATAACATGTCGTCTGTTCATTATGTCAGTGGAGTTTATGTCTGTGCCAATTTAATACTTAAACAACTACAATGGTGAGTGTTCTTCATAGCACATTGGCTTATTACACTTGCTTCATGATGTCATGAAAGTAACATTTATTCCTGTATGGTTCCATGATGTAGTTTTCTGTTCCACTGAAGGTTATTTGTAGTGGAAAAGGGTCCTTTAAGCTATAGAAGGTTGTGTTATTTTAAATAAAAAAGAAATGGTTATTTTAAAAATCTTTGACTAAATGATTCTTTAGGGTATCAAAAATGGTTCTTCTAAGACAATCTTTTGAAGCATATTTATTTTTAAGAGTGTATATCGATACAAAAGAGATTTCATTTTCAACCAGTAGCCAGAGAAGGAATAAAGGCAAATGCTGATATGTGTTCAGTTATAATATAATGTCAAACAATATTAAACAATGCACTCTTTCCAGCCCAGGACACTTCAATCATCCACTTCTGATTGCCTATATCTCCACACGAAGGCTTTCCACTCATTTGGACAAGGTCCATCTTTGATATTCAATGGCAGAATTGTTATTAAATCTTATTAGGAACAGCTAGCAACAACTAACCAAATGTTACTTAATCCAGACAGATACATTTCCCTGTATCAGTAAACTTGACAACAGTAATGAACTTGACAACAATGACATGACAACAGTAATTACACTGACATTTTTGTGACATTTCTGTGCATAGATCCTAATGCTGATGGCCTTTAAGTTATCATGGCTCCACATTAATTCCACTTCGTCTTTGAATCCCTGATAAGCACACCAGATTGTATAATTAGGCTGATAAAAAGAGACAGGTTCTTCCAGGTTTAGGTTTCTTTACAGTGGAAACATTAATAGCTATACATGTTGCAGTTGTCAAACATCAAAAAAGTATTATAATAAAGTGCAAGAAAAGAATGTAGTAAATCATTAATTATTCACTGTAACCTCCAACATTAAAAGAAACCGTAAAACACCTATAAGAAGCAGGTTTCTTGGGTTTACATTCACCACACAGCCAGTAAAACACTAGAAATAAAGGTTGGTTAACCTGTTGAATCTAATCATGACAAACTATATATTGATGGGAGGGTATAAGACTCAAGAATAAACAAAAATAAACAGGAAAAAAATAATGTTAATGATATTTTTAAAAATACCTAATAAATACTTCAATATATATTATATTTAAATATAATATTTAAATATAAAAATATATCTCAAATATAAAACTAGTTAAAAAAATATATGTTTGCTCAACATGTGTGACAGTTATCAGGTTAAACCTGCCAGTCTTGTAATGCCATACCATTATGTTACCAGGTGGGGGCAGTGCAGACATTGCTTTGAAAGAGTCACACATTTTTCTTTTGTTCTTCGGATTTAAAAATAATAACAGCATAATATAAAAATTAACTCTTATTTTTCTTTTAAAAGAAGAAAAACACGTTACTGTTTTTATTTGTCCACTCTGTATTTTGCTTTGTGACTTTGTGCCAGCTGAGGTTTCATCTCCGAGACATCCAATACTTAAATAATCTGATCCCACAATTCCTCGCTTAGTGGAGCCAAACCTGGACCTGGACACAGACCTAGAACAGGATTAAATGAGCACACGTTTAAATACACACAGTCATTCACAAATGCCTCACTGTACTGAAAAACACAGGGGTCTGTTTGTGAGACAGGCTAAAGATTGCAAGACACACTCACCCCTCAAAGAAATAACTACTTACCAGTTTTAAATCATTAGGAATACTTTCAGTCAAGACATACTTACCTCAGCCATGTTTTCATTGTTCATGTTATCTGTATTTTTGTTGACCTGTGATGCAACAGGTGAAAATAATTCACTTAAGTGTTGTTAAACAACTACAAACAAGGTTAAAACATACTATTCAGTATGCATACTGATTTTTGCCTACTATATAATATGAAAGTATAGGTGATTTCAGATGCAAGTACAGTCATTTTTTGTGTAGGATGCACTGGTTGAGTTGGGAATTTGTGCAACATAGCGCAAAACTAGGAATGTTTTTTATGTGTGGTATTGTGAAAATGCTCATCTAAAACAAGATTCAAACAAGATTATTTCATCAACAAAGGCTAATTTAATTAGTCTCTGATAACGGTTTACAAAGATAAAAAAGTGCCTAATACCTAGTAAGTCGTGATCTTAATCCAAACATGTCAGCCCTCGTAAGTCATTCCTAATTCCTTGTAGAAAATACACTTTTAGGCAACTGATGATATCCTATATTATATATTTATGTATTTGGTAATCTACATTACTTTAATGTGCACATTTTGTCAGTATGTTTGTTCTACTGTATATTGAACCCACAACCTTTGTGCTGCAATTAAACTACATGAACAATAATAATGCTGTAATTATTGTAACATATTTTTAAACAAGGATATTTCTTTTTTCTTCTGTTTAAAACCTTTGAGGGTAAAAGCCGAGGCCAAAATTAAGCAGGTGGGTTTGTCTTATTTTTCGATTTTTGTTTGAGCACTCATTAACAAATGGAAAGACGTTATTGTGACTTTCAACACATGTAAATTAGACTTCCTTTGATGTCTGTGATTGTATTCCAGTCAGTACAGAATGCTTAACTAGGACACAAAATCAATAGAATTCATTAAACCTTGATGGCCACCGTTGATGGACCTTTCGTCTGTAACTTTTTACTACACTAAACGAAATGTGCAATGCTTATTTAAAAAATGCTGACCCCTGCGCTGACTAAGGATTTGAATAAAAGACCTGGCACACTTAATGTAAAGAGCTAATACATATTAGCATTATAAAAGCTCGGGTTTTGGCAGATTTGTGTCTTTTTCTGAGCTGGAGGCAGTCCATGGATGTCAACTAGCCAGCTGGGCCATTTTGATATTTCTGTCATTTTCATTTTTAACTGATGTTTTTTTTGCTGGACAGGCAAAAAAATTGCTTTTGCACTCTCTGCTTTGTGTAGCTTTGTTCTGTAGCACACAATGCACAGTGATGCTTTAGAGTCCAGGCTCCAAATTGGGTATTATCAATAGTCTGTTATGGCAAGGATGAAAGGAAAATAGCAGCCTGCATTCATTTAACTCCTTTTGAAAGTTTGAGAAAATGAAATTATATAACAAAATGTTTTTCTGAAATACATTTTGCAAGCAAAAATACATTTGCCGGAGCTCTGGAGTTTGTCCTTTGTAACAACCTTTTGTAATGTGGTGTCCTCTAAAAAGCATTTATTGATCAGGTATCAAAGCTGCAAAGTTAAAATGGCTTTGCAAATAGCACATTAAGTCATGTTTAGAGTTCATTAGTTAGGCATTTTATAATCAAAATCTATACCGTATTGTTTCTTCTTTTTCTCATTACATGCATATGTCGACTCCGGAGGCATTGCAACACATCTCTTTTCTATTCACGAAACATTTTATGCATTTTGGAAGAAAATGTCAATATAGAATAAAAACGTCTAACACAGCCTTAGTGCTCAAATGTGTTTGTGTGACTATTAAACATAAGCAAGCAGACATTCTTACTTTCATTCATTTAAAAGGTATTTTCAAGTTTTCCTGTAGCTCACTTGGTAAGATCATGACAATGCCAAGGTTATGGGTTCTTTTTCTTTATTTCACATACGCAAAAAATTTAGATTGAATGCACTGTAAGTTGTTCAGGATAAAATCATCTGCCGAATGTGTGTAATGTAATATAACACACCATATACCTTGTGACATATGGTGGTAAATTTGTATAAAGTAATACATTTTCTAGTCACACCCCATTAGCAATTAGGTCGGCTTCAGGTCGGGGTTAGGGGTGCTATTTCAACAGACAACCCTTTACTTCGAAACCCTATCCTCTAAAGACAAGTCATCACACCTAATCAAAGCAATAGCATCTTCAGAGTCAGTCTAGTAAGTCAGTAAGTCTAGGCCCATCACAAAAAAACAGTTGTGCTATGTCAAAGTAACATTTTCCATTATAAATCACTTACACGAACATAAAAATGATCATATATACTCCTCAGCTGACATTAAAATTAAGTATTATGTCCGGTAATAAATGTGAGGGAATGAACAGGAAAAACATTTTCTTCATTTTTAACTCTTCAGGTATTTTGTCGGTGTGGTGACTATGTTAAATGGCTATTTTGTTGACAAATGCTTGTACAAACCAAAACGGACAGGTAAAATGATGACAGTGGCACTCCAGGTAACCAACCACCACCTCCACGATAGCGTCAGTAAGATTACATTCATTTTCCTTTGCCTGCAAAACTTATAAAACTGTAAACACTATTGTATTTTAACACGCATGGATATCTTTGAGCATAAAGGATACTAACACTCGGAAAGTGCAAAGCAACTTGCAGTACGTTCAACATATTAAGATAAGTATTATAACCCCTGGGAATCAAACCAATGGCTTTGGCATTGATAGTGCTGAGCACTACCATTTGAGCTACAGGAGCCTTCAACTTGAACAGATAAAAGGTGAATAAGTACAGATTGTAATGAGTGAGAGCTTGTGAATGAAAGAACAGCGGGAGCACATAATGATCCAGTAAGAAGGGTAAAAAGGTCGATCCAGGTCTCTGATGAGTCGGCCATGAATGACGGGCGAACGACCCTGGCTTGACTTGATATGCAGAGTCATCAGTGAGCTGACAGACAGAGATGATTTAAGGTCCACCGGGATAGTGTGAATGCTGGTGGAATACCTCTTTAATTCGCCCTTTATCATCGCAGCCTGAGACTTCAGAAAAAGTTAAAGTCATTGCTGATTTATGTGGCTTGGAAAAGTTGGACCACACTAAACCTACAATTCCTTACACCCATAGACATAGGAGCTAGAATATAATCTACAGTCAACAAGTGACAAAGCATTAGAATCCCAGTCACTGTTTTCTTTGTTTTACATACAGTGGCTCCAAAATGTACTGAAATAAACTAAAGAAACACTTAAAAATGCATGAATGTGACATTAGATTAGATTTGCGGGTAGGAACGCTATCTGACAGCTGTCATTCTTACTGTCAGATAGTGTTCCCCCGTGTTCCATATGATAGCAGGTTCATACATGTCTGAATTTAATCTGATGACTTTTATCCTAAAACAAGACGGTTCTGAGATTTTGCAGATATGTGGCAATTTGGCAATATTATGTAAGTGTGAACGGATCCCGGCAGCTAAAAATGATATTGTCAGATGAGGTTTCCCTGTGTTCCTTATGGATTCAAATCAAGAACCTTGAAACTACTACCAATGTCTTCTAACCTTTGCTTTGTTTTTTGGTTTTGATGTGTTGGTTTTTTTAATAGACTACTATCCACAGATTTGCAGGGGGAACGCTATCTGACACAATGCCTGATCTGTCTCTACTTTTATGTCATTAAAAAGCAAAGCTTTGACATTCAAATAAATACAGTATTTTCTTTTCTGTTCTAAATAAGAAAGAAAATAATAATAATAATAATAATAATAATAACCAATAAATCAGCCAGAAAGTAAAATATTATGAGTATTAAAGTTGTATAAGAAACTGAAAAGAAAGACATCAAATTAAGATTTTGTGCCACTTGGTGGTAACAGTAACACATTACGCGGAAAGAAAACAGTGTTTGATAAAGTAATCAGCATGACACTAATAACTAAAATATACTGTAACTGAAAACTAAAATCCATAAATATCTTGTTGCTTTAATAAGCAGCATGCAGCCAATCACCAGCTTTTTTTTTTCTGAAATGTTTATATTTTTTAAGTGATGATTTATGTATTTTTATCAAGACATTTTACATTTGTCACAATGTTTTTGCCCAATGCTTGTGTTTGTTCATGGCTCTCTGATCAATAACTATTTAACTTTTTCTCTTTTTAAGTATTGTATCTGTTAACAACAGAAACTCACGTCAGTAACATATTGGAAATGGACAGTTTTAAAAACAGTATGATTTAAAGTGAGGTTTCAGTGTAAATGTCCTTTAAAAGCTGACATTAATAGATTTATAGCAGACTTGTAGATTTATAGCATGGAAATGCTTGTCTACACCTGCTCATTAGCCGTGGCAAACTATAATATTCAAGCAATAAATAACCAAAGACTTTGCTATATTCTGAATATGAATCACGGCTGAAGGGTGTTGTTACCACAACACAAAGCCTTTTGTCAAAGATATATTTTCTAACATGTAAACAACAACAAAACGTTGCCATGCAACAAAAATAATGAATGGCTGTGGGTTTTGTGTAGGGATCCTGCGTCACAGCAATAATTTATTATGAATACATGCGCTATAACCTCACCATAACCATGCATTTAATAAATATGTAAATAATAATAAATACAAAACCTTTTGCACTGCAACCTCGATGTAATTGCTTTATATTAATACTTAAAATAATTATTTTTTCAGGCATACAGTAAAAGGATAATGACAGTAATCTCTTGTTATAATGTGTCACTAATTTAATCTACCTCAAATTTACAACCAGAAAGTACATTCAGTTTTATCTTAAATAAAATATGCGAATCTATGCGAATAATGAGAATCTGACTTTTGACATTTCCCTCTCACCCTCATTAGCATAAAAAGGTGCCACTATTGTGACTGACTGTACCAAGAAACTCACATAATCATGCTCTAATGGATCTTATTTCTAATATGGCAGGTTGGTTCATGAATGTAGGTTACACATTCAGTTCAGCTTGACACAAGGTTGCGTCTGGGGGCCGTTTGACATATAGGCATAAATGAACGCGCTGTATATATAAACACCAAATAATTATTACAGGGTTCAATAAATATGTAAACTTAATGTCATGGATATTATGCAAACATGGCTTCTGAAACCACCAAGACATGCCCATTCGGCAGCACTGCGGTTAACGGCCTCCTTTACAAATTACCTTAATTTACAGGCAAGGTAGAGAATGAGCTTTCTGTGATTAGATCAATCAGTTTTCCAGTGTTAGTTATTTAAACACAAAAACTAAAATATAGCTCCCATTATACTGCTATTATACTGTTTGCCGAGCAGTTTAAGAGTGCTCTTGGGTGGCTCCTGTGACTGTTCATTGCCCTTTTAAAAATAATATGTAATGGTCTTTTAATGTTTGCCAACATCAGAATGTAATAATGAAGTCAAATTCAAAATACAAAATAGTAATTTTTTGTATACAGGCTATTTACAATATGAATATACTGTGTATAGAATGTTTGCAAATGGGATTGCTGTGATTGAAATGCAGTCTGAAAAGATTGGTGACATAAATGAGCAGTGTGAATAATATAAATATAATATAAAATGTAATAAGGCTTAATGTTTAGATGCTAAAATATCCCATTACTATAGAATGAACAGCAATGGTCTTCAAGCCTTAGAAAAACGTTGTTATATATGTTTCAGTTACAGTATGTTTAGGTTTTATGCTTTAGTCATTCATAAAAGAAATACTGAATACTCCAGATTTTCCTTCATGACAACATGATTATTTACTAGGGATGTGCCTTACGACTAATTTGACTGTCGTTTAAACGGTAGTTTTGAAACCGACTAGTCCACTAGTCTAAAAATGAGAACCCTCCGAGAACAGTCATATACATTGTGAGTGTATTTATTATCCATTTTATTATCCAAGATATTATCTTAATATATGAATTAAGCAATCAAATTCCATAATGAATTATAGAGAGCGCTGATCAGATTTTATTCAGAATGATGTGCTTTGTACATTCAAATTCCTTACTTTAAATAGTATTAAACGCAATGCACCCTAATTTGTTATGGTTTTATATTACTAAATTGATCTTTGAAAAATGTGGAGGTTTAAATTTTTTATTAACTTGCAATTTTAGTTGCAATAAACTCCCAGTTAAGCTCGCTAATTTTCATAAGCAAGCTCTGGATGCTTGTAAGCTTGCCTTCTGTCACAATTTTCCCCTCATAGATGTATTCTATGGAATAATCAGAATGTGCTGCGTGGAAATTTTTTTATTTTTATTAAAAACTGGTTTGACAAAGGTGTCATTTTTGTTCTCGATTTGTTAAAAAGGATGGTAACTTTTATTCGTATTCAGAATTTTCAGAACTCTTTGAAGTATATACCTCACCTAGAGTGTATGAATGGGTTATTAATTCCATTTCCCCCAAATTGTTACATCTGGTTAGGGCAAATTGTTACAATTCTTTAAAAATGTGAAATCCCAAAACTTTTTATTGGAGGTCTGGAGCTTGGTAATATTAAATGTAACAATTTTAACAATAGAAAAACCCTTATTAAGAAATCTAGTTGTCATCCTAAAGCATTTTATAAGTGGAGATTAAATTACCCTTTTCTTCCTACTATTAAAATTTGGGCTGGTATTAACAAGTTTTTGTTACCTAACAAGATGAAAGAACTTCACTATAAAATTATTCATATGTACTATCCCTGTAATTCTTTAATTTACAATGCACATTCTGTAATTCTAATTTGGAAACAATATCACACTTATTTTTTGAGTGTGACTATGCAAAGGATTTATGGAAAGAAATGTCTTAGCTTGTTTTCTCAGCTTACAACAAACTTTTAAGTTTTGAAATAAGTAATGTACTGTTTTTGATTTGGGAATCAGGATCAAAGGAGCTGGATGATATGTTAAAACTCTTGACCCTTTGTGGCCTATTTCATCTTCACAAATGTAAAGTTACTGATTCTATGCCCAATTTTAGGATCCTTTGTATTGATTTGAAATTATTTTATGAATCTCTCTGCTCATCGCTTAATAAGAAAGCTGCTAAAACAACCGTTTTGATGGAAAAAATAATGACTGTGTTGTAAGGGTAGTCTTTGAGTATTCTTTGAAGTTGATATTTTATGTGTTATTTATTTATTTATTATTATTATTTTATTTTTTGTTACTACTTTTGTTTAGGTAAATGATGTTGTGTTTTCTGACTGTGTATGTATGTTTTTGTTGTTGTTGTTGTTTGTTGTTTGTTTGTTTGCTTTATTTTTTGCCTTGACTGTATCCCCTGTGATTGGTATTTGTTTAATAAAAAAAGAAGAAGAAAAAAAAAAGAGCACGGCTCGGAGGACGCCATGGGAGCGCAACCGGAAAGACTATAAAACCCCAGAAGCGAAACTCTGATGCTTTTATAGTAACCGCGGGAGCCACAGCAAAACAGCAATCCCTCATACATACGCGCGGCCGCGCTGTTACCAAAATAAAGCATCAGAGTTTCGCGTCTTGGTTTCTATACTCTTTTGCTTCGGAGCTTTTTGAAACAACTCGCATTTTTCACTCGTTTTAGACGCATAATGTACCCCAAATACATCTAAAACAGGTCACATGTTAGTTACATTGTTCAAACTTTAATCTTAATCTTAATTAAACATACAATGTACACAATTCAATCAGAATGTGTGTGAGCTATACACTTAATAAGCACGATAACCAGTGGCGTGCATGGGTCCCTGCCCTTTTTGTCTACAAGTGTAAAGTGCCCCTCTCTTCTCATAGTAAATTATTATTATTATAATTGTTTTTATTAATAATAATGTCATTATTATGAATACCAATACGCTTTTATACCATTTGTCACTCACATAAATACGGGGCGGAGTTTCCTTTACAGCGCTATTCAGCAGTATCTTAGCCATGACCAGCAGCAGACAGGTAACGCGGAAAATGGACATTTATCCTACCATAATGCGGTTGCATATGCCAGTTGTGTTTAATTATACTGTAAGCAATCACTCGATTGCTGCCAGCCCGCCACATTTCAGACACTGACGTTTCGTTTGTTTTATCCAAGACCAATAATCGGCGCTAGCATAGTTTAGCATGTTCTCATGTTTAAGTCCAAATCCAAATATGGTAAGGCTTGCAGAGTTCGAGTCAATCACAGTGCGCTGGATTGCTGGCCAATCACAGCACACAGCACTTTTCAGAACGATGAGCTTTGTAAAAATCGACGCAGAGAGGATCAACAATATCTGGTGTGTGTGTGTGTGTTTGTGTGTAAATAATGACTTTTTAAACCCTAAAACCACGTAAACACATTTCATTAAACCAAATACACAAAATAATGTTCTTTTAAGAACCATCATATGACCCCTTTAATGAAGCACTTTCATCCATGTAGTACAATCATAATGTTTACATTATCAACAAAACTAAACATGAATTCAATGTAATCACGTTAATCAACGTCTTGATTCTTACTGTTCTGAAGTTAATAATGTTTAGTAATATTATCATCATCTGCTCTCCATTGAGCGAGACATTCCAATTAATCCTTAAAAGTCATTTAAATATTTAAAAGACAGCAGAAAGACGAATACTGCTTTAATTACAGATACTTTTATACATATTTAAGTTTAAAATCTGTACTAAAAACTTCCTTTTTTGTGCCTTTTTTGGTCCTTCCGCCCCTGCCCCACAAGAGGTCTGTGCACGCCACTGACGATAACAATGACGATGTCTCACAATGTCTCAAAGTGGCTTCATGAAGGCTTAATTTAAAGATGCCGTAAGCAATGTTATCCATTTTGGAACTTTCAGCAAAGAAGTATCAGTATCCACTGAATAGGATACAGTTAAAACCATTGTAATGTCATTCCTAAACGTCATTCTGAATAGTTGAGATCTATTAGTAACCATGTTTTTTTATTTTACTGCAAAAATAAAATAAAAAAAACATGGTTACTATAGTTGATAACAACAAATTAACCATGGGTTTCCTACAGTAACCATATAGTTTATCTATGATATTGTAATGTTAAAACATTTAAAACCATTGTAGTCAGACAGCAGCACATTATCTAATTGATATTAGATAGACCAAGAACTGGTCAGCCTGACAAAATAAATATTTAAAACGGGTTTTTGTCCGACCAATGACAGGCTACAAAAAAGGAAGAACATGCAGCAACCCTGAGGTAATGAAAACCCACCTTCACCCTGTTAAGAAAACAATGACTACGAGTTAATGGATTTTAGGAGTTAAGAGTAGTGGCGTAGTTTGTGCCCCTTAATAGATTCCTTGTCTGCTTCATGGCAGTATGTTTAGAACTGTGTGGAAGACTAAAGCAAACAATACACAGAGAAGAATGCTTGACCAACACATTGCAAATGTGCAGTGCTGTTGTCCAAGTTAAAATATATTTTTCATTTTGCACAGTGTATAGTGTGTTCCAGATTACCATATCACTGAAAGTTTTATATGTATATAACTATGAGAAAAATAAAACCTTGAAATCTTGTGATAGCACATAAAATGCAATGTGTACTTGTGTTGCATTATACATTGTACTCAAAACACATTGTGGAATACAACAGCAATTTTAACTAGAACTTTTTCAATTTACATAACAGTATATCAGCCTACTGTCAATTTCCTTAAAATTAACTTGCTGTAATAGTAACAGATACTGAATAAGATTACAAAATCAGAAATTTACAAAAATACAAATACAAAAATGTAATACTTTATTTATAGAATTGTGATTTCTAGGCCTAATATGAGTTCTAAGGAGAGATTTATAAAGTTTGGGTGGCTTTTGGGGCAAGCCATGAAGACTGTGAAATAGGCAGAGTACATGGATTAATGTGTCTGGTTGCAAAATTGTTCGGTCAGACTGATTTATGTGTTTTGCAAGGCAGATTCTGTATATTTCAGCTAAAAATAGCAAAGCTGAGACTATAAAAACAGAGCTATTACTAAATGCAAAACTTATATTTCTTTGTGTGGAACTAGGCCGAAGATAAATCATCCACTTCTATAGTTTTGGAAAGTCAGTTGCTCTAGAGTCATTATGGGTTAAACAACAGGAGTCTATTTTTATATGAAATTAGGTTGCAGTGTGTGTGTTAGGTAGCCAGTGGTACTGTATGTGTGTGCAAACATTTTACCTATGTGTGTGGGTGTCAGGTAAACTATGAATTAGTGTGAATTTAGTAGCCCCGGGAGACAGAAGAAAGGGCAGAAGATGCATTACCTGAGTCTGGATCAACACACTGCAAAAGCTGTAAAAAAAAAATCAGGTGACTTTATATAACCTTTGGTGAAATTAAATGAAGAGGGATAGTGTAAACTTTTATTTAAAACTTTAAATATTGTTTTGACAACATGATCCCATGGTGACACCTGAGATCATACACATGGGATCATACGAATTTGTATGAATTAGCCACCTTATAAATATATATGTACGGATTCCTGTGAGATTGTGTTGGTATGAAAATATACCTTTTTCAATACCTTATAATAATGTATTTTGCAGTGGTAAAATCAATGATCACCTTGGCTGGACACACTGAAGGTTGGATCACAGGTGACTTGTATAGCCTATCTTTGTCTAAAGGAGTTCCTCTGTCTGTGGAAAATGTATTTTCCAATTACAACTTCTATCTCAGTTATTACCTCGTGCACTATCTAGGGTCAACCTAATTAGCCCATGAGGCCATATCGACTTGTTCTTAACATAACCCTTGGATCCTCATTAAATACAATTACAGATAAAGTATTTCATACATTATTAAATCACCGAATTGTCATTTTACTGAAATAGAACATTTTGTTAAAATACCAAAAGCTAAGATGGACAAAATATGCAGCACTGGATCTCCAAGGTGCATTTTGGGCCTATACATAGACTCTTTTCTGATTGGTTACAGCATCACACAGCCTCTTTCAGTTAATGCACACTGCACTTGGTGTTTATAGTCTAGTGTGGAAATCTGTCCAAACCACCATCCGTTATCAGGCAGTGGAATGCTTCCATCTTAATGGCTTTAGATTAATGGGCCCACAGGTGCTGGCAATGGAGAGATGGCTGCACTTTGAGTTTTAGAGCCTAAACAGCAGAGATCCAGAGTGGACATAAATCACGGCAACCTGTTGGACTGATGACGGCATTGGCTTACTTCTAATTTTAAACAAAAATGGTTTGGAAAACAAAAGAAGACAAGTGAACCCTGGGGTAAAATGAAGGTTGTTTTATTGTTCATTATGATGTTTTATTGTTCATTATAATGTTTTACCAGTTCTATTTTTTGTTTAATATTAAGCGATTATTTTGTTAAAAACAACAGTTTTGTACATGAATACTGTACATATGAACCTATTCAGACTTGCCACTTTTCTGAATTTAGCCGCTTCATGATCTCTTGTTAAAAGCGAATATTAACACACATTTACACTTGAACACACTCTTTTAGACCATCACTTGACATCTTTCCTGAAATTCTGATTTAATGTTACTTAATAGTTACTTTAATAAGAGATTTCAGGCACATTTCTAGCAAATATCTGCCGTCTGCAAATTCTAGGGCTATTATCTCTTATTCTAAAATTATTTTTATTTTTTTCTAAAGTATTTTCTGGGCTTTTTAATAATTCATGAATTACATTGAAGCACAGGAGAAAGATTGGCTGCATATCAGCACAGGTGTCATTTGGCCACAGGTAATAAATACCCCAAAAACCCTCTTGTATATGGATGTTTTTTTTTATAAAACCCTTAAAATATTCTTTTAGCCTCATTTTAGGGATACCTGGTTTAGGGATACCACAGCTAAAGCCTGTGAAATAATAAATAATATTTAATAATGTATGACCCAGCTAAAGTCATTCTTGGTGATTTTTCTGTTTTCTACATAAAATCATTATATGTAATGTAAAGAATATTCTGTGAGAATTTAACATTAATATCTTTAATATTGTCTGAGTAAGGTCATGTCAACGATTGAAATCATAGTGAAATTAATAGGTGAAATCAAATTTTAGATTTTTTAGACTTTAGCCTGGCTTTCACAGACAGGGTCACATATTAAAAATAAATAAAAAAAGAACTTACAAATAAACTACAAATACTAAAATAAAATTTTAGCAGAAAGTCAGGTTTATGTAAGACCTTCCTCAATGTTGTCATAATGGTGTTCGTCAGTGTTATCGCATCAAAATTCTTCTTATAAGTTTATCATACTCTAAACCCAGACTTAATTCGTTTACTAAAAATCTAGTTACAAAAAGCCATTAAGGAGCTTTTTAGAAATAATCTAATATAATGGTCATTAAACAAAGGGCTGAGGTCTCCTCAGTGTACATTCACGATTCTTCTAAAAAAATCTGAGCTAAATAAAAAATCATGACTGAATGCTTACAGTATGCCTTCTCAGTAAAATATCAAAAACTTTAGCCTAAAATCTTACTAATGTGATTGTCTAAATGTAAAACTCACTTACTGGTTTTTGTACAGCAAGGTGTGAAAGGCATTAGGTGTCACAAAATACAGTGCTATCTCAAGAGTGAATCAAGACATCTATGGATCAAAATGATCAAGCAGAACCCAGAAGAAAAGTTTTAAGGTCTCAGTTGTAACTTTTTTAGTTTGATTTTGTATAAGTGGCTGACATTCATGAGAATTCTGGAGAGATGTCCGACCTATCCAGAATCCAGATTGCTATTCATTGATGGTATTTGTAAAGCACTGTGGCGTAGCGTGGGAGTTTAATTCATCTTAACAGGCACACTTTCAGAGGTTAATCAGGCTGAGTTAGACCGTGCCTGATAAATGATGCAAGACTTCACCTATTTTAACAGTCCCACAGATCAATGAAATCGATTGCAGGAGTAATGCAGGAGGATAGTTTGGACGAGTGCCTTTGAACACATCCCTTGTGATAGCATGCAATGAGCTTCCATTCTGGAGGAAAGGAAATAAGTCACATTGAGTTGTGTGACACGTAACAGCGAGCTAAAGGTTGCTACAGACATTAAATGTCCTTCAATAAATTTAGTAATTTTAATGCCTCTCATCTAAAACATAAAATATATTTCTGAATCAAAGCAATTGTAAGACAACATATGTGCTATAAAATAATATCTACTAGACTTTAAAAGTTGTTAGGCTGGAATCTTTAAAGCGGTTTAAAATGATCGTACAAACAACCAGAAGCAAGGTTAGTCCTTCTGTGTCCTTGCTCTTCTCTCCCTCCAGACAGGCTGCGTGAAGGCTCTGCGATTGGCAACAGCTGGTGAATAGGTCCATGACCACTTTCATCACGGAAACAGCCATGCATAACCCTGATGCCGAAACTGGCTGGAAGCCTGACAAACTCGTGCCATATTTGATTCTATTTATAAGATGACAACAGAGTAACAAAAGTAAGTTGAATTTTAGCTGAATTGGAAAATATACTAGCACTGGCCTCTATGCGAAATCTGTTTTATTTGTACAATGATAGAATGGCTTTCTGAGACATCTGAGCAATTTCTGTAAAGCTGCATTGAAAGATGCATTGTATGAAAGCTCTAAACGAATACATTAAATCTCATAGTTTGCAGGTGTTAGATGTTACAACAGACTACAAATATTCAGCAAATATTACAGATACTGCACACCTTTCATACCATGTGAAAAACTTAAAATTTAATACCTTAAAATTTAAGGTAATTGTGGATAGGCAAAGCAAAGCTCTATACAAAACAGCTAATCTGACAAAATATGGATTAGGCATGTGCGTATACTGCTGTTTCACCGGAAAAATAAGAGCCATTGTAATTTTCTTCCTTAAAGAGCTATTATGTTCAAAAGTTGCTTTTTGACTACAGCCTATTCACTAACAATAGTACATTTTTACATTAAAGGCACATTTGTTTTCCTCTAAGAGCTAGCTTTTATGTATAAGTAAGTCACCATGACATCTTTAGAATAAATAGCATAAAAAAGGATAATAAGTCACTTTACATAAAAGCATTTGGTAATGTAATAAATAAAAGGTAAACATTGGAATCAGAAGTTTTTCAGCTATCCTCAAAAATACTTTTGTGGGGACTTTTCACAATTTCTGTAGCTCAGTTGGTAAAAGCATGGTGCTAACAACATCAAGGTCATGGCTTCGATCCCGATGATTGCATATACCAATATACAAAAATGTAAGTTGTGATGCATTGTAAGTTACATTTAAGCGTCCGCCAAATGCATAAATGTAAACATAAACATTACACACACAGGATAAATGAACACAAAAAAACATTCAGCTCATAATCTTAGCCAATGTTTTTTTCTTCTGAGAACAGCAAGAAACCGGTTAATAAGGATTGAACTACTTTTGAGCATCATTCTCTAACAGCCTAGAGCGCAACACATCAAGGACATTCAATGTTTAGCTGAAGATTTGTAGTGCCATAATCCCAACAGCGGAGAAGGGACCTCCAATTCAAAGCCACGGGTGCTAAATGCTTCAGTAGCAGAACTCTGACCCTCAGGAAAGTGGATGGAGAGCGAAAATTTGGCCAGAATAACAACGAATTCTTCAAACTCGACTGGAGATTATTTTAAAGCTGGTCTAAACTCCTCCGATACCGGCTGTCTTGATGAAAAGCTGGTAGACTATTATTTTCCACTTTATCTGCTGGGCACGGGCTGTTTCGAATTCTGCCCTTGAGATATGGGAAAAGACATTCCAAACCCTAAACCTCAAAAATATGTGCCATGCCAGTAATAGGATTCCGGCCTGAGACGCACAATAATAATTGGAAAAACTGTTGCTTCAGCGTACGGCATTCTTTTTAATGCATGAATAACAATATAGGAATTTATGTTTTATGTATTTGAACTTAAGAAAACAGATGTGTAGGACGTACCTCATCCAGAGTGCCCTTCAGGCATTTCACATACATGTACATATTTAAATCGAGGCATTTCGTCCTTCATCCTCCCGTGTCTGATCTCACTGCCCATGGAGAGAAGTAAACATTTTGCTACATTAAATTTACAGTGAATATCGATTTATGCTCTTTTCTTCCAGAGCCATTTGGAAAAAATGATATATTTATGAGGATGCAATCTGCAATCTCCAGTTTGAGAAGGATGTTTTCTTTTGACAAATCAAGCATGATCATTTCCTTGAATAGTACAGAATATCTTGAAGAGAGATAAATCAACTTATTCCCACTGTGCAAAAATAAGTTTCTTGGGGTAAAGTGGTCATTTTATTTTCAAAGAGGACCATTATTGTATTTATCTGTAGTTTTGTCAAAGTATTACTTTACAATATTGTGATATTTTAGATCTACAGTAGGTGTTTAAGAAAAAAATATACAGTACAAACCTCTTTTATGTTTATGCTTCAATATACACAAAAGCAATGACAAGAGAATACATTCATGCTTTAACTAAGGTGTGTTTGTTAAGTTTTGTGACTAGAAAATATGAAATGATTTTAGCATTGTACATACAGTGAAAATTACACAATAGATTCCTCATTTATATGCAATAACCATAAATTGTGCATTTTATGAATTGTGTATTCCTGCAAAATTAATATAAGGATATGAGTTTCTTGTCATGTAATTGTATGATATATGTGAAAGTAAGTGAATGCAGACATATCAGTTCCATTCAGGCTCTCTTTAACAATAGATAAATGAGTTGCAAACTTGCCTGGATTCTGTGTTCATTTTTCTTCTTTTGACACACATTTTTGCTTTGCCTGGCATAATAAATTGCTCAAGCTGATGTCTAATGAGGTGTGGGATAGACTTCATACAACTGTAAGAACTGAAAAAGGCATTGCAGTTGATATAAAGACTGCACTTTACATGGGTCACAATGAAGAACTTGGTTAATGTGCACTTCCCTCCTATTCACATCATTTTATTCAAATCATCTTTTAACCCTGACTACATGTCAGCCATTGACACAAGTACTTTAATGAAACTAAGAGCTCAAATGTATATTTTTCTGGCCTTTGGTGCCCTTGGTGGCCAACAGAAAAAACACAGGGAATATAAAGGACTGATAAAAATGAAGAGAATAAAGACAAAATGAGCTGAGGAAATTAAAACTGGACTGAGGTGATAAAATGACAAGCTGGCAAGACAGGCAGAGATGTCGGAGCTGGTGGGTCTAGCGTGGAAACATTAGATTGTGTTAATTGTGGGAAAGATGATTGTTTATTAATTTAATAGAACTAGCTGGAACTGGTTCCTGATTCCATAAAAATGTCTAGCATATCCACTGGACACATAGTTGAGATCTAGTCCATTGCTAACAGATTTTTGTCAGCTCTCTCCAAATTGCCAGCATAATGAAACTCATGCCTATATAATTACAGCAATAGCTAATGTAGATAATGACCATACTGGCTGAACACACAGTTCTAAGTTGATTTCTGCAAAACAAAATGTTTCAAAAATGGGCATCAACACAGTGAACTTGAACAACACAAAGATTACAACAGAAAATAATGATTATACATAACACATGCACACTAGTTAGAAATATAATAGAAAACAATTTACCAAGAAAACAAACTGGAGTGCCATAAAGACGACAGTCAATTATATAAATACTGAAAAGGTTGTGAAATGATTTTATGTGGTGATTTAGCCCTGTAAGAACCCAAGGTGACCAGCACGGACTCAGAATTGTCACCCGTGTCTCAGATTTACAAGCCCTTTATCATGACAAACAACTGCCACCTCATTTAGCAGGACCAGGCCAAGACCTCCCAAGCTGGGTGTTGAAGTTACCACAGCAATAATTTATGGCTAATTAAACAGTCCCACCAAACCTCAACACGCCCCATTACTTATCTAGCGCTTGACAGTCCAGAGTCTGCAGCAGCACAGTGACGTAGTGAGGTAGGTTGGGGGCCACTGTGTGTCATGTCCACCTCCTGTGTGTAAATCCACTAGTTAGGCACAAGGATCGACTTTCTGTCAGCCAAGACAAATTTGCGAACATCTCTAATCTATCCAGCAATGCTCTAGCACTTTTTGGACCTGACCTGTTCTGAGTTTTGGAAAGTCGATGTTAAGGCATTACAATATTAGATCATTATGGTGAGGCAGTGTTTTGCATTTGTGAAATGTACATTGCTTAATTCATATTGTGTGACATGCTAATCATTTATATTTATGCATTTGGCAGAAACTTTTATCCAAAGCGATTTATATTGCTTATATAAATTATAATGTATACATTTTTTTGCACTATGTATGTTCCCTTTCATTACCTTTGTGTTGCTTGTGCTCTACCCATTAAGCTACAGAAATAATATCTAGTTAAAATTATGAATTAATTTATTTAATAAACCAACCAGTCTTGACTCAAACGTTCAAAAAAATAAAAACATTATTTCTTTCTGTATTAAATGGACATCTGCACCATAATAATATTAAAAGAATGACTGTCGAAGTTGAACTGGATTAAACAGCAAGACAAAATGCCAATTTTCTGGACAGCTCCTTGAGTCCAATCAATCTGAAAACAGTCAGCACCATGTCTAGTACTCTCATTAAATTATTCCTGTAGTTTACCCTAAATTACAAGAGCTATTTTGTAGAATATTTTAGCAAGGCAAACACAAGGCAAGTATCTAATATACCACAACTGAAACCTGAGCACATGAAAGGAGTGACTAAACTTCATTCACGTAAAACACCGAACACACGGTTTGATAACTGAACACACAAACAGTTTGCAGTGGTAAAACCGTATGCTGCTGTCATCGTGAATGATTCTGCTGAATGATTTGCACCAGATGGCAATTACCAGATCATCTCCATCTCTCTGCAACTGAGGCAAATGATGCTTGTTAAAGGAGCATCTGGCCCCATCACAGAGGGTGTACACCAGATGATTCCTAGTACCATATAAACACATAAGAATTCAATCCAATGATTAAAAACTTTACCTGAAATTATGACTATTTTAAAATGATCTGTTTATTTCTAAACATACACTAAATATAAGTTTGCATCCACAAAATCCAGCAAGCAATTTTGCTCTATTTAAAACATACATGCAATATTATACATGAAATATTCACAAATTACTATAGTAACCACAGTTTAACCATAATATTTGTATTAAACAAATGGTACAAATAAAACAGATGATAATCGATCTCACCAAAACACCTTAACTATAATAAAGCCATGGTTAATTCTCCCATTGGTTAAGTTGCATTGGTACAGATCAACCCTGGCTTCCACGCAAAGGTATGTGACGTCATTTCTAATATGGCGGCGACTAACATGTCATCATCTTGTTAAGCAAACGCAAACATCCCGTGGTCAAGGTTCTAATGGGTTTGTTTCGTTTTGTTTATATTTAGCGTAACGTATGATTGACAAGATTGCTTGGAGGCATTGACGGTGGTTATTTTATTATGTAGTTTACATTTTTGCGCCAGTAGGCGGCGACAAGTGAGTGTCTTTTTTAATATGCGGCGTTGATGAATCTTTTACCCAGAAAGTTTGTTTAGCATTGACTGTTTCAGGAAAAAACACTGTTTTGTGTTTGTAGACCTTCGGGTGGAATCATTAAGTAACTGGCAAAGTAACAGTGCATCTTCAACTTAAGTTACTCAACTTAATAAATAAATGTAAATGTAATTTGGAAAGACAGCATTCTTGTTTTTATGATATTGCTTAAATAAGATGCTTTGAGTTAGATTAGCCTGCAAGTTTACCCATTTACTTATAAAAACATATTTTCAGAACAATTTACTGTTTTACATGATCAGTGAGGTCCTAATAGTCCATCTTAGATGAACAATATTAGAGACTTATAAATTGATCATTATTTCTGATTTGTTAAGGTTTTGTGGCTTTCCAGCATGCATAACACATGAAAGGGTTCTGTAATAGAATTATTGCTTTGTTGAACGGTTGTTGTTTTGTCATCAATGCTGACAAATTTCCGGGTGTAATATTTATTCGTTCCCATCCGTTTGCTTTATTGATCAATAGACTGTCACAGTTGTTGGGGTGTACATTTGCAAGTCTTTAAGGAAACTTTATAGACTTAAAGACAACATCATTTTCTTGCATTTCCTCCATTAGAGGTAAAGAGTCCTTAAATGTTCTCTCCAAAAATAAAAAAAAACATGTTGGCAAAATTACTAAACACAATTACACCTGCTTTCCTGCTATCCTGAAACCTTATTTACATTACAAATTCATATTTCATTTGTGTGAGGTTTCAGAGGTAAACACTTAAATATCTTTTTGTCATAATGCTTAGATTTTTTCTTACCTTTTTTAGCAGTGCATTTCCTTGACTTTAATGTAAAAAATGTAATGTGAAAAGGAAGGGTGCAGGAGTGAAAAATGACAGAAATGAGATGACATTGAGCGTGACAGATGTCAGTGTGTCATCTATGTTGAAAGGGTGTGTGTTAGAAACTGCCACTCTGCAGACATCACCTGGCATTTAACACATCAGCAGCCCTAACAGAGTGTGACAAGCCCAGTGTCTCGTGTCTGGGCAGGTTATCACTCGCTACACACACTTACAGTAAAGCTGATACATGAGACGAATGATCTGAGAGACATTTGAGAAACACAAACTCTTTTCAGAAATCTTAAGATGTAAAAGCATTGATTTATTGATCTTTTCTTAAGTTTGTAATCTTCAACAATACTTGAGATATAACGTAGTGATGTCTCTATATAAAGAACTTTAATGTATTCTTATCTTATCATGTGTGACATTTCAGTAGCTTGGGAATGCTTGATAATTAAAATGACATGTGCTGCCATTATACAAATTATCGTTACTCTGACAACCGAAACCATTTATGTCAATTAGCATTGTAAGTGAAAGTATATTTTCATTAAAAGAAATATCTGCTGTCCCAGCAACAAGAAGCTTTAGGCGAGCGATGTTTATTTTTAATACACAAGACCTGAAAAACATAACAAAAAATATCCTTTTCTCATTCGTGGAACCCCAGTGCAATGCTGAAATATTTATGCATTTTGGAACAAAATGGAATGAAAGCATGTGGACTGAGAGATGACAGATTTTTGCCAATGACACTTTTAACATAATGACTGAATATGGCATTATCATCTATATCAGGAGTTTATTCACCTTTGTATTACCAGTTGCTATATTGTTAATCAAGCTAATAAAACTGCTTTACTTTAGAAGAATAATCATGGGTTCGCATAATCTGTGCCTTCTGTTGTGTCCTGACCTTTAGTTTAAACATTGATTCACATTTTAATCTTAATAGAACTACAAATGGATGCCAAGTGGAACAATTTGTAAAGGGCATCAGTTTCTGCCAGAACATGTGGATCATTTCATGAAATATTACATTTTTCTTCTTTTGAGGTACACATTAAGGATACGCATTATATACACTTAATCTAAACAAACATGCATCTTTATAAATCTGGCTGTTACTTTAAACTATTTGTGTATTGACGTAACATCACTTATGTGTTAGATGTTTAGGTGTGTGTGAGTCTGATGAGCAGTAGAATCAAATTTATGCTTTGAAGTGTTTTTATATGGTTAGAGAATAGAAAATTGTCAGATAGAATCTATATTTTTCATCTTATTTAGAACGATTTTCCCTCTAGTGCAATACAAACACGCTGGAACAGAGATGGTGAGAAAGAGCGAGAAGAAAAGAAAGAGAGAGAGAGAGATGGTTGTTTGTGTGAGACTAAGAGAGCGAGACAGAGCAAATTTGCAGAAGGGAGAGAGGGGGGTGTGGGGTTCGGAAAAGGCAATCCCAGGTGACACCTGGTTTTGCCATCTATCACAGTCTGAAAACCAGACAGGAAACCTCATCTGTCATCCAATCACAGACCCAGCCTTTACGCCATCACCAATCTCATTTGTTCCTCTCAACAATTCATTCCATGCACGCTCGTTGCACTCGGTGAGATCTGACACCTGGTTGTCACCTTGAATATGTTTATTTATTCCTGTTTTCCTCAGCTTAAGCAATGATGACACAAATGAAACATTAGTATTCTAGCCAGGGCAGAGAAGCAGATTGCTCTGCATGTTATCTGTGTACTATAGTAGAATATGTATTATAGTAGAATATCCTTTTTTTTCTAATTTTATTAGGATTAATATAAAAGAGCTATTTAATGTGGTGGTATAGAGTACAATGTACTCAGAACATTCTGTTTTATTTGAATGCAAAAAAGATTTTTTTTTTCAATTACATCGATTCATTTAGCAGGTGGAACAGTTGGAACTTAATTAAAATAAAAAAATATGAATTATTTTATACGCATTTTGCACTGGTGTGTTTGGAGTATAAACTGAGAAGAATTTGACAAAAATGACACAAAACACATGTGAAAAGTTTATTAAGATATAGATAAAATATAGATCATTTTTTTAAATGATTTTTTAAATTTGAATAAAACCCATTCATTTGCCAGATAATTTTGCCATATAATACCTTATACTGTAGGTGTAGTGTTTAATGCCTTTTTTACATACAGCTCACATTTTGATTGGGCATATTGTATGAAATATTGTAGAAAATATTGTATGAATATTGCCTCCCGGACATCACTTTTGGCTGTATATAACTACCTCTGACAAAAAATACGAGGGTCTAGCAAAGCCTCTTGATCTGATTTCCATGCACAGTATTTATTAATTGCATATCAGAATCAAGCACTTACTTTTAATATAAATTAACAGGAGTCAGACATGCCCTTAATTGAAGTCCAAGCCAGTGACGCTGAAGTGTCCATGTAATTGCGGTACACCAGAAAAAAACCTCTAAACACAATTAGCCTCTTCCATCAATGTCAAGTGTTTCATGTTTAACATAAACATCGTCCAGAAGAGAGCTTCTGATTGGACCATGCCGTCTGAGCATGTTTATGATTGATTTACCATCATGTGTGTTTGCCAGATAACATTAATTCTAGTTCCAAAGAGCTTTTCTAAGCTTACAGCTAACCTGTAATTACATGTGTCAATTAAGATTGCCATCAGGTGAAAAAAATCAATGTGGATGCCGTTGCACCAGGCTATCTTGTAATAAACAGGATCTTTGTAGAAGTGTGTTTTACTAGAAATGGACCTAGAAACACAAAGATTTAATCTGTTGACTAAGCTCTGTATAGTCCAAAAATGCATTTTATTTTATTAGATTATACAGCTGCATGAAATAGGAGTAATGTAATGTAAAATAACTTGGCGTGGCACACCAACTTGGAGGAGTTTGGGAACCAATTAACAGGAGTGCATTCAATCTCCAAGAATTCGCTAAAAGGAAGGGGTGGTGAATCAATAAAGCGTCCGATGAGGCCAAATGAAAAACTGTTTTTGGCTATAGGTGCAAAAGGGCTTATGTGCCAAAGGCAAACCCATATCTGCAGGGCAAACCTTTACTGGCATCATTTTAGCCTGCAATTTTCTTGACCTATTAAAACAATTTGCAAACTGCAAGCTGCTTTGACTGTGATGATATTGTGAGTCAGTGCAGGTCTTGAACACATTAACCGTATGTGTCCACTGGCGTGATGTGAGCTGAGCGGGCGTTTTCAATTCACAATGCGTTCCAAAAGCATTAAACATTCCCTCGCCTACACAGCTATGGCAGCTCTGTTGTTGAGTTGTTCCAAACAGAAGTGTTTGGAAATAATCGCCTCACAAACAAATGTTTTCATAGGGTTCAACTAATGGACACTTTGCTTGCATGATTATTGCACTGCAAAGAAATTTTCCTTTTAGAGCAAAACAAATAGCTGGTCAATGTTTATCAATTAATCTGTTAACTGTCACCATTCCACAGGTTATTTTCACTATTTACTCTTATATTACTATTATACTAATTATAACTTATTATTATATTTCAGAGTTGAATTTTATTCTAATCGTGACAAACTATATCTTGATGAAAAGGTCTAAAACTCAAGAATAAATATTTGACAAATTTTCATAACAATAAACATAAATGCAAAAAAAATGTTAATGTTAGTATTATTTTAAAAAAAAAAAAAATGAAAAAAATGTAGCTTGGATAGTGCATTTTCATGTGTAGGCTTAATATATGTGCAGTGACGGAGTTATCAGGTTAAATTGCACCTGCACTTGGTTTTGAAATCAAACAGGTTCAAAAGCCTTTTATTATGAAACATTTATAGAGTCGAGACAACAAGCTAACATTATTATCCAATAACATATAAATCATATTCAAAGGTTCTTTGTTATTATTTCTAATAGTGGAAAGTTATTGCTCACGGTTCGACCTAATCATATATCACGCATATTTACTGCCTTGTTAGTGGCAGTCTTTGATAAGATTATTTGTGACAAATACAACTTCCATGATAGATGTGGTTTGCAAGCGTCAAATCTCTGTCATTATGTGAGAAATTCGGATATTTTTCATGCTGCATTGTGTTTTTATCTTGACATGACTGAGATTGATTGCTATAGATTGGTTTATGCTGTTATTATTCTTCACTTCACAAATAAATCAGCCGCATCTCTAATATGCAATTCATCACAAGCTACACTTTTGTTCTCAAGTCTAAACATTGTGTCTATTGTTGTGTACTTCCTCATTCACTATTCATAGATGATATTTATGCATGGAAACAGTGTCTTTAGTCTTTTCCCTAAGTTATGGGTTTAGACTTTGAGTCAAATATAGTCAATATAGTCAAGACTATGAATCAAATATGTATTCATACAGTTCAAACTTTCTCAGTCTGCAAAGCTTGAAAACTTTGTATTAGTACATCCTTTATTTGAAATGCATTCTGAAAATATAACGACTCATCCTTCCTGTGATTGTTTCTGTATTGGACAGATCTAAAGAAGCTGCTTCTTGGGTTAATAGCATAGTTCTTTGCCTTTCGCAAGGTTACAGCTATCCGGTCATTTGTATATTTAATTAGATCTTGTGTGAAGCAGCGAAAAACCAGTTGAGAATATGGATGATGCCTGCTCATGTAAAGCAGACAGATGCCAACATCCCTCAGGGCAAGCCAGGGCTTTGATTGTTAGTATAGCCACAGATTAAGAAGGCTCAGAAGTTGGAATCATCTTTCCAGAAATGATTATTTACTCACACATATAAAAAAAGCGAAAGGCCAGGATATTCTTCAGAAAATGTCCCATAAGAGACTGTAGTGCAAATTGGGAAAAACATGATAATGACAGAATGTTTATTTTGGGGTGGACTATCACCTTAAGGGAAAAAGGAAGAAAAAAAGCACATTAGAAAACTGCAATATGCCAAATGCCAATAGCAGGTGTGTAATGTTACCCAGTCTGTAAAAACCAGTCTAAAGTCTAAAAATCTCATATAACAAGCATCAAAGTTTAATTTCACCTATTAATTTCACTATGATTTTAATCTTTGACATGACATAACTCAGACAATATTAAAGATATAGATGTTAAATTCGCACAGAATATTCTTTACATTACATAGAATGATTTCATGTAGAAAACAGAAAATGACTTTAGCTGGGTTTTCACAGACTGGGTCACATATAATATAAAACCTGTCCCAGGCCCAGCACAGATCTCATCTTTCTCCTTATCATTAATTGTTGCCTAGACAGAAACACAAATCAAGTTCATCAAGGTGCTTATTATGCTGCCACAAATGAATTTCACAGAGAAAGGTCATCCATACAGTTAGCCACATTTTTCCTAATGGCTGATCGATTTACTGAACTGACATTGTTATAATCAGGTGTCTGTTTATATAGTAAACACAGAATCCCAATGGAATTGATGTGGATCTGTACGTTTGTTTTGTTAATTGTCAAGAAAAATTGTTACAACATTGTTGGTGCTGGAACAACATTTCTGTCAACCAATCAGACTTCAGGATTAGGGTCAGTGTTAGATTTAGGAGCTTGTTTACCATTCTCATCAACCTATTGTTTCCCTTTGGTTTGGATTATATTTGGGTAATGATTAGGATTTAGATTACAATGTATTGTAGTGATTTTTACACTGGGCACCAATTAATAGTACGCCTCACACAGGACACTAGAGGTGTTAGTGAGACTTGATCCCACAGGCACACATTTTAAATTACTTAATAATGTCAACTTTGCAACGATATAAGTTACATTTCTGTTTTTGTCCTCAGTATCAGTTGTTTTTTTACTTAGGTTAAGTGAATGTTATAATTTTGACTTCTTTATTTATGTTTTTGTAATGCTAAATGATCTTCACTATGATAAACAGTAAAAATAATGTGTATTATTATAGTGGTCCTTAAGATAAAAGTTAAAACATAGTGTTCTGCAGAACAAAAAGCATCAGAAAGCATCAAATCTATCGCTTTTCAGACCTTGAAATTGAGTTGGAACTGTGTAAAAGCTGTGAAAATTGTCCATCAAGCACGTGAACAAAAAAGGGAAGAAAAGCCTATACAGAAGAAGCACTTTTCCCTCTACAGCTCTCTATCTAACGTCATATAAAAGTTCACCAAAAAAATACTAAATTATAGCACTAGCAAATATGAAAATAAATACCCCAAAAACTAATTTTAAAAAATATTGCAAGCAGAAGAAGAGCAGAACTTGTCATGTAGTGTAAGGATTACTGTCTCTGAATGTAACTACATGAACTCTATTTTTTTATGTCAGCAGTGTGTCTGACAGCTCGCATTTCACCTTTATACCAAAGTGTCCTCAGCAGGGAAATGTTTTTAACATCCTTCATTGCATAGTGTTGATTTATTTCATGCCACCATCTGTCTCGCTGACTGCCGTGATGTGCCCCGAGATGAAACGCATGCTAATCAATACTGCGGCATCCTGCATCTACTTAAAAATCTCAATTACGTCGAATTGTAATCATAGCAGTATCAGTGTGATGACCCTGTCACACTGGAGGATGCTCGAGCGCTCGCAGGTTTAAACAGCAGCTGCGAGAAAGCGGTTTCATGCACGAGAAAATAAAATAAATTCACGTTTCGACACTCGGCACACACTTTTATTTAAAGGCAATCTAAAGCATGCCACATTCAACTTGCGTGATTTGCCTGGGAATTAAAGCCATGACCTTATAGGACAATAGGAACATTTCATTATGCAAGCACAGCCGGACAAATGTTTCAAATTCAGAAAAACATATTGCTGACCGCTGTTTATGATTAAACACGGAACATGGTTGAGACGTCTCAAATTGACACCGAGTAGCCATAAATCGAGAACAGGTCGTGAAAGCCGTGCCACGCGGCCCTTTCCTGATAAACAGCCTCTGGAGCTCATCTTATTTTCTTCTACTTTAAATCAAAAGATTTATGAGATACAAATCTGAGGTGATTTATGACCACCCAGTCTCACCTTTATTCCTTTAGTGGATGATTCCTTTCTTCGCTTGTAGCCAATTGCACGAAAGTCGACCCGACAGCCGGATGTAATAAATAGCTTCAGCTGAGCAAAGGGACTGTCGGGATTGCGTTCTAAATATCTATTCAAGATGAGATTTTTAATGTGTGTAATACAGATCAAAAGCTCTGGGTACCAGTTGAGATTTTTTGCCATGTGCCGTCAACCGTACTTTATGTTTGGATCACTAGAGGAGCAAATGTTCCATTTACTTCAGTAAATAAAACTTTGGACAGGAACCAGACAGTCAAACACCAGTGCCAAGTACTGATTTATATGCTTAATTAGTATATTGTCTCTGTTGTTCTTTCCAGGCACTTGATTTGCATTGAAAGGGACTCGCTGTGTCGTTCGTTGAAATCAAGCCTCGGTTCTCTACTGGGAAAAACAGAGATGACCTTGCACGGGTGAGTAATGCTTTAATTGTAGGCATTGCAATCAGTTTTTTGCAAACCACTTTAGACTTGCATACAATAATAAAAAGTAACTCAAAATCTTTTTGATATGATCATTGCTATCGTATCCTAAAGTATATCCAGTTTATGTAATTTATGATGCTGATTCCTATTTATGAAGACGCACGGCCACGTCTCTTTTAAAAGTCCTCATTAGTACTTAAAGCTCTTCAAAAAAGCTCTTATATTAACTTACACATATAAAGTGACCTTGTCGACTGAAGGGTTGTTCTGAACTCAGATTTGATGGCGCCAGGAGAGCTATGACACATCAGGGATGGATCAGAGTAAGGGTTAACAAGTACTCCTAAGCATCCTCAAAGTGAGTTTGAAAAGCTGGTATAATTTAAATTCAAAGAGGATAACTGATACAGGAGTGAATCAAGAGTGGTCTGGTAGATGTCTGATAGTAATAAGTCAGAAGTAACTACTTGTAGGCCCATACAGAATCAGCAAAATTCAGCAGAAAGTTCAGTCCTAATATGCATAATTACATATTTTGATGATAGCTATAAGACAGAGTACTTTCAGCTCCATTTAACACAATCTACTGTGTTTAAATCCATTCTGTTAAAAATGTGGAAAAAGTAAAACCTGTTTGCTTGATCAAGAGCTGTGAGTGTTTAGAAAATTAGGTAAAAACAGCCAATACTTTTCCAGTTTGGTTTGGTTTTAATGTAATTGGCATCAAAAATGAATGTGAGTGCTTGACAGGACCAAATAAATATGTTTATATCAGGATTGTGTGACATACATTTATCACCATCTCAGTTAGAAACATATAATTTCAGGTTACTTTACGTACTTATCTTTATCGTACGTATCTTTACGTGTGTTGAAAAACAATTGACATTTCCCATAAAATCCTGATGACATACTGAAAATTATGTCAGTGCACAATCATTAAATATGACCAATTTTTTATATATGTAAAATCAAAGCAGAACCACAACAACAAGGTTAAATTCTAGACCTCAGTTAAAGGCTTATAACAAATATAAGCTTTAGTGACTCGTCTGTGGATATTTAAACAACAGATTTTTTTAATAGTGTGAAGTGTAAAGCATTTGGTTTTCTTGAGATCTGACTTGGAAAAAAATGACTTGTATCCACATCTGGTACAAGTAATGGAAATGCAAAGTATAACTTTTACTTCGCACTCTTAAAAAAATGTTTGTAGCGAATTCTGAGCAGTGCTATAAATAAAAGTAATAAAAAGGGATGATTAATTGCAGGTTTGCAATTGAAACTGGAGGGTAAAGCCATGGCTGCAAATATGAGATATGACACTAATAAGGACAATGGCGGGCGCAAGGTTATCTTATTCATAATTAAATTTAATCTGTTTTTCTTTTATTATTGTTTTCATTCTGTCAATATCGCTCAGGCGGCTGGCTTAATAAGAGACGTGCAAATCTCCATTTACTTCCCTTGAGGCACGGCTTTGGTGTCATGTTATTTTGTCACCAACTCAGACCGTGCGCATTTATTTATTTATTTGTTTGTTTATTTATAGTCTCCCTCCATTTCTATTACATAATTACTTCCTTATCAACTCTGTTGGTTTAGCATTAAATAAATAATCCAAATGGCATGCATGGCATTAGTTTGTGTCACTTTAGCACATCTAGCCTGAACTTTTCCATTATTGAGCATGCTCATCAGCATCGGTCGCCAGAAATTGCATTCTGGTCGTCCATTATTTTCATTTCTCCATTGAAGACATATATGAAATATATGAGCCTGGAAGGTCCACACTGCATATGCATGTGTCATTTGAGTAGCTATAAAACTGACCAGAGAGTTTGTAACCTGAGGTGTGTGGGTAATGACTATGTATTGATGTTTGCGTAAAATAGACCATATAAATGATGTATTTGACTGTTAATGAAATTAGTTTTAGGTGTATACTGCAGCAAGGTTCCCCTAATCCTTTGTTTTTTATACGGGAACATTTTTTACACTATGTCTCTTGTTACAAAATAACACAGCTGGACATAAGCTGTTTGATAATGATCTGAAGAGCTAAAAAATGTGGGACAAAAAAGTGGCTTTTTATCTTGTCAGCTGTCATCTCCAAAAGACGGATGTAATTTTAACCCCGGTTGGTATCTAATGCACACTTGCACATTAAAAGTAATGTGATGGATAAGGTGATAATGACTCACCTTTTGCCCGCTGACATTTGTCCGGGTGCTGCACTGTCTACTGGCTTTTACATCTGTGCTGTGAGCTGTAGACAGTCAAATGGGCGAGCGACTGTAATATATGGACAGAAAATTTGCCGGCGATCTCCAAGGGCCCCAGGGATGGACTGGGACCAAAAATCGGCCCTGGCATTTTGGCCCAGACCGGCCCACCACCACATAAGATCACAAATACCACCCGTCCTTGCGCTCCCCTGCCCTGTTTATGTATACCAACTCCTACTCTTTAAAACTACTAATGCCATGTAATGTGTAACTTCAGCATCTGCCTGAAGAGCTTGTTTTTTTTGTCACACAGCTTTTCTGCACCTCCTTTACGTTTCTTCTCCATGATCACACTGAAACTGCGTGCAGCCAGAAATCCCATAGATGTTGCTGTTCAAAGATTGGGCCAGTCCAGTGTCAATCAAGAAAACAACCAATGGGCCACTGAGCTACGTGTTTCATGGGGCGCGTCTGTCAGAAGGAAGTGATATTTTTGACTAAAATGTTTTGGGCCAGCAGCCAAGTGTCAATTGAAAAAACATTGGGCCGGCGATCTAGACCTACCACTTTTATGGGCCTGTTCATGGGCCGAGAGAATTTTTTTTTGCGGTCGGCGACCGTCGGACCAAAAAAGCATGTCGGCCCACCGGGAAAGTGCCCGGTATGCCAGATGGCCAGTCCGCCCGTGAAGGGCCCTGTAACTCGCTACTACAGTATCTCTGCTTCAACAGTTCTGGAGCAGAAATGTACATTCAAGAGCATATTTGAGCAAATGAAACCATATCGAACAATAACATTGTGCAATTACAAGTTGTTTCACTTAATAAATGGATATAAAATACTTATTGTTCATTAGTACTGGTCAATACTATTGTAGGCTAACTACACAATAACATTTGTCAGGCATTGAGCAACTGTGACAAGTTGCTTGAACGTGTGATTAGAGTAGAGACTGTGACATTAGAAGAGCAAATGCTTGATGGAAAATCCATTGCTTTAGGAAGGTAATGAGGTGCCGGTATGGTGAAGGCAGAAGTGCACAGTGTACACAGTCAGCATGCTGGAACAGTGCCCTGAGCGCACAGGTTCCTGTCCCTTTGATCTTTTACTTGATCGTGACACTTTGTAAAATAAAAAAAGCCAACAGGGCCAGACATAACTGGCACGATACAGAGTAATGCAAACATTTTCATCATTACATTGACATACAAACACATAATCCACAATGCTTTGTATCTCTGCACAATAGTTTGTGGAGAAACGAAAAATATATCATTTCTGATTATTATTTTTTAACATTCATGATACATAAGCTAAAACATTGCAGAGTTCTTGAGAGAATTGTTTTGCAGCTTGACTTTACAACTGAAAACTTCAAAAAACTTCAAAAGCATATTATGAATTAAAAAGTGTAGTATAAGCAATTTGGCATTTTACTTTTATTATTCAAATTAATTCATGTCTAGAGGTTAAGATTTAATTTTAGAGGATTTTTTAGAGGAGTGCAAAGACTGAGCAACACCTAATGACTTAAAAGATAGAAAGTGTGTCTGAGCCGAACACTTGTGACCATAGATAAAAGACTGATAAAAATATGTTTTTAAATATACTCATGCATAAACAATTATGAAAGCAAAGACAAACTATGGAGATCACCTATAGTAAACGATTCTTCATCGGTCAGATTATGATAAGCAGATATGTCTTCCATTGACACCGGCTGCCTATCTCTGTCATCACTCACTAAGCGAATTCCAACCACCTGTCACCAATCAAACCGCCTCAAATTCTGATAGCCTGAATCCTCGCACCCCCTGTGTCCCTTTAACACAGGCTCAATTCTTCACTCTGTCACCCAGACCAATCACCTAAATCTGGACTTAATTACATCCTAATAGAGCTATTTCTCACATTACGACAGAGAACATCTCTCTGGGGGAAATCTTGATTAAGACAGGAAAGTTACTGCTTATAGTGGAAAGCTGTAAAAGCCAGTTGCTTTACACAGTGTCTTTATTTGCTGTTAACTCTGTGTCCGAATTATTAACAGTAATAATATTATGTGTAAAGTAAAGCATGTTTTTAAGTGGTTAAGCACAAACTAAATTACATTAAGTAACTATTGTTTTAAAACGTTATTGATAATAAACACAAACAGATAAAGAAATACAAAATTACTCAAAAAACAAACAAAAACAATTTTCATTTTAAAACAACTTTGATAACACAAATATGTTACATGATTTTGAATTGATTTTACACTTTAAATGTTTCTATGTAGTTCTACTGTATGTTGAGCTTTATGGTTCTGTAAAGAACCTTTGCAGAACCTTTTGGTTGCACAAATGAAATGGTTATTTTGAGAACCATTGATCAAAATGTTTTTAAGAAAAGAAATATAGTTCTTTTATATCACAGCTGCAAAAAAAAATTGTGATAGATTTGATAGAAAAAGGTGCAATATAGCACTTAAAGTGGCGCTACAGAACATGGCACAAGTGGTTTCCCTATGAAAGACACTTAGTGTTATTTAGCATCATTTTTACAGTGTACAGTATTTGATTGAATTAGGTTAAATCCCAAATGCAAGATATGCTGGAGCGGATGCTGATGGGTTTTCAGAGCAATATGTATCTTTATTATAGCTCTTACATAATACCTGTGGGCTTTAAGGCTTTGATATCTCCTTTTACAGTAGAAAACCAGCAACTTTTAACAGTCACATTTTCATGTTTCTTCAGACACATCAACTGAAAACTACATTTTATCTGTACCAACCTGTAAAAGATTACAAAGACTTTAAAAGAAACTGTCCTTGAAAATGGGATAAGCATACATGGAGACAAAGTATAGTGGCTTTTGATGAAAGAAGATAATTACTTTAAATGCAGTTGTAAAAGTCATGACACATGCAATCAGGGAATTGATGGGTCGATATAAATCATCCGAGAATTCTCATTAATTTTCTCTTTAAGTGTCTTTATACTTTCTCTTTGATGAGGATAATTTAAAGTCATGCTGGAACATGTAAAATCAATGCCACAGAGAGACAATTGAAACAAGAAGCAATCAGCTACTATCTGCAGAGTACCTGAAAATCTTTGAAGCATTCAGCCTGTTTATTAAAGATTAAACTAATCTTGTCTTCATTCTGTGGGTTGTTATAGTGTTGTTCTGGTCTTACACAACATATCTTTGTTAGTAACTGGTGATAGTAGTAGTTGACTGAACATTACAAATCACTTAAAGGTTTGTTTCATGGTCAGTATCGGATTGCAATAATGATGCTGTCATTTGGTTGCACTTCATGTGGTTTATGTACTTGACTAGCTGAAGATAACAACTTTGTCCCCATTGTACATGTTTATTTTTTTTACATTTTGGGGAAATTTGATAGAGATCCAAAAAGATGATGTAATATGAGATGTAGATACACAAATGATGATAGCTTAGGTAATATGTTTCTGGGAGATAGTGAATGTTTTAATTTGGTTGAATATTGGTTCATATTAATCTTGGCTAGTTTAGACACAACTGACAAAAAGATCTTCTTATGATATTAAAAATCTTTTATTCTGAAGGTGCATATTTCAGTGTTTAAAATGAATCTTGTACTCAAACAACTAATTTATTTAATTAGAAAACTAAAATTTTATTTAAAAAATGAAATTAATTACTTTTGAGACCTTAAAAAGCTGGATGATAAAATGCCAAGAATATGATTTTGAAATTCTAGATAAAGGGTCAAACATAACATAGTGTTTTTTTATTATTTATTTTAGATGATTTTAGTCACAACATAATTCCCACAGTTACAATTGTGTTATTTTATGGTTTTGATGAGTTTAGTACTATTCTAAAATGTGGGGAAAAAAACATAAAAAAAGTGTTTCCAAACTTCTGACTGGAGATAACTAAAGGCATCAATTTGAGAAACATCTGAAAAACATCATCTATTTAATCGGATTACGTATCTACAATAGAAAAAACAGCTTAAATATGAACGAGACCTAAAATAGCATCATATCACACATTTTTTTTGATATAACAGCATGTAAAGTATTTATGTGTATAAGTGTCACCAGGCTTCAATCATTGCTCAAAAACAAAATTGCCTCGTTTTTCCATTTGCATAAGTGATACCTCTCTATCAGGACCGGCTGCAGATGGCAATGGTCTTATGTTCACGAGTAACGGCCTGCCTACCCCATTAATCTCAGGCTTCATTGTCTGGCAATAAAAAGGTGTGTCTGAACATAAAAGATCTCTCCTATCCATCAGTCTTAGTGGCACTCAATAAATGGCCACAGATTCGAACAATGTACGACCTCATGATAAAACCTTGTTTGTAGTCTATCTTTCCAATTGGCATGTCCAGATAACCATCTTAAGCTTTTTAAATGTGCAGGCCTAGCAAGGTTACCACAATTCTCAAAACGCATTAAGATGGTGGCAAATTTCAAACTTATCCCCAGTGACATATTTGTCTGATGTTAAGAAAGGATTCAGAGGAAATGTTGATCCCGCATGCCGCAAGATATACAAAGAAAATCAATAAAACCCTAAATGAGATCTACTGCGTTATATAACACTTTGAAAGGCAGCAATGTTACAGATTGGCTGGGGTAGTCGGTTGGTGAGGATTGATTGCATTGACACGCTCATAAACCAATGAATGATGGAAACCTGTTTTGTCCATCAAATTTTGAGCATCAGTTATCAACCAACAACCTTATAATTCTGAAGAAATGGAGAAAGCCACATGTTTTCAGAAATAATACAACAATTATTACAAAAATGCTTGCAAAATATTTTGTACTTTCGTAGTGCATGATTAAGATGGAATTGTAATGCATTTGTCAGCATTCAGTTTAATAAACAGAGGACCAGCAATCAGCTTAATGTCCTCAAGGGTGTCCAAAGCCTTCAGTTTAAACCTTTAGCCGATCAATCTCTTAAAGTGACGGCTCACCCAAATCATCCGTCATCATCAAAAGATTATACTCGGAGTCAGACACATTTCCACAATAACAAAACAGGTGAGGTTGACTTCTCACTGTATGTTAAAGTCAATAACACTTTATTCATTTTCCTTAAAATTAGTTTAAATATAAAACATCAATATGCAAGTTTTTATTATCCTTTATTGCTTAATCTTGTTACTTCTTTTGAGAATTTTGAAATGCATTGTTTGGTAACAGCAAACCATAAATTCTCATTATAAACGTAATTCTGTGTACAGTATGTACACATTTTTTAAATGCTGTGAAAAGTCTAGTAATTCTTTTATTGAAACAAGAAAAAGAAAAGAAAAAAAAGAAAAAAAGATAGATATAACAGATAGATCTCACAAACTATATGCAGAAATGCTCTGTGTACATTCTGGACTGAAAATCAATATAGTGATTGTGTGTGTGTACACATTTCACCTGAAGTTTATAGTCTGTTGAAAGGGTACCCGGTTAATGTTAATGTACTGCACACCACCGTGTTCTCCTGTATAATAGCTAAATGATCGATATGGCCACTTTTAAAGATTTACTTTATTTCATCTAAATTAAATATTTAGAATATACAGTCTGTAAAAGTCAGGTCTGTAGCTAAACCGTTTCTCTTCATTCATCATTTGCCTTTGAAGGCACACCGGAAAGCACCCTTATCTTGCAGCTCTAAAAACGCTTTTAAATTACATAAAGTGAAAATGAAAAATCAAACACGGCTCTCTAGTTCAGAGGAATTTTGAAAAAGGTTAACGTCCTCTCTTGATCTTTCCAATTTCATTAAATGTGATATGGGCATAGAGGACAGTTGCTAATAGACTGGGAACAGATCCCCAACATCAGCTAGTTCAGCAGCCAAGTGCAGTAATGTGAGATACACATATAGACAGCATTGTGCTGTACTGAGTTCTTCACAGAGCAGGTGCAGTCTGATAAAAGCTGATGAGACTCTGAGCGGACCACACATTTCAAGGTTAACAAGGTGACATTCAGGACTTTTATTTCATTACATATCTACACGGTGCAGAAAACTGTAGGAAAACTGGCTGTTTTTGGGAGATCACACTGCTGTGACAGAGCTATCCAATACTGAAATGTACAGTGGACGTTTGTAAGCTGTACATTGCATTCAGGTTTTGAGAATCCTCATGGCCAGTTGGATTGCAATAGCTATTTGGTCCATTGAGAGGACACCATGACGATACGGTGTTCAGGCAGAGCAGCTGCTCAGGAGGGTTTCTCTTCTGTAATGAATTCAATTGCTGAACTGTTGCCATGGCATTTTAACCCTTCGTCTTGGATCTCTTGAATCTCAGCGTGAATGCACTCCAGTAAAGGAACTGTATTGTCAGAGATATGATTAAGACATAATGATGTAATTGGAAAAATACGAGTGAAGCTGTGTTTATTTCCAGTGTTTTTACTAATTTCTCATTGGATGCTCAACACATGCTACATGATTAAGGTTGCTATTAATGTGCTGTAGTTGTTAGTTATGGTAAATTGCAGTTTTAACATTTTCTCATTTGTTTTTTCCAAGAATACCTCATGAGAAATAGACATAAATGAGACAACTGTTGACATACAGTAACAGTATTCTAGAAAATGAATGTAGAATACATAGTTTGCAGCTAAAGTATTGATGAAAATATTGAAATCTATGGGGTTCTGACAACAGTAACATTGTTCAGTAGCAGCGGTCCGGTGTCCGTTTCTTTTCCATGGAATGTGCTTCCCGTGTATATGTAAAAAGATATATTACAGTAGTTATTCAGCTGAGCTAACCTATTGACCGATCCTAGATATTAAATATACCCCCACCATAAAATGTTTCTAATCTCAGGAAAAGGTTTTACAGCTAGCCGATGGCAACTAGTTGCCCTTGAGCAGACGACTTGACAGAAGGAAAGTGCTCCGGAGAGCCCGTATTTTACTGGTTCTTCCATGTTACAAATGTTGAACACCATCTCCCTCCATCTCTGTTGGTTAATGCCTGGCTCACACTACAGGATTTTTAAAATGACAAAATTCCGTCTCCTTGTAGACTTTTCTTATTGGCTATTGTGAATGTACTGTCGTAATCATAGCCGTCATCATCCCGATTTAAAATCCTAAATATCAAACATGTTTGATATTAATCAGGGCGGCCCCAGATTTTGTGCGAGCAGATCGGGAGGTGCAAGATTCGATCTGTGAACGCCTCACATTACGAGATAATCTGCGCCGAACATCGGGACCGATCGAGGTGCTCGACAAGATTTCTGCTCCGATTCTCGGGAGAGGAAAATCGGGGCTAAATCGGGCTAAAAATCCTGTAGTGTGAGCCATGCATAAGGGAGGAGATGAATCACTTCCAAATAAGTTTAAATTCCTTTTCTAAAAACAAAAACGATATTTAGCTTTGCAAGGTTATGTTCCAAGGAGAACTCCTTTCAAAAACTTGAATTGTAAATGATTTTCTACACTTCACATTCAAACATCTTAATCCTGAACAGCGTGCGGACAAGGGTAAATGCAATTAATTTGTGTTTACAAAATGAGATCTGATTAGGTAACCGTTTGCACAGTCAAGACCTCTTTCAATTCAGATCACAGCACTTATTCTCAGTGGTACTGAATATCAAATTCGAGTGGTACCGCGAGCCTCCTCAGATTGGTAGTCATAAGAGGAGCGAGTTACGTAAAAACAGATTGAAAAGAAAATAAATAAATTAAACGATCTTAATGGATCGAGAGGAATAGCAGTGAAATCATGAACAGAAGCCAATCAGCCCATTCAATCTATTGTGCTATATGAGCCATGCTGAGTTTTAGCACTCTGTGTGATGAAGTAGAGGACAATTAGCATGTAACTAATTAGATCTGAAGGCTCTGCGCAATGGCAACCTTTTGCTTTAAGGGATTTTGGGGTTGACGTCATACACATAATTGCTTTTAACTATGTTTTGCATGTAGATATCTTTTTATTTTGGTCATATTTTATTCTGCTTGTTACTAAAACTAAATATGTGAACCAAAGGTTTGAATGTTTTTATACATAATTATATTAGTCTAAGCTCTTGGATTTGCATAATAGTACTGTATACCATTAGACTAATGTTCTAATTAAAATTAAAGTATCACACACATTTCTGCTTGACTTTACCCTTTCTTGTAAAAAAAAAAGGTTAAAAACAAAATATCTTTAATTTAGACTTAAAAACTTGACAACATGCAACAGTCCTGCAAGTTATATAACAGTAAATATATCATTTAATATCAATAAATACAAATAATTTTGATAAAATTCTCACCATACTATGTTCATGTATAATTTCATAATTACTAAATTATTTTAATATGTCAGAAAAATAAAAAGTGCAATACAGTCCAGCCTGATATCATGGGAACTGTTTTAAAATGTGGCTAATTCATATTAATTTGTATGGTTCTAGATGTCGTAGCAACAGTTATCAACAACAATTGACAAGAGACGGATGTTGTGAACTCTACTCGAAAGTCCCTCTGCATTTGCATATAGCTAAACATTTCTTACCTTTGTCGCATTGCTAGATCAGATCCTCCATTGGTATTGTATGATTTCAGATAAGTGATACCCACCTCATAAAATAGTTACAAATAAAACCAGTCTCAAAGAACAAGGTTAACTGAGAAGGCAAGTACACGTTGCTTTGAAAAACCGATGAGTCTCAATTTCATAATGCAAATGTGATTTACGTCTGATGCTGTACTTTGTTTGATCATGTTCTTGATCCTTGTAGTTCACCAACCTCAGCATTAAAGAGGAGAATGCATTGCTGATCCTTTGACTTTGTGGATACAACACCCATATGTGTGCATGGAACAGTGCTGACCCATTGGGTTTTTAGACAGCACAGCAGGTACTATTCTGGGGCAAGGTGTCTATTAATAATTGAGTCTTAAGAGACATATTGTCATCACCTGACAGCATCAGGTGACGAGAGGGCAAGAGAGATTCAAAACTACATGTGTATTATATTTAATCACCGTCATCACAGCATGTGCCCGTGTGTCCTGCAACTGTACCGAAGAAAGCTTTTGTTATTTTAGAATTGGTTATTTTATTTTAGATGCTACAAAATTTAACAAGCTAGTTTATTAGGTTCAAGTTTACTTAGAGTGTAAAGCATCATGAAGCATCTAATTCTACAGGATATGAACACAAGAAATGGTTATAAATACATTTCCAGAAGAGATATGATGAGTCATGTATCCTGCAAGAAGTCCACCAGTCCAATTATACATCTCGACTGGCTGCTTGGCTGCTTTGTGGGCCAAACTATTATTTTCCAGACACAGGACAGTATTTTGAAATGAAATATATGCAGCTCAAACTAAATTTTGAGATTGACTGAATAAAATCCGTTTACCTCCTACCTGTTTTTCAGACGGTTCCATAATCCCTTCATTCTGTCCGACTGTCAAACTCTCTTAACAAATTCTGGTTATTATTAGATATAATGCATCCTGCAAGACAAAACAATGTATACTGGATCTGTAATTTAGAAAGCATCTGGCTTATGTAGGCTTATTGTGTTTGTGTTAGTTGCAAATGGTAAGTTAACTGATTTATTATGAAGAGTTTAAAATCAAGTTATGGTAATGGCTTCTAAATATAACAAGTAAATAATAAACATACAAGAGTTGGATGAGTTTAAGACATTTTATAGTGGACACCATGTATTTCCAATATAGTTTTAATATTTAAAAGTCAGCAATTGAAAATTTGTATGTAGGCAAAGAAATGTAACGCAACTGTTAAACATTACATAAAATATAATTCCTCCCCAAGTAGAAACAGATAAATCACAGATTTGATCACAGTTTGAGGTGATAGATACTTGCCTATATCTATAGGGCCATAGTAACTGACTATACTACCACAGTATATTTAGGATAGTAGTAAACTGTAAAAGTAAATAAAAATGCATTTTCTTGTAGCGTCTTTGATGCAGCACTTATTTCCGTAAAATTTGCAAGAGTACAAAAAGATGTACTCTTGACATTTTATCAGCCAGCTGATCAACATAGGTATCAACATGGGAAAGAATTCCCTTTTACACTGGGTCTTATTGTCTGCCATTTCAAAGTCCTCAATTTCAAAAACATTTTTGTTTCAAATAAAATTCAACTTCACAATGAAATCATATGTTTGGGAAGAAGTATAGTTTTGTCTACAAAGTAATGAATATTTATTCTGTCTCATTATTATAAAGAGACAAAAAGCGAGAGACAAGAATAAAACAAAAGCAAACCACCATAACCATAAAATACACAAACACTGTGTTTTAAAGACTATTGTGATTTTAAGAATTAGATCCCTCCTACAGCTAGATTTACTGCAAATATATAAATATTATTAGATGATTTACAGCTTTGAGAAAATGAGAAAGCTGTTCTCAGTGATGAGTACGGTCCCAGGTTGTAAAAGACACTGAATCATCTCACCTTAATCAAAAAACAGACTCTGAAGCCAGAGCTGGTGTTTGTGACTCACAAAATCAGTTATGACATGAAACCTAAATCACTTTATGTTGTTTAGATGACTTAATTTATGTGGTCTTTAGATTTTAAACTTGATTTAGCTCCTTTCAAACAATGTCTGTTTCGCTGTATATGTCTCACTTCATTATTGTCGTCATTCGAAACAACTTAATAACTGTTTCATAACTGTAGTTTCATTCATTTAATTCTCTGTTTATAGCACCCCTCTCCAAATCACCTCTCGAAAGCACATCGGTGAGTTTACACAATGAATAAACAATATCCATCTGAATCTGCCTGGGACATTTTGCCATGAGAATGACAACACAGTGTGACCCATGGGGAAAAAAAACTTTAGAAATAAAGTCTAGTTTAATTCTAGTGGAATTTTTTTCTGGTGGCTAATATTTGAATAATTAGAATGTATAATGAGAAGAATAATGTATTGTAAAGAAGGGACCTAAACCTATTGCATCTATAAATTTTTAATCAGTGCTTTCTGTCATGTCAGTGGTTTCTGAAAAGCTATGTGAGCATCAATAAGCTGTTTCAATGCATGTGTGTGCAGATACAGTAGTCCATTAAAATTGGGAGTTAAGTCCACTTTACAGTATGGCTTTTATATGATGTTGGTCAATGAAACTATTAATTTGTAAATTGAAATATATAGCTTTTAGTCCCTACGTAGGTAATAGAAATATGGGTTCTCTGTACAGTACAATCAATGAGAGCAAAAGCCAACAGAATCAGATACTAGCTTGAAAACTGCATCATGTTTTTAAGAAGAACTTGAAAAGCTTGTGAAACAAGTGAGACAAGGAAACAGACCCAGGGTCCTTGTGGTATAAAGCCTGGCATTTGTATGCATTTCTTGACACAATATGCATTAAATTCCGTCAATGTATTCTGGATATTTCTGTTTTGTTTCAGAGAGGTCTATGCTTTTATCGTTTGACAGCTTTAGCTTTGGTTTAAGAAGTCTTTGTACTATTTTCCTAACTTGTGTGTTTCAAATAAGGAATTATATATTTTGTCTTTATAGTTTTCATAATCTGGCCGTCTACTGATTGTTTCCTCACAACATTTTCCAAATTAGGGTGCTAGTGATGTTTTCCAACCTCACCAGAGCAATTCAGTGATTCATGCTAAGAAATAACTTTTTTATTTATTTTAGATATGAAAATCATATGAAAATCCTGTATGGTCTTGAAAAGACATTTCCTTTGGTCTACTAAACTTTAAAAACTCAACATCAAGGCACAGATGTGAACTGGATTTACACCCCCCTCATTTCTTCTCCTGCACTCTCTCTCTCTTTCTCTCCCTCTCTCCTGCACTCACTTTCCTGACCACAAAAGAAAGAAATCATTGAGGGTTTTTTAAAACTCCCTCCCCTTTTAGTAGTCACCGAATAGGGGAGCAGACTCGGGTTCAACCCAGCAAACTTTGTTGGTAGAAGTGAAAAGAAGTTTCACACACACTGTGTGTCCCCTTTCTTTGTCTATGAATAGCAAAGCAAAAATAGATCTTACCAGACGTGGCTTTACTTTGTGAAATGTCAGAAGATTTTGGTGAGTCCTGACAGCTTTTAGCCTTGTGTATAGTTTTTATTTAATTAAAGTTTATTTATGTTTCTACATACAATTATGAAAATGACAACTGGTTTTTACACCCGCATATTTCTGATTTAAACTGATTCAATTCAACTGTATGATTTATTGCTTTAGTAATTTTTTTTCATCTTTTGACAAGAGTTTGGGTGTTATTTTAGGCGTGTGTATTAAGTAGCAGTGTAACTCCACTTTTAAGGAACAGGAGTGAGAAAAGAATTATACTTTTTACATTATAAAAAGTTATTATAAAATAATCTTTTTTTCACATTCAATTTATTGTGACAATGGCAAATTTGTGTTGCATTCCAACATTGCTTATCAGTTTTTGTTTTCTGAAGAATATGTTTCAGCACAAGGAAGAACATGACAACTTGGCATTTATATTGAGGGTTAATCATGACCTTCTGTTTGGACAGGACTGGCATTTCTTTTTTATAAATTACACAATGCTTTTTAGGCGAATCACAAACAGGTATACCCAAATGTCATTTAAAGGCTTTAAGTGTTCGAACAGGCTTCAAGATTTTGAAGGTTTAATTGTTTCTCCATTGTAAAACATTACAGCTGCTTGGCAAAGTGGGCAGCCGTGTAAGATAGAAACAATGCTGCTAATTAAATCAAGACATTTGTGCGATCTATTGTTCATTTACACTGTTGAATAAGTAAAATAAAATAACGTCTGCATACAGTATGACATCTTCCATCTTATAAACCCATGACCAAATTAACACATTTCATAATGCTACAACTCATTATTTTCAACACATTCAAACTTAATGTAAAATCCTGTTAAAACATTCAGGCAATTTTCTCAGTGAAGAATAATAGAGCATTCATTTATTTTCTCAAAGTGCTTCATTTTCTATCCGGGACTAAATGAGAAATAAATCAGTGCCTTCAATGTTGCATGCACAGCAGAGCAGAAGTTCATTACAGGCTACGTCGCTCTGCTGAGTTACAGATATTATCCGTCCTCCGCGGACCACAAATGTCAATCAACAAGCATGAACGACAAATTACCTCTGTGGAAAAGCTCTTGATGACATTAGTTTAGATATCTCTGCCTTCTTCATTTTTTTATTAAAAAGCAAACTCTGAGGTCATAGCCTGTAGCTACAGTATAGACCGCATGCGCAAACAGATACAGTATGTTACAACTAACTACGGTTGGCGGCAATAAAATTTTATGTGTGAGTTCAAAACAGGTCAGGACTTGGAATGTCGCATTTGGAAACTTACATGCACAAAGTGTTTTTAGACTAAAATCCGGTTGTACCGCAGGACCTAAAAAGTGCTCATGCTGTGGAAAAGCGGCACAGTTGAGTTTGCGTCTTCCCTCGCAGACAGATATCGCATTTCACATGGTTCCAGATGTTGAGAGGGGTATTAAAAAACATAGACAAAACACTAAAAGGGAGTGTGTGAGTTATTGATAGATAGTTACATTTGGAGACATTGAAAGATGAGGTGGTGAGGTGATGAGGTTGTTTGCTCAGGGCTCTGTGGAAGATATAATAACTTGGCTCATATAATTCAACACAAAACAAGTTTTTGTTTAGTTTAAAAACCTCTTAAAACACTGCCATCTCGCGTAAATGGACTGTAACCATCCAACTTATAAACAGATGATTCTTTTTGGCATCAACTGGTGCCGTGTAAATTGTGCCAAAATTTACAAGAATCAACTGTTGTGTTTATATTATCCAAGATTGGGCTCACACTTTTTTCGAAAGAGAGAAAGAGAGTGGGTTCAATCATTCTTTATAGGTCAAAACAAACAACCTCCCCTTCCTCAAGGAGTCATGTGGTGCACCTCAGGGCCCTCACATAAACAAATGTGCACGCTACACCGCCAGGAAGCCCCCCTCCACGTGCCCCAGAAAGGTGTACTGGTTCATTTAGCATGCAGACACAACCCTTTCATTCTCTGATCTCTCATTTCATCACATATTTTTACATGAGCTGCAAGAGTTATCAAGAAATAATGGGAAGTGTATTTTTTGCCTGGCAGGTCACCTTCCTCCCTTTATCCAGTTCTAAAAAACTGTAAAAAGATAAAACAGCTTCCAACTTTTTGTTAAAGGGATAGTTCCCCAAAAATGATGTCATCATTTATTCATAAATTTTCATATGTAAAGGGCTGTTTACAGAAGGAATATCTGTAAACAGAAATACAAAATATCTATAACAGTCCATATTCTTCATAAATGTCCACATGAAAATGACAATAAAATAACTTTTTTATGTTCTTTGAAGAGCCACCCCTGCTATTATTGCTTCTGATTTGTCCATTTCAATTCACAGAAATCCTGCAAAGTATGTTGCCTTTTAAAAACATGTGTTCTTATTGTCACATCCACAACGCATGTATGTTTCCATTTTTCCATTTCCTTCCATCGTGCATAGACTGATATTTTTATGTCTGAACTCTAATAACAGAGGCTTAGTAAAATATAAACAGATGGTTCAATATACTGTCACGTCCATACACTGGAAATGCCCAGGAGAGGATTTTTTTTAACAGACAGTTGGTTAATGGCATATCATTGTATGAATGTTTAGTTCATATTAGGCTTTTATTTTATAGCCAGTGTTTTGGTGTCTATTCATAAATTTTTGTGTCTGTTCTCAAAGCAAAACGTAATTTGAGCTTTTGTTTACTTCTATTGCAGATGAAGTCAGAGCTTTGCAGCAGTGGTGACTGAAAAAGCGTCGTCCAGCTTCAAGCAGCTCTACAGGGACTTCACATTTCTCATCCCTTATATTCTCATTCATCACTCCGTCGTGTCCCAGGTCACAGACTGAAAAGTTATTGAAGTCATGAAGTGGCTACACTCAACGTTGGGCACTTGTCTCCTCACACTTCTGGTGGTGCCAGTCATCTGCCAGAGCGGTGATAATGAAGAGTGGGGATCAGGTGACATCCCCAGGGCTGTGTCCACTAGCAATGCTTCTGATTCAGTCATCCATGCCGTCAGGGACAAACCGACAAAAACCAACGAAGCAGTCTGGATCAAACCGCATTTCCAGGCCCTGACCGAGAGAGAAGGCGGTGACTGCTATGTCAACTTCCACACCAGCCAAGTCTTGTCGAGGCGGTTACGAGCGTTTAGGGAGGAAGTTGCTTATCTGAAGGCCCTACAGCATGGGAACAAGGCAGTGGTGGAGAACCTGGTTCAGTTTGTAGGGGCGGAAATGGGAGATCAACGCTACGAGGATGTGATCCAAGATAACATTGTTGGAATCAGGGAAGATCATGTCAGCTGTGAGAACGTGGTGACAAAAGCATCAGTGGACATGGAGAGTCAGCTGGAGGGAGATGCTCAAACGACTTTGGCTGGAATTCAGAAGTGAGTTGAATTTTAGTAATACAGTTACCACCAGCATATCCTTTTGTAAAAAGGGGCGTTCACACTGTAGATGAGTTATATCAATAACTATACATTAACTATATATATTATCGTCCACACCAGCAGGAGATACAGATAACGTTTTGTTAATTATAAGCTTGTGCTTCAAAATATAAAAAAATGCTCTTCCTGAAGGTGCGCTTATGGCTTGCTTATATGCAAGTATTGTGTAGTGGGTAGTCTATTGTCTATCTCTCTGCTCCCAGCTCTGAACTGCAGACCTTTATCTGAAAGCAAAAACGAGGACATCCGTTCAGTGCCAGCCCATTTGGCATTATGTATTATCATTCAGCAGCTGGAAAAATTGCTCAGAAAGTGATTCCAATGATATTGTTTCTTGTATCTTTATTGTTATAGTTGTGGTGTAAAGCTATTCTCCTAAATTTATCGTTATCGTCTATAATTAATAACATGGTTAAAGGCAACAGACTTCAGTTAACATTAGGGAAAACGCAACATTTTGCATAAAAATTTTATGATTTGTTTTTAATCAACAGCTCGGTCAATAGTTCACCTAAAAGTGATAATTCTTCCTTCATTTACTCATTTACCCATTATGATATTTCCAAACCTAACTTTTTTCTTCTAGACATTTTTAAGAACGTGGGTAACCAAACAACAGCGACTTTAGTTTTATGGATGCAAAACAACACCGACAAAATATTGTGTGTTTCATAGAAGAAGGAGTCTTATAAATTCTTTTAGGGCATATAAATGATCACCATATAAAACCTTCAACAAAAATTTTTTTCCCTGATAAACAGTTGTGAGGTACAAGAAAAACTGTGTCTCAGACCAACCATTATATACTTTGATTTTGGTCTCTGGGTTTTCCATCACCAGCCTGGACATTTGGAAGGAATGTGCAATTCAGCCCCTTTGAGGCCCCTGGTTCAAACTAAACTAAACCGAGGTCTCCTTGTCCTTTCATCATTTCTCCTGCTCTCACTCTTTTTCTCTTTCTGCTCTGAGTTCCCTCTGACGTCCTTTCTACTTTATGTCTTTATCTAAGAATAAAAGAAGAATCTCGTGCCTTTGAAGAAATGCTCCGTACCACTGCGGACATTGCCACTCGACTGGAGAGTTCCTCACGAGTCCTGCATGTGGAGTTGATGGAACAGCTGAGGAAGAACATCAGACAGCCGCGCAAAACTGAACTAAAAGACTCGGTGGGAAGCCGTCCAACCTGGAAAAATTATAATAATGTTTTTGACATGTCATATTTATCCATAATGTTCTCATGAAAGTGACATCACATCACACACACATTCTACATCTAGACCTGAATGAATGTGGTGCATATTTTTTAATGTGTTTATGTCCTGCATGTGATTTAATAAATGCAGTTGTGACAAAACATTTATCTTTTCATAAAACCGAGAGAATACGTCTCTTCTGTGAAACAGCACCATTGAGAGAGGATGGATTAAAACTCGAACAAAGGTTTTTTTTTTCCAAGATCTTGTTGGTTGTTCATTTGTGAGCCATAAAACCTGAATGGCTTTGTGTACAAGGAAATTGAAAAAAGAATCTTGGCAGTGTAGTGGCATCCAAGAAGAAGATTTTTTTCCATGTACAGACAACCCCACAGCAGTGGGCTGCCTGCCTTGGTGCTAGGGCGCAGATGGTGAAACGGCAGTATGAGGGTCTGGAAATCAGACAGTATGAACTCATATACGTTGGAGAGAGAGCAAGATGTTGGAAGAAAAAGTGAAGAAAAAAAGAAAATGGCAATGATGTCACTGAGGAACAAACGTAACTTGGCAGCTTGGAGCAAGAATCACAGGAAAGCTGAATTCTTAACGACATAAAGAACATTTTTGCAGTTTATTAGTCAGTTATGGTCACTTTTGTTGTGTGTATGTTTTGTGTGTTTGTGGGTACATGTTCAGATAAAGCCTGTGTTTAATGACATGAATGTATATACAGTATATACTATTAACATACTTGATATGATGTGATGTGTGATGTACCTCATAAATGTAGGGGAAAATAGAGAGAATTCTATCTATTGTTTAATATGAAGAATAAATGGTTGATGGGATAAAAAAATAATAGCACAAAAAGGTAATACCTGCCCCACTAATATGTATGATTTTATTATTTTCTTTACAGAAAGTACACATTTTTTAAATTTAAATTCTATTTAATTATTTTTAATTAGGACAATTGAAAAAATAGATGCAACAAGTAAAGATATGGCTTTGCAAAATAAGCAAAAAGGCAATGACTGCCCCACTAATTAGTCATGTTAATTTGTACGTTTTTCATTATTTTTTTACGTAAAATACAAACAAATAATAATAATTATTAAATAGAGACAGCCTCTTTACAGCCTCTAAACCTATTCATAAAATTCATAAATGTGCTCTTAAGGACTTTCCATTTCCCAGCAGCATTTTTTCAGCTACACTGACCTCTAGCGGAAAGCTGTGGAACTACAAGCTTAGGCACTTTAAAACAGTAGCTACAAAAGGGAATTGGTTTGCTTCAGAAAGGTTTGGAGAGTTTTTGTTCTACACGTATCCGTGTATTAATTTAATCGGATTGTGTCAACTTCAGCCACAATCGTTGCCCATTTAAAAACAGTAAATTGGGGATTACAATCAGGCACATGAACTTGATGCTGACTGAGGTCCCTCCCTTTACGATAGGCACATCATATAGGCGGCTGAGAGTGAGAGGATGTTCAGTCTGGAGTAAACACGAGAAACAGCAGGAGCCAGGCGCCAAAAAAATCTATGCACTTTGTAATATAAATGGAGTTACTTTGGGATATATCTGTTCATATAAATGCATCTTTATGGATGCGTATGGAAATATTTTTGCAGTGCGGAATCTGCGTTTCTGAGCTCGGTGCTTTCAGCTGAACAGGTGCGCAAAACTTAAGTTTTAATGTTATATTTCACGAGGAAAGAAGACAGATTCGGGCTTGGATGAATATGGATATGGGAAACACTGGGTATATGCAACTTTATGCAACTTAATTTAAAACATTTTTTTAGTGCGATGTGATTTTTTGGCCAAAAGAAAACAGAAATCATAAAAAAACTGAATTATCCGGAAACGCGCCGATGGAACACATTGGAAAAATACATGCGTAATATATAATATATCTTGTGTGTTGGAAGTAAAAGCATTGGATGCATCATGGATGTGATGGAACGCTCCGGGAATCAACAACTCTTTCTGAGGATTTCTCTTCTCGGTATTATCCTATGTGAGTCAAGTAAGTTTATTTTCATATGTTTACCTTTATTTTACCAGGGGCTTGTTGTGTTTGCTTTGCCACACTTAACCAGCTTATAAAATATGATAAAACATGACAAAGTTTATATTCGTGTACTTCAGATATTAAAACGAAATTGTGACTATTTTTGTGAAGAAATTGTTGTATTCTTTAATCCATGTGATTTTAATGTAGAGTTAGGTTAGGCGTTAGAGAGACACGCACGATTGCCAGTAAAATGAAATGTCCTCTCCACAGCCAACTTGGTGCTTAAATCCAGGCAGATTTATAGCGCTTGCTCATCACTCTGCGTTTACACCAGCTCTCTATACGAGCGTCTCTCCATTTACCTTACCGCTCGCTGTCAGCAGCCGTGATGAATGAATGTACTGCGACCATCTGACACGGTTCATACGGTCTGGAGCTGCCGGGTGTGTTAAGCATTCACTTTGCCGCCGCTATTTGCATTGGATTTGCTTAAGAACATCCAGCTGTCTGGAAAGTTTCCAGTGTTTAACAGAGATACACGAGGAGGCAGGTTGTCATCCAATTTCAGTTTCGGCTTTGATCTAATGGGAGACTCGGTCAATCTTTCCACCTGCTGTGCTTAGACTGGAGAACAGATGCGCCGTTTGGGAGAGCGCTTATATCTCCATCAGTGCATTAGAAAATGTAAAGATCCTTTTTTTCATTCTTTATGACAGTCATCATAAAAAGTGAAAATAATATTTAATATTAATGAATAAATTTGGCTACAACCTTTAACATCCACAGAACCTTTCTATTGCACACAAGGTTCTTTGTAGTAGAAAAAAGTTTTACAGACTATAAAAGGGTGACACAGAAATAGTTATTTTATTATTACAAATAACCCTGTTCAAAACCCTTACGTTTAAGTCAATTTGCAGGATTTTAAGGGTGAAGTCACCGACCACAATGCTTTTTTACAGTGGGTTAATATGTAAATTAAATTATTAGATATAGTACCTGAAGTTTTACTCTTAACAGTGTTGTTTTATGCTCTCTCTCTTTAATTTTAATATATAAACTAATTATTTGACTGCTTGATGTAGACAATACCATATAATACCATACAAAAATATAATACCAGCCTTAAAATGATAATATCTTCAACTGCATGGTCTGTCCATTATATGTTTAAAAAGCAAAAAATTTAAAAACAATATATTCCCCTTCTTATATGCAGCGCACCGACTGTATCCCCTAACAGTGCATTGGGTTTCATATCATGTTCCACTGTGCCAATACCCTGTGGTGCAGATCCTAAATCTGACTTGTTAATGGCATGTTGTCATTCCTCCAGAGTGTGACTTATTATGCCAGCATATCTGCAGGGAGCTCGCCACTCCGCACATCAAATCACTGCAAGTCCAGCCACGCTACAGTACTCGTATAGCTGGCCTGACACACGCTCTGTGCAAACACTGTCCTCAGGGTTCCCTGTTAATGCTTTCTCAGCTCAGAGATGAGTCCTGAATTGGCCACCTTAATGGTGTCCGATCTCTGTCCTGCGGAGGTTGGCAAATAAGGGTTCAGAGATTACAGAACATCCCCTCCCTCAAACATTAGAGAATCAATCGTTATTCATTGTAAGCTACACTGGCCCACATATTATTAAAATTTGTTTCCAGAACCTGTATTTGAGACAGCACTATAATTCTAAAGTAGACTTAAAATATATAAACCTTTAAGAACTGTTACCATTCGGTATAAGCGTGTGAAATTATTTGCCTGGAAATCTTGTGAGCAAATTAATTCCTGCCATTTGAAGTGTGATGAAGTGTGTAATCATTATTAGTGAAATGAGTGCGAGTTAATCCCCGAGAAGCGACCTCATACTGTATTTTTACTAGTTGTATACACAAATAGTATGGTCAGTAAGCATGTCTCCTGATAGATTAATAGGCTTTTGCTTGGTGATTTCACATATCTTTCTTTTCTAATTATTTGATATTTAAAATGCACTTGTGTGATCCCACTTTGAGGCTTTCTAACAGAAAAGAAATGTTCTTTTGAAACGCTTCATCAGATGATGTAATTTACTTAAAATATGTGCATGACTGACATTATATGCCAATTCTGAACAAAAGAATAATCATTATTTGAAATGACTCATCTCTCTTTTGTTCTTGAGTGAGTGAGAATAAAATAAAACTTTAGGGGTCACCCTAACCTTAACAAAGCTTCATTAGGTTTATGCGAAACTCTCCAAATATAAAGGTTTTCTTTTTGTTCACTAAACAATAGCGGTAATTAGAAAGTATGAGCTCTTCTTGTGTTTTGTGTTTTTCTGCTGACAGTTTCTTGTTGTGAAAAGACTCACTCACATGCCGAAGATGAGCTCTTCAAAAAGCTCTTTGAAGGCTACAACAAGTGGTCAAGGCCTGTGCCGAACACATCTGATGTCGTCATTGTCAAGTTTGGCTTATCTATCGCCCAGCTCATTGATGTGGTGAGTTATTGTTATAGCTTGAAGTAAACAAGTTAAAAGATTAAATCGAGCATGTGGCAGGATCAGTAGCACTTCAATAAAGTTTTTTGTTATAAAATAGATGAAAAAAAGGGTGTGATCATGTTTCATTTAGTATACACTGATTATTTAAGCAAGACATTTAAAATTGGAACGAATCATTAACTATGTTAATTAATGATATTGTCGACCTTAACCTGGGGAGTAACCATTTATTAGAGTTGTTGTTACATATTGTCAGATTGTAATTTAGATAAATGGAACTACTGAGAAAAGTCAAATTAATCTAGTTCTTTTGTCATGTTTTCACTGAATGTCAGTCTACCATTAATTTGAAAAGAATTGAATATTAAATCAGTTGTAGCTTTTGCTTACACTATAGAACAACAAATAATTGTAAAATATTTTACAACCCCAGAATTACATTATTCTCTTTCTTTTCATGATAATACATCACAAAAGTGGAGAAGTATTCTTTAAAGATTAATTTAAGTGCATCCCACAGTAAGGATCCAAAAGAGGAATTATGATACTCCTTGAAGGCTCCAAGACCATCAAGAGATTAAAAGTATAAGGTGTTGGTGACCCTTTTGACCAAAAGCTTTCTGTTGAAGTAAACATATTGTCCTGACTCAACTAATATCTGCCTTCTGTATTCCATCCATTCTTTGTTTCACCTTTGCAGGATGAGAAGAATCAGATGATGACAACAAACGTATGGCTGAAGCAGGTGTGTGCTTCAATACAAAACTGAGACTTTAAATGTTAGTTGATATATACAAAGGAAAACTTTCTGAAAAACATTATTTGTTATAATAGGAATTGTATCACTTTTAACAGAAACCGTAATGGTCTCTTTGGGTCTTATGTGTTGATGTTATATGGCGAATATTTAGGAATATTAAAGTGTATTTATTTTTATCTGTTTGTCTTCTTATTCAGGAGTGGAATGACTATAAACTAAGATGGAAACCATCAGACTATGACAATGTGACTTCAATCAGGGTTCCGTCAGAACTTATATGGGTCCCAGATATAGTTTTGTATAACAAGTGAGTAACAATTTATTAAAGCAAAATAACACTGCATCTTGTCTGTGAATACAGCAGTGACGTAAACTTCATTTAAGAAGTCAAATAATTGCAAAGTGATCAAGCCAGGGGTTTTAAAGGATGTTAAGATGAGTTCAAGTGCTGATCTGGTTTTCAGAAGTGGTCTAATATTATGATGTAATCTGTATTGTCCCGGATGAGGTCATGAGGTGAAAGGTCATCATGTGGGAGCGGGACATTTTATTTTTATTTACGGCTAAATTATTATTCATGAATTTTACTAACATCGCTTAAACTAAACAATTACTGGATTTGATTAAAATTTTGTTAACATTTTTTACAATAGGCAATAGGGCATTATAAGGAAAAGGTGCAGGCACCAATCATCCATCCACCCCCCAACACAACACAACACCACCCACACACACACACACACACAAATCCACCCCGCACTTGCCTTGTAAAGTGTATGTAGTACAAGTAATATCAATGAAAGTTATAATAAATCAACATCCAGACTACCACCTAGTGGCTGAATATGATAATGCAGCTAAATTTTTATACAGCTGAAGCAAAACTTCACCTGAAAATGTAAATTTTTAAATTTACTCACCTTCATGAAGCCCCACATGTAAATAATTTCCTTTGTTCAGTCGAACACAAATAAAGATTTTTTTTATTAATGATGGTATTTATTAAGGATAAGTAAGCTTCAAAAAAGTAATAATTACTTTCAAGCCAGTATTCAAGTACAGCAAAGAATAACAGACACAGCCTTCATTACTACATTTAGGTGCAGCAAACTTTTCTCAACTTGTAAAGTAATCATATAAATTGCTTTGTCTTCTTCAGTGCAGATGGGGAGTTTGCGGTGACCCACATGACCAAAGCCCACCTCTTCCACACAGGTAAAGTGCGCTGGGTTCCACCTGCCATCTACAAGAGCTCATGCAGCATCGATGTCACCTTCTTCCCCTTTGACCAGCAGAACTGCAAGATGAAGTTTGGCTCGTGGACTTATGACAAAGCAAAGATTGACCTGGAGCGCATTGAGAACACGGTTGACTTAAAAGATTACTGGGAGAGTGGCGAGTGGGCCATCATCAACGCTGTTGGAACCTACAACACCAAGAAATACGACTGCTGCCATGAGATCTACCCCGACATCACTTATTTCTTCATCATTCGTCGTCTTCCTCTCTTCTACACCATCAATCTCATAATTCCCTGTCTGCTTATCTCCTGCCTGACCGTGCTGGTTTTCTACCTGCCATCAGACTGTGGGGAGAAGATCACGCTGTGTATCTCCGTTCTCCTTTCTCTCACTGTCTTCCTGCTGCTTATAACAGAAATAATCCCCTCGACCTCGCTGGTAATCCCACTCATTGGAGAATATCTGCTCTTCACCATGATCTTCGTCACCCTGTCCATCGTCATCACCGTTTTTGTGCTTAACGTGCATCACAGATCGCCCAGCACTCATAAGATGCCCCGTTGGGTGCACTCGGTCTTCTTGGACTTGATCCCGCGATGGCTGTTTATGCGCAGACCTGCACCAGACCATCGACGCAGACAGAAACTTCTCCTCCTTCAGCGACAGGGGCAAGGGATGACATCACGGGTGCTCGGACCGGCGATTGCACCCCTCAGCACATCTACAAGCTGGTTCAGGAGGGAGAACTCTGGGGAGGAGTCTCGCAGGCGCTGCTGTTATAAGGATTTAGAACTGGGGACACTGTCCTCGGCTATCTCTCTTTCATTACAGTCCTCTTCACCCTGTCCTCTCAGCTCAGCTCCACCTACTCTACAGAAATACGGCCCCTCCCCTAGAATGGAGATGGGCGTGGCTTCCAGGTCGACCTGTGGTAGAGCCAATGTCACAAAGCGGCCTGACAACATGACATCAGACAATTCAGGGTTTCCTCTCTCCCCTAGTGTCCTACAGGCTCTGGAGGGGGTTCACTACATAGCAGATCACCTGAGGGCAGAAGATGCTGACTTCAGTGTAAGTGCCTCAAAATTTTCTATCTGTCTGTCTGTCTATCTCTCTAATTGACTGTATGTCTATCTCTCTATCGGTCGGTCTGTCTGTCTCTCTATCGGTCGGTCTGTCTGTCTCTCTATCGGTCGGTCTGTCTGTCTCTCTATCTATTTGTCTATCTATCTCTCTGTCTGTCTATCTCTCTCTATCTATCTATCTAGATAGATATCTAGAGAGAGATATCTCTCTATCTATCTGTCTATCTATCTAATTGACTGTCTGTATGTCTATCTCTTTGCTGATCTGTCTGTCTGTCTATATCTCTAACTGACTGTCTGTATATCTCTCTAACTGTTTGTCTCTCTATCTGTCTATCTCTCTATCTGTCTGTCTGTCTATATCTCTAACTGACTGTCTGTATATCTCTCTAACTGTTTGTCTCTATCTATCTGTCTATCTCTCTATCTGTCTGTCTGTCTGTATCTCTAACTGACTTTCTGTCTATCTCTCTATCTGTCTGTTTCTCTCTCTCTCTCTCTGTCTGTCTGTCCCTCTGTCTGTCTATCTATCTCTCTGTCTGTCTATCTCCCTAACTGGCCATCTGTCTGTCTATCGCTCTATCTATTGGTCTGTCTGTCTCTCTAAATCTCAAACTGACTGCCTGTCTATCTCTCTAACTCTCTGTCTTCTCTCTATCTCTCTGTCTGTCTGAATGTCTCTCTAACTGAGTGTATGTATGTATGTCTCTATCTGTCTGTATATCTCTCTAACTGACTGTCTGTTTTTCTAATTGTCTGTCTATCTCTCTAGATGACTGTCTGTCTGTCTCTCTATCTGTCCATCCATCCATCTATGTATATACTGTATTATATGTCGCTCTTGTCTTTAAACCTAAACCTTAAAACAGAGTGTGCAAACACAAAATGTTTTTTTAATACATTATCTATAATTACATTATTTATAAATAAACATCTTAAATGTTCATGCAAACTTGTGTCTGTCTGTGACAGGCTGCTATAGTTACAGAGGAAATAGGAGAAGAACAGCTATATGTATATACCTCTCCGCGCTGATTGGTTGGATTACATGACCACGCACATCCCCAGCTTAGTTAAATAACCTTCAGATAATGCAAAATGTTAGCGTTATATTCATGGATAGAATGTCTAACTCCATTTATTTGTCTGTTTATCTCCTCACACAGGTCAAAGAGGATTGGAAGTATGTAGCTATGGTAATAGACAGAATCTTCTTATGGATGTTCATCATAGTATGTTTATTGGGCACAATCGGGCTCTTTCTCCCGCCCTGGCTCGCTGGCATGATCTAGCATATGTAGCAACAAAGGCATTCTATGAACAATAAGGACATACCGTAACCTTTGGGCTTCCAATGGAAGAACCCGCAGGGGGACACGATGTCTCTCTTAGGAGTGAGTAAACATCACTCAGTAAATCATCCCCCAGCATGGGATAAGATGCATGTTTGACATCAGCGATGTGAAAGCAAGGCCTGATATTTTTCTTAGGTCAAAAACTCAGAGATGAGCAACTTTCATTTCACCTCTGGGGTTTAAAGAAGCTTGTCTGTGAAAATGCCTGTATTTGAATGTATAACCTTTAAAATGTTTGTCAGAATTAAAAGTGCCAACTGGAAAAGACACTTGATGACTGAATAGATACATTGAGTCGCTAGTTCCCTTTACTGTTTGTGTTATTCTACACATACTGTAATGTGCAGATGTAGATACAGTCAGTCTGTGTGTGTGTGTGTGTGTGTATGTACAGTAAGGACATTTTGTGTGGTTCTGACTATTCATAAGCACATAAATCAGACAAATAATAGTTTACCCTCGATGTTATAATATCTGCAGATTTGTGTGAGGAAAATGCTGTAGATCTGGTATAAATAGAAGAGTCCAAACCACAGTAATACTATGAAACAAACTTGTATAGGTGTGGTGAATCTGTCCCAATATCACCCCTGACATGACTAACAAATAATTTCTGCAACTTCTATCAGTTGTTACATGAATTTAATACTGTAGGCTTTGGACACAAAGCCTTTGATGTCAACAACAAAATATATGGGAAGGATTTTGTCCCTTTTAAAAGTTAATACGCCGATTTATGACCTATCCTACAGTGCATGATTACAAGGTTAGTTTAACTTTATTATTTGCCATTATTTAACATTTTTATTCCACAGCGTTCCGCAATCTAAACAGACCTGTGACACCAATTAAGATACACGTTTTAAGCTTATCAACTGAAATATTTTCCCTGCCACATATTATCTGTGCATTGGTCACACTGATATGAATCATTCATTATCAGATGTTTCATCCTAAATTCTGCAGAAATCAAAACGTATGTAAACATTAACATTTAATGTCGTTTGCAAACGTTTGCAAAAAAAAAAGGTTAAAAGCATATTTGCTGGATTTTATAATTCTCATAATCTTCATGGTAAACACTTAGAAGACAAGATATTAGTAGAAATGTTGGTTCATTTGCACAATGAAATCATAAGCGAGCAAGCTATTATTATTTCTACAATTTTCGTCCTCATAAACCAAACTGCTTGGTTATTCAAACAAAACTTTACAGGGAGAGCTCAACATGATGTGAGCTGTAAAATGCAGTTTCATGTCCATACTGGTGTTTACATTGTACTGCATCACAATTGCATCTTATACAAGCAGATTCTAATCCTGTCTTACAGTATACTCAAATTGTGACTCATGTTTGTTTAAGTCTCTAGTCTGTCTCCTCCGAGGCGGTTTCCTCTGGTTTGGGTTTGGCCAGGTTTGAGCGCACACGTGCCTGGTCTACAGAGTCTAACAGGTTCTTGGCATCCATGGCCAAAGTGTGGGCAGCAGCCAGCATCTGTTTTTTGCACTCTTCTTTCAGAGAGGTGATGGAGTTCTGCTGGGCCAGACGCATTTTACTGATGAGCTCAGCCAGGTCTTTATTCAACAACTTTTGTGTGCCTTCGATCTGAAAGCAGGTATGAGAAAAAGATTTGCAGTTAGACGATCATTGAGTTAACTGAGTTGAAAAATATAGATGCTTTCAGCCGATCTATAAATCTAGGAATACACTGTTTTGCTCATAAAACGTGTATCTTGATGCCGCTAACAAGGCAAACGTTGGCAAATCAAACTAGGTCAGCCTTAAGTCAGCCAATCGGGTTAAAGCTTGCCTGATCATGTGTTTTCCAGTTTTGGCTACAATATCCATCAGGTCATGGGCTAAGATTACACCACCAAAAATGACACATATTGATATTATATTACAATAAAACCTCATCTATAAAATGACTGCAATATGCTCCAATACATTAACCGCAGGTAAAATGAAAGTGAAATATTACCTCTGTCCTACAAGACTTGTGCAGTGTTGGCAGTATATCATCCACACTGTTGATCAGATTTCGTAACGAGAGTCCCACATTCTACAAAAGAAGAGAATACCGGAAATGTCATTCTTAAATCTCTGATTTCGCAAAATATAAACCTCAGAAACGCAGGCTGTTGTTCTGTCAGATCATCTACCTTGACAGCCGTTATGTACTCAGTAGATGGCAGTGTGTTAATGTCATTTTTAAACTCCACAACCACTTTCACCACATCCATGACACACTGGTACACGCTGTCCTCCGAGCGGTCCAGCTCCGCTGTGGGTGTAGGCTGAAAGAAAGTGGACAAGAGAAATTGCATTAGGACAGTGTTTGATACAATACTTAAACAGTAATGTACAGTAATGTAATTTATTTATTTAGCAAAAATGACCACGTGGCTGTACATTACCAAATTTTGTACATCTCTATTTGCATGTATATGTTATAATAATAAGCAACTGGACATAAAATATTCATTTTAGATGGAGTATTTTATTACTTATTATTTTATTAAATAAAAAACCTAATCAATGCATGTACAGTACAGTACAGTGATTATTGATAAATATTTGCAACTTCACAAAGTAATATAATAAAAGTAAGAAGGTACGACACACAATTTTAATGAATTTACAACGAGTCTCTACCTGCACTGCAATTCTAGGTGGTTTTACAGGAGGCTGGCGAAGATCAGCTGTAAGTGGATACAGAAAACAGAAGATATTGTGAACATGATTTAATTTTATTTATTATTTGAATTAAAAATAAAAAAATTATTCATTAGTTTAAAAGCACTTACTGTTATTAAGTGATGGTTCAGGTGTCTAGTAATAAATAAAAAAAATTTTGAGGTTACCAAGCATGAATTATCTGCACGTGTGAGGCACGTTATTTTTTAACAGTGCATCACATCTATAAATTGAAATGGAATGAAAACAACATAAATGAATAAAATTTAAAGAATAAATAACACACCTCAGGAACATTTTTGTTCTCATGAACCATTGGGTCCTGAAAAAGAGAAAAAAAGCACATGATGTGTAGTCTAACCAATATTTCAAAGATTACCCTATTGTATATTAAAAAATGTCTGTGCATTAAAACTGTCTATTGTGAAAGAACTAGTGCTCTGCAGAAAACGCAGAACCCTAAACCCCATTAAAGACCTTTGGGATGACATGTAACACAAACAACAAGCCCGACCCCATTACCAAACATTAGTGCCGGACCCCATTGATGCTTTTGTGTCTGTGAGAGGAAATTCGCAAAGCCTTCTCAGAAAAGTGAAAGCTGTCAGGAAGGACCAACTAATTCTCATCATTTTAAACTGAAATACTTATTGAGCACACATGGATGCAGTTCCCTCCCTTACCAGAAGCTTTTCCTCTTTCTTTAACCATTTTGTGTCTTCTTCCATCTGTTCTTTCTGCATCATTAACGTTTCCTGCATGCGCTCCTTCTCCGCCTGCCACAGTCGCTGGGCGTCTTCTTTACTTGGCGGACCGAAGCTGAACTCACCCTCCTGATCACACACACATGAATAATCCAAACCGTATTTATCATACAATCAGTTGCAAACCTTAGTGTAATTGTAATAAATGGCAAAATCAGGGTGTGTGATTTGGTAATATCCATCACAATGATCAATTACCCCAAGACTGAGGCGTCGGGGTGAGGCTTTAGGAATGGACAGGCTGTTGGTTGAGTCGATAGGTGACTGGTAATCACATGGACTGGCCAGATCTGGTGAACTGGCACATAAGGCCTCATTTAGCTGTTGAAAAAAACTCAAACGTTGAGGCTCAAAACAATTAGATATACAATGAAAGTTTACCAACTTACAATCATAAAAGTCTTGTTTTTAATAATATCAATGTAAATAACAGAACCACTGATGACTTGCAAATGCCAAAAACACACTACCTGAAGATGCAGGCCGACTCCAAGCGTATTTCCAAAGCGACTGGTATTAACTCTGGAAGGCTGGAGATGTAAATAAAAATATAATAGATATAATACAGCGAGAAATGTGCAGCTCTGAATTAATTTAATGACAAACAAAAAGCGTATGAGGTTTGACTGCTACCTTCGGTGGCGGTTCACTAATGTTAAACTTTGGCTCCAGGAAACGGGTCATACGAGCTTTGTCTCTCTCTCTCTCCACCTCCATCTCTTTCTCCATTTGGTGGACGTCACTGTTAGAAAATATGCTTTAGTTAAATTGAATAGGAATACAAATAAACTAAAATAGTGTTTTGACAACTTACAATTTTATTTTATGAAATTTAACTTTTTTAGGTCATTTTAATATATGCATTATCTTATCTTTTTAAGTCTATACAATATTATATATCTTAGAACTCTCACATTCATTAGCTGCAGGGTGGACTACTGCAATATACTCTTGTAAGGTACTAAATCTTTACACTGGCTTTTAGTCATATTGAGGAATTGATTTAAAAGTGCTATTATTTGTTTAAGAGCTACTATCACTCAATGGCCGACTGCAATCTGAATACGTTGCAGATATGCTTGTAGGACATAAACCTAACAGACCTCTTAAATCATAAGTATGGCGTCAGCTAAAAAGGCCTAGAGTTTTCTTCAAACATGGCGAGACAGCATTTTACCATTATTCCACCCACAGATCTCAGTTGAGATGGCAGTCAAATCCCAGAATGAAGACTGGGAAGACTGAATATTTTTCTTTGTGTATTTGCTGACCAAACACTGTGATCTCTATACTCAGACTGTGCTGCATTATTTTATTTCAGTGTATGTATCGTTTATTTATTTTCATACATTTTACTGTAATGAATAATGTGTATGTGATTCTTACTTTTGTGTTCCACAAAAGAAGATATTTTGCAAACTGCTGGTTACAGGCACCCATTGACTTCCATTGTACCCTGTGTCCATACTATAAAAGTGAATGGGTGCCGGTAACCAGCGTTTTGCAAAATATCTTTTTCTGTGTTCTGCTGAAGCAAGAAGGTCATATAGGTTTGACATGACATGAGGGTGAGTAAATAATTAAATAATTGTTATTTTTTGGTGAACTATCCCTTTAAGTTATCATAGTGTACAATGTGTTATATGAAAAAGCTGTTTTGTCATCTGTAACTTTAAAAAATTTACTTACAAAAAATTTAAAAAACGTAAAATATATTTTTCCCCTTTGATATCTAATAAATTAATATTAATACATTATGGTTTTGATGTATGTTTTCTAACATACACCAATGCAATAAGGCAGATAAGCATTTTGGGGTGGGAGGGTATAATACTTTATCCAACAATTAGATTGTCTAATGTAAACTAGTTATTGGACACTGTTTGTGAAAAGTGCCAGAATTTTTTTTACACAAGCAATCCATTCAATACAAAACCTGCTGTTTCTCACCAGTATCATTTACACACTTAACAAGATTTCAGAGAAGTCAGACCTGATATTACAGGCGAGTTCAGTGAAGGTGGGTCTTTCTCGTGGGTCGTAGCTCCAGCAGCGGGTCATGAGTGAGTACAGGGCAGGAGGACACTGCTCGGGTTTGGGCAGCCTGTTGCCCTGCTCCAGCTGATTTATCACATCACGGTTGTCCAGCCAATGGAACGGCTGTTTACCGTGACTCATGATCTCCCACATGCACACAGCTGCATTACATCAACACAAGAGGATAAGCAAACATAAAAATTATTTCTGTTTTTCTTCTATTTTCTTTATACAAAACAAATGTAAATAAAAAAAATCTAAATACTTCTCATACTGATCAAAGTTGCATATACCCACTATAAAATATTAGCACTCAAGTGCTATACATTTTTACTATTTCTTTCTATTTCCTGAGATCCCTTTATAGTGTTTGCAAAGTTGTTTTTCATCCAAACAGTATTTTACATCTAAACATCCTCTTCACATGTTCAATTCATTCCCATTTTAAAATGATTTTTTTAACATTGTACCAAGCACAGCTGCAATATGTTCAAAGCTGCAGAATCGTGATGAAAATGAGAGACAGTTAACAGTCTGATAATTTATACAAATTAAGTTTATATTATCAGTGCATGGATAACCATGAGAAAGCAGAAAATTCGATTCAATACTTTTCATAAAATTAATTACTGTACGTGCCCTCTTTAAGTACTTTAAGATTATCTATAAAGAGCAATGCTAAACATTTTAGAAATGATTTGTGTTTTATATGTCTTTCATATACATTAGCATTACAAAAACATATTTTTAAAAGTTACAATATTGACGAACTCTGTCAACGGGCTGTCTGTATAAAATAATGAAGCACTAATGCTTTTGGCTAACCTTTAAATCTAATGATTCACTGTTATTCACTTACCAAACATCCACACATCACTAGCTGCGGTGAAGCGGCGAAAGTTAATGGATTCAGGAGCCATCCATTTAATGGGTAAACGGGTAACAGATGCTGCAGATATAATGCAAGACGATAAGATGTTTATATGATTACTAAACATAATACAACCGATAAAACAGAACATATTTGAAAAGATTTGCATAATGTGACATTATAATATATTTTAATATATGCTTTATTTCTTTACCTTTATAATATTCCTCATCCTCTATGTATCTGGACAGACCAAAGTCACCCAGCTTCACACATTCAGGTGTAGCAACAAGCACATTTCGTACAGCTATGTCTCTGTCGATCACGCACAGAATCACAAATAACAAAGAAAAAAAAGGATTTAGTTCAGTATTGTAAATATTTTGAGTGATGAGAAGTCTCTTACTGAATTCTGTACTGAGAGTGACAGTGGATTCTGGGTAACATTAATAGTAATGGTCTCACCGGTGCACCATGTTTATTCCCTGTAGGTAAACCAGAGCTTTGCAAATTTGTAGGCTGAAGAGAACTAGTGTCATGCTGCTCAAACTCTGCTGATTTTTTGTCAGGTATTTTCCCAGCTAAAAGTACACAAAAATTAAAGAAAGATTAGTATATATTAGTATATATAACAGTACATATTTTTAGGCCCCGTGATGACACCCCTGTTTGCATTAACTGTATTTAAAAAAATGTTTTTGGTATTTGTATTGGTATTGGATTTTTTTGCTTGTATATATTTTGTATCCATTGGTTGTTTCAGTCTATTCAGGCATTATTTTTGTCATACGCACATAATATTTTAATTTTTGTAATTTAATACACAGTCAGAAAATGTTTTTTTTTCTGATTTATTTCAGGTTTTTGTTTTTCACACACAGAATCACAAAACACCGCTTTAAAAGTTTAATTGTTTTACATACACAACGATAAGATGACATGAAGAGCAAAAGGAAATGTTTATTTCTTGTCTCCTACTTACTAGAAATTTTATTATATTTTCATTATATTTTATAGATATTTCATTATCTCACATTTCTCATTAAATCATCCAAAACAACTGACTTACTACAATGCTATCTACATTAATTATAGATTTAAACTTTTATACAAAGTTGATACTTAAATGAAAGAGCTATAAAGGAGCAATAAAATTATCTTTTGGGGTCTATTATTTGATTGGTCAAACTGGTTCTTCTGCACTGGTTGTGATGATTCATTCAGTTCATTCAAACTTGTAAACCATCACAACCGTTTTTACAGTATCGTAAATGGTACCAGAGCCTTATATATGGCATTCCCCTAATTGAGTTTGCTAGATCAATCACTGCACGTCTTGCAAATGGAATTGCACTATAGATTGAAAGAGTATCCATACCATTTGGATTTTATTGGTTTAATTTAAAACTTATGTAAACTCATCTATCTCGTATAATTTAATACCACACCTCCCAAAATAATCACTCACAGTGACAACAATATTGGCCCTGCAATTTCCCAAAAGATGTGTTTCGTCGTACTGTATAGTGTGTTATCAATCTAGTATAAAATAATAACATCCAGCATTCATCACCAGAGCTGCTTACCTCCCCATGCTGACACATCTCCATAACAATCCACACAGGGTCTTCCTCAATAACACCTATTAGTCTCACTATGTGTGGATGATCCAGTTTTTTCATGATAACTAGATGAGAGAGATGTTATGTTATGTAGATGTTATGTTAGAGATGTTATGTTAGCTGAGATATGTACAAAATAATTTTATAAGTTTTCATATTTGGGTGAACTATTATTCAGAATGGCTATTCCTGTAGTGGAATTTTCACCATCAGAGGAGATGCAAAGTATGTTATAATAATATTTTTAAAGCTGTTCAGTCAACGATGAGTGGCTGATGAGTAATTTCAATTCCTCAGTCACTTATGATCATAATATATACTTGACGTTTCATTCTCATACCTGCTTCACCCACAAACTTCTCTCTGACATCAGGAGCACATTCCTTACAAGTCTTTACTGCAACACTGATCTTCTCTCCATTCTAATAAAAACAATTATTTACATTTAGGTTCTTTATAATTACAGTATTTGCAATTAGTTTCTTTATATTGCATGTCTGAACAACACAGTTTCTGTAAAGCTGCTTTGAAATAGCGCTTTAGAAAATATACTGAAATTGAACTGAACTACCAAAACAGGAAAGTTTATGACTTTATCAATCACAAAAAAATCCTCATAATAGTTAAGATAAGTTACTGAAATTATTTGATAATCATACTGTAAGACAATATACAAGACTGAAATATAAATAGAAAAACATTACATATAAAAATTTACAAGTTACATGTTCACACTTGCCTTTTTCTGATAAACTCCTTCATGAACTTCTCCAAAAAACCCTTCACCCAGCATATGCTTCAAGACAACATCTTTCCTTGAGAGTCCAACCTTTGCTATAAATGGAAATTTTACACAAAGTGTAAAACAAAAACAACTGAGAGTGTATATCCCTGTTTTTGGTACAAAGAACAATTTTCTTCACATACCAGGTGGTGGCGGCTTTACGTCTGGGATTTCACAGTATATATCAGAGTCTGAAAGATGAAGTTATTATTATTATTATTATTAGATATTATTTATTTTCTAGGAAAGTTATTTTAACAGAGCATATCAAGCTGAACGGAAGAATGTGACTTTGCTGTGAGTGTAAATAAATATGAATTTGCTACTCACTGCTGTATCTGAAGGTTTCTTTTTGGTTTCTAACAATGGAAAAGAACAACATTAAGAAAACATACATACATAAACTAAATAATTTAATATTGTGAATGGTATTATGTTCTATATGCATGCGAAGATCCATTATAGTTAATGCAACCAAAAATATCCCATGTGATTTTTTTTAAGGAAATGTATGTCATTGAGTTAAAGTTTTTATTAATTTTCTTTGTCTTTTGTAGTTCTGAGGCAAAACACATGACTGTAAGGAATGTTGATGTACTCACCCGGAGGGAATTTCAGGAAGAGAGTTGCGCAACGGCACACCTATGACAGGGAAGATAAATCTCATTCTCCAATATTATAAGATGTGGCAATTCCCACACTTGCATTAATTATAAAAGATTCAAAACGTAAATTCTATTATTAGATAAAAGTGAAGACTTTCAGATATTTATCTCAGAAAATAATCACTGCTTCTAAAAAAACTCCCACAAACTCTTTAAAAAAAGTCTGGATGACATCTGGATGCGTAGTTGGGACTTACCCTGAGATTTAGTTTTATTCGGTCCAGCTATCAAAGAAGAGTCTGTTTTGATTACCAATCGACAGTAGCCGTCAATCAGATCTGCCATGTTTTCTGCGATGGCCAGCGATGCTACGCTGATCGAGAGATTCTAAGAATGCAAAAAGGTCACAGCAAGTTTAGCAAAAAAAACACCATTGTGTGGATATGTTTTATAGTCTGATACTCAAGTGAGAACTTTCACACCTGTCTGGCACCCTCAATTTCGATAAGTAACATTGTTCTGCCATCAGTTTGTGCATTAAACTTGATGCTTCGGAGCTGTTTATATTCAGCAAGAAAGACCGGCTGGACAAAAGAGGACAAAGTAAACTTTTAAAGCAACATTTAAAACCTATTAATTATAATAATTTTTTATACCATTTGATTGAAAAATTTATATAAATAGGAAGTTGCTGACCGTGGAGTCTGCTTTTGTGCGTTGACGGATGCCTTTTGGACCTATGACTAAATCCACTGCTAGACTCCAACCTTGCTGAGTAAATAAAGAAGAAACATGAAGTGTCACTAAATCTGATACAATATAGATCTGTTCATTTTCAAGCATGATCATGAGAAGGAAAGACTGATGGTGGTACCATGTGGAACTTACCACTAGTTCACAGGGGAAGGCTTCCTCTTCAATGTTGGAGAATTCTCCAAAAGTTTCAAAGAACTTTATCATACACTCATCTTCTTTCAGAAGAGAATATTGCTGAAACGTCTGCTGGATAAGCTTCCTTAACTGCTTAGGCTGTTGAAAGCAAAAGTTCAGATGTTGAATTTCCATTGAATTGTGTTAAACTCTCATTAGTTGAGTGTCAATTATTTGTATGTATTTATAAGATTTTAACTCTATTCATAAAACAGTTGAGAGGGACTAAGATTTATCAAAAACCAACACAGTCTCTGAATTCGTACAGTATTTTACAAGGTGGCTTAATTTTTATGAATTAGTTTAAAGTTATTTGTGCGTATTTATTGACGTTAGGGTTGGGGTAGGCCTTACTTTCCATTACTTTTCCAGTAATCGTATGTTTTTGTACACTCTAAAAAAGGATGTGTTATTTTTTAACACATTTTTTGTGTTATGCTGTTTAACACATAATGTGTCATTTTGTGTTAAATACATAAAAGGGACAACACATGTTGAGTTGAAAGTAACACAAGTTGAGTTAAAAGTAACACAAAATGTGTTGTTTTTAAATTAACACAAAGATGTGTCTAGTTAGGGACAACACATCTGTGTGTTGTCCCTAACTAGACACATCTTGTGTTATTTTTAATCTGTTTTTAGATCATGAATTAGCCACCTCGTAAAACTTTCCAAATATGAGGTAAATATTAATACAAGTTAGAGAATTTAGGTCTGAGGGACATCTGAAGAGTAAATGATATATGCCAAATTTACATTATTGGTTTAACAGATCATAAAAGAGTAATATGATTTTTTGCTGTGGCTTTAAATGAAGATTTAAAATGTCTGTTGCATAAAATAGTGGAAAACAAAAGATGTCCATGAAGCATAAGCTTAACCTTCATACTGTCTATAAGTCCCTTAGGAAAGAAGAGGTCCAGACCAACATCTTTTCTAAAAAAAAGAGAAAAAAACAAGTAAAAGCATAAAAAGTAAAGCATATTTGCCACTATACTCTTCTTATGTAAATGATTTTAATGGAAAAAACTTACTCCAACAGGTCAAAATTTGTCTTTTTCTCTAGGCCTTTGGCATTCATGTCTTTATAAAACCGCCTGAAAACAGAAAACCCACACATGTAGCAATGATTCAATATGACAATTAAACTATTTAATACGACAATAAACCAGGAAAACTCTAAAACTAATGCAAATTTTGCATGGTGTTCTTTACCTGATCTCTAAACAGCCCAGCTGAAGTGCCATTCCATCGCTGACTTTGTTAGCATGATACTGCATGTAGTCACTCCTTACCTGCAACACATTATGAACAGTTGCTCAAAAAAACTACACAGTCACACCGAAGAAGACTGAGGATATCTGGAAATGTTTGCTGACCTGTTGATAGAAATATAACAAGAAGGTTCTGTCTTCTTTTAACCTTTTCATGTAATTAGCAGGAATGTAGCGAATTCTAAGGTCATATCTGAAACAAGACACACACACAAATATTAAAGTACAGATTACAGATCAAAACAGACATCTTATTGAAATGAAGAAAGTGTACAGTGTAGATACAAGATGCAAGTCTCATGTACCTCCATTCAGCTTCTGCGTGATGGCTCTCGTACCGCTGTTCCACCTCTCCTACAGTGAGATCTGGATGAAGCCAGTGGAGCTCCTCAGATTTGAGGTGTTTGAGTCTCAACCCAAAGCAGCCTGGGTTCTGCACATTCGGGCCTAAGCGTCCACTGTTCAAAATAGACTGGATGATGGTCTGATGGAGAATGAGAACACCAATTGTTCAAATAATTTATTCCAACATTAATACTATGATGTAGTCCTGCTGATGAGTTACCTTGATCTGCCATGAGCTGTCACATTTGACCAGTTTAAAGTTCTTGCTGAGATTATTGCTGCTACTGAAGCACACTTTGATGATCTTCACAGGACCACCTTCTCCAACAGGACCCAGGTCGGGGCTCTTGATGCCCCCATCCCAGTCCTGGGTTGGTACCTTCCAGGAAAGGGTCGTTGTATCACCAGCCATCCTCAAGTAACACCCTCAAAGATATCACCACACCATCACTCTATCATTTTATCTGCAAAAGTATATGTATCAGAGTGTGTTTACATGTTTCATTTTAAGAAAACTAATAAAGCATTAAACTGTATGATCACTGAATAAACATCAAATAGCAAAAAACAAATCTACTATTGTAAACCCGTAACCATGGTGTTGCTAGCCCAATGCTCCACCCATTACGCTTGTACAGCAATCCTCCTCATAAAGTTGCAACCATACATTTTAAAAAAGTAGCTCTAAAAGGACCCATAAGCATAACACCCAACATCCTTTTACTTTGAAATGTCCTTTAAAATCAGTTAGACCAAACTTTACACTGTTTACTCAAACACTGGTTTGATTGTGTTCGTATGCTTACCTAAACATGTTCAAGCACACCCCATTGATTGTATTTTTGCTCATCTTAGCTCAGCACTTTAAAGAAATTGATTCCTTGAGCAGATACAGAATTGATGAGAGTGGGATATAAAATTCTGTTCTGAGATCAGTGAGCTTTTGACACAATTTCTAAAAGCATTGAAAGATGTTACAGGCTGTATGTGTATTCTTTCTTGTTGTTTTGTTTGCCTGAGGCAATGAATTCCTAGAGGTAAAGCTACATGTCTTTTAAACTCAGTCAAGCCTGACTGTGCTACGCTACCTGTATTTATGCCCCAAACAGGTATTGTGCAATGTATACTGTATATGACTAATAGTAATACATTTGTGTGCTCCTGCATTTAAAAGACAGAGATTAACTATAATCTGTTATGTTATTGTTCAAATTAGTCTTAAATAGAAATAAAAGAGTATCAGCTTCATTTGGTTTAAGTTTTAGGTCTTTTAAAGACAGCAGACACATTTTCTGGAACATGAATGAGGCTTCACCTATATAAAGTTGACACTGTTTTCATTGTTAGATTAGTTTGTTAAAAAAAATCAGAAGAAACATCAGTCTATCAAACTAAATGAGTTGAGTGGTTGTTTTTTGTGAAGCTCTGAAATGGTTAATCGACTGCTGATAACAACTGTGTGGGATTTGACCTTTAGAGGTTTTAATTTTTTGCAAGCCAACACTAGCTCAGAGCAGACACAGAGAAAACACAACTTCTGTAGCACAAGGGTGGAGTCCTACTCGAAAACAGGTCAAATATCTGAAAAAAGGAATTTGAGGTACAGTTTTAATTGCTTGTCTTTTATTAGACTTCAATGGGTGAATTCATTACATCAATTTCCATGTTTTCTCATCTATACACAGTAGTATATCACTATGCCTTGATTGAGAGCATAACAAATTAAACTCGTTTGATGTTTATAATACAAAAAAAAAAAACTCGGTAAGAAAAAAACATGGGTGTGGTAGATTGATGATGTCATCAGGTTATCCTGTAATAAGTGGGGTCCACTAGAAAACAGAAGTATGAAGATATGTCTTCTATGGTCCAAACTTTGGGCCTAGGGTAGGCCTTATACATTATACATTAATACTACTTAACATTAAATAAACAATGTTTTCTCATCCAATATCAGCTCCACCTGGATTAAGCACAAGGTGCGCTTTAAAAATGCCTGACATTTATTACATAATTGTTGGTGATTTATCGCAACACAAACCTCTTAACCCAAAACAAACAAACTACGGAGGTACTATACTAGGTTACTTTGTAGCAGCCAACGCCAATCAAAGAAAACTAAGTAGCTAGTTTAAGGTTTAAAAATAACAACCCATTTACACTTCATCAATAGCTTAAAAAGTTAAGGTAGAATGCACTGTTGATTCCTAGAAAGCGCTATATAAAAGAAAACCGTCCGGACACAGAATCTCCACACGCCCCGTATACACACAGGAATGCGCGCACACGTAACTGTACCTGCGCAGACTTGCCTTACTTTTACTCAACTCATACACACACACAACACACAGATTGATCTAAAATCATATTAAAGCAAATCATGTCTTTCACTGTGTTGTCTTATGAACGTAATACGACTTTGTAAATCGTGAATTAATAACAGGTTGTAGAATATTGTAAGGAGTGCTTACAATAGAATTAAATCAACGATTAGACATTATTTGTTTAAATCAAACAACTCGATGGACGTTTTTCCAAACGCTCTTAACGCTGCAATCATTTATAGGTTGCTTACTAACCTTGCAAAGTTGCGCCCTTGGGATTTTCCTATTCCCTTAAAGTTCCCGTTCAAAGTGCAGCTCTCAGAGTCAGGTAGATGAGGAGCGCGCGTGAAGCCACTCCCTTTACTCGCTTCAAGTTACGTGCACTTCCTTCTGAAGGTACTGCCATAAATCATCTGTTGAGGTGAGGACAGGGTACTCCTCTATCATGTCTTCATATACTGTAGATGTCCATGCAAATGTCAACCTTGCCAAGGTTTTTATCATAAAGCTCAAATGTCAATATTTGGTGGTTTAAATACCAATGTGAGATCTCTCTCAAAGTTTTTAAAGCATGTTTTTTCAAAGTGCTGTTTTCAGAATCACATTCCTAGTAGTCCATATTCCTAATAAACGAGCACATGAAAAAATTATGTTCTTTTAAGAATAATTTCTTCATTCTTAACGTTCTTTTAACGTTTCAGAATAATTCTTTATTTGTTAAGTATTATTGCTTTGGGTTTGTGCATTTTAATTCGCAGAAATCCTACAAAGTATGTTGTCTCTCAAAAACGTGTGTTCTTTCTTGTCACATTCATACTAAAACATGTACATTATATTTCCATTTTTAAATGGACAACCCATGCATAGACTGATTTATATGATTTATTGGAGAATTTATATTTTGTTTAGTTTTGACTAAAAACGTAACATCCATAAGGCTGGACATACTCAGAGCAAGTATGAGAAAACAATGTGCTTCTTTGCAATATTATTTGCTTCACAAATTTAACTTTAAAATAAGGTTTTAAGTTTTATGTGCACTGTTCATAGCAATGTAACGAGAAAAAAAAATTTTTTTAATGTACTTTTATTTGCAAACTGAAAAAAAATCAACGTCATATAAAAAAAACATATTGCACATATTGCATATTGTTTTATTTTATGTAACACTACAACACCTAAATGTGTCCCCCCTAAATGAATGGGTTTTAAAGTTAGACACGACTGACCTCTTGTGGCCAAGAACAAAATGTATCACACTTTATGGCCTTTACTGGACGGTGCACTGCAATTACTTCCTGACCTTTAACTGAACAGCAACTGTGTTGCTTCAGCTTGCCATATATGACCTAAACTAATATTCAGCTGCTGAGCTGCCAGAGTCTCATTTATAATAACCAAATAACCATTTTAAACCAACAAACTGCTAAAGGTTGATACAGGTTCACTACAGTAATGTTTGTGCAAAAGAACTATCAAACTGATAACTGTATCAGTTTATCTCCAACAAATACATCTATAATTTGTCATATGTATACATAATAACTACAGTAGAGGGCAGTATTTTTACACAAACCTGTGTAAAAGCAGCTTCGTAATGAAAAGTAGAATTATTATCATTGATATGATGCGATACCATTTATCAGTAAATGGAAAATAACAACATGATTTATTTCTTGGTCACAGATACTGCAGCCTTAAACTTACATCTGACATCTTGACCCCTTGAGGACGGACAAACCATGTGTAAGTGATGCGTACAGTATAGATTCCAGTACTGTGGGCAAATGGAGGTCAGTCAGATCATGCCTTAATAATCAGACAGCTTTACCTGCAGAAGAGAACACCAGATCACAGCAATGTTTGAGCAAACCGACCCATTTACCAAGCACTGCTCCTACTGCTTCAAACATAGCTAAAGGTTCTGAGATTTTTAAAAATACATTTAAATAAACAATATTTTTGTCTCACATTTCAGATCCTGTGATAGTTTCCTTTTTAAAATCTTAATTTATGTCTCACTTTATAATGGCTATAAATTAGTGCAGGAAGCATTAGAGGTCGCACAGGAAACCACTTCAGAGGGAACTCAACCAGGACGAACGTGAAGTGTGAAGTTTTAATGGGACACATTTAAATGTTCATTATATTAATGATCTCACCTTTTGCTCATTCTTGGTGACATTCTACCTCCACATTGACAGAAACAGGCTCAACAGTCATTTACCTATGCAAATAAGTTTCTTATACACTGAAACATTTTGTGTGAATGTATATTATATGTCAGGCTATTGTGTATTTTCAATGTTATTTTTATAGAAGTAATTGTACAGTTTTTACAATAAAATAACGGGTGGAACGCGTATGTTATTTCACGATTCACTTTAATATTTCATAGTTGAATTCTAATCTAATCATGACAAACTATATATTGATGGAAGAGTCTAAGACTCAATAATAAATATTTAACAAATTTTCATAATTTTTACATACTCTTTTTTCCACAAAAGAAAAAAAAATCTGGTCTGAAGGGGTTCAAAAATGATTTGAAAAATATCTTAAATGTAAATGTATTTTTACAGTATGTGTATACTCAATATGTGCAGTAACGGTTTTCAGGTTCATCAGGTTCAACAAATTCATGACAATATGCGATTCGTGTCGGTAGTCCATTTACAGATTCGCAATCACAATAGTGTGCTCTCAGTGTACTGATAGAATTTAATTAGAGTTAGGTATCTCATCTCTACGTGCAGTCATCCTACTGTATATCCCTGTGGGAGGACATCACACCTGTGGCTCTTGACACCCCAATTACTGCCTCGCTGCTTATCAGAGAGAAGGCCGGCTATTACTGCTGCTTCTCACTGTACCACTGAGGGCAAAATGGGATGTGTGTCTTCTATGTCATAATTAAATTAGACTTTATTACAGTGACAAGGAACTTGTGAACACACACACACATAAGCAGAGGCGCCTGAATGTCAAGTATCAATGTATTAATGAGAGTTACACAATGACATATGCCATTTGTGTTGTAGCCTGTAGAAATTGCATAAGCACCCACATAATTATATTTACACTAACACAAACACACCTCCGGAGCAGTTACACAATGCTTTGTTGAATATCAATGGATAAATGAGAGACACACAAACAAAAAAAGTGAAAGCACAGCTTTACCTTAGCTTTTTGTTGTGATAACATAATAGGAATAAACACTTTCTTATCAAAATATTCTAAAGGATAAATTCACCCAAAGTCTCTCATAATTTACTCATTCTTGTGCCATTCTAGATGCATATGACTTTCCTTTATTAGGTGAACGTAAATAAACAATTTATAATAAAATGTTGTCATGTTATTTTCCTATAAAAGACAAAAAAAACACACAAATTTATCAATAAAGTAATCCAAATGACACCAGTGGATTAATAAATGTCTTCTGAAGCAAAACAGATACAATTGTAAGACTAAACAATACTATTATAATAATAACAATAATATCAAGCTTAATTATTTTTTCTATATTATATTTTTTTCATATTTCTATATTAAAAATGGTTGTGTTTGTATTCTGCAAGTTATAAGCACATGTCATAAAGGGAAGTAAATAAAAATGACTAAAAGACTTTTTAGGAGCATCTGTCAAAATAACTTTATTTTCTTATTTAAATTTGCTCTAGCATAAAGTTGTACTATTTACTTGAAGATTGTCCCTTGTTTCTATTTAAATTATTTTGAATTGTTGATCTACATTGTTTATCTGTGAGTAATAGCATCTGCAACATGAATGAATGTAAATGAAAAACACTGTATAGAAGGTTTCACCCGCTGCAGGGCAAATAACACAAAACAAATGGGCATGTGAAAAATGTGCAGATCTTGGCAAGTTTAGATGCAGAAAGGTCTGCTACGCTGATAACACCATCATTTCCCTGTTGTTCCACTATATAAAGTCAAAGACATGGCAGAATACGCATGACTGCTTTGCACATCGTAACTAATTTTGGAGGCATTGCTTCACTGCACAGAGGCACAACTGCACCTGGTACAACAGCTAGTGGGAGAAAAGGAAAGAACAGGATGAAGCGGAAAGAGTGACAGAGGACGAAACTGAAAACTTTCCATGCAAGTATTTCATATGCAGAAAATATTCGAATCTTGATAGTAGAGACAGGCCCTTACTTGAATTCGGAGCTACTGTAGCCAACCAAGCCACAAAATCGTTTTTTTCCCAGAGCAATTTTCACACAGACAAAAGCTAACCAAACCATTGGCAAATCTCTTACATTACTCTTCCAAGCCAATCCCAGATATAAAACTCTTTTGTTTTAAACATTTCCCTCATTGCTAAAGAAAAGTGGTGCTTCCGTATCTCATCGTCCATGGCTGTCTGGATGGATTAGACAGTAGTGGGACTTTTGGGACGGGTACGCAGATACACAGACTGTATGGGGAATATGGCTGAGAGACTCTCCTGCCACAGTCATGCCTTGGGAGACACACACACACATACACAAGAGACCTGAAATGCATTGATGTGTATCAGTCTAGAATGCCACTCCCTCAAAACACAAGGGCCTGTGCGTGTGTGTGTCATCTCCATTGTATATTATGGAAAAAAGTCGTAGACAATTATTCTTACAGTTATAGTATCACTTATATTTATCATACAAAAAATGTGTTTATAAGGACTGTATGTATAAAATAGTCTGATTACAAAAACATTGCATTAATACCCTGATATTTGATGTATTTTCATACTGTAATTGCCTGTTTTTACAGTACTATCTATGTAAAGCTTTTTTTAAACTGTTAAAGAAAAAAATCAAAGTGAACTGAAATGATTAGCTTGAGTTTTTTTCTGACAGTATTGTATTGATTGTTAATTAAAAATGGTGTTATATTTTACATCCTGTCGAAACATTAACAGCTTTGCTCTTCCCACAGCAATTAGATCACTGTTTAAACCATAAAATTATCACATTTTATGCATGCATATTTAGTCTTTGAGCACCAATTTGAATAGTAATAAATTAGTGCAGGGCTGCTTGTTAAAATTGCCTCAGCTCTTTAACCAGATTCACACTTTAATATCACACTATTATTTAGAATAAAGAATCATTTTTCTGAATGCTTATTTTAGTTATTGAAACAAAAAGCTGTTCTTTATTATGTAATAACCATATGCCTGTGAATTATCAAATTATATTTAGTATCACAGGATAGTTTTGATTGAATGTTTTTACCAATTTTAACTTCTTTGGTGTGTGTATTGGGGGGCTGTCTAAATATTTTAATATTTTATATTTTTTAAACAGTGATTTCTCTGCTTAATACCCTGGTTATTAAAAAATGAGCATGTCAAGATGACAAATTAGGAGCTCCTAATTTGCCATCCTGACAAGCTCATATTTTCAGTTCTACTTCTCTACAGATTGCAGCAGAAGGGGTCCATAAGTCCAAGGTAGTTTTTGGAGAAAACCCAATTGCTGGGCCAAACCCAGCCCTTTCTGTTTCTCTCAGACCGCTAAAATATACAGTAGCGTCTCTCATTCCAGTATCTATTCTTCTCTTTCATTCACCTTTCCATTCATTCAAAACACTGCCGGGAGTCTCAGAAATGGTTCCTGTGACCTTTCTTTCTGTTTGCACTACAGGGACAGAAGAATGAGCAGCACTCAAAACAGAACGAATATTTTTGTCTCACCCCACCCCCACTGCAATTAAAGAACATTAAAGTTTAAGGTGAATTGACATGTTTAAAAATTAAGGAGGAAATGATATTGATCCGCTACTGTCCGCCCACAAAACGTTTCTAACTTTAGCATTGTGTTTGCTTGAAGTCTGGTCTGTGGGTAATGACTAAAACAAACAAACAAACAAAAAAGCAAACAAGCATTGCACACCTCACCGAGAGCAAACACAGCACACAGCGTTGTTACACACTGTAACATTATAATGCGAACCGCTTGTTAAACAGCAAAACAACATGAACCATGAACTTTTCTGCCAGAATAACAAACACAATGTCCATTATTACTGATTGTTTGTAGAATTTTGAGAATGCTCACACAGCAATTAATTTATTTAACTTAGAAAGAAAGAACACTTTGGAGAAAGTAATTGCATGTTGTCCAGAGAGGAATGGGCAATTAGTGTATATGACAAACATGCTTTTCTCAACAAAAAAAAAAAAACCCTGCAAGACTTGCATGATGAACATCTTAAGGACTGCTAAATCTTCTTGTTTCCATCATACACACATGTACTGTACCGTACTGTACATCTCCCTCACATGCTTTTGCTGCAGTCTTGCACATTTTGTTGTGCACATTCATGTAAATCACCATTATGGCCATACAAACATTTCTACATAGACAAACAGTGTTGGAGGCCATTTAATATTTCATCTGTAATGTACTTTTCTCAGCACTTACTCAGCCAGGACTGTCAGCCTGTGTGTTAATATGAATTTGTTCACGTTTTCACGCTGGCTTTGCATGTTTATTATGAGATTTTATTGGAATTTTTTTATTCACATTTCTTTTTCATGTATTTTAATTTTGTTTATTAATGATAACATTTGTCTTAACCAAACAAGAATCTTTAAATAGTACTTTAAATGTTTGGAGCTAGAGGTCCCTCACTGATTCATTTGGCAAAGGTTATAGAAGTTAGTTATAGAAATGCGGCACTATTGGTTGGTACCAGGTGCTCTGTTGCCAGGGCAACCAGTCAGCATGCATGACTTCATAAAGTGAGAAATCATAAGTTACTGAACGATTGAGACCTTTTAATATGTTACTGTACTGTATGCAATTTGACTCCATGTACCTCACGTTGCAGTAAGATGTAAAATGTGTAACAGTCTTAAACAAAAACCAATCAGATGTTAAAATCTGAATCCTTTTTTGCTTTTACATTCTGTAACCTGCAAGTGCATTAGTCAGAAATGTCAATGTCCAGATTTCACTTCGAGTTTGTTTATGCACCTCATATTTAAATCTAGTAATAATATTTAATAATATTTAAGTCCAAAGAAAAAATATATTGATGTGGCACAGAAATTAATTCACTTACATAATGCATTTTAGTCAGTCACACCTTTAAAATAAACTTTTCTTTATTCTCTGTGAAAGGATGATGATAGTATTGCAGTAAATAAATCCACCTACAGATTTATGTACAGCAGCGAAAACATCTCTGATAATTGTCATAGTCGCTTTGGGCATTATATAATTTCGCTATTTGTGACAGAATGTTTTTGCAGTCATACAAAAAAATGACAGCAAAAACAGAAAGTTCATTTAATTTAAGAACCTGAATCAAACTCAACCCCATGTGCATGACAAAAATGGAACAAATTGTTGCCAACTCAAAACCTGCTGTAGAACTAATAGTAAGCAACTTTTAGTAAAGTAATGACTCAAGGTGAATAAAAATAAGAGAAACAGCACATAATGAGCCATCCATTTTCTTTCAGTGTACCTTCTCAATATCACTGCTGTCTCAAAACGGCATTATCCTGAAAAACATATTGTGACTGGCTGATATACATAATTTATCACCGTGAGCTCAAACTGACTCGTGCAGTGTCATCAGAACATTGGCTCAGTGTAAATGTGTTGATCTTCAAAATGTGCTATGGCGAAATTGCGGTTTCTCATTAACTGTTTGTAACAATATGTCAAACTTTCATCAGCATCGGTGGAGATAATTGTGCGGTGACATTAAACCTGCATGAAGCATATGCGTCAGTCCTGGAGCTTATTAAAGCCATTGCTCTAAAACATCTCTCAGCCGCACTCGCTTATACTTCTCTCACTGGAAAGAAGAATGACATTTGTTTGACAGGTCAAATCATCAGATTTAGCTACTTTAATCTTGTTATATTAAAAACAAAGCTCTTACTCAAGGAGATTGTAATTTAAGTAACATCAAGTTGCATAACACAATTTATCCAAAGTGTCTCATACTTCCTAACACTGCCAGGACTTACTGTGATTGTTTCTGTGAAGTTTACTTGCATGCGTGTTTACTGTGCGGTGCCAGATAAACCCGACTCAAGGGATGTGTCCGTTTAATGGAGCTGAACGCTCAAGCCCTTTTTGTATCAGGGTGAGTGGATCCATAAAGATGGAAGTCTGTTTACTGAAGCAGGTAAACAGAGAGGGAGCACACAGTCATGCCTCATATATCAGACTGCACATAGAGCCATTACTGCCACCGGCACACACACACACACGTTGGGTATTCATGTTTTATGGGGACTTCCCATAGACATAATGACCTTTATACTGTACAAACTGTATATTGTATACTGCAACCCTCACGTAAACCTTTCTGTATTTTTACATTTTTGAATATCATTAAGTATGATTTAAATGCTGTTTTTCTCATGGTGACCAAAAAATGTCCCCAAAAGGTCAAAAATTACTGATATCTTTGTGGGGACAATTGGTCCTCACACCAGGACCATACACACATTTACCTATCTATCTAAATAAGGACATTCCATAGACTTCTATTGTTTTTATAGAACTTGCATTTTCACAATCTAAAAAATATATTTAATATAATTTACTGCGTTTAAAGGAAGGTTTTGCTTGGATTTGTTAGATTTTTAGTATTGGTTCCTAATATATAAGTGGATAATGTAAACACACACACATCATGTCAGCACAGTCTTAGACTTCCATTTAATGAGGTCCGTAGTCTACTTTGAGTTGCATTACTTTAGGCTTTAGGAGCCTCTAATTGCAAGAAATCTTTGCAATTTTAAGACATTTCAGCGCTGTCATTTAAAGTAATGTAGGTACTGCATGACAGCACTCAATATCTGTATCTTCTTTGAACTTTGAAGTGTCAACCGTAAGCGATGACACAGCACATTACATAACAATCATTAATGGTCCCAAAATACACAGCAGGTTATTTAGATTTTCATGAACAGATGGTACATTCTCAAAGAGCAGGGTTCTTAGCTGTCTATGAGCAGTGTAATAGCTTTAAAAAACCAATCGAGCATTTCCTGGTAAAGTTCCCAAAAGCACCTAATTACAAAAGACTTTTTAAGTTTGTGTAATTGGAACAAGAGGTATCTTAAATGCTTCAGAAAAAATGAAGACAGAAACCTCTTTAAACCGATCGCAGAATGTGTAAAGAGGAGATTGTTTATGTATCTTTTCCTGCCAGGCAGTTTAAAGATTTAACACATTGTCACATAAACGAGATGGATTGCATTGCCTGTGGGAATACGAACACATTTCCTTCTGGTCATCAGACGTCGGGAGCATCTAAAATCATAGTTCTTAAATGTAACACAAGTCTGCACAGTGATACAGCTGCGGTACTGAATGAAAATGTGAACACTTGAATGGATGAATTCAGCTTCTCCAGTCGAGTAAAGAAATCTTTTTTGTGTGGAGGTGGAGGGCTTATTACTGAATTTTTTTTCTTTGCCCCAAGGGTAATAAGGCAGGGAAGAATACAGCCCGCAGGAATAAAAATGAAACCAGCAGACCCACCATGCCTCATCTACCTAGGTACAGTCAGCAACCCACAATTTTAAATTCCCCTCCAGATTTCCTGAGTATCTCAGCGCTCTAAAAAAAGACGAGACAAGCTTGAGAGGTTTTAGAAGTTGAGGGATGAACTCTTTCTCCAGCTTGTCAGAAGTCAAGCTGTTCAAGTTGCCCACAGTTTCCCTTTGGGCATGATTAAGTCAATTTTGCAGGTAAAGGCAATCGAGTTTCCAATCCTGTATGAGCAGCAAGATTTTAGTTTAGTGTGTTAGTAATGTACTAAGCACTCATTTACACATAACCTTTAAAGTTTTAATTTAACTATATGAATCATTTCATTATGGTTTGTGACACACTTTTTCTTAGAAAATCATAATGTTTGGTTAATTGTACAGGTATGAGATCTGTTATGCAAATTAAAATGCTAATTTCAAGTCTTTTCACATGAAAACTTTGCATCTTAATGGAGAATGCATGTTTTAGCTGTACTGACAGAAGCACAAATGGACTTTGTTCCTATAAAAGCAAAATGAAACAGGGCGCTATAGGGCTACCGAGATGCTCACATGCTTTATTCATGTCTTCCTGTGTTACTTCTCAAGAACAATGCTTTACACAGAGAGATAGGAAACAAGACCTTACAAAGCACTGGATTCAGTTTAAACTATTAGAGTAAATAGTAATAATTCGTTTAAATATATTTAATATATCTTTTTAATATAATATTGTAATATAATTTTTTTTTTTAATTTCTGAAATTAATAATTAATTGTAATTATTTGATATTAATTGATATTACATATTAAATAAATAACTCATTCTAAAAGAATTCATACATTTAGACACTTTAGAACTTATTGTACTGAACATTTTTTAATTTCAAGGACTACACATTGGATCCCTATATATTATTTACACACTTTTCATAATTTTCTGATTTTACATGATGAAAAAAAATCTATCCAATGTTTTTCACACTACTGTTGGTCTTTAAACACACATGTGTACAGTATGTATTTCATACTCCTTATAAGACTGTACAGTGCAAATGTAAAATGTCCAACAGTACCAAGTATCAAGAAAGAGACAGAAAATGGTAATATATCTTTAAATGAAAGTAACAGCTACTACTAATAATTGCAGTAAATTATTTAATTAGAAAAATGTAAGACAAAAATATGCAATCAAACTGTTGTCATCCCCTAGTGACATCACTTATATAATATTTATGGCACAATCATAAACTGACTGATAGACAGTTTGTTGTCAAACATTTTTTTTTACAGTTTACTGTATACATTATAGTTTACTATAAGGCCGTCCATACCACTTAACTGTATACAGTAACACATACTGTAACCTAAACTTGAGAAAACAATCAGTTTTCTCGTCTTGCAAGCTTGAGTCTCAGGTGGATCAGTACTCATGGACTGGTACTTGGGAACTGTTGCCATGGATACATTGTGGTCCTATCAAAAATAATTGCTGTGGTTCAGGTCTTTGGTAATACCATGAAATATATTTCTAAGGGCAAATTACCAATCACTGGCTTATTTCTACCGTCACAGGTGTTATCTTAAATCAAAGTTATAAGAAGAAGTCTTTAGCTCATAACTACTGCATAAAAGAAGTGTCGCATTACCCCAGACGATACCCAAATGTGTGAAACTGTTTACTTCCAGACTAATGATACAAGACTGTTGCTGGCTGTGTGTTTATAAGTTTAAAATAAATAAAAACTCTCAGGAGAAGTAATATTTAACACTCATCTTAAAAAGACTTTATTCTGATTGGCCAAGATCGGAAGAGAAATCTCTTAAGAATCGGAGAAATCACACATTAAAAAAGTAAACAGTGATTTTACAAGGCTGTATTTCAAGTGCGCAAAAAATATATTATGAAAAAAAATAGAAAAAGTATAAATATACTTAAAATAAAAAAAAGCGATCTTCAAAATGAATAAACTTTATTTTTTCTTAACAGTTATTTCAAAATAGTTGCAGGTAGACATTTTTACGTAACAATGGCAATTAAATTGGCTAAAATGAGTTTGTTAAAAACTATATTATTTTTATGTTTTGGAAAAATAACACAAATATAAATAGCTTAAAAAGCTTACTTTTTAAGTTTGTTTGGCAACAAAAATAGATGCATTTGTGTTTTCATACCACATCATACATGGTCTTCAAACATTCTGTCTACTGTACATGGTTTATTTACAACACAGGTCAGTGTTTACAGTGTATGGCTGACTTTGCACTGGGAATTCACAATACAGTTCATGTACAGCTGCAGTGCATGCTGGGAAAAATCTAATACTGTGCCCTCTCACACAATACACAGAGCTGTCTGTCTATAAACCCGATAACAGAATGTCATCAACATGCCGTCCCAAGAGAACAAGCACTCTGCTACGGTAAAATTGCTTACAGTAGAGGTTCCCTAGAGAGAGGAAAAGTGGTGTACCTTTATAGGCGTAAAGAGTTTTCACATGTGCATTCTGTGGTCATTATCTCTGAATGCTGCACATCAGCGTATAATGTGGGGTCACTGGCGCATCTGTATAGAACAGAGGTTAGATTTAATGACGTAAAAGTTGACTGTGCTTTGGTGTATCTTAAACAAGAGAAGATGAGTAAAGCTATTTTGTACAATCTTGGCAAGGTGAGGCAGTGGCTGCATATCTCAAGACCTTATTTAAAATGTAAAAAAAATGTTAAAAAGACAATCGCCATAAAATGCATAAATAAATAAATGATTGAGTGCAATTTTAAATTTGAAAACTTCTACGCTTGAAAATAAAGGTGCTTAGAACCTATCAATGCCATAGAAGAACCCTTATTTGTTGAATGGTTCCATAAAGAACCTTTAACATCTAAAAAACTGTTCTGTTTCACAAAAAGTAGTGGAACAATTGTTCGTCAGACTACAGAAAGTAAGAAAAGAATGGTTCTTTAGGCAACCAAAAAGGGTTCTTCTATGACAGAACCTTGATTTTGAAAAGTGTACCTCACATTAAATGTCATATAATATCACGGTACTAGGAAGAAACTCGTCTTTGCAACCACACGAACTTACTGTACAATTTTCTGAGCAGACTATAAATAAAAGTGCATAGACATGTTTTTGGTATTCTTATCGATTTCAACAGCAATATGTTGGCTTTAGAAACATTAACAAGTGTTGTAAAAATGCATTAAATGTTTGATGTACTAATTAGATTAAAATAAAACATTGGCCGCCTGCCCCTGGAAATCTGGCAGGCAGACTTTGATATCAGTCCAGTCACTATTTAGAAAAGCCACATGTCTTCTTGCAAAGATGGCGATACTTGGCGAGCCATCACACAGTGTTGAAAAACACTGACAGATGATGGTGTGCTGATAAATAGCTTCTCCTTAGTGGAAAATAATAAAAATATAATTAAATAACAAAAAGCACTGATATTATTTTCACACTATTACAGTATATGAAGCAGGGAGGATTGTGTGGGTGGTACCCTCGGCTCTTCAGGGGAAGCGTGGTGCTAAGTATAGAGGTATTGCATAAATAGCGTATTTTTTTCATCTTTACATTGGAACAGATAATACAGTAGCTCTGAATAGTGCTGCTGAGGTGTTTTGAGGTGACTGAAGCTATATAAAATGACCACACGAATAGCATTGTTGGGTTTTTCCTTCCTGGTTGGAAAAGTAGAGAGCACTGTGCATTATTCTCAAGTTTTGTGCCTTAAATGTCAGCTGAACAACATTTCCAATCATATTTACAGCATTTAAAAACCTCTTTTGGTATCATGATGCAACGTAATTGTAACATACAAAAGTTTGATGACATTTCTCGCCTCCCACTGCAAGTGGACATGTCATGTAAACGAAGTACTATCTAATTATTTGGACAAATGCCTCACTGCATTGCACTTTCTTGACAAGAACCATCAGTTAGACAGCAAATATGATAAGCCACTGAGAAGTACAGACTCCAGCCGGAGTTTCACCCTGAAAAATGACAAGATTTGAGAAGAGGATTTGACAGATCTCTATATGTGGCCACCTGGTTAAGTGCCAATTTCTATAAATACAGTGTGCTTTAGTGTCCTATTGCTCAAAAGTCCTTAAAAACTCATTTTTATTGCTGTATGAGATATTAGACACATGTAAAATGAATGACTACCTACTGCAACATAAAATTAACATCCTATAAAAGTAGTTTTAACCAGTTAACTGTCACCTGTTCTGCAGGTGGAACACTTATTTCACTATTCTCTTTAATATTTCATAGTTGTTTTTTAATATAATCATGACAAACTATATATTGATGGAAAGGTCTAAGACTCAAAAATAAATATTTGATCTATTTTAAATAAATAAACATAAATTAAAAATGAAAAAAAGTTAATGTAATTTATAAAAAGAACTAAAATAAATTTTAAAATGGTTGTTTGTGCAGTTTCATGTGTATGCTCAATATTTGCAGGTTAAAGCGATGACATGATTTTGTTCTTTGGACTGGAACGCTTCTCGAATGTAAAATCTGACATCGTTATATGTCGTACTTTTGACATAAAAGATTTTGAGTTATGTAAAATGACTATTCCAAAAATGTAAAATAATGTGAATTTATGACAATACCTCGTTAAACTGAAAAAAGACAAGGTGAGTTAATTAGCACAATTAAAGTTTTTATTTCATAACATCAGTGTAATACACTGGATATAACAAATTATTAATATTCATGCCTGTGTGGTAAAAATAAACGCTTTGCCCATCTCCCTCATAAATATTATCATAACAATATTTTTACACTGATAAAAAGGCAGTCTCATTTACAGTGGAAAAAGAGCTTAGTAAAGACAGTGGTCACTGCTTCAAAAGGGTACGAGGAGCCTGGGCAGCACTTCAGTTATGAGAATATTGCAACGTGGGGCTACATGTCATTCTGCTAATCTGAAATTATGTTATTTGGAATTTTGTTGTAATATAATTTGTTTACCTGTCATTTATTTGCATCCTGGTGCTTTTTACCAATATGAAGGAAACCATCAGATCTGTGACAAAATGTTAGATATGTTACTATACTGTATAGCAAACAACTTTTTGAAATGGCAAATAGAGGCTTTCTGTACAGACATGACATGTCTTCATTCATAACATGACAGTTTATTTTGTGATGTAGCGCCCAGGCTTCTGCCCATTTGCACGTGTGCATGAAAAGGTGCAGCAAAACACTGCTTTGGCAGGCAAACATCATTCTCATTGGCATTTGATAGAGTTCAAAAATGCAGCATGCAGTCCGATGGCTCTCTGTGCTCCAGCGAACATAAGGTTTGGGTCCATCATCTTAACCCCCCACCTCCCTCAAAGAATTACATGAACGAGTGGATTTGTAGCTTTCTGAAAACTATCCCTATTCTATCCCTATTATTAGAAGCTATTATTACTTTTATTACTATTTGTACAGTAAATAATATTTCTCTAACTGTTGTAATCATTCCAATGTTTGTGTTGTCTAAAGAGCACAATACTGATTTTAACTTTCATTTGCATATCAGTATAACCCAGTAAGGCTTTTATCACCAAACACTGGTGATAAGTGACAGCGTGATGTACAAATGAATGAATGTACAAATGTAATTAATACAAACATACAAATGTCTTTGGTCCTTATGAACATCATAAATTCATGCAATGAAAATTAAAGCAACAGATTACTAGTGAATTATTCAAATCTGAGCAAATTAGTAAATAAATACATTTTTAATTGAATATAGAAATGGATGTATTGCTTTAAAAAACAAAAGGGTTGTTATTGTGTTGCTTGTTTGTGGATTGCTTAATGTATAATGAAGCTTTTTATCTGTACGATAAGGATCTTTAAGCAGTAACAATGAAAACAACCACACTTCTGCTGTTGTTGTAATTATCTTAATAGTGTCTCTCTTCAGAGTCTCAGTCACCATTTAAAATCCCTTGTGTTTGCTAAGAACATCACCAACATGTACTAATAGCGGTACAATAGAGGTAATGGGAAATGAGAGGTGAAGGGGCATTAGGCATTATGATTTAAGCTCTCTAAAGCACCCTTGATGATTATATTGATAGTTGATGAGTCACAATCTACGGATATAATAACATAATATTTAGGAAAAATGTAACACAGCTGAGGGTTGTTTAGTGACAGTTTGGGTACCTGTGGAGCATAATGCTTACAGGATGGTTATGATATATGTATCTGCATTTAAATTTGAAATATGCTACTTTTCATGTCTATTAATGTAACACGCAATGCTGATGTCATGCAAAAAATTCAGTGCATGCTTGTACAATTTCCAAATGGCCTGAAGATGTTCATGCTTCTAATAACGCCACAAGAGTGAGCTTCCCTACCCAAATGCAACCCCCTAAACCCCCTTGAGACTGTGTGTTTGCATAATCAATAAGGGAAAACAAGTAGTCCATAGTTCTACCATGCCAGAGCTCACCACATATCCATCCAACATGCAAGTACATCTTTCTACAACGTGTAAAACACACCCCAAATATCTCTCATCTATCATATTGTTCAACAAAATAAGGAATTAAAGGGTCATAATGGGTCATAATGATAGTACATAATGATGGAATTTAAAATGTAGTGTGCTACAATGTAATGAGGTTCTCTTTCAAAAATGAGCATATTTATTAGATTCTCTCCTTAAAGGATAAGTTCACCCAAACATGAAAATTCTCTGATAATTTATTCAACTCCATGCTGTCCCAGATGTTTATAACTTAGTTTTTCAGAAGAAAGTTTCACAGGTGGAACACTAAGGTTACGTTACTATTTATTTTAGTATTTCATAGAGTTCTAAACTAATCAAACCATCAACTGATGGGAAAGGTATAATCTTCAAGAATAAATATTTGACAAATTTTCAATAAAAAATAAAAAATATCTAAAATTTAAAAAAAGATGACAAACAAAAATCTAAAGGGTCTGCAGTGCATTTTCATGTGTATGCTCAAAGTTTGAAGTTTGTAAAAGAAAACAATTATTATTTCAAGCAGATTTAGCCAAACTAGAATATAAACAAATAGATCTTTGTGCTAAAAATGATTTTTAGTACATACTTTAATTATTTATATTTGTTCAAGAAAGGAAGTCATTTTGAATGACATAAGGATAAATAATAAGAAGTAAATAATAAGAGAATTTTCATTTTTGAATGAACCATTCCTTTAATCACATCCAGGCAAACAATCTTGCACACTTTCAATCATTATTCTATTATAAAGGAGAACTCGCACTGAAAGGGGATAACATTTCTTGTTTTAGGGTATTTGCAAACAAAGTTAAGTGACAGTAGCTATTTAAAGCCAGGTATCCCGGCTGAAACAACGCTGGGGGTATTAAACCAAGCCTGAATCTCACATACAACAACCCAAGATCACACGTCTGGGGTATCTAGTCGTCACATTTAAAGAGAAAATGCCCTGAAATATCACTTGGTTAGGAGATCCCATGTGCAAGGTCAGAATAAAAGTGCCTCTGCATGCAGCCCACTCCGTACATGTACAAGCAACTACTATCCATAAAGAAGATCTCATTGGCAGGCCAGATTCCAGCTGGACATGCAAGTACATATTTACAATAGTAAGAATCCTTCCCCGATTCATTTGTTTTCACCTTTCCTTCCTGAGTAAGAGGAAGGTGAATAATAAATAAAACCAGCATCTACTAAATAGACATATTTCTCTGAATTCAAAAGGGTTCATCATCTCCATCTGTATCAGGAGAGACAGGCTGAGAAACAGCAAAGATGTCCTGACATTGAAGTTTGGTTTCCGACATGGAGGTCTGAGGCGTTGGCGAAGGTTTTCTCTTCTCTGATGAGAGGAGTCTTAAAATCTCCCCGACCTGAGCCTCGAGCGCCGCTAGCCGGCTATTTAAAGTCTGGATGTCCCCCTTCAGTTCCAGCTTTGCCTCGTGCAGGCTGTTTTGAAGCAGACCCTGTTCAGGAACGGGCTGAAAATGAAGACTCCTAAGGGTCACATCGCCCACTCCGGGGCTGGGCTGATCGTACGGGCTCCGTTCTATCGAACCCTTTTCATAGAGGCTCCGTGAATCACCAACCCTGTCAATACGCTAAGTCGCTCTTCGTGATACCACTGTCACATGAGTCAGTCTTGTGTAGAGCACTGTTCTCATCTGTCTCATCACTACTATTACCATTGCCATTTCCACCCGGACCCGTTTCACCAGACACCCCACCTTCGGCTTCATGGCTCTTGGCATCCTCAGAAATCACATTCAGGGATGAGGAAACATCCCCCCACTCTTCTTCCTTCTGGGGATGCTTTTCCATTTCCAAAGGAAGCATGGGAGATGCTACAGACGTGGCGTTATGGAAACACATCCAACCTCGTCCTCTTCCTCCTCTGGGTCTCACCGGACTCGTAACGTTTAAACAACTTTGGTCCTCTATGCTAAAACTGGGTTGAAGCTCCATTGCTTCATGCCCATCACTTCTGTTCGGTTCATCTGTCTGAACATAGGCAAGGGCGCTTTGGATTGGAGTTATCTGCGAGACGGTCACAACACTAGAACCGCTGCTCCCATTGCCCGATCCAGGGGCTCCGTTTTGCATGGGGGTCACATGCTGATGCTGAAGAGGATGGTGACCCTGGTACTGAGGCTGATATTGCTGCTGTTGGAACTGATGGGACAGTGGATGCAGATGATGCTCCACCTGAAATTGGTGTCTGTCCAGGTCAGATTGCAAAGAACCTTGCGCACGCATTTCCTTTTGCTGTTTGAATTTTTGGAAAAGCTTCCGGACAGGATGGTCCACGGGGATGGACAGCGTGACTTCGTTCTTTTGATGCCTTCTCTCCTCTTCCTCCTTTTTCACGTCAACGATCTTGCGAAATATAATCTGTGGATACAGAGATAAACGTAAGAATTCTGTGTTGTTTTATTTCATCGCTGTGCTGATTGAATAAAACAATATACTTTTTAAAACACAGTTTAACAGGTAACCTTTTCATCTAAAACAGAGGGTCAAAGGTCAACATAAAAAGCTTCCTTTGCTTACATAATACTGTAATTAGACTTGAAATATCTAAACTATCTTTGTATTTACTTTGTATTTGTCTGTGTCATCTACTGCATCTTTCCGATTTTTATTGAATAACATATTCACAAACCGTAAAGCACAAATCCGCACATCCATTTCAGTCCAGACTGTTTTTTGTTTCACTACAAGTCCATATTTATTTACAAGATCAGATTTATTATTTACACTCATGCTTAAGGGCAGCTGTGAAATCAAATGCCATTTTGGTAGTGGGATTATGAGACGCGTCTACAGAGAACACAGATGAGGTTAACAGCACTGGAGCTGTGGCAGGTGGTCAACATTTAGGTAGATAAACTACAGCCGACAATAGTGTGAAACATTTTAACATTTAAACTGCCAATAGCCGGAGGCTAACACGCATTTTGACACTGTTTTAAATCTTTCACCCAGCAGCAACATAGCTCCTGGTGCAGAAATAACACTCCCCATCTTCCTTTCCAGCCTTACTGGGTCTCTTTCGGCATCGCAGTAGCTTTGATCGCGTATGTGTTAATTAGAGAGTGTTAATTAACCACCCAAGCCCCTTGCTGAGGACCCTAGGGAGGTCAGTATGGCCTCACCTGACATACTGTTGAGAACATGCAGCCACACAGCTTGTTAGTTTTAATAGGATTTTATCACTTTTTAAAGTCCAGACTGAAATAAGATATTTTGCTTTTGTTAAATTCTTTTAAAAAGGTACAGTTCAACCACCATAAATATTCTGTCATTTACTCACCTTTGAGTTACTTAAAACACATATTTTTAAAAGACCCGCTGAAGGGTCTGGAAATGCTCAGCTTTGTTCGATATATCATTTCCCCTGAAATAGGAAGTTAGGTTGGTACTGTACACATTAAAAAATAGCATTTAGCAATAGCATTTAGTTTACCTCACAACCTGGATTCTAATGAATGATGAAGTGCAGAATGATGTCATAAAAATTGTTTATCTGTACTGGTGGAATTAAATAACTGTAAGTTTTGAATGCTTATATCTTCTAAATGCAAATTTTTCGATATTTTTCTATAACTTTGAATGATTCGATTTTTTTTTAAAGAATTGGTAGCGCACTAGTTTACAGATAGTCTTTAGCTGCTTTTCCACTGTCCAGCTGAAAGGTTTTATGAACGGTAAGGAACAGTTACAGTTATATTTCCACTTGAGTCTGGTTCGGCACAGCGCAATTATAAGCCGCTCTCGACCTGGAATTCTTCGCCTTCTAGTTCTGGTAGAATGTAGTATGTATGTTAATCTATCCTAATATTTCTCTCAGCCCAACAATTCATTTAGAAATTATACTAAACTCTGAAAATGACAGCATTCTTCCTCATCGCTACCACTTTTGTTAGAGATAACATAACAGTGACCGTGCTGACTTCAATAAAATGATTCTCCTCAGGGCAAACATCGGTCTGTTGTGTTAAAAATAGAACAGACTGTGTCACGTGCCCTTTATTTATCCGTGTGCCTCCTTTCAGCACCCTGAAGTGCTGCGTCGCATGTCACTTCTCATCTCCCAGGAGGACTCTGGTAAATAATGAATCCAGCCCCCTTCTGCCGCTTCATATTATTTAAATGCCGCTTAGTACGAGAAAGAGAAGGGTGTGATGAAGGGAACTAGAAAGAGAATGAGTGGGCTAGAAATACTGTGAGGCAAATAAAGAAAAAGAAGCGCAAGGGTACAAAAAGAAAACATTACATGAGAAAAAAAGGGAGGTGTATGATGTGATGGACACTAATTGTGTTTGGGAAATGACTGGAAAAGGCTCTAAAGCGAAGGTGGTGGTTGTTTAAAATAATAATCAGCAAGTATTCTTTTAACAGTTTCACTTAAGTAGCCATTAATACAGTTTTTCAGTATTTCATTTGAATTATTTCAGTCAAAACTTTTAGAATGCACTTATTACAAATATATTGAACTGTTTATATTTTACTAAACCCCCGTGGATAAAAAATATCAGTCAAGTTATCTTTTTAAAAAATACACATGCGTTATGGAAACCAGAAGCAATATTACCAAATAGAGAAGTGTGACAAAGAACATAAAATAATTATTTAATATTTTGTTTTATCTGCCAATTTATGAGGAATATGGACTGTTATGGATGTGACAATTCTGAAAACAGCACTTCATATGACTATGAAAAATCATGATTTAATTGTAAAAAATGCTTTCAAAAGAGAGACCTCATTTAAACCACTAACTATTGACACCTGAGCAATCAGTAGGGTGAAAATCTTTGGTTATAAACTTTATTTTTTCAAGGTAAGGTTGACATATGCATGAAATTATTTGAATTATTTGGATATATATCATGGAATTATTTGTTTTGATCAAAAACCAGCCCTTCTTATTTAAAGGGTCAACGTAAATATTATTACATCACACTGACGTGAAAATGCAGTGGAATTGATATATGAATATTTGCATGCAATGTGATGTTTAATATATTCCCTTGGATTAAAAAAAACAAACAAATGACCCAGCACAAGTAAATGATGTGAAGTCCTATTACAGCAGATTATAAAGAATTGACTCTCTGGCCTCAGTTACGTACGCTGTTCAATTATTCCCTTTGTGCAGCCTCTTTGGATAATGACAATTATCACAAAGCTCAAGCTATCTGGTAAATAAAAGCAGAGACAGAAAGAAAATAGATGTGTCAACAGCCTGAATCTGTTCTGCACAGAAAAACTGATTAAGGATTTATAATGATCTCTTAGCATCCACCGGGAATTTTAATGAAAAATCCAATATTTCATTTGCACCCCGTGGAGCCTTATTCTAACATTCTTCACCTGTGTGAAGTGACTTTTTTCTCTTTTAACAGAGACGGATGGTATAATTGGAATAATTGCACAGGCATGCCGGGTCATTCTTGTTTTATTAAACGCAGGTGCGAGTTCACTCGTAGACAGAATGTTAGAAAGCCCCTCAAACTAATGAGCTCTAGTATTTGAGAATATTGTTACTGCATGTCTGAACCTGCTATAACACTGTATGTACTGTACAAAACACAACTGATATACACACACATACAGTATACCGTGGCTAAAAGTCTCTGTTCACTGTCAAAATGATTGTCTTGCAATTTCCTTACAAATGAGTTTATTAAAACAACTGACAGTTAAACAGAAAAATTATTTAATATGAGTTTTTTAATATGAAATGTTTAAGTATTGCCACATTCACCTTTAGCTTAAATGACTGCATGCTTCGCTGGTATTATCTCCTAAGTTGATTATTTTTGCGTCAATTGCGACAATTTTATACGTCAAAAAGTGAAAGTACAAGAATAATTTTCACAAGGCAAACTAAATCTGTGAAATAATCACGTGTACCAATTCAAACTTTCTATATATGTGACCAGAATTTAAGCAATGTGATCTAATAAAGAGTCTTAGGAGATTAAGAAAAAATGGAAAAATAACAATCTCGAAGCTCAATTTCTTAATATATAAATGTATTTTACATCTTTAGATTATTCAGTGGTATAAAAGTGAAATACATAAAAGGTAATTATTTAAAAATCAGGGTCAAAAATAATAATTTTGACAAAAGTGCTATACATTATATTAATAATATTCTTAATTTTTGTTTTTATTGATATAATGAAGAACAAAAAAGTAAAAAATGCCCTTTGGAAATCAAATCCAGAGATAAAATATTGCACCTTGTCAAAGTTAATTTCTAACACTGTACAACACCACATGCAACATGGGAAAAAACACAACCACTAAGACAGAAATAGAACATACATTACAGCAAGTCTATGAAAACCAAGACTTGTAGAGAGAGGGAGAAAGACGACATGAATGATTTATTTGACCTGAAGAACCTACATATTTCATTTCACCTGATTTTCAAAACACCTCACCAATCTCTTAAGGTCACATGAGATGTACCTACCTGCTGTATCTTTGCCTTTTAGCATTTTACATGCACAAAGAAACAAAGCGAGCATGGTAATAAGCCATTCGCTGTAGCACTGCCTAGGCGCATTAGTTTTGGCTGCTCTGCTTTGTAAGTATTATAAAATAAATAAAGATGTTTGGTATCCTGATGTACAATAGTTTTAAACAAAGCGGTTATTTAGCAGGTTTATTCTGTATGAATTGCTATGGTGAGCTATCGAATTTAAATGTTGCTGTTTTTCATTTATACAGTATAGTACAATGTGAGCACTGGGAAATACCATATTGGAAACTTATAACACTATAGTGCCACAAGTCTCAGAGAAACAAAAAGCACGTTAGTCTTTAGTGCCCTAGTCTTCTAGTGAAAAACACTTACTAGCCTTTTCTATTTTAACATGATAGATATCTCAAGTATCTTCTTGAGAGTAAAAGAAATATCCAAAAATGGAAATTCTAGTATTATTTATTTATATCTTTATGAAATTCTTTGTAAAGGTGATTTGTTAAAGAATATTCAGGGTGCTATTTTCCATATAATGGAAAGAGGACTGGGGATGTGAAGCTCCAACATGAAAAAGCACCATCAATTTATCATAAAAATGGTTCAATACTCACATTTACATTAAATAGGAATTGTATGCTGTATAAATATGACAGACTTTACATTTTAACCTGACAACTGTCACTGCACATATTGAGCATACACATACAATACACTTTTCAAACAAAAATTGTTAAAATTTTAAATATTAATTTTTTTGTACATTTTTTTAGGTAGCAAGTTTAGGTAGGAATGAAACATTAACAACATTTTTTTTTACTTTATGTTTATTGTTATAAAATTTGTCAAATATTTATTCTTGAGTCTGAGACCTTTCCTTTCAATATCATAATTAGATTAGAATTCAACTAAATATTAAATTGAATAGTAAAATATCCATTTAATTTCCAGGTAATTAAATCTGACCTAAATAACACATTATACTGTATAGCTGAGAAAATCTAATATAAAAGTTGTTCTCACGATCTTGCTTATTCTCAATAGACGTTGTCTGACTTTGATATGAGAATAAGATGACACTTTCATCACTCGTGACAAGAATCACATGACAAATAACATGTCCTGACAGTGACAATGAGCAGAAATGGTGATAGTTACACCACCCACCATGTCCCTGAGGAGCAGGTGCATTATGGGTAAAAACCCTTAACATATAAAATCAGTCTTAGGAGAGGCTGTATTGTTGTTTATTGATAAAAGCATTAGACCGTGTTCTACAGGGCCCTAGCTAGACATTCTCAATGTGAAAAGTAGCTTTAGGTGTGGGTTATGGTTAGGTTACAGTATTTATAACTTGCTGTGTAAAAAGTTTGCTTAATGTTTTACACTTAACATTGGGTGAACAATGAGAAATAACAAATAACACAAACATCAATTGCACAGCACAACTGTTGACACTTTGTTTCTCTTGAAATGCATTTAAACATTCCCTTTTGCTTTTTGCATTGTATTATGACACGGTTTAAAAAGGTTATGTGTAACGTGTATTATTCCCAGGTGCAGAGACAGTTTTTTGTATATCACATGATAATCAACTCCCAGGGATTTTATTCTGTGCCTGCTGTTAAAATGATTTAAATAACTCACATTATCCCTGCTGAGGTGTAGCAGCAGCAGCTGTCGAAAGTCTTTAGTCTATCTAATATTTTATACAGCTGCAGTTGGTGTTGTTTTGTTAGAAACACTAGATACATGCATTTAAACAGCCAGAGATAAATTAAGAATCGGTCCACTGTATTTTCGTGGATATCTGTCCCAGGGATTGATCAGGGATTCAGGTGATCAGTAATATATATTTTTATTGCCGTCTCCATTTTTGCTACAGTACACTGTAATACAGTAACTATATTTAGTATAGGGTTCTATATACTCTATAGGTGTTATATGTTAACCTGCTAATCCTGGTTCTCATTTGGTCAATGTCTTTGATATTTTTAGCAGATTTTAAAACACATAGTGTATGACATTTTGTTAACTTCCATTGTAATCTGTCCATACTGGCCACATCTAACCACCTAAAATTGCATCCAAATGCACTTGCCTCATTTTTCTTTTGCTACAACAACTACTGTGGCATCTTCTGCACATGCATGTTTATTTCATCTGGCACAAGGCGGTGTTGTGTTTCTGTTTAGAAATTGTGTTTGGAATGATTTGAAAGTCTGGTAATATGTGATTTTTCAACATTTAATGTGATGCCCAGTTTTTCTCTGTAACCATTTACAAAGTCAGCAAGGGAATGATGTACTAATACGCCTTTGATATAAAAATCCATGCACCCAGTGACAGTGCCTGGAACTGATGTTGTTAAAAAAACAGCATTGCTTTACTAGTATATAATCAACAAAATAACAGAAAAATGCACAACATTTTCTCATGATCTTTCTTGGAACTGAGCCAGCAATCCATCTTCTAGAAAATGATGCACTTAAAATCGACTTCCAAAACAACTTACAACAAGAAAAATGTGTAGAAAGGGCTTCCATGATTAAAGGTGGGCAATCTAGGAGCTCTTTCTTTCCCATTATATTTTTTACATCATCGCTGAAAATAATATACAAGGTTAAACAAACAACATCCATCTGGTACAGTTTCCAAGAATACATTCACTCACTGTTTAACGTCTCAATATATCGCAGGTCCTTAATATACAATAAATAAGCTATTTATCAACCACAAGCTACTGCTCTTTTCGTTTTGAATCTCTTCATGGCCTTATAGGATAACAATGTGTCTATTGATTGCACACTTTTTTTATTTTTTGTGTCAAGAACACAGAGTATTCAGAAATTCCAACATGCTCTGTGCTTACTATGCGCATATATATCATTCTTCAGGTTCACTTGACAATTACAAATAAATGTGTTAATGACAGAGATGTATAGTAATGAAGTAGAACTACTTCACTATTGTACTTAAGTACTAAAAGGCGGTATCTGTACTTTACTAAAGTATTATTTTTTTCTCCTGCTTCCACTTTTACTTCAGTACGTATTTTCGATGAGTTTAATACTTTTACTCCGATATTGTTTTATGTGCTGCATTGTTACTCGTTACAATTATAAAAATGTTACGAATCATTCCATTCCAAACCCACATTACCACGGCCAGAACGGTAGATGGCAGGTTTGATGAAGCTGGCACATCATTGAGCGAATCAAGCGATTAAGAAGACTGCGCGTGCTCCCGTTCTGCCTTTTGATCGGCTAAAAAGATGAACGAACTAATGCAGGTGTATTCCTGCATTGAAATGTTTTTGGCGGCCGCCAAAGCCTTATTTGTTCGGTGAGTGATAGAATAGAATGACTGCTGTGCTTGTCAGGGCGCATATAAGAACGAGCAGCGAGAGAGAGAGAGAGAGAGAGAGAGAGAGAGAGAGAGAGAGAGAGAGAGAGAGAGAGAGAGAGAGAGAGAGAGAGAGAGAGAGAGAGAGAGAGAGAGAGAGAGAGAGAGAGAGAGAGAGAGAGAGAGAGAGAGAGAGCGCTGTCTTGCTCGTTGGACATACTTAATCTGTTTTTGTTTACAAAAAGTTACAGCCAAAGGAATTGTGATTGTTCTTTAGGTTAATCATTTGAAATAATAAAAACAATATTTCTTTAATAACTACATAACACAATACTTGTACTTTTACTTTCAGTACTTGAGTAGTACATTTAAAATAAACTACTTGCAATACTTAAGTACAAAAAATGTTGAATACTTTAGTACTTCTACTTAAGTGTGGTGCTTAAAGAGCACTTCAACTTCTACTCAAGTCACTTTTTTGATAGAGCACTTGTACTTTTACTCAAGTCTGGGTCTCTAGTACTTTATACATCTCTGGTTAATGAGAAATGAAAGATCTAAATTTTGAAAAGATTTCCAAAAGCTGGACTGATCACTTCAGCTTGAAGAAAAAAAAACTAACTAAATTATTCATAATTGTATATTATGTGAAAATTACTTCTTTAACTTTTTGATTAATTTAATTGCTATTGTGGTTTTGTAAAATAACTTGAAAATATCCCTGTATTTGAAATGCTGAGGAAATGTGTCACTGATTTTTGAAAAATGTAAATGATTTTTCTGCACTGCAGAATAGACATAAAGGGCAAAAAGCATGAAGGGAATTGAAACAAAAGTGCACTTATAGTCTACCAACACAGCAAAATCCAAGATTAATGGGATCTGGCAGACATTTATCCTGCTTTCGCCCCCACCTATTCAACATTCCCTGCTTTGCTGCTATAAGTACAGCAGGAAGTTGAAGAGCTGCCAGGAGATGCTCTCCACTCCACCATCCCAATGCTGAGGCATCACCGGCCCGGGAACGCCCCACTCAGCACTTTCCAATCACAGCAGGCCAATCAGCAGATTATTGCCCACTACTAAGTAAAGATAGCGACGGTCCTATTTTTCAGGTGATCATAGCCATTTCTTTGCATTCAGTCATTCAACTGCCTCTTTTCACATAATGCAGCCTGTCAATAATACATTGGCTACACAGAGCTGATGCCATTTTGCAAGCCATAAAATTAGATCTCTGTTTGGGGATCAATACCTATCTTGGCCTTTGCTCTATGGGCCAAAAAGCTGAAGTTAAACAATTTGTGTCTCCACCTACTGTAGAGACCTGACTGCCAAAGTCTGGCCTAAAAGGATCATTTCGGGAAGAACATCAAATGTAAAGAAAATCAAATAAATTAAGACATTACCTTCTATGAGCTGTCAAATAATATTATTCTAAGGGTATGTTGAGTTTGTTTTAGCAAATAAAGTATAAACCATAGTTAATTTTACATTTTTAAAACCACTTACGTTATGTTTCAGGTGTCATCTATGGTGTAGCTGTCAACACAATCTTTAAGCTCCACGCTAATAAACACATTACATGCCTTCAAAAAGTTTAAAGGACTTTTAAGGAGATTTTACATTTTAAAACAACTTATTTCGCTACGAAAGTTGTGACATTTCAAAGTATATTACTCCGTGATAACAACCGCTCAAAACTAAAACACAGGGTCAACCAGGTACTGCAAGTCAATGACCTTGGAAATAATTTACTTATGAATAAATTAGATAGAAAGAAACACATATGAGATTATATTATAAATAATCACATTAATTTGCATGTTAAACTTTTTGAACGTTGTGTGTTGGCTGACAGTGATGTCCAAAGCCGACATGACTGCAATTTTTCAACAAAAAAAGAACTATAAGGTAAAAGAACAGCAAAGTCTGCTCTCTTCATTGTCTATTTGTCATTTTTGATCTTGTGTCTCATCTAGTTTCCAGAAACTGTTACAGCAAGTACAGACAGTTGCTCTGCCCCATGGCAAAATATGGGTCAACCCTCATTGTTCCAATTCATTATTTAGCAAAGAGAAATGGAGAAACTGTGTTTTGACTTTCTTTTCGGAGACCACTGAACTCTCTTCTGCATGTTAACAATTCTTACCTCAGTATTCTCTGTCTCACATTTTTACATGTGCACGTACGCCCACAGACACACACACACGCTTATATACATACATTGTGCATTTTTCTCATATTTGCACGGTATTTGTGCATAAAACCGTTCTGTATATACGAACTACGCTGCTGTACAGCTCCTGTAAAAAGATATCCTTAAAAAATAAATCACTCCTTACAAAATTGCATCAGTCTTCAAATTTTGGAAAATGTTTAACAGATACACAGCGATGTTGGCCAATAAACCAAACAAACAAGCTGTTCTTTCAAGCGTGGCTCATTATCTATGTGGATACCGCGTGTGCTTATGATTTCTCTATGAATCTTTCCCTTGTTGCTGAGAGAGCATCTCTCTGCTCACTGCTGGTAATGGAGGGGGTGATAAAGTTGCTTCGCCCACCTTATTGGCAGGGGTTTGTAGCGATCTGAAGGCCTTGTAAATCTTGTTAGAACGAAAGCGTGGCAGTTGTGGAGGATTCTGCTTCCTCTTTGCGTTTGCTGTTGAGATGAATCAGCTCGGGCAAAAAAAGAGACAGATCTGACACAAATCAGCAGTCAAAGACAAACAGTTGTGAAACCAGCAGGTGATGGTGAAGTATTCGCTTAAGATTGGTTTGAATTCTCTGCTGATCTAGCCATGGGGAATGGGGACTGTGGACTGAGCACATGGTTTTAAAAAGCACACACGGCAAGATCATTTTTTTAACTGCATTTCAAACAAAGCCGTTTGTCAGTTACAATTTCGGCAAAGCACAAAGTGAACTACTCTGACCACCACAGTACAGTTACACAGGGGTTAAAACAAAGAAAGTTCAGTAGAAGCTCCTAATTACACCTAAGTACACAGACTTCCCTAAAGGGACTTTGGTACAGTTTCTTCTTAAATGTATCAAAAAAACAACTTCCCTAGCTCAAGTAACACAAAAAGGTTTTTTGACAACAGGTCACATTTTTGTGTGTTTTAAAGTAAAAAAAACTCTTCCTTCCTCTACAGGTACCTATCTAGCACTGCAAAACATTTTAAACTTAGGAAAGCACCTCTCAGTACTATTGTTGCCGCTTTTGATGTGTCGCTTCATTGTCTCCTAATATTTGTAAGTCGCTTTGGATAAAAGCGTCAGCTATATGCCTAAATGTAAATGTAAATGATTGGCTCCACAGGAAAGACTAGTCAATACATTTACTATTCAAACATAAACAAAAGAGAAATCTCTGCTATACAATGTTACTAGTTACACCTCACAGAGACCCTAACCGTAGATATTTACAATGGTTTTACTGAGCTTTGACCTTACAGTGAGGACTTTACATACTGAGTTGAGACAAGGAAATCTTTGATTTGATAGCACACAAAAATTTGCTGGAAATATTTTCAAATATTTGCAAATTTACTGGAAAGTTTTCACCCCTTTGCAACCCCAACTATGATCAACTATTGGAATTAGAAATATATATCACACTGCTGCAATCTGTAACATTATTGATTCAAATTAAACAGTAAATATATATTGAGAAAGAACATCAAAATTCTGTGTTCAAAACTTGTCAGTGGCAAATATTTAAGTAACCTAACCTGCGATTTTATGCTTCAAACAGAAAGGTTACAGACTGTGGCTTTAAATATATGTTCATACATGGCGAACAGATTTTATGATCTGTGTTGTGGAACACTGATTTACAAATGTTGTGTTGATACAATGAGCTTCTAAGAATTAGTCTCTGAATTTGGTCATCACCTCTAAGTCATATTGTGTATAGGTAGTGTCATGGTGAAGATGAAATGACAATATGTGTTCATAATATTAGTAGGTGGCCACGCTCATTTATTATGCATGATAAATGTGTGTGTGTGTAGTTGATTTGACTCATGCTTTATTCAGAATGTTCTCTGTGGGAGGCAGTTTCTCTTCAGTAAAGCCGGCCCATCAGCAGTGTTACCCAGTTGACTGGGCACAGCAGGGTGATTGGGCGGCTTCTGTCACTCTACTGCCAAAGAGACCAACCAACACTGCCCTTAAAACACTTCACACTATTTTTACCTCAGTAAGTGGTCAGTAAAAGACCCAGCAACAACCTTTCTTTGTGTCTATTTAAAGTTAGAGCCTTCAATGATCAATAAACAGTAAAACGCATTACAATCATTAACATCTAAACACATTGGGAGATATAAGAAGAAACAGTTTTTGATTAAAAGTATATTTCATCTACAGTAGTAACTAATGAGGGATGTAAAACTATCTCCACAAAGTTCATGCGAAATGTATGGAAGCTACAGCAGCCTAATAGCTACAGCTATCGGTCTGTCAGAATGAATCACTGATGTATTTAAGGAATATGAGGTAAGGTCTGAAAGCCACAGCAGAGCTGTGAACCCAACAGCAACCAATACAACACAACAGGGTTGAGCACCACCTGTTGTTCAGGTGGGGTCAAAGTACCCCAGGATGAGCTAAAATCTCTGCAATAAATAATCTGAGCGATACAGTAAAGCATTCAAATGTGATACATGGTGGGCATTGCTACTACATACAATGGGCTCCAAAATAGGAGACCTTTGATGTACAATAGCTAATAAATAAAGTAAAAGGGATAAGGTGACAGGGATAAGAATGTGACAGTACTTACTCGCTTGCGGAGATTACAGGTGAGAATGAGGTTACGGGAGAAGGAGTTGGCGAAGGCCGTGTAGAACTCCAGCACTTTGAGTAAAGCGTCCCTTCTGATCACATGCAGATCGCAGTACGTCAGAGCTCTCACATTAGCACACGCGTGTGCCAGTGTGGTTTCCTTCCAGAACACGTCGCCAAACACGTCACCTTTACCTGTAACAGATTGGAGAGGTTATAGGAAGAAACAACTGATCAAACGCCTTTTAAAAAATTCTGGCCTTTGACCAATTATGGACCTCACTTTGTGCAGAAAAGGGTCCAGATCAACTGTAAATTTTAAACTAAGGAGACTGTATAACTGTTTGCTGGATTTAAAGAATCTGTTAACTAAAGAATCTGTCGCTGAATCAGCATCATCTATTATTCAGAATGGGGTCTCTGCATACTGTTTCTTCAGCCATACACTGTATTCACTGAACTTTATTTGTCTCTGAATCTGTTTTTCACAGGTCTTTACAATAACCATGCACACTCATGAGCGAATCTGTACCCAGTGTTCAGTGCTTTGATGACGGGCATCATTAGGAGCCCAGCAGGTTCAGTGTGGAGGGTTCAAGTAAATGCCTTAGGGCTAATTAACTCACAGTGTTCACGTCTTATTTCATTTCATAATCATTAAAGTAAAAGAGCATCTGATCTGATTTTCCATTAGTGGAAAGATACCTTACTTTTCTTTCTACAGCGCCTCGTATGGTCTAACGCGAGGTCCTCTGAGGTCTTTGTAGCAACAGTGCATCAGCAAAACTCGTGAGATGAAGAGATCAAAAGATAATGTCCAGTCTGAGACAGAAACCCCAGAGGTCCCGTATTAAACGTGCATGTTTGTGCACGTGTTAACTCAAATAGCTGTCCTGTCTTTATTGTTCAGGTTCCTAGTCCCTTAATTGCCCTTACTGAAATAATAACTGTCCCTTTGTTATGGAGGAATCAGAAAAATAAAACTATAACAAACTAGACAGGTGTACAAATCAAGCCAGGAGGGAGAAAACTGCTGAAAATATTTTACAGTTGTTTTCTCAGATTCCAATAAGACACTTACACCTACTGATCTTTCACAGGAGAGGTCTATATTTGGGTTTAAATACATCTATTTCCCCACATTTGGCCATTGTTACAACATTGAACTAACCGTGCACATCCCTGTAAAACTAACGACCCCACAATCTATGGAAAGAGAATCGGTCCCCGCAGTTCCATTATAGCAGGATAAGGAGACCGTGTGGTCAGAGTAACAAATGCCACATACAGTGAAGGGGACACAGTGTGGGCTTTTATGTCACCTCAGAGGATGAAAGTGAAGAGATCACTGAGAGATCCTGTGTGAAAACTGTGCTAGCATGTTGTCCTTTACAGGTTTAGTTTTGTTTTTTTTCCTGCAATTATCAACGCTCGAGATGTTGTGGATCTGCAGGATGTGCTGTCAGGAAGGACCTGCTGGGCTCTGAGGTAAAACTGAAACCAGTTCACACTAGCTAATTGTGCTTTCTTTAATTAAATGAGAATGCTAAGATCCTGTTTCATGTCGGGCACAAGATATATAACAACAGCAGCCAAATACACCTGAAACCAGCTGTACATTAGATATACATATTAACCGATATAAAAAATTATTCATGAAACAGCGGTTACAGGTAACATACAAATTAACCTGTATCAAACCATTGTTTCAGTCAACAGACAGACACAAAATACTCCTATTTAAAAAGTACAACCTGATCTTACATTGATATAAAACACCACTATCCTGTAAAACAGGTTAATTCTTCTTATTTTTCTTTTTGGCAACTCAATGAGGTTTTATTGTGTTCACATGTTTACCTGACTACTATTACAAAAATGTGATGATTTCATAATGATTGAAATGATGATAAAGTATAATGTAAAAAGGATTATGTCTTAGTTTAAAACTAGGTTTTTGAAACCAAAATTGAAGCACTGCCATTTGTGTAATTGAACTTTTGCTTTAAAACCTGAGCAACATCCCTGAATGACAACTAAACCACCTTCCCCTATTAAATAATATCTGAGCTCACCCAAAATGGCAATAACCTCATCATCTTGAATGACCTCCAGTGATCCAGACACCACAAAGCAAAGAGTGTCCACACTTTCTCCAGCATGGAAGATAAGGTCTCCTGGAGCACAATGTGTGGTCTGGAACTCTACCGCCAAAGAGCGCAGACAGCCGTCGCTGGCCAGTCGGAAAGCAGGGTGTTCGTTGAACACCTGTCGGTTCAGGTGTACGCAGATGTCTGCACGCATGTCTTTAGGACATATGGACAGAACCTGCAGAGTATTAATAAAAGTAATATTTTAATATGCAAAAAAGAACATGACAAATGACATCAGTCATTTTACAGAAATATTTGATCACAGAATGCCACGATTGACCAATCACAATCAAGTATTACTGTACATGTGGTGTAAATCACAGGTATTACTTGGGTTAAAGAACAAAGAAGTCAAACAGATAACTTGTTCAGATGCTGGTGGTATTTGGAAAAGCACAAGAATATTTGTACGCTTTCAACAGTGAGAACTAAGTAAACACTCAGCTGAAGAAAGATCACTAAAGCTTATAATGCAATTAGCATTATTAGTTTGACAGCATAGCTAATAACAATGAACAATTAATTGTGTATAATAACCAACAACCAAATGATTCAGGTTCAAGTCAAAGCCTGTAATTAAAAAACATTATTAATTGAGTTCACTCTGTATCGATTCCAACAGGAACCCAAAAACAACAACCATCAGTGAGCTGAAGCGTCTCATCGAGCTGAGGACCTCAGTATTGATCTGATAGACAGGAGCTTGGTCACTTTGGCATTATGAGAGCTAAAATAAATTTGATTTCTGATCCAGTTATCCTGTAAAATAATCTATCAAACATTATCTCGGTTTTTACTTACAGTATAATCCACTGGAAACTGGCATTTGCCTTGTCAAAGTATATCTGAGCACATATCCAGTTTAGAACTGTGAAGTGCACCGACTGTAAATAGGCTGACAAGGAAATGAGTGTGTGATATGACAAAATCTGACAATTTGTCAGCATATCATATAGGGATTTATGTGGAATGTGTGTGTGGTAAGACAAGCAGTCTCCGAGCTTGGGATAATAGCCACTCCAGGAGAAATCATGTAAATTAAGTAAAATCAAGTTTATGAATTGAACTGGTGTGGGGTGTGGTCATGTCATTAATATTAAATCATTAAGTGGCCATTAAAAATTCAGCACAATTCTCTGCCATACTAATGGCTCCAATAAGGGCAGAGGTGCGCAGGTCATTCAGTGGTGCACGGATATGGATCTACTGTAGATCTATGTGAACACAAACACAATGCTGCAAAAAATACAAAATGTATTTGTTCCACAATCACCTCAAAATGTAAATAACACAATGATTTTCACATTAGAATTAACAGTTCTTCAATCAAGTAATATAATTAGTAATTTACTAATATAATTAATAATAACATACAGGTTTTAGGTTGTCACATGCATGTTCTGTTTATCTCTGTTTGCCTGTCCGGTCTCATTTATGCCGTAAGTTCTACGTTCTAAGTTTTATGTTCCACGTTCTGAAATTTCTCACCCTGCACTGCATGAAAATCAGTCATGAGTATCTTTTATAAGTTTGAGGTCAGGGTTAAATAGATCTTCTACAATCCCTGAGGGCTGATGTCCCCCATGAGACAATGCAATTTTCCATTTCTTTTCTAGAATGAAATAAAATTGGGTGTCTTGATGGAGATGACCCTTTTTTCCAGCTACATTTTGAGTTGGTGGATAAAGTTTTTGACAGAATGATAGCATACATACCAAAAACATTAAAGTAAATTATTTCCCTGTAGTTCAGTAATTTCATAGCGTCTGTGTCTAAATATCTTAATTTAGGGTCTAATAATCTAATCCATTCATTACAACTGATGGTAATGACTTATTATTATTAAAAGTAATTGCAGTTAAACAATGCTTTCCATCAAAACCATATCATTAGCTGTGTTGAATGCATAAGATATAAAGAGATAGTGAGATCAAAAATGCTTTGTTGGTTGCACACAAATGTAAACAACATCACAAGTTAGCTCAATACGCCCCTGGTGGCAGATGCCATAACAACACCATCTGGACCAGTCAACCATCAACAACCACTGCAGCATGTTCAATCATGATGGACATGCCTATCTCTGATAAAAAGAAATTCTACAGAATTATGTATGCATACCAACCTTCTCTGTGTCTATGCCTTTGGTCATGGCCCACGTGGAAACAATGTAGTCCATCACTCTTTCGCTCAGTCCTTTAGGCACCTGGTAGAGCTTCAGGAAGTCTCTTACGTTGTTCAGCATCTCATGGTAGCGGTTGGTGTTAGTGTACATCTGCTGAAAGATGGTGGTCACGTTTCCAAAGATGGTGGCGTACAGAAGTGCTGTAAATGAGCGACAAACAAGAATCAATGGAGTTTAGAGTGTCGGGAAATCTAGAAGTATCTGAAGAGAAATGGGGGTTTTGTAATGCTGGCAGAGGAGAGGCTTGTAAAGATGCTAGTGGGTGAAACTATCTTTCATTTGACTTTGAGTAAAGATGACTGTTTTGTTTCACTTGTTTCACAAAGCAACATGTTTACATGCAAATTTCTAGTGAAGTCAACTAATTTGGGGTTTAAATAAAATAACTATAATCTATAGTCTTATATTAGTCTAATTTTCACATGATTAAGAAAGATTACATCTTGACAGTCACTGGCAACAGGCAACCAGGAAAAGTATATATAAATAATCATCCAAAAGAAGCAATGCCAGTCAATATAAAGTGTACAAGAATAATGGACCCCGGGGCATTAATATGACCCTGTAGTAAAGCTTTTCACAATGTTAGAGACAGTTGAAAACTTTCTACTTTAATAGTAATATGTCTGTTCTAATAAAAAACAACTGAATAAAAGGAAACTTTGATGTCATCGACTAATAAAATGAGCTTTATCTTAAAGTATATTTCGATTTTGTTTCTACTCCAAGCAAATGCCAGCTATGTAGATTTTTTGTCTGCTAATATACAGTATATTTTCCAGCAGACACCAGCAATATCTCCCCTAATCCAATCCTAACATACACCCGAGCGTTTCTATGGAAACCCAGACCAAAATAGTTTCTGAAATCTATTGTTATTTTGTTACCACTATGTTCTCAGAGGGTGGACAGGAAAACGGATTTGATAGGAAGAATGAACAGCACAGCCGGAGAGGTAAGATTTCACTAGAAACAGAGAATCGTGGGTAATGTAAATCATCAGTGAATGACAAAATTCCAGTCATTGAGATAGAACAGCATCTTTACATTCTCTCTCTTTTGACACTTAAGTCAAAGAGCAGCAGGAGCTTGATAAACATGAACAATCTATGGAAACCAAAACAATAATTAACTTCCCATGTGAGTGAAAGCGGGCTGAGTAATGATAGCAGCGTTTGCGCCCTGATGCGGCAATTCATTCCTGGTGAAGATTCCAGTGCTGTGAGATGACGCAGATCAATTTCGAGCCAATGATTCATACAGTATGTCAGTAAGCTGCCTGTTTTACTAGTGCAGTCAATATGAATGAGGCAATAAAGAGTCATCACCAGAGACATATTTTAAACTAGTCAGTGAATATGCCTGACAGTCTAGAAATATACACATGCACGCACAATGACGAATATGTGCAGACCAGCAGTGACTGCTTTTTACGCAGGATGCCCGGCTATTTTGGGTACCCATAACATCCCACTAACGCTGTGCCTTTAAAGTCCAACTAAAGTCTTGGAATATCTATAATATTGATTATAAACAGAGCAACAGGCTCTAAACAACCATTATCACTGCATGTTTATATCAGAAAAAATAGATTTATAGAAAATCTGGTTCTTTTGGACACCAAAGGGATATACAGTACACACAGGTAACTGGTCTGCCATCTTCAGGAACTACATTTAGCGTTAAAAAAACTATTTCTGTTTGGAAGCTTTAAGGAGATGCACACATTAAAATAAAAATAGAATCTGTTCTTATACACTTCTGAAAAGAAGAAGCCACCCACATATTACACAAGTGCAAATGAATACAGTAGGATAAAGGTTCAGTCATAGTAGGTTATTATTATTGACTCCAATATATCCATGCGAATGCATAGAGAATATTGATATTAGACCAAAGAGGATGTAAACATCACTGTCCAGTCCACTTTAGATTGTAGGTTAGGGTTACTTAACTTAATATTTTGCTTACATTTTAGAATAATACTATTACACAATAACAATAATACAATAACATAAATAAAAAATACAACACTATGAAATCTATTTGATATTTTACCACCTTCAGGATATTCACCCTTTTTTTTAATTTGCAGAAATGTTCTCTTGGCATTTTATCAGCTAACTTCTTAAAGTCTCACCATGGAATGCTTTTTAAACTATATTCCCAGGAGTTTTACTTGCTTTTATTGACTGCTTTTTCTTTAATATTCATTCAAAGTTTTTAATTTAAAACATTTTTATTAAACAGAATTTTAGTTTTGTTATGAAAGTAACTAATACGTTGCAATGGTATTCTTTCTTAAAAATAATTAAGCCAAGCATACGCCTTAAGCATACTAAAAGGTTTGTAAAGTCAAGAGAAACAATTCACGTATAGCGCATGTAATTTTGTATAACATATTTTATTAATTAAATATTTTTTATTAAAATTTGTTGTATGTGTTGTTACAATTGAAAACAAATGCCAGAGCGTGACATAATGTCCTGTTCAGTAATCACTGTGGTGTCCGAAGTAATTTTGCCAGCTCAGAGCACCTAAAGTGATTTACGCAAACCATTAACAGCAGTTTCACACAGAGGCAACCGCAGCACAATAAATGAAAGTTTACATAATGCACATCAGACAGCAGCGCACACGCGTTTGATGAGTAATTATGCGGGGATTAGCCAGCTCTCACGATTAATTGATGGGGCTGTTTTATTCAGTGGCTGAGTCCACTGTTATCATAAAGGTCATGCAAACACAGGAGGCACTAACTACCTCCAGGCACAAAGAGCAGAAACGCTGAGGAAACAGAATCTCACTACATCTTACAGACCACGAAAGAGAAAGAACCATCCTTCTCTGAAAACAAGATGACCCTTAGAACAGAAGTTGCAAAACAAATTTAAGATGGTTAAATGGTGAACAATAGTAAACAGAAAGTCCCACATGGAATGCACACAATTTGTTTTATATTTTCTGCCCTCATTATGAGAAAATTCTGCAAGGGGGATTTAAGAGCTAATCAATTGCTAATCGATTAGAAATTAACAAACTAAAAATATTACAAAATAATGTAATAACGTGTCTCCTGGTTACCGGCAACCATTCACTTTCATAGTATGGACACAATGTACAATGGAAGTCAATGGGTGCTGGTAACCAGCGTTTTACAAAATATCTTATATCTTATACAGGGTTTAAATGACATAAGAGTGAAAAAGTTATGACACAGTTTTTATTTTTGGGTGAACTATCCCTTTAAGTGACACAATTCTATACTTTATGTTTCCGGAAGTTGAAGCTCTTAGAAAGAGATTAGAGTTCACAAGTTGTAATTATGGATTCTACAAGAACATTAACTCTTTTTAAATCTCTAAATATTAGAAATATGAATTTTTACAAGGCATGAATGAACCTTAAGTACATGTCCAGGGGGTTCCTGCAACAGCTAAGCAACTGCCGTTAAAAGAAACTTAAATGCTAATGGATAACTCGCTCCAGGTACAGTATTACAGACCACCCCGGGGAGGATGAAGTGCACGTGGGATTGTAATATTGCTCCGTCTCATCAGCTTATATCCCTGCCCATCTTACTCGCTCTCCAACAGCATCAAACTCCATCAATTCTGCATTACTAATCAAATCTACTGAAGACATGGCAGTGGGTGGTCCCCTCATGAGAAAGGAATATTATATCCTTATGAGTGCTGAATAAATGGTGATTGATGAAGGCAAAGGAACGACTGCACGTTAGCCAGACATTCGTCATTTCTGACACTATCGTTTTCATAAATGTATTCTCTTCTCCGCTGAAGCAGACATCTTCTCATTAGGTCAGGGTAATAGCCAATTTGATGCCTTTTTACGAGGCGGTAATGGGAATAACAAAGGCCCCGCGGATGCACTTTTGATGATGGCTGATGAAATAACACAGAGTGGTACCGGACCGCAGAGGATTTCAGAATGAGCTGACCGCTCATGCGAGAGAGGAGGAAATCTGGCAGCCTTACCGGTTGCAATTACAGTAGCATGTGAAAGGTTTCCCTGCGCTGTTTTACTGTATACAGATGTGACTGAGTAAGAAGATACTGTATATTTGAATGACTGAAAGGTTTATAGTGTAAGGCAGTGATTCCCAACCAGGAGTACCGAAACAGGTTTCAGGTGTACTTTAAAAGATTGCTGACAATACAGTTTTATAAGTTAAAACTAAATTATTAAATTGTCACACAAAAATGTCAGTTTGTGTGGACGACACATGCACATACAGCCTACTGTGTAAAGATGCCAGACAGAGATAGATTGACAGTAGTCAAAAGTTTAGACACAACTGATAAAAATGATCTTAAAAATCTTAAAAAGTGTATATTTCAATGTTTGAAATTACTTTTATAGACAAAAAATATAACTGTGCTGACTTATTATTTTTAAATAAGAAAACTAAAATGTGTTTGAAAATATTTTTGAAATGGATTACTTGGAGCAAATAATGAATAAAAAGCAGGCAATAAGAGTCCAGCATGGATAGAAATTCCTTCAAGAAGTTCATTTACCTCAAGAAGCTGGATGATAAAATGCCAAGAATGTGATTTTGATCATATTCTAGACAAAGGGTGACTACTTTTGAAGATGCTAAAATATAACATAGTGTTTCATTTTGGATGCTTTCAGTCACAACATAATTCCCACAGTTACAATTGTATTATTTCATGGCTTTGATGAGTTTACTACTATTCCAAAATGTGGAAAAAACAGTGAGTAAGTGTTTCCAAACACAATAATACATCACTTTTCCCTGTTCCTCACTCCAATTTCTTACTGGATTCCAGTTAGGTAGACTAGTTCTCCACTCTCCACCAGTAACTTTTACTAGTTAGCTACTGGTAGGTAAACAGACAATTGTTGTGAGAGTGGGTGCTGAAGTACAGCAGTAGCCACTAGTACATTTTAGTACGAGATGTCATGCTGAATGAATGGCAAGCTCATTGGCAAGTTCCATTGTATGCAGGAACAGCAGTTCAGTGAAAGTTTTACCTCTAATTCTTTATCTCAAGAGTCTTGCTTCAGTATTTAATGCACAAAATACACAAAAGCTCCATCAAAAGTTAAAGTAGGCTATATATAAAAGCGCAGTCCTGTTTATTGCCAATTTAAATACAAAAAATGGTACAGTAAAGGATTTATGCTAAGCACCGTGATTCCCAAATGTCCCCGCGGGTCACGGTAACAGTCTGTTCAGGCTTGTGTTAATAGCGTCGCTTTTGATGCATTCAATTCCGTGTCTCTCATATTGTAGCTTTACAAAAATCTCTTTCTCAGAACAATGTCGCAAACAACCCTTTCTTCAAAGCATCAAATGAATGATTCATCGTCGCATCGAAGGGGCGACAATCTCCAGGATGTGACAGTAATAGTAAGAGCAATGATAGTACTACAAAGTGAATCTCTTGTAATAGCTCTGCTGCTCAATATCTAAGCTCTTATTAAATATTTACAGGGCTGACTCATGGGCTCCCTCGGTGAGCCGAGCGCTGCCCGGTGGCACAAAGTCTTGAGATGCAGCCCTGCAGAGTCCACACAAATCCGGCATGAGTAATTGCGTTTAACACGTGGCTAAATAATAAGCGCAGCAATGCAGTGTCACACTAACTAGATTGGGAATGAAGTGACTTAATACGTGTAAGTACAGATGACCGCAAAGCAAATTAACATTCTGACTGGTCGGTCGTTATGAATCAGTGTTGATTCTTAGGGTTTCACAGTGATTGTTTTGAGTCTGAGACACATTTGGAGGAATTCAAATCTATTTCAATTTAGCCTCCAGCCAAAAACATTTAGCACTGAGAAACATTTTGTGCAATGTTTGTGGTGTATTGCGATACTGTGATGTTCTGTTGCTAATGAGTCTGGTACGATATAATGCAATGTATTACTTAGTACCAAAAGAGGACAAAAACTAAACTTTTTGACATATACTGTAGCATATTTGTAGTTTTTTCATAGTAATTACAATATCACCCTTGCCAAAAACCACCCACCAAAAAATAAAATAGTAGAATATGATTTACACAGGATGCTGGAGTAATTTACCAGCACGCACTGCGGCATGAATAAATCATGCAAATTTAGCCAGTTTAGCGTTTTTCTGTTTCTGTTGTCGTATTTGTTGTTCCCTTTGAATTATAGTGATAATTTAAAGTGCATCTCTTCCCTTAATAATGTGATTTTCAGCATCATCGTCATCATCGTGTTCTCCGTCTAAAATGTTGAGGATCATGCACGCCAGGACTAATATCTTGATTTATCATTTTGTGTGTGTCACAAGCTACCATCTTCCTATTCTAAAAATATCACAACTGACGCTTTACTGTGAGTTAACAGTAGTAATAAAGCATTGGGGGACTTTAAAGCTTTGTCTTTTCTATTAGGAGCAGGAACAAGGTGTAATGTTCTTCATCAGCATGATCTGTTTTAGAGTCACTCTGGTGCTCGCAAGTGCTTTGATGTGTATATTAAGACTGTGGGAACTGCGGGTCTTTCACAGCCTGATCCAGGAAGAACTGTACCCTCGTCAGCAGATGCTAAAGACCAGATGTTTCCACAGTCGCCATACTGACATTAAAATTCAAATCCTCACAGGGCATGTTATCGTAACTTGTGTCCTTGGAGGTTTTTATTTGCTTGGTTTTTAAATCTAATTTACAGTAATCCAACAAACAAATGCCAACAAACACCAGAGAGACAATGTGCATATATCTAGTATTACATTAAATTTGACATTAATAACTTATGGCCAGTGGACAGTAGTCATCATTAAATAAATTTACCAACAAAGAATAACTATCTTTCCACCTTTTTTAAATCCCTCAACATTTTGATGACATTGATGAAATACAGAATAGAATTTATGTATTGTCACAACATGCGTCATCTCTCTAAGAAATGTTATTTTGTTTTCATTTCTTAGAAAGTTATCCGAATGCTTTAGATAACATTTTTTGGTTCCAGAGAAATTCTGATAAAACATGTCCAATCCATAAAAACCAACAGCAGCAAAGTTTATGGCTCAGGATGCAGTTCGGCATTCTAATAAACTTTGGTAGGTTTTTACTTCTGTTTAGGTCATTTACAGCTGATTTCACAAGTAAGTTGGTTTACGAGACTTATCCAATCTGAGTATTGCCTTAACTAAAAAGTATTAACAAATACTTCAGGGAAAGCTATATTACTTAGTAATATTAAATGCAAAAATTATATTAAAAATAATTTTTTGCTGTTTTTACTACAGTTATGTCATATACTGTAAGCTTTATCCAATTTGTGAAGTTTGCACCTTACCTCTGATGTCTCATTTGCCACATACCAGGCAATCCTACCAGAAATAATGATTAACACTAATTCGATGGTGTTAGGTTTACATCAAGAAAGTTAGATTAAAGGTCAAATGTAACATGTTGTCTCCCTACAGCTGTGCATAGAGCATAATGGACTTAAAAGGATATCAAATGCAGAAAAAGCCTCCCAGAGGGAAACCTGGGGTTAAGCACTTTGCTCAGGGGTCCGATGGTAATAGGGTCTTGTGCTGCACTTTAGCTGTAATGAGCATGTAATTCTGATTTAAGGAGACCAATTAAATCCAGAATCTGAGGACGGCCTTCTTCCGGTGTCTCTGACTTTAATCTATAGGTATAAGTGTCATGGCCTATTGTGGGTTGCTGAAAGTTGAAGACGGTAATATGTTATATATTCTGCACATACAGTACAGTATAGAGCTGAACACATAAATACTGTCATTTTGAGGATTTGTCAGAGAAAGCATACATTATATACTCAAAGATATTTTTTAGATATTTAGATATATCCATCTGTCTGTGTGTCTTTCCCCAACAGTGGAACATTATGCTCTCTGAAATATGTTTTAGAAAAAAAGAAGAAAAAGAAAGTTGACTGTAATAATATTCAATAGTGCTTTTTTAGGGTCTTGAAGAAGCAGAAAGTTGCACACTAAATTTATTTATAGCTGTGCCTTGCACCAAATGTACTAGATGAGATCACTTGAGGAACAAATATGAAAGAACCCTTTCCAAGAATTACCAATCTGGTTGAGTGAGCTTCTTTTATCATTCTCTGTGTACCATCAGCAAAAATAAACACAAACAGTTGTTATTGCCTGAGTGAGAATACTGACATACACTGCCGCTTACAAGTTTGGGATCAGTAAGACTTGTAATGTTTTTAAAGAAGTCTCCTACACTCATCAAAGCTGCATTTATTTGATTAAAAAAACAGAAAAAAACAGTAATATTTCAAAATGTTTTTTACAATATGAAATAATGGTTTTTATATTAATATACTTCAAAATATAATTTATTTCTGTGATGCAATGCAGAATTTTCATCAGCTGTCACTGCAAATAAATGCAGCCTTGATGAGCGTTAGAGACTTCTTTAAAAAACATTACAAGTCTTACTGATCCCAAACATTTGAGCGGGGGTGTACATCTCTGTAAAACACCCCAAAAAAATCCTTTTTAAAGCACATGTTTTGTTTTCTAAGATTCACCACATAGCAGCAGACAATTAAGTTACTAGAAATAAACCACAATCAATACAATCAATTGCTAAGATCCAAAAGACAGGAAGAGACATCCCATGCGATCAATGACTGTTTGTTGTTACGTGTTGTTTATTTGGGGTATTTTCAAAGCTGTTTTATCAATAGAACAATATGAAAAACCTAATGCAAAGTGAAAAACTAATATGCTGCACTACTGTGCAGAAAACACACAGTAAGATACAATGTTAACATTACATTGTACAGCAGGTATGCCTATATACATTGCATATGCTTTGTTATAATATTTTTCTCCATAAGGCAAAAACAATCAGCCTTATTTGAACTCATTTGTAAACAAAAAGATTAAAATAACTTATTTAAATTCAAAAGCACCTGCTCATAAATTGCCTGATTAAATTGCACAGCAGGTTAGTGAATAAATACAGCGCACTTAAGGGGTGCAAACTCTTTATTTAATACAATAAATATTTTAGCTTTTTAGAAGCAATGACCCAGATGAGTCAGTAATTGTAAGCTACTGAAACGCTCTTGTGCTTGGAGAAATAAAACTGGCTGAGTTCCAGCATCAGCCCAACATGGATGGATGCCTTAACACACTCGGTCAAGTCCAGTAATTACTACAGGGCCCGAAGGCAGACACAATTTCTGTCCATCATACTATTTTCCTGTCTCTGCGTTGTATTTTCGCACACATTTTTATCCCCCCCCGCTCTCTGAATATATTCGTAAAGAGCAAGACAAACATGTTTGGTCCTTCAATAGTTTTTGTAATTGACTCGTGAACTTGAATAAGTAATAAAGACGTTGTCAGTTGAATTATGATAAAAAGTCATGATAATGTTATTAGCCTGGATTTTCCTCGCAGCAAGTTCGTGACACCTGACTATGACATCAGAGTTAAAACAGAAGAGTATGTTTGACAGCATGTCTCTTCACACCTGTCATACAGTGTATGGCATGAGTCTCCTGTGTCCTGTCATACTGGACGAGTTGTCCAGGGTTTACTTATGAGTGAGCGTCACACCTAGAAAAAAACTTTTTATTACTCAAAAGTAAAGCAGAAATGATAAATGGAGATCTCAGTAGTGCTGCTGTTTAAATACCAATTTTGTTCACATTTTCTCCAAAAATTACAATTATAAAGATACAGCTGTAAAGACAATTGTTGATACATTCATTCATTAATATCTCCGTATTGTAAATTTAGGTTAAAAAATAATAATGATGTAATAATAAATAATGATTGGAGATCATTTAATGATTAGAATTGATACTAAAACTTCGATATTCTCTATTTTTGCTTGCGGACTTTAAACTGTTAACTGTCACCGTCTATTAGGAGGAACACCTACAGTATATACATTTTTTTATTAACTTTAATATTTCATAGCTTAATTCAAATCTAATCATAAACTATATATTGATGGAAAGGTATATAAGACTTAAGAATAAATATTTGACACATTTTTAATAATAAACATAAACCAAAAAATAATAAAAAATGTTAATGATAAAAAACTAAAATACCTACATTTTAAATTTTGTAATTTGGATAGAGCATTTTGACAAGTATCAGGTAAAATCTTGGTAAATCTGAGCTCCACTGAATTCTAGTGGAGACATATTTGAAATTTTTCTGTTTATCAGGAGAATCATCTGAGATGCAGGAGATGCTTCTCTTGGAAAACCAATTGACATATTAAAGAGATCTAATTTGTGATTCTTCTTTCTTATGGGGGAGCCACTCTTCTTATCACAAATTAAATATCACAAATTAAAACGTTTCTTCCAGACAGTAATGAGATTTTCTCCAAAATATACTATTTATACTTTCATTTTAATCTCCTGATAAAACCCTAGTCGCCTCACATGTTTTATCTAAAAGTAGTTTAAGAAAAAAGCAAATATTAAAAGTTATTGAGCAGATTTTGCAATGAGTTCATTAAATTTTAGACGACATTATCTGAGCTATGCTATCCAGATTGTATAATTGAACAGCTATACTGTACTCTTAATGCATGTTAACACTTTTTTCATTTATTTCTTTTAACACTTACTAGAAGAAAAATGTAGGAGACAACTCAACTCCTTTAATATACCTCAGCTATGAAGGTCAAACCCTGAACAATATATCACTTATATTAAATCCAAACTTAAATACAGAATGATCTGAAGTCATTTCTGGCCAATCAACTGTTTATTTGATTCTAACCAAATTTCAGCATTTATTAGATCATTCAATCTCTTTCTCAAAAGTAAGGTCACTAGTTTCTTTTAGCTTACAACAAAAAAGGCTTTACAACACAGTCTTTATCTTCCCGAAACAAACCGTCCTTCCTCTCGGCAACACAACAATCAATAAAGCATCTTAGAAAAGCTCTCAGTCCCATAAGGGTGAGGAGGATATACCACAATAGTGTCTATCACTTACATTTTTCACATCTGTAGCCCCATCAGTTTACACTTATTTTCAGCTCCAGCGCTGGCACAGACATATCTGCTAGGCTATTAGGCAGTAACAGAGGGAAACCTCCTGGCCTCTCCACTTTTTATACTTCTGTCTATTATCTGACCTAACACATGCTTGCTGACGATCAGGAAAAGCACAGAGGGACCTAAATTTCTGCTGCCAAACATGGGCCAGGCTAGATGATAGACCACTTGTTGACTAATAAAGGTAGAAAGGCAAATATCTCATAGCCAAAATAAACAGATTTATGGATTTTGGAAACCCACATGCACATGTTTGCTTTTTAAAATGTAGATAAATCAGAAGGTATAATAATCTTCTTATTAGTATTGATTGACAAAAAAAACACCATCCTCTTTTAAATATTCAGCTTTTGTTACTTGGTAATGTGTGATTTTAAAAGAAATCATTAACTACTATTAATCACAGACAGAAGCCCATTTATTTGCTCTTTGACCTGTACAGGTGAGCAGGTTACATCTCAATTACACATGACAGATACAACAGCAATCTAATTAAGTTAATTGTTGCAGGTTAATTCTAATAATATTCTTAGTTGTTGTAGACAGTACTATACATCTTTTTCTATGTCAGCACTGGATATACATCATATATAAGATACAATTTGACAACAACTTTAAATATTTATAGTTTCTGTAATACATTGATTTTAGGATCAATATACCAGCTATTTGAATAGACTAGTTAAACCACATAAAGTACGCCAAATCAATAAAATCTCTGGACGTCTGGAATCATTTGACAGATTCTACTCCAGCTACAATGCTATATATTGATGTGTGTTATACATGCTATTCCCTGTCTCCTTTAGCTGTAAGGTATTGTAAAATGGGTGGTGTAGTTACTGCAAACCAAAAATATTGTGGCAGACCTATTATATATAATGTTATAATATCGACTTAAGATACACAGTCATCCTTACCCTTTGAATTTATTTGTCTTTTATTATAATGCAGGACAAAATAGTTGCTGTTGTTGTTTAATACAATTAATTTACAATTAAGTGGTTAATGTGATTGATTTGATTAATTAATAGGCATATTGTGTTATTTAACCGAATTAAATGTTTTAACCAAGAGTAAATAATGCTCTACTTCTAACACACTTTAATGATTTTAATCACTATGATCTGGAACCCTCAAAATTTAGCCCTAAAATCCAGTGTAAAAGTGCTTTAAAAACTTGGTTTTACAAGGAGCACATGGTTTAATTGAAAAGCAATGGTCAAATGCCATCTGACCAGTCAAAGCGGGGGCAGTAATTAGTCCAGGACAGCAGATCAATACCCTCCCTACCGCATGAATGCGTCACTCTAATACGCTGGATAAAAACAAGCCTCATCGCCTTGATTTGCCAATCCTGCTGCTCATTGACATATGAAGCAATCCAACCTACAAAGACATCCAACCCCAAGCTGTGAAATTACTGAGTGGAAATAACTTTTCCAGTGGAATGCTTTAAATGTTTCATACGAGACGTGTGAACCATCTGAAACTTGGTCTGTCTGAAACTGTTCCACTACAGATTAAACTGTTTTTGTCATTACAAGACTTTGTTTATCTTATCTTGCTTATCTTAAAACCCCCAAAAAGACAAAGCAACAATAATACACTGCAAACATTTTTTTGCTGCCTTAAATGTTTAAATACAATCAACTCAGCTTGAATCATTTCAACGTGAATGATGAGTCGCTATAACTTATAAAAATAAGTTAAAACTGTTAAAACGTAACTTGATCAGTTAAAATAATGTAAAAACAGGTGAAATGACTTTTAAAGCTAAGTTGTCTTTACCTAAAAATATAAGGCAGCAAAGAATTTTAACAGCAATCTGGAGGGTCCTAAGGATGAATGATCTGATTGGTTACATATGATGATGCACACTTTCCTCTAATTACATTTACAGTTACATCATACTAATTCGTGGTTACAGGAGTAGCAATAACGTATTAGTAATGTTACTTTTCTCAACGCTGGTACTGTAGAGATGGACTATAGACCAATCACAGTCATTTGTGATTTTAAGATGCTAAAGGTTATAAAGGCAGATTTACATTTGTATCTTATGTACCAATCTTTAAATGATCAGATCTAAACAACAATAAGCATTTGTGTAAATGTCCCCAATGACGCAAAAAATCATTCAAACATTTAAATGCAGCCCAATTAATGGTCATATATTCCACCCAGTGCACATGACCCACTTTTTCCTGAGCTCTTGTAGACGCCTAAAGCTATATCTGCCATCTCATTTAAGTCTAATCAAGAGTGAGGAGCTTGTCAAATCATGTCACATTGTTGGGATGTGAAAATAGAGAGCCACCGCGGATGACGCAATGGGCATTGTCACTTCTTCAACACAAACATTTAAGATGCAGTGAGCACGATCAGTGAGTGCACACAACAGCTCAGGCCATCAGAGTGTCAAAAAAGAAAGGGTCTTTATCTGTCTTACCATGCTTTTTTACAGTCTTACATTTAACAGTGTAAAGTTGGTTTAGAGCCAGAAAAATTATAGGATGAAAGTAGTTTCTGACTACTGATATCATATTCTTTCCACCAATTATCAGTAACTAGATCTACAATTTTTCCACCGTTTAAAATACTCCAAAACATATCACATTCATTTCATATTCAAAACATTTTATTAAATTTACTACCAGTTTAATGTTTGAAAACACTTACTCACTGTTGTTTAGAGTCTTTCCACATTTTAGAATAGTATCAAACTCATCAAAACCACAAAATGACACAATTGTAACTATTGTAAGTAAAAGCACCCAAAATAAATGATAAAACACTATGTAATATTTTTGTATCTTAAAAAAAGAGTAACTCTTTGTCTAGAATTTGCAAAATCATACTCTTTGCATTTTATCATCCAACCTTTTAGCTTTTAAAACAGTATTGAAGAAAATTTCTATCTATGCTGGACTCTTATTGGCTGATTTTAGTTATTTTTTGGCCCAAGTAATCCATTTTAAAAATATTTATTAAAATAAAATTTTAGTTTTTGAATAAAAAATTATGTTGGCACAATTATATTTTTGTCTATAAACGTAATTTAAAAAATACAAAAAAGATCATGAGATCTTTTGACTAGTAATGTATATCAACAAAATTATGTCACAATATCCAGAATCACAAAATCATTTTTTATCATATTTATATATATATATATTGGCTCATCATATAAATTATATATGATAATCCCCTCCATCATATAAAATCATCATATAAATTGGCGTAAAGCTCGGTACAGTAAGATGCATATTTGTTGTGCACACCGTTGCCAAGCGATGCTCATTTCGTTTGTTGACGTGCTGTGAACCTACTGACTATAATGGCACTTTTCAAGAAGTTATTCTTTAGCCACTGACCCATCTTCCCTGTTAATGTCTGCTTCACTGAAACCAAATGTCTCCCCACAGTCTCCTACAACAGTCAGATGTTTAAAACAAGCAGCAGAAAACCTTTATGGGTACTGTAGAGTTCCATGAGATAGACGCTATCATATTCATGCAACAAGAACGGAAAGTTTATTGTAAGAATCGGGTCCTAAGTGTCAGTGGTCACATGATGGTGTGGCCTGGAGGAGTCCTGGAGCATACGGCATCAGTTTCCTTACTCAGCACACCATTCCTGTTTCCCCTGACAGCATTAAATGTTATTCTGCTTCAACTTAAGTTCCTCTGAACTGTTGCCATTGCGCATGCAACCCTACTGGTAAAGACAGAGAGACTGGGACTAGGTAGTTTGTTATGATATCAGTTCTCTCTCTTGTTCCCCGTTAAAGTAAAGCATGGATTACAAGACTTAAGCAAAAATCCTCAGATCGCAGCCAATTCACAGTGCGTGCCCATTACCAACTTCTAATATGTGCGCTTCGAGACTTTTTAAATGAGTTTGAAATCCGGCCAGTCAGTCATCAGGTGTGCGCTGTCCCGTTAGGTAAAACAACAGCCGATTAATTGCAAGACAGCAAAGGGAGGAGAAGGAACCGAAAATAATGTCCCTCATGTTTCATGTTGCAACACTGTATAATCCCAATTTTCCTCTGGTATTAGGTGTCATTTTGTAAAAAATTCACTCTCTTCTTAAACATTTTTTGTTTAAGAAACTGTAAAACAAAAAAAATAGGAAAAACACTGTAATATTAATCCAAGATGGCTTAAAAATAGGTGGGCAATGTTGTGTTCTATAGCCGCATGGTCTCCGATTAGTTTGTGTGTATCAACACAACAGAAAACACCAAGTTGTGAGTCTAAAATGCTGTGTGCGCGCACACACAGATACACATACAGTATTGTAACCATACAAATCTAGATCTTCTGGATTTGTGCGAAAGAAGAAGAATAAAGCAAATTTAATGCTCCAACGGAGAACAAGAAGGGAAGGGAGTAGCTCTATTTCACTAAAACAAATAGGCTCTGATCAGTACAACTGGCTTTAACATGGTAATTACCCTAATACTAATTCCCCAGATCTAATCTAAATCCACTCTCCATTTATTCTACACCAAACCCTGATTCAGGAACACCACACATAAAGTAGAAGCTCAGATCCGTGATTAACAAAAATATGCAAAGGAACACTGTGAGCTGGCAATTAAACTCAGTTTGAGTAAATCTGCTAATCTTTATGAATTCATACAGTTTATGTAATATGTCTAATTCATTAATTTATTAATACAGTTGGATTTGGCTAATGCAGTACATCGGAACACTACACAATGAAGCATACTGTAACGGTGTGAGATAAATCTGCAGAATAACACAGGGCCAACTCTCCATCTGCTGCTGTTTGTAGAGAGAACAACATTACAGAAGCTTAGACTGTGCAAAACAACCAAACGGTAAACCAGCAGCCAGTTTTGGCACTGCTACACTTCCACTATTAGGAAATTATCAACCTGCATTAATTAAACCAGACTTGAAGTCAGCTGTGCTGTAAAAGTAACTATAGAGTCAGACTCACTAATTACACTTGCGTAAATGATTTTTAATTCAAACTTTGAAGATACATTCTGTAATTGTTGTTTATGTTGAGCTAGTTGATATGACACTGTGACCATGTCCTAATCAAACGTGATATTTATGGCGACAATCATCAGTGAAGACTGAAATAAATTTTAACTTACAGGATTTTTGCAAAACAATAATAAAATCACAATTTTTTCTATACACTATATTTCATTAATATCAGTATTATAAATGAATTTTTAAGTACTATATTTTAAAATAGTACTGAGCTATGCTTTCCTGTAGCTCAGTTGGTAAGAGCACGGCCCTAGCAATGCCAACGTCATGGGTTCGATCTTCGGGATTGCAAATACTCGTAAAAAAATTATAGTACTGTATAAAGCCGCTTTGGATGAAAGTCTGCCAATGCATAAATGTTATGTAAAATCTACAGTTTCTACAGTTTCTACAGTTTCACAGTGCTATCGGACCATGTAAACATCATTGGGAAAGGTACCATAAATGTGACCCTGTTTGTTAAAACCAGGCTAAAGTCTAAAAATCCAATTCTGAGATAATGAGCGTCAAAGTTTGATTTCACCTATTAATTTTACTATTATTTAAATTTTTGACATGACCTTACTCAGACAATATTAAAGATATCATGTTAAATACAATGTTAAAGTCACACAGAATATTCTTTGTAGAATGTAGAATGGTTTTACGTAGAAAACAGAAAAATCACTAAAAATGACTTTAGCTGGGTTTTCACAGACTGGGTCACAAATATAAACACTAATCCTAACCATGAGCAAACAGTGTTGCTGTGAGTATGAAAAGTTTCTGGAAATGTTTTCAAAGATCCAAGGTCTTATTGGGACATGCAAATGTTATTACAGACAGAAAGCCTGCTAGGATGGAAAATTGCAATATATCAAATTATGTGATGCTATATGATAGCTATCAATATGTCTGCAATGCTTCAGAATAGCACTTATGGTTCCTGACATGCCTTGATTGGTGGAAATGTAATAAGTATTCATCTAATGTTGTTTTAAAAGTATCCCCTGCTGAAAAGATCAGCATCTATTTTTATACTGGTTCTGGCTGGTTTATGCTGGTTTGGTTCAGTCTAAGATGAGCTGTTATTGCTGGTTGACCACTGGTGGATAAATGTTTTCTTTCTGGTCCCAGTGTTTTCACCAGGGTTCTGTTAAACTCAGCTGTTACAATAGAACATCCATAAGGAGGAAAAATCACAGGGTACTTACAGCCAACCATCATCATGGCCACAGAGAAGATCTTCTCCCCGTCTGTAGTTGGAGCAATATTTCCAAAGCCGATGGTGGTGAGACTCGTCATGGTGAAATAGAGAGAGGATATGTACAGCGTGTGTTTACTAGGACCGCCCTCCCATTGGCCAGAGCCACTGGCATTGTACCGGTATGGCGTGCCGATGCTTATAGCTAATTGGTAAAGCCAGCTGTCCGTCTTGATGCTGTTGGTGGCCTCGTCGATGACCTCATAATCACCAATGCTGTACCAGATGCAGGCCAGCCAATGTGCCACCAGACCAAAGACACAGACCAATAAAACTAATACAGCAGCACCGTATTCCAGATAGTGGTCCAGTTTGCGTGCCACTCGACCCAGACGGAGCAAACGCACCACTTTCAGTGAGCTGAACAGGCTGCTTAGACCCTGGTGAAGAAAATAGAGATGATCATAGAGTAAAGTAAGAGAATGTTAAACTATGACCACACTCACCACACAGAAAATAACCACACCTATAAAAAGATTATACAATAAATAAATGATTGTATGGTGTTTGAAAATTACACACTTCATTGTATGCAAAGTAAACAAAAAACAGTCAGGGTTTAAAACAATTCAAATATTGAGGACAACATACTGAAAATATAAAGTGTCATGAGTCACGCTTAAAAATGACTCACGGTCACTGAATTAGACACTTTTTTAAGAATTACAGTAACTTTTCTTTTTTAGCCACATTATCAACATCATTCCACTAATATTTGGCAACCTGAAATTGTTCTTTACTCTTATTTTTAACAATGTATGTATTGAATGATGCTCTTTAAAGGTTCACTATAGTTGAGACATACAGTATCATGACTTGAAAATTGAATTTCAAAGCATGGAGAGCACACAAAGCCATGTTCATTCCAACATGAATAATTCTAGGTGGATTGTGTCGTATGGATCCACAAACCTTTTCTCACAGACTATGGCCACTTTGATCTGACACCTTTCATCTGACGATGGAGAAAATGAAGGTTCCTTGACCGATCATGCAACTCTACACTGGCCATTGAAAGAAACAACTTGGATCTTCTGACCGAGTAAAGGCATTTTATTTATAAAGATAATCAGCTGTCAGTTTGTTTTAACAAAAGGACAGTTAATAGTTTGGATGTACAGTATGTGGTGCAATAAATATATTCTTTTTTTTGCCTGTAAAAGCAAATTAGAGGATGCTTTTACTCAGGTACACCCACCCACATGCTGTATTTCTTTAAACATTGCTTGTCAACTTCAGCCCAATGAAGATTATAGGTCTTTAAACAAAACAATCCAACTTTGATTAACATATATATGGTTCTTCGCATACACAAATAAAGCATTAACTCATTGGGAGGCTAACACAGATTATACACACTGTTTTCTCTGCATGGTTAGAGGGGAAACATCTGTGGGATGCTGTAGAATGGATTTAAATATAGCAAAGCGTGTTAACAGAGCTGAAAGTACTATTCTCTTACAGGGCATTTAAGTTCACATTAGCAACATTTTAATTACTGGAAGTCAACAAGTTGCTGTACTCGCTATGGTTGCATGTAAACTACAGTATCCAATTTTTATGTTGATCATGTGTGCTCAATTGTCTGCAGTTGCATAATTGTGTAATCGAAGCTATTTAAACACAAACTATTTTAACTTTGTTGCTGGAAACAGGTTTGCAACAAAAAGCATTTTTGTTGCATTACAGTTACAGTGTTTCATGAACAGAAGAATCATTTTAGGGTGAATGGTTCCATAAAGAAACCTTTAACATCCAAAGAGCCTTTCTGTATCACAAACTAGACTATCAAAAAGTAGGAAAATGTTTTTTTAAGGAACCTCTGAGTGAATGGTTCTTTGGGTAACCAAAAATGGTTCTTCTATGGCATTACTGTGAAGAACCCTTTGTAGCACCTTAATTTTTAAGATCGTACAGTACGTTGCCCAACAAAATACTGGCAACTACATGGGCTAGTATCTAGAATTAACACAGTATATTGTACATAAATATAAAAAAGGACTGTAAATAAAGTGCTACCAGCATTCGGTTTTTAAACAACTGATGCAACTTCTTTGTTTTGTCCCAAATGTTTCATAGCAAAATAATGCAACGTTCTTTTTGACCTTTTGGAGGACAACTTGAGGACCAAATGAAACGACATGTTCACACACTTGATGGAATTCACATTGTAAGCAGGTGGAGTGAAATGATGAGCTGAGATGTAAGTATACCTAATTGTTGCATCCTCATCTGCTTTGGAAGCAGTCTGTCAGACCGGAGCTGTTTATAAATAGTGACCGCGATACCTCACAGGTTTAATTAGCATTTCCTCCACCACGGATTTCTGCCTTTTTGTTCCAGCTGTCACGTAATCAAAAGGCTAATTTCTCAAACATGCTTTATGCTCCTGAAAGGAGCAATTTTCCCTAGACACTGACACGGAGGAAGCAAGGTAAAAATAGAGAATGTTCGCTCTGCGTTATTGCATGAAAACCTAAGGCTCTTATTACGCTAGCGAAGAGCTAATTTTGCGCACACGCAATTCTCCAGGCAGTGCGGTTCCTAATGGACACTCTTCCGAGTAATTTATCATTTTAGGAGCCTAATTTGCATGGCCGCTTATTTAGCATTTAGTAAACCGTTGTTTGTGTGTACAGGGAACCTCGGCTCTAGCGATGAAAATTTCATCACGTGTACACATTAGAAGGTTATGTGTGCTCATCAATGTTCAGTTTGATGTGACAACCCCAGAGTTGTGTCATGAGATAATGGAAGACAAACATTAATGGCTATTTATGAAATCGCCAGGCATAGTCGTGTCAGGGCACAGCAGAACCTTCTGCAGTCTACTTTTAATTGACTCACATCTAAAATCACTTTAGATAAACAAACACACTACGGGACGGAGCGTTCGAGACAACATTAGCATAAATGAGAAGGACCATCAGTGCTTATTTTTAGCACTGAATAGAAGAGAAGTTAACTGAACTATTGTACAAATGTGATAATGGGTACGAGGGGCCATAAACAACGAGGAAGGGTCACTTTCTTGTGAGGGCTAGTTAGGAAAGTGAGTTAACTTACAGGCAACACTGAGTCCTCTGCACGTGTGGCGTTTCGTGGTGAATGAGCCGCAGCTGGTAAATGGCCCACTGATGAAGAGTCTGCGATGGGATCCTATGTCAGAAAGACAAAAGCAAACGATTCACATCAAAACATCATGTAAGGAGCACTTGCGCATACATATAATAATCTCGAAGATGAACAATAGCATTCCAGAGACCTATTTACATAAATAACATCCAAAATAACCATAACAAAGTGTCCTTTAATTGATATTTACACAAGACACATTTTTAAAAGTGTAGTTTACAGATTAGTTTATCACAAAATTAAAACCATTTACAATCAATAATGTTATTATTTATCAATATTTTAAATCGTATATTCAGTCCACAAAAAGTCATGCACTAAATATTGCACTAAATAAATGAAATTTGATTTCACAACGGTAAGCTTATAATAATGATTTATCATTTGAGCTGTTAAGTCTGATTTTGCTGGTAATGTCAGATGTTTTTCAACACACATAAAGAAATGACAATTTTATGTTTCAAACATGAACGGCAACAGAGAGGCAAAAGTGATGAATTGCAGCTTTAATTCAAAACATTTTAATATCTTGTGTAATTGACCTTCTCAAATAAACTCATGTTTTAGAGATGTTTAGATATTTTTACTTGGCAAAATATTGATTATCTTTACAAAAATAGATTAGTTAGTACAGTACAATATTTTATATTGTCACAATAGATCATTTTCACAATACACTATACCCACTTTGCAAACACTTCAGCATAGGTTTTCCCTTCACACTGTGTAGATGTTCATTCTTTTGATTTATCATCTAGTAGATATAATATATGTAAGAGGAAACAAATTCCCTGAGTGTGTGTGAGCACACTTGGGTGAATGAAGATCTTTTTAAATCTAATTTGAACAGACCAACAATTATCTCTAAGCCAAAACAAATGTATTGTGTGTGAGCATGCTTGGCAAAGCTCTTTATGAATTTTAATATAGCAAACAATTGTTTATCATTATTCATGAAAAAGCTCATTTCAGTCTAACATCTAGACATGTAAAATTGTGAAATGGTGACAGACATATTTTTGGGGTAACGAAATATTTAGGTAGTTTAAAGTCAAGAGGCCACAATAATCAAAAGGAAGAGGCATTTTGCTACAGCTACATTTCACTTTTAATATGTGCCAACTTTATCACATCTGTGACCAGAATTGGAGCTCTTTGGTTTGCCCTTCTTTCCAATGTACAATAGGTATAATACAGTATTACCTGCAATTTTGAACAGAAGTCGCTCAGGGTCACATTGCACGCTTGCTTTAACAGCTGTCAGCTCAACACGTGTACTTACAGTACTGCAGATGTGGTTTCTGTCAGGTTTTGTGAGAGAAACAATTGACTGGTGGCCAGCTGAGAAAGCAGGGTATGACATTTAAACAGCAGGTGTGCCAGTGGCCATTAGCTTTAATAAAACTCTCTCTGCTGGTAAATATGTACAGTAGACACAGTACAGATATGTGCACAAGCACACACACACAAATGCAAGAGGAACATGAGATGCTTGACTCAGCTTTTCTTCTAGCCTTTCTCTAAAATCACTTATGACTTGAATTCTCTGATCAATTTAATCTGTTCCACTTTTACTGTTCCAGTTTCACTTTCCTTTTTCTCCTAAAGCCCTTCGTCTTTTATTCTCATAAATGTTATTCTCTTGATCTGCGTTCCTATGTATGAAAACTATCTATAGCAGTATAACTGCTTCAATGGTGCCTTCTCAAATATATTTTTAAATATCAAATACATTCTGAAACCCCATCTAGACTGTAAACAAACACTTTTTACACTTGTTTCTTCTTATCCACATTTCATGCACATCAGGACTGATACAGCTGTGCGGTCCTAGATCCACACATTTTATTCACACAGGAACACAGAAGGTTTGGGATTTTATTGTGTTCCAATGATGCAAAATTTAATGCACTCTGACAACATCACCACAATGGGAGATGATGCCAGTTGCCAGGGTAACCGTGATGGGCACGGGTAAGAAAGCGAAAAGGCTTTTTAAAGATAAATATAAATATATCATACAAATATATATGCATACTAAGATAGCTTTAAGGCAAATCTTATTTATTCAGAATGTTAACAGGCGCCCAATTCAACCTGCAGTCATTAAGTCAACTGTGACCATTTAAAGTTTGTGGGATTAGCACTTTCTTTCAGCTTTTCATATTACCTGCACTGTTGCCTCAAGACGAATAAAACTAAATAAAATATGAATACGATGAGTAAAAGCTCCCGCTGATCCTTCGGAGAGAACTCCAAGTACACAGAAGCAGAAAAATAGCTTTAAGAACTCTGACAACGAACAGGTGTAAGAGTTTGTGAGCTTGGCAGACTGTAATTTATTTTAAGAGCACTTATCATTCAAGCAGAGAATCTCAAAGCCGTCTAAATAAACATCCGCTCGTTTGGCAACCGCTGCCCCCGGTGGTCATATTACACCACAACAGCTTGAGTAATTGTCTTTGAAAAGAATCAAGCACAACTGATATCACAACATCTCTGATTTTTCATGAGAGCCAGTCCATCCCAGCCTCTGCTTTAAACATAGATCTACACAGACCCTGCCATTCTACCAGCCCACTTATCATTGAACTGTCTGGCTGGGTTGAAATCATTTAAGCTAATGCCCAGCGCCGTGAGCAGCAACTGATTCGGAAAGAGATGGCAATAATGGATATAGTTTTCACATCACACTTTCAGCAAGTGGATCTGATTCAGTAATGGTGGGGGTGGTTGGGTCTAAATCTCACTTCTTTCCGGAGAAGAAAATAAAACATTACCCACACACACGAAAGACAGGAGAACCATAGTTCTGTCCTCACAGTAAGAAATAGAAATCTAAGCTGGAGAAGTCCTGCACAAACTGTAATTACCACAAACAAGATTCGGAGATGAATAATCACCTTTAGCAAGAGGGAGGAGGACCTGTTATAATGCAAAAGCTGAGCAGAGAAAATTTAATTGGAATCCTGCAGAAACATAACTTCAGTCGTAATAAAAGCAAAGAAGAAGGTTTATTAAATTCTGCTTTTTCATTGGGGGTCATTTGAAATCAATCAGATGTGTTATATACCTGGCAGAATGAATTGTAAAACAACCACAACTAAGACGTTCTCAACAGTCATTTGATTGAATAATGTGCAAAAAAGTCAATTATATCAGAAGGAAACACGGCTAGTTACTGGAATGTATCAGTAAAAGTTGTTTTACGTCATTATGACAGCTGAAAGATGCTGTATATAAACTCATTAGTAACAAAAACAGAATTAAATTAATAAGAAAAATTCAAACGTAAACATTGTGCTTACCTCATCCACGTTTTCAAAGGCATTGATGATGTCATAGGGCAGGCAAGACAGCAGGTCTATGACAAACCAGGTTTTCAAGTAGTTCATACGTATGAGCTTTGGGTCAGATATAACCTCTCCCCCAGGACCCACAAAAGTCGTATGAAAGTTCAACACAATATCCACTAGGAAGATCACATCCACCACGCTGTCCAGAACCAACCACACCAGGTTGTTTTGTTTGGTCTTAAAGGAGACATTGTAGGGAACCATGATGGCCGTGTAGAAGGTGAGAATGAGAATGACCCAGTCCCACGTGGTCTTAAAGGTGCAGTAGTGCAGAATAATGTGAGGTGGAGTTTTTGGAGCCTCTTGCTTGTATTGAGGGAGGATGTCAGAGCCCAGCTGAAGAGCCTTGGAAATGAAAAATAAATACAACAGTAGATAAAAAGGGAATAATAGAAAGACATTGAGGGCTAAAGACTGAGACAGGGGTTCAGTCACCTGTATTGTATTAGTATGCAAATTCATGCTGACCCAAGCTGGGGTTTTTCCTTAAGTAAGCAGTATATGCATCATGAATTGAGAGACTATTAATGTTGTAAGAGCACCATGAGAAATAATTCACCAAAGGCTTGAGATGGAGACTAGAGCTTACATCAGCAGTTATAAGAGAGTCAAGTCAACAAACATTTGTCTGGGAATGAAGTCAGACTCAACTATTTCTGCTATGTACAAGACAGCTGACCACTTGTATGTGTAAAAAAAGCGTAATCAATAACTATTAATACATGCAGAACATTTAGAAATGCATTAAAACGGGCTCCCAAATGTAATGCAACATATGAAAAATTAAAGTCTAAAAGTAAGACTTGCGGTCCTCTGTAAAAAGGTCAAAAATCAAAAGTCACACAATCATATTTTACTTTAAATCTATGTAATACGTTTGTGTAACTGTTTAGGTATGCTTTTAAGGATAAGGGATAAAAGCGTTATTACTATTCTGGTATGAAAAATACACATTTAAAAGATGTCCTCACTAAGGGGATAATTAGACAATAAAAAAATTTTTTGTGCGTTTTGGCTGTTAGTTTACACGACAACAGCGTTTTGGGGGACTTAAAATGCAAACTTTATCACTCCATGTAAACAGCAAAACTCAAATCTTTTAAAACGATGACGTCATGCATATAATACGTCGATGCGGTCTATTCGCATGCATCAGTATACTCCAAACAACAATGGCAGCCTATAGGACTGTGTGTCTGAGCTAATTAAAATACCTATTAATGTTTTTTAATCAAAAATTTGATTTACTAAGATGTGATGCTCACCTCTGCCAATCGTGAATGCTTGTGGCTGACCTCAGTCTTGTTCATAGGTGCCAGCTGTTGTACTGTACCCCGGCTATTGGTTAATGCCCTGGTTAGCCTGGCAAACTTGGTCCATCCTGTCACATTGAAAAAAACAAAATCGTACATTGACAACTAGACCATTTTGTTTGGTCCCCACTTTATCATATGATTTTTTTTACAGTTAACTCACATGCTCTCAATTACATTTTGTCTATATTATAACTAGCAGTGCTCCAAAAACAGCCACATTGATTTCCACTAAGGAAATTTCAACTACCTTCTCTGTGAAAGCCATTTGAAATTGAACGTTAAAGAAAATTTCACCGCTCTCCTCTCCTTTATTCTTTATCACCTATTTCTGTCCCAAAGGCTCTATTGCAAAAACATTCATCACATTTCAAAAAGCAGTTTCCCTTGTTCTACATCCTGAGAATGCTGAAAACTTAAGTCTCATATTGCCTTGTATGTTCATTGTTTTTTTGTAAAAACCTAGACTGTTGGGGCTGTTTATACACTGTTGGACCTTGGGGCTGTTTATAAAGGCATAACGTTTCTTCATGACTTTATAATAAAATTCATTATGACATGCTGGAGACATGAAGAGGACAGAAGTTGCATCCAGCGAGAAGCCTCGTTTGAAGTCACTCATTAATCTTTAACTGGTGTGAAGTTTCTCAATGCCCAAAAGTTACTTGAGTCCTAGACTGCATACGGTCAGATCATCATCAAGATCTTCATCAAACAACTATTGTAAAAATCTCACAAAAAGAATGCACAAACGCCACAGAACCTTTACTTGTTATATGATGCTCTGGTATACTTGATTCTGATTGGCTAGTAGCAACGCTCCGAGATATTTTATTCCTCATAACAACCGCTCAAAACTCATACTGTAATTTAGGGTCATCTGGGTACTGTTAACTTTACCTTGAAAATAGTTTACTAACTAATAAATTAGATGGAAATATGCCCGATTAATAACATATATGAGGTTGTTATACAAATTATTAAACCACTGTGTTAATTAATAAACTGTGTTTTTGCTTTTAATAATGATTTATAATTTGAGCCGTTGGTATGATTTAGCGGGAAATGTCAAATGTCTGACGTCATTTCACTTCAAACCACAACGTATGCAAAGTAACCTGTAACCTTTTATGTTTCAAACAGAGATGGCAATAAAGAAGCAAAAGTTATGGTTTCTAGTTTATCGTAAAATATTTCAGGGGTGTACAGTTATTATACATTATTTTTAAGACAATATCTATATTTGAAGTATATATAAAGCTATATTTAGCACCCAATCCTACTCATCATTTCTTCATGAAACCGAACACACTGTTCGTTTTGCTTTTTACTCGTCAAGGCAGTATTTTTAAAGGCTTTTTTGTAGGGTGGGAAAAGTGGTAAAACATTAATAACAGTGCAGCTCCCATTTAAGTCACATCACATGAATGTTCAAACACAACAGTACTGGACCAGAGTAAGTCTGAGCACACTAGGTCACACGACAGGCCCGCGAAAGAGAAATCTTTCCGCACGGCCACATGAACAATGAGCTCAGTGAAGGGATAAGTAGGGGAAGTCAGCCGTGTGCACTTATTGGTCGGGTGTATGAAAATAGCACGCTGGTCTGTTCAAGCCTTTACAGTGTTTTATATCAGATAGAACAAACAGGCTACATTTAAGGTAACGGCTTCGGGTATAGCAGATATACAGTTCTAGTAAAGTTTGTGTCTAAAATTGTGTCTAAAAGTTTAGACACAATTGAGAAAAATGTTTCACATGATCTTAAAAATCTTTTAATCTGAAGGTGTATATTTCAATGTTTTAATATAATCTTTGTAGACAAAAATATAATTGTGCCAACATATTAATTTATTGAATTGAAAAACTAAAAGTATATTAAAAAAATCTATTTGAAATGGATTACCAAATAATGAATAAAAAGCATCCAATCAGAGTCCAGCACAGATAGAAATCTATCCAGGTTGAAACCTCAAGAAGCTGGATGATAAAATGACAAAAGTGTGATTTTACAAATTCTAGACAAAGGGTTACTACTTTTTAAGGTGCTAAAATATAACATATTGTTCATTTATTTTAGATGCTTTTAGTCACAACATAATTCCCACAGTTACAATTGGGTTATTTCATGGTTTTGATAACTTTGCTACTATCCTAAAATGTGGAAAAAATCTAAACAACACTGAGTAAGTGTTTCCAAACTTTTGACTGGTACTGCATTTCTACTGGTACTACCGTTCATCTGAAATACAAAAGCATGATTTGTAGTGTAAATTCTATGTGAAAGAATTTAAGAATTCAAGTGAAAGATTTTGAAAAAGAAGTTGATATACAGAATACGACAAAAGAAAACCAGAAGATCTGAGTGACAGACATAATGAGGAAACAAACTGGTGAGAATGGTGGATTCAGGCCATCTGTCTCTCATAGGATAAAGAGCGCACACCACACCTAAGGCTTCCTCCAGATATAGCCATCCCACAGGGCAAAAACAGCTCTACTGTAGGTAGCCTACACCGAGCGGCAACAAAGCAAAGCCCCAGAGAGGTCTCCGTTTGTCCATCACAGCCTCGAACATATGTTTGCCCAAACACACCACATCTGGCAGAAGATTACCAAACAAGACTGCTGTGCTTACACACTCCAAAAAACACCTAGTTAGCTGTCCATGGATGTTGAATTTTAATATCTTTGTAGACATGTCACTAGGTTTTGGAACAGAGCTCTAGGCTACAATGAAACATATGTTTCCCCAAATCCACCACAATTGGCAAACGAGTGTCAAACAAGGCCTGCAAGAGTGCAAGTCTGTATAGATGTGAAGAAAACACAGACGACTAAGTCGAACAGAGAACTGAAAAGATCTACAGCACTGAACTTCCAGGATGAAGCAGAACATAAACACAGATTCCTCTTTCCTGTTATGGAAAGTTGATCACTAACCACGTTCCCTTTGGGACTTCTGCTAGTTAGCTCTCAATTTATCTTGATGTCAATGCTGAGGAGCTAAAGCATGTTTGTTGGCTTGAGCATCCTTTCCAGGTAACTATCAGATGCTTGGAGAAAGATCTGGAAGGATCTCAATGGGTTTTACTGTTGCCATGGCACCCATATTCATTCCTTATTTTGCTTTCCTATTCGCTATTATCTGAAGTCTGTGACCCTCTGGGTAAGTCACCATCAATGAAATCATTGCCATTTTCATCATGATTGTGGGAAGAAACCATCTCAAAGTGAGGATACATTCTCACCTGTGGTTTAAAAAAATACAGATTCACAGATAATTTAAACTCTGGAGACACAAACAAAAGTCCCTACAGGACTGGAAACAATGACGGCTACTGTTAAATTCTACTGCTGAATGGCATCTACTGTTAAATTCTTGGTAGATGCAGATGCTTTGCATATTTTATAGCTGGGCAGAATCTATTCTTTGCCTTTTGGGAGCAACTTACACAGAAACCTGTATAAACACACACACACCTATGGTCCACACTTCTGGCTAAATCTTTATCTAAATATATGTAAATAAAATAAAATAAAATGTGTTAGTACTATACAAAAATGTACATAATAACAACAACAATAATAATAATAATCATAAACAAATAAAAACTATAATAACAATAATAATTATTATTATTATTATTAATTATTATTGTTGAAATAATAATTATACTTATTGTTGTTATTATACTATTATAATATTACTGTTATTATTATTATTGTTATTATTAAAAAATATACTTCTAACCCTAAAGTTTAATGAAGCCAAACTATAGCTTTCTGTGAGAAACAGTATCATTACATTTACATAACTATTCAGTGAGAAACTTTCCACTTGCTGTGTTGTTTAGATAAATATATGAAAAAATATAATAAAAAAAAAGAAAGAAAATGAATGAAAATAGGTTTGTCCAATTACATATCTAAAATCAAAAATTGATCACTTTGGTTAATCTCATTCTCATTTACAGGTTAACCTGATAAATGTCCATGTACATATTAAACATAAAAATTAAGCTTATAAAAACTACTAAAATCTGAACTACAATTTTATATATTTTGTTATTATATTTTTATATTTAATTATGAAATAATTATATATTTTGTATTTTTATCTTTTTATTTTAGGTAATTTCATTGTGTGATCCAGCATAACTAAGCTTTTTTTCCATCTCTTAATATATAGCCTGAAGCATTCAGCTGATATTGACTTGGCATTAAAAGCTTAACTTCATATTGACTGCTCAACTCTAACAGATATAGTCCACTTACAAATTCTTGGTGCACGTAAGGTCAAGAATAAAAAATGGAAGAATAAACATCATCAGTCATCATAATTTTAGTATATCTACAATATTGCACTCCAGTCTATTACTGTCAATACAGTAGATGCTGATGATTAAACCCTAATGCAGGATCACGTGATAGCAAACAATACTCTCTGAACTATATGAGCTATTCATGAAGCAATATTAAAGACACACCTGGTGTGTGACGTTTAACAAATGCCCCTTTAGATCAACAGCTCTTATATTTACCTAACAAGGGCCATGTGCCAGGCTGTGCATAATCTGATTGTGGTGTTAATATTTATTAGGGCATCAAGGATCAGAAGCAGCATAACATTAACATTTTGATAAGGGCAAATAGTTCTTGATTTACAAAGTAATCACTGTGTAGATGATTTGAATGTCTAGTACAGAAGATGTTTAAATAACGTTTGTGGTTTTGTCTTTTGTCTTTGGTTTTTATTTTAAAAACTATTTAAAGAAAGGTCTCTGAAACATTTAAGCTATATGGACATGTATGGGCAGTAGTTTGTATGTTTGGCAGTGACAAGCAGTTATTGGTTGGTTGAGCTTGAAATCACACTCAAATCATTGATATTGTTATTGAAATTAAATGTGAAAACCATTATACAATTACATTTGCATTTATGTTCCTAGTAGAGGTTTTAATGCCACATATTTAGCATGATGCATGATCAAGGCTTTAGACTAATACAAGCTATAGGCTCCATCATTCACAGCAGAAATTACTCAGAAATTTGGTTCATATTTTCATATAGCTTATGAATCACAATAAATGATGTTTATTTAAAAATTGAAAAAGTGCAGAAAGGTTGTTTTACAAACAAAATATCATTTGTACAGTATAATAGTCAATATGTATATGGAAAGTCCCTATAAAACATGCAAACCCAATGTGAGTGTGTCTTTGAAAAAAATCTATTGTGGCACAGTATCACTGTCAAATGACTAGTGCTTCAGTTTAGCCGTGCCATAACCAGACAAAAAAGTAAAAAAAGACACTGGAAAAATAGCCACTGGTTAAAAATAGATAGAGAAGGAAGAGAGAAAGAGAGTAAATGGAGAATAAAATTGGGATCTGACAATGGCCATCAATCATAAATCCACAGATACACAAAGACTGCTCCACAGTTAACTCCAGCACAGCCCTTATACAGCAATCCTGAACATAAAGTGACAGCTTGTCGGTCTCATTACTCTGCCGAGTACTATTGTGCTAACACACTCTCCACACAACCACACCAACATGCTCAGTTAAAAATTCAATTCAATTGACCTTATATTGGTCGTTTTGTGTAACAACAACTGAGGGAGAAAGAAACTTAAGAGAGAACAATGGTGTACTAATTGCAAGATCTAGTAAAATCTCAATCTCAATTCTCGCATACTGCCAAATCAATCTTCTTTTGTAAGCTTATACCATTTACAACAAAACAAGACTGACACTCAGAATGAGGCTGTGCAGAATAGTAATTCTTAATCAGTTCATCCAAAAATGTCTCTTGTGATTCAAAACCTAGATAGATATTTTAAAGATATTTGAACCAAACAACATTGGCCTTCATTGTTTTCTACTGTATGGATACAAAACCACTGAGACATCTCTCAAAATATCTTCTTTTGTGGTTCACAAAACAAAACATCATGTACAGGTTTTGAATGACATGAATAAATGACATTTTTTTATTTTTAGGTAAACTTTAAGCATGGGGGTCATCTGAAAGATATTCATTTTGCATTGTACAACCTTTTCCACCGAAATCAGTGCTTAAATTAGCGCTTTATTTATTAATAACCTTTATGCCTTTCTCTGGAAAGTTTCTGTTTGCCTACAGAAATGTCAAAACTTGTGATAGACAAAAAGCCCAGGTGTCTCATTAAAGAAGCATTAAGCTATCATAAAGTCAGCGTTTCTCCATCCACAGTATTGATTTATTTAGTTTAAAAGTGAGTCATTGTAATAATCCATCATAATCCATCATGTAATAAACTATCATATAAAATTCATGGTTAATTAAAAATTAATACCGAATGATATCCAGTTTAATAGCAAGTAAATAGAAACAAATTGATTTAACGTTGATAAAGAGGTACTTGAGCCATACACAAAAATGATCTGGACATCAGCGTAGAGCTCTTACCTCTGGTGGTCTCATCTTCAATGGGCTGCTTGAAGACAGTGATATCCTTGAAGGTGCAGAGGAACAGGACCACCTTATCATTCTCGTTCCTGATGGGAGCCACCTGCATGTACAGCCACACAGGCGTTCCTGACAGCGCCAGAGGAACGCAGCCAGAGAGGAGGAAAGCAGGATAGAGTATGAAAAGATGTGAATTTATAAAAGAAGTGAAGGTTCAAAAAGGGTCGCGATGAGTAGTGAGATAAAAGACGACGAGGAGGAAGATGATGAGAAAATTGGGAGAAAGAGGAAGTTATGGAGAGGTTAGGTGTCAGGTGAACAAAAGAGGAATTAATGATGATGGGTTTATCGTGCAGAATAGAGATTACAGGAGAAGGACGGACGAGATGGGAATTGAGAAAGAGGAAGGAGACGGGAAGAAAATTGAGACCAAGACCCGCAGTTGACCAGTATGAGAAATTTACTGTGTACCCGTGTGCCTAATGGGTCATTACGTCTGAGCTTAACAGGAAAGCTTCATCTTATAGAGGCCTGGAGGCAACATGGGGATATTGATCTTTATAGTACCTGCATTAGAAGATTTTGAGAGGATGCCATTGTGACCTAATGTAGGATGCCTAGGGGCATAAATGAACAAATGTACTGGCAAAAGTGCTGAGTTTAATTCAAAGTGAACATAGGCGTAACAAACTGATTGAAAAAGTTCACTTGACAAGTCATTTCAAGGGCACTGTAATGTCATAAAACACATTTTGAAACAGGAAGCCCTACTTTATTTTTAACATACTGTATAATATTAATATAAATAGATTATAAATAAAATTACCCACGACTGCAGATTCCAAATTAGGCGCAATGTTGCCTAGCAACCACAAGAAGTATTTATTCAGATTATTATTCTTATATTATTATTATATTAAAATTCTGTTTACCAAAGGTTTGGGTGTCATCACATTGTATTGAACCTAAGGACTCTTTTTACCCATATTGCTTCAGTTGAACTGGTTATACAGAAAACTTTTTTTGCATTTTCATTCAAACAGCTTCCAACATGAAGCACAAATGCATCTCTGCACTCAATCTTCCGCTAAACGCAGCAGGCACATCTACGCAAACAATAATTTCTTAAAATACTCACTGTTCTTCTTATAAAGCAGCACTTCAAAGCAATTGGATTCATAGTTATCAAAGGTCTGCCTGACTTTGTCTATCGTCTTCTTGTCTGTCAGCTCGCCGTACATGAAACTGCCGGGTGGACGGGGAGAGAAAAGGGTAAAAAAAAAGATGGTAGAATGAGAAAAGTGTGTGGTAAAGGAAATGAAAACAGTGAGACAAACAAAGAGAGCAGAAAAAGAGAGTTAGGTGAGAGCGCACACACCTGTCCGCCCAGTAAACTCTACCGTGTCTTTCATTGTCAATTAATTCAGTGAGCGTGCGTGCTGGAGGGGGCGTGGCTGATGACACGGGCTGTCAGTTACGGAGGACGCTCTATTTAACATGAACAGAGAGTGGAGGCTGGTCAAACAGCCACAGTTCCGACATGTTCAGTTCTTAATGTTATGTAATAGAAACATGATACAGAGGCTATTTAAACCTAAAACAGGAGAATTTCAAACAGTACCAAAGAAAAAAGCGTTCTTGAGTCGAGTTACAATGATTAACGGGATTGAAAATGTTAAATGCTTATGTTTGTTACAGACTACATATAAAGTGCAACGAAATATATTAGATATATTATAATATACATCAAAAAAACGAATTCCTATAGTGATTTGTTTTGGGATGTGATTTAGGATTCTTTTAAAAAGTGTCCTCCAAAGAAACATGCTTCAAAATCGTCCTCCTGTCCTCAGACCTCATGCTGTGAGAAGAGTTAGTTATTCTTCTTGAAAGTAAAGCGTAAGTAGTCTGAGTAAAGTGGAGAAATGTTCTCATTCCCAGGGCAATTGTCAGATCTGTTAGAACTATTTTGTTAAAAAGCTTCTTCATTCTGCAGAAGGGATATTTTAGGCTGAGGACAGTTTGCAACAGTTCAGGGGGAACATGGAGTAACATACATCCACCCCCCTTCTTCTGTCTCATTTTTCTCCTGTTCTTCTTCCATTCTCAATCAGCTCACTCTTTCTATGGCATTCGATGTCCATCGCATCCTCAAGTGGACACAATTATCTAACCGTGTGTCCTGGTCAGTATGTGCAGTATGTGCAACCCCTTTAGCACTATAGACAAGATGTAAACAACACTGGTCCAGAAGCACTTCCTGTTTCAGTTTTTTGTTTTTTCACATATGTAAATTAAATTAAATCTTAAAGATGTTTGTTAAACAAGTCAGTTGTAAATGTTCTGTTGATTGTATTTTGTTCTGACATTTATGTAGTGTTAAAAAACTGAGACAGGAAGTGCTTCTGGACCAGTGCTGTTTACATCTTGTGAAATGGTCTATACTAAATCTATCACAGTTTTCTCTTAAATGTTTCATTTGTTTTGGATCGTCTTGGCACGTGCCACAAAGCCAAAAATACAAGGTAATCGTGGCGCATTTCATGGCTGTAAGCTGCTCAGAAGTGTACAGTATCAAATCTTCAGGCCTTATTGTTTTAACTGCCAAAGACTTGTGCCAATTCTACCTCCAAAATGCCCTGATTCCTGAGTCACCCTGGAGTCATATCAGTCTGTAGGCAGATCCATATCACTGCATGTAGGTAGAGCCAAATCACTGTAGTCGGTATTTCTATTTCTACTCCTATGATTGGCACCTTGCTGAGCGTATTTAGTGCTAACGAGGAGCTCAGCGGAGACTCTGGGGAGAGGCCGGGGAGAAATGTGCTCTCTGGGTAGCTAACTAAGCAGATTCAAGGAATAAAGAAACAGTTCACCCAAAAATGACAGTTCTGTCATCATTTAGTCACTATAACATGTTGTAATATGAGAAGATATACTTTCATTTTTAAAAGAGGAAAGGAGACATTCATAAGAATGCTTCTGTACATACCGTATGAGGCGAATATTGATTTAAATTTCAAACAATGCTAATTTAGTGTCAGAAGCACAAAGATCATTGGTTCGATCCCAGTGAACATACATACTAATAAAATGTTTTCTACCTTGAAAGCACTGTAAGTCGCTTATTCAAATGCATGTAAATGTAAATATTGGAAAGATGTTGGGTTATAAAATGTGTAAAAGGTTACACACATTACGTATAAACTAACCCACATTTTGATTTGTAGCAGCAGTCAAAAATAATTTTATGACAACACAACAAAATTACGAATAAATTTTGGTTGTAATAAGCTGCTTGCTCAAACCTATGGGATCATTTTTTGATGCCAAGCTCACATTTTCATATAAGTGTTACATGCGACAACGTGTATTAAGTCTTCTGAAGGTTAATAATAGATTTTGGTGACAAACAAACAGGAATTGAAGAAAAATATTAACATCTGTCATATCTTTCCTTTGCACTGTTATTCTTTATTCAAATGTATTTTATGCATTACAAACCAGAAAGAAGGTTATACAGGTTTGGAATGACATAAGAGTGAGTATCATTTTGTGTGTCCCTTTAAAAAAAATTGAACTGCCACAGAAAGATTGCTTTAAAAATAACGGCTAACTCAAGCAGTAAAAATGACACCTTTTCTATCAGATTATTAGAGAGACATCTGAGTCATACTTATAATGAGTGAAAACGGTTAATCATAGTGGTCAGCTAAAAACTGTGATCAAGTTTGACCTTCCTCTTTCCAGCACATTCTGCACTGCACCAAGTGCAGATTCTGCTTTAGCTATTTGAGCATACTGCCTCTGAAAAGGCTTGGTTATACGAGAATGTAATTCTACGCAGACGGATAATTTCATTATGATGCACACTAATGCATTTTTGCATCCTGTGTGTACTTGCAGCTCGAAAAGTCTCAGGTATATGTATTTGCATCTCACTGTCTGTCAGTACAAATAACGGAGATGAGAGAATCACTCACCTGCATGTGCTGCTCTTCTGCATGACCTCAGCCCTGTGGTAACCAGACAGCTTGCAGAATCCGTCATTACTGTAAACTATAGGCCACTCCACGATTTGTGCATTGCCCAACAAGAAACTTGTCTCTGTAAACAAAGAGACAGGAAAAAGTAGGACTTTAATTGAATCTTCACAAAGGTACAGAAAGCATACTATGTTTACATTATATATATTCTATACAGTTAAATAACTGTAACTGTACAGAATGAATAGAATTGAAAAAAATACTAACTACTTGGTGGCATAATTTTAAATAACTAATAGAACACCCGTGGGGAAGAAAATGTGGTAATCCTTTCATAAAAGGTTAATTAAAAAGTATCACAGAGCCACTAAAAGAACAATTATCTGAAATGTGAAATCTCATGCTGTGTCTTGCACTGGTTAGAATATAGAAGCACACAATACCACACAAAGACATTTTAGTTCAGCTCGGATACTGTATATTAACTTATTTCAATTACAAAAAAGTAATATTGGACAGTTTGTATACAACCCTATTACTGCAAACAAATGTCCTTCTTTAGTTACAGAACTTTTAGATTCATCTACAGCTACAAACCAACATGTGGTGACTAACTAGCAAGGCTTTAAAATATAAATTAAATTAAAATACATTCACAGAATGTATTTAATATATCTGGCAGTTGTAGCCTAGTGGTTAGAGCATTGGACTAGCAACCGGATGGTTGGTCCCAGTACCAGCAGGAAACAACTGAGGTGCCCTTGAGCAAGACACCTCACCCCTAATTGCTCCCAGTGTGCCACTGGTAACTTGTAAGTTGGTTTGGATAAAAGTGTGTGCTAAATGAATAAATATATATTTTAAACCATCTGTTTATATTTTCATAAATCCCTGTTGATAGAGTTCAGACATCACAGAATATCAGCCTATGCACAAGTTTCTATGTAAAAAAGAGAAATATACATGCATTATGGGTGTGACAAAAAAGAACTAGAAAATAACAATGCTTCAAAAACACCTTACATGGATATACGCTCTGTAGTTTTCATTAGTGTTTTATTGATGCTAAATCCAGATGATTTCAGTGAGAGACAGAAAGAAAGAAAGAGTGATAAAAGAGTGAGAAATGATAGTATTAAGTAAGACAGACTGAGTGAGAGACATGTGACGACAGAGAAACATAAGTGACATTTGACGCAGTCATTTAAAGATGGCTGCTTCTCTCCTCCAGTAAATACTGACTATTCTCTTCTCCTCATCTATAGGAGCAGCTAAAAATGCTAAAGTCAAATGCTGTCCCCTTGAGGAAGACGAATGGAGACTCATTACAGAAGCCTCCACACCAGGGCCCCTGGCCCTCTCACATTAGGGGCCAATTGCCGAGAAGTGCTCCCCGGGGATGCCAGCGACCCATATCCTGTTGCCGGATTGGGGAACTGTGATATGATAATCCTGTAATGTTCTGTCACTGAAGATACATTGCACTCACTGAAGATACATTGCATTCACTGAAGATACATTGCATTGCACATTCCGACTAATAAAGTCCTTGCCAAGAATTCAAGCATTAATAACCAATAAAGAATAAGAGGAGAAGACCCAGCGCACTTCCGCAATGCTATTCCAACACAAGTCTACTTAAGTCTACTGGGCGATCTCTGCTGTTTGTGCGATACCGTGAAGATAACAACCAATTACAATGCTTGTGGTTGAAGTAAGGACAGTATATCGGTATTAAAAGTGGGAAAAACAAACCCCGGGCAAGAACAGCATCTATTACAGAGGCTATAAAAGGACGTGGCTGTTTTGTTCAGTGGTATGTACAGTCAAAACTAAGGAATTTCGAGACTCTAGACAGCCTAATCCTTATAATCACATTTGCCTGCATCTTTCACAAATTAGCTTTGCTGTTTTCAATGGCTGCGTCAATTCACACAGAATTTGAATAGCCCAAGTGGTTGTAACATACACATTGATCGCACTTCCAGTTCCACGTGAAGCCTAAGGGCATCAGTCAGCACTGTATGTTCATGATGGGAGGCTGCCAAAAGCTTAGGGTGTAAATAGTGAATAAGAGACATATTGACAATGTTGAAAGACTTAGCAGTGAACATGCAAAGCCCATGTGGGAGGTCAACAGACAGCTGCCACGCTGCTTTCTACGATATCAGAGCAATGGACATATCTATTTTTACATGCATAATCTTTCTTATTTACAAGCCCACACACAAACTCATTCTGTACACGTTACATAGTTTAGCACAGCACTGTAATAATTCTCTTATATTATATTTCAAAGAAATATCAAGGCAAAATGATCTACTGAGATTTCTGAGTTCACAGCGATACTACTCTGTACATCCGATTTAATCATTTACTGAAAGCAAAATGTCTTTTTCAGCCAATTATTTCTTGTCGACTCAACTACAGATGTCTTGTTCAACAAATGATCAATTAGCAACACAATGAGTTTTCATTTGTCATCGTTTATTTCTCAACACACTTTGCCTCTGAAAAAGAAAACTCAAAAGGCAAAACGAATTATGGGAAATAATTATATGTATATATACTCAATCAATATATGTATGTAAAACTCAATATATATAATAATATATCATATATAATATGATATATAGCATATTCAATAAACAGACCTTCATTAAATAAAAAAGATGAAGTATTTGGTCACAAAACAAACACCATCAACAATCAGAAACTGTAAAACAATAACAGTAAAATCGTAATCGCATAAATTAATCATGCTGCAATGGACCCTAGCAAATCACAAACATCTTCAATCATCTTCAATCTGAAACTGTTTTACAAACTCTTCTGTTAGGCTAGCTACTGTAGGAACAAAATATTGGGAAATATTATTGTGTTTTTATGTTTATTCAAAAGTCCTTACAAATGCGTTTTACTGCAGTGTGCTAAAACAGAATGTTCTGTTCACGCCAATGTTCTGCAGATCTGCTGTTCTAACAAGAAACGGCCATGATTTAACTTCAAAACTTTAAGTTTTGACAAAAGAAGGATGTATATTATTAATGTCTCTGATTATTAAACCCCATGCGCAATTTGTGACCTTTTCTTCATCTCCACTGCCTCTTACTGTCTTTCTTTAACTCGCAATAATTCTTTATTCAATTACGTTGTGACACTTTTTGTGTGTCAGCATTTGACTCCATTACTTCCAGCAAGAAGAGAGATGTCCAGGCCGTGTGCATTAGGAAATAACCACTGCCGATCTCCGGCCGAAGGTTCTGCCTTGAGCAAACGGCTTTGAAGACAGTTGAAGACAATTTAACCTCAAGCTTACACTGTGAATTCTAACTGAGAAGGATCAGACAAGGTCGGAAAAAGTTTGACATTTCCTAAGGGCTAGTATGTCACCTTTAATAAAACACGTTTGTCTGAATTGACAGGCTTCGTCTTCAGCTTCAAAATGTGCCTTTTATGCTGATTAAATGTTGTACACTCATTTTTACAGCTGCTGGCTAGAAAGAAGCTCTAAGCAATACAGATGGACAATCCTACGGTGTCATAGATCATTTACTGCCTTACCAACAGGTGGCGTTTTTTCAGCATATAGGACATTATGTATAAAAATTCTATAAATATGGAAATGCCATCATGTTTTTTCCTTATATAGGATCAGAAAATGGTTTGTTATGTCTTCTAAAATAAACTAATACATTTATGAAAGAAAACACATATTTTTATAGTACATTGCGCTTATTAGAGTTTACATATGGCGGCACGTCGATAACTTTGAATCTCATTTATTCTTGTGTGTTCTGAAATGAAACATGCATATGACAACTAGTCATGAGACATGAAAAGCTTGACGTAAAGCTAATCCTGTTTTGAACTTGACACAGCCAGTCCCTATTTATATTGAAGTACAATATATAACAAATCTGGACATTCTAACAAACTCTACAAATCTCATTTTGTGTTCCACAGAGCAAAACCATGCAGATTTGAAACATGATGACTGAGTGATCATTTTAGGTAAACTACGCCTTTAAATCTAAGCTTTCCACCATTAAAAAGCTTTTACACTATCGTAGGCTCCATCAGTAGAAGACATGACGCAGGAAAAGTCTTACTAAAAACAATCTTCAGAAAACCTGAGCAACACATAGGAGTTGGTGGTGGATCTTCGTCGTACAAAGCAGCTATCATGCAGGATGGAAAAATGAAGAAGACAACCCCACAAATATCTAGCAGACCATAGAACAGCAGACGAGACTGACAACACCAGAAAGACCAAAGCGGTCTGTACTTTCTCGGGTGGATCATGTCTTTCAGTGTGGCCTGTCATAGATGTTCTACCAGTCTTCGGTTGAAGACAAAAAATCTTCATCTGCATATAACTCCTGGCAGTTACTCCAGTGAGAAGTAATGACACTGAACAGACACATTTCTTCTATTTTTGGACCCATCACCATTACTGCATAATGCATTTTCTTTTTCTGGGCATGTAATGCTTTTGCATTCTATGTGTTCTTGAAATGGCTTGTGCTTGAGGTATGCTCCACCAGCTCTCATTTCCAGCGTGAACGGATAACTACAGGGAAAGTATTTAGAATAACAGATTCTATTAAGATAAACCTGCGTTTACACTGACTACATCATTGTAAGTGTCCGTGATCTTAAGGAAAACCATTTTCTGTTGGCAAATATGGATCCTAAACATGTAGGAAAAACATGGGCAGCTCTCTGTCCTGGTGACCATTGGTTTATAATAAGATAACACTTTCATTTCAACTATCTTTGGCTTCTATCATTCATTCATTTCTCCTCACACAGTTATCTTTTGCCTTTTTTGCTGTTATTGTCATCCACTCGATGACTGTCTGGTATTTGGTATTTCTGTGCTTTTTTATTTTCATCCTAGCACACACTCCACTTAACCAATTTGTTCACTTTCTTCTGCCTCCCTTTTCACGGTTTGTTGCTTGAGTGTTTCGTCTCTGCCTCTATTTGTTTGTCTTTATCTGTATTACACTTTTAGTATCTCTTTTTCTCTCGATGTTTCTTTTTGTCTTTGAGACTGTGTAGTGTGCCTGTACACCTCGCGCTGTGACAAGCGTTACAAAAGAGCATGCTCAGGATGGCCAGGGGCAGCCATGCTTAGATGAGCTGCGGTACATTGCACAATCCCCACACGCAAATGAACAGTTGTAAGGAGGTAGAGGGAGAAGTAAGAGAGAACAAAAGAACACAAATGTAGGAGAAAACATACAGTGGCATAATACCACTAAAATAATGCTGCCATATTTAACCAAACTCTGACCCCATACTCATATCTGATACATGAATTGTCAACCGTATTTACTGTAGAGGTGGGATATCTGTCCACAATGTAGTTCTTTTGAAGTCATTTCAATTCCCCAGCCAATAAGACTCCCTGCTGTCGCCAATTAGCCAAAAGTCAACCCTACTACAAAAAGCTTTTCTAACACAGTTGATTCTTTACTTACATAAGAAAATTGGAGGAAATTATGCACTGCTTCTTGTTGCTACACAAAGGACATGTAAAAGTAAAAAGCAAAAACTGACCTTGTTTAGACCCTTTATAAGCGAATTGGCAAAACTCAAACAAACCCCTCTGTCCGCAAACAAAGGGATAATGGAAAACTACAGGGAAAGGTTGGAGTTGTAAATGAGGGATAAATACAAACAGCTTTATCATTTATCATGACAGCAGCACCTGTATTATTTGTGGCAGACATGCAGTATTTTTGCCAGAAGCAAAAGCAAATATATAGTCTAAAACCATATATGAACTCTTGACAGATCTATGCTTATTATGCATATAGATAATTTTTGTCTGTTACATAATTCACAACAGCATTAAAGAGCTTTAATAATACACCAAGCACCACTTAACATCTTGGGAAACTATTGAGTTTCGACTCAAATGATAAAGGAGCTGGTTGGTCAGCTCTAGAAGATTCTAGGGAATCTAACTAAACCAAGCTTGTCTTTCTTTCTGACAAGAATGTCATTCAATCTCAAAGTCTTACAGTCTTCATGTCATTCACTTGCCAATGAGCACAAAAATGACTCTTCGTTTACTCTTTTCTGAAATGGCTTCTTATAGCTGCAAGAATCAGACAGGATTTATACAGCTACATTTAAATATACTTTAGCTTTATACTTATCACTTTAACTTGCCTTTTGCAGATGGCTGTGTTTATTTATTCAGGTACAGAATGTCAAGTGTAGTCAATTCATTTGTAGCCTCACTGTACATCATCAATTAATGAAGTGAAAATTCATTATAATACAATCTATGATAAAAATGCTACAAAAAATTAAGTAATGTAAATTGTAAATTCACAAATCAATCAGTCAGTCCATTCAGCATATTTCAATTATGTGATAGTGTACAATAATGGGATGGGGGTCTAATATAAGATCTGCTTAATTTGCACTAGAATGCTAAAGAGTGTGTTAATTTCCTGCACATATTGCATTAATTAAATGTTAAATGATCCCATGATAAGCTCACAAAAAACAAGCATCTTGTTAATGCAGTGACTATGATTAGGAAAAATGGCAAGAGCTGAGAATCTTTCGGGATCAGCGTTTCTTGCCCTTTACAAAATACAAATGTACCGGATTTGCTTTGATTAGGAAAAAAATGTGTGGGAGCCCCGAGAGGTCAGAGAGCTGCCAATGGCAAATGTCATGGTGCGGTTTTATGCGCTAAGAGAGCACTGCATGAACACACACGCATAAGTTCATCATATAGAACTTTCTAGTGTCTAAACAATCAAAACCATCCCAGATGCTTGAAAAGTGTGTGAGAGATACAGAGTGAGAGAAAGATAAATGAATAAATGGATTTTGTTTCAGTGTAATCGTGTGTGACCTCTGCTGGTGAGGACCTTTTTCACAAACGCGCACCAAAGCCATAACAGATTCACAAATAAAATGTTTAAAGTGACACAAAATCACTCTGCAATTCACACAGACAAAAAAACATCATTGATGAAACGAGTCACCACCAAGCAGCTAACAAAAACAGCATTTAAAAATGATTAAAAATAATGATTATTGAGAATTAACAGGTAAATGACACTCTCTGACTGTTTTAATGAGACATTATCTGGCAACACGCAATCGTTTTCTAAAAATAGCTAATTTCATGGAATTACAAATGCTGCTAGTGGTTTCTACGCAGTTTGCAATAAAAACCTAACAGTTATCAGTTTAAATGTTTAGATGAAAGTTAAACAAAACTACGCTGAAATTGTTGTTTACGTAAATGAATAACAGATCCTGGTACTTTTCAGACGATTAGACTACGTTTAATGCAAATAAATGTTTTCCCCATGTGCGCTTCATCATGGGTGTAGGTAGAAGATATCACATACAGTATAACCAAATTCCTATATACAGTACCCTACGCTAATTAATGGATGCTGAAAATGCATATTTGGTAAATAATAAAAGCAATGGTTTGGTATCGATTAAGCAATGTGTTATTGCTGAATCAATACTGTTATGATAACAGAGAAATACATTTGGCACAGTTTGTTTAAATGTCCGATATTAAGCTTCGACACTCTAATGGCAAATGTTTATACTAACATTGAATTAATTAATATATTTGGTAAAAAGGAGTATGAAGAACTGACTTAACGCATTCTTAAACCGACGGTAAATATTAAATCGCTCTTTGAATAAATAATTCAGCTTTCTTTTCATACAAATGAACCTGCCTGTACAATCCTAATACTGAAAAAATAAAAACTATTAAAGTTTAAAACAAACTCATAATCATTTTTACTCACTCCAAAGCACACAAAGAGCCAGAGAAATGTTAAACATCTTAGGACAAGTGTAAAAACATCATTAGGCAACTGATAAACACTTTCCCTTTGCTTTATCAGGTACTGCAATCTGAAGAAATCATCTTACCACTTGAGCGACGAACAATGTTTTCCAAAAAAGTGTTTTGTGGTGCCACCAGTCCTCTTTTTCCTCCGTGCATTCTGCGGCCGGGCAGCGATGGTCAGGCTCGCGCACTTGCTGGAAGCTGGTCGTTAAACTGATACAGGCGGGATGGGTATCTATCGGTGGGATGGAGAAGATCATGGTAACGCTGCGCCGTGCCTGACTGGTATGGGTTCTTTGTATCAAGGAGCACTCGCAGCTCTGCAGGCTCCGTGCGCCCCTGGTCGAATGCGCCTGCGCACTTGCGTACTGTAAAAATAAAAAAAACTGACTGGCATAGGAATCTCGCGTTTGATGCCCGGTGCCATGTGATACGCAACAGTTGCCTATTGCGCTCGATTCAGAAATATGGAAACCGAGAGTACTGCAAATTTAGACAATATCAGAGTTTCTGTGCAAAATGTGGATTTTCTCTAGGTTAAGAATGTTACAATTCATAAAAAGGTTTCTGCGCAACGCACAAATATTTACGGTGTTCACACATTCTTGACATGATTGTCGTTAAATCGTACAGGTGCTCTGCCCTCAATTAGATTTCCCCAAGCACATTTTACAATCTTTTTAAAGTATTTCCTGCAATATCAGTAAACATGAATGAAAGAAACTTTTTGTTACAGAGTGATATCGTATATTATCCGTTGATATGCTTTATCACGTGTCACGTTGCGGGTAAAGAAGGTAAGGCCTTACGGTTAGATATGAATTAATAAAAGGCTAATTTTCTAGAAGTAGAGAAAAGAAAGAAAGAAAGAAAGAAAGAGATTTGCGATCCTCTATCACGCCACATTTTATGAAATACAGTTATGGAGTGTGGAAAGCTTCCTCCCTCCCCTCCTGTGCTCCTGAAGTTTGCCTGAGTGAGTGGGCTGCGGACAGAGCCCCTATTGTTCCCAGCCCACTCCTGCCTAATATGGAATTCGCAAGGAAACCAATGATTTCCTGACACTGACGATGCGCGTAGCCGCGCGGGGACGAATGAAAAAAGTCGTTTGGAGTATCGAGGGATTTAATCGTGACCGTAGAAACGGTTTCGCCGCTGTATCCGAAACATGTAAACAACGGGATGCGAGTTGTAGGAGTTATCGCAAGTTTGCGTAAAACTGCTGTCAATGGCGTCGGATTGTTTGGGAAGCGAGAGCTAACGCGTGGCTCACCTACTTGACGGATTTGACTGAGCACACATCGACCCGCGAGACACGTAAAGTCGAGTGTTTTACGTAGGATTACGGTCCAAAGTGTCAGAGTATTTTCTGGTTTTGTCAACCAGCAAGGGTTAGTGAATATAGTTTGAGAACTTCTATCATGCCTACTCTCAGATCGAAAACTAGGCAGAATGCTGTGGAAATGGCTGAGGATGGAAGCGATCGCGATCCTCTCGATACCGCCGCCAAAAAGATGTTGAAATGCGTCGTGGTCGGTGACGGAGCGGTAGGGAAAACCTGTTTGCTGATGAGTTACGCGAATGATGCTTTTCCGGAGGAATATGTGCCGACTGTATTCGACCATTATGCGGGTAAGATGGTTTCTAGCTCAAATCACTAAACTGATATCTGTGTGTACCGTGTATGTCTACCTAATTGTTGCGTACCACCCCCACTACAGTCGGGTAGGGGACGGTCCCAAGAATAGCTGTCTGAAAGAGGAGATGTTACCGACTGCCAGAGCGAGGACTGAGGGCCGATAGAGCACGGATAGAAACATAGAGCAGTTAACTGAATGAATATAAGACCGTCTTAAATTATAAGCGGAAATTATTAATGTGCACGTTAAGTGTTGCGCATCAATAAACGTAAAAACTCCCTCAACCTGTTGATTACACGAACAGCACGAAATCACACGAAACACACACACACACACACGGAGTGTAAAGGATTTGGTTTATCTGCAGGGGAAAGCCCCCTCTGCGATAACACATGAATGCTTTGAGTCTAATGAAGGTCAACTCCTAATTACACAGTATAGCTGAGGTCAGCTCCAACATCCTCTGTGAGTGACATATACACAGAAAACCTTCTTAAAACATCTACAGTGCAATACTTTTTAAAGCTTTGATGTTATTTATGACAGTGTCCTGTCCACTATAAAAATGTAACGATGCTCAAGCACCGTTTGAGGGGTTGGACTACATCCCTCACATCCTCAAATATCTTTTTAATGTACTAAAGTTTGTTTGTATATTTAAACAGAAAAGAAACAATAAAGAAAACTTTCCCTGATGACTAATAGTAAGTTCCCTCAGACAACTGTAAACTTTCTCCAGTGTGATATCTGAACTCCTTTATCACTTTAAAAATAACGTGGCATTCAGGTTCACTTCAAGGTTAATCTTATTTTAGTCAAATATATTATTAAAAAACAAGTCCTCTGTTACAAATGTGTACATTTGAGTTTTTCATAGCAGTGCATGTTTTTAAACCTCACTAATAGCACATTTTATCTTATTGGAATTATTGGAATTATTTTATTTTTATTTATCATCATTAAGCATCATTTTTGTGTGCAAGTTGTATGTTCGAATTGTATGTTTTGCAGTTTAGTCTTTCAAGCAAAATCTCTCTCAAGCTCTCTCCATGATGACTAATGGTAGAATCACAGTTTGATTTACATCAACACTGTTTACAGAAAAATACTCTAGAAAGAGTTTGTGAATTAGCAAATACTATCAAAAGCAAAATAGCTTTAACAAAATAAATAGTTTTGCCTGGAAGCAATTGACTTTTTACGAATCCCTCCAGCTTTTATTTAGCCACCAGAAGTTTCAAAGCAGTTATTGTCAAAGGATTTAAAAAAGACGCCATTCTTTCTAGGCATGTTTATTATGGCTGTGCCAAAAAGAAGCACACTTTTCCTATTTTATACCTATTTAATTGTATCCTGTGTTGTAATTTTCTCCAGCTGGCCAGTCCACTGACTGAACTCAATCAAGCCAAGTATTGAGTAACCTCAAGCGCTAAACTCTTGGGAGCTGAATGCGATATTATTTTCAGGAAGTATGAAAACAGTTAAATTTGTGATTTCGATACTACCTGTGCCACAGAAATTACACGCTTCACCTTTAAGGAGATGAAACGGTGGAGAGACCATAAAATGATTTTATTGGGTTCTTTTATAGTATACTGGCAAACAGATGTGAATTCAAATTTAGAAGCACTGAAACACGGTTTGGAGGCATAATTTACAGCACATGAAAGTATGAGTGTAGTGAAACCCGATAAATTAAAGAGTGTTGTAACTCCATCAAATACTCTTCATGAAAAACAGCAGGGTTTGCATCAAAGAGGACTGTCAAGAAAGTCTGGCCTGGTATAGATTGTTGTCTATCCAGACTAAGATGTCAGCACTACATATGCAACGTCCCACAGAAGTTCTTCCATGTATAGAGGGGTAATAGAGATGGAGTATGAGAGAGAATAGAGGAAATATTCTTCCAGTATTAACAACAGGACAATGAAAACACAGTGCCAGTCAATCGCCTGCTTTCACATGAAAACCCCATTACTTCTTCACATGGATGGGGCATTGACACAGAATCATAATAAAGTAGTGAATTGTCACTAAAGAGCACAGAGATCCCATTGTAAGCCACTGAAAGCTTTACTGTGCTAGTATGCAAGAATTGTTCTTAGAAACTGTCATTTTTTCCATTCATTGTTCAGCAGAGTGTGTAACAGAATAGTCAAAAATCAAAAACTCAAACTACATAAAACAAAGTAATTTTTGTAGACGTTTAATAACGTTTAATAAATGAAATGCTGAAATAAATATCAGGTCTACTTGACAAATCCAAGGTGCAGGAATTAAGATATTAAGATATTTAGAATTATGTATGTCTTGGGGATCTTAGATTCAGACAACATTGTATAACATTTTAGACAGTAAACTGACTCTACAAATACATTTCACCAGAACTATTATGTGTGCAGAGCTAGTACTCTCCCTGAGGGACTGTGATTTCCGTCCATAAATCCCTTAGGATCAGAATTCCCTTGTCCAAAACGAACTGATGACATTCCCACTCCATGACACGGTGCCTGTTAATGCGTTGCGAGATGACTCATCGTCTGGTGACGCTCCCACTAGACCACTAACAGAATCGGCTAATCTGCCAATGATACTGCTTTGTGGATATCACTGTGTGATTCACAAAGCATGAGGGAACAGACTTTTGACATGCTTATTTAAATGGACAAAGCAGATGGAAAGGTATACAAAGGAGCAATTCATTTTTTAATGATAAACCTCCTCTGCTTGGTGCAAACTGGCCAAAACTGAATGGATAGAAATGTCTCTAGAAATACTTTAGAAGATTAAACCTCTAGAAGTCTGACTTATTATTTCCCTCTGTTGTTGACAGCTCATTTTAGGCTCATGGTTTTTAACAACCATAAGGTTTGCTGTACATTGCTGTACAGACACAATAATCAATAATTTAACACATATTGTTTTCTCATTATGCTTTAGTTATTTGTGACTCTTGGAGACACAGAGTGTGCTAATAAATAAACATCAGCTAAGTTTCAGTTTACTTAAAATACTGATCTCAAGAGTTTTAAATCTTTACAAAAACATTGGGAGGATGATGAAAAATGATTTAAATGTCTAAATTCAATTCAACTATTTATTTATGTATTTGTTATTTATTTATTATAATTATTTCAAAGTTATTTTTATGCAGTATAGCTTTTTTTTATAATTATGTATGTAAGCAATAAGGATGTAGTGGATGAAGAGGTCATAGCTGTGCTCCAATCAGAATCAAAGACTGGTACTAACAATTATAAATATAAAATAATGCATATTATACTTTTTTCAGTTTACACCTACAAAAATGCCACCTGTGTAAAATCATAGACTTATTGAGCTTAGACTTTTTGCTGAGTAGAAATATTGTCACAGTTATTTAGTTCACTACTAGCCTTACTATTAGTGCTGTGTAAGGGCCTTGCACACTCTCTTGGCTTCAGAAATAACAGGATTAATCACATTAATGTCTTTTTTTAGTTATACCATGCAAAATGTGCATGCTTATTTCCTGCACTCATACACACTGGCAGGAACGGTGCTGCAACAACAGGAATCAAATGAAGATAAAACCCTGAACTTCTGCACTTTAACCCACGAGTGTCTTTTACAGTAACATGACTGACAGAAGCTTTCAGAATCACACTTTGGTCTAGAAATGCCAAACACTAAAAATAAAACAGTGTACACATCACCACACTGTGCAAGTGCAAATATAAAGACAGGGGGTGTATTTGACTTTTTTCTAGGTAGAGCTGCTATTGAGAAAAATAATGGAAACGAACATAATGTGTTGAACATTTTTATATCTGGGATATTGCCCACTATTTCCTAGGGTTTCAATGAAAATGAAATATTAAAGTATGCTTAGGTTCTCAGAGATGGTCCGTCCAGCTGTGTGTTTTGCTGATTTGTGTTACTGTTATTTCCTTGTCGTGTTGAGTAATCCTTGCCTCGTGTTTGTTTTAGTGCAGATGATTGTACAGATGTGATAGAGCATAGCCAATACATGAATGTTATCGGTATTTTGCTTATTGGATTGTGTCCAAATGTCCACAGAAGAATGGGTGGCATTTACGGGTGAGCACAGTAATAGAGAAACTACAGCAAATGGTCGATACTTGAGTCCTAATGCACTGCTGCCGGAATGGGAAATGTCTGTCGCTATTACCGTGTGAATATCTATACAATTGCCTGTTCTGTTTACATCTCATGTGCTGATTTCAGTATAGTGGCTGTTGCAGTCTACTCAACTGTCACATGTGAAAGAGAAAAGATGCATGAAGAAGAGTACTGTGAAGAGGCCTGTAGGGGCACGGGGGGCTTCTGACACCCCAAATCATGTTTCACAACAGTGGACCAGGCTTGAGGTGCGACTGTAAACATTTACTTCTCTCCAGGCCACAGAATGGCGGCTGGGGTTTGCAGAGTGCTCATGGGGAGAGGCAGCTGACCAGAAACAACAGCTGAGGGTCTAACTCACAGTCTCACTGAACCTTCTCCATCTCCACCCACGTGCCCGTTCTCTCTCTCTCTCACGCAGATGTCATCTATTTCTCAATCCTTCGCGATAACTTCCTGACCAGTTATCACAATTTTCCATTTTTAATGCTCATTGGGAAAGCGAAACTAGCGACTGACATATAGAAAGAAAAGCATGTGTTTTGCCTGGGCTTTGTAAGGAGTATATTTGCCTTGGCAAAAATTTGGTTTTGCTATGTTTGAAATCTGTGCAAGAGGTTCTGTGCTCCTATTGGTCACTGTCACAGATGTGAAGTCAAAAAAAGTTAAACAAGTTAGTCTTTTTGTCTGTACATCATACACAAAAATTAAGGTGCTCTGACAGGATGGTCCATATAGAACCTTTAACATCAATAGAAAGCTGTTAGTTCTTTGTAGGGGAAAAGGTTCATTAGACTATAAAAAGTAAGAAGGAAATGGTTCTTTTAAGAACCTTTGAGCAACCCAAATGGTTCTTCTATGGCATCACTTTCAAGAACCTTTCATTTTTAGGAGTATATATATATATATGAGTAAACAACGATCGTTTCTTTCATCTCAATGTCCATTGTTGTTTACGAATCACCACAACACCCTACGTCAAATGGATTGAGTTATAAGAGTTCACCTAGCTCGCTTACAGGCATAATGAGAGTCAGAGAATTATTTAAGGAGGTGAAGTGTATTCCTGCACTTTGAGATCAAACACACTGTATAGATTCCTTATTTAGCCAAGCCCCTGGAGGCGAAGAGTATTGTGCTTGTAAATGGACCTGCCAGGAACAGCTGATGCACAGTGACCGACTCACGGCCAGAGTGTCCGCTCCGTCCTCATACTCTACAGGGGAACGACTTCTCAGAACATCTAATCATAATACTGCCTGCTCATCTACCTGTAGCAGAAATGCCTCACCTTTCTTCTAGATAAATATGAGCCTGGAGGTGTTTGCACACCCCTCATCAATGACCCTCCTTCAAGAGATTGTATCGTCTCTTATCTCTAACGTTGAGCATGCGATTGCTAAAATTAGCATTGAGATTAGTGATCGCTCGAAGCGGTGTAAGATATGACTGAATATTTCATTTGAATTTCAAGTGTCCCATAGTCTCTAAGGTCATATAGTCTCTTCTTAATTGTACTCATCATTTGTGAAACAACTACTTTGCACTTTCGAGTCAAACGGTAAAGCAGCGCTATAGGGGTTATTTTGCTGCTTATATGTATATGTATTCTCATTATTTTTTTATAGGAAAGGATGCCAGAGCCGGGATTGGAACTCGTGTCGCCGAAGTGCAGTTGCGCTGTATATGTCTGGAGCACTGTCCACTCAGCCACAGGTTCCGACATATTCTCATTATTTTGAACACATCTATAGTTATCCGGTGGCACAGAGTTAGACCTCTTGACAGAAACAGCAACGCGTGCGCAGTAAGAGTTAGGAGTGCAGTTCCTAAAAGCACATTACTGGCTTTGCAAACACTGTGGCACTTTTATTTTTTTATTCGTTTACATGCCTGCGGGGTATTCTAAGTTGAGGTGCTATTTGTTTTTATATTAGACTTTTTTTATATTTACTGTTGCACTAAAGTCCAAAAGTGAAGAATTTATGTTATTTATTACTTGATTGTTCAAGCTACCTCACAGAAGTGCTCTGTTTGTTAACAGAGTTGTTGAATGTTAAAATAAGGTGAATTAAATCAAAAATAAGGAACATCCTGGATCTGTTTCTTCGCTCTTCTTTATTTTTTTTTTATGTATTATAGAAGTATCGGATCGGGACTCGGTATCGGCAGATACTCAAAATCAAATGACTCGGACTTGAGGGCAAAAAAACCTGATTGGGACATCCCTACTACTACGGCTGACCCGAATTGTTAAAATTGTGTATTTCATATATCAAGTTGTTGCTCTTTGTTCAGGGACTGATGAAAGGGACTCTGTTTAATGTGAAATTCTATCAAAAATGCGGTTGACCATCTGATCTATTTTGCTGGGTGTTTTGGAGTTCGTTGAAGGGGTTGTCTCTTCTCTCTTATCTCCTTAAGGGTTCTCGTATCCTTCAAGTAGTGTAGCCATATATAGCTCAATCTATAGCGGTGGTTTGCGGGGGGCTTTGGGTCTTACAGGTCTGTCCTTAGTGTTTGTGATAAGAACTGAATGAAGCTGGTGGGTTATCATATATTGGATAAAATCCTGGGATTTACCTAGGGCACTGAATGTGAACATTGATATTCCAGGCAATCATAGAGCCCGGGGTGTCTTGAAAGGTTCTTGAGGCCTGAACAATCTGATGAGGGCTGTTGTAGTTCAGTCATGAGTATTTTACAATATATTCCATATACAATTAACTCCCAATATTTTAATTGTCAGGTATATTTGAACATGAGAAAACTGTGAACAAAGGAAACTGAAGATGGTACTACAAATAAACGAAAGCAAATACAGAAGTGTTCTTCTTTGCAGGGCTCAGTTCTTCTTTGTAATCTTCTCTGAAGACCTCATGAAATCTCTTTATTTTCTCATTTGTCCTTTTCATATACACAAATATACACACTCCATCAAAGGTTTATCAAACCACTAAGAGCATGAATGCTCGAGACCAGAGAAGTATCAGTATCTGTTTGTTTGAAACTCATGTTCAGTCCAACTGTTATCCTCAGCAGAGTTTCCTTTATAGGATGTTGTTTGATGACAAAAGGCCGGCTTGTTTGGGTTTTTTTTCTAGTTGTGTCAACACAGCCGCTCTCTCGTCCTCATCACCCACCACGCAGAATGAAACGTTACACACACACCCTCTTTTCCAAAACCCATCACCCCTTGCCGTTGACAGCTGTCCTGGTCCACATCATCTTCTGTTCCCACCCACAACCAAACAACAGCAGGTCCAGAGTTCTGGAAGTACATCAGAGAGCTGTGATACAACACTAAACATACAGTTGTACAGACTTTTTTGTCTGTGGATTTTAGTTTTGCATTTATATTTAATGTAACAAACTGTCTTTTTTGTTTTCTCAGTTAATGTAACAGTATCTGGGAGACAGCACCTGCTGGGATTGTATGATACTGCTGGACAGGTGAGTTCATATTTCAGAGAAAATAACCCTTATGTCTCTTAAACCTTTACGTTTCTTTTTTCTGCAGAACACAAAATAAGATATTTAGATGATTAAATCAACATTGGCACCGATTGACTTTCATTGGATAAACAGAAAACCACTGAGACATTTCTCAAAATATCTTCTTTTGTGTTCCACAACAGAATTTGAACAAATAATTTTTTGTATTTTTGGGTAAACTGTCCCTTTAAACACCATTGTAATCCAAAAATGTGTGGATCACTGTTTCATAGAAGAACGAAGAATGTCAAAAACATATAGCCTACATGAGGAACTTATAATGTTGTTGATGACCACTTCCTCTTCCCTATTCTTCTCTTACTGCCATTTCCACTATCTCTATCATCTTGTGTCAAATCAGGTTCAGTCCCAGATGGACGTCTTTGGCCATTGCATCACATTTTTCTTTTGAATTCTTTTACATTTTGCGAGTAGAGCGTCTTTTTTGAAATTGTGAAGACAAAAATAGCGCTTTGAAAGTAACTTGGTCCAAATAGCTGATGAGTCAGACAGGAAGGTACCTCTATAAATGATGCTATATTTAATAAAAATTACGCTCCTTTTGACATGTTTGTGTATAGTACTGAATTTTTAATACATGGGAGATGTTCTGAATTTAAAATAAAGTCAAGCAATTATTGTGTTTTCATGACATTCATTGTATTCACTTTTAAATGGGATGCTTCTGCACACCTTAGTTATGTGGCACTTTTGTTCTCCTAAGAGTCAGTGTTTGTTTTATTGGCTAGGTAAGATTGCTCTAAAAATCACTATTTTGACTTTGACTTGACAGTTGCTAATGTTCCCCAAGGTGATGGCATACATTAAGTTGAATACATTTTTTAGCAGTGCATAAATTTGAATAAAGAAGGACAAAATGTGTATGCCAAAACATGCAATATGTACATAAGGAGTATAGCATTATGTGCATTTTTACAAAGGATGTTTAAGATGTTTCACCATTTCACTATAGGGTACAGATTTACATATGCATATATAAATATGCATATCTACCCACAATGCACTAGGGTTGCAATTAAGTCTCACTTCTTAAGTCCTGCTTATGCAATTGACAGCGTTGGTTTAAATTACAGACTTGGTTTCAACAGCTATTTTGCCTCAAGTAGCAATAAACCAAGCATAATGTAAGCATTACCATTCAGTTTGATATAATTACATAATGGTTGTTAGAAAGTAAGTGGAAAGCACAGTTTGAGCTGGAATGAGCTGTTATATTTGTTTTGATGTGCTTTAAAATCACACAGACTGACTGATCCACAGTGTTGTGTAAATGAAACTTATGTAATTTAACACATCTGCCATAGTAAGCAGTTCACTAATGCAGAAGAGCATCTTCGTAAGGTCTGGACCGTCTCTTCTATTGATCACTGACTGTAAGATCAATGGCACTCCAGAAGAACGGACTTTTACAGGCCATTGATGCAGAGCTGTCATTCAGCGCTGAGACATTAAAGGCCATGTTTTAGAACACAACAACTGATAAAATGTATATCTTCAAAGTCATTTTTGATTTAAGCGTCTAGAAAGTGTATAAAAGTAAATGTTCCTATAGTGATTTAGTTAAAGTTGCCACTGCATTTAACCTTTTCAATTCATTGTCTGATCTACAATTTTATCTACGATTTAGTTAGTTTACACTTCACTGGAATATATTTTAATTTGGTCAAACTGGCATTTTTTGTATTAAAACTACTAAACTGTAAATGTTGTCCCTGGCAACCTACACTTTCATGTCTCTCATAGCACTCCACAGCATCCTCCTACTCACAAAATGAAAATTTTAAACCCAAATCAATATTTCAAACCCTTTTATTTATTTAGAAGGTAGCTGTGTGATAAGCAGGATAATGTCACTACTACATTATCTGGTGTCATCATCAGCCTGTTCATTTCCTTTAGTTTATTTAGCGATAATGACCGACTAACTGTACTGTACATTATTACTTACTCGATCCAAATTAGCTTTTGTAACATCTTTTAATTGTAAGAAGAATGAACCGAATGGAAATAAAAGCAGAGTGAACCACTAATCAATTCTTTCTTGTGTTTCAGGAGGATTACAACCAGCTGCGACCCCTCTCCTACCCCAACACTGACGTCTTTCTCATCTGCTTCTCCGTGGTGAATCCGGCTTCCTATCACAACGTGCAGGAGGAATGGGTACCTGAGCTCAAATCCTGCATGCCTCACGTGCCCTACATCCTCATCGGAACACAGGTGCGAGATATAACTCCTACATATGAAAGAGTTATCTATGACCTAAACAATAAAATAAATCAGTCTTCAGAAGTTAGAATATTAGGGACAGCTGAGAAACTTGAAAAAGATCGACGATCCCAGCAGATTATACGCTGGGATAGCTATGTGGAGATTTTTGCAAATGCAATACCCAGCAAGAGTCTACGGTTTATTTATAGAACTTTTATTCTTTTACATTCAGATTGACTTGCGTGATGACCCAAAGACACTGTCCCGTCTGCTTCAGATGAAGGAGAAGCCGCTGAGCTATGAGCAGGGCCTTAAATTGGCCAGAGAGGTGATTGAATCAGTTTTTTGGTTCGGTTATCATTTGTTTATAGTTGATCTAAACATCTCACAAAGCTTGAAGTTGTGGGTTTCAAACCATCGCTTCTTTCTAATGCCAATGAATTCGTATGGATTAATTTGTAAATAATGATTAATGCAAAAGAAAAAACCAAAATGAACATTATGGTAAGTCGGTTGTGATTTCAACATTAAAACATTTGGCTTTGAATACATTTAGGCATTTAGCTGACGCTTTTATCCAAATATATATATATATATATAACATTGCTAGATACTACCTGTAGAGGAAAAGAGAGAGGTTTTTTTTGAGAGGGTGGTTAGGATTTTACGTGTTCGTGGAAGAGGTGTATTTTTAACTGTTTCTTAAAAGAGGTTAGGGATGTGGCTGATCGGATTGCGTTAGGGATAGAAAGCTAAATGTCAAATGAGTTATTATGAAAAGAGCAATGGATAAAACATACTAATTCATAGGAACAGAAACTTGTTTTTGGTAATTAAGTAAAGTCATTTGTGCTAATATTATAATAATAAGCAATAAGGTACTCGAGGCCGTGCTTTATTGTGAATAAGTGAGCTTTGACTTATACATGATAAAGAACTAGCCTCGAGTACCTTATTTGTTTATAAAACACTTACAACCCAATACAAATATTGAAATCTAAAAATATGTATCAATACAAATTTCATGAGGAAAATCACAAAAAGCCTTCCTTACTTTGGAAAAAAAATAGTCCATGACCGACTGTCAGGGTTTGTTTATTGCTATTGACCAATCAGAATCAAGGACAGAAGCTAACCATTTCAAAATATTACGTATATTATTGATTCTAATTCCACAGATCGGAGCGCAGTGCTATCTTGAGTGTTCAGCGCTGACTCAGAAGGGACTCAAGACAGTGTTTGATGAGGCCATCTTGACTATCTTCAGCCCCAAGAAACAGAAAAGATGCTGTGCGGCCTGCAGAAGCTGCTGTGCTATCGTGTGAGGATAGACATCTCCAACTGTGAACACCCACGCCTCCTTTAAAGCTTTGTCTACACCACAGACCCCAGCCTCCAAAGCGCCTCCAGTCCGGTGCACATCCTTCCTTTTTCCATCAGATTGTTGTCCCTCAAGACAATAAGCGGTCCTGCCCTCAGCGCGTGTGTCTAATAGAGAGCTACTCTGACAATTGTTGGAGTTCAATAGAAAAGTGCCTTAATCCCCTCCAACCGCCTTGCAAAATTCTGTTCTCAAGCCAAAGAATAGTAACTGACGTGCAGCGACGTCTTCAATTTCCAATCAAAATATAAATGCCAGATACTTCTCCGGGCCATTGGCCGTTTTTAACAGACCACGCTATACGGTTTCTCAAGGCTTATGAAAAAAGTGAAAATCCATTCCTGCGTAAAGGCGGCTTCTCTCAGTCACCTCAGATCAATACTGTGCTCTTTCTGCAGTCGATGCTTCAGCAGTTTGAGCTAGTTAATAAGGGAAATTCTCCGGAGGCTCGCCAGCTCATCAATGGAGAGAGAGATGTTATAGAGACTAGACAGAAAGAGAGAGAGAGAGAGAAGTGTATCTTTACCACAATTAATTTGTCTTGTGGGTCAAAATTAGCATCACCACGTTATACACAGATAAACTGCTATGTAAGTACACACCCAAAAATTACAATCATACACGTTACATAAAGACTAAAGTCGAATGGTCGAGTGACATATATGTGACCCTGTCTGAGATAACAAGCTTCAAAGTTTGATTTCACCTTTGATATTCACCTAAATATCACTATGTTTCAATTTTTGACATGTCATTACTCAGTCAATATTAAAAATATCAAGTTTATATTTTCACAGAATGTTCTTTACATTATGTAGGATGATTATATGTAGAAAACAGTAAATCACAAAAAAATGACTTTAGCTGGGAAGGGTGACATATGTTGTAAATTGCCACAAGAATGATTAATAATTTAATTGGTTTTCAAAAATAAGAGGTTTCACTACAAATAAAAAAACATTGTTACTGTAGAAACAACAAATTAGCTGGATTTACAACAGTAACCATTGTTTACCTGTGGTATTTGTAGTAAAACTGTGGTTTTACAAATGGTAATGTGCCAAAATACATGGTTACTATGTTTTTACTATAATTAAACCATAGTTAGATTTTCTGTGGATAATTTGACAAGCAGTTTTCTATCCTGTGCTCTGACCCTAGATGTTCTGTTTAAACAGGACATTTTGGTGGATGTTTAAACAGTTACATTGTAAAAAAATCTAAACCTCTCCAACTTTTTAGGTGACTTTCAGTTCCATTTAAATTTTTCATTTGATGCAATAAGTCACTAGAAAAATGTTAGTTGGAGAGGTTTCCAATCTTTTACAGTGTAAGTCACATGAATTATGATTTGATATGGTAGTTGATTTCAGGCTAAGTGATATTCTTATTTTATCAAGCATTTGATTGGACAGAAATCTATGTAGTGCAGTGTGAGTCATCAATATTTTTAGTCTGTTTTCCCAAGAGAGAAAGAAGAAAATACCTTTCAAATGCTAAAAATATTAGGAATACAGTACACACACACACACACACACACATCAAAACAAAAATTATATGACTTTGTGTTCACATAATTTGCAAGCCATTAGACAATTATCTTTGTAGGACGTAGGTGTTGAAACGATCGTGCCATACAATGGTTCTGTATTTTAATATTTATCATGCACATTTAAATTTTAATTCTATAATGCGCTTGAATTTTATGCTAATGTCTTCTGAAATGGATCAGCCTACACACTTTCTTAAAAAATGCTTTCATTTTCCACTTTGAAGAATAAGACAGGCCTTCTAAACCAAAAAAACCCCGTATTGTTCAGTATTTTATCTGTGTGAAGTCATGGGTTCACAAAGCACCAGCCCTGTACACTGTTAACTGTTCTGTTTTGCCTCTGGCCAAAGCCACCCCCGTGTTTTCCCCTTTAAAGAGCAGCTCAAACACAAATGGCTTTGTTCTGCAGGCTTGTAGGCCTGCAGCATTGATCATCCACTCTTGTAAGTCCTTTTGCAAGTATCCTTTCATGTAGTTGTGCTCTTTTTTCTAAATGTTTGGTTTTGTATTTAGATGCAGTGTGTCAAACGGTATGCGCATCATTATGTGCAACTCTTAGAACAAATTACTGATTGTACTTTCTCAGGTTGTGCTTTGAGCAGCCACAGGTTAAAACAATCTGCCAAAGAACTCAAATTTTGCAGGTCTCTGCATTATCACTTTTGTCTAATGTCTAATGAGATGTTCTCTGATGTCCTCAGCAATGGACACAAAAACTGGTACCGAATGCTCTTCGCGTTAGTTCCTTAGACCTCAGGGACTTCATTTCAGAGCCTGCAAGGTGCCAGTAGCGACCTTCCTCAGAATAAGGAGATAAACCTGCTTTAAAGAGAGGAAGGATGAGCCGTCATTCACTTGTCTTTGATGTAGAATAGAGTTGTTTCCTCACTCAGTTTAAAGTGCACTTATGACACTGTGCCTTGCATTGTCCTATGCAATTGTTTATATACTGTAATCCCAAATAGAAGATCAGTGTTTGGCCACTGATCACAAGAGATAGAACTTGAACTGTAAACGTATTTAATATTTTTGAGTATTTGTTTTTCTTTGAGTTTCATGTATTGGTTTATATGCTATAGAAACGTGACAGCTTTCTTTGCCAAAACTAAAAATGTTTGTAAATATATATGGAGTGATTAAAGCTTGTGATCAAAATTAAATGCAGCGTTTCTTTGAGTATCAATTAATGGAAGGAGTCAGTGCTCAATAAGGAAGGTGTAAAAACCTACTTTGTTTGCCTGAACGTTTTGGTTTCATCTAGCTGATGCATTTAAGGGTGTAATTTACCCCCAAAACCTGTATATGAACACAAAATATGACATTTTAAGAAATGTTTCAGTTGTTTTTTTCCCAACATTTTTTAAATAGTTCTGCAGAAGAAAGTCAAATATATTCGGAATCACATGAGTGTCATTAAATGATGAAACAATTTTCATTTTTGGATGAACTATCCCTTTAAGTTCTTATGTGGGTTGGCAGATCCAAGTAAACCTGTTAAATGCTTATTATAATATATAAAACATGTTTAAGAACTTAGCGTAATATTCTAAAATGCTTGACCATGTAACAATACAAGGTCAATAAATCATTTTAGTCAGTAATGTGAAAATGACGAACACCAGAACCAATATTAAAGGTAAGCAGTACTTTCTCGTGTTCATCCCATTAAATCCACTGCCATGTTTAAACCAGTGGTTTAAACCTAAAACTTTACATCTGGGAAATACACAGTACTACTTCTAACAGTAATTTCTAAAAGGCGTAACAATCGCGTCTATTTTATTGCTCACTGCATGCTCTCATTTACTCGTGTTATTTATTGTGACGAAATCTAGTGAAATAGCAAGCCAATCCTTAGGCATAGAGATGTCATCTCTTTACATATCATTAGCTTTAAAGTACAGCACAACCATGCTTAATCTATTTTATCTCTTTTTAAATGAACCGTTTTTCTTATGTAACACTGATCCAAGTGGCTGACCGGATGAGTCTTCTGCCATCTACTGGTTTAAAACTGTACATTAATACTCCGTTTACTAGTACACACTTTAGCTTCGTATTTACTTAGTAATAAAGAGGTACAATACAATGTGTCCGTACAGAAATAAAATAATTTTGTATATAGACAAATTGCGAGTTAAAAGTAATATTTAGATATTTTTAACCAATCTTTCTTCAATAACTCAAACTCAGGGCTAATACAAAGAAAACAACAAACAATGTATCACAAAAACAGGTTTATTTAATATCTCTTCTTTTTTAAAATAATTAGATTTATTCTATTCATCAAACCCTTTCTTTTGATTTTTTACATATCAAACTTGGGCCGTCATAAACACGCATGAGCTTGGGAGAATTAAAACAAGGAAGAGAGATAGAGACACATATGATTAAGCCAAAAATAAAATATAATAAAATACATCCTCCTCACATGTAAAATCCACAACCACGATTATTGGGACTTCAAATAAAAGAGAAGAAAGGGGGTGAAGTCCCACGAGAACAACTAAATAGCTAACTTGAAGTGCTTTTTTAGCTTTAGTCTGCTCGGGCAGCTGGTGTTTCAGAAGAGAGAATACGACCTACTGGATCGGCTTTTACCTATACACAGGTCCTAAAACCCCAAGATAAGCAGGATTTTATTTTCAACACTCCATTACAAAAAGAAAACCCTTCTCAACATAATCGTGGACACTATCCTGAAATCCTTAACTGGTCGGTGGAAATCTGGGTGGCCCATGATAAGCAGTCCAGAAATGTTCTTTATGAAAAATATATGTCACTTAATGGTTTTAAAAACACTGGATGAGTTCTGAACACCATGTGCCACCGTAATCCACTGGTTTTTACTAGTGAGCTTTTCTGAAGACATACTGACAGGTGCGATGCCACTCGTGATAATCTACTAAATTTCCACGTTGGAATTCCCAGAAGGTTTCCACAGCAGACAGCATGAATATATTACCAGATCATAACCTGGTTCACAAGTTAAAAAAATAAAGGTCCTCGGAGAGGTTTGTCCACTGAATTGAGCTCAGATAACCACTGTGGCCCATCATGTACATTAAGATTCCTGGTGTTGATTGCAGCACAAGCACCTGTCCGTAATGTACAGTACAGAACAGACGTTCCCATCATCCTGTCAAACACAAAATGCACACCACATAGAGGACGTTTATTGTTTTTCATTCCGGTCTTCGGTCTAGATGGACAAGTCTCTCTCTCTTTATAGGAAAATATACATGAAGGTGAGGTCATCGTAAGACATCTTTAATCGCAGTGTGAGAACCGAAGCCCCCCGTGCTTCTCGATGACTTCCTTGGAGAACACAGGCGTCACTCGATATCAACATTTTAGAACCGAGAAGTTTTTAAAATATATCCTTTGACCATAGCTGATTATCATTTTACCATATCTTTTATACAAGAAGGAGTGCATGAAGTCTTTCTTCCCGTAGGTACACATAATCTTTTCGATTTTTTTCTTCCTTTCAGTGTAGTAGCATGATACAGGAAAGAGGGAGAGGGTTATTTACAGTGCTGTTGAAAGGGAGGAAATGAACGAGGGAGTGTGCAGTAAAGTACGCAGCATGAAAAGCAAAGAGGGGGCGGGGTCCCTGTGGCAGAGTAGAAAGGGATTGGTTGGTGCCTCAAAGAGGGGCGGAGCGAGGTCCGTGTTAGGTGGGAATGATGCCGTCGCTATTCTGGATGCCTCGTCTGAGCTCCAGATCCTCTAGCTTCCTCCACAGGTCCTCCCGTTCCTTGTCCTTCTTCCTTTCCCTGGGAGAGAGAGCGAGGGTTTATTTAATCCTGCACAACCGTTTCAAACAACATGAGACAGTTTCTGTTTCTTACCTTTGCCTGTCTGATTTATAACTGGCTGCGAGTTCATCAAACAATGCGCTGTTCATCTCCATGAATGCTTTGAGGACATTGTAGATCAAAGCTGATATTGCCCTAATGGTGGAGAAAACACATAAAACAACATGGTCTAAAGTGCTTGAGATGTGAAACAAACACAGCTACTAAAACACTCAATTCCTTTTTTTAAACTTACGGGTTCCAGTGTTCTTTAGAGATCCTGTACAGGCTGGCGAACATGATTGGCAGGATGACGCTGGAGTTCTCCTCGATCAGACTCATTATGTACTCATTGTTCCAGTAGTACAGGGCTCGCTCCGCCACCTGTATTAATACGCAACTTTTATTTTAACATGTTCTGTGCATTTAAATATAACTTAAAAATCTGAAAAGCCAGAGTATAAGAGCAGCATGTTTAATGAGTATTGATACAATATCTGACCTGAAAATGGGGGCTGGACACACATCTTGCAATCTGTTTGAAGAGCAGCTCTTGAATCTTAACAAACTGGGTGGGCTCAATCACATCTAAAATCTCCTCCAGCTCTCCAAGAAACATAACCTTCAACCAAAGAACAAGACTGGTTAATCTTAGGAACGTAATTTGGGATAACTCTGACAATAACATAAACATAAAGAAACACTTTGATTGGTTGGAAGCAGTAACGATATAGTCCATCTCTGTTTAAAACATTAAATGGTAAGATGGTTTAAACTTAGCTTTACATGTGTTGTTGTCAAACTGACATTGGCTGCAATATCGGACCGGACAGCTTAACTTATTAATATTAAAATTAATATTAATTAATATTAAAATAATAAAATTAATTTTGGTAAGTTTACTGTTTGTTAACGTGACAGTGATGTTTTATTTTCAACCCCAAAAATTATGAAAAAACATTACAAGAATAAAAACAAACTGTGTCCTATCTTGGAAACGAAAGAATGACAAACGGCAGTAAAATTACCTCTTTCTGACTGCAGGTTTTTGGCCAGAACTTCAACAAGCCTCTGATCACCTAAGAAAAACAAACAAGACAACTTTTTAGGAACAAGCTAAAGCAAGATGAGACTCGATAAAGAATGGGGAAGATAACAGTGACAATTGAGAGATGCAACACTTACAGGTTCTGTTAACGTGGGATCTTTCTCTAAGAACTGTACAATACAATAAGCCAGCTGAAAGAGAAGATGACTTCTGATTGATGAACAATGACTTGCAATTGTTTCAAACCAGTTTGCAAACCACAGAAAAATATTGTCATAAACAAGCATGAAAAACAAGGAATGTTTCCTCTCGTGAGATCCTGTCGAGCAGGCACAGACTTGTACAGATAAGGATGTATGAGAGAAGTGTGTGTATGTACCTGGGCATGGAAAAGAGACAAGCTCCTCGCTGTGTGGAGAGGCAGCAGCACTTTCACCAGGAACTGCTTGTGTTCGGCTTTGAGCGGGAGAGCGAAACCATTGATGATGCTGTAAAAAAAGTAAAAACTGATGATGTGTTAGCCATACGAATCACTGATTGGTTGCAGGTCTTTGTTTTGTTCTTTACCACTTGTCCACAAGAAAACAGAATTCCTTCCCAGTCGCATTCTGAACATATGCAGCCTTTGATCTCTTAAGGGACCATTTGAACAAGTCAAATCCTTGCATTTTAAGGGTAATGGAGTGTTACGAATGAAACAGAACACTCACAGATCTGGATTATGCAATCATGTCATGTTTATACTTGGACAGAGGTTAAGACTGTAGGCTTGACTAAGAAAAACCCCACATGATAACAGCTCGAAAATAACTGGCCATGTAAACATACTCTGTGATTCACTATGACCCCCAGATTGGGAAATTTCGGCAAATGATAAACTTTTACGACAATGCCAAACTTCCCCGATTAGGAAGTCCTTATTGTCCAGCCAATTAAAGAATTGATATTAAAATATGACATACCTTCCCAAAATCTCCAGCAGTTCAGCTACTCCATTAAAATGCTCGGTCTCGTAAACAAAACTGCCAGAACAGGAGAGAAAAAGAGAGTTGTATCACATAAACTTACTTTAATACTTTCTTTTAGAAAACTATAAAGCTGAGCGTGTCTTACCAAAGGAAAATGTTGTTGATCTGCTTGCGAATAAAAGCCCTTAGGCCGAGGAACTTGCCGTAGATTCTGTGCAGAACTGTCTTCAGGCAGTCTCTCTCCCGAGGGTCCTCGCTATCAAACAGCTCCAGGAGCTAAAAACACAAAAGTTCAGTGTACTATACACTGTCATGTGACCACTGTGTACTGTTTCTTCCTTCCATTCCATTCCATTAATAGCTCTAATGACCAAATGACGGTGTATTATCCCATTTATTACACATGTAATTTAATTTCCTTAACATTATGTTCGAATAAAGACAGCAGACAAGGAACAAGCACCATGCAGGAAATCTGTTGCCATTTAAAACAGACATATGTAGCAGAATGATAGTAGCTGGTTATTGTCTGGTTATTAGTAGAAACACTACAAATGTATTCTTTTATTCATAACGGAAAAATAATCTCACATAATCTCACTCACCTGTAGTACAAATTTCTGGTCAATGTATTTTTTGGCAATGCTGGGCTGAAATTCCTGACTCTCCAAAAAGCGGATAAAGAACTCATAGACAAGCTTAAGAGAAAAACAAAGAGACGCATCATAAAATCTGTCCTTTAGAAATGTATGGTAAACATGGTGAATATATTGTGTCTGAAAATGTACCTGTAAATGTGGCCATGAAGCCTCCAGCGTGGGCTCGTCTTCCTCCGGGTCAAACTCATTACTGTCACTAGGTGGAAGAGTCCGAAAAATATTGTAGGACACCTATGATGAACCAACAGAAGAGACATATGAAGTACTGCAGGACACAACTCTGCACTACTAAAAATCCAAATAAACTAGATAAACAGCAGTTACTGAAATACTAGATTCAGAACTTTGCAGTAAGATTTGTGACCTTCTTACCATTTTGACAACCTCAGGGTAAGTCTGTTCGGTCAGGTAGCCCCGGCTAATGGTGACGTAGTCCACCAGCTCGTTAAGGGTTGAGCGTTTATACTCTTTCATTTTCAGATCAGAGAGCGTGTCCATGAAGTCAAACAGAGTACAGCACTGCTGCACTTTTTTGAGGAACAACTCGGGTTGCTCCTGAGCAGAAACATCTACAGAGAGAGAGAACGAGAGAGACTTAATACAAAACAGTCCAGTAGCACTAAAATCCCACAAAGGTTTACCTCAACCTTCTTGACTTTCCTACTGTAATATGTCTTGTGTTTCAGCACTGTTGGTGGGACGCTTAAAATACTTTACATATTTGCCTGGAGGTCCATCTGACATTTGACCTCAAACGGTTTCAAATAATACCGCCTTCATTTTTAAACCCGTTCACCACAACGAGGGAGAACGTGTGCTAATAGCCGAAGAGCAAAATAAAAACAGTTCAATAAAAAACCGTCATCCTGTTATGACCAAGAGGTGTGTGGGTGAAGGCATGTGGCATACCTTTGAGCAGTGGCAGCTGCACCAGCTCTATGGGCTTGTCCTGAGATCTAAACTGAGATGAGCTTTGCGCTCGCTTCTGCCTGGCTTTCCTGACAGACTTCCTGGAGAAGCCGTCCACCTTGTCCACCGACGGGGCTGTGGTGGCTGCTGAAGACATAGCCCTGTGCCGGAGAGAAGAAAAGGAGAAAAGTCTGTTATATGTACAGAAAGTGCCTAAAACAAAAGATCAAAGGAGTTTCTGTTCGTGCGGATGTGTGATCTTGTTTTATTGTAGTGCATTAAAAGGTTGCTGTGTCTCCTCTTTAATGTCAGGCCAGCTGTTTGAATATGCATTTATTTTTAACTTGCTTTGCTAAACATGTTGGTCAGATTCTATGCAATTCATATATTCATTGAATATTGAAATGACTAAAACACAAAATTAAATGTTGGTGTTGATGGCTATATTTCAGTCATGCTGTTCTACAAATATGAATATGATCATTTAAAGAGATAGTTCACCCAAACATGAAAAATCTTTAATTATTTTTCATTCTCATGTCATTTTAAACCTGTATGACTTTCTTTTTTTCTGCAGACACAAATTATATTAGAACGTTGGTAGCGACATTGGCCGCTATTGACTTCCATTGTACAGACAATAAAAAACACTCACAATATCTTCTTTTCCATTCCACAAAAGAAATAAAGTCAGTTTTAAACAAAATTACAGCAAATTTGAACAACATGTGGGTAAATAAACAATGACACTGTTGAACTATCCCTTTAAGGCACCTGAGGAGACACATCAGAGCAGATCAGTCAAACCAAAAATTCCCCTCTAAATCCAACAGACTAATATCAATAAAACACATTCAAAAGTTCACGAGTGAATGAGTTGGTGGTACAAAAATCAGCTTTATGCAAGTCTTGGCAGTGGCTAGACTACATTATGTTTTAGGTTTGGACTTGACAGTCACAGTAATGGGATGACTTGCTTCGGCAGCACACAAATTTCATTCCTTAAATTCTTTTTATCAGCACTATACCAGTGAGGTCTTTATCTGCCAGCACAGTCTGTGTCTGAGGTAAATGAGGCTGAAACCAGGTCAGTGGATTTCAGAAAGGATGTATCTAAATTTGTCCCTTCTAAGGTGTGTCCAGTTTTTTGAAGCTTTGTATTTTAATAACCAGTTTTCAGCACACCTGTGATGCTGTTTGCTATAATGAAAGGAAAATACATTACACGAATACCCTGTCCTATCTAAACGGCTTTACCAGCCGCTCATTTTAGGTGCTTTACTGTGCAACAGATGCACGGGGCACGAGCAGGGTTATTAGTTAACCACAGGATAGGCTATTTGAGGCTAATTTTGAGGACTGTGGCATAGAAGAGCCATCCAAAAACATAATTATACCTAGTGCATCTCTATTTAAAACTACTGTATAAAGTAAAAAAAAAAAGGAAATAGTGAAAGAAAAAGGCGTACAGAGGTCATTGATTTCCAAACAGGGGTACACATGCGCTACTTGGAAAGATTTTGGTTTTGCTGTAATAACAAACACAACAGAAAAAAAACATTTTACTGCTGTCAAACTACTTTGCTGTTCACTTCCTATCTAACCTTAACACAAAGATAGATATGTAAAGTAACCTGCAATTTTATACATCTCAAACAGAGATGGCAAAATAGAGGTAAGTGTTACAAATTACAAATTGAAGAAAATGGTTTTACAGTGGAATTGGGCGACTTTTAAACTGCATTGTGTACCTTCAAAGTCTAAGTAAGTAAATCCACCATAGGTTAAATAGTGAGAGGCACATAAAGGCCTGTGTTTCCTGTGTCGTCCTCACCCTTTCATAACAGTTCAAAACACGCACCCAAAAGACTGCTGCGCAGCGGGCCAGATGAGACAGGAAGTGATCAAGCTTTAGCACTCCTCCCTGGCAGAACAGGAAGTGAAGGAGCAGCAAGCGGAGGTGGGGAGCTCACACTATAACAGGGTTTAGCAATCCACGCCACATCTCCACAAGAAAGGAGTGTGGTCTTAGACAGAATCACAAGTAATTTAACATTTCCAATTGCACTTAAGAGTCTCTTAACATTTAATAACAATTTATCTAAACCCTAAAAAGAAAACCCTACATCCACTAAAAGAAATGGTTCTAATCAACTATTCAAATATGATGAATGAATTACATATTTTATATTGATCCATTTATTACAACAAACTATGGCTGAAGAAAAATATGATGCATATACAATATGCGATATAAAATTATATTAAAATATAATAATTAACTGAAAATTATATAATACATGTTTTACATGCTCTCTGCCATCTGCGATGACCTAAAAATTCACCTATACAAAACTTTTAGCATTATTTAAATAATGTAATTATTGCAAACCATTGCGACACACATACTGCCATATGTACATCTGCTATATTTCAGCGATATCATGCAGCCCTACAAATAAACCCTGTTCAGAATATGTATGCTTAACTACTTGTTATATAAACAACCAGCCAGTAATTACACTCTTTTATATGAGCCTTAAGTACAAACACACTAATTCTCGGATCATTTGAGTTGGATATGACTACAGGTTATGTGACTTGTGCCTTAGTGAATCAAGAACCGCTTACTGAATTAGCAAATGATTCCTGATTATTCATTTGTTGAACCACAAGTCAAACAATCATACAAGTTGTTGTTAAGTGCAACTCTGGCATTCATATAACACTGAATACAGAATTTTGGTTCTCAACCCCACCTGTGTTGTCTTTTCATATAAAATGTTAACATCCTGACATTCTGCTATGTTTAGAGCCGGATGAGGGTAATGGACAACTGATTAATGTCACAGGGCGCTCAGATACTTTGTTCTGCTCAGAGAATCTACAGGGGGGCTGTGGATGTGCCATTCCCTTCTGCCCAGTGTCCTAAATTTGGGTCACGTCAATTTCAGATCCAGCTTAGCATAAAGAAACCTAATTATAGGCCGGAGAAAATGAACAGATGATTAGTGCATCATAAGATGTCCTGAAATGATCTGTACATGTAGCACAAATCTAAGTTCTAGTCTAGTTTAAACATCTAGTTTAAACAGATAACAGCTCGCATTACATTACCATCATTAACCACAATTGGTTTTATTACAGCACTGGGTCATCTCCGAAACACCTGGAGAACCTTTGAGGCCTCAAAGTTAATGATCTTGGGCCCTTTACTTTGTTCTGACTTCCTGGACGGGGTGTTGGCGAACAGTTACGATTACTGTACAAATCAAAGTGCTCTTGATATGACAACTTACATCACTGTATGAGCCTTGTTTGCAGTACAATCCTCTAGCTTGCTGCTATGTGTAAATGACAACTAAAGCCTTTTCCCATTCAAAAGAAAAAACACTTTAGCACATTGCAGTCATGTAAACATACACTTAATCTGCATATTAGGCTTCTCATTTTTTATTTATTTTAGCATTTACTAATTATGAGAATAAGATAAAAAAATTGGTAAGTACATTTATTGACAAATATGGCCAATTGTTCAAAACAAAGGAAAAAACTCAATTGACAAATGTTTAGAAATATAAGTTCTTCTCCTAACAATTGCTTATAAGCTTCCCACTAACAGCAATCTGGTTCATAAATCTAAAGCCGTCATAAATACAGCCATAAACTAAAAGGACTTTGGAGACAAAGCCACACCATGTAGGGAAGTTTCTGTCATCTGTTCAGCTGCTTGTTGAAAAAAAGCTGCACATTTAAGAAAACTAAATTCAAGCTAAACTTAAGTCATCCTGGCTGTTAAACCAGTAATGTTATTAATTAAGCTAAAAATTAATCTAAAGCTAAAATTAATGGTAATACTTTAATATCGACTGTCCTGGCCAATCCCTTAGTGTACAACCTTAGACACCAGCTGGCTGTACAGGTGATAAGAAGCCATGTGTAACCTACTTTTTCCTTGATTTTTGCTAAATTACAAAGAACGAAAGGCAGTAAGGTTCCCCCTTATATAAAAGTAAGCTGAACAACAGCCTACTGCTTTTCCATTCTGCAAGGATGTGTTTACATTATGGCATCTGTAATGTGGCCCTAAACGGACTGCCAGTAAGAGCCTGAGATTTAAAGCACTATGAAACAAAGCTCTGCAACTCTTAGCGACGGTCCAGGATTTATATTCTCTTCATCTAACAGTATTATAAATCATTCAAAATGCCATGTTGTTTATTACACGTTCAAGGTTTCTTTACAAGGCCTTCGAACACACTGGCAAGAGAAGGTTTGTGGTAACATTTAATAATCAGAAGTCCTGCCTTTTATTTAACCTGTGAGCTCAACTACTTTAGGGATGTAGTAAGACATACAGGGTTAGATTTTACAATAACACTGTTCATGGGGTCAGGACTTTGACTTGGCTGCTGCAAAGTATGACATCTCTTCCACTTTAGTAATTTGCTTATAGATAAATTTTGGTTGTACAGCAAGCCCCACATTCTGTTAAGGTTCTGCTCACGGACAGACAACTTGACAAGCTCCATAAAACACTCCGGCAAAACACAGAATGTCTTTTCCTCAATGACCGCATGTAAATGTCCCATTTCTGAAGGGGAACAGCAGCACCAAACAATAACACTCCCTTACATCTCAAACAAGATGAGGCGGTACTCTATGACTCTTTTCTTTATGCAAAAAACATCAAATTTCCCACCTAACTATTACAAATTCTTTTAATAGCTGAAGCTGGTTATACAGGATTTCTACCCAAATACAATGTTTTTTACGCTCCTGCTGCTCTACACAAACTGATGTTATCTTGCAAATACAAGATGTGCATGCAGTCCTGTAAGTTACTGTAAAATTTATATAAATAAACCGAAATGGCATCTCTTTATAAAAATTACTTTCTGCTTGGAGTTGCTTACATGGATCTGTCTGCAGATTGTATTGTAACACTTTATGAGTAGCAAGAACCGGTGTTCCCGTCACCAAGACATCACGCACTTCAGCTCTGATTTGAAGAGCATACTGTAAAACAGCACCAGCTCGAGTCTGTTTGTTTTATAAGGTAGGGCTGAAACTTACAATTGACTCATCTCATTGATTGGAAGGTCTGACTCAAATTACAGCCATTTTACATATGATTTCGCTTTAGATTTACACACTATTGCTAAAAAGAAGTGAAAAAATAATACAGTGAAAAACTGGATGAGCTTATTTTAAACAAAGACAATTATACTTCTTTAAGCGTTTTGGTATGTCCACTATTATATTCTTTATCCAGATTTGCCTGTTTTATGTCTGTAGGACTATGGGGAGTACAAACTTTCTCCCACTCGCATTTATCCAGTTGACATTTATAAAAACATTGGTTGAATCCAATCCTGGGCCACTGATAAGGCTGAACTGAATTTCTGTTTTCAAAAAAGTACATTTTCTGTAAGTCAGCAAATTTGACAAGCGCATGGCTTCATTATGCTGGTAGTATGATCTAGCACTGCCCTTTCAAGCAAAATGTCTGTCCTTGAAAGATAATAACATGTCCAGCCTCAATATAAGTGCTAGAAAACAAACACACCAAACATTTAGAGGAGAGGAGAGTTTGAATCAGCGTGCCTGAAAAATTTCAATTGTCAGTCGGTGAAACGCATGACTGCAGCTGTGTAACAAAAACAGGTGTGGAGTATATTGCATTCCCGAGAGCCTGAAAGACAAGGCCAATAAACAAGACTGTTGACTTGCTAGAATAGCGAGCAAATGCATAAAAAAACCTAAAGGAGACAAACCCAACGCGTTATTCAGGCGTCTTCTGTGCATGTATAAAGATGACCTTAGTTAACACATTCTGGGTGACAAATATCAAGCAGTTCAGAAATATCTTACGTAAGATGCAAAAATAGTTGATGGGGAAACCAAAACAAGATTAGGGCAGATTGGAAACTGAGATGATGTTTAATTAGATTCATCCCATCAAGGCAGATCAGACTCTCATCAGCTCAGTGTGACCACATGTGCATGGGAAGGATCAAGTGGAAATCGCCATTTGTAAAGAAAATACAGTAGTTACAACGGAATAGTCCCCAGCCGGTGCACATTTAACAGCAGTGTGACCAATTTTAGAATGTAAAGTTGTTGAATGTGCAAATAATACTTGATGGCACGATGATACTTTAGACCGCATATAAATACGAATTGACACGATTGAATGAGATTTACATCCCCTCAACTACATACAGTGAATATACAACTATACACGTTATAAATAATGGGTTGGTCATTCTGCTCTCAGTAACCAGACACGTCTTAAATATCACGTTAAATCACAAACAGGTTGGAAATACCGTGTTCAGTTGGGTTTTCTTACCTCTCTCGGCTTTTTCGGGTCCAGGTGGCTCGTTTTAAGCAGCTAACCTTGTACTTGCAGGCGACCCAGCTAATCAGCTAACTTAAACGCTTCACTTTAAGACTATTTAAACTAGTTTTAGCTTGAAATAAAGCCTAAGTATAAATGGTGACAGGTTTTCCTACTGAAAACACACTAAATTTTCTTTTTTACGAGATAGTTAGCAAGCCGCCTAAAGGTATGTCAGCATTGCTAGCCGGAGCTCCCCGTACAGCTAATCCCTGTAGCTGCCGTCCCCGCCTGCACCAAAAGCCACATTCATACACATTCACTGACCGACTACATACCCTGATGTTTGGGCACTAAGGTATGATTATCCTTTTCCTTAGCGTTAAACTTAGTTAACTTGCGTCTAACTGCTAACCTGTTATCACAAGTAAATGTTAGCAAGCTGTGCTAGTGCTCACTGCCAATTTTTTCCTGGCTCAAAACAGACCGCTAAACCGAACATGGTGAACATCGGTTGACGCCGTTAGGCTGCTGATTGGCTGGCCGCTGCAAAGAGAATGCGTGGATTGGTTAAAGAGCGTTGTCAATCAAAAATGACTCCAGGTAACCGCCTCGAAAGTCAAACGTCATTGATGTCGAGGAAGTATGAAGGTAGGTTGCGGAGTAAATGTCTGAGATGGAGATTGGATGAAGACAAGGACCAGAAATGCCCGTATGGTGAGAAATGTCACCCGAGCTTCGGTCCCCACGGTCTGCACTTGCCCCATTTATCTCTATCTTATTTCTATAACAACAAATGAATGCAGTTTAAAAGCCTTAGACGGCTAGATAAACGATTCCACTAACATTGTCTATTCTTAGAAGAGGATTTGGGGATTTTTCCCCTCTTTAATTACTAAGTTCTCTTTTGGAACAGAATGTTACATAACATGAATGACACTGACCAGTGATGCTGTTACTTGTGTTTCATTCATTCATCTTTACATTTTACATCATTTTTCGCTTTCCTGTCTGTCAGCTAAACCTATTTAATGATGTTTACCCACTGCTGCAATTATTACTAAACTATGTACTAATACATAATAATAATTAATAACTTTTTAAGTAATAACTTGTAATAAGTTGTACTGAAATGACCTCATTAAAGGCGTGTATGAGAGTCCGCTTTAGATGAGGGAAGTGATATTTATTGATACAACACTGTGCACTGGCCTGTGTATTCTGATGAAGATAGAATAAATTAAGTTTAAAATAAAAAATTATAGGTTTTAAAATATATGTGTTGTGAATTAAATTTTAGAACAATCACAAACAAAAGAATTTCCACTTATCTCTGTGATGTAATGTACACTTATAACCACTGAGTGACGACAAAGTGCTTTGTTGTGCTTTCTAGTCTCGATGACGCTCTTATACAACATAAGATGAACTCATTGACACTTACTGGAACCTCCTTGATAAGATATGACCATTTCTCAAAATTGCTATATGTTGGTATATAAGTGCTCAGGACTAAGCCAGGTCTTCTAGCACTTACACACTGAGAATAGACCTTCGGCCAAAATGCTGACAGACTGAGAAATGAGTACGTGTTCCTGTGAACTTTGCTGGAACAAGTGTACTCTGCAAATGCTCATACTGATAAGAGAAAAATACTCTTGCTGGACACATCAGACTATTAGCTAGAAATCAGAAAGCAGTTCTACTTACACTTTAAATACCAAATCAATTTAAGTACATCACTTATGATATTATGTGAGGTTTTTCTGTTTAAGATACAGATGGGTAATTCCATGCAAATGTACCTTACCATGAAAAAATAAAGCTTTTCCCAAAGGTTTCTACCATTACAGATAGCTCAGATGTCAATATTTGGTGGTTTTAATATCTGTGTCTTTCTCAAAGTCCTTAACAGGTGAAATAAAATAACTATTTTATTTTTTATATTCTCCATTTGTTCTTCTCATTTGTTGCAGTTGGGTATTATTGCTTTTTGTGTGGTTTGTGTATTTTAATTCACAGAAATCCTACAAAGTATGTTGTCTTTAAAAAACATGTCACATTAACAACGTGTGTATATTAACATTTTTCAAAATACATAACTCATACATAGACATACATTTTTTTTTATTTCTGGACTCAACATGGATTTAGTACAATACAGATATTTTAAATATTAGTAGTAAATACATTCTGTGAGAATTTAAATTTCAAGTTTTGACTGAAAATGTCTATAATTGGAAGTGAAGAAATTTTCAATAAAAATACTAGTAAGAGGGAAACACAAATACAGTAGCAATTCATATGAGTTTTATTCTTTCAATAATAAGAACATGTCAAGAATTGTCATTTTTACACTGCAAACAAGGAAAAGACTGATTAGGTTACAGTACATTTGTAAGTTTATGACCATGAACAGCTCAAAGCTCAGTACAGGCAAGATGGATTAGCTTCATTCGTACTGCAAATTACACGTGGGAAAACCTAAAAAAACATTTACCCATTTGCATTACACATCGGCTCAGTGCACTGTAGAATGACCATTAAAAATAGCTTATCACTTATTATGGTACATTTAATTTATGCACAATTGATCACAATTTATTATATTTACAACTAAATTCCTTTTTTTTACAGATGAATAATTTTTGAACAAATATGTTACCAGAAAATGTTATTAAAATAACAAAACAAAACATAACTGTTGCATGAAATATCTGTATTCCACATACATTAGAAGAGTCTGTGAAGTAAGAAGCCATAACCAACAAATACCTTTATCTGTTTTTAACTTATGGTTGTGTTTTAATGTCATGTACACCAACAAACCTGTTCACAAAAAGACAGCTGTGGTGTTTTGTGCCTGGTTGAAGGATATAATTACCCTGAAAAGAAAGACTCAAGGCACTGGGGTTTCTGGGTTTTTAATAAATGTACATTATACACTGCAGAGATTAAAAATTGCTCTGCGCTCTGATTGGCCTAATTATGTGTCACAAAAGCCAAGGTATCTTCACCACATTTCAGTGGTACAGAGTATTAGTGCAATGACAAACGTAATAACTTGATTAATACTGACAGCTTTTTGCAATCATAAAATACAGTTATTTACTTTGGCCATGATATCATGCCCACATCATTTTTAAACAGTTTTTAACTGCAGTAAGTTTAGATAAGCAGACAAAGCAAGTTCAGTTGAGTTTTTGGATAATAAGGATTTTGATGCATCCTTTCCAAACTGCTGACTGTCTTAATGCAGAAACACAGGACACCCAGAACATCTGCAGCAACATCTGAAACCAACAAATGTGATTATAAACTCATTAACTGAGCATGTGGGGCACTAAAATAAAGATTAGAAATGCCTAATTGTTCTAAAATCTGTTTAAATGCAATTTTCTGACTCATTTGAAAGCACTCTGATCTATTGAGAGCTTAGACAGTTTTTCGCTGTTAACGCAATAGTAATATTTAAAACATACATGGCATGCCTGAATTAAACATTTCTCTAAACACATCAAGTTCATGACCACACTGCCAACAACAGAATGTTAAAGAATAATCGATTGCTTTGATGCCACATTCAGATTCAAAGCAGTATTTTCCTAGCTTGGGCTGCAAAGCAACAAATCCACAGGAAGTTAATGTATACAGAATTCATACAGACAGGAAGTTCCACTCCCGTCATTCTCTCAGCGCATTACCGCCCATTGTGAGGTGTGAGCTCAATTTTTTTAGATAAGAACAGAACGTTTTACACCTTTCAACATTTTAAGTAAATTTCCTGTAACGCTGAATGAACCATCAGGGTCACCAATACAGCACAAGGAAGAGCAGAGGATTATGGGAAAAATATCATTCATAACACAATGAGAATACAAATGTCTGATGAAAGTTTGGCCATAAAGTGTACATAAGTCCACCACTGGCATTAGTTTGCTTTCCCACTTCGCCCTGGAAATATAAGCCAAGATTTATATGGTGAGAAACAATCCTGCATGTCGTTGACAGAGAGATAGTACAAGGTTGCAGGATGGGTGGATTGCAGTTTGGTGGACGGACAACGGAAGGACAAATGTAGGCTACATATGATTAAACATTTTCAGAAACTTCTGCAGTGCAGTAAAATGGCTTTTAGCATTGCCATAGAAAAGTCAGGAGCTTTCAATGCAAATCAGTGGCAGGCCATATTGTACCTCTTTCTTAATATTACATCGTGTAATTGGTAGAGCATTGCGTTAGTAGTGCAAAGGTCATAGGGGACACCCATACTGACATATATACCTTAAATGCACTTTAAGAACGCAATGAATAAGTGTCTGCCTAATTGTGCATAATTGTAAATGCATAATTGTAAATGCAAGATAAACTAGCTGATCTCATGCTGAGGGCAAAAAAAATGCCAAAAGAAAAATACCCTGTTCAAATGTGTCGGATTAACAAAAATCTCCTAACAAACCAAGCCAGCATTCTAAAAATGTAAAAGTGAAATAAATACAGAATAAAAATGCAGCTGGTCAAATTTACAACAAAATTAAAACGGTTTTGGACCTTGACTAGTCCAGGCCATATATGAGTTAAGTGCATTTTGGACGTATATGTAAATAAAACGAGTATATTACGAAATAAGATAAAGATAAGGGTACTGAATCTTTAGGATAGGCCAAGGAAACCAAAGAAAACGGGCACCAGAGAAACACAGCAGTAGGCCACAGTGCCATAGACCAAAAAGCGATAACTGAGTTCCACTTGAGCATGTTGTCGGGCCTTCCGCACATCATCAAAGGGTACACCGAAGATCCTGCATGCCACAGGAATCGCCACCGATTTCATGGCAGCCCTAACGGCCAGAAGCACGGCCACTCCCACCATGAGTCTCATAAGCGAGCGGCCCAGCAAAGCCCCATCTAAAAGGGGCGGCGTGAGCGGTAGAGCTTCTTCCAAAGGATCAGGCTGAAGGCCCAGCTGATGATTTAGACGGCATGCCAAAGCTGTTCCGGCGGCGGTGGCCAACGCCTGGGCAGTGTCTCCTCTGGAGGTGCTCCACGTGTCCAGGGAGAAAGCCACCAGGCTGAAGCCAACATGCACGAGTAAGATGACCAGAGGGGCGTAGCTGTGGGACAGGTAGAAGCTGTCAATGTCATACAGCATGGGCTGAAGAACGGCTAGGATGAGAATGCTGTAGAGGAAGCCTGTGATCACCTCCTGTAAGATACAAGGATGGAGAAGTCGACAAGATCATTAAAACTCAACAGCTGCCAAAATAAATCCTGATATTCTCCACAAATGCTTTGCCAACTGTTTAAGCACAAATCTTTGCCATTGACTACAAACTGCTTTTTGGAAGCAGTAATTTAATTCTGGAACCATAAAGCCAAACATTATGTTGACACATTAGAGCAAACCATGTACAACAAACTTCATATTTTAGACAAATTGCTATTATCTCATTGTTTATTTAACGCTGACCAAGAAACACATTATAAAAGCAGGAATATTACTTGGCACATAACAGATTGTGGAGCAAGTCTCTATTATGGAAACAGGACTCAACTGAATGGTCAAGATTATCATAGTTTATAAGAACATCCACCCAAAATCAAACACTGACCAGACTGAACATTGTATTCATTACCTCTCCAGTGAGTCCACTAATGCAATTCAGGGATTACAGGGTAAAAGCTAAAAACATTGCATATAGATCTGATAATGGGGAATGATATTATTTTAGGTTTCACACACACATGTCGCTGTGTCTGGCACATAAGTTAGAGAGCATGTTTCTGGGCTTTCTGCACTTAGTGTGAGATTTCCCACATACTAGACATCCAAATTCTTAACTTTTATTACACTGCACCCTTGAAGAACAAACTAGGAACTGCTTTTTAAACAATCTGCCTTTTAGACTTCCTTCATTAACATTTAAGTTGATTCTGAAAATTTCTTTGTAGCTTTTCTTTGTGTAGTGTCTAAATAAATAAAACATTTGTAGAACTTGGATATTATGACAAGATTTCCGGTTGGATGTGTTGCATAACTAAATTTGCCTTAAATCAAATCCTATCCACTGTTTATGTCCGTTCTCGCCTGATTCTGATTCGGTTGTCGACCTATTTGACGTGGTTAACGGTCAAGGTTTACAGGAGATTAGAACGTAACCTTGAACACCTTGCAGGAACACTATGACCTGATAGTTTTGCTCTTATCTGTGCTGAGGTTTACATAAAGATAAAGAAAAATCTTAATCTTGAGACAGCCACACAATCACGACAAAAATGCTTTTTCTGTATGGATTACAAAGATTTACATCTTAAAGACGTATAGTCTGTTCAACCTGTCTATGTTTAAATGTATATGTGTGCAAACACGTCCACTGTTATACCTGAAGACTGAAAAGACATCAAGCTATTCAAATTGATTTTTTTTTTCGATTGAAGTAAAGTATATTATATGTGTGTGTGTGTGTGTGTGTGTCATTCAATTACATAATTCCATAATACATCACAGAAATTTGAATTCTGGCAAGACTTAAAATCGTTATGAAGGATCGTAAGATGTAGTGATAATTCAGAACTGGCGTGATAGGGCAAATAACCATAAAATGTTCCATCAAATGGCCTGTTTAACACTGACCCCAGGCCTTTGCACCATCCTTATTGCTAAACCCTGATCTCGATGGAGAGTTTGAGAACAGATCTATATTTATTTGCATAAACTTCAGTGGATTAAACTTAAAAGATCTAGACTTCCTACATCAATGGGTCTGCAGATTTACACAACCATAGCAACCAGCATCTGCTTTCTAAATCTGGCAGCTGTCACATTTAAACCATACCTGTCAACATTTGGATACCGAAATCCGGGAGACTCCAGGGGGTGGTTGGGGGTTTTGGCGGGCGGGACTCGGCAGATGGGGGTTGGGTTTGGTGCGGGTCAGAGTCAAGTTAAATACACATAAACTGAAATCAGTGCGACATACTTTGCAAAAAGCGTGGGAATTGTCGATGCTGCTTCGTGATAAGAAATTAAATTCCTCCGTCCAGCTGTTGTTATATTTGCAGCTATATTTAGGTTTTTTTCGCCATAGCACCACCTGAGCTTTCTAATGCCATTTTTAGTGATCCTTGATTCAAATTCCCCCATCTACCTGCGCAGATATCAACAGCGCAACCGAGTTGTAGGTTGCCAGGTTGAGGTCACAAATGGGTTCAAAATTGTATGATGTATCTATTGTGTGAGTAGGATGCGTTTCATACAAGATCTGGCAACTGGAGAACCTTGGAATAATGTATTGATGTAATTATTCATATAACGAGGTAGGGCCATACAAATTACGGGAGTTTCCCGGGAGAAATAACAAAACGGGAGGGGGGCGGGAGATGGGTGTGAAATACGGGAGACTCCCAGGAAAAACGGGAGTGTTGACAGGTATGATTTAAACAGATACGTCTTCAAAAAAAATGACAGGTGTGTTATTGTAGGTCAGTAACCACACTCGTACAACCTCCAACCCTGCTAACTACTACACAACATGGCAACCCTGATGACTAATTTATGGCTTGTGTAACTTTCAAAATGGAGGTCATTGATCAGCGTTGGATGACTGCTTCGTCTGGGGTTGCAAGCATCCAATCAGAGATTTTTGGAGAACAGTAGATGAGAATTAATAGAGGACAGTGAGTCAGCCGTGATGACTCACCAACTTGTTTTGTTCCTGCTGCACCTCTGAGAAACAGAGACTGCGGTGTCACGCATTTTGCTGCTTAAGTGTTCTTCTTGAAAAGTTTCTTCACCGTTACGAATTAGCTGCATAAATAGTTTCAGAAAAGTTGTGGCTAGAGAAACTTATGGATGACTGGAAGAGGCTGAGCAATGCATGAAAACCAAAAATATTAATGTCTAAGTAACTGTCATATAAACTGTCTAACCACTTCAGATCAGGTGACAACACGTTAACAAGACCAATTTATTACACAAATACCATTAGAGTTTAATGGAAATATACACTGTACACTTTAAAAAGAAATGTTACTAAAAGGTTATTTAGAAAACTTTAACCGAAATGTTCTTTGGGGAATTAAAAATGAACTCTTTTTAGCACCTTTATTTTTAGGAGCGTAATATGCATGCTGCTTGTTCAGAAAATCAGATTTTCACATGGAAGCACTAAAACTGAAAAATGATTACATCATTATTTTTAACAACATATTCAAAATGATTCCAGTTTGTGTAAAAAAGCTTTACTCACCAGGACAGAGTGCATGCCCATATAAATTCTGCTGATGCACACGAGGACACTCCAGGACACAGCTACAGTCAAGCCAAACATGAATGGATACTGTTAATCACAGAAAGCATAGAATAAGAGTCAGGAGGGAAAAGATATTACACCCGAAAACCTTATCTGATTATAGTATTATCCTATAAATTACATAAAGTTACTGTACATTTCAATGCAACAGCATCGCAAATCTAATATTTCTAATTGTAAATTTTCTTAAACAATATAAACCATCTGCTATTGATGGTTTAATCTGATAGCCCCATCCAGAAATTACCCAACTGGTTTAGCCAATGTTTCTATCAGGCAGGTTGGGACGTTCAAACTGAAAGGAAAATATGAGTTTGAACTTCCAAAGCAATAAAAGGAATAAATGATGTGCAAAAGCCTTTGGATTTCTCATTTCTGGCATTTAGATGAATTTTCTTTTTGGGTCAATGCTTTTATTCGCTCCAGCAGTCTGGGTTAATGTACCAACATCTGCCACAACACCATCTGCATAGCATCTATATTTAAATATTTCAAATCACTGCTTCTCATCTGCAAGTTTCCTAATAAAGTAAATCCAATCATTTAGTCTTAACAGAACTTATCTGCAATCGTTACACAAAGGTTTGATTAAGAAAAGGTAAAAGTTAGAATAATCTGGCCAATTACAGATTATAGATACATTGCATAAATTGTAATAATTTGAAATCAAATGTAGTGGTATTCTGGTGTGCCACTGTGACTATGAAAATTCTTAATCAAAAGGGGTTTAAAAGCTGTCACTCTTATCAAGGAAAGGCCCGATGTTGACCAATTCAAAGCCTGTTCAAACCTTAAACAGGATTTCAATGTGTTATGTTCAAGCTGTATAAATTCAACAAGCCAGAGAAGCAGAGAAGGAAGAGGAAACACGTTTGAGGCTATTGTTCCTAGCTTCCGCTTTTATTTAACAGAAGAATAGAGGAGAAAGAAAAAATACAGGGACTTTGTTCTGTTTTGTTGCGAAAACTGCCCGATAAGACTTTTAATCTTCAATAGTGATGCTCAAGATCAGCAGTTTTCTGCTGATTTGACAGGAACTGTTGAGAAACACTGATGAATAAGAACTCAGTCATGAGACTGAACAACACTTTACACAAGGCAAGATAAAAAAAATCAGCATATTTGTTTGTGCTACATATGTGCTACATTATTCCTAATGTGACATCATCAGAAATCAAATATAATAGAATAAATCTATTTTGAGATTTATTCGATTGGAGAACTCCGCTTATCAAAAAAAAAAATACAAGCTATAAGTAATGTGACAGTTCATGTGATATATAAACACAATACACTCTGGAAATATGTTAACTTGTAACCATGGCATGATCAGCAAATGCTTGAAATGAATTTAATGTTAACGATCACTCAGTTCTACTTCTATAGGAAAAGAACTACACAACTTCAACATTTAACTGCTTGAACAGCGAGACCCTTCCTGTAAAACGATAGAAGAAACAGTCGATGGTGATTACTCTTAAAGAGATATATTAGCACCGGCAAAGTACTGTGTTGTTTCCTATAACTGAAGAATTGTTGTAAAGAACAAAAATAAATGTTTGAGACCAATACACAACTCTCCTTGAATACACATCGCCACATAAAATATGTCACAATACATCCATCATGTCAGCAATCACAGCATATCAGCCACCTTTACTGAAACACTTCTCTTAATCTTTTTCTTCATTCTTTGAAAGAAAATGAAAATTGAAAAATGAAGAAATTATGTTATGGGTATATAAAACATGTGGCGTCACAGTTTGTTGTTCTATTGCCAAAGATCCTGTATTGTTTAATCTCATACTCTCTTTCTCTAAAGTGATGTGTAAAAGTCTCATTTATAAATTTAAATGAATTTGCATCTGCTATCCCTGCTGAAAAAAGCAATGCAAAGTCTTATGCTTTCAATTACGAATACTATTACTATTCGAGTAGGATTTATTGTGGTCCTGTTAGTTCCTAGCCTTTTATTAAACCCAATATACTTTCATTTATAACCATTAAATCCATTAGAATGTCTATGATGGTTCGTATTGTTTTAACAGGAATAACTGGGTCGAAACTGAGATACTGCGTGATGATTGAAATGTTTGTTTTGATTCTGATGACAGGTGAATACAGGCACAACACACCTAAGATTAAGACCATTTATATCTGTCTCGAGGGATTACGCAAGACTACTGATGGGCTTTGTGTCAAATTTTACTTAAAGTTAAAGAAAGCATACCTCCCAACGGCTGTATGTGAGCATGAACAGAGAGAATGGCATCGCGGTTCCGGTCATGGCGTGTGTGGATGGCATGCTGTACTCAGTGTTGTAATACACCTCTACTTTAACCACCGGAGGAGATGCGGGACGCGTCCATCGGATCAGATCTTTCGTGGACTGGCCGAGAAATAGCACCCAGGCCCACACCACGATGAGACTCCGACTGACATACGGATCCACGTTCCACATCAGAAAGGGAAAGAAGACGATGAAGAACATCTCATTGCCCAGCTCGGTGCCGATAGTGAACAAATAAAAAAGAAACTTGTTCTCAATGATGAACTCTTGTCCGACATCACCGGTCAATGAGTTCCTGCGTAAGGGCTTCACTGTTTCTTTAAAGCCCTTCCCGCGGGTAACCTCTGAACCCGCATCTTGCCCCTCTGTCCTGTTTGAGGCTGATATTGTGGGTTCTTTGATTTCGTCCTGTTTAACGTTTCTTTCATTTAAACTTTTTCTCAGCCTTTGGCCTGGAAGTCCCTGTGCTGGATCCCCACCGGCAGCGCAGTCTCCCGCGCACGCACCGTTGACCGATAGCTTTGCTTCACTCTCGGCTGTTTTTTTAGCAAATGTCCCTCGTACGCCGCAAAGTTGCTGAAATTTGGCAACATGGCAAGGATCTTGTAAATACCTACAAAGGCAGATGAACCTTTTGACTGCGTCGCTTGCCATAGTGAAAGCGAAATTTAACCTGAAGCAATGCTGCTCGCGAGACTAAACCTAATTCAAACATAGGACGCGCGTGCACAGCAGCGCTTTACGCACAATACTGCACTAAACACGGTCAGGTTATAATGTACAGAACATAACTACAGCATGCATATCACGCCAATCTTCTGGAGTCTTAAAACCACGGAGTAAAAATGGTAAAATAAAGCAGCACGGCTGGAGTAAGGAAGTACCCCTTGAACGCAGGAGGGAGGGCGACCAGCGTGTGGGCGGGGACGCGCTTTAGCGATGACGCACTGGAGGTCTCTGTTATGATCAACGAGGGTCCGCAGACTGTGTATTTACCCGTGAAATGTAATAAGAGGGTAGAATGGTAATTTGCACAAAACTGGAGACGTGAAAATTGGAGCGGCATTGTGGCCCGGGCGTTGTTTAATTTGTCAGGCGGTATAGTTCAAAATAATCAATCTAATTAAATTAACAACTGTACTCTAAACAATTATTAACCGTTAATATTAAGTTGGTATGCAGGCTGATACTGTCATAGACATATATATATAATATATGTGTCTATGGAGGATACTGTTATACAAGCAAATGTAAAGCACCACGTTGACGAATTGTCACGTGATATCCGTTACTTTTCTATGCGTATGCAGGATACACCTATTACAGTCGTTTGTGATTACCGTTTAAGCTTTTTCCCTTTGATTAATTTTAAAGATATTGCTGTGAAGAAATTCTTTCCGTTTTAATTAAAATACTTAAGATTTATAAATTACCACACGTTCTGGCGTTTACAATTGTGAGTGTGACACAGTGTTGTCTGCTGTAACTAAGCAGTAAAGCGCCCCCGGGTGGAAGACTGTTTACTCACCTTATAGGAATAATGACGTTCAAACAAATGCACGTAGAATTTTATCATTCTTTAAGCATGAGAGAAGCAAAATATAAAATATTAAATGTTACATGACGCCATAAAAAATACAAAATGAGGGTTTACAAATCGTAAAAATTGCTTAATAATAGATGCATGTAACAGCCTTTTATTTACCATAGACTTTCAGATTCTATTCGAGTCATTTCTGTGAGAACAACTCATAATGCTACATTATACAAATATATTATAGTCATTTTAACAGTTTGGGCAGGGACCTTTTCTATTCCAACATGACAATGCCACTGTACACAAAGCAAGGTTAACAAAAAAATTGTTGACTCAGTCTAGTGTGGAAGAACTTGACTGCCCTACACAAATCTCAGACCTAGCTAAAAAAAAGTTATTTTGGGGGAAAAAGGGAAAATATAAACATCTGGCCATATGTAATATTATTGATCATACACACCACTTAGTGTTGTGAACTGATATTCTTTTACTGTAGTGTTTTGACATTTTCAACGTTTCTCCACTAGATGGAGACATAGTTTATGTTTACTACATTCTCATCAACCTTATTTATTACATCAAGCGCGTTTAAAATAATTTCGAACGTATTTAAAAGGCCTTTGACACAAACCATAAAGTTTACATTACATAACGGTAAGCATGTAGCATCCATTGACCCATTGTTCGTCCTGTAACTTCTCATAGATACTGGTCTACTTTTTGTTTTAGTTATTTAAAGCTTTCTTGTTAAAAAGCCATGACTCTTCATTGGGCACAGATCGAGAACAACACTCAAAAGGCAAAACCTTGAAGAGCATATGAAACAAAGTAAGGGAATTCTGTGCCTAACCAAAAATCACATTTATTTGTATCCAAAGCAATTCATCACATTTCATCAAAACTAATAACATAGTATAGTTTTATACAATTTAAACAAAAGAGTCAAAATTTGCCATTTTAATTAAACAGAATCAGAACAATCATCGCTTCTCTGACCACCTGAATCTTTTATGATCTTTGCGTTTCACTGAAAAAGAAAGATTTATATTGAAATGAGTATAATCAGCTATAACAACAAATATAATTATAGCCTGTTTTTTTTTATAGGTGGCACTTACATGCATTCTTGTCTTCCTCCATCACACTCAGAAGCCACTGCTGTGTCAGTTCTGTCTCATCTTTTGAGACAAAATTGAATTGTTTGATCACGTCACAAAGATAGTTCAGAAAAGGATTCAGAAACTTAAGATGTTTTGCAGTTAAAAAAAAAAGTGTCTTTGGCAGTTCTGACCTGGTTTGCCAAGGGTTTTATAGGTTCTGGCTCTGAGTGATGGGGGTTTCTTTTTGTGGCCAAACAAGGCTTCACAATCATCACCTGTCGAGACCATCTCAATTCTTCTGTGGCGCCTAGATCTTGATTCCTTTAGACCAAATACATAAAAACTGTTTTCAAAACTGGATTACCTTTCTATAGCATAGACATTTATAAAAGTACTATAAACCACCAGTTATTACTTTGAAAAATATTTTAAAACACCTAGTGGCATATATGTCTGCAGAATCAGATTCGAAATCAAGTCATATCAACAGATAAATATTTAAATAATTTGCTGTATCTAAAACTTTAACACAGCTAAAGCATTTATAGCCACAAGACATTTCAAACCTTTGACTGATGACCATATGATTTGTATTTGATGGCAGCAAGAAGATCTGCTCTATGGGAGGACTGGGGAAAACACAAAGACAATGTTAAAAGATCCAGAGTTTTAGAGTAGTTTATCCACCATTTCCATCCATGTTAGGCGTTTCTTCACTGTTGAAAGTTTCTAGCAAGGTAACTCACATCTGACTTTTGGTTGGCTTCCTTCTTTCCATTTTTATCCTTTGCAGCCTGAGCACAATGTAACACATACATATTGAAACAAGCCCTTAATTAAGACTAATGAATAAAAAAATCATACATCAAGGACATGCAGTGATGCCAACCATAATGCAACAAGTAGGAATATTCTTGGAATCAATGCAAAAAGCATTAGGAGTCCAGTGACTCACCACAGTTTTTTCCTGCCATTGTTGGTACTCAAGGGTGCATTTTTTGAGTGAACCTGACAGGTTCAGCAGTGTGACCCCTGCTGATGGGGGCAATATGGAGCGCTTCATTCTCTCATAATGGCTTTGCACATTTGCAAACTCCTGCACGTTAACACACATTAAAATTAGTGAGCATCCATTCGATTAAACTATACTGATCAGAAAAATAAAAAATATGATTGAAATTTCACTTCCTCACTTCCAGCATTTCAAAAGAAGCAAGTTCGGCCACTTTGTCTCTGCGAGCTCGAAAATCTTCATTCACATCATGCTGAACCCTATCGCTTGATTCAAATGTAAGCTTAAATTCAAAGGACACATTTTTTTAGAAACCTTCTTACAGATCCAGAAACTACTTAAAAAAATATCACAACTGCAGACATTATAGTGTAGACAAAAAACCTCTTTACCTTCCTAGGCATGGCACTGAAATGAAATGCCTTATCAGACAAAAGTTTGCTGAAGATGTAAAGAACATCCAAATGTTGGCAACTTTTTGCATCCGTGATAAATTGTTGTACATGGAGCCAATCCTTCAGAGCAACTCTGACCTGTGTAACAGAGACTCATCACCCTTCCGTCAGTGTCCAACATAATGTTCTTTCACAGTAAGGAACACAAAGGAAATGGATTACCGTTTCCTTAGGCCAAACAAGTTGTTTGTTGTATAGGCCATAGAGCAAATACAGTCCCCCTACTCTTATCTGAAAGCTGTATGGGGGTAGAAAGTAGTTGCAGGCTACAGTGAAAGTAAGTCGAGTGAAGGATCTCTTTTCATGGTGTGACTCAGTTCCACTGTTGGAAGAGAGAGCAAGCCGTACACGTTTAACAGTGAAACAAAAATGAGCATCACACATTAAAAGTAATCCTTATTCAAATAATAGATTCACAACATTCAGCAATCTGATATTTCACTTTAATTTTACAAAAAAGCAGCCAGGACATTTAATATCAGTAAATTACTATTCTAGTCTAGTCTAGTCTAGTCTAGTCTAGTCTAGTCTAGTCTAGTTAAGAAAAAAAAAAAAAACAATTCACATATTGTGGCATAGCCATCACTGAATTCCACACTTTAAACACAACAATGCATTATGCTTTAGAACTCTATAATAAATAATTAAGAAATAACAAACACCTATAGGAAAAAAATTATGCAGTTGTATTTGCAGCATAACCATAGTAAGCACAAATTTAACATGGTCAAACTGTTTTGTAGTAAAACTGGTAATAAAAATGATTATCCTCTAACAAACAACACTGTTACTTTTACTATTAAAACATGGTTACATTTCTTTAAGTGTTCAAAGAAACACGTAATGGTATGAAGCATAGTAAACGTTTCTATTTTCAAACTACACTTTAAAATACGTGAACTTTTCTAGGCCTGTAAGCAACAGTATGTAACTTTATCCTTACTAAAACACACTAGAGAAGTCCATCTCTCTCCATATCGCCGAAAACTCCTCATAACGCACAGACTCGGTTTGCTGAAAGCGGCCCAGCAGATCCTCACAGTCGCTTTTGAAGGGCAGCCAGTAATGCTCGCACGCTTTCTCTAACGTGACAAAATAACGCAATGTAAACGTATTCATGCAACAAAATAATGAAATTATTTTTCTAATAACTTACTCGACCCCATCAGTTCAAAGACGCTCCACGTTGATCTCTATCGAGGTAAAACTACGGTCTCAGAGTACCAAACTTCAATTTGTGGTTAATTGAAATGCACCTGTGCGCGATGATCTGACGGTTCCATCAGGTGTTTCACAAACCAAGAGACCCATTTTGAAAAGATGGATCAATTTTCATAATAACCTCAAAAACAAGTAATTAAAACACACTTCACAAAATTCTGGTCCACAATTGTCTTTTACTGATTATGCAATAAACAATACATTTAGTGTTAAGAGAATAAAGGTGAAGACTGCAGAGATGAATGAACAGCTTACAATAACAACAAAATAAAATGTCTTTTCTATCAATAAACAAGAAATAAAAATCATAAAATTTGCAGGACAATGTTAACATGGAGAAAAGATGACATTTATCTGAAAGCGTGACAAAAAACAAATATTGTTTTACTTAACCTAAGCTTTCGCAGTCTTATGCCATTATAAATACTTGTAAAAGTGGGATAATTGATACATGGGAATTGCATGATCTAAACAGTTTATAAAGCTGAAAACTTCTCACAAGAATGAATTACCTTAGAGCATCTACTATGTAGACAGCTAAACAGAAAAATGACCACTAAAAATATAAAATTCTATTGCATAATTAAACTAGAAATCTGTTTTAACCTCTCCGAGATAAAAACCGTCATAAGAACACCAAAAATACCCAACGATTCTGAATTCCCTTTTTGAACACATTCTCGATCATTACTTTCAATGGCTCTTACAATCCACTTGTGCTGTTCAAGAGGAAACTGAAAGTGATGCAAGCAAACGACTCCTATTGCAATGAAAAGCAACACGAACACCCAGCTGCATTTACCACTGAGCTCATGTAAGGGCTACAAAACTCAGAAGAGAGACGAGAAATGACAAAAGAAAAAGAAAAAATAAATCGTTCAATCTTTCATTAAAAGTACACATTTGTAAAAATGGTTTCGTATATTGCATGGACTGCTGGTACTTTGTCTTAAGAAAATAGATTATTGTGCGACTGTAGCTACAATACACACCGCTTAAAGAGGGGAGAGGTCAATAGCACACAACAGGAGTTTTTAAGGAATTTGGGTATCCAGAGTGCGTGCGAGAGATTATACAAGTATGCACGTTTACATTTGTGTGTTAGGACATCCAGTGCGCATTTTACAATAAGGCTCCTCCAATATATTACACTCTTCTGTCTCTACTGGCGGGGAGAGACCGCCCTCTACGCAATGTGATGTACCCTGGGCTTCTCTTCGCAACACTTGAAGTGGGGAAGCCCAGGAAAATCAATGGAAGGTGCTCTAGTACATTTTTAAAACACTTGGGTTTATAGAGAATATTACCAGATTGGACTATAGGATAATGGGAAAAATTAGAGGTGGATTTAAGGGATCAGGGTCAAAGGGCAGAGAAGGGGATGCAGTGTCCGGAATTTCTAAATACAGAAGATCTCAGTTAACTTGGTCCAGAGCACGCAGGAGTTCCTCTCCCTGAAGGAGATGATGACGGTCCTGGACGGGAGCGTTGACCTCACAGTCGTAGCGTGTTAGCTGAGGCAGCCCGCCGCTGCTCTCGAATGAGCTGGACAACAGACGACTGGCCACATCTGCGGATTCAGAGAGTCGAGTATATGTAAAATAAGAAATACAATGTTGCAATACTTAAAGCATGCCAAGACAGATGATAGACATTAGCAGACTTATTACAGTGGCGACAATGGCTTCTTTACTCACCAGAGGGCAGTATGAGAATGGTTTTGTTTCCTCCAAGCACACCGGATCCTTTAACCTCTAAAACCTTTGCCCTCTTTCCAGGCTCTATAGCACTGTCCACACTCTGGAGCAAAGCACTCTGCAAGAAATAGTGATGATCGTAAGCTTTGGTTTTTCCTTCAAAAGTTTTTACAGAGAATCTAACAAAAGACTGACCAGTCCGACAGCTTCGGAAAGTGATGTCACCTCCTCCAGCTTCCTTTTACGCTGGGCATTCTGGATGGCTAACATCTTTGGAGGCAGGTCGCGATCACCCACGGGCATTCTGAGAAAGTATAGTAACAAAAACAAAAAACAACAAATAATTTAGTAAACATGCATTCTTTGGGAACTGTGTGAGTATTAAGTAACTATTTTCACAAGAATTGGACTGAGATTAAGTGCATGCTAGATGGTACCGACAATAGGAGCGTTACCTGTTGTTCAGCTGTGGGGTGGGGGAACGTGCTGGTGAAGCATCATGACTGCCACTAAAGGGTGACACAGGGGCACTGCACACCTCCTGCAGTAGGTGTAAGGGTGAAGGGACCCGTGACATTGGCTCTTGTTTCACTGGACTGTTGGAGGCTGATGCTGAGGATTCAGGGGTGGGTAGAGGCTGGAAGAGTGAGTTCATGGCCAGCACAGAGTGAGGGCCAGATGGGAGCGGATCCAGTGGAGAGGGGATGCGCAGCTGGAAGTCATCATCCATTGGGATGTATGGAGCTAGCATCTCCAAATCAAGATCTTCCATGTCCTAGAGTCCATAAGAGTTTTAGTGGAGTTCACAGTCACTGAGTAATGCATAAGGTGCAGATGCATTTTAGATGAAGAATTACCTGGGTGGTAAAAGGGGTCTTTGCCTCTGTATCAATAGCAAACAGTTTCTCAACCAGGTCGAGTTTAAATTCAGAGCTGATGTCTGAGTCCACTTGGAAGCAGTAGTCCATAGGGCTGTTGGGCTAAAGAAGAGAGAAAAAAAACTCTTAAAGATGTACTCACATTAATTGGTTATAAAGTGTTTTGCAGATACTTATCGATCGCTAAAAAGAGCATTAACCAAAGTTTTTACCCCAGAGGAGCTGAGTCCAGATGGGGATGGCGTGTTTGAGGAGTTGGTTGTCACGTCCAGTTTGGTCAGAGGTGGGGTGGACTTAGTAGGGGTCAGGGCAGACAGACCAATAGGCAGCTTCTCGCTGCTGGATGGCAGCATGACATCATTGTAGAGGGGCACCTCCTTCAGCAGTTGCATGTCAGAGTCTGAAAAAAATGCAATACTTTTAAATATTGTAAGCAGCAGCATTATGCATTTAGTAAAAGGAATTTTGTGTTTATAATGCATTTTCATAATTATTCGCTAATAATCAAACTCTTAAATTAAAAAAAATCTACTCAAAGTTCAATTGCAAATTGAATTTGCAGCGAAATGTATCCATCCAACGGCAACCACTGATGAATTCAGACCTGAGTTGTTGAAGTCCAGAGCGATGATGGTGTCTCCAGCAGCAGGTGCCAACACAGTGAGGGCCTCGGGCTCCTCTTTCAGCTGCTCGTACAGGTCAGAGCTCTCTACTGAGCACTTGACGTCATCAGACTTGAACAGTTTGAGCATTTCCACCTCAGAGACCTCATCTTCCACCTCTTGGGTTTCTTTCTCCTCAGCCTTGGTCTCTGTCTTGATCTGCTGCAGGGACAGGACCACATCTCCCTCCACAATGCCACTGAAATGGACCAAATTGGATGTATGGTCACAAGCATGTTTACATTGTGGGGACGTTTATATCAATATATAAACAATAAATATATCAAGACACTTGACTTAAATCTGGATCTGTACCTGAGAACGTAGTTGACACACACAATACACTGTGGTTGGGAATTCTTGGGGCTGTAGATGACTGTAGCCTGAGTCTCCACCCACACGTAACCGCCTTTCTTAGCCAGCATGCGGTACTGGCCTGTGGTAGCCTGACCCTTTGCAAACACTAGGAAGGCACAAGTACCACTAGGTTAAAATAAATCATTCTCAAATCAGATTTGAGAAGCATTTTGGAGTAACTAGATATCTTTGTAGCAGCTTAACGTATTTATTTAACAATAAATTTGATCAAAACACACTTAAAGTGAAACATTAGTATCCGTATATCAGTATAATATAGACAGTCTATATTACGTTTCTAGGTTATACACAATCCAAGTCACAGTACTTACGGTTATGGTGTGTCTTGGTGAGATGGTCTGAATCCAGTGCATGATAGTACTCATACACAGACCTGTTCAACAGATCATCTGGCTCATATCCCATAAGCTCTGTGATCCTGTAGAAAGTCATAAAAAGAGAAATACAATGGTCTAAGATCAGGTTAAGTTTATTAGGAGCCACATGACACAGACAACTACCAAAGCAGACTTAAAATAGACAGGCACTACTGTCTTCAGCCACTAGGAGGCGTTAATAACATAATAACTGCTCTTTGTAAGGACAAAGAGCATGCCAGTGTGGTTTGGTGTGCTGGACTAGTTATGCAGCATTGCTTTAAGGTTGTAAACATGGAGAGTATTAATTTCAGGTGTAGACATAATTAAGTCTTTAAATAAAAGCATATGACGGAATGGAAATTTGTCTGGGGATGGCAAACAAATTACCAATAACTAAACAAACAAACCAGTTTAGTTGTAGTATTTTAAGCCTGTCATTTAAATTTTTCCTTCACCATAATAACACTAAAGTTTGTTTATCTTTACCATATGCCAATCATCTGATCTGAAGAACATGCATGTTTAGCTTTTCTCAAACTTTATGGAGGCACCATGTGTCTCTGCTAACCTCTCATCACAATACGAGAACTTCATGTCCAGAGTGTGACGGCTGAGGAAGGTCTTGCTATCCAGAGGAACCTCGATGTTTGAGGGATGAGGAATGGGTTCACAGATGAGCACAAGGTAGGTCAGCGGAGGCTCTTTAAAGCCACATTCCCCAGAAGCATCGCTGTGCTCCTGCACACGGACGTGTCCTGTGCAGTGGAGAACCTGTAGAAGAAGAGATGTTGGGTAACCATTATAACCAAGTCATTAGAACAGAATCACATCTCATTAACTCTGATCCATAAGCTCCTCTGCTTCTATTGCCTACCTAAGCAAAATCCTTGTCTTACAAAATGAAGAGCTACAAATGTAAATCTACTAGGAACGCTTATAAAAGCTATAGAAAAATCTGCTTTCACTTCTACACATGTTGTGCGATACAAACAGGAGAGATGTTGGCAGATGGGAATTTATCCATGAGTGGCAGAATATAGCATCAGATTAGTGACACAACCTGGACAAGAAAAAGCACCCGTTTCATACGGTGCTCTGATCCGATTTCATAGTAATCCCTTTCATTCACTGCCTTTCCCGAATTTGCCACACTGAATGACTCACACAGACTGTACTAACCTTCCATGTAGCAGACTTGATATTGACAGTACGTCCTCTGCTAGTGAGTGTGCACTTCATACGCAGGAAGAAGCTTCGCTCTGTGTTTTGTTCCTTGGATTTTTTGGATCCTAAAAACATGGAAAATAACGGTCACTACACTAGTTACTTACGGCTGTTGTGTAAGCTGTAATTTACAGCAACACAAAACAGCAGTGTAGCACATCTGCCTGACTCACCCGTCCTGTGAACCAGCATTTCTCTCAGCTCCTCGTGGTCACATGGGTGTGAAAAGTCAAAGATGCTGTGGCCGGTCAGATCGAACTGTAATAAAACAAGGTCAAGGAAGTAAACAGACAGCAAACTTAAGACTTTTTAATTTAAACAAAGACCAAATGAATGAAGTCGCCCAGTACCTGTGTGAGGCCCATGCTCTTGCTGACATTCTCAGAGAGATAAACCATATCTCCATCTTCAGACAGCACCAAGAGGAAACCCTCAAGGGCCTTCAAGTAGAAACCGTTCAGCTGGCTCTCCAGCTCGTTCTCCTTATCAGCTTCATCTGCACAGACAAACAACACCCATGAAGGCAGGGTCAAAATGGTATATTATGTGTTATCCAACAAGTACCCCCCCAAGGTTCTTTATGGCTGATCTAACATTACCTTCTCCTGCAATGCCAGTGCAAAACCAATTTGTGTTTTTTTTTTTTTAGGTCAAATCACTCTGATTTGCAGTGGCACAATCTCACAAACAACCTCAAGTCATCACAGTCTGGCTTAATTTGCAAGACTTTTGGAGCTCAAAGGTTCCGAAGGCTTTTTGCATGTAGTGTCTGGACATATTTACATATCTAGCAAATACCCTGTACAATTTTAATACCGATGTCTGGAAACTGACCAGAGGTGAGCATCTTCCTCATGCGCAGGTAGCTGATGGTCAGCCTCATGATGGAGGCTTTGTCCATGTGGGAGGTGACATTGTGCGGCAGGGGGAGCTGGTGCGCTAGCTCGTAGAACACCTCCGACTCCTTTCCCCTGCGACATCGAGCCGCATCCCTGGACTTCTCCTTCCTGCGCTCCGAGCTCACCCTAGAAAGATAAGAAAGAGGACTGTAGTGTCAGTTTGCCGTTTAGTCCTGTGCATGTTCTTCAGTGATTCTATGGTTAGCAGCAAGGTAAAGGATTAATGCAATATCAGGAAGGCACTAAAACTTGCAATGTCATTGGTCAATATTTAGAGGCTGGAAAGATGGTCTCAATGTAACTGGCTGGTAAAAGGGGTGTGGACATGACTGTGTGTGTGAGAAGGAGAGAGGGAGATACTGTAACAGCTTTTGGTAATACATTTTGGGTTGTCTAATTGTAATTGTATTGCACTGCACAATTGTATGCTACAAGGAACATAATTCTGTACACAAACAAGTCATAACACAAACAGGCAACGTTAACATTTGCATTAAAAACCTAGCTTCCTCTTTAAATAGGTCACCGCTAAAAAGCTTTCAGCAGAAAAAGCTCTCTCATATCATGATTTCTAAAGAACTATCACCCCTGGGACCTCTGCCTATTTAGTCAATGACCTAGACACACTCCCCAGATTTAACAACTTTTCTATTCAGTTGATCACTGCACACATGGAGGGCTCTGCAATGTAATGCACACCACAAACTAAACTGCACTCATGGTTTCTTCAATTAACAAGAATAACTTAAAAGGCAAATTGGTTGTAAATACAGTGCCTTCTCTTAAAGTCCAACACAAACCAACATATCTTTAGTTCACACCAGTATAACAAAAGTTGCAAAAGTCTGCGCACTTGTCAGACAACAACGTTAAGGAACTGTATTTGGCCCACAACTGCCAAAACAAATGTAACATCAAATAATAACTTACTGGGTGGGGTATGAAAACACTGTTGCATTGCACTAGTACATTGAAGTTACATTGTTTCCTTAAAAAGGAACAACAAAATATTCTTGACTATGTGGATACTAACTTTCTAACATGGTTCCACACTGTGGGCAAACAGAGCTGTTATTTAGGGTTGGGTTAGGATTAAGGTTAGACTACTTTACACTAGGACAACTTCAAACTAGTTACATCATGCCCCTAAGAGATGCATTAAAATGACCTTAATTCCATTTTCATTTATTGTGTCTCTTCATATTTAAATCAGACTATTCATACAACTACCAATAGATTAAAATACACCACATCTAACTCCAAGGCCAAAGCAGCTAAAACATTTAGTCGGCATTGTGTCAAACGCCAAGGCCACACAAGACAAAGAAAGGAAGACTGTTAAGACGGTTACCCTGCCCTAGCAGGAAAAAACAGCATCTTCACACACAAGGCTTCCAATTAAAGTGTGCTCCAAATCAAAGAGGAAATCGCTCACCAGAGAGAGATGAAAGATCTTGCGCAGAAAGGATGTTCACACATACACAGTTCTTTCAACCTAATTGTGTCAGTGCATGGTCCATGGTTTGCATATGTAAGCTGCATAGAGTGCTCAATCATGTGTAAATTATGGAGTCTCTTGAAAAGGAGTGGTTTATGTATGCGTATAGAGTATAAGGCTGCATTGTATGTTCATTCAGTACAGCCATTTCAAAAACATAATGGAGGGCTGGAACTGTATGAAGTACATGTGTCAAATCATGATGACAAGACAGGTTGTTTTTAAATAGGTAGCTAGCTCTGTTGATTTTAATCACATTTCAATGTGCTGTATTCTCTCTGTCCATCTGACAAATAAACTGTCAGCCCTTAATATCTATCATGAGGTATGATTCAATTGTAAATATTAACCACCAATTTGGATTTATATGTGACAGTTATGTTTATTCTTATGTATAACAACACATTAAACAGTAACGTAACGTAACAAAGAAGTAAGGCCCTAAAGGTCTCCTAAAAACAACATGTTGAAAACTGACTGAATGGCAAACCAAACTGACAGAGATCTACAGATAGACATTTTATTTACAACACGACTCCCAGAGGAGTGTCTAACTTAACAGGATTCATATGGATCACATTCAATTCACTGACAGAATTAGCAGACATCCCTTTCACCCAAAGCTAATAAAACTCTCCAAAAAAGGAAAAATCAAGCAATGGGGCCAAACTTCTACGTTTAACTGATAGTGGTCTTGCAGCTGTCTTGCCACAAGACCGGGCAGGAAGTTGCTTTGACGTCAATGCTGAGGGTGATTAAGATCCGAAAGGAGATGCAGCCACATATCTGAAAAACAGCAGCTTGTAGCAGCTTGAATTTGAATGCCAGCCAGAACAACAACATCATACAAAAACATGGCACAGAAAAGTAGACCGTCCAAATGCAGGTAATCACACGGTATTGTCAAAAACTACAAAATAAAGTTCACAACCAAAAATGCCATTTAGATGATGTAAATGCAGACACACGGGAAAATCAAGCAACTTATTTCCAGACATATTAACACCTTTATTTCCAGACATATTAACACCTTTATTTCCATCTGATCTATCACCTTTATTAGGGCTGCACAATATATCGAAATTATAGAAATATCACAAATGTGCATATCGCAATGCTTTGCCATAAAGGAGTGATTTAATTTTAATACTTTAAAAAGTAACGTATGGTCAAAGTTTTAGGTCAAAGTGGATAATATAGTATCTGGCACATGGATGTTAGTTTGGATATGTGTGTAGATAATATGCACACTATTATAGTGTGCCGTGCCATGCGAGTGCTCTTATGCAAGACAGTCAACAAGCCACAAAGCTTTCATAGTCAGCTGATGCTTTCTTTTCCATGAAATATGAAACGTATGTTGGATATATAATTTAAACAATACATATTTTAATATAATTTAAATGAGCTTTAAAAAGAAATATCATATCGCATATCACATTATTTAGCATGCTATCATAGACGCATATCGCAGTTTTTTTTTAATATCGTGCAGCTCTTACTTTTATTACTTCATTTTTTCATATGGCTAACCAATTTATTTGAGGCAATGCTACCAGTCCTAACAATAAAAAGACAATACGGAGGCTCTTATTTATCCATAAATAAGAGACAGGCAAAGGCAATACGGAGGCAAAAATCAACTGACCTTAGATCTTTATCCATAAATAAGAGACAAGCTGGCCAAACAAGAGCAACAAGTTAAGCGTGACCTGAAGGGTCAAGTGGTTTGGGGGTAAAGAAAGAGGTCTATCAAATGACTATTCTGTGGATCTTTCAACCCAAAGAGAAACATTTATACATAACAGTATCAATTCAACAAGATCAGCACAAATGTGATCATGCCTGTGAAAACCCAGCTGAAGTCTTATATATAAAATCATCCTACAAGAACATTCTGTAAAAATATAACCTTGATATCTTTATTGACTGAGTAATGACATGTCAAAGACTGACATCATATTATTTATAGGTGAAATAAAACTTTCATGCTTGTTATCTCATAGTTTGATATTGACACTTTAGTCTGGTTCTCACAGACAGGGTCAAATTAACCATAACCCCAAAGCACAAATATTAATGCATTTATCTAGACCTTTTCTGCTGTTTTGCAAGTAATAGGGGTGTAATTGCATTATCAGCAGAAGAATGCATATATTTGAATATTACAGATAAATAACAATCATCTGTAACAACGACCATCATCTTACAAAATGAGTAACAATCAGGAGTTTATTCCTAATATGTATTGTGTACTAACATATTTGCATGCTACAACATTGCATTAACCATATAAATAATCTATGCTGGTATTTAAAATGGAATAATGTATTAGTTTATGAGATATCTTGGGATCTAAATGTCAGTGATTTGAACTGTTTGCACGTAAACGCCAACGAAAGCATGGAATCACGAGACGCATGTTGCTAGTATGTTAGCTTACAGACACCAGACCTCAAAAAGCTAAACAATACATTACAAACGGGCCAAAATCACGCAATAAACCACACAAAACAACATTTTAGGTGGGTTTAAAGAGAAATAGTTGGTTTGGTGCCTTAAATCGTTTTGTAAACTTCCTCTTAGTTGTTTAGTTAGCCATCCGGCACAAAATGGCGACACGTTCAATCTGTGAGGGGATGAAGATTTTCAGCCCGTGCAAACTAAACACAACAAATGCCGCTCAACACATCACTTTAAAGACAAACACACTATAACAAATGCTTTTATTCTTACCTTTTCTTTTCAGTGACAACTCCAGTATCCATTCCTGGGTGAAACCACTCAGTATGTTATTTTTTTTCCAAACCGTCGAGGCCAGAAAATCAAGGACGTGGCCACCTCTTGCTAACAAATAAAAATATGTTTATTAAAAACAACCAAGTGCGATAAAATGCTCCGATACGTATCCGATATGCGGTTAGATGCGTTTGGATTTGACAGATAAATCCCCTGGTTCGCTGAAGGTCAAATCATGTGTCTGGCATCAGTCGGTACAAAGAGTTAACCGTGCCTGCGCTCGATACTACGCTCTATGTGGCGGGCGCGTGCACGTGGCCATTACGGGAGCGAGCGGTATTGGCATGGATTTAGACGGCAAAGTCGCGCTCCAAAGCCGTTTACAGGACCGACAAGACATCTATTAATCGATCACACGGTGTGATACAATCACTATAGATCATAAAATCAATTGAAATGACTTTTGTTCTCAAAGAGGCATTTGCATCCTTAGAAGTTTGTTGAAGCAAACACAGAAAGCTTGTCCTTTTTGAGTGAAAAATGTATTCTATATTAGCAGTTACTGTTTATAAAGAGTGTATAGAGATAATATAATTTAAATAGTATAATATAGATTGGAAATAAAACAATATGATAATATAATAATAATATATATAAATAATAATATAAACTAACCATTGTTTTATTATAGTTAAAGTGCAGTAAACATGTTTTTTGGCAGATTGATTACAGTTTGTATCCATCATCCTTGTATTGTAGTTAAAATGTGGTTTCTATAGTGAGACTTTGGTAAATTTGTGGTTGTTTCTTTTAATGCTGTTTATGGTTGTACAGGAAAAGTACTGGTGTTGATGATGCAATTTTTTAGCTGAAATGCAATTTCCTGGGGTGTGATGGTTTTGTATTTCATCCTGGTGGTAAACACTAATCCTTCCTTTTACATATTTTCCATTTAGCATAAGTGAAATGTGAGTTCAGTGTGACATTTCTTATTTTCATATGTCATTTCTATTTATTGAATGCTATTATTTAACCCACTGGCTGTTATGTATTTGCTACATGGACAGTAGAGTTCACAACTAGTAATAGACACAAGAAACAGGTTGAACGTCTTTAGGTCAGAGTCTTAAAAACAAAACATACTGTTTTGAATGTAAGTTATCCATGGCAATAAAGCACATGACTGCCCCTCCCTAACAGTAGTTAATTTCCATTGAGGCCAGAAGCTCTAGGGAAATTGTTGTACAGGTAAACAAAAGAGAGCCAAGAAAATAATCTGTAGTCTGTCAAAGATCGAAAAAATGTACTTAAGCCAGGAATAAAAGAGAAGATGAGAGCTTTTATTTAAATTTGCTTATGTTAACAGTTGTAGTCTGCTGCTTTAACAATCACAATGGCTTGATGTTTTGTCCACTATAGCAACTGACAGCTTTGATCAAAGCTTCAAGTAGAGTTTCTCAGCAGGTGGTAAACTCATTCACCTGTCAAAGTGGGTTCTGAAGTGCTTTAAGTGTCTAATAATAAGCACATGATTTCTCTCTGTCATTTCAGTAAGATAACATTAATTACCAGGTTGCTGCTGGGAAAATACAAGGAAAAACAAACAACTTTTTACTGAAGAATAAGACTGTGAATACTGTTTCCAAAAAAATCTCCTGGATCCCCAAAACACACATTAAAGACAAAACAAACTGAAACCATCAAGCATGACAATTAAAATAACCAGAGGGCACAATGACACATGTGATCACAGTCTTTCTAAAGTTTAAAAAATGATCAGTCAAACCATATGACACCATGGGAAAATACAATACAGTGAAGCCTTTCAATAGCATTAGCAGAGACCTAAAATGAAAACACTTTCATTCCAGTAATAGTCCAGTCTACTTGCCAATACAAGTTACTTTTGAATTTTGACTGTTAACATAATTGCAATATTTTTGGCACATTCTCACTAAAGAAACCCAATGAACTTCTCAGCAGTGGTGACTCAATGAATGGCTTGAGTCATAAAACCACCTCTCAACCAGACGTGGCTGGTTTTTGGCAGTTAAACCATACTGAATTTCCTAACTGGGAAATTCATCAGACCATAACTTCCAGTCTAAATATTTCACTGACTCACTTAGAATCTCATGGTGAGTATTGTATCATTTGACATGCACTGGAGAATTTTAACAATATCAAAATACAAAATCTGCTATAAATATACTTAAACAGTGCTAAAATTAACCAGAGACAAGGTCTGCTGTCAAATACAGCATATGGAAACAAACCATCTTCTTCACCAATGTGCAAATATGTCATTGTTTTCAAAGCTTTTGTCTAGCAGCGATGGTATCAGAATGTCTCATAGCAGTAGAGTTTTTCACAATGCATTTCCAGTTACAACTGGTTTGAGGAAATAGTGTATAAGAAAAATTTCTATGGGGTAATTCTATCACAGCGTCAGTTGTCAAACAAAACACGATGCTTGAATGGAAAAACACACCTTGCTGAACTACAAAATAAAGTAAAGCGTAAACAATAAAATAAAAAGGACACACTTGTTTTTAAGTATTTTATCCAAGATGTATGGTCACTTATTGATATTAAAGCATGCCGGCAATAAATCATATATTGATGACAGTGGTTTACCTTTCACAGTCTTTAAACAATAAACCCATTAACACTGCAGCACTGATATACATTGCACATCATTCAGTGCATTAGGGCTTTAAATACAGAATGAGCTTGTGAGAACAACAAATGAATAGATGTCAATGAATGATTCATGGAAGGATTTGCATGTCTACAGAGAAAATGTGACATGAGCACAGTTCCACTGTTCCTTTGAGGTGTAAAGAATATGTGTGTTTTTGGTTTTCTCATCAAAATTTCATGCACCCGTTTCTTGCCACAGGTTAAGCTCTGTTGATTCATTATTCAATATACCGGACAGGTGATATGTCAGTACTGTCACATGAGGTTTACATAAACACCAACAGGTGTCTTTAATTTACACCTCTTTTTAATCTGACTCTATATATGACGGAAAAGGCAAATGTCTCTCAAAGATTATAATTTAGATTTTTGTGATACTTACAACAAAATTATAATTTAACTTGTTATTTAGTCGTGAAAAGTAAGTCTGTTCCCATGCTCACCGCACAAAACTGCAAAACAAAGCACTTGGCAACTGCATGAATACAAATATTATTGTCCTAGTAACAAATACCAAACTAACACTGCACAGCTACACTTGTAAAAATACATCAACATAACTTACAAACCACAATTTAAAAAGCATCAGTTCTTTTTTCACAATACGTAATATTCTTTGTTGTCGGTGTTGCAAATAATTCCTTGGTCTGGATGGTCCTGATAAAGTTTTTATCAATGTAGCCATACAGTCTAAAACATCTCTTGACAGATTTGGCGTTCACTGTAAGCACATGTGTGTTTGAAAAACAGTGATTTAGAGTACAGTATATATTCAAAGATGAAATCTTTCACGTTTGCCTCACAATCTCTGTATGGAAAACTGTTTAAAATTGCTGGTTACTTTACTCGCGTGTTAAAAACAGCTGACTTTTTCCATGAAATCTGACCTGACAGCTCAAATTATAAATCATTACTGTAAGCGTAGCTCTGTAAATCTGGGTAAGAGAATAAGACTGGTTTGAACACAGATCTTTGACTTGCATAATAAACAGATTTTGTTTTTCTTTAAGCAAAAAAGTTATGGATTGCAGCTCTAAAGATCTAAAGATCTTTCAGAGTTAAGTCTCTCTGATGAACAGCCAAAACGTATTTACACAAGTTTGTTACAGGTTGACAATAGAAAATTTTTTAGAGGAAGAATTATCCTCCATGCCTGCAAAATCAATACGCAGTGGCTGGCTGTTAGATGCTGATCGCAGTTCTGGGGCTGTGTATGTGAAGTCTTTAAAATCATCATGATTGAAAGGGAAAAGTCCATCTTCTATGGGTGTGAGAGTGGGTTCCTCCTGGGTAAAGTCAGCATCAAAATTGGTCACATCTTCAACAGATTCCTACAGAACACAGAAACAGAATTCTCAATGATCAAAATATAAAACATATTACAAAAATATTATTCAAGATTCAATATTATTTTATAACAATGAATACTGTAGTTCAACCAGAAGAACTAGTAACACCCGGATATGGGTTTGACTCCCCCGAAACGTACTTGGTATGTAGCAAATGTGTATCATTATCATAATGTATCATTGATGAGGTAGGTTTGGCTTACTATTCGAGGAGTGTAAGGAGGTCTGATCTCTCGTCTGTTTAGCTTCTCCCAGTCCAGTCCCGCAAAGAATGCATGTGCAGTGATGGCCTCTTCTTCTCCATCTCTGTGCACACAGCCCAATCGGCACGCTGGATCTCTGGTGAGGAACTAGGGAGAGAGCAAACAGCTTTTACTGGGGTGAACGGAAGTTCATTGAGATTGAATCGTCTTTATGCATCGTATAGCTCTTACATTTATACTACGTGCAATTGCTTGGCAACCTGAAGGAACATTGACCAGTGTGGCTATAGCTATTATCTGCTCTCAATATTTATACAGCTATATGAAAACACACACAGCGTATCTTTTATAAGTGCACAAAATAATAAAAAGCATATATGAAAAAACATAGTATGACATTTAATATGCATGTTATTATTTGGACATGTCAGCAACATTTACAGCAAATGTAAAGTTTATTGCAATAATTAAATAAATTAAATTAATAAATTGAATAAAATTAAATTAGAAAAATAAAAGCACAAGAAAATACATAGAAAAAGAACAATTCAAATCATATCACATAAAACATCCAATAAAGCGTGTGTCATGATTCACAAACATAACCAAATATAACAGAATAAATAGTATATAATCATAAATAGAAGTGAAAATCTATAAATCCTAAAAACACTGACTTTACTTGACATGCAGTCATATCGTACAAATGATTTCCTGAGTTTGCGTTTTGATATAATGCTTCAATAAAAATCATATTTGGCTTGCTGCCTATACACTGAACAGTGAGGTCAAATAAAAGGCAGTAGAGATTACACCCATATCTCAGACCTAGCCAATGAGATCTCAAGGTATTACATTGAGTGGTGTGTAGTGCATTAACCCGTTAGCCAATCAGGGTTTGAAGGGTCTCACCACACTATCCGCCTCTAAAAGCTTATGTAATAAGTCACAGAGGGCAAAGACTGTCTGTCATACTGTGATTCGGTTATCTGTGAGTTTGATTCTTCTACTTATTAGCCTCTCAGTTGTGCTTACACAGGAGAACTGCCAGCACAGTACGGCTGGCCAAGACCTTTACAAGAGCCACATGACTGCATTTGGCAAAATAAAAGAATAACATGTTCACTTACAGCACTAAATTAAGTAACGTTATTCTGGTGAGATGAGGAAATGTCCACAGTATTATGTTTTACCATGAAAGCCTCAAAGCTCTGGTGTGCTTTTTTGCATTTTATTGCAATAACTGATCAATGTAACAGGAAGAGGTGGTTTATTCATGTGAAATCTCTGCCAGGAAAGTTTGAGATTTCAACATAGCTGCTTTTAAGATGTAATGCAAGAAAGTTGGTTGTGGTCAAATAAAGAAATGCAAACAAATTGCACATTAAAGGAAACGTTTACCCAAATATGAAAGTTCTATCACAATTTATCTAACTCACTCCATCCCACATGTATATGGCTTTCTTTCCTCAATTGAACACATATAATATAACATGTTTATATTAAAATGCCATAATGCTATATTCTAATATGAGGATCAAAATGTCAAAAGGCATATACAGTACATCCATCATTAAAGTAATCCAAATAAATCCAGTGAGTTAAATTGTGAGAATAATAAATGTCAATAAATTATGAGAAAAGCGATTAATATTTTTAGCTTATTAAGTTTGGCACAGTATGTCACATGGAAACGTTTCCATGTCCACATGCAAAAATACTGCAGCATGTTAATAATGTTGAGTCACAAAACACATACGAACCAGTTTGATCTGATGGTAATGATTTGCAGCCATGATATTAATGCATGGATTTGAAATAATACAGCTAGGATAGCATGAATAACTATGGGATAATTTTCATATTAGGAACAGTTATTCTATTAACATCCCTTTCATGATCTTCATGATGACAGCATTTGCATTTTTTATATGAACTATCCCTTTAAAAGTCATACAATAATACTGCACGATCTAGACTCACCCCTTTAAGAATGTCTTCGGCCTCATTGCTAAGCCAGGATGAATAAATGACATCATCTCGCTGGATACACTCAAAGAGCTCATCCTCAGTCTCTGCTTCAAATGGAGCATGACCCGACAGCATCTCATACAGTAACACGCCAAGGGCCCACCAGTCCACCGATACGCCGTACGGCTCCTCCAGGATGATCTAGAATAGATGCACAATATACAATTTCAGTCACTGAATTATGAAAACAGCACACATATTCAAGAATTAACCTTCAGACATTCTCACCTCAGGCGCGATGTAATCTGGAGTCCCACAGAAAGTGTTAGTTAGTGTACCATCTAAAATATCCAATTTGCACATGCCAAAATCTGCCAGTTTGCAGTGGCCATCTCGATCCAGAAGCACATTATCCAGCTTTAGGTCCCTTTACCAGAAAACACATCATATGGGTATTATTACCACATTAAGAAACATGATGAATTTACTTTCAATTGCACCTAAATAACAATCTACAATGAATGAAAAAGTAAAAAAATTATGAAAACTCAAATGAAAGATCTCAACAAAGAGGTTATGACAGAAGAAAATTCTTTTTTGGTGCATGTGATAAATGATTATAGCAACAATAATCAATAAACACATTCATAAAGTCATGTGGGAAAGTGGGAAACCAACATGTGGACAAGACAAAACATAGCAAACACAGGGGATTAACAAAGCTCGGGGTTGACCGAGTTCAAATGGTACTTACACGGCATTAGAAAATGGCCGTATAACAAAGGGTAGCGTAATGAGCATGAGAAAGAGGATTCAGTCTCTTGTCATCAGAGAAGAGAGGTATGATTGACCCAGTGGAAACACATTAATTGGACTAACAGCTTCTTTGTCACAAAGGTTCACTGGGAAAATGGTGTAATTTCATTAGATTGCAATTAGCGGTTCACATGATCAGGTGGCTAATTTACAATACACCGAAATGTTCATGATTCAGACACATTGCGTGTTTTAAAACAACAAACAGTGTGCTTTGAAACAAACACTAAACACACACATCATATTACTCATTACTCATACACTTACAGTACACTACTGTTCAAAAGTTAGGGGTCTCTTTATTTATATTTTTGCATTTTGTATCTGCATTTTATTATCAAAACTACAAAATAAACACTATAGAATAATAATATTAGTATTTTATTGTACCTAAAATCCAAAATAAATCAAAACTGTTATAGTTCAGCATCTTCAAGTCACCTATTATGTGGAATTTGCAAAAATGTACTCTCTTATTTTCTTTCATTTTATCACCCAGATTTTTAAGGTCTCAACCTGAGATGTATTTCAAACCGTTTTAAAGAATTCCCATCTATGCTGGGCTCTTATTGGCTGCTTTGTTCCATTTTTTCCATCTCCATTGCCAAAACATTATTTTAAATGTGATTTATGTTTTGCTATGAAAGAAATGAATATACTGGCAGTTTTATTTTTTCCACATATCCAGTTTTAAACATTCAAACATAAATATTCAGCTTAAAAGGTGAAAAACATTTTAGTCAAGTTACCCTAAATTGACCCTAATTTTTTAAAGGAAGTGAACATCAGTATGACAAATACTGTAAGGATAGTATGAGCAATGAGCCTCACTCATCATTCAAAAGGATTTTATAAATATCAATAAACAGTATTTTATAATTTTTTATTTTATAAATAAACAAATCAATCACAAAGACATATACTTCATCACACCCAAAGCACGAGAGCTGAGACATGGCGCGTGTCATGGCTGCAATGATGCAAAGCTGGTGCTGGCAAAAAATGACAGCGTGGCACATTCACCAACCTGGCCATTAGTCACAGACCAAATCTGCAGCCCAAAATTACAGAAGACACAATCTGGAAAACATTTTTCAGCCCAACCGTCACTGCAGAACTCATGTTTGCTCTTGCTGTGTGACAAAGACATGACATTGCTATAGTAAATCTGTAGTAGAAGTTTGGTTCTAAATCTGAACTACAGTTACTATAATAAATTCCATAGGAGATTCAGCAAAAGTTCACAAAGATCAACTATTAAAAAGAATGTGTTTGTTTGTTTATTCTAACTACTAGGGAAATGCAAGTTTAAGTAATGCACTGTCACTGTCAGCCAGTATCATTCAGTTCACTCCTCAGATTAAACCGGCATTACAGCCACATCTAATATAGGATCATGGGTAAGTAAGGTAAAGTGGAGAGGAGCTTGACTTCACTGAATGAGGTCACTGAATTATTGTACTGTTGGATTAGTACTGAGGTCTGTATTAGGTAGTCCTGCTAAATGAAATCTACAAAGTACAAAAATATATTTTTGGGATTTATTTAGAATAATCTATATGTATTAAATGTTTTATTGCAGTTTGTGATTGAGTCATACAGTAAAACCAAAGCAGCGTGCAGGGCAGTCTCTCCCCACCCCCCCTCTCTCTCTCTCTCTCTCTCTCTCTCTCTCTTATAGAGTAAACAGCTTATGTAATAGTAGCAGCATTCTATGTTGGGCAGGGAATGAGCCGCTCGTGACATCAGCTCGGGTTCTCTCTTAATATATCCATTTAGTAAATACTCAAAGACTCAAGTGAACAGTTCTCTACCACCTTTAGGAAACCTTGTTTTACAGAGGTGTTGTAATTCATTTAAAACAACAGGCAAGAAAAGCGAAAGGAAATGCATCGTAAAGGGGGATGTGCAATCATATGGATGACGAGGGGTCAGCAAAGTTCACTCCCGAAAGGCCCAGTAGGAAAGCTCGTAAACACCGCAAGTCTCATAGGACTGATTTGTTTATTTTCGGGATGAGCTTGGCTCTATTGCAAGGGTGATTGGAAAGCTTATTCAAGTAGGCAAAGGTCATGTGATTAGAGCCATGAAAAGGATAATGTAGGGGAAGACTGAGCAGGGGCGGAGACTGTCTGTCAAATCAGACTAAAGTTTGCCAAGACATGCCCAGATAACAACATTCTCACATGCCTGCGAAAGCAAATAACTGTGGGCAGCAACACTGGGGTGTGAACATCTGCAGTAGTAAAGTGTGCAATATGAATTTTAAACATTCTTTTCATTTTGCATTATACAAAAAAATGTACAAAGACTATATAGCACAATTTTGACACAGAATAGCTGACCTGTAAATGATGCCTTTGGAGTGAAGAAATCTTAGGGCCAAAGTGATCTCAGCAGCATAAAATTGTGCTCGTGGCTCTTCAAAACGCCTGGACTTCTGGATGTGGAACATGAGGTCACCGCCGTTCACAAACTCCATGACGAAGAATAACCGCTCCTGAGATATGAAGAGCAAATGTTGCTTTTTAAACTTAAACTCTATTAAACAAAGTGAGCCCTATAAGAGTAAAACATATAAAGTAATGACCAAAAGTAATGTCCAAATCTGTCAAATCATATTACATGCTTGGATGTGCCTGGAGTGTAAAGTAAAGCTTTGAGAAGAATTCAAACAAGAGGGGATCAAAAAACTATATTAAAATATATTAAAATTACTGGTACACTTTTATTTTGCCTTTGCCTGTAATTTCTACATCTCATGTTTTGATGGTTTAATTGAATCTGAGGGGTCAAAGCAACTATTGTGTGTGTATATAAATATATACACATAAATATATAAAAAAGATAGTAATACTAATAATTCCCTTTGGTCCCCATGAGGAAAACAGCTTGTAAATCATCCTAAATGATGTTTGTTTATTTAAAAGTGTAAAAATGCAGAAATGTTTGTGTGTGGGTTAGGGTTTAAGTGTGGGTTAGGGGATAATATATACAGTTTGTACGGTATAGAAGTCATAATGTCTATGAAAAGTCCCTGTAAAACACGGAAATGATACACAGTGGGTGTGTAAATATACATATATAGTTCACACAGAACTAGGTTATATGTGGTATTATGTGTAAGTCAAAAGAGGTCTTGTATCACTTGCATCACAGGAACCCAAAAGAGCACATGTCACACCTCTCGTTATCTCTCTCCATTGGCTACCGGTTGCTGACATGCTGACATTGGCTACCGGTCATTAATGCTGACATTTAAAACCATCACAAACTCTGCACCCTCATACTTTGACTCTCTTCTACACACCTACAACCCATCCAGAACCCTGCGCTCAGCGAATGAACGTCGACTGGTGGTACCCTCCCAGAAGGGCACTAAATCTCTCTCTTGTTCTTTCTCCTTCTCTGTCCCCGGCTTGTGGAATAATCTCCCTAACGCAATCCGTTCTGCCACATCCCTCACCTCCTTTAAGAAACAGCTAAAAACACACCTCTTCCACGAACACCTGACATCATAAAAAAATAGCACTTGCAAAACATTGTAAACTTAGGAAAGCACTTCTAAGTACTATTGTTGATGTGTCGCTTCGTTGTCTCCTAATATTTGTAAGTCGCTTTGGATAAAAGCATCAGCTATATGCCTAAATGTAAATGTAAAACACTTCCTTTCCACATTCCCCCACAACTTGCAATGTACTGCAGACACGGTATGCTGACGTCACGTCTCACCAGTACACGCCTCACAATACTGAAAGTGTGCTACCATCTACTGTTTAGATGTGGTATTGCAAAAATGACGTTACTACGGTGGCCGAGAGAGCTCAACGCGCTGCAAATGAAGAAAACACATGCAAATAGAAAAAACACCAGCAAATAAAGAAAACATCATTAGTTTGACAACACATGCGCTGCAAATGTCCACAACACTTACAAATAGACAAACGCGCTACAAAAGACCACAACACTTACAAATAGATAAACGCGCTGCAAATAGCACCGACCACAACGGAAATGTTTCAAGGGGACCCAAATAAGGGTTCGTCACTTATTTGGGTCCCCTTAAAGACATTACAAAATGTCCTGCTACAAAAACAGTCAAACAGTAACAGTGTGTTAAATACAACTTTTCAAATAACTAGTTTCACGCCCATAAGGGATACTCCTTGTTGTTACTTAATAACTTACTTTTCATTGTTTGTTAAACTGAGCAATATAATACTCACATTTGTGCTGTTATGCCTACAGCTAAATGACAGTCATGCTGCGGTATGACCATAACACCTTTCTGCTTGTGTGGTTTTGCCTTCTGATCCTCACAGAAGAAGAATTAATCTATCTAAGGCATATTACTTAATAATGAAATGTGTAATTTCTGAGCCACTAGCAGCACTAAACAGTACTGTGCAAATGATTATTGTTTTCAAAGTCAACGGTGGCCATGGTCGAAAAACAGCTTGCCCCACCCCAAATTCACACTATTGACTTAATCAAGTGGCAGCCCTGAAACTGCACCTGCTACTTACTAGATGTTTCAGCACCTGATACCATTGAGATGAGAAAAGAATGATGTCTCAAGAGATTAAAGATAAGAAAGCTCTGGAATGTAGGCCTATTTTGTTGGTCACACAGTGATGTCAAGGGGATTTTGCTAAAGTGTTTCCAGTATTCAGACTGATGAGCTCACAAAATGATCCTTTTGATGGCGTGTCAAGTCAAAGCACACTGAGTGTTCCTATGAGGGAATTTTTTCAGCCTTCTGGTAAAATTTGCTTAGGGAAGTGTTTTAGGACAGTCTAAACAAAATATTGTCTGTGAATGTGCATTCCAGGAAAGAATTCCTTGATCTTTTAATAGACATGAATTCAGTAGACTATAACTATAACTACAAACACAAAACTCTCTTTATTTCATTATTTGAAATAAGTCATACATGCATTATGTCTAACAACATTGCCTATTGGTTGTTCAGAAATTGATTGCCCCGCCCTTTTTAAGGTGAAGGTAATAAGGATAAAATATGATACATATTATTATTCCTAACACTGAAAAAATAAAACTGTAGCAACTCTACATAATGTTAATGTTTAAGAAATTGTTTCATAATGAGGAGTGGAAATAGAAAATTCCTTTCTAAATACTAATCATATATTAAATTTGATTTGTGAATGTGTGCATGTGTTTGCGAACTCTTACGGCAGTCTGAAAGCAGTAGTAGAGTTGTGTGAGGAATGGGTGCTGGTAGGCCAAAGTCAGCACTTTCTTCTCGATCATGGTCGATTCCACATCATCTTCTTGTAGTATGACATCCTTCTTCAACATTTTCACTGCAAAGACCCTGTGGTCACTTTTTAAACGAGCCAGCATCACCTACAAACACAAACAATTACCACATCATTTACAAACACGTGTTGTTTGGTAACAGACTTGACCAAACTGTTGTGTTGGGACACAACACTTGCCAATTCTCAAATACATTAAAGGTAATCTCAATTGCCTGTTGAACAGTACTGATTTCATTCGCCATTTTCGCACTGACAGTCGCAGGAAAGAAGTTTTGGAACGAGAACACGACACAAAGCAAGAACTTTTGCTAAATAGTTCTGCAACTATAAAAATGTTCCTCTGGTGTGAAAGCCACTGATGTGTCTCTTCCCAGCAATATTTGGGACTCAGACACACTCGAGTAGTTTAAAACTAAACTAAAGACTTATCTCTTTAGCCATGCATTCACCTAATTACAGATCCTAACTCTCTAAGGCCGCAATAGTTAGCTCGACCGGAACCGGGCATGCATAAATATTACATATTGCATAAGATATCATTTGCATACATTACATATGAACGGCCGCTACGCTAATGTTAGTCTGTTTTGTCCCCTTCTCTCTTTCTTCTCCTCTCTCCTTTTCTCTCTCTCTATCCCCCTCTACCTTTTCCGAGGGATCCCGAGGAATGAGTTTCAGCTGTCACAACACTGCTCATAACAGTCTTGCCCCACCTGATGCCCATCCTGGTGATGCTAAATGGACGACTGCCCAAGACGACCACCCTATTTATAATTCATTTTATTCACTCTCTTAAATAAGTAAATGTCTGTGTCTTGTAACTGCATAGTGAGTTATAGATGCGATCAATGGCAATTTGTGTCCTTTATTACGGATTGCACATGCTACGGATTGCAACTATAACACGTCATGTCAGGTTTTTTTTTTCTCTCTTAAAGAGTTTTTTTTGAACCCCTGACCACTGACTGCTATCTGTCAGTACATGTAAAGCTGCTTTGGTACAATGACCTTTGTGAGAAAGCGCTATACAAATAAAATTGAATTGAATTGAATTCACCTTGCCAAAACTGCCTTTTCCCAGCACCTGCAGGAAACTAAAGTCATCCAAACCCACATTAACAGTTTCTTCCTCAGGATAATCATTTGTCGATTTTACAGAGTTGTTTGGATTAATGTCTGTGTTAAATATCTGCAAAAAAGTTGAGAAATTTACAAAAAATGAATACAGCATACATTTTCACATTCCTTAACTAACGATACAAAAATTGTAAAGAAGTTACTTGAGACTGTCGCTTGGAAAGTCTGCCTGCTTGTAAACCCATCTCTGCCAGTTTGCTGGCCAGTTCTGCGCTGTTCACCCCACAGTTAGGTGCAACATTCTTCTGACAGCGTTTATGGATGTTCATCTTACAACCTGGATAATTCAATGCCCAACACAGAAGACAACAATAGTGTTTTATCACAAAGCAGGGGTGTTCACATATACACCAATAAATTAGCTAAACGTGTGCTTACTCTTGCAGTGTAAACCCTGCTTCACAATTCCATAAAGGAGAGATCCGCAGTGGTTACAGTATGTGGGAACTCTGTAGTTGTGCTCCCTGAACTGGTGTGGCACATTGATGCTGAATCCCAGACTTGAGCCCTATACACAGACATGTGTGTATGAGGGAAATTGCTCTACAACATCCATGACATAATTATGTGATCTTTTATAAAAAAGACTCTTACTTCTTTTGAAGTTTTCTTCATATGTGTACATTCGGTTACAACCAAATCATGGCACTTCTTATGGACCACGCATGTGCAAACTAGAGTAGTGACACATAAATATTTATAGTTTATTATTTAAAAATTAAAATTTTAAACTTTAAAAATTAATTTTAAATAGCTACTATTGCATACTAAGGCTAAAATTATATATTGTTGGAAAGCTGAATGAAAAATGTAATGAGAGTAAAAGAGTTATACAGAATATATTAGTACAAAAAAAGCAAAAATAACTAGCATATTTGCAAATATGTAAATGTTCTTAATTTTGGTATTTTCCTAAATAATTCGCAATCTATTTAGTACATAGTAACCTTACTCACCTTGACATTGATAACCTTGCTTTCCAAATACACCCCTACATGGGAAAATTGACAGAAATGTGTACATGTATAATGTTTTTCAGATAATGAATGAAGTGGATTCTTTGTATATGCATGAATAAATTCTCTCTGTGTTAAGCCTTACCAAATGAAGTTTTTGCAATGGCAGCAAAACGTAGGCTGAGGAAGGAAGGTTGCCATGAATTTATGTCCATTGACCTGATGGACCTTTCTTTTCTTCAAAGCTTTCTGCCTTCTTCTGGTAAAGTTTCTATGTGCCCTATTTCCATTCACTACGGCATCATCTGAAATGGTACAGATGAAATATGTGAAATGCTTGTGCAATTGGGCCAGTTAAATATAATGGTCAAAAACAGTCAAAAATAATGGTATGTTAATGTGAACTATCTTTTTTTCATTTTTAGATATTAGTTTTTATTCAAACATTTGTCAAGTCTTTTTTTTTCAACTTCATTTTAGGTATTTTATATATTACAGTAACGTTGACATTTTTTCCAATAATTTTTTTGTTTATGTTTATTGTTATGAAAATGTTTCATCTTGAGTTTTATACCTTTCCATCAATTTTTAGTTTGTCATGATGATTAAATTAAAATTCAACTATGAAATATTGAAGTAAATAGGGAAATAAGGTGTTTCTCCTGAGGAACATTGACAGTTAACAGGTTAAAATAGTTAAAATGTTATTATGTTAAAGATATTATGTTAATATCTAACCATCTGTAAATGAGCCAGTGAGAGTCAAGGAGATAAACACACTCCCCTCTGGTTCCAGATTGACCTGGAAGAAAAGCAAGATTATATTTCACCTGACAAAAATCACTATAAGCACTGACAATAAGATACAATATCACATTATTATGTTTAAGACTAAATTCTATAGAGCTTTATGACTTTTACAAACATCTACTGTGGACATGCTTTGACTTTACACCAAACTGAAATATCTTTTAATATTTCAGAAGCTTATATCACAGTTAATGATTGTGGATAAACGTTAGACTTTTGTGCACTAATAACCCTTTATGTTTAACCATGACACTGTTACTTAACGGAAATTTTATTGGAGTGGAAAGAAGGATGTGGTTACATAAAAACCATGACAGGTCACAACAGACCACTGATTTGAATGAAAGAAAATGCTGTGAGCTTCTATTACTCCTTAATGCCTGTATAGTGAAAGCTTGTTTGGTATAGAACAAAACATTGCATTCAAGTGCATAACATGTACAGAATCAATTGGCATGATCCTCTTCATGTTTATCTGTCACTGTCGTAGTTATTCTATCTGTCTATCATTTATCTTTTGCTGCCGACTGAAAGGAATTCTCGTAACATGACGCAAGACAGGGAGAGCCGGACAAGCTGGTTCAGGGAGGCAAGTCCGTAACACGTACCAACAACAACGCAAGAAGCGCTTTAAAAACAGTTTAGACATTGGGAACCATGCCACCTAACAGTATAAATAAGGCATTTTAAAAATTACACAAACATCGCACATATTTTATCCCACAACAGCAGTTATGCAAATAGGGAGAAATGAGACTGAAGGGTGTAAAAGAGATTTACAGGAGGTATAAAGGGTAAAAGAGGAATCTGGCCAGTTTGGTTAAACAGCATGTTTCTACTGATGGTATGTAGTATGTGAGTGACAGCAGGGAGACACGCACATACAGTGAGAATTAGATCATTTCATGTGGGTTACCATTAGTGATATTAATGTTATGTAACATGCAAACATGTCAACTTTAACCACTGTTCTAAAATAATAATGAAAACAACGTCAGAATTAAAATGTAACTGTAAAATGTGAAACTGCAAATGAGAAATTTACATATTTTACGCCAATGACAACCTTCACATTCTGTACCAAAGTCTTCCACCTCTCAAAAACTAGAAATGGACATTTTCTATTCATGTGTAATTTTATAATGTTTTCACATTAAAACTCATTTAAACACTTGCACCACTACCGTTGTGTTGTATTGTCAGAAACAAAAAAACTCTTTAATTAGACTTAAAAGGTAACAGGAAAAAACCTCTCTATAGAGGATGTTAGCGGCCCCTCATCACAGGGCCCAGGAAACTATTAGCGTCTGTACCCATCTAATACTCACAATGTTGAAATAGTCAAAACCAGACCTAACCACATTTTAGTTGTATGACTGAAGGGAAAGCAGAACAGGAGCATATCAAATCGCACATCACAGCTTACACAGTTAAACCATAGATCTAACAGCAGGTACATCTCTCAGAGTTTCCGTGATGCATGATGGGGTGCAATGTGTGGTTTTGTGCATGACCTACTTATTGCACAAGTGAAAGAGCCAGACCCTCATGTAAAACAGCAGTGTCAGGAAGGAATACAATTGAAATGATTAAACAGATGCTCCTGATAAGTGTGATTCCCACTAAAAAACAATACAAATTTGGATGATTTCCATTACAAATACTACCACTGAAACTTACAAAATCCCTTCATCTAGTGTGTTTTGGGCTTATTCTAGTAGGATTTATTGGTCATCTATTGGTTTGTATTCAGCAGATAACATCCCACCAATAAAACCCAACACATTACCAGTAGAGACCATTATAGTTTTCATTAAAACCAATACAATTCCCATTATACCTATTTGTATCTTTGCATGGTTTATTCTTTTAGTTTCAGCAGGATATTTGAGTCTTAACTTTATTATGACTTTAACTCCTCACTCTATAATAATGTAGTTTATCACAACACACAGTACACACTCACCCATCCCTCAAATGTTTGTCTGGAGTTTGATGTTGTTAATAAATCTTCAAGCTGAATTGTGTAATTGGCTACAAAATCGTCGTATCCGATAGGGGTGCCGTGAAACACAGCCAGCTCCAGCTCTTTGCCATTGGAGATGTATGGACAAAACTCATAATTGAAGTTCGGTCTGTTGGTCTTCTGCTTTGTGTCGGTCTGTCCAACTTTCACACCGTCCACCTTCACGAGTATGTATGGATCCAGGTGGATTTTCTTTTGCAATGTGTGTCGAGTTGACACACTTGTCGGTTTTAAATCCACCGCCTCCCCGATGCGAAGCTTCAAGTAGCCGTTGAATCTCATAGTAGCTCCAACGTTCAATATTAATCGATCATTCAATATATGACCGATACAAATAATTGAAATACGAGAGCAACACTACAGTGTCACAAAGTTCTAGTACTTGTTTGAATAAAAGCGAAAATTAATGCTTTTCAGGTCAGTTTCATGATGCGCTTCATATGTTTCCACATAAATAGCTTTAGTCTGCAAATAGTCTTTGCGCAACTTAGAAAATAAAAAAACAGTCACAAACAGCGAACAACAACTGAATGCTGAACTCTCGTCCTTTGCAGGAAATCGTCAGAGGGAAGCATTTCTTTCTCTCTCTCTCTCTCTCTCTCTCTCTCTCTCTCCCTTTTTCTCTCTCTCTCTGTGTGGTAGTAAAGCTCAGCGTCACACTGTGTACATGTGTACATGCCTCATTCCGTGTCTATGCGCTCATCCTTTACAGAAAGTATGCAGACAATGCCATGATAACAAAGACAAAGCTGGCGATTAGACACACCTCACGTTGTACTTTCGACAGCAACAGAGGAACTGAAAAACCATTCATCCACACTTCATCACAGAATACGCCCAAAGTAACCAACGGGGAAAAAAGTAGCATGCACAGACTAGTCCCAATAAATATAGAAATTGTCCCGACTCAATAAAGAGACTCGTTTCAACATTATAGGAGTACTGCAGATATGGTTATGCTAGATTATGCTATGCACCATTGTCCAGAAGAGGACAGTATTATACAATGTAATTGCATTGCAAGGTTAACCATCACATCAGTCCCAATTAAAGCATGACGAGAATAAAACTGTGTTACGTAACAAAATAGAGAGCTCAGTTAATAATGTGTCATTTAGCATTATACATTCTTACCTTTAGCCTACGTGAAAAGCCACGTCAAATTTAGGTCAAATTAAGTTACCTAAACACTAAAAAATTTAAATACTGGAAGAAAATTACACTAATTAAATATTCTAAATGTCCCATATGTGATAGAGAGTATAAATGGTGGTTGTGTATTTTTCCACCTGATGCTTACGCCTTACAGTCATTAAATTTAACAACTCTGTAGAAATTTGAACAACCGTTTTTAAACCATGTTAATCCAATCATTACATTTTTAACTTCATATTTAAAAGATTTCTCCGGGCTTTATTTGCCATTGACCAAGACGAATAGAACATCAATTTTTTTTTTTTATAAAAAATGACGAAACAAATTAAACAATACATGCACATATATATATATATATATATATATATATATATATATATAAGAGAGCACTAGATGTCACTGCAGCTCAAGAAAAGCTGTTTTGCTATAAATTTTCTTCTCTAGATGATCTTTGTTTAAATTATGAGAACAAATCTATTTACAGTGTTAAAGCAGTAGACAACTTATACTTACTAGATGCCAAAACAAAAAAAAATCCTTATATGTGTATTTAAAGTTGTTATGCAACTCCTAGTACATTAAACCATGTGGAACCTTAAAATTAAATATTATAAATACACAAATGTAGTTTTTATGAAGATATTTAACACCTTGCTTAGGTGAGTAAGATGAAGCTGACATTGTGAAATCTCCAATGGGACAAAATAGAAAAAAATGTAAGGCACTGGGAAACTTGACAGCAACATAGAAAATCTGGTGACAATGTGTGTGGCATTACAAAAAAATCAAATAAAAATGAATGCAATCACAACACCCGCTTTATCATCACATCCCTACAATGTGAATGTCGGCAACTGGGCTTCTGACTTTCTATATTGGCAGAGGAACGTGTCAGCCCTCAAACTGTGAATAGCACCTCATTCATCATGCTCTGGAAAGAACCCAAGGGAACACGTGCACCATAACCAAATGAGTAAAAATAGATGTCGCAGATTTACAAAGCCTCTCAAACACCTTCATATTCATGTCCAGTTATATTGATTTCCAGAATTGATTGTATGTTTCTTAAGTGGCATGAGAGCAATTCAGGCCGCTCAGGTCTCATATCCATCCGATGTGCTTTTAGCTCGAGCCTCTTAATTGTGCCATATGGTGTTTGAAACCGAACCTGGGCTTTAGTGGATACTTCTTTGTCTAGACTATCAGTGAAGATACGAATTTTCGATTATATCCACCTGCAAGCTGCCACAAGGTTTGCCAATGTTTATTGTTACTATAACCATGGGAAACTACAAAGGGAACACCAGGGAAACATCATGATTGACACTATGCATGTTTGTGTCTACGTTGAGCTGAAATAACTGCATGTAAAAACATGCAGCATTGTTGTTTCTATTGTACTGGCATCAGGGCTGTTATTATCTTTAATTCATGTCCTCTGTTTCATTTGTTATTTCAAAGGAGTCTTTTCTGTCACACTACGGTCTCAGACAATGATTCACATTCATGAGCACTGTCCAGCGTTTAATAGAGAGCTCTTGATACAAAGTGGTCTCATTTGAAAGTTATTGACCTCATCTATAAAGCACTCCAACAGGTCACCACAATTCACCTTTGGAGGAGAAAAAACTGCACGTTAAGGATCCGATTTAGGAAATAATGCGGCTGCATGTAACCTTAGATCCCCGTTGCTCTTTCGAATGATAGAGAGGAGCCAATAAAAGCTTTATCTATTTTCTTCACTCATTCCTTCAAGGTCAAAGCTTGTATGCGCTGGATACGAGTGTGTGTGTGATGGGTTAAATAAATAAATTAAATTAGAAATTATAAAAGACGTTTTGTATTCAATCAATATACATATTTTCCTGACGCCAGGAAAAAGGTCTGTCTTCTTAGGCTTAAAGACCTAAATAAACACAGATATATATGTGTACTGTAATTGTAATCACAGCTTTTTAGACAATTTGACTGGTGAAGAATAAAAACCACAAAAGTATACTGATTTGTTATGAATCAATATACTTTCAGTCTGTTTTTACCTTTATTACATTTGTTTTAGATGTATTGAGAGAACCAGGATGCCCATACAGTTGTAAAGGAACCTCTATAAAAATCAAATACAAATCCTCCATGGGATTAACCATAATAACTGATGTGTACACTCTATCTTTCTTTAGCAAGAATGGACGACCTTGTATATGCAGGTCTGCATTACAACAGTCGTATTTTTAAAAGTCAAAGTCGGATTTATATACGGTTTGCTACACTTTCCACGCTCATGTGGGATGAAGCTGTAAGTCTGTGAGTGGGGAGCACGTGGGAAACATTTGCCCAGTAAAGTCTAACGCAAGCCAGCTGTGTGGACACGCCACTCACCCGAGGATGATCAGACGCATGAATTGACTCTCACCAGAGGGGAGAAAATCAGAGCATGACGTCATTTTCTCTACACAGAATTCAATAAAATATTCCAGTGGAGCCACAAGCTGCATTATAATCCTGCTCTGGCCTCAAGGTTGGGTTTGGAGTGATAGATGGTGCTCGGCTTACTCTTCCACCGTTGCTTGTTATTAATCTTTACAGTTTGATGCCATCCTGTAAATGTTTTAGAGTATTTGCAGCATTAAATGTCCCACTTATGATTCATAGTCAGGGTAGATGCCATATTGAATTAACGTTCAGTTGCTTGTAATGGTGTACACATATCATAATTGATGCAACAAGTATATGTAAAACATACAAAATTCCATAGCATGGAAGAATATTTTCAGTTTATTTAATGAAATTTAAGCTACTAATTTTTTATTCATGAAAAATCAAACATGACACTCCGTATTAAAATATCAAGCTCAATGTGCAGTCAAATTTGAAATATTTAGGCATTTATAATGGCACAAACAAACTTTTGTGTGAAAACAAACACAAGAAAAGCTTTTTTCGGTGATACTGCAAAGCAGTTTGTGGTTTTACTGTAGTAGGCTTGTAGAGCATAGCCTACTACTTAGCACTTTCAATGCCAAGTTCATGTGTCATTCCGAAAATAAATGTTTTGCTAAATTCACAAACAAACCTGTACTTGCTAAAATTTATACTACCAGTCTTCAAACAGTCCATTAACCCAAGAACCTTTAAAAAGTAACCACAATTTACTGTAAACATTAAATGATATGGCACATTTCAGTGGCAGGTAGGCAAAGTGAATGTTGATTTATGGCCAGTAAGTTATTCTGTATTATATATTATAAATTATATATCAGGGCAGACTACATACCACAGTTGTGAGAAATGTCTAAAATAAAATATGAATTTGTTCCAAAACAAATACTCCTCTGTGACCCAATGAGAACTCTTGAGAAAAACATAATCACAAAAAGAATAACAATTCAAAATAATAATCTAAATATGAGCCAAGAATAATTTTCTGCATCTCATTGCACGGGAGGGCCAGCAGGTTCAGGAAATCTCTCGGAAAGCCAAGAGTATTAGTATCCAGGCCCTGACCGGATGCCCCAAAGCTCGGGGTTCAAGCTTTATCCCCCTCTCCTCAAGTCTTCATCCCTCTCCTGAAGCTGAGCAAGAAGAAAAGAAAAGACTGTTCAGATACAATAAATAAACAAATACATGCTATAATTATTTATTAATTTTGTATCATTATATAATTTTAATCAGTCTGTTTGCGACTGTACGCATATTTACATGGAAATCCCCACCGTATCCAATTCTATCCCATGAGCTCTGCATCATCCATGTGGCCTAAGCTTTCATGGCACAGCACACCATCCCTCAGGGATGTTTTATTCAGGTCTTGGTGAAGGTAATCCCCAGCCTTAGACAACAAGTAGTCTTTTTACACTGTCCCATTCAGAAACAACCCACCCGCCCTGGCCTCACCCTTTTCCTCACCATCAGCAGGCCAGCTGTCAATGTAAACTGAGCCGGGCGGACCCTCGCGAACAGCTCAGCCTCTGCCCAGCTGCCGCCCGGGATCTTATCTGCCCTTAGGACCGCACAAGCATTATATACTATATCTTGACTTGATCAAATCATTCCAGAATGACCTAAATTTCATCAATAATACACTTGTGGTGGAAACGAGTAAAAAGAGACTCAGCTTTGACACACCGACTGCTTGAATAATGAGTTTCATTAGATTTAACCTAAAACACAAATAAATGTTCAGTTAACCTCATCAAGCAGCAATATAAATAAAAAACTCACTTGAACTTTCCTGAGGCAAATTTAGCATAAAATGAATATGATTGGAAAACTGGAATGTCTTAAAGGGATAGTTAACCCAAAAATGAAAATTCTTTTGTTATTTACTCATCATCACGTCATGCCAAACCTGTATAGTTTTCCTTTGTCCTGCAGGACATTTTGAAGAATTTTGGTAACCAAACACTGGTCACATTGACTTCCACTGTATGGACAAAAAAACACTGAGACATTTCTTAAAATATCTTTTGTGATCCACAGATGATAAAAGTCATACAAGTTTGGGTAAGTAAAAGAAAAAAAAAGGCGGAAGTTATATAAACATGCAAATGCTTAAATGATAAATTAAATGTGTTACTGTGAGGTGAAGTGTTCAATCTATACAAAATGAAATTTCTCTCAGGAAAGAAAAAGTCATTCATATAATTTGAATTGTGTATTTGAATTGTTTTATTATGTTAGCCACACTACTTTTTATAGCTCTACACTCTTACTGTACATATTGTAAACATGTGTCATTTGTGTCTATCTGTATGCCTTCAAAAGAATTTTAATAGAAATATTTTAGACTGTGCTAAACGTGACTGCAAAGTTTTTAGCAATGAAAGAACAACCTCAGATAAAACTTTCTACTTCGCAATAATGTGACACGAAACGAAAAAAGCAAAAGCTCTCAAAATGCCATACGGGTCCACATCACAGCAGTGGAATTCATGAAACAACATGACCTCAAACAGCAGAGCGCAGCTCACCCTCTTAATTAGAACAAATGCTCAGCCTCCAGGCTTCTTCCCATAACAGTGGGACTGTAATTAAACTCAATTAGCTCATCAGCTTTAGACTGGGTTAAGTGATGTTTACTCAACATGGGCTAATTGTGTGGCAGATGGGAAGCTTGGTAAATGGAAGTGTAGAGGTGGGTTTGTTGTTGGAAGGTTTGGGATCGGTCTGCAGGGCTCCTGCAGTAAGTCTTTTGGGGATTACTCAAGCTAATGGTGGTAGTCCTAAAGGCCTTTGGGGGACTTGAGGTTTGACTTTTCTTAATCCGCCCCATACACTCAGCAGGGGGCTTCAAGTTCTCTTCCTTAGTAAAGAACCCCAGAAATTGCTTCAAAAGGTTCTTCACAGTGTTGCCATAGAAGAATCGTTTTTGGTTCATCAGAGAACCTTTCTGTTAAAGCACCATTTAGTTAGTCTACACCATTTTATAGTCTAAAGAAACTTTTTTCAGCATACAAAAACTTTTGTGAAACAAGAAGATTCTTTGGTTTTTAAGAGTAATAAAATTTTAAAAATAAATAAACAAATTTACAGTAATCAAAAATATATATAATATAATATAATATAATATAATATAATATAATGTAATGTAATGTAATGTAATGTAATGTAATGTAACATAATACAGTACAGTACAGTACAGTACAGTACACTACACTACACTACACTACACTACACTATACTATATTACATTACTTTATATTATATTATATTATAAATTATATTATATTATATATTTTATCATCTAAAGTGTAGTCACTCTTTGCCTAGAATATATACATTAACAATGTAAAATATATTTAATAAAAATGATCAACCAGCTTCTTGTGATCTCACCTAGAGATGCTTTGAAACAATTTAAAGGAGTTTCTATCTACAAACTTATTCACTGGTTTTTGTACATTATTCAGTCAAACTCATCCATTTCAAAAACATTTTTATTAAAATCAATTTTAGTTATATTAAGTTATAAGGGTTTTTTGCTTTTATTAATGAGAGAATTGTAGAGAGAGAGAGGAAATGATATGGGGAGAAGCAGCAGGATCAGAAAAAGACCACGTTCCGGGACTCGAACTTGAGTCACCCAAAGTGTCTGGAGCACTGTCCACACTACTCCGACATGACCCTAAAGTTTTAACGGCCATGTAGCATAAATAAAAACGATAGCCTCTGTGGTTAGTTACGAGACGACAGGGAGACTCTTCTCCGTCTACCCAGGGCACAGTGACAGCTGTGGGGCCAACAGTGGGTCTGGACCCCTCTGCAGCTGTCCTGTGTGCCTGGGGTGGAATGAGTCAGTGATCCTCCTCTAACTGGACAAATCCGGACCAACACAACACCTGCTCTTTCTGGCACAGCACACATAGGGCAACCTTGGCACGGGGATATTGTGCAACAATACAACCGCATAAGTTGAGACATAACAACTGATTTATTTGTGCATCATCCGTTGCAATCTATTGCATTGCATTTCTGTATCATCAAAGAGGGATTTTTCAAGAAGAGCTTTAAAAACTTTCTGGTGATACAGAGAACAATAGGCTGAAATGCCCTCTGTGCTCCAGGATTTGCTTTGCTCAGTGTTTTTTCTGTTTCTGTTAGTCAGCAGATGAATCATATTATAAATTCTGATGACTGCAGAAGAACCTGCAGTTTCTTTACAGGCCCAAAGGAATTGACTGTGAAGAAGGTTCTGGATGTCTTTTCCATCGTTTTTCTTTGAACAGATTGAGCTGGTGTAGTTTGATTTATGTCTACATCCTATTATCTACTGTAAAATGGTAGCTTTTTGGGCTAAATGAACTCTTTAGTCAGTGGAATAGACTAGGAAATTCTGTGGCCTTTAGGATCACTTTAGGGTGAGACTGATTTCTACAAAGTACAATCAATAGGCTTTCAATAATCTCTAACAGAGTAAGGTTTTGGAGTTGGTTTGGGTCATTTGTTGACGGTACCTAAGGTGTGCAAAGAGTACTCATTGTTTTCAATTGGTTATGCAGTTGAACCATTGAACCTTTATCACAATCTCTCCTCGGAGGATGTATGTTAGTAGCTATGCTGACAGATAGATATTCCACATGGCTATCATCCGCGAGGGAGTAAGAGGCTTAGCAATGGCTTTTTTTGGATTCCACCCTCGCCACGTTTGAGGAAGTATGTATTTAGAGCATTTATAAGGGTTGCCCTTTGAAGCTTAAATGATCATTGATGGGGAGGGATAGATGTGCTTCTATACTGCTGCCCTTCTGAAGGACAACTTCAAAAGTTCGGAAGGAGAGAGAGGAGAACTAGGCAGAAGAAAATGCTGATGTGATGGGGTGATGCGGTAAGACGAGAACAGCAGGGCACACAGTGTAAATGGAGTTGGCACTATACCGAGAGAGAAGAAAGATTCTCAGTTACTCATCAGCTTCTGGCTGGCACTTCTGTCCAGCTTTCTAGCAGAAAACAATAGATGTGAAGAGTTTTTGTAATGTTAAAACAAGTTTATTTGGTAAAACATCATTTTTCCAGGCCACCCTGGTATGTTCACTGCTTTATAAAATTGAAAGTTAATGGAAAAAAAGGAAATATTGACCCTCAACTAAACAACACTCGCCTCTATTGACTTCCATTTATCAACACAAAACCACTGAGACATTTCTCAAAATATCTTTTTTGTGTTCCACAGTATAAAGAGACACAGTATACAGGTTTTAAACGACATAAGGGTGAATAAATGATGACAGGACTACTTTACTTTTGGTAAATTATCCCTTTAAATATATAATGCAAAAACTTTGCATTCATACCTGAAGAACTAATATCTGTTGTATTACCCGGTAAATATAAGTTATTTTTCAAGTTCAAATGTGTATCAGTAACAAAAAAAACCTTTAAAAGAAAATAAAGGAACAAAGAGAGTAAAACAATATCCCTTGGGAAATAAGCATCATTAAATTATTCCCAAGACTCAACAAGCAAACAAACTACAGAAGAAATCGCTTTGACAGGATATGGTAATCTGAGTTTAATTGTTTAAATAAATCTAATAAGAATTTCTTGGAAATTGAACATTTTAGGTTTAACAGACAACAGAGTTCCCAGACATCAACTATAAAAACACATTCACGTGAGTGTATAGTATTGATGTACAAAGAAGAATCCTACAGCAACGCTTCACAGTGGGAATAAGAAGAATGTTTTAGGACCTCACATGCTTCACATAAAAACTAAAGCTTCACCTCATCCAAACCAGACACCAATATAACTGCCAAACAGCTGACCTTTGACCTCAAATTACACTAATACTTCCTGTGTTCATTATAGCATATCTCCTATAGCGCAGAGTGACGTGAGTGACTTCCAAAACCCACGGCAGATATACTGCCAGAGGAAAGCAAGCGTATAAGTGTGAATATACTTGGTGATGTGATCGAACACATGCATATGGAGACGCTGGGGTGGGGGGTGTTATGGAGGTAAGCAAAACCTAAAAGGAGATTATCTCCAAGAGTCCATCAGCATATTGATTTGCTCAGATGTTTTTTTCTCTGTCAGAGCTCCAAGGCTATTTCCAGCTCAACCCAGGCGGCTGTCCTTCCTGGTTTGATCCCCTAGGCAACCGATGTGGTCATTCCTTCCAGAATGGAGAGCAATGTGTAACCAAACACCAACACAGGGCCCCTGACAACCAGTGGTGTATGTGTGTGTGTGTCTAGGTAGGTATACAGGGCATACATTAGAGCTGAAAAGAGGAAAAAGTTTAGTTTCTAATGCAGAATGTGATCACAGAATATTATAAATCTGTAATCAAAGTTCATGTTACATTTTAACAGTTACACTTTTTTCCATTATCTTAGATCTATAATTGAGTAAACTCACCCCTATTTTCACATCCACATATAATCTCCAATGTTGTATGACAGTCACAGACCAACATACCGTCACACACATCAACAATGAATACTTTTAGACAATCATTTTAACGCCATGCCCATCCTGTTCTCTCTGTCATATTCCATTGTGCTCTCCTCACTCTCGGGCTTCTTTATATTTCCCAGCTCTCCCTCTGAATAATTTCCTTTTGTTAGGTACCTTGAAACCCAAGCCGTTTCAAATAGCAACGTCTCTCAGCAGCAGGTCCTTGCTATAGCATTAGATGCAACTCGATCCGGCCCTCAAGCAGAGCCTTGTTATTGGATAAATACAGAACTTCCTGCAATGACCATCATCTCCTACATGGGGGCAGTAGAGGAGAGAGGATTCAACAATAGCAGCCAAACTAAAATGTTTTAATACAAGTAAAATTAGCCTTTTTGCCTCTAAATTTTGTGGTAGTTATTCATATGTTTTGTAATAAACAGTTAAGCAGTAAATGTCCGAACTGTAAAACGGACATCTAGGTTCTCTACAGGAAGCCTCTTATTCTAAGTAAACAGTTAGGGAGGTTGAGTATGTGGGCCGGTCCCACATCAGTAGACACTCTCTGAGCTCCATTAGGAGCATAATGAAGATACAAATCAATCTAATCCTATTGTGAAGACATTCCCTCCCAGTCATCCACATAATCCCAGTGCAGTGAGGCTGAGTCCTGCTGGAATGCCGTGCTGAGAGGATCACACATCTCCTGCTGAGAGAATTAACATCTTCCCCCAGTCATACTACACTGCTCTCACTATGATATACAAAAAGAACATACAAAAAAGCATACGTCAAACTTTATATTGTAGTATATATTGTGCGGATAAATAAATGATTTTATTGTCTTTGTGTGTATGTTTTTGCAATGTAAAAACTATTTCATTTCAAAGTACAATACTTTACTGGCATTGTTTTTATATAGGCTATAAATGTATATAATATAATATAACATTATCAATAGGCACAACAAAAGCAAGATGTAAAAAAAAAATAAAAATAAAATTATATCTTTACATTTCATATATCTGTTTATTTACGATATTTAAGTTTATTTGTAAAAACAAAATAATCTTCTATTTATTTATTTGTTTGTTTGTTTATTTATTTATTTACATAAATAGTTAACTGATTAATTATGAACTAACAATAAACAATACTTATACATTATATATGAATCTTATTAAACAGTGTTTAATAAGTGTTTACCAATATGTTTTTAAAATTCAATTATTAAATAATTTATCTGTTAATAGTAGTCATTGGTCAACAAACTTACATGAATGAACAATGAACTGTTGTTGTATTAAAGGAATAGTTTTCCCCAAATTAAAATTCTGTTATCCTTTATTCACTCTCATGTCATTTAAAACCTGTATATGAACAAAAGAAACACAATGGGAACACAAAAGAAGATTTTGAGAAATGTATTAGTGGTTTTATGTTTATACAATGGAAACCAATATGGGCCAGTGTTTTTTGGTTTTAACCAAGGTAATTCAAAATATCTTCTTTTGTGTTAATCAGAAGAAAAAATTATACAGATTTAGAATGACAGGAGGGCTAAAAATGCAATCTAAAGTGTTGCCATTTCCTTTATCTGTATTGTCTATTTCAATTATTATATACTCTGTGACAATACTGTAATACTGACAGTTGAAGATTTAGGTTGTGAATAAGAGGGACGAGTGAGAAATGGTGCCTGATGGGAGATGATGGAAAGGAGAGTGATTTTGGGGGCCAGGTCTTCTCAGCAGGGCTGCTTAAGGTTCTCTACCACATGTGTTCCACATAAAGACTATCAAAGGCTAAGTCCCCCCCTGCAGCACAAGCCTGCCCTGCTGTAAAGAGCCATCAAACGAAAGTGTGACAGACCGAAATGGCTGTAATGGGTATATGAGGGGCTGGAGAGAGTCCAGACACGCACACACAAATGCGGGTCTGCATGCAGGCATAAACTACAGGAGTTTTGCCTGTATAACTGTAGCTCTGTGTCACACACACATGCTCACACACTGTGCAGACCTGCAGCTAAATGAAAAAAGATTGAACATGTACATGCTGACCTATTATTTGTGGTGACAACAGTCAAAGTGCTTCATTGATGTTAAAATTTGATGCTCTTCTTGTTATGCGTCAGTCTACGGTTAAAAGGTGTTCTGAAGTAAAGCGCAGAGCTTAAAAATGATATAATGAATAGCTAAAACTCACCTGCATAAACAACCCCAAGTGGCTTTTATAAAGGCAACAAATTAAATATGATAAAAAAACACAAATATTATTTAATAAACAGTTCCATTATTTATAAATTTTAGAATAAACTATTCTGCGGTTAAATAAAATAAGGTATTATCCTAACTGTAGACTGTTTGTGGTTGCCAAGCAATGTAGAAACTTTCCACATTACAGGGACAGTTCACCTAAAAATAATATATATGTATATGACTCATTCTTCTGTGGAACACAAAAGAAGATATTTTTGTCTCTATACAATCAAAGTCAACGGTGGCCAGTGTTGTTTGGTTACCAAAAATATCTTATTTCATTTGTGCAGTAGAAAGAAAGAATTACAGTAGTAGAAAGAATTACATGAGTGTGAGTAAATGATAAAAAAAATATATTTTGGGTGAACTCCCCTTTAATATAATGAGTAGTATGTAGAAACTTTATAAAGGATCTGAATAATTGCTTGTCCAATCAAAATTGAGAATCAGATTTCTGAAAAGTCTAAGTAGAAAAGCACTGGCTTTTAGGATTTTTGAGACTGATCTGTTCTTGCCATTATTGCTCATAAAATTGCTTATACAAATTGAATAAACTGGTCCACTAATTTTCTATCTCTATGTGTTTTCCTTCTCTCTTCTTACCTAATAAACAAACAAACAAAAAAGTAAATAAATAAATGCATACACTATCAATCAAAAGTTTGGCAAAACACTGCTTTTCCTAAGTTTAGAATAGCAGTAAACTCATCAAATCCATTAAATAACACAATTGTAACTGTGGGAATTACGTTGTGACTACAAGCATCCAAAATAAATGAACACTATGTTATATTTTATCAGCTTCAAAAGTAGTTACCTTTTGTGTAGAATTTGTAAAATAATACTCCTGGCATTTTATCATCCAGTTCCTTGAGTCTCAACCTGGGAAGCTTTTTAAACAGCACAGAAGGAATTTCGATTTATGCTGTACTCTTATTGACTTTTTATTCAGTATTTGGTCCATTTAAAAAAAAATAATTCTAGTTTTCTAATTTAAGAAAATAATATGTTAATTATATTTTTGTTTAAAAGCAATGTCAAACATTAAAAGATGCACTTTTACATTAAAAGATTTTGAAGATCATGAGAAACATTTTTGCCAATTGTGTCAAAACTTTTGGCTGGTTCTACATATATATTTCATGTATGTAGATTAGGTTGGTTATGAAGCTACAGGGCACAGAAGAAGTGAAGGATGAGTGGCACACCTGCTGAGTAATCTGTCATTACAGCTGGGGGACAAATCTCAGCTGCCCACACTAATCAAGCTCTTCCCTGTCCACCCCAGAAACACCCCCTACATTCCTCACACAGCTCTGTTTTCAGACCTCTCCGAGTACATGTGTGTGTCACAACACACAGTCTGCGTTCTTGTTGTTTACAGGAGCAAGTTTAAATTAGGATTGGGAATTTATGTGAGAGCCGACGCTATATAAAGACAATATGGGTTCATAAATCTCATACACACTCATTCTGTCTTTAGTGATGGAGGCCTGTCATCTGTGTGTCAGCGGCAAAACATTACGGTTACTATCCCTACAACCACTCATACATCTTTCTCAGCTAACATGTTAGAATAAATTAAAGAAGCAAATTAGTGACTAACAGTTTGGTTTCCTCAGGTTTGGCTGGAGGGTCAAAACCATAGTGTGATGTGATATGGTAAACAGAGACGGATGAGGTGAATGAAACCATTACCTGAATAGACTGCGTGTCTGGCCTTGTTTGCTGTGCCTATAGGCACTGACTTGACAACTGATGGAAGGACAGAATGAAAGACTTTAGACTATGACATATGACAAAAACCTGTAAAAACAAAACTTTTCTCTTACACTGTACACAAGTTGTAAGCTTGGTACTTGACTAGAGTACCAAATTATTTCCTTTTTTCCTTTTGGAAGACAAAGATGTGAATAAAGAAATCCATAGATAGATTTTCCTGAGTGGGGGAGCCAATTGCATTACTGGCTTACCTCTTTGGCTGATGCAAGTGGCTATCTGTAGACATGTGATGCTTTGGTGTGAAACTTGATCTATAGGAGAAACCATCTGCGTCAAGTACTACAGACTGGGAATGAAAGCATTAAAAGGGTTTGGGATTTTTATAGATATATATATATAAAACAACAAATTTCATGAACATACTAAGAAGTTGATCCATTTGAAACATATATTTACAAACAAGAAAGTTAAAGCTGTTGCCCTTTAGCTAAAACAATTTTTTTCATTTAATTTATTTAACTTGTTAACTGTCACCATTACACAGGTAGTTATTTTATTATTAACTGTAATATTTTATAGTTAAATTCTAATCATATCAAACTATATATTGATGGAATGGTCTAGGACTCGAGAATAAATATTTGACAAATTTTGTTATAACAATAAACATAAACAAATAAAATAGAAAACAAATGTTAATTTTAATGTTATTCTTAAAATACCTAAAATAAAAAAAATTAAAAAATGAATTGTAAAATTTTAGACATTTTCATGTCAATGCTCAATATGTACAGTGACAGATATCAGGTAAATTGTATTTTTTATTTTATTTTGTAAAATAACTTCATTTGAGCGTTAACACCATAGAACAATGACATTTTAAAACATGGCATAATTATTTGGCCTATGCATCATATGTGGCTTACTGAGAGCACCTAGATCCTTGAGACTCCCTCGGTTAGTGAAGCAAGGGCGTTAGCTAAACTAATAAACATTAAATTATTAATAATGACCTTTTCCAGCCACTCAGCTATCCAGAGGTCCATAAGGAGGGTGGGCGGAGTTCGGACTTCCTGCTTTGTCTTCATGTGCTGTTGCTTTGAGAGAGGGTGCATGACTGAACTCTCACTGCCGTCCTTCTCGTCTCCATCCGATGATGAAAGATGATTTCCCGACAACTGCTCCCTCTGTAAAAATGAACAGAAAATCTTCTGGGTATCCCACCAATTAACCCAAAAGGGAAAAATGTGTCTTTTGAATGTTTTCTGAGTGACAGTTAGTGCCGAGAATTCTGCCTCTCTCAGAGATGAAATCATGCATCTACGTTCTGCCAACAGAAACAAGAGTGAGGTCTCTCTCCATCTCTCTTTCTCTCTCTCTGTCAGCACTTGAGGTATAAGTCAGGTTTATGGATCTACTTTTCCCCCTCCCCAACACACCACATAGTGCCAACTGCCAAGATATGTTTCTAAAAAACACACTCGCACGTCAAAAACTATATCTCGGCAAGCAGAATATGTGAGTCAGAGCACTCCGATGCATTTTGCACTTATCGATGCGAATGTTTCGCAGATGACTATATTAACATAATGACTTTCCACTTCTAATGCAGGTATAAAACTTCTAGCATTGATTTGGCCAGGAATAATCTTTCTATCCTGATCTTCACTAGTGATTTATCTGTGGACTCTCAAAAATGTCAAATTTAAAATAAAATAAAATATAAACCTGAGGTAACCAGATGCTTTCTTCTTTTTGACTGTTTGAGGAACAATTATCATCTTTGTTTAATAAACAGAGAGCTGAGTGATGACATCATATTCATACTGTACTACTCTGGATGATTTATGATGAGACGACGTAGATTCCATGCACAAAAACATAGTCTCTCATGGTTTAAGTGAAGAAATGTGTGTGTGCACAGAAAAAGAGAGAGAGAGATAATGGCCAATAATAATGGCCAGAGAGCACTCACTCACCAGTTTTCTAATAACCATTTCTCATCCTTCTAGAGAATAATATTGATCATAAAATGAGACGTGGTCAAATTAGCTGGACTGCCAAGCGGACAGCATGGAAAAAATAGAACCATGAAAAAATACACATACAACCCTGATAGAAATAATTTTAAGTTGCAATAAGGCCTATAAGGTTTTAATATTGTTCCAGTACATGTAATGGATTTCGACATCAGATATAGCTTGATCGCTCCATCAATGTAAGTCTATTCAATTTTTCTACCAGGTAAAACTGTATGTCTGATCACTCACTTCAAAAAGCAACAGCACACCTTTAGTCAATATTATCACCACAGGAGGTTCTGTCAAACAGCATGCCTGTTTTGCTTATGTAAACATTTAGCAGGCTGGTGACGAGTTATCCTCTTCATAGGGAAAGGAACTCATCCAGAACTGCCTCCTAATGTGGGTTTGATGTGTAATGCACGGCTGACAGATATGTTTCTCGTCCAGATACATGTCTGATATTAAGACGGCAAAATTAATTTTTGTATCTTTGACATTTCATAGCAAAGACAAAAGAAGGTTTGATTAAGTGTTCGATAACTATAATGCAAAATGAGAGTAATTTACATTTTACACTAGAAAATGGAAGATTAAATACCTGTGAAAGATGGAACGATGCCAGAGGGTGGCATATATAAACAATACAGAGAAGGAAGCCAACTATGCCGAGAGCTAAAGGCCTGACGGAGCAGACTCACACCTGCGAGCTCTCCAGAGCAGCCCCTATGCACACTCAGGGAGAAAGAAATAGTCAACTGCTGATAAGATAAGAGATTTCCCACATTTATAAGGCTAAAAGGAAAACTACTGTATGAGTTTAGCAAATACTAATAGCATTGTAAGAGCCTTTTGCCAATCCATATATGGAACACTTCAATACAATATTATGAAGTGAGTAGTGTGCATTGAGTTTTCCATTTAATCCACACTTTATTTTTTATTAGTCACTATTGTTTTTAAAGCTTGGGTATCAGTAAAGCATTAGATGTTAAACACTGGAAACACTGTGTTTACAAGTAATTACTAGAAACAATAAAACCACAAAGTGGACGTTATATACACATAACTTTGTGTTTGTGTGTTTGGCAGGGTTATTATCTGACAAACTTTACAGACAGTTTATTTACCATTAAATCAGTAATCATTATAATAACAAAGCAACAATATAATCAATTAAAAAGACAATAAAAATTTTGGTCAGATTGTCAGAAACAAAGTATGATTCAATAAACAAAATATGATCTTTATATTGTAAACACAGTAAGTAGTATAGTCAAATAATTTAGTAAAATACTGTTAAAAATGGTTGAGAGCGAAAGAGAGAGTAGTTCTTCTTTAGACCCCCTTATTTTTAAAAAGGTATATTTTTGTGTGTTTTATATTTGTTGAGTTATAACTGTGTGTTGAACCGTCGTCTGTTGTTGACAGTACACAAGGTTAAGACACACCCTGGACACAGAGGCCTGGGAATGAAAGGTTTGTTGGCAATACAAAATAATGCAGAGTCATCACATGTGACAGATTCTACAAGTCCCATAACTGAGACTCTTTTTTTGTGGAACAGCAAAGAAGATATTTTGAGAAATGGTTTTGTGCCCATACAATTCAAGTCAATGGGGGCCAGTGTTGTTTGGTTATCAACGTTCCTGAAAATATCATTTGTGTTTTATAATTTAAATAAATGATTGCTAATAAAAAATGCCACTTCTATGATTTCATCTGTGTTTTCATTGCCAAAATGCACTTAACGTATCACTGGTTGTAATTTGATATGGTTGACAATATACATTAATGATGATTACAGTGATTTTCCAATTCATTGACATACAACAGTAGTTTTCCTGATCTCTCACACAATTCATTCCACAGATAAGAGAGTTGAAAACTGCATTTAAATGACAATTTGCAATGACTGATGGCTTTTGACAAAAGCTAACTAGAAGATTAGTTGTTTACGATCAGTTATTACTGAAACCTAAAAAGCACATTCTTCAAACCTCTGGTTTGTTCCATCTGTCAGTCATTGTTGGGGCTAAAGTCAGTGCTTCCCACCAGGAAAGAGTGACAGCTAGATTAGACACATGGATGACTTCAGGTCAGGTCAGAGCATTAAGCTGATGGTTATTAACTGGAAAATTTCGCCTGCAGCATTCGACAAGACCCGATTCTTTCAATTCAATTTAAAAGTCAATTAAAAAGGTGAAAAATAAAACACCTTCACAAGGCAAACTTTAATACATCATGGACTGTGGTCTCATTTTCAAAACTTTATTCATTATCACCTTCACAAACGTAGGTGAATGAAGCATCTATCAGTTAAAGGGACAATAAGTAGAGCATTAGTCTGGTGCTGACAGAAGCTTCCTTTCCTTAAATGTATGTGTTTACCCTTGTGGTGTTTGAAGTTGTTTGGTGTTTATTTCCCCGTCTGTCAGAGTTGGCCATTAAACACACTTATGCAAACATACCCGTGCTAATACGCACGCCCCTAAATGCACACAAATGCGAAATATTCACCAACCTGATCACAGTAATATGTGGCGTTATGATCAAACATCATTTAAAAAAATCAGGACACTCAACTATAAACCTGCCAGCTATGATGATATCACTTCTAGGAAGATGAACGGAGCAAGTCAAACTGCTCATTTTTAAGGACAAGCATGTTGCCAAACCTCTGTCAAAAAGAATCGAAAACTCTTGCGCAGACTCGTTTTGCTTACATTCCACCTTAAACTCGCCATTACGGTCAAATCAAGAACATTTTATTCTACGTTTAGCATGCATTGATCTCACAGATAACAGCTCTGTGCGAACAAACTGAAAAAATCCCCTTTGTAAGACTGGTAAAACCAGACATGGGGGAGAGCCGGAGAAAGACATGCAAACAGATGCACAAAGCACATAGACAAACACACACACACACACTGGCACAAATGCACACATTGCCATAGACACTCTCATAGACCTTCAGTATTTTTATGAAAGGACACATTTCCCTGCTGTTATAGCCAACTTATCATCAATGTTGGCCTGTCCATCCTTGATAAAGAATAGAGGCTATTGTAGCTGGACAGGGGCAGAGACAGGGGCAGGTGCTTAGTGCTAGCCCCCAGGCCACAGGTTTAGATGTATTAGGAACATATGGAGGGAAGGGTGGAGGTTGCGAAGGGGTAGGGATGGGTTGCTTCTGTGCAGTCGCAATATCACAATGGATTCATTCATGGCCTTAGTGTTTGACATGTGGAGATGCCAAAAGCAATGAAACAGACAGCGGGCAGAGTTTGTGTCCATAGTTAAGAGGAACAAGAATCCACACTCGACATCTTGAAAACATGAGTGGTGATCACAAAAAAGTCATTAAAAGAATGATGGACATACGATACCTAAACGTCCTAGGGGGCATCTTTTTTTTATTCTGTTTGGCTATTTTTTGGCTCATTGAATAAAGCAGTGCAATACATTTGCCTGCATTTGTTTTGCATAATTCGCTTGTATCATAAGCTCCTGGTAAAGTATATTGAGAATATGAACCAGTGACAAACCCTATGACATACTTTGCATCCCACACACATGGAATTCACTCAAGAAAAACTACATAACTCATCCAAGCGGCCAATGAACAGACAATTATGGAACATTTTCAATAGTGAATCAACACATTTAGTTTGTGTGCGTACGTGTTGCCAAATATGCTCCTATGACAATGATTGATGGTTAAAAGACACTTATTTCATCATACCTTGATTAGCGATAACACTTTTGTTAAAGAAAAAACACACATTCACACCGACAATGTGCAAAATCCACAATGACATAATATGGGATATTTAGCACTACAAAAACCCCTCCAACTTACCCGACTGACAATTAGCCTAACACACAATTATCTGTACACAAAAGCCTTGCCCACAACAACAGGCGTGTTCACCGAGGTTAAGCTGGGTAAGGCATGAAGGAACACCATGGACAATTTACAGCTGCGTGCTCCCACGAGCCTTAGCTGTGAATACCTCAAGGTTACGCAAAGGTCGTATGCTGATGTACGTGAAGTGCCATAAACACAAGTTCATGACAGCTCTCCTCATTACACACGCCATTCCTGATCGGGTCGTAGATCCCAGACTTAGTTTACTGCCGTAGCCCGGGACACAAACCCCTATAAGCAAGAGCCAGTATAAACGTTGGTATCTACGTAATACCCTCATACCAAGATCATGTGAATGCATGGTTGTGCACAGAGCTGCTGCCAGGTATTCTGTTTGTGCTTCGTTTAATTTTAGGGATGCAGTCATATCAAGCTCCCCTTTGCTTTTGTAAGAGTGGTTTCCAGGGCGTCCTGTCAGCTGTTGCAGTTGTTGGCTCCAATTCAGAACTTCAGTTTCCAGTAAACAGCGTGACAAACAGAGAAAAAAGACGCAGAGCGTGTCTGACAAATGGACGGATGGATAGACAGTTGGAAGAGGCACACAGAGTGCAACATTTGAGATTCCAAAAAACGTCTGCTTATTACAGATCATGCCAAACAACAGATGACTTATTTGCTTTTACAGGCTGCATTTGGTTGTTGTATTATTTATATTGCACAAGTGAAGCCTTTGGTTTATGTAGTGCTAGATATCCCTGAGCTCAGATCTTATGTGAACATTAAAGGGACAGTTCACCCAAAAATTAAAATCATCCTGATGTTAATTCAGAACTGCGTGACTTTCTTTTTTCTGCAGAACACAGAAGAAGGTATTGATAACCAAACAACATTAGACTCAAGACATTTCTCAAAATATTTTCTTATGTGTTACACAGAATAAAGAGTCATATAAAAGTTTTAAATGCTATGAGGGTGAATATGAGAAATTTAAACTTTATTGTACTAATGCTGTGTTATTCTGGTTTTAAAATGCATTTGGTATTTTTTCTAAAAGTCTTTAGATGTACTTCAGATATAGCAATGTTGTGGGTTGTTTCCATAACACTAACTACTCAGCTGTGGAGATGAAAACCAATAATGACTATTCTGCAACATTAACTTTATGTTGTTTGTGGTTATTATTGTGTGCATGTATTGCTGCCTGCATACTTTTGCGTGTACCTTGCGCAGGTACCCGCGTCGTAATCTCCACGGCTGATGGACGTTCCCAGCGCAAACATTTGCCTTCACATCTCGCTCGCTCCTCCCCGCGGAGCACCAGCGGCGAATCAAAACGCGCTCAAGACTCGGGACTCCTTTCCAACGTGGGCTGTGGAGTTAAACTTGTGGTGGAACGGAGAAGTGAGATCTTATCCACACCACACAGCGGCAGGTTACCTGATCGCGCTTGGATGGAGGGGCGAAACCCGATCGCCTGATGTGCTGCCTGAAACCCAGAGGAGTGACTTATCAGGACGAGTTAAAAATGTCTTCTTCCTCAAGCGAGGTCATTAGTGCCGATGAGATCAAGAGGGAGAGCGTTAGGGTACTGGAGAATCGTGGGAGTGTCAAGCTGTCACTGCTGGACCCCGCGGAGTTGTCTATGGAGAATGCAACGGCCATCGACGCGGTCCGTTCCGAACTTTTGGACTGCGCACCGGCCTCCCTGGCCTTCTCTCCCGAACAGGTTGCGTGCGTCTGCGAAGCGTTGCTGCAGGGTGGAAACGTGGAGCGCCTGGCGAGGTTCCTCTGGTCACTGCCGCAGAGCGACCTGCTGCGGGGGAACGAGAGCATCCTTAAAGCGCAAGCGATAGTTGCTTTTCATCAGGCGCGCTACCAAGAGTTGTACTGTATTTTGGAGAACCACAGTTTCAGTCCGTCAAACCACTCTTCTCTTCAGGATATGTGGTACAAGGCGCGTTACACCGAAGCGGAGAAAGCGCGGGGCAGACCGCTGGGTGCCGTGGACAAGTATCGCTTACGCAGGAAATATCCCCTGCCTAGGACTATCTGGGACGGGGAAGAGACCGTGTATTGTTTTAAGGAGAGGTCTAGGAATGCGTTAAAGGATATGTATAAACGAAACCGATATCCCTCGCCAGCCGAAAAACGAAATCTGGCCAAAATTACAGGACTGTCTCTGACGCAGGTCAGCAACTGGTTCAAGAACAGGAGGCAGAGAGATCGAAATCCGTCCGAGGCGCAGTCAAAAAGGTAGGACACATGTCAAGTCATTTGCGTCGAAAATATATTCCTGTGGTGTTAATGAGTTTTTCGTTAAAGCAGCGCAAAGGTCATTTGTTCGACACCAGAGAGAACACACACACACACTAATACAAATTTATAGCTTAATTGAATACACTGTGAGTCGCCTAAATGTAAAAAAAACATAAAAATGTATGATGGCATGCGTCCTGATCTGACTCTCTTGAATGTGGACACGTTTCAGTAGTGTTTTGAAATACGAAGCTTAAATGAGGTGTAACGAGTTTTTACAAACGTGGACACCGTGACGCCTTTGGTTGAGCCAACAAATACCAAGTCTAAGAAGACATATTTCATAAACTGGATAATTATTCAGTTAAATCAGTCACATTAATTGGATAAGTAACACAAAGACCTGACAAACATTTTAACGGGCTAAATAAAGGCAAAACAGACCCTCGGTTTACCTTAGATATGATCAGCCATTACATTACCATAGCCATTGTCTATGTTTGTTTCTGGATTTGAAGTCTATTGTCCCACCCTGATAATCAGTCAGAGAGATCTCCACTCAATCTCCTGACGTGGCCAAAATCCTCTTCACAGCTTGAGGCTCTCTGGAGCAGATAAGAGCAGCTCTGTGTTTGCAAACTTCTTGTTTGTTTTACCGAGTTTCAAGCTGAGCTAGAAAATCGCTTTAAATCATCCCGCCCGCATGCCGTACGTTGCTTTATCGTAAATAATAAATCCTAAGGCTTGTAAATAAGGGAAGTCAGCTTTTTCCCTATGAGTCAGGGACGAGCGTTGCTTTGATGTTGCATTGATACCATCGCCCTGACCAAGATAAGTAGCTACTCAATGTGCGAACGATGATGCTTATGAACTCCATATGTGAGCTATATGGATGAAGACACACTAACGGCTTGTCGTGTCAATAAGATCTTTGTATAGATGACTTGACTGCTCGTTCTGGACGATGCACCCGCAGCTGTCATCGTCTGTAAAGAGACCCACCAAATGCCTCCAAGAGCATAGCTCCTTTTATCTGAATTTTGACCCCCGAGGGCAAGAGGTCCACTGTGGAAATGATGACCAAGATATTTACAGATTTTCTTTGGAGAAAGAACATATTAAAATCCAGTTCTTTTTTAAAAAGTTATACAAAAGTTTAGTTGGCTTGGTTTAGAATTGTTTTATAGGGTCTAATTTATTACTGCTGATGGAAAAATTAGTGGACTGGCATAGTAAATTAAAAGCAGTAAAATTATTTCATGTATATTATGTTATTTTTTTCCACAATTTTATATAATTTTATTTTTAATTCCACAGAATTTTTATTTACATGATAAAGCAAACAGGATGACAAATTTACCTCTTTTTGCAGTCATGTCATTTTAAATGATTATAGACAAAATGAATTAGAATTTAAAATGCACAAAGACATTAAAAGGGTGAGTGATTTAAAAAAAGCATAAAAATACACTAAACACCATAGCTTGTGCTTTTAATTTATTTGAATTGAAATATGCATATTGTTTTTGTTTATATTGTATATTTTCTGTGTTTCATCAAACTTCAGTAAAGGCTTAAGGCCAAGCAGCTCAATCATGCCAGTGTTATTCAATGCAGTAAATCGATTTGTGCATTTTAAGTTCTGGTTTTATAACAAGAAAGCCACTGATCTGTTTTATAAACCATGAGGGTTTTATTTCAGCGAGTCAGATGGCAATCACAGCACAGAAGATGAGTCCAGTAAGGGCCAGGAGGACTTGTCACCACGTCCCCTGTCCAGTGGCTCCTCAAGCTCAGCCACACATGGAGCAGCCCCCCCTACAGTTTACTCGGATGGAGGAACGACGGTCATCCAACAGATCGGAGATGTTAAGATGTCCTCACATGCAGCTGGAGGAATGGGTTTTAATGGTGACATGAATGCTCACTACATCAATGGTGGAGCTTATGTTCAGTCCCATAGTAACACTGCTCTACTGAATGGACTTGGTGCCACAGGTGGCCATTTCTTGACCTTTGATTCCCAGAGGGTCTCCCATCATAGCCAGGAGAGGCTGTTGGGTGGGTCTTCTGTGTCATATCCTCTTTTCTCAATGGGGGTCTCTGAAACGGGCTCTGGAAAGCTGGAAGCCATGCAAACTCTAGTTTCCAGTGCTGAAGATGGAGTCATTTCTTCAGTGGTCTCCTTTGCTTCTGCCCCCTCCACACCTTCTACTACCTCAGGAGCTCTTCATCTCAGCAGTTACAGCGTGGTCAATCTACCTGGAGCTGAAACAAGCATGGGTCTTCCTCCTCTAATGCTCCCCCCATCCTCTACATCATCCACTCATGGTAAGAAGACCTTATATGTTAAATATATTACAGTACAGTGAACTGTAAATGTGTTCCTTTATGATTTAATTGGGTCTAGACAGGAGTTATATTTTCCTGCCACTTTCAATTCGAAGTGGCAGAGTTGGCCTTTCTTCGTCTCACACATATTTTTCGAAGATACAATAACAACGTTTGAAGTAGTCAGAGCACTTCTAGTGAGCTCATAAGAGCCGGAGTAATTACATCATCACTTTGGAGAATACTATGACAGAACATGTACGTGGTCAAGCTTGCCAAAAGTAACCGCAGTGCTCGACGCAAAAAAGCTGAGGTTTCGCAAGAGAGCATTGCAGATCACGGGCGGCTGGAGTGTATTGTTGGTAAAATAGTGATAGGCATGTGGGGGTCCAGGTCAACTGGCTAGAGGATCATACCAAATGCAGGCCTCTCAACACTGTCCCCACCTCCTCTCCATGGCCCTAACCACTCACTAATGGTTCTTTCCATGAATATTTTATGGCCACATCAATAACAGCAAGGCTAGCTGTGTTCTGCTCCTCTCTCGCTCGTCTGTTTTATCCTTTAATATGCAGTTTACGAGCCACATAAAAACAAACCCACCCCTGGCTGAACTTTTGATTTAGAAGGAAAACAGTTGAGCACAAACGATCCAGCAAGAAAATGAAGATATTAAAATTGTTTAGCCAAAACCCTGTTTTCCTCTGCTTGTAATTTAAAAAGCAATTCAATAAAATATTTCTTCATAAAAACACACACACAGTTTGATGTACAGGGTCAAAAACACAAAGAAACAATAGCAATACCCTTTTTAGAACTTGTCCATGTCTATGGAGGAAAAATAAGTGAGATACAGTTTCAGGTCTTCAAATCCACAATGCCCTATAGGACAATAGTGACTAATGACCAGTGACAAAAATATTTATATTTATTTTAAAATTCTATATAGGGAAAATCTTATGGTTTTGGGTTCCTGACCCACTTTTTACATCAACCTTCTCCAATAAGCAATGCCTAGGGGAAACCAAAGCAAACATGAAAAATTTGGTTCTAATTTCAGAAAATAAAGATGGGGGAGCGGGGTGTGGGCTCTCTGATTGTTTATCAGACATTTGTGTGAGCCTAATGGAAGAAAAGTGTCGGGCCACAAGCCAGAGGCTGTCACTGCAGGAGACGTGTGCCAAGAACCACATTCTAGAGTTACAGGGAAATCATATCGAGTCTAACCGCAAACAGAAAAAGAAAAAGGTGTTTCATTTTACAGTTCACTAGAAAAGTTCAGAGGAAAAGAAAGGCACAAAGAGATATTGACAGAGGGACAGAGAGAGAGAATCTCTTGGGATAGAAATGAAGGAGTCTTCTCTGGATAAACATGATCACACCTTATAACATCATTATGAGGGTTGTTTCATAATTCATCTGGTTCGACCCAGTAAGAGTGTTTGGGGTTACCTTGAAGTCACAGCACAATATTCACTAGTTTGTAAAGTAAACATAAATCACATCTCAAGCAGACACGCAGTACTAACTAAGCCCGTTGACTTTTTATTCCCATCCAGGCTCTGCTCCTTTGGGTAACGTGGTCAGCGAGTCCCCCCAGCATTCGAGCCAAACCCTGCTCTACACACAGACCGTCAAGCAGGAGCCTCTGGATGTGGCTGGAAACTACACCTATCCATCTGAAATACCCATGGACCACGGCAGCAATCTGGGCTACACAGCCTCTCTTTTCCTTTCTTCAAGTCTTGGCTCTTCTTCATCCACTGGTGTTTCTCACACCCCTGCCGTCACAGCCACAGTCACCTCTGCCCTCTCTAGCGTCCACCACTCCCTGAATCAAGCTGGACATGGTCTCCAAGAGGACAATGGAGCTCTGTCCTCAGACTACTCATCTCAAGGCATTCATCTGCCCATGTCCAACAGCCTGCAGGTCCACGCCAGGGCAGTAGAAGGTCCGGTTAGGGTCGTTTGTGGGGATCTGGACATGGAAGGTAAAGAGCTTGCCAAGCTGCAGACGGTACAAATGGAAGATGACGGAAGTGACCTCTGACTTGACTTTGGTGATGGCGATGGTGCTGGACCGGTTTTGTCACACCGCATTGTGGCTTAATGACAGGGACCCTGTAAGCACAAATCATTCTCAAGCCTGATATAAGTGGATGTAAGTTGCGAAACCATGTGAACAGTGCCTTTCTGTCCCAACTTGCACTAAGAGGGCTGCAGAATGTACCAGGCAATGCACTGACCTTTTGAAGATTATTTCGCTGCACTGTCTTCACACTCACCTCATAAAAATATATGAAAGACAGACCCATTAAAGCACAATGCAAATGTGCTCTGAATCAAAATACAAAAACTGGAGCCTCACAGTTATTTCTTAAAACAAGATGTTGTTGAAGCACAGATGTGATTTTGTTGTTGGTCTTTTGTATTTAAATTCTTTGAGTGTGATTTGCATAATGTGATAAAGATTATTTTGTTATGTTAGACTTTTTGGATGAATTTTAAGTTACAGAAATGTTCTTTCTACGCATCCCGATGTGGAAATTGTTTTTTAAGTATATAATCTCGACCTCTTGCAGAACTGGTCGTATGTGCCTTCCATATAAACTGTCAATATACAAGGAAGCGATTATATCAAAGCTAGACAAGCAGCTATTCGTTTGCAAGAATTCATCAGAAGTAATTGAAGTATGAGTGTTGTGGTTGTTTTTCTGTTGTGTGATTTTAAATGATTTGGATGTTTTGATATGTGTACTTCAGTTTCGTTTTCTTTTAGAATTAGAAAAGGCCCAACACTAAGTTCAGTAATGATCGCAGGATGTCCAGATAAATATACCAAACACGAGCACTGTACATGCAAGAACCACAAAAAACTTCATACATACGTCCTGCCTGAAAGAATCCTATTTTTCTAAACCCTTCCACCCTATTAAATATTTATATTTGTACATATATAATAAATGATCCGTGAGTTGTCTATGTCATATACACCAGTGTTTCACATTAGAAGTCTCATAATTCAATAAGTAAAGGGAATGACATCACCTGAAATGAATCATTTCTTATTGGAAGCACCAGGTAGGATGCCTTGCGCTTTTAACCAATGGCAGGTGTGACGTCAGTCGTAAGGATATCCAAGACTCTCCATTTAACAAGATTAGGCTACAGCTTGGACCCCCTGGATGGCTGGCTGTGATCTCAGACATTACTAATGCATGGATGTACACATATGCGGCGCGCTAGAGATCAGGCTTGTGTTCTCACCAGGGGCGTCCTCTGTGATCGCCTGCCAAAGCCTGGCAGCTGTAAACCCCTATTCGGTCTAACGCAGTGTCATATGGTACCTGACATTACTCAAAGTAAAGGTCATCCAAAAAGACAAAGTATATGAGGAGAAGTTACATATCCTTATTAGATTTCTCGAAATCTTTGTCACATGATCTGGCAGGAAGAGAATTTTGGCAGGGCAAAATCTGAATCATCATTGAAGTTGCTGTTTATGAAGGGGCGATGAGAGATATATATTCAAAATGTTTAAAATTATTAAGCAGAATATCAAGATATCGTAGCTCATAATAGAACAACGTATTGTTGAAGCATGAGTGGGAGTTATAACAGTCTGTATACAGTCGTGGGAACGTTTCCTTCTTGCGATGCGCCGTCTACAACAGGTCGTGTGAGTCAGCGCTAATTGAATGCTACCCAGGTAAGATTTTCTCTCTTGCACAAAGGAAAAGACAAAAAAGCACATTGGGTAAAGAATCTATTGTTACCTGCCCAAAGGTGACCCTGTCGCCTAGAGCACCAGATTAGCTGATTGCCAGGTATCAAATGACACCTCCTGGAATATTGAAGGGTAAGAAAGCGCTATTGTCTGTGGCTTTGAGCAAAGAAACGTTGGCCGCAAGAAAAAGGGACATGTGTGTTTCATGTCCCCTATTTCCCCTTGGCTGACTATGCGTCGCAGTGCGTTTCATGGGAAACGGTATTATGTTGCTTTTACTGTATTATTTCAATACAGACGTCACACCATCTCCTTGTACAATGAACTGAGTGACCTTAAAGCACTTACAAAAGAAGAGAAAAAATTCCTCCCTTATAATTCGCTATCCAGTTTCACCAAAAGAATGAAGAAAAGAAAAGGTTGCCTGATGTGAAGTAAACCAAACATTCTTCTGAGACAGTCACATCAAAATCATAAAAAATAGTTCAATTTTTAATAAACTTTACGAGAGGAAGTAAAAATAGATTCACACTGCAAAAAGAAAAGCAATATTCAGCATGCTGCTGTCCATGATTTTAAACATAGAGTGAAAGATAGCAATAAATTTTGTGAGAAGCGGGCCATAAAAAAAGAAGGAACCCTGCAGAAGTGGGCTTATTAAAGAACCTGACCCTTGACTTTTTTCTGAGGTTTCAAAGTGTGACATTTACTGAGGCACAGCAGACTCTGTGGCACATGTAACCTGACCCCCGTGCCCACTGCGCAACAGCACTATACACTGTGCTAATGTGAGGTCAAGGGGCAACTGGGTCTGGGACCCACCACTTCTGTACACTCCCACTTAAGTGTAGGGAGCAGGGATTCAGTGAGGCCACATTTGGGGTTTGTTTTATGAAAAACTGGGCAAAAGAATGTGTTTGTAATGCACGTGTTGGAGAATAGATGTGTACAAACCAGTGTTTTAAATACTTTCATATATAGACAACTTTAATAATTCATGATTATATGATGTATTTAAATTTAAAGTGTTTGCATTCATATCAAATGCATTCATATAATTCTGAATTAATTACACTGTCTATGTATGATGTCAATGATGTCTATATCTATGATAGTGTCTACGATTTATATATATATATATATATATATATATATATATACATTAGCTGTATAAATCCAAATATATAATATACTGTATAGGCTGTGTTAACTCTGTGTTTAATTTTACAGGATTTCTATCACTAGACCAGCCACGCCAGCAGGGGTCAGTACCTAATCCGTTTAAAAATATGACAGATGTTCGTAATAATTACTTTTTAAATATTGACAAGAAAAGATCACAATTTGTGATCATACAATTTTTGTATTTTTTATTAAAATGATTGATTGTCAAGTTATTCTAACAACAAGAGCAATTACTTAAAAGATAACTCTTTTTACCCTCTTCACCTTCACTTAAGTGCCTCCCCTGATGTCCCCTAAAAACACAGTGAATTGTCCTTAAAATGTCCTTAATAAATGTAAAGTCATTTTAGAAATATTACACATTAGATTATTTTTAGAAAATAAACTCACTGTATTCATAACATTGTATGTACTATAATGCCAGTCAATTTGTCAAAAACAAGAAACATTATGGTGGACCTTGCTGAAAAGAATGTTTTTATGAATACATCAGATCTAAAACCAGACATCTATGACCATTAGCTTTATATAGCTCAATCTGTAAAAAAATATAAAACATAATATATACATATAACATAGAACTTTGTATGTTATTTAGATTAATTAAATTCGATGATTTCGATTATTAAATGTTCTGGATTAATTATGATTAATTAAGAAAATGCCTTGCGAGATTTGACGAAATATGCTTTATTCCTTATTTAACTTAAAGCATAATTTAATGTAACCAAATAGTAAGAGTAACAACAATAGAAAAAAACAATTATAATATTGATTGATGTTAAAATATTGGATTAATTTGAACATAATCTGTCACATTGCATGCAAATGATTTTGGTCACCTGTTTTGTTGGGATCTTGACATTTGTTAAAAGTTGTATTAAACATGCTGATCGTGCTTTTCATTTTTTTTTTTATGCTATTCTTATACAAAACCTCAAAAAACGTAAACGAGTTGGGTTTACCTCTGGACAGCAACTAACACCACTGAAACTTAATTTATAAAAATAACCTTATTGTAAACACGTTGGATAAGGTATAGCTACCGTGATGTATTTTTGAGGGAAGTAGTTTATGGTGTGTTTACCATTGGTATGTGTGCAGGAGTTAGCGTCGACCTTGCCAACCCTCGCCTTTAGGCCATAAAAGTGCACATCTTGAAATGATCAAGGCCTGAGAACGGGCACGGCCTTTCGATTTCTGAGGTTTAAGGAGGGGGCGCGCCGCAATGTGGTGGAGACATTACGACAACCCGAGCGCCGTCAATCAAAACCCGTGTGCTGTTACACTGCAGCTGATACTTGACCCCACTGACGAATAGACCTAAATGTCGTTAAATTCAATAAAGTCTACAGTCATATACAGCAATGGAAAATTTGTTACGAATTGGAAAACCACCGTTACAAACTTATGAAAATTCGTTTAATCCAATAACATAAATAAAGTTATGTAATTATGGCACAAAAAGAAACAAAGGGAAATTAAAAAATTGCCCTAACGTATTTTTGCTATACGGTTTTAAAAAAGCATACAATATATGTTTAATCAGATTACAGAGCCCATAATCTTCACCATTTTATCAAAGGAAAAGAGTGACCCGAATTTATCCATAAGTAATATGATTTGCTCTTATATTTCCAAAATGTTTATTAAGTTGCTTTTAGTACAAAGTGAAATAAACGCATTATTCGTGTCTCGGATGATTCTTCACGACAGATGGATGGGGCAGCTTTCATTAGCTGTTCCTCTCTGACCCTTCAGAGACAGTGAGCTAAAAAGTTGTTTTCACAGGTGTACGGATTGGCTGCTAAAACCGATTAAGTCCTTGTTTCATCCCAAAGTCTCGAGGCCGAAAACGAGCTTGCAAGATCATTTCGGTTCCAAACAGAGTTTGTAGTCTAACGGCCCCTGCGCACAGAGCGCTGCAAGGCTGTCTTAAAAATGAACGCTGCGTCTAAATTAAATTAAAAAGAGGTGCTCCCTTCTGGATGAGCGATTGTGAGTTTTGCGTCGCCGTGGTGTCAGGTTGCAGATTTTGACGAAGATAAAGAAACGCGATCTATGCTTTAAAACAACGTCTGGATGGCAAAACCACGACGAACACAGAACTCATTTACTAATGCACCGGTTTTAGATTTCACTGTACAGAGAGGGGAGAGTGAAGAGCGGGGTGGAAAGAAAATGTCGGTTCTGAGCCAGGAGTATACAAATTATTTAAGTGCCATAATCACAGTATAGGTCTGATGTCTTAATCTTAGATTTTTTATATATATATATATAGAGAGAGACCTATCTATCTTTATATCTATGTATCTATATGATATACATACAAATTATTTTATAAATTACTTATATTTCGTTTATTTTACTTTATCTCATTTTTTTTACGAATTTTGCAGAATTTAAATAAACATAAAATGTGGAGCACTTAGGCTAAATTAATTGGGTTTGACGTCCATATATTGTATAGTAGTCTATTTAAGGATTGTACCAGTCTTGCGCGTTCGGTCGCATAATCTGAAAAGCCGCGGACGCGTTTTATCCAGTGTCAAGCATTAGGTTATCTTAGCAGCTGATTGTTTTTAATGGAACTCCGAGTATCTCAGCCTGTCTCTGGACCTTGTGCACAGCGTGTGCCCTTGACAATGAGCACAAGCCAAGCCATAAAGAGAAAATAGCTTGGCAACAAGAAAATTAGTAAACTCTTAATTGCGGATGCGTGTCTACTTGCAATCTATTAAATTAACACTGATATGACAAATGTTAATGTAATATAGAATAAAAAAGAAACGTCTTTTTAGCTTTATGAATAAAGATAATTCAATTAAACGATGTCTATCCACATCATACATCTATATTTACAAAATGATGATTAATGTTTGGCAATAAGGAACAAAGTTCGTTTAATAACATGTATAGGCTTTAGATGAAATATGAGCAAACGCTACCTTTAGACAGTTGCTATAATTGATTAGTATCGAGGTGCCCGTCTCCCTCAGGTAGAACTGGAGACGGGGGATCTAGTTTCAGACCACCGGGTCCCCGTGGGAGGAAATGGAAGCAGAGATCTCTCCACACTGCTGCTGGGGATAGGGCAGATGGAGAGCCAATCAGCAGGCGCGCAGTGCTCTTTTAGCGCGACATGACTCGAACTGTCTTGAACAAACATCCAAAACTTCACGGCTCGCGCA